>JARDYH010000002.1:36340625-37575000 GCA_029215795.1 Anniella stebbinsi | reverse complement strand
TTTTTGCTCAGGATCAAGGCTAAAAAGTGAATGAAAAAGAAAATGAAAAAGATTCTGTCATTTTAAGATGTTCCATAGTTTTGTACTATGTATATATCCCACATGAAAATAATATTAAAGACTAGGTGAAAGAATGTAAAAGGGGAAATCGAATGAAGAGGAACACCTGCAATTTTATGGAAGGGAGTAACTTGAATCAGGACACACACAACTGCCAATGAAGCTTTTGTGAAGGAGTGGAAGTCCTTCACAATCAAGGAAGCCCTTTCAATCATGCCCACAAAAACATAATATTAAAGCTCTGTTTCAAAGAACTGGATATTTTGTCAAGCTGCAGATTAAATGGTAGTAATCATTACTAACATAAGTCCCATTGATTTCAGTAGGACTAAATCTGGATTCAGCCCAGTTTTCTTTGCTCTACTGGATAAATATACCTGTCTTCCCGAACCGTGTGCCCTCCAATTCCCATCATTCCTAGCCAGCAAGAGGATGATAGGAGTTGTAATCCAACATATCTGGAGGACAACAGGTTGCTGGTATAAACTATATAGGCAAGATAACATTAAACAATGAATTTTGGATTTTTTTTCAGCAGCCCAGTTTGATAAAATTCACACAACTTTCACCTATACAGACTTGAGCAGTCTCCAACTATGTTAACACAGACCTTTTCGTCAAAGTCATTTTGCTGACTTTATGCCCATTAGCAGAAGGCAGTTATCATAAGCTGTAGCTAAACTTCATTATAACACACTCTACTGAGCATTAAATACATCTCTTCTATATTTATGGCTAGAGGGAACTTACCTGTAAAGCTTTTGGATTGCATGGGCGGCATTTTTTCTAACATAAGGTGATAAATCAGCTGATGCTTCTTTGATCGCAAGCATCATAATCGGAACAATAATTGACACTCTGATACTGGATAAAACTCTCAAAGCACTTGCACGGATTAACTGATTAGGATCCTAAAATGAAAATAAAATACCTGTAATCTTCAGATAAACGCCTTACTGAAATCTCTATCTATCTATCTATCTATCTATCCAAATTTGTACCCCACTTCTTAATTTGTGACATGAGCTCTCAGAGACGGAAAAGGACTCAAAAAGTATAATTTAGTTCATCCCTCTGTTCTGTTGCAGACATCCTTTACTTAATGATATACCTGATAGGCACACAAAAGCTTTTCAGCTACACAAAGTTCTTCCATTAGATTGAATGGAAAGTAAGGTGATTGAGCTGCACAGAGAAACTTATGTTTGCCTTAAGTATCCAATGGTAATTGCACCTTTTTAGGAACATTACTAATTTCTTTGGCTGAGCATTGAATTATGAAAAATAAGTTATAATGACAAAAGTATCTTCTATTTGGATCTCCATTACAGAAGAGTGATTTCCACGTACTGCTATTAATGCAAACACTTGTTTTGCGTTCACATAACCCTGTGAGGTAAATTGCCATGTTTGCCACTATAATGTCTCAATCCTGTTGTTTTTTTGAGATGATGCTGTTCAGTGTAAAGGTAGCTGAACTTAAATCTTGAAAGCCATAGTTCAAGTTTTTCCTAATGCCCTGGACTATTTTGGCCTCGGGCAAAACTGAAGGGAAACACAGCATTCCTTCCTGTACCTACGGTATGTAAGGAAATAAGCTGTCGTCCGGACATACCTTAGGTACAGCAGGGAATGATGTGTTTCCCTTTCCCCTTCATGCATCTAGATATTGAGCACAGAATGACAAATAGAGAATCTGCATAGTTAAGATTCACTGGTAAAAAGAACTTATATTAGTTTATATCTATTTGCTTATTTTGGCAAGTAAACATTACCACAGGAATTCTTAACTATGTGCATTTTTACTGTGCAAGTTCCACTTTGATAATTTAATATTTTGAGATGACTGTGGAGCTAAGAGCTACAATTGTGGTTTATATTTTCCCCCAGTGATGAAGACTTATCAGGTCGAAAAGTGTTTGGGTTTGAATATTTTCTAACAGTATAGCCTTTTTGGAAACCAGTAACGTCACTATGTTTGTATGCAAAATACTGAACTGTTAATTCATTACTTTCTTATAAATTTATATGATGCATTAGCTTTTTTAAACTTTCCTTTTAAACTTTGAATGTTATACTAGTTGTATTAAAATTTGTTTATTGCAGTTACATTTTTTATTCTCAAGGGCATTTCTTAATCTGAATCATTTCTTAATCTGAATCTAAAAATCATTTTTGTATAGTTAAATTGCTTGTTACAGTACTTACAATATCTAGGAGAATTCATAAAACTTTGTCCCTCTTTTTTCAATCTTTAAGCAGGAGTATGGTTTTCATTCCAAGCCTGTACACTGCTTAAGTATGCTAGCAACAAATATTTCACCGTACTTTAACACCTACAAGTTGGTAAAGCCACTTGGACCCCCAAACTCAAACCCAAAGTGTGAGAAATAACTGCTTTAGCACCTAGGACCACTGTATCTGTAGTATCCAAGGTTCTGGGTTCCCTTTCCTCATCTAGGGAGGAAGCCCTTTTCAAGAAAGTATGTCACCAAGCAATTGAAGCAGACTCTTGTAAACTGTGTGTGCAAAACTGATACCCTTTCAGACAACATTCTAATGAAATGAAGCAAAATAATTGCCTAGCTTTGATTTCGATATGAAGTAGGGCTCAAGAGATGCATGTTTCAAAGTCCTTTGTTCAGGCCATTTCAAAGAGAGACAGCACTGACTTCACTGCTTCTAAGCTATCCACAACTTAGAGCAGCATTAACCACATCATGTGTCCTTTCCCAAGCATCGGGAAGTAAGAATGCAGGCTACTCATCCTAATTCTTTTAAACCAACAACATCCCACTTTGTTAACAAGATCCCCAAGTCCCTGAGACAAGGAGAGGTGGGCAAGTCATGAATGACATCATGCCAGAGCTGATGAACCATATCTCTGCTACACAAGCTCCTTTAAATTAAGAATGAAAGAAAAGCATACTTGACAAAATAACTAAACATTCTCCTTGTGTGTAACAAACAGGATTATACAAAGAAAATGCCACATACTTGACATTCATGTAAGACAGACCATTTTGTAAGCAATGCGGGCTCCCAAAATGGATTTGGACCACTGTGTAATGGCAGACAAGCTGGTTAGCATAATCGCAAGGTTCTATGACAATTTCGATATTAGAAATTCTTCTGGTTTTGTTTTGTTTTTCTATTAAAAATGGCTTACTCCTTTGTAATGATAGAACTTCCCAGGAAGTACTGCTAATTTGATATTTACTCACTTTAAGAGCACGTTGAAAGGTGCTAATTGATAGCAGTGCCAGATCCTGCTGTTCTTCTGCATAGCGCATCAGGTAAACATATACAAGTTTTTTAATCTGAAAAACAAATTAGTTCATTTAGATTTGAATATTATGTCTAACTTCATTCAGAATTTGAAAATATCCAGGAAAAAGTTTGCATTCCAAACCATTTATGAAATGTATTTGTAGACTGTGTGTATCACAAAAGCTGCTATCATGAGGAATAGTAATTCTTAACTCCCTGGGACAATACATCTATATTAAGAAGTTTCATAAGTGTTATGGCTTAAAGGAATTATGTTTTAGTTAATTATGGTCAGGTTATAAGAAGATTTGTTGTCTGTGTATGTTAACCTACGCACAAACAAAAAATCTTCTTATATCCTGACCATAAGGGTTTATAATGGAAACTCTGAAAAACGTTTAGCTACAGCTGTGCTATAATTACTGCCACTATCTGAAGAAAGATTTTTCTGCCCATTCTGCCAAAAAGCAAGATATTAAATCACAGAAGGTTACGAGGCAGTAAATTATTTGTTGTTCTTCTATGAACAAGCAGCAATCAACATTGACAACAAGAGGCCTGTATAGTGAATGACTGCAGGTGTGCAGAAAAAGCCTCCTTTCCTTGAAACCACTCTGAGACTAGAGGCAGGAGTACTTCAGTTTCGTGACTGCACCATTCTTTTATCATTTACCTTCATTCAATGTTACAGCACTCCTCCCTTTAAAACTAATAATAACAGAGACACATTAGAGTTGAGGAACACAGGCAGATCTGTTTAATTAGTTTATCAATACACGTATATCAAACTTCATGAGTTATTGACTAAACCTTTGATTATTTCTGTTCTACACTACCAATTGCTTTCTAGGTCACTTTTCTATATCTTTTGACATGAGGCATATAACTAAGCCTAGGGCAATGTGCTCTTATGAAAATGAATTTTACTAGACTCTATAACAAAGTGTCCTTCACTAGTTTTGAAATCCTTCCCATCCCTGCCACACACTCTGTAGACGAAACCTGCATTAAAGGGAATTCTAAGTAGGAACAATAACCATAAAATATATTCAGAGAGCATGTCCAAAGTTTTACCCAAATACTGTATTGCCAGAGTACATAGGGTTAGGATGATTGGACAACATTCAAAAGATCATTTGGCAAGACCTGAATCTCAGCCAACTACACTCCCAGCCGCCAAATTGCCATTTGGCAAGACTTGGAGCCTTGCTTAGTAATACAGGTTCTTCCCATAAAGAGCAAGCATATTGAACCTTAAGTTATGAAAGCATATGAAGCAGTTCTACTGCTGAAGCACTACATCAGTTTCTGAGTGCTGATCTATGTACCTTAGATAACCATTAAAAGTCCACAGTCAACTGAAATGCACTGAAAATTTTGACCCAACACAATCAGCAGCTTGACATGATTTAGTTGTTGCTAGACTGCACCATTTCAAAGTGCCTATACGGGACTGCATGTCTCAATGGTCCCTCGTGTAAAAGCCTTCTGCACATTTAAAATGAGCAGGTCAGAGGGCTATGTCAAGGGCCCACAAATGAGCTCACCACTGGTAAGTCTATTAACCTAGCAAACACATCTTTGCTGAGCTCAAAAGGGTTTGTCTCTGACCTTACTCTGGGCTTTAGAGGTACTTGGAAGCACCAATTTCTGAGTTTCTCAGAAGAGCTCTGTTAACTACAAACTTCAAAATCTTGTGTCCCCTCAAAACCAATGCCAAAGGTTTGTACTAGTTTTATAGTATTCTGCGTTGCCAATCCTGAGTTTTACACTGTCATCTGCAAGTGCATAACTGACATATCCACTTGGCATTCCTAGTTAATGCCCCAAAACACAACATTGTCATTTTCATGCAAAATCTATGTCCAAGGTTTTGCACTAGCTTTGTAGTGTTTTGAACCACCAACATTACCTGAAATTCCTGATCAGGTAGCTGGGCTTCTTCCCCAAAGAATTTTGCATCACCTGTGTGTGCGTATGTGTGCATCCCCATATTTTAAAAGCAAATATACTCTCTACAGCTCACATTCAGGTAGAAACAGGTCTTATCATCTTCCTTAGCTGAAGATGAAAAGTGATTCGAAGTAGCTTCACGTTTGCAAAATAAAACGGCTGTAGAGCTGTACAGCACCTACTGCAGCCTCCCCCAGTCTGGTGCTGGATAACTGCTCCCATCATCTCTAGCCAGCATTGTCAATGGCCATGCTGACTGAATATTATATGACTTTTAATCCACATATTTTGCACTTTCATAAATAATATAATACTTACATATCAGCACATTCTATTAACTATTACAAGCATATCTAGATACACTGTGCATCAAGTAATAAAGATTCACTTTAGTTTAGTATCTTTCAGAAAAGTACTGTGAAGGGAATAAAACATGAACAGAAAAATGGACTGGTACAGAATAAAAGTTTGACCAAAACTGATGTTGTGGTACATTAACTCCTCCCAACCAAAAAGAAACATAACTACATAGGAGCATTTTTATACATTTTGATATGGGCAAATGATTCATACAAGGCAGTGCTATCTTTTGAGAACTGCCACCTGAGATCTTATTAACTGGAAATCCCACCACAAAACAAACACTTTTATTCTGAGATGATTTCCCAACATATAGGTACAGATGACCCTTTCTAATTAAGAAAATGCTTTCTCCCTCATTTTCAGGGATAGGAATACAAGAATGGCCACCAACAGAAAACCACTTTCAATCACATGGCCCACGTGTATCTACAATGATCAATTAAAGAGGAAAGTAGTGGAATATTTACAAGTGTTAGACATGGAACTTCACATTTTAAAATTGGCTGGAACCAAATGTGGCCTTCAATATGCAGAAGGCATCTCCTATTTTATACCTAGTGCTAGACCATTGTCCAAGAGTGAAATATGTGGAAACATTAGGACTGCTATAAAAATGTACCTACTACAACACTGTGTAAAGTCTTCTACTAATGCTTGTGGAACAGCACCAGAGATTATTTTCTTGTGCTCACTGTTCTTTAGATCCAACCCTTCCTATCCAACACACTGTTTACTCGACTAGCAAGTGTTTCACCACTTTGCAATTTACAAAGGTTTTAAAGAACACCTCACCATAAGACGCTCCTAATTCAGTTCACTTCCTATTTCTATACATGTTTAACTGGAATTAAACTGTGATGAACTGTGATAAAAACCAATTTTATGGGCTGAAGTTGGAAGCTTTAAAAGTGACATTTAAAAATAACAGAATAAGATTTGTTACCATACCTCAATATTTTTACTTGCTACATTTTTCACTACAGCAGGAAACAATTCAGATGCATTTTTCCCTCTGGCAATCATCTTAAAACAAGAAATGAAACACATATTTATGATAACATGCTATTTTCAAATAAAATCATTATGCTGTTACTATGATACTGCAACTTTCAAATTCTTAAAAGCCTCTTCATCATTGAGGAAATATGTCCTTTTAAAACCATTGGTACCATGGTATATAGCACGGGGAACCTCCAAATAAGCATACTGTTGGTAACATTGCATAGGGAACCTCCACCCCATTCCCCACCCACTCTACTAGTCTTCTTCCCCAAGCCCCACTGTTTCTCCTGCCCCAGCACTGAGAGAGGGGAAAGGGCTTATCTCTAATCAGCAGCAAATCGAAGATCTTTTCCCTACTCAGCACTGGGCAGAGCAGGGAAAATATCTCCCCCACAGCTAATATGCATGGATTAACTGAGGAGGTAGGGCTAGATAAAGTGTGTGTGTGCGTACACAGCTCATTTCAACTATATAGCAGTAGTGGGGAATCATTTTCAGCCTGAAAGCCAAATTGGACCTGGGCTAGGATGTCAGGACCATAAGCCATAAGTGGGTAGGGCCCCTGTCCTATCTACTATCTACTGCTGACATGCACCCCTTCCCTATATATATGAAAGGGATGTGGATGGTCGTATGAGAAAATAGGAAGGGGTGCATGCCAGCAGTACACAGACCCACATTGGGCAGGGACCCTACCCACTTCTGTCTTATGGCCCCTAATGTCCTAGCCCAGACCAATTCAACCCTCAGGCTGAAAAGGATTCCCCACTGCTGCTCTATAGCTACACTAAAGATAAATAATAAATACTAAGCTTTTGCAAGAAATATCTTCTAATTTACAGGACCAAAATTATGAAAAATTGCCAAGGTTCTCCAGCCTTTAGAAGGATTCTGTATTCTGTAAATGTTGCTCTAATAATTATTCTGGAAAACAAACTATTTCCAGAGATCACAAATACCACACTAATACTTCTAGGATAATTAGACTACTGGATTTAATACAGTGTGTGAAAAAAGTTTCAGGCACATTTGGTCTAAAACACGACTCTATTTTATTTCATATTTAAAATATCACTAGTTTTTTAAAATGTATCATGGAAATTCACATGTGTAACTTGCATTATTTAACTGACCAACCATAATAGCTGCAGTGTACCATGTAAATATGTATTTAGGATCTTTTAAAAGTGTATTTTGTCTCATTAAGTCATAATGATCAGTGTAAATCCTCCTTTGTTCATGGCTCATTAACCCAAGAGAACATAATGGGTCTTTCAAAGACTAAGATATCATTTCAATTTAGCAGCTTTAAATAGCCTGTGTGCTAAAAGCTCAGGTCTTGTATATTGTATAAAAGAGGCATAATGCTTTTAGAGTATGCAAGCTTCTTTGCTAACCTGTTGCAGTTCTCAACATCACATATCGGCTACATGTAGCCAGTGTTACCCTTTGTAAACATCAACACAGCTGCTCAACCCAACTATAGTAGCTTGAGTGTAGAATCTATACTGCAGATTATACCTTTAGCTTCATCATATTAAAAGCTGATAATATAATGAGAGATATCAAGGAGTCTCACAACATGCACTCACAGTTAATTATCTACTTTCAGGATCTAGCATGGTGGGTTTGACTTAAATCAAGATTTCAATCACACACGGGTCAAATAATCTAAACCAACTTCTCTATTTTGAAATTCATGTTTTTTCCTGAACAAGCATGTCAGCCAAGTGTTTGCTATAATACATTTTAATTTACAAGCAAATAGCACCTTTATACAAACTAAATGTGTATTATGTTCCTTTGGTCATGCAAGCCACATGATTTTCTACTGTAGAATTATATCAGCTTCAACTCCTCCCCACAAGTTAGCTTTGGGATAGGATTTTAGGAGGTTCTTATGTTGAACTGTTTGTTCAGTTCATTGTCTTCCCTTGGTTTAACTGTACTAAATAAATGTTTGTTTTTTAAACTGTTTGGCTCTCTGTTTGGCAAGGATATTAAACAAGATTACTGACTTGTAGATTAAGGGTTAAAACCTATAAAGCATATTTAGAAATCAATCTCAGTAAATAAAGTGTGACTTTCTTCAAAGTAAAGATGCATAAGAATAGGCAGCAAACATCTAAAACTAGTAACAAATAAATACAATAGTGTTTCTCCATGAAATGGAAAGTAAATGTCTGTGCTGTCTGGTTGGAGACTCAAAATTTTCATAATTTGAGTATTTAATACACTGCAGAGCTCAAGCAGATGCTACAGGAGCTCAGGTTCTTATATATGGACTGCATGGATGGGCCAGGTACAATGCAAACGTCCTCTATTTGATCCTCATCCCTCTGATGATTTGTTAATCACTGGGGCCAAGTAAGAAGACCTCACCAATAAATACATGACTTCCAGCATATTCCTGTTCTGGTTTCTTGTTAATGATGTTTTTCTATGCTAGTTTTCAATTGTGCTAGGTCTACATGCCAACGGATGCTTTTGCCTTATTTTTCTTGAACAGCAGCACCTCATGCTACATGGCAGATTGCTTTTGAAACTGAGGGGACTTTCAGAAGCAGTTTGCAATATAACTTGGAATGGAGGTGGTGATGTCTGCTATTCTGGCATCCATTGGATGTTCCTAAGTAAAATCAAGACAGCTATGACTGGACCCATGCTGACATATATCCCCAATACTCAATACAGTTGGACTGTATGCACATAATGACAACACATTGATTTAAAAACAGATGGGGTATTGCACACAAGCGGGGGGGTGGAGCCTTGCTGCCTGCACAGCATCCACCTGTTTCATGCCCCCTCTTTACCACATGATCCACAATTGGCCACTTCATAGGCTGTGGAGCATGACATGCAAACCTAGTCATCTGAGTTTTTTAGGGGCTTAATAACCCAATAATTACCTAACAACAAACAATGTTACACAAATTATGAAGGAGCCAATCATGGGTTATGCAGTAAAGGTGGAAGTGGCGGGAATACTGCAAGCAGCACACCTGCTCAGGCACAACGACCAATTGGTTGTCAATGAAAACAAACATTAATCAAACCACAGAAGTACAATCAAGAGGAAACATTTGAATTATATCCAAAGCTCAAGCTACACAGACATATGTCCACTCTACCTGCCATCTGACTCTCAACTAATATAGTCTGTTGTGTTAACTATACTGTGTTCACAAGGTGTACACACACATACACACACGTTACTTTCTTGAAGAAATTAAAGCTGGCACAAGAATAAGCCAAACCATATATGAGTCAAAAGCTATTTTTAAAACTTTCACCACTTTCAAACTAAACCTGGCGAGTTTAAGACATGTGTGTATGTTAAAACTGTGAAGAAATAAACATTCAAAGATGTCAACATTATTACACATTTTAAAAATTAAAATACCCCAACAATCCTCTTCATAGCATCCAGCTTAGCAGAATCTTTGTTGCTTTCCAACATGTGCTTTAGATCTTCATTTCTACAAAGGAAAAGGAAACTTGTATGTAAATCATAGGTATCACAAACTGATTGTGAATTTTAAAAACAACAACCCCAAAATGTTCCATATTTCATATTTTGCAATAGTACTGATATTTGCCTAAAGAAAGTGGGATGCTGGAACCCAACTATTGGGGAATATAGTCACCGTCCCAGAGGAAATCAAAGTTAAAAGATATAAATACAAATAACAGGTTTTGAAAGTTAAGTACTAATATGGGGTCAAAAGGTTACTGAGGTCTAGCTATTGCAATCACTTTTACATACAATGCATAAACTAACAATTGGTTACTTATTGAACTTTGTTACTGATTTTACAGAATATGATTGTGTAAATCAACACAAACCGACACACACACACACCAATATCTCAGAACATGTTGGTGCTAGAGACCTTGTTTCCAGACAAGGATTGGCTTGATTTTTACAATGTTTCCAAAGAAAACTGGAAAGAAATGACAAATTGCCTCATTGTGGTAATTGTGTACATAACTGCAGTCATTTTCTACTTCTGCACACACGGATAGCTGTAGTTTACACAGAACAATATATAGGAAGCCTTCTCTCTTCATATTAACAGGAATAATGTTGAAAATATGTTCTAACAGTAGTTAAGGTGAATGAATGTTCAGAGACTCGCAGCTGCACACTTGCACATTAACAGAAAGGAAAACAGGGACAGGGAAGAGAGAAGAGTGAGAAAAGGAAGTCAATTCCTTCACCTCTCTATTGAAATCGAGTACATTTTTTCTTAACGCTGGCCAAAATCCAAGAGTTACTTCAGGCTGCAATTCTATACACACTTATGTACCTGGGAGTAAATCGCACTGAACTCATTTGGACTAACACCTGAATATACACATGTATTTATTTATAACCCTACCTTTCCCCCCACTGAACGGACTCAAAATTACTCACAAAGCAAACATCTTTAAACAATTACAATGTCCCAAAAAGGATTTAAGAATATAAAACAAACATATAAACACAGATTAGCAAGCTGTACAAGAAAACTAGAAGGGAACAACATTAAGTCCACACATATCAAACAAAAAACATTCAGCGGAAGCTGGGAAAAGCACCCGTCTCTTCTGATGCCACCTACGCATCCAGCAGAAGCACTGGATTGAGGAGCACCCCAAATCAGAAACCTGGTCCTTTAGGGGGAGTGCTCCTCAATCCAAGACAGGCTGGACACCCAACCTCAAGTCATTCTACCCACAACAGTGCTTCTGTCTTGTCAGTATTAAGTTTCAGCTTGTTTTGTCCCATCCAGTCCTTCACAGCTGACAAACAACAGTTCAAGGATTCCAACATCTCCCTAAGATCAGATAACAATGAAAGAGAGCTGGGTATCATATTGATAACTCTACAGCCCAAATCTGACTCTACACCCAAATTACTTAAGCCACCTGTTGCATATAGACACTCAAAAGCATGGGAGACCAGATGGAACTTTGTGGAATCTCACAAAGTAAGTGGGACGTAGATGCTGAACAGCTTATGGGAGACCAGATGGAACCTTGTGGGATCCCACAAGTCAAGCAGGAAGAGCAACAGTGCCCCAGCACCACTTTCTGGTTTTTCTCTCTAAGGAATGGGCAAAACCAGCTCAACACAGTACCCCCTTATGACAATTCCCATAAGGTGGTCCAGAAAGACACCATGGTGGATAGTATGAAATTCTACTGAAAGGTCCAGGAAATCAACAGGGTCACATTCCCCCTGTCCATCTACTGGTGCAAGTCACCCAACTAGGGCAACCAAGATAGTTCCAAGCCCAAACCAGGCCAAAAGCCTGACTGGAAAAGAGCTAGATCAGGGGTGGGGAACCTCTTTTAGCCCAAGGGTAGAATTCAGTTTCAGAGAAGCTGCTGAGGGGCACAACCTAGTGGTGGGTGGGGCTGAAAGCAAAGGAGATGGGACCAATAATACAAAAAAAAAAAAACAACCTCACAACCCAGCACGTTTAGCTTAAAGTTCTTATTGCCAGCAGCGAAGTCTTAAGAGAGGAATTACAACCTCTTAAAATAGGGACGAAATTGTTCAAAAGCCAGGAAACCAACAAACAATTGGTGGTTAGGGGGCATGCCATCTAGGGAAACACAGAGGGCTGGATTTGGCCCATGAACCTGAAGTTGCCGACCCATGATCAAGATAACCAGTTTCATCTAAAAATCCCTAGACCAATGTATAGCATTGCACTGTTAGAGATCAAGGACTTGCATTAGTTTTGTTTGTGTTTTTTACTATCCCCTCATTTTGACAGAAAGCCCCCATGACATATTCTTAACAGATCAAGAAGTCTCAAATTTTTAAAACAGTTTATTATGCTGAAAAACACAAATATCCTTTTGCCACTCAAAGCAACATATATGATTTTTAGGATTCTAGCCACTTTGGAAGCACAGCATACCAGGCACTATCCCAAATCAAATCATATTCCACAGTTATATTTAGATGAAGGGTGTCAAACCTCTTATAGCCCAAAGTTCAAATTAGTATGAAGAAGTTCGGGGGGGGCACATTCCAGTGGTGGGTGGGGCAAAAGGCAAAAGGGACAGACCCAAAAATACCAGCTTACAGTTCTTACTGCCAGTAACTAAGCTTTAGGAAAGAGATTCGCCAATTTAACAGTATCCTGGAATTTAAGAAAGCCGTAAAAACGGATCTCTTCCAGCAGGCCTCCCCAGTTGAATTTTAAGAAGTCTTTTAATAATGTATTCATTTTATATGCTTTTAATTTGTATGTGTGTGTATATAATATATACATATACATATACATATATTTGTGTTTTATATTTGTTGTTGTACTCCGCCTCGATCCAGAGGAAGAGGTGGGTAAGAAATAAATTTATTATTATTATTATTTAATTATTATTATTATTATTTCAACCTTTTAGAATGATAAAAAATTGTGCAAAACTGAGAAATCACAAACAAACAGAAGTTAGGGGGTAAAGGGGTGGGGCTAAGGAATGGGGGCATGACCGTATGTGGGACTTCCAGTTAGCCAGATTTGGCCCACCAGCCTGAGGCTTAACACCCTTGATTTAGATCAACAAATGCTACACAGTCTTGGGAGGCCAGTTTGCTATTAACCATTAACTTTCTTCATAAAAACGTGTGAACTAAGAAACACACACCAGAAGAATGTTCAAATCATAAAAAACAGTGGCATTTTTCTATTTTATTTTTAAAAACCGAAAGGCATATTTTATGTGGGAATAGCAGTACATATTTTATTTTACTTCTAACATAAGAACTTGACTGCAGGAAGAAGAAAAAAGTTTAGTCACTAAAGGGCATTTTAAAACACTAGCCCAGTCTCCCCCGACATGATGTGTTCCAGATAATTTGGACTTCAAGTCCTATCAGCTCTCCAGCCAGTATGGACAGTTATCAGGAATGCTGGAAATTGTAGTCCAAAACAGCAGTAGCCAATGCAGATAATAAGCCTCCTGGTAAGATTCACTAGTAAATTAAAAAATAGTAGTCATTTTTCAGTTAGTAATACAACATACCATACAATACACTTGTCTTGCTCAGGTTAATTAACTAGTATACCATTTACAGCATGACTTTGTCTAATCTTCCCCCAACCTGCTGCCCTCCATATATTTTGTACTACCAGCATTCCTGACCATGGGCCATGCTGGCCAGGGTTGATGGGAGTTAAAGTCCAAAACATTTGGAGGGCACCAGGTTGGGGAGGGCTGTGTTTGTCAATCTGGACTTGAACTGTATGAAAAGCAGCCATCACAAGAAAGGAGAAGAGAAAGTTCACTGAAAGTGATAGTACTTACAAAATAATATTTTCCCCACTTGGATCAGCAGAAGTACTAGTAATCCTGCTCTCTTCTATACTAGGCTCTGGTTTTAGCGTAACCTGAAGGGTCTCTGCTTTTTCAAGAATAAGTTTAATGTTGCAAGCAGCCCCACTGATTTTACCCAACAAAGAAAGTTCATGCTCCATTCTTCCACACTTAGAAACAAGAAATCAGCACTCTGGTAACCAACCCTACTTAGCAGTATCAAGATTGCAGTGTGATTTGAAAACATATTAGGTAACAGGATACCCACTCCCTTCACTTGAAGAAAATGTGTGCTATATCAAAGGTCATTTCCTTACAAAAACACATCTTACCAGCCAACTTCTACAAACAAAACCTACAGCAAATACTTTTCACTCTTATCATATTGTTTGTTTTAGCTTCTCAACAAGAATCATTAGGAAACATACCAGGAATTTTACACAGCTGTAAAGATGAAGTAACATACAATAGATGCCTCATTCCAGTTCATGCTGCATTCTAAAAAACAATTTGAAATTGCAGGATTCCCCCCCCCCCCCCAGTTTCTAAGCTCTTTAGAAAGACTACTTTGATATACACAGGCCAAACTAAAGGAAAGGTACAGTTTATCTTAGTTTAAGAACACAAGACTGGAAAGTATGAATTCCAGAAAGATGCTATGTGCAGAGTTAGAGATGACAGGAGACTATGAGAGAACAAGATATGGAACAAGATATGGAACAGTATTCAATGAAACACTACTGGTAATTTAGCACAAGACCAATAACTCTTGCTTACCTGACAGATTTTTCAGGGGAATCTTGTGCAAGCGAGTGCTATTGGCATTGCGCTAGAGGTCATTTATGCTAGCACAACATAATTTACATTAGCAATAGTGTTGCATTGAATATTGCCCAGTCAGAATTCAGAGTCCAATGCAATTTAAAGTATGCTGAAGCCAGGATCAGAAATTAGTAATATTCCAAAGGATTTATATCTCAAAATAGTCACAAAGAGCCAGAGCCTTCTGCCAAGTTGAACCACTGCTTAAAACATCTTCATTACTGTTTCTTTCTTTGTGATCTGTACATCTGTTGATCAAATCATTAAGACATTTAGCCTATATCTTCTCCCCATAAGCCAAACAATACTCAGCTTTATTAAAGGTATTTTTCATAAAACTATCAATGGTATTCAGGCAGGTACAATTTGCAATCTTTTACAAGAATTCAGTCTTTAATATTGCCTATATTTAAAAAAAACAAGCAACAACAGGAAAATGGAATGAAGGGTTACCGATATGCGCTCTCTCTTTCATTCTCGCTCTCGTTTCCATCTGCTCATCCCAGGGTGGCTATAGAACTCTTGAACTGATGCCTAGAGGCAGTTTTAGGGCAGATGAAGGCAAAAAAGCTGAAGCTTAATCCAAGATAGAGATTCTGGTAGTGGGTAAACCAGCCAATCCGGATGTATTTGGTCTTGGATGGGGCTTCACTCCCCCTGAAGAACCAAGTTCACATTGTCGTCCCTCCCCCCCCCCTCGGACTTGCACTATCCATGACGACGGGGGCTAAGAGAAGCTTTTACCAGATTTGGCTACCTAGGAAAGGTTGACATGGATATAGCCTCAGTTACTCATGCACCAGTTACATCCAAACTAGACCAGTTGAATGCACTCTACATGGGGCTGCTCTGAAAACAGTTTTGAAACTTCAACTGGTGAGGAATATAGTCGTTCAGATGTTGTTAGGGACAGGTCAGCTGCAGCACGTGACACCAATATTGGGCCAGATGCATAGGCTATCAGTACATTTCTAGGTTGGATACAAAGTACTGATATTGACCTTTAAAGCCCTGAATTGTCTGGGACCTTCACCTTAAACAACCTGTCTGTGTCTTGAGATCTGCCTCAGAAGCACTGCTCGTGTGCCTGACACTGAAATCAATTAAAATGGAGGGCCTTCTCGGTGACCTCATGTTTATCAAATTCTATTCCAACTAAGGTACACATGGCCCATCTATACAGGCCTACAAACAGGCATTAAAGACTTACCTGTTCAAGACACTTTTTCTTAAAAGTCTGTTATGCTGCTACTGTCTGAATTGCTGCTGAAATAGCCTAATGATTTTATCGGATTTTAAAATGAAATTATGCTGGGTTGAAAGTTGTTTTACTCATATTTTATTATTATTGTTTGCTACTGCTGTTTTTATGGTGATCTTGGTATGTTTTTGATATGTTGTTTATGTACTTTGTGTTTTTTATGTTGGAAGTTGTTGTGAGAGTTCGCCCTTAAATGATAGCCTACAGTACCTTACATAAATAAATTTACATTTTAAAATCATTTTAATAGCATTTTTCAAATGCTATATAGACCTAAATATAAAACTCCTGATTCACACTGAGCTAAATGAATAAATTATCACAGTCTTCTCCAACATGGTGACCTCCAGCCCCAGCAGCATAGCAAATGGGCAAGAATATAGAGTTGCAATTCAAAATATCTGGAGGGCTCCAGGTTGGGGAAGTCAGGATTATCAGAATGTAAAGAAAGAAAATGTGATAACATTGAATATAAATGAAATCTTCCAGATAGGCAATGAACTCCTGATCCTCCCTTACTTGATTCATAACCTTGAACAAGACTAGAACTGTGCAGATGCAATGGTGCTGATCTCTTAACCATGGTTAAGAAGTAAGGAACAGGCTGTGGGCTTCCTTCCTACTCCTTTTCCATTCTTAACTAGAGCATAATGTTACGTGTGCACTGGCTTTACTTGTAGTTAATACTAGTCAAGATCTTAGGCTCAAGGACAAAGCCTTCCTTGCAAAAACCTGGCTATTACTAATTTGTTTATATATTGTGGCATTTTTATATCACTAAATATAGTAAAATCCTTCAGCAATTCCTTGTTAGCAGTAACCATGGTTAATACTTGTGTATACAACACTAACAAGGGAGAGGGCCTTCTCAGTGGTGGTGCCTCAATTATGGAATGATCTTCCTGACAAGGCCTGCCTGACATCAACATTGCTATCTTTTCGGCGTCAGGTCAAAACTTTTCTCTTTTCCCAGACATTTAGCAGCATATACTGAATTTTTTATTCGATCCCAGTTCTGTTTTTAGGTTTGGCTGACAACTCAAAGTTGTTTTTAGATGCATGTTATCTTTGTGTATACTGTCTGTTTTACGATTTTATGGTTTTAAAATTTGTATATTGTTTTTAATGTCTTAATCTTTTGTAAACCTCCCAGAGAGCTTCAGCTATGGGGCGGTATAGAAATGTAATATTGCCAAGAGATTGGCAATATTATATCTGCACCAAGCTAGTCTTTCTATAAACCTCCTATCTCAAAGTAGGCCATTTAAATTTCACAAACTAGTCTAATCCAGCAAAGGAACACGAATCTATTTAAAATAATGGACTTACCTACATCCCTGTTCTAGATTTCAAGCATGTCATAGAATGCCACATAAGCACTGGGACACTTCTAATGACAGCACTGGAGTAGTAGTGTTAGTTAAGTCTGCATCTACTGAACTAAAAATATTGGATAATACCCAATGATGTCATTCTGCTAATGCAAATAATTTAACACTAGAGCTCTAGTGCAACAACAATAGCAATAGCTTGCACAACTGAATTCCTCATCCCACAGGCTAACACTATTGGCATTGTGCTACAGGTCCCATGGGTTAATGGAATGACATAATTGGATAATACCCATTGTCCCACAATCCCAATAATATTCCATGTTTTATTACTGCAGGAAAAATGTTATTTTTTTCTATAAAAGTATAGTTAATCACAGCAATACTACCTCAAATAAACAAAGCATAATTTTATAATTATAAAATATGATTAATGCTTTTTTAGTCTTGCAATATGCTCCAGTGAGTGCATGTTCAAAAGCTATTCAGAATGTGCATAAAACATTTCAAGCCTCAAATCTCATTTTCTGCCATCACTTTATACCATAGCTGTTTGAGTGACATCTTGTGGTGTGATTCTGCATTACTGTACTATATATCAACCATCCTATATTAATTTTATTTATTATATTTCTCTATAAAATATAAAGAAGCTTATAAATGTTAACAAAACAACAACAGTTAAAAGCAGCACCACATCCTTAAAAGTAATGTCCTAAAAATCCTACGGGAAGAAAATTTGGACCCAGGCATACTTTTCTAAGAAGGCTCTTTCAACTTCTGGGTACCACTACCAAAAAGACCTCATCCATGGTGCCCACCTGCCACCCATTATACAGCAGGGAGAAAGGCTTCTGAAGCCAAACAGCGCTCCTAGACAGGTTCATATGACAGAGGTCATTTCTTAAGTTACCCTTGTCCTAGGCCATTTAAGACTTTAAACAGTACAATCCCATACTCATCTACTCAGAAGTAAGTCACTGGGTTCAGTGGGATTTATTTCCAGGCAAGTGGGTATAGTTGTTACAGCCTAAAAAAACAACCAAGGGAGACAGAAGCAGGCAGAGACCACAGGGCCTGCTCCAGTTGGAAACACTCCCCCAGGGCTAATGGTCATCTTGACCCTGTGGGGAAGAAAAACCAAGGGAGATAGGAGCAGGCAGAGACCATCAGGGCCTGCTCCAGTTGGAAACTTCCCCCCCCCCCCCAGGACTAACAGTCATCTTGACCCTGTGGGGAAGAAGGAGCTGTTTGTCTGCCCCTCCATTGGGAGAAGAGAGGAGGGACAGGGCCTTCCTACCAGCCCTGCTGAACAGTCTCCTTAATTTTTTTCTTTTCCCTCTTCCCTCCCCATCCCTTTTTCCTTGTGTGTCTTGTCTTTTTAGGATGTAAGTCTGAGGGCAGAGACTGTCTTCTTGATTGATTGCCGCTCCGGGAGCCTTTTTGGTTGAGGTGTGGGATAAAAATGCTATAAATAAATAAATGCCAAACCATCACCTTGAATTGAGCCTGAAAACAAATCGCTAAGCAGTGAAGCAAATAAAGAGTCTGTGAAATGTGATCCACTTTCCTGGCTCCAGTCAAAATCCCAGCAGTCATATTCTGAACCAACTAAAGCTTTCAATTTGGTTTCAAGTGCAATATAGAGCATATTATCCTTATCTAATCTGGTAGTGACTAGAGCATGAATATCTGAAGCCAGGACTAGCTTTTCCACAAATGGGTACATAGTTTATAGGGCAAAGTTGGAAGATGGCCCTTCTGGCATCGAGTAGGTTCAAATTTAGGACTATTCACAATCTGAAAATATGCCGGTTCAAGGGGTATACAACCTTGCCCAAGAGTACAAGAATCCACACCTAATAGTACTTCTGCCTTGTCTAGATCATGCTCCTAAAAATATAAATATGGCAAAAACTTTAACTGGACAACCAGTTATTGGTAAAAGTAAAATGAGTGGTAGTGGGTTGGGTTTTTTTATACACATACTATTTAAGAATGAAATATTAAATGATATTGACCAAAAACAAAGTTAAAATATTTGTTTGCAATATATTAACAGGAGGAACAGTGGTATGGAGGGAGACTGTATTGAAATGTGGAAAAATTAAAGCCATCAGGTTGTTAATGTCGTAAAAGGAAAACTTATGTCCAGACATTACAGATCACAACATTTACTGCTTCATGAGAAGAACTGATTGCTCAACTCTGAACAAGACACTTTAGAAGTTCTGCATCACAGAGAGGAATGCTGCATGTGTCTGCAGTTCAACAACAAAACAGCAAACAAACCTAGTTCTTCTGACACAAGCTTCATAAATGAAGCCAACTCAAGATGTAATTCAAATATATTAAATTACAATTCACACAATAATTTCAACAGTTGTTCCAGGACAAATTCTGAAACTTCATTCCTAGTAAGCCCACTTGCCTTGAAACAACTACATAGCCCTCAAATAAAGGGTAGGAAGAAACAGATTTGCACATTTTATCAGACCGTGGTAATCTCAAGACGTCTTCTCAATCTCTAGTGGATTTTGTATACAACACTGTTCAACATATTTGGTTTGTTACATGCTTGCTCTTAAACACACAGGTGACTTAAACAGTATTATAGAAAGCTCAAAGGGAATAAAGTATGGTAACTATTTTTGTGATGGAGTATTCGGCTGGGTTCACACATCACACTAATTCATGGTGGGTGGCAAGTTACACTGGGTAGTTATGCAAACAACCTATTGTGTTCCTATGAGATGATCATGCAAACAAGCTACACAAAGTGGTTTATTTCAACCCCCCTTGCCCCTCCAGCAGAGCAGTATCCTAGCTTCCTTTTTGGCAGGACTAAAGATCACTTGAAAGGAGTGGAGTGGTGGCAGCGTTTTTGGCTGCTCTTGCTGAGCAGCTATGTCGGCAATCTCTGTAACTCATGCTGGCACGACAGACAACACGCTAACCTATTACAGGTAAAATAACCTTTATTCCAGGCCATGGATTCTCAGGATGACCTATTTGGAGGGGGGGAAAACACCATGGGGGGACAGGGGACATCCCACAAACAGCACGCTAGCTCATCATGGGTTGTTCTGGGAAATAAAGCATCATGGGTTAGCGTGTTGTGTGAACCCAGAATTGACTCACAGGCAGAGGTTCAGCAAGTCTGCTTTTCCCAACATGAAGATTTGAGTGTCAAGGAAAGCTGTACCTACTGAATTTCTACCACCAAACACTAACACACCAAATGTGGGTTGTTGTGGAACCATGGGTTATCATGTTGTATGAAATCTGAACATAACACGTTTTCCACAGGCTGGGTTATCGTGCTCTCTGAGCACAGCACTTTTTTTGCAGGGTAGGTTATCGTGTTGTCTAAACACAGGGTGGTTTTAGCGGGGATGCTCATTAACCAGGCAGTGTGGCTTGTTAAGCACACTGAACAACCCGACAACAAGCTATGAGTTCTCAAGGTGGCTTGTTCAAGAAAAATAAACCACCCTGCATTGTTAACAAACCAACTTGCAGAAAATGTGCTGCATTCACACAACATAGTAACCCACGCTGTTGCAAACAGAATGCAGTAGCATGTTGTGTGTATCCAGCCATAGCAATTCAATGCACAGAGTCTCTGTCGGGTGGGGGGGGGGGGACCATAGCAAAAAAGAGAGAGGGGGGGGGAAGAAATACAAAAGAAAAGGGCATATCTTGTTGATTAAGGAATAAATACTAAAATCAGCAAATTGGAAACAAAATCCACGCATTTAAATTATGATTTCTTACTCAGAAGAGTTTTCATGGATCTGGTTGGTGTATGAAGAGTGGGGGACAGAGCAACATAAAATTCCTTAGTTAATGGGATATGGTACAGGTGAGGGATTACTATCTCAGACATTCTTCATCATTAATAGGAGAAGTTATTATATTCCATTATTGGCAATCACTCAGCCAATTAACAGGCTGACAGCTAATCATAAGTAACCAACAGCACTTGCATATAACAGCGTGTTTAAAGATACCTAGTTGATGTTATGTTTGCTGTGAATGTCCATGTCTGAAGAGGACTGTGTCTATCCAAAGTCTGTACAGAATACTTGACATAAGTAGCTGGTCCAGGATAAGGTTCACTATTTCTCAGTCTGAAGGATGAAAAAGCTATTATACCTCCCAACAACTATGTATTTAAAAACTGCTTGCTACATGCAAGATATTTACAAATTACCTTTCTGGTACCAGGACAAGAATTTGCCTAAGTTAGTTTCTATTATGTATTCATCCACAAAGGAAGGTTAAGATATGTTCTCCCCAGAAAAGGTTGTGAATGGTACAAATTTGTCTAATTCAAATCTGTCAAATACAAGGACCAAATGTCTGCCACATAAGGCCCTTTAGGGTACCCAAAGTTATCTCTTCTATACAAGTTACTATTTTATTACAGCTATATCCTCCTTTTTCACTAAAAATGATGTTCAAGGTGGCTAACAATAATAAAAAACAGATAAAATTCAGACTAATCAAAGCATAAAAGTCAATCATATTAACATCTGATACGGCAAAGGGCTAATAACAAATGACTTAAACTCTTTATTCCTGTCAAATTCGTATGCAAAGGTATACAGAAGCCCAGACCAGGGAGCTTATGCCATCAGCTCCTGAAGGGACATTAATAGCCTGAGGAGACTGTTGGGATAGCCCCTCCTCACCTTCGAGGCTTGACTTCTGCAATGCGCTGTACCTTTGTGCCTAGTCCGGAAACTTCAACTTGTTCAAAATATGGCAGCCAGGTTGATCACCGGTACACCTAGGGGTGACCACATTACACCAGTTTTAAAATCGCTTCATTGGCTGCCAATCAGTTTCTGGGTGAAGTATAAAGTGTTGGTTATTACCTTTAAAGCCCTACATGGTTTGGGTCCAGGTTACCTGCGGGATCGCCTTCTCCCATACAATCTGCCCCGCACACTTAGGTCCTCTGGGAAGAATTTACTCAAGTCAGCCAGAACTAGGCTGGCGAGTGTTACCCAGAGGAGCTTCTCTTCCATCGCTCCCAGACTATGGAATGGTCTGCCGAAGGAGATTAGACAAATTAGCATTCTTCATGAATTTAAGAGAGTCATGAAGACTGCTCTCTTCCAGCAGGCCTATCCAGATGAATTTTAAGATGTTTTTAATGATGTATTTTTTCTTGTTTTTAAATTGTAACTGTTTGTGATTCTTGTGTTTTATATTGTTGTTGTTCCCCGCCTCGATCCAGAGGGAGAGGCGGGTTATAAATTATTATTATTATTATTCCCTGGGGCTACCTGCATGCCCTGAGTTAAAGGCAGAAGAGGAGAAGCCAAGGTCAGGAAGCTCATGGCACCAGCTCCTGAAAAGACCTTCAATGGATCTGAAAATGTTTATTTTCTTTTTGGGGGTGGGTGGGGGTGGGTTGGTAACATTTGTTTTTGTTAAAATATTTTAAAATTGTAAAGCACTGTGAGTGGCTTGGCAAAAAGGCAATATAAAAGTATTAAATAAATAAGCAACAATAAAATAGAAGTGAAAGCAGTACATTTGACAGCTAAGAAGAAAACGTGGTAGGTGGAGAAGGAGACTTGGATTACAGAGAAATTGAGCATGGGAGAATTAGTTTCCCTATGCAAGCAGCACTTGAGAAGAGGATTAAATGGCGCAGAAATGGGTGCTATAAGAGATGCTCAGACCCACAGTGATAGTAGCTGCAGGCAGTGATAATGCTAGTGAAGAAAAAGCTTGGAGTTGATGGGTAGCACAATGAAATTGAATGCTGAAGGGTATTTTTAAGAAATTAACAATTGAATCTATCACTGCTTCTTCCCAATCAAAATTTGCAAGTTTTCAGTGAAAATTGTTGGCCTCAGGCATATATTGGATGGCAAGTCTGGCCATCTAGCTCATTTGGGTTTGACAGCTTTGGACTAGTCTTTATAGAGGCCGGGATCCAAAACCCCACACAACTAGGTGCATATTTCCAATGTTTTTAAGACTTAGACAAGTTTCAACAGCAGACTGAAATACTGCAGGATTTTCCAGTTCCTCTACCCAATTTTCCCTGTGGAGATGGGTGTGGGGAATAGGGCACATGAACCTGAAGTCCACTGGTGTCTCCCATCACCAAACGTGCTTCAAATCCAAAGAGTTAAGTATCATCCAAATGGACCCTAATAGATACGCTTAGGTACTACCATCTTGAGCATCAAGATCAGGGTAATATCTCTGCTGCTGCTCTGTATTGTTGATTTCTAAACATGTTTTTAATAGAAAGGTAAGAAAGCATAGCCATGTTAAGTTTGTTGCATCAAAAACAAGGTGTTTGGTGGCACTTTAAAGACTAACAAATGTATTAGGGCATAGACTACAGTCCACATCAACATGCATGAAATGTCATCCTGACTTCCAAGTATGTGCATATGTGTGCATGTATGTGTGCATGTATGTGTGCATGTGTTTGTGCATGCGTGCATGCACACACACAAATTGGGGGGGAGGTGTTGGATTGTAAACAGTGACATTAGTGGGATTTGAAAGGCAGGAAGTTCTAGCAGTGATAGTTACCTTATTAACAATGGGCATTCAGTTGTAGGACAGTAACACATCCTTCCAAAGGAAAGCAGATTGATGCATGCAATGTAAATCAAAAAACATTTGTCTCTATTTAAACCACAGGCAATAGAGTTGAACCTCTTGTTCTGTGGTTTTCGAACAGCATGTTGTCACCTATAGTTCCCAGCTAAAACCACTGAAACATATTATCAATGGTCTATCTCACGGTTCACAATCCCACCCCCAAACCGTTTGTGTGTGTGTACACACACACACACACACACACACACACACGGAACTCATGATTTTATGCATCTGTAAAAGCTTATGTCATAAAAACTTTTGTTAGTCTTGAAATACCACAAGATTCCGCTGTTTACAAAAGTTTTAAATATATACTATTATCCAAATTTATTTAATCCACTCAATGGGCCTGTTCACACATCACAACAGCCCACTGTGGGTTAATTTACCCACTGTCATATTGTGCTGGGCAGCCAGCTTATGTTTTCGTGCAAACCCAGGCAGCAGGAATTATTTGAGGGTTAGACAACATTCAAATAACCCTAAAACAAGCCATGAGTTATATGAGGATTGTCTAACCCACAAACAACCCTTGCCACTTGCTGCCTGGGTTCAAACGACACAGTGGCACTGCTTTTGGGTCCAGATGTTCATGTGTCGGCTACAGCATTTGTATACAGGTTTGTGCGCAAGCCAGCACATAGCCCAATCTGTATGCTTGTTCCCGAGATTTTTCAAAAAGAAGGTGGTTTGGGCATATGTACATCAGACTCCATTCACATAGGTCCTATGCATCCTACATTTAATCCATGGACATGGAAGCACAATGGGGACAATCCCAATACTCCAATGCACTAGGCCAGGGATGAGGAACCTGTGGCTCTCAAAGATGTTCGACTACAATTCCCATCTTTTACCATTATCCATGCTAATGGGAGTTAGAGTCAAAATTTCAAGTTCCACACCACTGAACTAGGCTTTACGCAACTAGAGCCTTATCTGAACCATACCTTTGTCGCGTCCCGACATGTCAGAACACTGGCAAACATTTTCAGTTTGCTTTATGCAATTTATTAATATTGTGCCACAGTCTGAGTCTCAGATTATATCATGTGAATTTATTAACTCAAAATTCATTAAGGACTTATTTTATAGGCTACTCCATCCAAACCATTCATCTTTTCTGGCTCGTATGCCTAATGAAACTGGCAAACCACTATAGTAGGAGGCACAGTGCCACTCTAACAGATGGCACTGACTGTAGACATGCCAATGAACCAGTATATGCATCAAATTTAAGTATTAGGGCTGAACTACTCTGCAAGAAATTCACCCATTAATCTCTATACCTTTCCACAACCTTTAAAGAGGTTATGCCTGGCCAAAAGTAAATTAAACAATTCTAAAAACACTTTACACATCCAGCAGCTGAGGTAAGTTTTTAGATTCATTCAGAATAGTCTCCTTCACAGAAAACCCAAGAATTGTTTCAGCATAGTACTGAAATCACCATCTTTGATTAGTTTTTAGCAAAGGAGCCACTAAGAAAATTCAATAAAAACAGCTTGCTACCCAACTATATTTCCTAGCAGCATACATATACCCCTTCTAGAGGAAAAGATGCTAATAAATTAGAAATGCATTTTGCTTTGCAGGAACCTATCCTAACGATGCAAATTGGTAAAGTTGAACATTATTCTGCTTAATTTTGCCATCTGTTCAAATGTTCATATACTGTGCCTATCAGGAGGCACTTATCTTTTGTGCATGTTCTGTTTCCAAATTTTGACATTTGATTAAAGATTTTATTAACATTTTTAATGCTGACTGCTAATATATAGTTTCCAAAGGTAAGGAACATAAAGGTTTTTATTGAATGCAGATATGTAAAATGTGTTTGAGCACAGAGAGCATGTTTATTTGAAATCAAGACAGCCATCTGCTGGTTTCAGCAGTAGCTCTAATATGTGACATGAGTTTGTCCATGGTGAATGAACAGTTTTGTACTAGCAACATTTCACTAGTATCTACAAAATCAGTTAAGTTCCACCTAAGAAACGTCAAAATTGTATAGGTTTCCTCATACAGATTTTTCAATCAAATAAACTTTAGGTGAAGGATCAGTTTGGGCTATTTTAATTGTATCAGAACCTTATATAAAGCTTGTGGTTCTTGGTTTAGATAAGTGACCAGATTACATCTTCATTTATGTAACTTTTAGCAATACTACTCAGTCATTAAACCAATTTTCCATTCCATCAAGACATCTGAACCATTACTTTCTCATCATATCATTCTACCCTCAGGTGAACAAACCCTGTTACTCATCTCTGTGTTCTTGATATGGTTCAATTGATTCTGACAATCAAAATATTTGTTAGAAGCAATGCATACTGAATAGGTTGGTTATAGTCTTCAACTCTGGTCAAAGCTCCATAATACAGAATATTGGTGTAGAAGCACTCCACTTTCTAATATAATCCAATTCAAAATGATCTTTCAAATTCGTCTCTACCTATCCTCAAAGAAGTAGGATATGCAACTATTTTTAATTATGCAAAATATTATAGTAAAATAATTGTAAAGGATTAGCACACAGACACATGTGCACACACACGCCTTTATTAATACAAGAGCAGAGTATAAACTTGTCACTAATAAGTACTAAAGATGAGATAAATTTCACCCTCACCTAGAAATTCTCCAATTCCTCCCATGAAAATACATCTTACAAGTCTAGAAAAAGCTACAAATTGGGCCAATTTAAATATCATGGTAGCATGGTTGCTACCAAAGCACAACTTCCATATTGCAAGGGTCAACACATTTGCGGAAATATCTGGATTCAGCTTCACATATGGGTTGCCTAAACCTTGTTAGATGACCTGCCCAACAGAGTATATTCCTGTGGACTAGCAGTGCTATCAAAGTTATTAGCCACAAAATACAGCAAACTCTTGAAGGAAGTCAAATCCAGAGTTATCGTCCCAATAATGCTGAGTCAATTAGAATCAATTTTCAGAACCAACCATACTACTATGGTAATGCTATGAATTGGCCTGTTATTCTGCCATGTGAAAGATCTAGAAACCGGTCCAAATACATTATCAGTATCCTATTCAGCATTAGTGCTAACGTAAATAATATAGCACTAGCGTAAGCTACCTCTAGTGCAACACCAATTGTGTTTGCTGGCATGATGGGTTTTCTAGGTCAACGGTAGTGCTGAATAGGATACTGCCCTCTGTTTCTGAACTTTGATTAAATTAAATAATGTTGTTCGTAAAAGTAGTGTAATATTCTAAGCTAAAATAGGCGGTGAATCTGGGGGATTCTTATAGGCCTCATCCAGTCTCAAATCTCAGAAATGGGCAACAAATGTAAAATCTGTGGCATTTATCAGAAAGCTATGGTCTACTAACAATTAAGTCACATCCATATAGAAAATTGAATCTTACACATAGAATCTATTGTACTGCATGAACCAGCCTTCATTCTATTTTTATATTGCATGCTTTTAGACTTCAATGATATAGAAGAAAACTTCTAATGACCCTGCTCAGACGTCATGCGAAACCACAGTGATTAAGCATTTTGACCTAAAAGTTATGGCGTAGTGTGTTGTGTGAACCATCACTTAGCATGTCATGTGAACCATTCCTAACCATAGTGGCTACATAATCACGGTTTAAACAAGCGCACTAACCATTTGCTGAGAAAGGGTTAGCAGCTTAACCATGGCTTAGCATGTTCAGGCACACTGTATAAAAGCTATGTCAGCATTCCACATGCATGCAGCATTTTAATGAGATGAACAGTTGGGTGTGGAGATTGCCTATGTTGGAATATGAAGAAAAACTATTCAATCCATGGAAATATAACTAACAGTCAAACTCAGAAAGTGTACTGATTAGTTAAAGTATTGTAGTCACTTCAGATAGTGGCCTAAACAATACAAAACAAAATTAGGATGTTGTCCTGCTATGCCATTATCTGTGAAATATGTAAGTTCCATTATAGGCAAAATATTTTATAAGTAACTATTATGTATCGGATTGCAAGTAAGTAAGTTCAACACTTAACATAAGCAGAGGATTTACAGACTATTGCTGGGAACTCTTCTGAATGTGAAGGTTTGCAGTAAGTAAAGAAATTCAAGGTAGAGTATGGAAGAACAGCAATCTAATACTGCATAGTCAATCAATTCCTTTTCTTGGAAGCATCAACATTCATTTTGCTCCTTAACTTTTTGGCAACATGATTTCTGCTGGCATTAATCCTCTGAAACAGCTAACATGAAGCATCTACACCCTACTTATAACAAATTAATGTACTTTGAAAATAAATTACCAATGTTCTCTTAGCTATAACCATCGGCAACCCAAAACTATATGTTATAATAAGCTTTTGCTTTGATAAACTAACATTCTCCTGCATGCTCAAAATGGTTATGCACAACATTTTAAAATAAATAAATAAAAGCTAATATTCTCAACTTTATCTATAAACGCAACATTTCAAAAGTAAATGCTTCACTTATAGCAGCACCTCTTTGAAAATGTCAAATTACACAGATACATTTTATTGGCTATAAACAGCGGAAACATATAGATTACTGAAAACAACACAACTGCAATTAACAGCACTTCCCAATTTACAGAATGTAATGCAACCTGATTCAGTAAATAAAAGACAATTTAACACTGCAAATATAGATTACATAACAAATTACAGGATTGCCTCCTGCACAAATTTCTACAAGTCCTTGGACCAGCCTTCCACAGCCTGGTCCCCTCCAGATATTTTGCACTACAATTTGCAGCATTCCTCTCCATTAGGCATGCTCACTAGAGCTGATGGGAGCTGAAGACCAAAACATCTGGAGGGCACCATATTGTACCTTTGAGAATTACAAATCAAAAATAGCACTGTTGGTATATTCTGAAGAATACAATCTTCCAATTCCGCTTTCTTCGAGGAGCTATCAAATATATTAATAACCATAGCACCACTTTAAACATTCTTCCTATAAAACTTTAAGGAACAACCTAAATGTAAAATTAAACATATAGTTTGGTATTGCATTGTATTTTTAAAACTTTAAACAGCAGCTGCCAGGAGTGGATGGGGAGGAGTTAAGGAGGCTTTTGAAAACCATTTCCTCCCAAGAAATTTGCCCTGCCCACCACTACTCTTCAGGAGGAAGCTGCCATTGGCACTAACAGCAGCTTCTGTCTTGACACAATAGTAGCTTGGAGGAGAGAGATTTTTGTCAAGACCACAGTGTGGAAGAAAAAGGTTTAAAAACCCTTCCTGTTCACTACAGTCCGATTCCTGATTGTAAACTTTAAATAGCAGCTATGGGGAGGTGCCAAACAAAAGAACCACCCAACATCAAACTACACATTTAACATAAGCTGTGGTTTAGCCCTAAGTTTTATATCTTAAGATCTTGCCAGTGACACTTCTGAATGATTTGAGAGCTAGCTACCAACTTTTGTTTGGGAAATAAAATTCACAAAAAATTAAACATCCAGTCATTCAAAACTAATATTTTTCAGTGTTGGTAGAAAATAAAGTGTAAAGCAGAAGCCACAATGTTAATACTTCTGAGCTATTCATTAGCATCTTGTGCCCTAAAACAGGATTAGAACATTGAAATTTCACAAGAGCTGAGCATATTTATTTATTCATTTATTATATTCCATTTTTCTTTATTTCAAAGTGTCATGACTAGGAAAATTGAAAGCAGGCAGTACTATTTATGTCACAAAAGTAGAAGAATGTATAGCAGAGAAGAGCATACCGTAGGAGACAAGAAAAATAGATAGCAAGTTAGTGATAAAGGCTATAATCCTATGCACATTTACTTGGGAGCGAGTTCATAAGAATTGAGCTGGATTTACTAGTGACTGCAAGCCACTAGCTTGGTTCTGAAAGGCAGAAATCTAAGACAGAGAGCAGTATCCAAAGGGGTACTTATGCCCCCACGGATTCTGTTGCACAACAGTGGGTCCCATTGATTCTGTTGCACAAGCAGAACCCACTGCTTGTGCAACAGAGATTTAACGCGTCTCAAATAAAGTCCCCAAATCACTGAAAACGCTCATTTATGGATCGGGATAAGTCAGTGCAGCTCCCTTATGTGAGCTCTGCTGACTGCCCCATTCCAGAGACTAGTGTTTTCTCTCATTTCAGGTTGCCCCCGGAAGCACTAAATCTCTGTTCTACAAGCGATCGATGCTGCTTGCAGAAAAGAATCGGATGGGTACATAAGCACCCCCATTGGATACTGCCCTTATTTTTCACTTTTGTAAAATCAGGAACTCAACTATGTGGGAACCATTCCTAAGTAGATGTACATGTATGTCTGTATGGATAAACAAACTATAAACTGGCTAAATAATGTGGCCTATAAGGAGAAAAGGCTATCAAAATTTCCCACTATATAGTTTGAATTAACTATGACTAAGCCTGCTTTATTATGCATCAAAAGGGAAACTTTTATGAAATGAAATTATTTTGAAATTTGCCTTGAAAACAAAAATACCTTCCTACTGTGCCTACAGCACTGTCTCATAAGAAACCTCATTTGACAATTAAAAAAACATTTCAAGTTAAATTTTGAATGATTCAAAAGTACAGGCTACTCACTCACACTGGGCAAAAGATTTATAAAGCAATAGCAAGCAGAATTACATATTCTGTGAATTTAACTTGTTTTTTATAAGCATTACCTGAGACTGTCTTAATTGTTAATTTCCTTGGGAAGCCACTCAAAGGAATGAACATATGAAATGGTCTGGCAAAGCTGAAATGTTAATATTACAAGCACCAGAGTATTGAGCTATCAAATTTTATGAAACTGAAGTCTTCTGAAAAAAGGATCTACAGTATACTTTAATGAGAGCAGTTACAACAGAATAAAGAAACTCTTGTAAAAATGGATATTTGGGAACTATCAAGAAAGCACAAGATCCCATCGTTCTGGGAAGGAGAACAGAAAAAGGGCACATTGCTGAAATGTATGTCCCAACTATATTCTTTCTTTTTTTAATGTGATTTTGTAAGGCAGGAGAACAGAGTCCATGGGCAGGCAGGAGCAGTCATAAGAAATTAATTCCCTTCCCCCCAGCCTAGCCACTCAAGAACAAACCAAAGGCCAATCCAAAGTAGAGTTAATGATAAAGAAATAATGTCGTGATCCATCATCACCCCAAGGTAACTGCTAAGGGGTTTCCTGATCCCAAATCTTTCAGAGCCTTCAACATTGCAATCATAACCATGTTCACCCAGAAGAAAATCCTAGTGACCTCATTAGATTTACTTACTCCCTAGTACAAATGTTTCGGATTTCAGCCTAAAGTGGAAAAACTGAAAGGAGAGATTTGGGAGATATTTCTTACATTACTCTCAATCGGCACTTTATAGCCATTCCGTTTTAGCATGCACCTTTCTTTGTAGTTATATCCTATAAGCAAACTTTTTTCAAGGGGTCGGGCAGCTCAAGAGATACCACTGACAGCCCACTTAGTATGTGGTCACCGTAAGGACGAACGACCAAAACTCATTCAAACATTTCTCTCACATTAGTAAAAGTAATCCAGGATCAACTTTTTCCTTAGTCAGACACTCGAGACAGACAAAAATCGCACACACAGAATTACTTTAGGTAAGCTTAAGGCATAGAGCGCAAGCAGCATATTCGTAGTTTGAAGTTGTTAACAGGACTGGGGGGGGGGGGGGGGGGAGTCGCTGGGGAAGAAAGAATTGAAAGCAATCAGTGATCTCCTCGGAGGACGCAGCGCCTACTCTCCCCATGGCCCCAATGGAAGAAGGTTCCTGAAAAGGGAAGCCCGGCCTCTGGCCCACCCAGAGCGCTGCCCACGCCCGCCTTACTCCCACTTCAGTCGCTCTTTACTTACTTCTTGGTGTCGCTACTGAAGAGCCCGAAGGCCGCCGGAGCAGAGGAAAGGGCGGTGGGAGCCGCTTCTTGGCCCACCTCGGGCTGAGCATCCCCGGACTGCTCGTTGTAACCCACGTTGTTGGCCGACATGTCACTGAACCGTTACTACCTCTGCCGTTGCCTACCTGCACCGTACTTCCCCACCTTCCCGCTGTTCCCTCCGAATCCTACTCTTCCCGGAAGCGGACAGCAAGCAGCCCCAGAAGACTGGTCACGTGATCGCCGAGAGGGGCGGGGAAGAGCGGCCCAACGGACTTCCTACGGCCTGCCTCCCAGCGCCACCGTTGCTAAGGAAACGCACCCCTCCCCTCCCAGTCCACAGGACTCAGCCCACCGTCACGAGGAAATCTCCTCACGGTCTTTCAAAGGTATCGCAGCCACGGGCGTAGAGAGGCCGTTGAGTGATGGCGTGGCGCCCACTGACTGAGCCGAGGCTCCCACGCACATACTTGACGGCGCCACGTATACAAAATCAAGCTCTTCTATTCCGGTCTGGTTAATCTAGTCATAGGAGAGGGAGTGTGGTGTCATGGTTAGAGTTTCGGATTGGGAGTAATCCCCACTCGACAATGAAGATCACTGAGTGACTGTGGCTACCTCCACAAGAGAGGTTTAATGCTCTTTGAAGGCTCATTATAAATTTTACCTCCACACCAGCGGAGCGCAAAACGGGCGTAGAGGCGCGTTATCTCCCGGATTATGCGCATTATCGAATGCGCGTTAAATAGCGAGTTTTATTTTGCTCCGGCCGTTAAAGCGCATTTTCCCCGTGTGAACAAGCGCTTATGCGCATTAACTTCTTGTGAAGCGCTTTTTGGACATCAATTAATGCGCTTCGCCGCCTCTCGCCGCCTCCCGTGCAGAGGGATTAGGAGTAAATGCGCCTCCGCGATAATGCGCATAATCGCCGAACCGGGCGCAAAAGCGCATCCTTGTGGAGGGGGCCTCTGGGACAGACATGACCCTCAGCCTCACCTACTTCACGGGCTTGCTGTGGAGAGGGAAAAGGTGGGATATACATGTAATAATAAATAAAATTTACAAATATCCTTCCATTCTGACAAAATTCTGTCACGCGTTAGTATGACCAAGAATCAGAACTCTGGAAATGGCTATGCACATGGGAGGAAGTTTTATTCTCAATGGACGCCTTTGAGTTTTGTGGAGTTCTGAAATGCTTCCAGACAAAGATTGCTTTGCACTACAAAAGTCACTGTGCAGCTATTCCACCTTTTCCTCCTTGACAGAATTTCCCCCCACCTGAGACAAAAAGTCAGAAGAAGCGGTGGGAAACGGGAGGATTAGAAATAGAAAACAATAGGTCCCCTGTAAAATTTCATGAATAAGTAAGTAGATTGGACGATAAAGTTGTCATTGGGAAGCATCCTGGTGCTCGTTCATCTGTATATAAATGTAAAACGCTGCACTTGGGGACAATGTAGTGAGGGCAGTGTGGTATAGTGGTTAGAGTGTTGGACTGGAACTCCCGAGATAAGGGTTCTAGACCCCACTTTACCATGCAGCTCACTGGGTGACTTTGGGCCAATCACTGACTCTCAGCCTAACCTAACTCACAGTGTTGTGAGGATAAAATAGGAGGACCAGGCAATCCACCTTGTGTTCCTTACAAGAAGGGGGAAAGGGGGATATACATATAATAATAATGATTCTAGGTCAGGACTGGGCAACTTGTGGCCCACCCTCCAGATGTTTTAGACTTCTAGCCAACATAGCCAATGGTGAGGAATGATGCAAGTAGGCAAAACATCTGGATGTTCATAAGTTGCCCATTTCTATTCTGGGTGGTCTAACTACCACTACTGTTGGAGTCCATGGACACCAACAATGCCACACATACACAGAGGGGGAGGAAGAGAAGGAAGAAGAAGAAGACAGAAGGCAGCTAAAGTGGGCAATACATTTTCAATGTAGTCATCCATCTCTCTGGCCGTCAAACGTGACAGACTTTGAACTCTACAATAACCATCATCAATGCTTAATAAAGGCTGGTGTAGATAGTTAATTTTTACCACACATCCAGAATATTCAAAAGCATGTTTATTCAGAAGGAATTTTATAAAGAGCTCAGTGAAGTTTACTCCTTCCTAGAGTAAATTCTGCATTATATTTCCTCCTGACCTCACTGTTAACAGTTCATACCCCCACAATTCATACTGTATAAAAAACCTAAAACTCTTTATAATAATCCAGGCATCTCCATGCAAAAACTTGATGCAGAATAAATTTGTTCATCTTTAAGGTGCCACAAAATACAGTTGTTTTCCCTCCTAAAGCTGTTACCCAAGTACAGAAATCTTAATTAACTGTAGTATGAGTTTCATTCAAAACATTTGTTAATCTACTTACTAAATTTCATATGGGTAAAAATAGTTCTGAAGCAGGAAACATACTTTGTTTTTAGACAATGTACATACATTGTAGCAGAAGTATTTTTAGAATAGGCATTCCTTCCTGTGAGATAGAAGGCAAAATAACTTTCTGCAGATGTTGCTTGCCATCTGTAGTTTTTATGGATACGTGTATTAACATCAACATTTTAAAAGAAAGCAGCTGCATGATCAATTGGAAGCACTTTTTTAGTCAATCCTATAATAATAATTGAGTGATGTAGCCAATTAATGTATTCAGCATTGCAGCCATACTCCCTAGTAAGTGTGCTTAGGCAAGCAGTCCTGGAGATACACCAGCACCAGGCCTCTGCATAACTACACTTGCTCAGCTCGGGACAAGAGGGAAAAAGCAGACAGGTCACATTTCCAAATACTGTGGACAAATGCCAATGTTTCCCTGGAAACACTGCCAAGCCCACTAATCGGGGACTGTGCTGGTAATGATGCCCACATATGGAGGCAGCCAATTAACTCAACCCAGTGGGGACACATCCCCATCACACTGATGCATCACAACACATATATAGGTGCCAGAGCAGCCATGCTGTAACAGCACCAGCGGCACAACCAGCAAGAACCCTGGTATAGTCAATCTCCAGGCATCTCTGTAGGCAGAGTTTTCAGTCCCCTTATCTATTCACAAGCACCCTTTTGGAATGCACCATACATTCCAAGAGAGGGGAGAAGACACATCACACAGCACTCACATTGGTTCCTGGGGTCTGAGCACTACAACACATAGACCACCCTTTTGAACCCATATTTATCTGCTCCAGCAGAAACCCATTTTACAGAAAGGCAGGCTGAGGCCAGGTTTCAAGAACTGAGACAAATAGGGAGAAAGAAGTGAGAGGTAGAGTCTTCTGCTCCCCCACCCACAATCACATTCCACCACCTTCCCAACATAAGTTAAAAATTAGGGATGTGCACGATCCACGATCCGAGTCCGGTCCAGTGGGAAATCGGATAAATTATCCGATTTCCGATCCCGCAGCTGGATCGGCCGATCCAATCCGAACCGGTCCGAAAAAGCTCCGAACCGGTTCGGCGGATCGGCGGATCGGCGGGCGCCCACTGGCGCCCACCGCCGCTTCCATTGGCGGGCGCCAGCGGGCGCCCGCCGATGAAAGTGGACAGCGGGGGGGGAGAGGAGGGGGGCACTTACCTTCTCGGCCCGGTGGCTCCCGTCCGGCGCCGGCGCCTACTACTACTAGCAGGCTCCGCGGCCTGCTCTAGGGTGGCGCGCCGGGTGATGTCATCACCCGGCGCGCTACTCTAGAGCAGGCCGCGGAGCCTGCTGGAAGTAGTAGGCGCCGGCGCCGGACGGGAGCCGCCGGGCCGGAAAGGTAAGGAGGGGGTGCGTGGAGGGGAGGAGGGGGCGCGCGGAGGGGGGAGGGGGGCCCTTACCTTTCCGGCCCGGCGGCTCCCGTCCGGCGCCGGCGCCTACTACTCCCAGCAGGCTCCGCGGCCTGCTCTAGGATGGCGCGCCGGGTGATGTCATCACCCGGCGCGCTACTCTAGAGCAGGCCGCGGAGCCTGCTGGAAGTAGTAGGCGCCGGCGCCGGACGGGAGCCGCCGGGCCGGAAAGGTAAGGAGGGGGTGCGTGGAGGGGAGGAGGGGGCGCGCGGAGGGGGGAGGGGGGCCCTTACCTGCCCGGCCCGGCGGCTCCCGTCCGGCGCCGGCGCCTACTACTCCCAGCAGGCTCCGCGGCCTGCTCTAGGATGGCGCGCCGGGTGATGTCATCACCCGGCGCGCTACTCTAGAGTAGGCCGCGGAGCCTGCTGGAAGTAGTAGGCGCCAGCGCCGGACGGGAGCCGCCGGGCCGGAAAGGTAAGGAGGGGGTGCGTGGAGGGGAGGAGGGGGCGCGCGGAGGGGGGAGGGGGGCCCTTACCTGCCCGGCCCGGCGGCTCCCGTCCGGCGCCGGCGCCTACTACTACCAGCAGGCTCCGCGGCCTGCTCCAGGGTGGCGCGCCGGGTGATGTCATCACCCGGCGCGCTACTCGAGAGTAGGCCGCGGAGCCCGCTGGTAGTAGCCGCCGGCGCAGGACGGGCCGAGAAGGTAAGTGGCGGGGAAGGGGGCTTACCCCCCCCCCGGAGCCGTCCGCTTCTATCCGCTGGCGCCCGCGGGCGCCAGCGGATGGAAGCGGGCGGCCCCAGGGGGGGTAGGGAGCGCGGGGGAGGGGGTTTACCTGCCGGGGCCGTCCACAGCGGACGGCCCCGGGGGGGGGAGGGAGTTAGGCCCCCCCTTACCCACCCGCCGCCATTTTTTCCTCATAGACTTGCATTGCAATGCAAGTCTATGGGGAAAAAAATGGCGGCCGATCCAAAAATTTACGATTTTTGGGTCGGGATCGGACTCGATCCGGTCCGGGGGGCCTCCGATTTTGTCCGAACCGGTCCGGGACAAAATTGGAGGTCCCGATCCGGGTCCCGATCCGATCCGGGGGGTCCGTGCACACCCCTATTAAAAATATTAAAAATGGGGGGGGGTTTAAAAAAGTAGGGAGGCGAGGAGCCTCCCATACCCATACCCACAATCATTCAAGGCATAGGTTAAAAACATTTTAAATATTTTTTAAAAGGAGGGAATGGTTGGGGGAAATGGGAAAAAAATGTTGAAAGGGGGCTCCTGCCCCACCCCCAGCTCATAATCACTCCTGTACCACAGAACACCGGGTTAAAAAAAACCTGTGTCCCTTGCCATAGCCTTTACCAATGGGGAAAGAGGGGATGATTGCAGTGATAAACCCTTTCCTCCTTGTGTATGGCTGCATAGTTCTCTGTGTGTGGTGTTGCTCCATGAATCCCAGCTGTAATCCTACAAAGCAAAGTGCTCATGTAATTGACCAGCAACAGTAATGGTTGGAGCAGAGTGCCTAGCCTTTGCAAATACAGAGTTTACCTGTGGGTAGGGGGGCTGAGTGCCTCCCCTGTGCTTGATAGACACTGCTGTCTGCTGGACTGGGAGGCAAGGAGAAGAATATTAGAACAATGAGTTCAGACAAAATACAATAATCACATATGGCAAAGAAAGTGTTAGGGAGACATGGGGGTGATACTTACACTTTTTAGCATGTTATGTTTGTCCCCTTCCCTTGCTTAGCCGCGTGAAATGTTATTTTCTGGCATCCCCAGTTTATAGTGGAATGAGAGTTGCTATTGGGTATGTTTGTGACTGAGTCAGATGGAAAGGTACCTTTTGGATTCTAGGAAGAGACAAGCTAGCAATGTTCTCAAAGTCATAGGAGTGATCTGGAGAAACAGGCTGCTTTGTGCAAAGTGCTCTTTCTACAAAGTTTCCCTCACCAAAGTTCCCCCTGAGCTTTGGTGTGCACTCTATCAGCCAAGTTGTGGTCTCTTTGTGTATTGTTTATATATGGATGGCACTGTGTTGTGATTGTGTGCAAATGTTATACCATATCCTATACTCTGTCATGACAATGTCAGTAGGATGGTTGTTGACACAAAAGTGGCTATTTTTAATTTTCCCCCATTGAAATAAATAGGGGGGAAGTTATTTGAACCAGGTTAGAGACTGGTGTGAAGCTGCATAATTGATAAGGCATGGCCATGGCCTAGGGGGGCATAGGATACAATTTAAGTGCTCTCCTCTGATGTGCCACCCTTATCTCACAACATCACCCCATTTTTGCTGTTCTGCCAGTGTATCATTGCTGGCTGATCAGCTACACTGGTGGCTGGATTCACAGAACATGACAACCTACACTCAAGGTTGAGTATAGGGTTGAGTGTGGATTGTCATTGAACCGTGGTGTGTTGTTGAAACATGGGTTGTTGTGTTGTGTAATACCAAGTGCACTAACAAACCATGGTTTGTTAACTATGGACAGCCCACAAAGGGAATCCATGGTTTGTTGTTGGGTTATGAACTGTGGATTGTTGTTCTGTGTGATCTCAGTCAATAAAAATAGCAACAGGCAGCATTACAGCAATATATTTCATGAGCCAGTAAAAACAAATCACAAACCAGGGAGTACATATAATAAAAAGGCAGTTCCTTAGGCTGTGAAAGCTTAAGAGAACAGGCTGGATTTTATCTGGTGCTTCAGAGATTGTAAGAGAAGTGCTGTGTACCCCTGCTTAGGAAGAGAGTTCTATAATTTGGATGTCTTCACTGAGAAGGTCCTCTCTCCAATAGACACCCTTTGGTAGCTAACTTTAGACAGCTGGGACACCTGGAGAAGGGACTCCCTTTAAGATCCTAATTTCTTTACAGGAGGGGTTGGCAGAAGAAATCAGGATCTATTGGTAGATTTCTGGGTAATTTGCAGTAGGTCAGCAAGAGTTTCTGGACTCCCAATAACAATAGGAACAACTAAAAGCTATTTTCTCCTAAATTACATTGCTGAAAAAGAAGGCTCGGGGGAAACTAGAAGTGGATTCTTTTTATGTGAAAGGGCTTTTGCAAAAAGATGGTTCTGGTACTGATCACAAATTCCTGGGCTGATTATGTGCACAGAAGCACCCTGTTTCTTAATTCTTACGCACTTGCGTTATTAGTTTGCCACTGGCTCCAGTTGATGGCCCAAAACCAAAGTAGATCGAACAAGCCTGAAGTAGACCCTGCAAATCTGCTTTTTAGGATCATGTAAAGAAAGTGAAAGGCAATCTTCAGATACCCTGGATGCAGGCCATTTTGGACTTTAAAGGCCAGAATCAGTACCTTGAATTAAGCCAGGAAACAAACCGGTATCCAAGGCAGCTCTTTCAATACTGGCATAGTAGCTCACAGATCTTCCATTCCTCTTAACAGTATGGCTGACCCAGCTGAAGTTTTCAGATGCATTCCCAAGGCAACACCTTGTACAATACATTACAGTAATCGAGTCAGGACATTACTAGGGCATGAATAACTGCGACCAGGTCATCTCTTTCCAAGAAGGAATTCTAGAGTACCAGTGAAATCTTTGAAAGGCACCGCAACATACTGATGTTACTTGAGTATCCAGCAATAATGCAATATCCCAAGCTAAAGCCCCTTACTAACTTCACACACATATTGAGCCACTGTGAACATTTTTATCTACTGTGTCTTATTAAGTTTTATCTGTTGTTTTACACTGATCGCATGTGGTTATTTTGTTTTTATTATTTTATTGTAAACCTTTATTGTGAATCATCTTGTGTCCTATGCTGAAGGCACAGTTTATAAATTGTAATAATAATAATATCATTGTCTGCAATATGTTATGCATTTCTTTATCTGACATTATTATCTAGGTACCTGTATATTTTATAGTTGCTGCATATTTGTTTGGTTCCCTCTTGTGGTTCAGATTGTGAACTACAAAATTAAGCTAGGTTGTAATTATTTCATCTATAAAGTGGTAGTCTGAGCCCATTCATGTTTACTTGTAAGTTAGCCTCACTGAGTATGGGTGTGTGATATAACTGACCTTACTTACATAAACACATACACACACTTGCAATTAATTAATCAGCTATATGGTATTTTCTTTTCAAAGTGCCACAAAAACCCAGCCGTTTCCAAGCCTGGTCAACAGCTAGTCATCTGGTGCTTGTTTCTGAAGCATAATTGATTTTCACAAAAGTCATGCAAGTTCGAATGCCCCTAGCTTTAAAATTTTAAATTCCCAGTCAGGAAGAATCAGAACTTTGTTCAACATAACATTTTATTTCATGGCTCTTTTATATCTCCAGTCCTATATTTGGGAATTTTACTGAATGGCATCTACATCTATGCATTATTCTTTTTAATTTAGGGTATTACTCCCTTTCATTTGGATTTTTGTCTAATCCCTTTCTTTCTTTGCTCTCTGGGAGAAGACTTGAGCCTTTCTTATGGGTTTGTAGATCACTGGCTCTCAGGCTATCTAGCCAGCCAGTACAAATGGTGTGCACCCTTCTCCATAGCACACTTGTCTTAAGGATGGAGAAGGTGAAGCCAAGTGCTAAGTGAACATGCCCTTTGGAAAATAAATAGTCACCTCTGATTGATTGTTAGAGGAAACATGCACTACTCCTAACTATGCTTACTGAATACATGGCTACTCCCAAGTAATCCTAACAAACATTTGAAGATGAATGATGGTCATGGATTTTACCACATGTTAACCACTAACAGAGTGTGTGATACCGTGTAAAAGAAATTAAATAGTTGGAGAAAGCTGCCTGGATCAACAGTGAAAACAATAAAGAGTCTTCTGGCACCTGAAAGACTAACAAATTTATTATGGCACAAATGTGTTAGCCTTTAAGGTGCCACAAGACTTCCTCTTTTTTCTGCAAAAGACTAAGGGTACAATCCTATGCATGTTTAGACAGAAAAGAGTCCTACAACTCCCAGCATTCCTCGGCCAGCATAACACCCTAACACAGCTACCCCTCAGGAAATGGATTCCGCTGCCACCATATGAACCTGTACCCCTTCAAGGTACCTCAAAGACCACACCAGTATGAATTAAATGGAATTTATTAATCAGATGTAATTTCAGATATGAAAGCTTAATGGTTTCCTCAGGTAAAAAGCGTGGTGGTTACAAAGGCACAATGCGTAATGGTTTCAGTTCAATACTTTTTCTTAGAACATTTCAAATATAACTTCAGTTGTTAACCTGCCTACTCTACCCTTTCTAGTCTACTCTAGAACTCCTCCCTCAGTCTAATCCACCAAATAATAAACCACCTTGTTCCTTCCTCAAACTACCCTGACAGACCTAAATGGGCACATTCTTTCAGTGGGTGTGGGGAGTTCCTGTTCCTAGAGTATCCCAAGGCAGATAAGATTTTTATGCCTTTATTTATTATTACATTTATATACTGCCCCATTGCCAAAGCTCTCTGAGCGGTTTACAAAAATTAAAAGATTGAACATTAAAAAGTCAATATACAAAATTTAAAATCATAAAACATAAAACAGCTGATATTTAAAACATTTTAAACTTTTAAGCCTGGCCAAAAATTCAGTTTAAAACCTCAACTTAAGCTGTTAAAATGCCTGGAAGAAAGGTTTTGACCTGACGCCGAAAAGATAACAGTGTTGGCGGCAGGCGCGCCTCATCGGGGACATCATTCCACAATTGGGGGGCCACCACAGAGAAGGCCCTCTCCCTTGTTGCCGTCCTCTGAGCTTCCCTTGGAGTAGGCACCCGGAAGAGGACCTTAGATGTTGAGCGTAGTGCATAGGTAGGTTCATGATGGGAGAGGCGTTCTGTCAGGTATTGTGGTCCCAAGCCATGTAAGGCTTTATAGGTTAAAACCAGCACCTTGAATCGGGCTCGGAAACATACAGTTGTATAGCAGGGATGGTGAATCTCTGGAGTTCACCAAATGGTCACACCCCTTCCCCTGGGTCATGCCCTGGTTATCGACCACTGATCATTTGGTGGTTTTCCAGCTTTTGTGTAGTTTTCCCCCTTTCTAATAGGTTGAAATGTCTCTCCAAAGTCTTAGTTATTGGCAGTAAGCTTGAAGCTAAACAGCTTGGGGCCAGGTTATCTGAAGGAATGCCTCCTCCCATTTGTGCCTGCCTGGACCCTAAGATCATCATCAGGGGTCCTTCTCCATGGGCCCCTGCCAAAGGAAGTGAGGCAGGTGGCTACTAGGAGGAGAGCTTTCTCTGCTGTGGCTCCCCAGCTGTGGAATGAGCTCCCTAGAGAGGTTCACCTGGCACCTACATTATACTCTTTTTGACACCAGGTGAAGACCTTCTTAGGCCGTCATCACATGGGCGGATTGATGCACACCCACCTCGACTTTGATCCACTTCTTCAGCGCTGGAATTGCATGACGTCGTCCCCGTCATGCTGTTCTCTCGCCCTGAGGTCGCTGTTTTTAGTTTCTGTTTCGATATATCCCTGAACAGGTAAAGTCCGAAAAGCAAATTTTGAACAGGCCAAGCTGAAGTCTCGCAGCAATACCAACCACATGTGATTCAAAATTCTAGACGCGCATAGGAAATGGAGGGGGAACCCGCAGAAGCAAACCGGGGGTGGGGGAAGTAGGTGTGATGAAGCTCTTATTCTCCCAGTATTTTAAGTTTATCATCTTAGTCTTTTTATCTTTGCTGTTTTAAATTTGTATTTTAAATGTTTAAATCTCTGCATTGCTGCTCGGTTTTACCCTAGTTGTGTTTTTATATTGTATTTTTATATTGTTTTTTTTCCCCTGTTACTTGTTTTATACTGTTGTTTGTTTTATACTTTGATTCGTGTCTAACAGTTTTAACTTTTGTGAACCTCTAAGAGAGCTTTGGCTGCTGGGTGGTATAGAAATGCAATAAATAAATATTCTAGCATTTTTGTCCCTCACCCCTTTTGCCTTCAGCTCCGCCCCTCTTCCCAAGAATTTCTCTAAAATTGAAATTGGCTCTTGGGCTGAAAGAAGCTTTTTTATTTATTTTATATATTTGATTTGTACCATGCCTTTCTTCCCCACCACTGGTGTATGGCCAAGGAGATTTGCAGCTTTTCTCACCTCTGCATATCCAGCTTCTTCTAGAATGACAATTTTGAATGGTGCAGGAGCCTTGTCTTCTTTGCATCTGACCACCTAAGTGTCCACTCGAATGGTAGATTTCACTAAAGTGACAAGTAATAGTGGTCAGGATTGAAGTCTTGGTGTAAAAATCCACATGCCTAACTTCCTCTTTCACTGCATAGGTAGCCAACTGTCAGTGCAATCCTATACACGTCTACTCAGAAGTAAGTCCTATACTTGTCTACTCAGAAGCAAGCAGAAATTATTTTTATGAAGTACCAAATGTTGCACGAGATGCTTACACCAAATATATTTATCTAACTGATAGTAATGGAAGTACCATGCTTCAGTGAAATATAAGCCCATTCAGAAATAATGTATATCTATAATTGAGAATAATATTAAAAGCTCAGTTATTAAAAGCCCTGGTATTACACCAGGCTTTTCCCTATATGGTGCTTTTCAGATGTATAGGGTGACAATTCAGATTATGCCCAGCCAGTTGCAGTCCAACACATCTGGGAGGCTGAAATATAGTATATGGGTGCAAGGCGGCGGGTGAGCATCCAAGATGTACATAAAAAGGGGAGAAAAGTCTCAGATGCTATAGGAAAAAAAATATTATGCAAAACCCAATGCATTTCAGCCTCTTAGTTTTTTTAGGCCTTCTTCAGGAATTAGACATTTATAAGAGCATACAGCAAGCACAGCCTGTGCATATGTATGAACAATAATATAATTTAAGTAAAACATATACAAAATTTTTTAGGACACATTGCAGATGAGGCCTGTGCCTATATTTAATAATACAGAATAGTTTAAAGCATTGTATACTTACTTTTTATAGTTTGCAGAAATTATTAACAACAAAATTTGTCTTGCGATGGTGAGTAGATTCCTATTTTTATATGTACTTTTACAGCCCCCTTAAGAAGGCAAAAAAACCAAGAATAAAAACTGTCAAGCTTTGGCATAATACTTTTTTTCCTATAGCATCCTGAGACTTTTCTCCCCTTTTTGTGAAATATAGTTTAAAAATCAACCTTAATGAGCACAAACTCTCAATGTGTACAGGAATTGTGGCAATTTGATAAATCATCAGAATAGAATAGTTCACGTTATTTTGCCTGACAATACAAAGAGTGCTAGACACTTGTTTCTACTCCATTTTAGTATAGTAAAAAAATAAGACTATTTCTGATTAGTTATTTAGCCTTTTCAGCTCTTGAAAACACTTTCTAATAGTATAGTCAATATTAAAGCTTTCTTGGGTGGAATCCTAGTTGCAAACAGTGGCTCATAGTATTGCAGAACGAAGGTAAAGCATTTGACTCACAGCCTGATCCTATACAGAGTTAGGCGCTTCTAAACTCATTGATTGTAATGGGCTTACGGGTGCCTAACTCGGCATAGAATTGGGCTGTCAGTCTGCTGTCACATCTAGCACTCTGTCCCCTCAAGGAAATGGTAATGCACAAAAGGGACATAGGTCAAGAGTTTGACAGCAGCATAGATTCATAATTGGCTTTACTTGTTTATTATGCAGTGCAATTATAATGTGATTTGTCTCTTGTGGAATTCTTACTGAGAGGGAAATTATGTACAAGATTTTGCTGCATTAATAAAGAGTAGCATAATTCATTTATTTAATATTAGACAATTAAAAAGACAACAATAGAAATGCCTACAGAACAATAAAATATGCCATCTTTTATCGGGGGTTGTTGTTGTCTTGGAAATAAGCAGATGATTTGTTGGCATGCTTGGTGAATCCATAACTAGACATTTTCCCATCGTGGTTTCATGTTTACTCTTTCCATCTTGATTCAGCTTTGACCTAGATCATATAACCCAAATCAAAAGTGTCATCATATATGACCTAGATCACATAAGCCAAATAAAAAGTGTCATCATCTATCTACAGCAGGGAGGATGGTTTAGCTCTATCTGAGTCAGGTTTCAGCAATATGTGCTGGCTTCAAGGGGGAAAAAGGAAGCAATTTAACCTCTACTTGCTAAAATATTGTTCTTTGCTCTGTCTTCCCTCTTCAGCAGAGAAAAGCTCAAGAGAACCTTTAAAGGATCAGTTTCCTTTACAGAAAAGAACACTGGAAACCTACGCTGTCCATATAATAATCTGCTTATTTGCAAATAGACAAAACTGTATTTTCATGTACTTTATGGAGTGACATAGAATGATCACTTTATCGAGCTGTGATTCCCATTCATGTCATGTGTGATCTCTACATAATATTAAAGAACATCATCGAGTGATATTTTCATGTATCACACTCTTTTTATAGTTTCTAGCAATTTTATTTCTTTGTTATTGTTGTTCAGTCTGTTTGAGGGTTGATTTTTTTTTCTGAAATGCTTAATACAAAAATAGTTTTTCAAGGTTTCCATCCTACACCTTCTTACCTGTGGGTATGCTCTCTTGAACCCAGTGGGACTTACTTCTGAGTAGATGTGCAAAGGATTACACTGCAAGAGTATCAATGCAGGCACCTTTTGTTTATATGTAAGCATGTATCAGCAGATCCATAGGAAGTTCCATCATCAACCATGTTGGAGCTTATGATTGTAAACCACCCATAGGGTGGTATATAAATTGAACAATTAAATAAATAAACCATGCCCCTCCAGTCCTATCAGCATTCAGAACAACCCAAAACCATAGTTGTTTCCCCAAACCTATGGCTGCAATCCTGTGCCCATTTATTTGGAAGTCTTACTGAACTCAGTGGGGCTTACTTCCAAGAAAGCATGCATAGGAATGGGAGGTCACAGAGCAATCCTATACTCGAGATCCGTTAGCTGAGTGGGTCATCAGATTTGGTGGAAGTCCCGCTACATTGATGGAATGCTGGAGACACTGCCACCATGACAGATGCACTGGCCGAAAACTCCACAATCCAAGCTGTTCTGTCAACAACAGAATAGTTAAAACAAGGTAGAGTCATCATTGGCACTGGGGAGAAGCACACTTGTGTCATATTCTTCTTCGTGGTCTCTGTGCATCACACACTATGGGCTTGCGCCAGCGCTGAGCCTTGATCGGGAAACTTCTATAGCCTAGACTCTTTTGGTGGGAACCCCTCCCCCTATCGTGCATGCTCGGGTTCCCGCCTACCTCAGTTCTTTTTCGACCGCAGTGCTAAGTGCCTTGTGGGAGACTTCGTGCAGAACTTTCGTTCGTATTGCTTAGACTCTTGTTGTTCCTCTTAGTTTCTCCTGTCAGCTTTCCTCTTGTTTCCTCCGTTTCATCTGTTACTTAAAAAAAAAAAAAAAAAAAATCTTATTGTTAATATCTTCTCTTTATATCTCTGCTCTAATACGCAATGTCTCAGTCGTTGCTTTTTAAGTCGTGTTCCACCTGCCGAGCCAAACTTACGCTATCAGACGGCCATTCCCTCTGCCTCTTGTGTCTCGGCGAGGCTCATGTGGTGGAACATGTTCCCACTGCTTGGGGTTTTCCAGGCAGACCCGTAAAAACCGGGCCGATTGCCTATGGTCCTTGCTATGGACCAGAGCATTGGAAGCAGTTGATGTCCCCGCCAGCACCCCCTGCCCGGCTGAGGTTTCCGCCGAATCGCAAAAGAAGGGGACTTCGAGTAAGAAAAGGCCATCGCAGTCGGCCTCAGCAGACCGGGCCTTAGCTTCGGCAGACCGGGCCTCAACTTCAGCAGACCGGGCCTCTCTCGACTCAAAAGCCAAAAAGCTGAAGAAAATGGCCGCCACTCAAAAGGAGAGCCGCCTTAAGAAGAAGAAACAGAGGGCAACACATTCCGACAAGCCCAAGAAGGCCTCCAAAAGCCCTCAGGATACCTCGGTACCTCAGAGGCTCGGTGATGGCTCCTCGTTACCGACCCGCCCGGTATCGGCAAGCCCGGCCTCGGTACCGATGCGATCTCCGGTACCGATGGCAAGGAAGGCACCGTCACCAAGCAAGGCACCGTCGCCATCGGCGTCGGTATCGATACCAATAGTCTACCCGACGCCGCGTACATCCATGTCGAAACCAACTCCTTGGCCGGTACCGACCCGTCACCGAGCCCCGGTCTACCCGTTGGAGCAGCTTCGGATGGACGCTACCACGATCCTCGAGGAACACTTGCCCCAGGCTCTCTCGGAGTCCTTCTCGGAGAAGAATGCACCGATCTCACCGGAGCCATCGCTCCGTTCGGTACCAACGCCTCCACTGCAGCCTCAGAGTTCGACCTCGCTCCATTGGTACCGATCACGCTCTCCCACACTGACAAGAGACTGGGATCGTTATTCTGACCGGTCGGCGCGCTCATGGTCTTCCCGCTCCAGCTTCAGCAGAGGAAGGGATGCGATAGGAACCACTCAGGCGGCATACAACTTCGATCCCTACATGGGAAGATGAGTTTTCGTACCACCGGTCCCTCCTAGGGGCCCACCATCAGCGACGGTTTCGGTTCCACCGGCAGAACCATCGACACCGCTGGCACTGGCACTGCCAGCAGAACCACCGACACCAACACGTCCGTCGGTACCGAGCAGAACCGTCGAAGTGCCAACTCCGTCGTCCCCTCAGTCAGCAGAGGATTACGAATCCGACTCGTCCTCAGTGGCCTCGGCCCCGCCTTCAGAGCCTTCACCTGATGATACTGTGGGCACTAAGAAGCATGCCTCCCCGTCCGTCGAAACCGGGAACTTTACTGAACAAATGCTGCGCATGGCACAGTCACTCGGCGTCGACCTCCTCCAACCGGCACAGCAGTGCATCGATTCAATATTCGATGTTATGTATACCGACTCAGCCACTTCGCTCGCTATGCCGATGATCCCAACTTTGCTGCAAACCATCCAGGACTCGTGGAAGAGCCCATCAACCATGGGGGCAGTGTCAAAATGCGTAGACGCACTATACAAGATCCATGAGAAAGATGCCAGTTTTCTTCTCACACACCCGAAGCCAAACTCTGTCATAGTAGAGTCGGCTCAGGGTAGATCAACTAAACAACACTCCACACCAACAGATAAGGAAGGAAGAAAACTGGATGCCTTCGGAAGGCGCATCTATTCGTCTACGGCTTTATCAATGAAGATCACAAACTATCAGGCCATGATGGCCAGATATCAACTGTTTTTGTGGGGAAAAATGGCCTCCCTCATTGCCTCCCTCCCAGACGACAAAAAGGAGCTCGCTCAAGTTTTTCAAGCAGAGGCCTCTCGATTGGCAGAGCTTACCACCTCCAGGCACCAAATGGACTGCCTGTCAAAAGCTATGATTGGAACTATCTCACTCAGGCAGCATGCGTGGTTGCGATCCTCGAACCTACCCCAAGAATCGAAATCTCGTATCGAAGACCTGCCGTTCGATGGGGAGGGACTGTTCCACGCCACAACGGATACGGCTATGGACACGATCCAAAAGGCCAAAACAACTGCCAAAAAAATGGGGTTTTACCCCACCACGTCTACACAGCCTTATCGCTCTCGTCGCTGGAATTGCCCACAATCATATCCTCCACGCCAATTTGCTAGCCGTTCACAACGCTATCAACAGCAGGCTCCTACCACAGCAGCTCCTCCAAAAAGGTCCTACCAGCAACCACGGTTCCGAGCACAGCGCAGCAGGCCAGACCAGCAGCACAAGCAGCGACTTTGACTGCACCCAGGACAATTCCTCCACCAACATACGTTTCGGCACCAGACTAAAAAAAATCTACCATGCTTGGCAAGAAATAACATCGGACAAATGGGTTTTGAACATCATAAACAATGGATATCAACTAGAATTTATTTCACAGCCCCCCTTGCCCGCCACAGATCACACCACCATCCAGCGTCCTATTAGCAGAGGTCGACAGTCTCCTTCAAAAGGGAGCTATTATACCTGTCCACGATTCAGACCTGCACAGAGGGTTTTACTCTCGTTATTTCACCGTGCCAAAAAGAGACGGGGGACTATGCCCCATCATGGATCTATGGAACCTCAACACATTCATTCAAACCAAAACATTCCGCATGATCACACTAGCGACAGTGCTCCCTCTACTAAAACGGAACCGATGGTTCACCCTGCTCAACCTCAAGGACGCTTACTTCCATATCAACATTTACAAACCGCACCAGCATTTCCTCAGATTCACAATAGGGCATCTCACTTATCAGTTCACAGTCCTCCCCTTTGGCCTAAAAACGGCCCCTCGAGTGTTCACGAAGTGTATGGGCGCAGCCTGTGCCTTCCTGAGAACATCCGGAATAGAGGTCTACCCGTACTTAGACGATTGGCTAATCGTCTTCCCGTCCAGGTCTCAAGCACAACGCAATATCCAGGCGACAAGACAGTTGCTCCGCAGACTTGGGCTGCTGATCAACAAGGAAAAATCCGTTTTTGTGCCCCCACAGAACATCCAATTCATCAGTGTCCTCCTCAACTCTCCACAAGGGAAGGCGTTTCTCCCACTGAACCGGGCCCTTGCTATCCGGAGCTTCACTCTACAGATCATGAGTACCACTCACCTGACAGCACTATTGCTGCTGGGGCTGATGGCATCGTCGGTCTACGTCGTCCAATGGGCAAGAATGCGCATGCACAGGGTACAGCAGTTTCTCCTGAGCCACTACCTTCCTACCGACAATCCACGAAGGATCAAATTGTCGCTTCCACAAAAGTTACTACCAGACCTCACATGGTGGACCGACCTCCAAAATCTAAGGGGCGGCCTGCCCTTTGTGGAACCCGGCCCATCTCGATTCCTAACCTCGGATGCCTCCCTCATCGGTTGGGGGGCACATTGCGATCAACTAACAATCCAGGCCAAGTGGTCCGTATGGGAACAAGTCCTCCACATCAATATGCTCGAGCTACTAGCCATAAAGAAAGCGCTATACGCGTTCCAGAGTCATCTCCTGCACCAACATGTGCGGATTATCTCCGACAATACAACCGTCGTGTGGTATATCAACAAGGAAGGGGGCACACGCTCGCCGTCCCTCCTCGCCTTTGCCCTAGAGATTCTTCATTGGACCGTCAAAAAAGACATCCGCCTGTCGGCAGTGCACATCACAGGAGCACAGAATGTCCAAGCAGACCTTCTAAGCAGACAGTTTCAAACCACGCATGACTGGACACTATCCCGAGTAGTCCTCCACCACCTGTTCCATCGGTGGGGAGCGCCTCAAGTGGACTTGTTTGCAACCCAGGACAATGCTGTCTGCACCAACTTCTGCTCCAGAGCAGGAGTGGGCAGCCTTTCCATGGGAGATGCCTTCAATACACACTGGCCGAGAGGTCTCCTTTATGCATTCCCTCCATTCCCTCTGGTGGCTAAAGTAATTACAAGGATGGCCTGTCACCAGGCCAACGCAATTCTGATAGCCCCGTGGTGGCCACGACAAGCTTGGTTCACGCCGCTGCTGAGACTGTCCAACGACGAGTACTGGCATCTACCACTACGGCCGGACCTGCTCTCCAAGGACCAGGGCCTCGTCCAACACCCGGACCTTCAACAACTATGTCTGACAGTGTGGCGCATATGGCCAGGTGGCAAGATTTAGACTTGCCCCCACCTCTCCAAGCCATCCTACAGGAGGCCCGACGACCAGCCACTAGATGTTCGTACAACAGAAAATGGCAAAAATTCACTAACTTCATGTTGCCTAAACATGCCAACCCGAGGACTTGCCCAATTCCGGACATCCTCCTGTTCCTGCACACTCTCCATGAGAAAGGCCTGAAGGTCTCCTCCATAAAGGTCTACCTCGCCGCCATCTCCGCCAATCATGATTTGGTCCAGCACTTTTCAGTGTTTGCTCACCCCATTATTAAGTGTTTCCTTAAAGGACTACGGAATATTCATCCCCCAGTCCGGACATTTGTCCCTCAGTGGAGCTTCTCCTTAGTTCTGACGGCACTGAGTGCGAAACCATTCGAACCACTGGCTACAGTAGACATCAGACTCCTGACATTAAAGGTGGCATTCTTGGTGGCCATAACGTCAGCGAGGAGAAGCTCTGAACTCTGCGCTCTTCTTGTTGACCCGCCGTACACCCAGTTTTTCAGTGACAGAGTGGTTCTTAGACCAGACCCCTCCTTTTTACCGAAGGTAGTGTCATCCTTCCATCTGAACCAGGATGTAGTGCTGCCTACTTTCTTTGCCTCACCAGATGATCCTCTAAGCACGAAACTATGCACCAATGTGCGCCGGGCGTTGGCTTTCTACAAATCCAGGTCGGCCTACTACCAGCATTCAAACAAGCTGTTCGTCTGCTATGGCGGGAAAGAAAAAGGCCAACCCGTTTCTACTCAACGGTTTGCTCGTTGGATAGTCCTTACTATTAGGTTAGCCTACCAGCTATCTGGTAAAGAAGAACCGGAAGGTTTGAGAGCCCATTCTACCAGAGCACTGGCATCATCTACTGTGGCAAGCCGCGGCATCTCTCTCTCGGAAATCTGCAAAGCAGCTACTTGGTCGCAGGCATCGACCTTTGTCAAACACTACAAACTTGATGTGAGGGCCAGAAAAGACTCTTCTTTTGGCTGATCCGTACTCTCTGCTATTTTCCAGTAATATGTCAGCGGGCCAACCCTCCACCGGTAAGTGGTTTGCTGATTACTCGCCCATAGTGTGTGATGCACAGAGACCACGAAGAAGAAATCCAGGTTGCTTACCTGTAACCGTAGTTCTTCGAGTGGTCATCTGTGCATTCACACAACCCACCCACCGTCCCCTCATGGCCACCCACCGTCCCCTCATGTTTTCAGCCAGGTCATAGGGAAAAACTATTGCCCATGTATTACTCTACAGTTTATCTAGTTTTCAGTTATTTCTCAATACCTCGGCTGCGAGACAATTGTGGTCTCAAAGAACTGAGGTAGGCAGGAACCCAAGCATGCGCAATAGGGCGGTGGGGGGAAGGGTTTCCGCCAAAAGAGTCTAGGCTGTAGAAGTTTCCTGATCAAGGCTCGGCGCCGGTGCGAGCCCATAGTATGTGAATGCACAGATGACCACTCGAAGAACTACGGTTACAGGTAAGCAACCTGGATTTCTATATCCCTTCAATCCATGACCACATGCTCTGTTTGTGGGCTTCTCGGAAGCACATGACTGATTACTATTGAAGAAAGAAGGTGCTAGACTAGATGTACTTCTGGCCTAATTCAGCAGGACTCTTATTTTGGTTTTAGGCATAAGAGAGTTCTGTTTGGTGAATTGAAAAGAGCAATGAAAGATGGAAAAAACCCAATACATTTGGGGGTTGCAACAACAGCTGTGTGGTGGGCACTCATACACTACTTGCCAGGTGACATCATCTACGTGGGAAGTTGGCTGCTTGTTGCCACACCCCAGATGTGCCAATGTGGTAAAATGCATCTCACCTCCTACATGAAAGCTACAGACAACCAGGGGGGCGTCTTCACAACCACATGAAGAAAGTGCATAGTCATTCATAGTTTTAGGAAACTGGCTTTGCTCTGTCAGTGCCTGTTTGCAGTGGCCCCATTATGAGTTTAGAATTAGCCACCAGTGTTCTCTGTATTAGTAACCCAAGGAAATTTTCTACTGGCCAATAATGAAGAGAAAAAGGGGATAAAAAGGAGACAATCCAGGAGCCGATGACATTTTGCTAAGAGTGAAACACTTAACTTATTTGCCCTAGTGTAAAATATTCTCTAATATTTGATAATTTATAAATGGGTTCTGGGTGGTATGTAACAAATTGTCTGAGAATCAGATCTGTAAGCATTTGCCACACTCAAGTGCGTTTTTATATGAACGAGGTGAAAAGGCCAATAAATTATTTTCTTGGCAGATCAAGGATGAGGAATTTGAAAGATCTATTTTGGAAACAACACTAGATACACAGATGGTAATTTCAGACTAGCAGAAAATTAATCAGGCTGTTTTGTAGCACATTCCTCTTGCAGTTTGTCTATATTGCACTCAACTGGAGAGCGGAAGCCTTCAGACATTCAAGTAGTCTATCCCTTTTGTATGCTGATTCTCTTTTTAGGTGGTGATTTCTTTGTGCTATAGACTAATTATTCAAAGCCCCTCTATCCATGATTAGGTCAAAAAGGTTACTCAATTTTTGCTGACATATAGAAAATGCAAGGAAAACAGAAACTTGACTAAGACAAAACCATATCGCAAGAAAAGTATGATGCATAAAACACAGCTATTTCTAACCTGAAAAAGTCAGTATGTTAATACAGAGAAGTTTTGATCCCTGATTTTTATTCCCAAGGAGAGTTTATGGCTTATAGTAACACAGTGCATCAAACTTTTAAAATTCCCCACCAGGATCTCCTCGCACACCCTGGAAAAGATGAGCCATCCTGTTAAGTTGACAAATCTCTTCCAGCAGGCAAGTCCACAGTCTTGGAGTGGCAGAAAAGAAGGTCCTCTGGGTAATGGTTGTCAGCCTAGTTTTGGCTGACTGTAGTAAATTCTTCCCAGAGGACCTGCGTGTGCAGGGTGGATTGTATGGGAGAAGGTGATCTCGCAGGTAACCTGGACCCAAACCATGTAGGGCCTTAAAGGTAATGACCAACACTTTGTACTTCACCCAGAAAGTAATTGGCAGCCAGTGGAGTGATTTTAAAGCTGGTGACCAACCAGCCAGAACTCCAAAGGACCAATCCAGTACTGAACTCTATCCCCACAATGGGTTCAGGACCATGGATAGCTCCTTTAGAGTTCTGTCTGGTTCTGACTGAAATTCAGAGTGAATTTACAACCCCACTGTAATCGGAGCCACCAACTTCCACTGGAGGCTGGCAACCAACCCAGGTCCCAGCATTATGATCGGGGCTGGGCCTGTTGGGACATCATTCTACAGGGTCCCTGAAAAGGGACCTCAGGAGTCCATACCCTCAGAACCTGCATCCCCCTAGGAACCAACTCCCTCCAAGCCAAGGGCTCCCCCACAAACGTTGAGCCATTAATGCTAGAAACGAACCTGAAATAATCTCCAAGGAGGAAGAGGAAATGCTGGGCACCATGCCCGAGGCTTGCCCCTTTAAGGCCTTCCACTTCTCAGTGAAGGATTGGTGTTTGAAAACGATGATCTAGACCTTGAGGCACTATTCAGTCAAGTCCCGGAGAGTTGATGGAGCAAATCACTCATTTAAGAGTTCTCCATAGTGCTGCCTTGTCCTATTGTGCTGTGTCTGCTTCTAGTCAAGGACAGGATATTTAGGATGGAAGTCCTCCTATTTTACCTTTACAGGCTTAACAAGGATGCTTCTAAATTCCATGTGCAAACATTCCTACTGAAATCAATGCAATTTAGTAAAAATATCTGGGCATGTGAGGAAATAACTTGAGATACCAAATGTTATTAGACACCTGCACACATAATTAGGGCCACACTTCTTATTCTGGAGGTGAATTTATTTGGTTAAATTACAAAACCATTACATATTGTTTAGCATTTGGTGCCATATTTGCTATGGAAGACAGGGTCCTAGGAGAAGAGGCAGCAGACATAGACAGGAATCCAAATAAAAAGCGTCCTCCTAACATGATCTCTCAAAAGGTAGAGAATGAAAAAGAGGAGGAAAAAGAGAGATACACCACATGATCAAAATGAGGGGAATGAGTGGGCACATGGATGGTTCTATGAAAGGAGGGGAACAGCTAACAAACAAAATACATCTCTTTATTAATTATATTTTTACTCTACCGAATAACTAATATCCTTTCGGTGGCTTACAAACCACAAAAAGACCAAAATGCCATACAGTTAAAATATAAAATACAATATAAATATTTAAAAGAATTAAATACATTAAAAGACTGTTAATTAAATAGTGCAGGTGAACAGTCATGGCTGATTATCTTTGTCACTTGAGAGCATCACTTCTCAGGAATGTAAAACCTTTTATAAAACGGGTAAGTTATAGTTCCGTTAGTGGAAATTGCCACAGAAATGTATGTGTGTGCTTTGGGGGGGGGGAGGGCTTTGGAGAAAGCAGTTTCTGGCTTCTATGCACTGTATCACATTTTCAGATAAAATTAATTTTCTTTTATTTAGAGTTCCAGTTTCTCCTTTCATACTTAATAGCTAGCACCACCACAGTTACATTTTTATTTCTTCCTGTAGTTCCAGCTGTGAGCACCAGAGGTAGTTGTTTTCCACAGAAAACATCTAACAGTTACTCCACTTAATCACTTCTCTACTACAATGTACCCTATTAACATTTCCTGGATTACACTTTATAAATGTAGTCCAGCACTTACCTTTACTACTTTAAAGCCCTTGACCTAAATGGCATCATTAGCAAAATTAGCACTTATTGAAAGTAAAGCTAACTAGAGCTGGAATATAATCCCAAACTGGCGGATGGATGGACGGACAGACGGATGGACAGACAGACAGACAGATGGGGTTGAACTCCCCCTAAAAGACCAAGTACGCAGTTTATGAGTCCTCCTGGACTCTGAGCTAACTGGAGAAGCCCAGGTGGCTGTGGTGCCCAGGAGTGCATTCTATCATCTTAGGCTGGTATGCCAGCTGCGGCCCTATCTGAAGAGGATGGACCTTGCCTCAGTTATCAGTGCACTGGTCACATCCAGGCTGGACTACTGTAATACACTGTACATGGGTCTGCCTTTGTAGACAGTTCGTAAACTTCAGCTGGTAAAGAATATGGCTGCCCGTGTATTGGTGAGGGCGAGGCGATTTGACCACATAATGCCTATACTGTGCCAGTTGCATTGGCTAGCTGTGTGTTTCTGAGCCCAATTCAAAGTGCTGGTTTTGACCTTTAAGGCCCTAAATGATTTGGGACCAAGCTACTTGAAGGACCGCCTTCACTCATATCAGCCTGCCCACACATTAAGATAAAAAGAGAGGCCCTTCTCACCTGCCCACCTGTAAGAGATATTAGGTGGGTCTCCACACAGGAGAGAGCCTTCTCAGCAGTGGCCCCATACCTGTGGAACAAACTCCCACCAATGATCCAGTATGCACCATCCTTACAGGCTTTTAAGAAGACCTTAAAACCTTTTTATTTTACTATGGCCTTCTCATAATGGAATACTGTTTTGCTGCTGTTGCCCTTGCTGTTTTATTACTAGTTTTTAATGCTAGCTTTTATTGTTTTAATTGATATTTTACTTTCTACATTTTTATTGCTTTTAATGTGTATACTGTTTTTATATATGGTTGTAAGCCACCTTAGGAGAGCTTCTGTCCTTAAAGGTGGCTATACTAAGAATTTTTTAAAATAAATAAATAAAAATAGAGAAGAGAGTGGCTCTGCCATCTCTCTCTCTCTCTCTCTCTCTCTCTCTCTCTCTCACACACACACACACACACACACACACACACAAACTCAGCCTCCCCAACCTGAGCTTTACGACAACAACTTGATGAGTCCTTCCTGTTGTTGTTGCTGCTGTGGGTTCACTTTTCTCCTTAGCAGTGCTGTGCTTCTCTTAGCGCAAGCGTTCAACATGCAGTGCTCCATTTTAACTTCATACTCAGACCCAGCTGCCTGCTGCTTCTCTGTCTGGGAGTTTTTGGCAAGAGAAGGAGGACGACTTGATCCAGTGAGTCCTGGCTGGCCATCCAAGGCCTTGTGGAGAAGCCTGAGGATACAGAGGAAATCCTACAGGCTACGGGTTTAGTAAACCAGGTGATGCTGGGTAAGGGAACTGAGTGCCAGTGCTTCTCCTCTTAGACAAAAGGAGCCTATTTAATCAGATCACAGGGTTGGAAATCAGGACTTCTAGGTGCTTTGGAAAGGAACCATAGGTCAATGGTGGAGCTCGTAATTTGCATGCACAAGGCCCAGGTTCAATGCCTGGTTGATATCTCCAGTTAAATAAACAGGCAGCAGGGGACTGAAGAGACCTCTTCCAGAAGCCCTGAAGAGCAGCTGCCAGTCAGTATTCCAGGCCAGATGGACAAACTGTCTGACCTAGTACAAAGCGCAATGTATTTCTGGACCAAAGATACTCTGTTGCTACACTGATGGAATCATAGAATAGTAGAGTTGGAAGGGGCCTATAAGGCCATCGAGTCCAACACTCTGCTCAATGCAGGAATCCATCTTAAAGCATACCTAACAGATGGCTGTCCAGATGCCTCTTGAATGCCTCTAGTGTGGGAGAGCCCATGACCTCCCTAGGTAATTGGTTCCATTGCTTTAGCAGTCAGGAAGTTTTTTCTGAGGTCCAGCTGGAATCTGGCTTCCTGTAACTTAAGCCCATTATTCCATGTCCTGCATCAAGTATGTGCTCAGCCTGAGGTGAAACACCAGAAGAAACCCCAGAAGCAGCAAAAAACATGGCAGACCCCCCTCCCTAACCATCCCTGGGAATACTGATACAAAACATCAATCAAGGACTGTGTTGGCAATGCCCATATGCTGCCCACAGCAGAGGCAACCAATGAACGCATGATGATAGGGACATGCTCCCAGCACGACCCATGCATCACCACAGGCACAACATGAACAATTATGCCACAGTACCCCCATTTCATCAGCCCCAATGGTACAACCAGCAATGCCTCTGCTATTGCCAGTCGCCAAGTATCCCTAAAGTCAGGGATTTGAATCCCCTTATGCTCTTCACAACTACTGATTTATGAGCGTAGCGTGTACAGACGCACATGCATGCACAAAGGAAGGAGGAAAGAGCTCCCTGGGAAGAATAACTGCAGAGAGCAGACATTGCCATCCTAGGACAAGGTGGAAGACCCACTCATGGAGGACTCTTCTGTCAAGTAGCCAAAGGGAGAGGGCAAGACATGCAAGAAGAGCAGCCACCGAACAAAAGAAACAACCTGTAGTGGTTCACTCCACAGGGCATGGGTTTGGGAGGAGGGCTGGAAGCAAAAGAGAAGATGGTGCTCAACCACTATTCCATGTACAGATTCAGACAGATGAATCTTATTGTCAATTCTGGCTGCCACTATTGCACCTGAGGGAATCAGGCTCGCTTAGGGGGTACAGGGCAAGCTGTGCATAATACAGTACATACAGCTCGGGCCTCCAACACTTTGCCACCCCTCCCTGCCCTCTCAGAAATTGCTACCTGAGCCAACCAGCTCACTCTGCTCCATGGTAGGGTGGCCTTGCAAGAGGAGGAAGGAGAAACAGAACTCCATTCACTTTTTGCATGCTTTTCCTGTTGAGGATAAAAGAGAGGGAGCTCTCAGGACTCAAACCACCACCACAACCTTCACAGAGCAGTTCCCAACCACTCAGGTACGGCAGCAGTCAGGTATCAGACCCATCCAACCCTGCGCAAGCCCCAATACCCAGACATAGACACCAATGTTACTCAGGTCCCTCTTTGGGGATGCAGGTAATAGAGGCATGAAATAGAATGGAACAAAAGTTTTGGTCAAGAGGAAGTCTGGCATATGGCTTGGTTTGCAAAACAAGCCTATCTTTCTTGAGGGCAGACATCAGCCTGGGTTTTAGTATGTGAGAAAGATTGAAAATAAAAACACTGATAAAGTGGAAAGCTGGAGCTAAGTTGAAGGCCTGATATGGCAGGGGATACAAAGTGTAATACTCCCACCTCCAGCTGCTCTGGGTGACTTTCTTGGGCGTCGCATGTACCTTTGTACCCCGATAATACTTGGGAGGACACCAGTCCCCTATAATGATGGAAAACTGCTTCTGCGGGTTTCTGCTCCCAGTTCATCAATCCAGAACCAAATTATAGTAAAGCCAACTGGAAAGAAGTAAAAGAGGCCAATTAGAAGGCAGGAAATTTTGGGATGTGGATCAAAATGTGGCTGCACCATAGTAGAGGGGTTTTCATTTCACATTGTTTTACTTTAGGATGACCAGATAAAATCCAGGTCAGGGCTCATGTAACTTTAACAGTTGTAGAGAAAAGGGAATTTCAGCCAGTGTCATTTGTATGCAATTAGTTCCTGGTGAAATTCCCTCTTCATCACAACAGTTAAAGTTGCAGGCACTATACTAGAGTGACCATATACAAAAGAAGGCAGAGCCCCTGCAACTTTAACTGTTGTGATGAAGAGGGAATTTCACCAGGAACTAATTGCATACAAATGACACTTCCAGAAATTCCCTTTTCTCTACAACTGTTAAAGTTACATGAGCCCCGACCTGGATTTTATCTGCTCACTCTATTTTACTTATCCCTTTTTTGCTTAGCTCCAGTTTTTGCTGACAGATATTTGTTTGTTAGGGGGGCTTTGGAGTCTTAGTTTGCCTCCTTTTCTTCCCTTCCCATGTTCCTCTTTTAGTTTTCAAAGCTGTTCCTAGCCATATTTTCTGAGCTAGTTGTTGGGGGCTAGATGCTTGGTTCCTGCATAGCTTGGAACAGATTTTCTCCCACTCTCATTTTATTTCACTAACTGGTGAGGCTTACAAGGAGGCTTCACCACCTTTTCCCTTTTAAAATATTGTCTTCACTTCCTACCTGGATTAATTTTCCTATCTGGACTTTGCTGGTACTACATCTTGAACCTTGGGATTGGTCTCTTCTGATCGTCATCTGAGTTCACAATAGCCTGACCCTCGGATCTCTGCTTGGGACAGATAGCTTTAACTTTCCTTTTAATCCCCCCCACCTGGCATTTTCCTTAATCTTTAGGGTTACACTGCTATATAGTCGGAAACTTTAGGAACTCCATTCAAATAGTTGGACTAGTTGGATTTAGGTGGAGCTAAATCATAATTCAAACTATCCTTGTTTTGCCTAGCATAATGTTTGCATATTATAGCTTTTATTTGATGTTTTAATATCATTTTAATATTGATAGACTTCCAACAAGAGTTAACATGCAAATTACTTTGCATGTTGTAACCTTTGCATGTAACAGTCACCCTACCTGGTGGTTTTACAATTGTATTTTCTCTGTAATCATGATATGTTTCATGTTTTATTTCTGAATTTAATGGTCTTTTGCACTTACTCTTCTTTATAAGCCATATATGCATGTTTATAGTCTCTTGGCATTTCCTGTGTGGCATGTTTTCATCTTTCATAAATCGAAGAGCCTCCATTGTTTTTTCCTGCTTGGATTTTACATAAATCTTGCAAATGTATAGAATTTTTGAACAGCCTCAAGGCATTTCTGATTACAGTCTCTCACCACTGAGCAAAATATGAACCTCATTTTCAGCCAGGAGCATAGGATAGCAGAAGGAGCTCTAGCTGGGTGGAACAGTTCACCTTTAATATGAAGATTGTCCCTCCCAGGCTACAACCCCAGTGCTGTAGTGGTAAATTTTGAAGTGCACGTGCTCATCATGACAGTCCCCATAGCTACATCCTCAAGGAGAGTACAAAAACTACAGGCAGCTGTGTTGATCTGTATCAACTAGCCAGTTCTGGCAGTTTTCATCTCCACCAAGAGCAGATCCTTTTAAAAACTATTGAGTCTTAATTACCCATTCAAGACTACCCTCACCCCCAAATACAACAGAGAACAATATATTGTTGTTGGGAAAAAGTCACGCCCCCCGCCCATTCCACAAGCTACTGTGAGGACTGCAGCTAAGCTCAGAGGAACAAGGAATTCTGAGGAGGGGCATGGCAGATTATATCAGTGTCCCTGCTAATCAAAAAGTGCCAGTATTGTGTCTCTACAAGCCTAGGCTCCACATACCCTACAGCATAAAAGATCAGCCTCTACACACAACTGGGGTCTGTCTTCACGGCACAGAGGTGTTGGCACATTTCCCCTAAACCCTGCAGTTTTGCTCCTGCAGGGTGGCGTCGGGTAATCTCTACATCAAGGAAGGAGCATGGGGTTTCCAGCGGTCATGTGGATACTGGACCTACCCCCTTGCCCTCTTCCTGGCTTCCAGTGAACAATTATCATACACGATCCTCCAGAACAGCTCCCAATTCAACCATGAAGCGAGGTCAGGTGGCAGAAGAGCTGGGATGACCTCGGTCCCACTGAAAAAGTCCTGACTTTTTTACCGTGCAGCTTCGTGGAAAAGCCCCACAGTGGCTGTGAATCTGCGGTTGTGTCATATAACTGAAACAGTGCAGAGCTGCAGCCACCACAAGGCTTTTAGCACATATAGACAGCCCCCCAGGCACATCTAAACCAATCACAAGGGGCACTGCATTCCTCCCCCCACCCACTCCAATTTGGCCTGATAGGCCAGCCCTGCCAAATAGCATCCAAGCAGGGACAATTGTCCCTTTATCTGCAACGATGTACTTACTACCTGATCATACCTGGCAGTAGCACTTCTCATGGTACAGGTACTGAAGTCATTTGTGAGAGGAGGGACTACTGCCTTCGAGCCCATTAAGCTCCCTGCCACCCACTTCAGAGTCCCACTCTGAGGTCAGGTCATGCAAGAGTGGGGAAAAGGGATCACTATCTACCACTCTCAAGCAGCAAAAGAGGGTGACCACTTCTGAATTGCAGAGAAAGAGGAAATGTGTTACCCCCAAAAAGAGGACAATGATTTGCATATGCTAATTTCTATGCAAATTTAGAAATAATTATGATAACTTAAATAGAAATATAGTACATCTCACTGTAGTGTGGACAACTGTGACCAGGTGTGCTTGCCTGTTCAGTCTGTTGTCCAGGTGTATTGATGGGCAACAGTTCTTATGATTGTTTATTTTTATACTGGAATAGGACAGCCATTCAATGTTTATTTTTATACTGGAATAGGACAGCCATTCAAATAGAGAACACCTTCAAATAGAGGATGCTTCTCTGGCAACCCTTTAAATATAGGACTGCCTTCTGTACAAGATGACATCTGATCACCCAAAGGAACAATGCATGGGGCAAAGTCAAAGCTTTTATTGGACAGCACCTGGGATAGAAGAGATCCTGAAAGGGAAAAGACTAATGTGTGGGATTTTGAATAGTCTCTCCAGGCAGGATTGTGTACCTTGGACAGTGTCTCAACACACAGCAAGGTAACACGTGTAGTGTCCCTTATGCCTATGCCACTAGATCCATGATAGGAATACCTTCCCTGTTGCACAACTGTCTGCCATGGAGTTTGCCAGGGGTACAAAAGCCTGCCTTGAGCAAGTAAGTCCATGATGCCACAAAGGAACAGCTGGAAGCATACTGGCCACTACTGGTGATCATAGGGTGGGCCTTTTAAAATAGATTAATATTGATATATTTAATATTTCCCCCTTTCTTTTGAAGTTGCTGCTAAGGAAATTCTTTGTACCGTGTCTGGGGCTAATATATAGTTGCATCATTGATGAGGATATGGCTATGGTCTGGAGCAGGTCTAGGCAAGCTTGTGCCCTCCAGATACTTTAGACTGTAATTCCCATATTCCCTGACCATTGGCCATGCTGGCTGGGGCTTATGGGAGTTTGAGTCCAAAACCTCTGGAGGGCACTAGGTTGTCTATGCCTACTCTGGGGGATATAGGAAACAGAGTAAGTGTGCTCCTCCCGTGTTTTAACACTTTAGCTAGCATATCTTGAGTGGCATATCTGCTCATGTTTCCCAGCAACTGGCATACAGCGGCACACTGCCTCCAATACTGGAGGTAATATATACCAATCATCACCTTCTCGTCTGTTTATTTGTCTAATTTTTTTTAAAGCCATCCTAATTGGTGGCCATCACTACAACTTTGGTAGCAAATTCTATAGCTTAACGATATGCTGTGTGAAGAACCAATTCCTTTTATTTGTCCTGAATCTCCCACCACTCAGCTTCATTGAATGACCCCAGGTTTAAATATTATGAGAAAGGGGGAACACACATCTATTTACTTTCTCCAATTTTGTACATTTCTGTCATGTCTCCCCTTACTCACCTTCTTTCTAAGCTAAACAGTCTCAGACATTGTAACCCTTCCTTATTGAGGAGTTGCTTCAGGCCCTGGGTCATTTCTACACTCTTTCTGGCTCTACTATATCCTTTTGAGGAGTGGTGACCAGAACTTTACACACTATTTCAAGTGTGGTCATACCATAGATTTGTATGAGAGCTCTATGACATCGGTAGTTTTATTTTCAATTCCTTTTCTAATTATGCCCAACATGGAATTTGCCTTTTTTTAAAAATATATTCATTATATTTATAGCCCGCCTTTTTTCCTCCAAGGAACCCAAGGCAGCATATATAATCCTCTACATTTTCCCCCTCACAACAGCAACCCTGTGAGGTAGGTTGGGCTGAGAGTCTGACTGGGTCGAAGTCATCCAGTGAGCTTACATGGCCGAGTGGGGACTAGAACCCAGATCTCCCAACTCCCAGTCCAACACTCTAACCACTACACCACACTGGCTCTCTTTTTTCACAACAGTTGCACACACTGTTCTGCATTGTCATTCAGCTATCCACCACAAACCCAAACCCTCTTTCTTGGTTAGTCACCACCAGTTCCAATCCCGTCAGCATATATGTTGTGTTGGTATTTGTTGCCCCAATATAAATAATTTTACATGTGCTTACACTGAACTGCATTTGCCATTTTAATGCCTATTCACACAGTCTGAAAAGATCCTTTTGGAGTTCTTCATAGACTGTTTTCTGTTTTAACCATTCTAAATAATTTGTTGTTGTCAGCAAACCTGGCTACCTCAATGCTCACCCATAATCCCAGATCATTATGAAAACGTTAAAAAGCATTGGTCCAAGTACAGATACTTGGGGGACCTACTGTTACATCCTTCCATCGTGAGAACTGATCATATATTCCTACTCTCTGCTTTCTAGTTTCTACCAGCCCCCTAGCCTTGCACCCTCAGAAATCAAGGAATTAAAAAATCACAAAAAATAGTAATAATTTACCACTACTTCAAAATTGTGCTTAGTATGTACTACTCAAATCATCAATACTTTTCTTTCTGTACTCTAGGCATTTTGACCTGCCCCAATGTCATTTAGCAGTAGCGTATGACACAACACAGCATTTAATGCATAGTAGATCCAAAAGATCCAAATTTAGAGACAAATTTGTGCAATGGATAAAAACAGGTTTATTCTTAGGAAATCAGATCATATGGATTTTAAACACAAAAGAAAACAAAGGTATTTCTAAAAACCTCTCTAACCTATGAAAGTGGGGCCCATACTTGCATTTGTGATAGGATTCCAAGAGTCAAAAGTCAATTTCAAAGCCACATCCAGTATCTATGAAGCAAAAAGACAATCTTCATTGACCCCAAGCACATCTTGTCAGAGAATAACACTTGATTCCATAATAAAAGACTCTCTGAATAATCTCTAAATTAATCATCCGGGAAACTGGAGTTACACCCTTTTATATGAAAAGAAAACATCCTTCAGTATCTCACCTATCATGGGAAATGGAAGTACAAGGGTTGTGAAAAGCCAATCAGGGAAATGTATTGTATTTTCTATGCTATGAATGTTTATTTAAGTTAAGCTCTCTACATTTGAACCATTAAATTAGGATCCAACCCACAGGTACTTAAGCATAATTGGAGAATGGAAGGGATTGGGGAAATTAGGCTCATGGTGATAAAAGACACACACAGTTATATATGGATACATACATGTGGAAGTTAGGATTGTTTTGATTTTTCCCCAATCTGAGCTCTGGGCATTTAAAATGGCAATAACCAACTGGCTAGGATAATTACAAAGCCACACTGCAACTTAAAATTGATGTGCTTATAAAATTGATGTCTAATTTGTGTTCCGTTTTTTTTTTTTAAGATTAAGTGACCTCAATACAATACAGTTAAGCTTGTTGATTTCAGTAAGTCAAACCATGGGTAAGAAAGCTTGGCAATAGCTTAATGTAATGTCTGACTAGACAAATCATTGTTCATGGTTGGCTGGAAAAACAATATTAGAAACCATAATTTGTGATGAGTATAACTTGACAGGATGTCTGAATCGATGGACCATAGCCATGACCTTTGCCACTGTACAAAGAGCTGGGAGTGTAGAGCAGACAGTGATGGAAGTGGATATGTTTCCAAAAACCATGGTTTGCTTGAACATTTTGAGATTCAAACCATAGTTAAAGTTAGTGCAAATGTAAGCCAAGGTTTGGCAGATGCGTGGACTGAATCCAAGTTGAACTGTGATTAACATATTAATAATGTACTAACAAGAGAAAAATTAAACATAAAATATTGAGGAACCACAAATAAGCCCCCACTTGCTTAAAGAAAAAGTTATCAGCACAAGGACCCCTTGGAACTTATTTTAAAAATACAATTGTGAATCAATGAAATGTTTAACTGATTAATTACTTGGATTTAATAGATTACTTGCTTAACCAAAATTGAAATTTGGCATATAGCTAAAATCTCAATATAAATGACTCCTTGAGAAGTTTAAAGAAAGTGCTATATTTCTCATTAAAAATAACTTAAAATTTAATAAGCACAGAGCAAAACCCAACATCGCATGAGTGTAAGTCTGCTTGAGCAGAATTAAAATGAGCATGGACATCCATTTCTGAGCACTGTCAGCTTCATTTACCTGTAATTTCTAGAGCTAGGAGGAAAAACCATCCTGCATTTGCCTTGAATTGCAAATGAGACTGAAAAAAGTAAGGAACATCCACCTTAAACTTTATATATTTTTCAAACCGGGTATACAGAAAGGGAGAGTATGTACCTGTGTGCCAGAAATAGTGGCATGTCCTTATTCAAATAATAGGGAGGAGGAATATTAATGTGCAGTTACAGTTGCAATCAATCCTTACTTGGGAGTAAACTCCACTGAACTCAATGGGACTTAGTTCTGAACAAGCTTTAATGCATAAGATTGGCGCACAGAGCTTTAATGATAGATTATTAATCACCAAAATACCTTCTTGTTAGCGTGATTGCTTTTTGATTAGGCTGCAATTAAAGCTTGCAGCCAAATCAAAAAGCAATCAAGCTAACAAGAAGGGAATTTGGGAGAGTTCCATCATGGGTAACTCTTGGATGTGTATTTACAAAAAAGTACATGTACACTTCAATGGGGGGCTCACTGGGGGTCCCATGCCTGAGGCCTCAATACACCCCACTTTCCTCTCTCCTGTCCCTCCCCATTTTTCCTTTCCACCCTTTACTACTCTAACATTGGTCACCCATGCTTATTCCCTAGGCCTGAAAGTTTCAATATGAATAAGAAAATAATAAGGCAAAGAACAAATAACTTTTATTTACTAATTTGGGGAAATGTGCAGCCCAATCCTAACCCCATTTAAACCCAAAGTCCTATTGAGCTGGCAAAAATAAGGGGACTCTGCAATAATACTCTTTTCACGCTGCCCTGTCCTACTCAGAAGTAAGGCTCATTTAATGGCAGTTATAACCAATAAAATATGAGTCCAAAGGGTTAAATATAGGTGACCTCAAGTAGACTTAAGCCTTTGGAGGTAACTCCTCACACGTACAATTTTACAAAAACAAACAAATAACGGTTGAGATAGTATCCTCGGTGACTGGACACTGAAGAACTGCAGGGGCTTTTCAGACAAGAACTGAAGTCTCTCCACTCCACAAGAAGAGGAAAAGTAAGAGCATCTGCCTTGGAGCCGCCTGTTCCTCCTGAATTTGTGAGGCGGAAACAACCCCCCCACAAGTTTCATATACTTTTTTTGCATGAAAAGTGACTCGTGGCGAGAGAAGAAAACAAGACCCGGGCTTCTAGCGGAGAGAAAAAAACACGCCTCACTCCCACCACCCTTTTAGAACCTCCCTTTCTTCTTCCATGAGCTCTCGCCCCCACCCTTTTTTTCCTCCAGGAGCCGGCGCGGCATCTACGTCACTTCCGGGGCGGCCATCTTGGTGGCCTCCGCGTCCTATCGGGCTACTCGGGATTCCGAAGGGGGGCGGGCTCCATACCGGATCTACCTGTGGTGACATCGGCGGGGGACGAGGGGGGGGGCAGCCGCCGCCGCCGCAACAGCAGCAGCCTTGGGGGCGCTCGACCGGAGCCGCTGTCCGCCGCCGCCCGCGCATCGCAGCGCCCGCCTGCTTGACTTTCGCTCGCCATGTCGGACTTCGACAACAACCCTTTCGCGGACCCGGACCTCAACAACCCTTTCAAGGTAAAGACGGGGCCGAGGAGGGGGCTGCAGTGCCTCGGCCGAGCAGCCGGGTGTGTCTCGCTGACAGGAAGGGTGGCGGCTGACTGGCTTATTGTTTTCGAAGTCGTGTGAATCTGCCTGCAAGTTCTCCCTCGCGAAGTCGCGTATCAAGCGCTGCCTCTATCCTGCCCCACCCCCTTCCCCAGGCTTCGCCGCTTGCCAAACCCGTCGGCTTTCTCGGTGAAACTGGGCTGGCCGGCCGAGGCATCAGTCTTGCGCTGAGCGGGGGGGGGGGAGTTTTCCTTCCGAGGGTCCGCGGCCAGGCTTGAGCTTCCGGAGCCAGCCCCACCCCACCCCGGGCTAGGACCCCTGTGCCTTGTCGCTACGTAAACCGCCTTCCCGTGTGAAGGGGGCTCTTGAAGCGAAGGGCTCCCACTCCTAGCCTCTCTTGGCTGTTCCTCTACAAGGAAAGGGTTAAAGTAGCAGCACCCCATCTCCCTTTGAGTGTGTTTACGAAGGCGGGGTGGCCAGGTGGTTTTAAGGCTGGACGCTACAGGCTTTTGTGGCAGAGCGTGCTGCCCTCTGTTGTCAGGTTTTGCGTCAGGCACCAGGCCAGGCAAGAGATGCTGCCCCTAACACCATTTTCCTCCTATCTCTATCTGGCCAAAGTCTGTAATGGAAATATATTCATTGTCGTTTCCAAAGAACCCCAAGCAGATGCTAGGACTAAAGTCTCCAAAGAGGCAGCAGTCGCTTCTTGATGTCACTTGTTAATACTATTTAAATTAAAGAGGGTTTAGCTGCTTTCCTCTAAATGTATTTTTTTTAGTTCTTGCTACTTTTCCTGTTGTTGGCAAAAAGGTGCAGTGGTCAAGATGTGAGTTCTGGCACCAACTATTCCCGTTTGAACCAAGCTGGAAGAAAAGCTAGAGTCATCTATGGAACTTAATTTAAAAGCTTCTTTTAAGGGTCTCATGAGACCTTGTCTTTTGATGAGTATTTGTGTTTGGCTCATTTGGGGTCCTTTCTGGATTGTAATTGCGTATGTAGTTTATGGAATAGTCACGAACAATTTGCTTCCATGGGATCTGGTGATATTCGCTGTCCCAATTACTTGAAATACGTACTTTTAACTATATTTTCCCCAGTAACTCGGAAACCACATTTTCCTAGTTAGATAATTATAAACTTGTATAAGGTAGCTGTAATGCAGCACAAAACTCCTGAGTTAGCATTTATAATTTCAGAGTTCTCATTGTAAATGCCATTAGTACGTTGCAAAAGACTGAGGCATCAAGTCTAGGCAGTAATTCCACTTGCTCATGTAGCGTTTCATTGGCTGTATCTATTCTAGACTGTATTTTTGTTCAGATAAAATGTAAACCATCAGTGGTCAGAACTTATGGTTCTACCAGGTAGAGTGAGTGTCTGTTATTTACAAAATAATTGAACTTAAAGCTATATTTAAAATTGATTACTGGTAAATTTTAAATGAAGGTTTGTTTTCATTCAGGCTGCCCTGCTTGTTTGTAAGTATGTCCTCTTGGTGTAATGATTTGCAGGATTTCTCCTGCGTTTTGCAGGAGGCGGGAGGGCTCTGCATGCCCCCCCATGACTCACTCTAGTGGGTCCCAAGGGACCCCACAAGGCTGGTCAGAAGTCCCCCCTCTCCTCTTACCTTGATCGCTGCCACCTCGGCCTGGCAAGGCATCGTTACTGGGTTCCTGGGAACCCAGTAACGATGCCTTGCCAGGCCGAGGGGAGCGTTGCCATCGCTGTCGCCCGTCCTCACCACCACCGCTCTGCACCGCTCCCCTCGGCCTGGCAGGGCGTTGTTACTGAGAACCCAGTAATGACGCCTTTCCAGGCCGAGGCGGGCACTGGCGACAGTGTGGAGCAGCGGCGGCAGCAGCGAGTACGGGCGACAGCGATGGAGGGGAGTGGGGAGTGGGAGGGTTAGGGCCCCGCAAGTCCCCCCTCCCCTGATTGCTGCCGCCTGGGCCTGGAAAGGCTTCAGTACTGGAAGGAGGCCGAGATCTCACGAGATTTCCTGAGATCTTGGCCTCTTTCCCAGTACTGAAGCCTTCCCAGGCCCAGGCAGCAGCGATCAGGGGGAGGGGGGACTTGCGGGGCCCTAACCATCCCACTCCCCACTCCCCTCAGGGTGTGTGGGGAGGGGGGACTTGCGAAGGGGGAGGGGGACTTGTGAGGGGGGAGGGGAACTTGAGGGACCCTAACCCTCCCACTCCCCTCTCCCCACTCCTCTCCATCGCTGTCACCCGTCTTCGCTGCCGCCACTGCTCCACACCGTTGCCAGCATTTGCCTCAGCCTGGCAAGGCGTCGTTACTGGGTTCTCAGTAACAACGCCTTGCCAGGCTGAGGGTAGCGTTGCCAGCGGTGTGGAGCAGCGGCTGCTGCGAGGCTGGGCGACGGCGATGGCAACGCTCACCTTGGCCTGGCAAGGTGTCGTTACTGGGAATCAGGCCGAGGCAGCAGCGATCAAGGTAAGAGAGAAGGGGGAGAAGGGAGGGGGGACTTGTGGGGCCCTAACCCTCCCCCTCCCCTCCATCGCCCATCCTTGCTGCCGCTACCGCTGCTGCTCCGTGCTGCTGGCAACGCTCGCCTCATTACTGGGAATGACGCCTTGCCAGGCCGAGGCGAGTGCTGGCGGTAGCGCTGAGCAGCAGTGGCAGCAGCGAGGACAGGTGATGGAGGTGAGTGGGGAGGAGGGCAGGGGTGCTGAAATTAAGGTGCGTCTTAGAATCAACACAAAGCTTTTCCCTGATGGTGGCCCTGAAATTTAGGTGCGCCTTACAATCGATGTCGTCTTACATTCGGTGAAATACGGTAAAATGCAATAGCATTTTTAAAACAACAGAGTTACAAACTGGGATGCTAAAATGCCTGGAAAAATAAAAAGATCTTCACCATTTTAGGGGGAGTACAGTCCCCTCCAGAACAGGTTGAACATCACTTAGTTAGGCAGACAAACCACCCACTATCAATACCTCCAACTTGTCTGGATTGAGTCTCATTTAATTGGTCATTCAGTTCATTACTGTGCCCAGGCACTGCTTCAGAACAACCACTGCTTCACCTGGATTTAATGAAAAGAAGAGATAGATCTGGGTGTCATCGGTATATTGATGACACCTCAGTGCATAACTCCAGTGGTTTAATGTAGATGTTGAACAGCTTGGGGGATAGAATACAGCCCTGTGGAATCCCATAGCATAGCTACCACGGCACTGAGCAATAATCCTTCAGCACTACTTCTGGAATCAGCCATCCAAGTAAGAGTGGAACCACTGCAGCGCAGTGCTTCCAACTCCCTATCCAGAAGGATACCATGGTTGATGGTATTGAAGCCCACTGTGAGGTCCAAGGGACTCCCTGTCTCAGCAAAGTTCATCCCACAAGGCGATTAAGGCTGTTTCTGTTCCAAAACCAGGTCTGAAGTCCAATTCAAATGGATCTTGATAATCTCTGATTATCTGAACCCCTCCAGCTTGTCTGCATCCTTCTTTTTTTTAATAATAATTTTTATTAATTTCAACAATATAAAACATAATAATAAAACATGACTACATAAAATACAAACAATGCCTAATCCTCTACAACCCCCCCATGCTACCCTACCCATGAGACCTTCTCTTGATCAATCTTCATCTTTCCAGAATTTTAATGACTCTTCTGAAGGATTTTGTCCCTTCCCCGATCTTAATACATATTCCAAAAAGGGACTCCATATTTCTCCAAAATCACTCTTGCTGGACATTCCCCTCTTTATTTTCATTTTACAAGTCAGCATATCATTCAACGCCATATCCCATATTTCTTTATACCATTCTTCTATTGTATAGCTTCCTTGTCCTTTCCAATATTTAGCAATCATAAATCTTGCAGGTGCCAGGAGGTTGTTTACCAATTCTCTCTTAGTTCCCTTCTCATTCGCTCTATCCCATATTGCTAGTAGAGCTATCTTTGGGTTTAATTCCAATTTACTTCCAATTATTTCACTTATTTCTTTAAACACCATTTCCCAAAATTTTTGTACATGTTCGTAGCTCCACCACATATGAAAATAGGTTCCATCCTCCTGACATCCCCTCCAACACTTCTTAATCACTTTTTTATCCATCTGGTGAAATCTAGACGGTGTTAGATACCATCTCCATACAGTCTTGTAAAAGTTCTCCTTAATTCTTATCGATAGCAACTTTAATATTCTTTCATTCCATATCCTCTCCCAATTATACTCTTTAATTTTATCTCCTACATCTTCTTCCCAAATCTCTTTTATAACTTTAAGTGAGTCCTGATATTCATCCTCTATCAATATTCTATAAATCTCACTAATCCGCCCTTTCTTAATTCTAATTTCTTCTTTTTTCCCTTCTAGTTCAATTATATCTTCAAATCTTGTATTATTTCTACATTTCTTATTTCTTAATTTCCATTCCTTAGTCCAATTCCCCAATTGTAAACCTTTGAACCATGCAATCTTTTGTCTTTTAAACAACTCTTTAATTTGCTCATTATCCTTCATATTTTCCATCCAATTCCTTAACTTAATTATTTCCTGATCTTTTAATGTCGCTTCTATCTCCGCTTTTAATACTCTTGGAAAATTTCCCACTACTACAATTGGGGCAAGTGGAGAATCTCCCGGTATCAACTTCCCTCTAAATTTCTCCCAGATCTCTAAAATATTTTTCAACATTGGGTTGTCCAGTCCCTTCCAATCTTTCTTTTGAATATTACTAAAGAATATATTCTTCAATTTATAATCAATTTCTCCTGTTTGCATTTCCAGCCATTCAAGATCTTCCTCTCCTATTATACAATTTATAACATATCTTAACTGATTAGCAATATAATAATACTTAATATTTGGAAGTCCTAAACCTCCTTTCTTTTGAGCTTTATACCATAATCTTTTATTAATCCTAGCTCTCTTATCTCCATTACAATAAACATTAATCATATTTTGCCAACTTTTTAACTCCGCTTCTGATATTTTAATCGGCAACATTCTAAACAAGAAATTAATCTTAGGTAAAATCTTCATTTTAATAACTGCTATTCTACCAAACCAAGAATGCTTCAATTTTCTATAACCCTCTAATTTCTCCCCTATCTGTTTTTTTAAAGTTACGAAGTTGAGTTCCTCTAATTTTTCTAAATCTTTATCTATATTAACTCCCAAATAACGTACTATATTTCTAAGCCTTAAACCCAGCTTAAGTTTACACTCCTCCATCTCTTCCTTATTATAATTAAATAGCATCATTTCTGACTTCCCCCAATTCACTTGTAATCCCGTAATTTCCCCAAATTCTCTCAGATGTTTCTTAATCACCTCCCCACTCTTCAGGGGATCTTCTATTGTCAGTAATGTGTCATCCGCAAACATATTCATTTTTATCTTCTCCTTTCTTGCTATCCCCTTTAAACTTTCATCTTCCCTTATAATATTTGCCAATATTTCTATCACTATTGCAAACAAGATCGGTGAGAGTGGGCATCCTTGCCTAGTTCCTCGAGCTAGTGTAATCTGTTGCGTCAACCATCGTTAACCATTATTTCAGCTTTATTATTTTTATACAGCTTATCAATCACACCCATAAATTTATCTCCGAATCCAAATGTTTTTAATATTATTTTAAGCGCTGGCCATTCCACGCAGTCAAAGGCTTTAAATATATCCAATGCTAATAAACCTGCTTTTAATTTCCTTTTTTTAATAATATTAATGATATTTAAAACTCTTCCAATTAAATTGGGCATTTGCCTTCCAGATATGAATCCACATTGATCTTTTTTGATATATTTGGCTATAAATGTACCCATTCTTTTAGCCATTATTGCTGTAAAAATTTTGGAATCTTGATTAATTAAAGATATTGGTCTATAAGATGCTGGGTCTGTCAAATCCTTACCTGGTTTCTATATTAAGATAATTAGGGATTGATCCCATGATGGCGGAGTCCTTCCTCCTTCTATTATATTATTATATAATTTTTTTAATCTTGGTATTAACATTTCTTTAAATATCTTATAATATTCCGGCCCCAAACCATCTATCCCTGGAGATTTCCCTCCTTTTAATTTATCAATAATTCCCTCAATTTCTTTCTCAGTGACTAAACCTTCCATATAATCTCTATCTTGCTTCTGCAACCTTATTTTCCAATTCCTCTCCACATATTCCTGAATCTTAACTTGTGGATCCATGCCTGATGTATATAGTTCTTTATAAAATTCCTGAAATATAATTAGTTTATCTTTCATTATATTACAGCTATTTCCTAGCTTATCTCTAATTGTCCCAATCATATTCTTAGCCTTTTCAGACTGCGTGGATCTAGCCAACATCCTCGAGTTTCTATTATTATATTCAAAAAAATCTCTCTTTAGGTATAACAAATTCTTTTGAACTTGTTCTAAATCTTCTTTCTCCATTTCCTTTTTTTTAGCTTGAATTTGGGCAATTAGACGTTTATCTTTAGTCTCTCTTAACCTCTCCTCTAAGTTCTTTATCTCCTCTTCTATCTTTTTACCTTGTACTTCCTGTTGTTTTTTTAGGGTGCACATTTCCCTAATACAAATCCCTCTTACTACTGCTTTCATAGTGTCCCATACTAAGCCCTGCGAGTTGGCCTCTCTTTCATTTATCTCCCATATTTACTGCATTTCTTTTTTAATTTTCTCCACAGTATTTTTATTATTTAAAATCCTTGTATCCATTCTCCATCTCTTCGCTTGTCTATAATCTTTCTTCATTTTGATATCCATCATCATTAATGCGTGGTCGGTGACCTTAATTACCCCAATATCACAATCCATAAGTTTAGGTACCATGTTTTTTGACACAAAAATAAAATCAATCCTTGAAAAGCTGTTAAATCTAGGTGAATAGAAGGTATATTTCCTTTCTTCTCCTTTTAAAACTCTCCAAACAAACTCTTTCCCCTCCATTAATTTACTTAATTCCGTCTTCCCCTCCCTTCTAAAATCTCTTAAAATATTATCCCTATCTTTCCCTTTATCTAGTACCATATTGAAATCCCCTGCAATCAACATTTTCTTTTTACCCACCTCTCCCACTGCATTAAATACTTCATCAAAGAATTCCATTTGTTTGCCATTTGGAGCGTAGATATTGATCAAAACATACTCCTCCTCTCCCAGCTTGCAGTACATTATGAGATATCTTCCATTTTTATCTTTCTTTACACTTTGAATATTAATACCACATTTCTTTGATATTATTATTGCCACCCCTCTCGCTTTAGAAGTACCATATGACTTTTCATAAACGCCAACATCCCTCATTCGGAGCTCATTAACCCCTTCTTTTGCTTGATGGGTTTCCTGCAAGAAAATTATATCTATATTTTTTCTTCTTAACAATATTTCTATTCTTTTTCTTTTGATGACTGTTCCTAGCCCTTTAACATTTAATGTTGCAATTCTTAATTTATTTTCCATCTTTCCCTTTCACACACCTCTTTAAGTAGGTCTCCCTCTGTGAAACACTTACCCCCCCTCCCTTACCCTCCTCCCCACATTCCCCCCTTTCCCCCCCTCCTCACCAACCATCTGGTCGCTGGTCCCAATATTTTTTATTAGAACTCTCGGGGGGGGGGGGGAACCCGATCCAACCTCTCGGAACAAAGTCCGTTCAACCTCTCCTTTCCTCTTCTTCCCTTATCTCTGTTACTTTTTCATTTCTTTATTGACAACTTCCTCCAGCAGCGCCATCTTGGTTGCTTCCTCCTCCAGCTCCTTCTTTTTGCTCTGTTTCTTTAACCACCTCCGTGGAATCGATTATGCCCAGCTTCTCCAGCAACTCCAATCCTTGTTCACAAGATATAATTCTCTGTTGCTTCCCTTTCCACATGAATCTCAGGAAAACTGGATATCCCCAACTATATGTTATCGAATTCTTCCTTAATACGCTTGTACAAATTCTGATACTCTTTCTCCATTGCACGGTCTGTGGGGACAAATCCTGATACACTTCCACGGGTTGCGCTTGTATCATTGGCTGCCCTTGCCTTCTGATTGCTTGCATAAGCTTCTCTTTTTTGTAATAATTTGCAAATTTAACAATTATATCCCTTGGCAGCAAGCCCTTTCTCCTGTATCCGACCCTGTGAACTCTCTCCAGATCCGCCATTTCCCAAACTTCCTGAGGCTCCTGTGTTTTAATCCAAGCCAAAATTACTTCTCTTAAATCCTTAGGAGTCTCTCTATCTTTTTCTCCAAAGGCCCTTATGCGAATGTTTCCACGTCTGTCCCAGTCTTCCATAGCAATGAGACATAAATCATGTTGGGACAACTGCTCTTCATGCTTGTTACAAATTATCTTCAGAGCTTGAGTATCTCCCTTCAAACCCTCCACATCCTTCGTGACAGCCTTAAGTTCTGTCATCATTTCAGCTTGTACATCAGTTATCCTTTTAACAATCCTCTCCTCCTGCGCTGCCAAAAGCGTCACCATCATATCTTTAATGTCATTTTTCAATTCATTCATTGGAGCAGCCTGGCCTCCTCTGGGCTTCTTAGAAACTACAACTGCCATTGCTGCTGCTGACGCAGTCATCCTTCTTGAAGTGTTGTGCCCAGGACTGGACACAATACTCAAGACGAAACCTTGAGCATGACAATGGGATAGATGTTAATTCCCCTACTTTGAGATCACCACCTCCTGTGCAGTCTAGAAAACCAAATCAAGCCTACTATCCAGAAAAAGAAACCACAGCCAAGGCTTGCCACAAAACCAGAAGTTGGGAGATGCTGAGTGCAAGACTGAGACTCACTTATGTAACATTAAGCAGTGGTTTGTAGCTACATCTAAACCATCATGGAGAAAAGCAGATCTTGTTCTACTGTGTTTACTCCCTAGTCAAACACATTGGAGCTATTTCCCTCTTTTTCATATGTCCCTGTTCCTCAGTAATGGGAAGAGGTGTCAGTCCAGATAGCTGCACAGCTTTTGCCTGGGCAAATGGAGCAGCGTTTGCAGGCTGTGTTGGCACACTGTCTCTGGTAGAAAAAGAGAGAGAGAATGTGATGTTTAGGAAGCCACCTGTGGGTTGAGATTCTTTCATTTCCCTGAGCTTAAAACCTTTTGATCTAAGCTGGAAAGGAAAAGGAACAGTGGAGGGGGGGGGGGGAATAACAGAAGATTAATGACAGCTGTCCTTGCTGGCTTTCTTTTGTGTTGTAAGTGTTCTGGAGGGAAAGCATGGTGTGTGTGTGTGTGTGTGTGTGTGTGCATTAGCAATTCCTTCACTGTCATCTTGGTGGAGGAAGAGAAAGCTAAGGTGAATGAATTGGGTTTGATATCTTTCCACCCCTATTTATTTGGAAGCATGGAATGTTTTCTTAATAAAGGGTGTCCTAGTACAACCCTTCTATAGGCTAAGCTACTGTGTTTCACTTGGCATGAAGAATAGAAAGCCCAATGGAAATTCAACCCCCCAGAGTCTTGAATAAGCCATCATATCTATTAAACTTTCCAAGGTGGCCTGCCACATTAGCTTTGACTTTGAATGAAACTCTTAATGCAAGCTCAGTATTTCTAACAGATAAAACTAATTGAGTTGCAAGTTAGTGCAGAAGATGAGCTAATCACAAACGAATGTGAAAAGGAATTGAATCTTTTAAAGGAAGCTGCCAGTGACAGCACTGAAAAGTTGTTGATCCAAGTGATCCTTATTGCAATTTAAAAGCACCTTGTGCTTGGCTGACTTAAATAAACTTTTTGCATTGGGAGTTGAAGATCATGGGAGTTTCAGGACATCTGATCAAGAAGCAATAGGTAGATGAATTTGAGCCATGAAAAGAAATAAAATAAACTTGGCTGAACAGATTAAAGAATGGTGGCACTTTTATGGAAAGGTGAAACAGAAGTACTTTAAATATTCTCTAAAATAGTAGTTTCTGTGTTCTGGAGAACCCTAAGAATTCTCAGTGTAAAGGCCAGTCATAATAGTGGATAAGATCCCCTGAAAGAAAGCTTCTTTAACACTACTCATCTTCCCCTGCAATACATAGTTGCAGGAGAGTGTTGATTACATACTCTGAGCTCACCAGGGTATCCAGTAGGCATGACAGATGCCCCGTATGAACTGACAGTATACCCTAAAACATGCCCTAGAATCCTCTGCTATAGGTAGAAATTCGTTGGCAGTTCAGCATGAAAAGAATTTTCCAGGTGTAAATGGTTTGGCAAGCAGATACTCTAGAACAAAAATAAGACTTATCAGAAGCTTCCTGCCAAGCTATTTGTTATTTATTCACTTAAATGTATGGTTGTCGAGAGGACTTGGGTGTAGTAATTGCAAATGTATACATATAAAGGGGTAAGTTCCAGTCTTCACAGGGTTCAGGATGTCATGGTGCTTTCAGGTAGAGGAATTTTCATGGTTGGGAATCTTGATTTCAGGGCGCTAATCAACTTTGCTAATCCCTGCTGCTCTGTATTGCAGGTGGGGATATGTATTTGTGGAGTTGGCATGCATGGCACAGCCCAAGCAAAGATTGTTGGAAAGCTCTGTGCATCTTTGTATATTTATCTTGAGTATTATATTTCTGCTCACACTTCTGGTTTAATGTTACAAGATGTAACAAGATATATGGAAAGTTGCATTGTTACTTGGGTGTCTCATTCAATTCATTGGGTTTTGTTTCCAAGTCAATCTCTGTTAAATCCATCTCTAAATCAAATAGCATTAGCTTAGTTAACAGTTTTTTCACAATGTGAAATGGAGCAAACAATAAATGAGTAGGAGGACTTTGAGGTGGGGATGGAGCTGCAGTTTGGGATAATATTTTTACATTTTAAACTGTATTTCATGGTCTTAATTCTTGTGCACTGCCCAGAGAGCTTCAGCTATTGGGCAGTATAGAAGTGCAATAAATAAATAATGGTTTTTCTTTACCCTTATGATGGTATGTTTGCCAGAACTGCACTCTCCAAAGTAATACATAGTTTATTTATTTATTTGATTAGTTGCTCTAATATAATTAACATTTCATTGGTAAAACTGTACTGGTGAAGATATATTCTGAAGCAGTGTCCTGTTGTAGTAATCCATATGTGTTTCTTTTCAATTCATAGTTCTGTTATAACCACTTATGTATCAATTAAAATATCATATATATGGAACTGTTAAGTGGCCTGAGATATGTGCTTTCCCAAGTCACAAAGATACAACAGTAATTTCTTTTTATAATTTAAAATATTAACATACTGCTTCCCATTTTAAAAACCCTGAAGCCTGTAATAAACTATTTGCAATAAACTGTAAAATAATAAAATTGTATAAAACATAACAATATTACAAATTACGAGGATCTATAAGGCAAGGCTTAAAACAACTTAAATTAATTGTGGGGGAAAGCCAGAAAACAGATGTGCTTTTTAATATTGTTAAAAACATATGAGCATCAGTGTCTGTCTTATTCCAGAGAATGGGTGCCACCACAGTGAAGGCCCATTGTTGTATTGCTGCCAGATGGGGCGACCTAATTTGATTTGCCAGCACTTTTATCTGGCCTCTAGGAACTGTAACAAATTTAATCAATGAGCTGGTAAACAATTATGCACAATTTCCTCTGTAAGAAAAAGAAAAATGTTTTCAGAAGTTGAGATGTAACATTTTTAAGGGCAGAATTTCTCATAGAGTTTTGTATATAGTGTCCTATCAGACTTGTGTGTGTAACAATGAAGCTCTTACTGTTTGTCACTAACTTAATAGAATTTGATAATCGCCAGAGTCAGACTATCTTTCCCAGCTTGTGTTAAGATAAAGTTCCTGTTTTATTCTTCTTCTTTGCTAATGGACATTAAGTCACAGTTTCCTGGTTCCAATGTAACAGGGAACTCTGGCTTAATAAAAGTCAGGAGTGGAGCACCAGAACCTGTGCATGAGGGGTGAAGGAGGAATGCTTAATCTCAGTGCTTGTTCCTGGCTTCATAAACCAAACTCAAATGTTAACATTTTGGACTCTCTTGGCAATTGTTTTTTTACATATATGTTGAATTCGATGTACTTATTTGGTTCAACGGTATTTATATCTTGGGCAGACTTAGATGGTTATCTAACTATTACATTTAAAAGTTTAAGGTCTCCTTCTCTCTAGTCACTTGGAATAGTCAATATCTAGTTAGACTTGGTCAAGTGCAGAACATACATTTATGCAATTTATGACTTGCTCCTCTTAGAAACAGAAAAGTGGATTAGATGGCCTGACCCAGCGAGGCAGTATGGAATTCCAGTATTGAGCATGCTTGGTCCCTCTATTCTAGCATTAAGAAGCTACTGGCTCTAAAACACTAGTGGTAAAGTTGAACATTTAGCAATGGTAATGTAGCTTTATGCCAAGCATAGTGCTACTGTGGCAAGAGCCTTCTGCTACTTAGGCACTCACCTGTGGCAGTTGCTGCTTGCCTCCGGAAAATAGATGAGTGGAATAATGCAAGACATAGGAACTACATTTATATTTGGAGTGGGTGTGAGGCACTTTTGCTCCTCATTGTGGAAAGTAGTAGTGCATATAACAGGATTGGAAAAGTTGCATATGTCTTAATGTAACCTAAATTTGGTGATAGTGTTGAAGAATATTGTCATGTGTTCTAAGATATGTTGTTTACTAGGGCTAGATCTACACTATTGCTTTATAGCAGTATTGAAGTGCACGGATAACTGTTGGGGCACATTACACATTCCATATATCGCTTTCATAGTGTTATTTTCTGCATTTTATTCCATGTTCTCCAAAATACCACAACAAATGTCATTGTGTGACTTACGATGTATACATGCGCAAGAGGGATATAGTGTTACCATGATGGGATCATAATGATTTGACACAAGGTGTAGATCTGGCCTTGAAACTTTCCAGCTATATTTACCAACATTGCTCACTTTATTTGTATTGGATCTGTTTCATTGCCCTTTTTAAAATGTAGTCTTCTGTATATGTATGTTAGTGTAAAGTGCTTGAGCAAAAAAAAAAGAATGATTAGTTATTGCTTTTTAAACAGTAAACTCTTCTAATTGCTGTTAGCAGCACTAATATATGGAAACTTTTTTTTTGCCTTTGTGTTACTTTTGAAAGAAAAATAATTCACAAATGGATCACTTCAGTTTGAAATGCATTTTCAGAGTTCTGGCTGAAGTCCAAAGTTTAAAACCAGCTGAACAAAATCTTTTGTCTTTGTTCACTAAAAATAGCACTGAAGACTAGTATGTTTTCATTGTGACTATGATCAACATCAAAGCCCTTCCTGTTAGGGCAGCTCTTGAAAGTCTTTAAAATATGTCATTGTATGTGTCTAAGAGCCATTTTGCATGTTACAAGGAAGCAGTAATAGAGGATGCATGAGTGCAGTAGGCTTGTGTAATCTTTCACAAGGAGGGGCATGCATAGTACTTGGAAGCATTGGAGAATAATCTGTGAATCATTTGTGCAGACTTTTATTGCAGATTCCCTACCTATGCAGCACACCTCTGTCGGTCACCACAGCCCACCATGGCTTATTTGAGCCATGGTGGGTTGTGGTGTATGCTGGCCACCCTTAATGTTCAAGCTATGGCTGGCAGTACCTGTGGCTCATCGTGTTGTGCAAACCCTGCGAGGGTGGCTTATGCAAGGCTGATTTAGGTTTATGCAAGGGTTATTTAACCCTCGCATAAGCTAGCCTTGCCGGGTTCATAGAACAATAATCTACAGCAGCTGCCCACCACAGGTTCAATATTCAAAAGGGTAGCTGGCATGGATCGCAGCTCACCATGTCTTAAATTCAGTCTACCAATCAAGTTTGTCTACCAAAGTCAGATGAATTTAAAACAGGAGTGGCTCTTCAGATGTTTTGGCCTACATCTCCTATGATCCCTCACCACTGGCTATTCTAGTTAGTACTGATAGGAGTTCTAGGCCAAACAATTCAAGGGCCACAAGTCACCCACCTGTGGTTTGAAGCTTCCTTACTTCCACACAAAGTCTTCTTTGCAAAGCACTTTGCAGTAGAAGGTGGTAAGAGTTTCAGTACTTAACCCTGAAGATTACTTCCCAAGATCAATATGTGAAGAAATAACTGCTACTATTCACCCTCCCGTGGCTCTTTCCTTGCACGGGAAATAACCATATAACAATGTTTTTATAATAAGCACTCCAGTTTATGTTAGAACTTACTCAAATTCCATTTGAAATTCAAATTAATTTATATGCAGAGAGGCAGAAATTTTGAATGCCAGTACCATAAGGAGCTGATATTGTGGCTAGCATGTTAGGTTTAATAGTGGGAAACCAGGTTAATGAAGCTTGAAGTATCTTGAAGAAGTTGATATGTTAGGCTATCCTGGCAATTGCTACATTCTTTCAGGTAAGTGTATAATTACTAGTGAAATGAACTTTTAAAGGCTGACAAATAATCTCTAACCTTTCCTTTATTTGCAAAGTAGTGTGAATGTGCTGGGAGTTGAAACTTGCGTGTTTGGGGGTGGGGAATCACCATTGCAGAAAAATATTGGGGCATTGGAATTAGCCCCACTTTCTGCTTAAATGCCAAAAACTGGCAGGGCTGCACATGTATACTGCCAGGAAACATTGGAGCAGAGAGCAGCATGAAGGCATGAGCTTCCAGCCAGTGGGGCTGGGAGACTTAAAGGAAGCAAGTCACCAAATTTCATAGTCTGGTTTAAAGGGGTGTGTGGGGGCGGGGGGAAGGATTGAATACTGTTGGTATGTACCCTCAGGTATGATTCCGCTGAATTTAATATGTTATTCAGTTCCGCCATCCCCAGATCTTTGTATGCAAATAATTTCAGGAGATACTCAGGAGGAGCACTGTTCCTCATAAATCATCTGTGTCACAGATGGGATATCTCTCAAATCATGTTAATCTAGATTTATAAAGAGATTAAGGCACAATGAAGCGGCCTACAGAGTAAAGAGAGTAAGAACATGGATACATTTCTCTTTCTGTGACAAATAAAGTCAAACATAAAAGTACAAATATTGTATAAGGCATCTATTTGTTATTGATATGTTTATTAAAAGGACACAATAGCTTGTATCACAGATTTCTCTGCTGTAGGAATTAAAAAAGACATTTTAATAGATCCCGTGTGTGTGTGTGTGTTTTCCCAATCTAAAAGGTAGAAATGCCTGTTCTAAGGGTTAGTTAATGTTAATAAGAACTTGAGGTGTCCTGTTTTGTTATTGAATTTTGGGCCCTGCCTGCTTTGTCTTCAGCCTCACCCACCAATGGAATGTAGACCCTGAGAGCTTCTCTGAATTGAATTCGGCCCTCAGGCTGAAAGAAGTGTTCCACCCTTGCTTTAAAGCTTCTGTAACTTCTCTCAAATAAAAGGAATGTAGTTGGGGTCTCTTTAATCACTAATTTTAATATAGATAATTTAATTGTATTATGAGTCTGGGAAAGCAGTAATCCATGTTGGATAATGGCTATAAACCTGAGTTAGAAGATGATTTTTTTAAAAATGTGGCTACATTACTAAGGGCGCAATCCTATGCATGTTTAGGCAGAAAAAAGTACTACAAATCCCAGCATTCCCCAGCCAGCCATGCACACTTTAAGAAGCTTAATGGGGATGTGCTAGGACTAGTGCTTACATACTTAGTGTGCATATATATGCTGTCTTAACTTTCTCTCTCTCTGTTTAGGATCCTTCAGTTACACAAGTGACAAGAAATGTTCCTCCAGGATTAGATGAATACAACCCTTTCTCAGATTCCAGAACAGTAAGCATCCCTGTCTTTCTATTAAATAAACGTTTTTCATGTGGAAATCTTTTGTGTGAAACTTTAAATTCATTATCATTTTACAAATTAAACCTACCTGTGTTATATACAGTCATGTGTATAGTAGTCTGTTGAAGGCATTTAGGAAGATATGATTATTAAAATATTTGATAGGCCATTTTTAGAAATAACTAATAAAAGAAACGTATTCTCCATCTAATAGTTTACTCAGTTAATTGAGTACCAAGAGGATACTAAGAAACATACAAAATAGAAAATTTCCCACAAAAATATAAGCTCTAGGAAGAAGTCATTCATGAATGAGAGATTAATGGTTGGAAGAGAGGGGGCTTTTCCTATGGCTAATTTCTAATCTTTAGATCTCCCATTCCCTCTCCCAGATGTGAAAATCTGGAAACCACCCCACCCCCAAAAAGGAAAAAAAACTATTTTCCCTCATTCTTTCCTAGGACTGTTCTTGTGTTGTTTTTCTGAAAATTTCAAGAGATTGAACAGCTTTGAGTTATGAAATATCTTCTTTTAGAATTTAAGATAAAGTATTTGTATATTGTTACCCAGCCTTTACTCCCCTAAAATGATTTCTAAAAACTATGTAATTAGAACACTTTTATAGAAACACTAGAGATGTAAATTGTCTGGAAATAATGAAGCCATGGGGGAAATTATTTTTAATCCTCTCTGTAAGATTCCCAGCATAATTATTTCTTTCATCCCTTATTAAAATTATTGATCTAAAGTATATTTTACTGATAGACATTCATGCTCAGTTTTCCAGCACATCAGTAGAGTCATCATTGTGCATTCTTGACAGTAAATGTGCATTCTTGACCGTTTGTGTTTTGCTCTATAGAATCCTGTGTTTCTGATGCTGTAGCAATCATTTAATGTAGTTTTAATCTATTTAAGTAATAATGACAAATTTACAACTGAGTTTATTTTTATTTCTTTTTTTAAAAATGATAACTTTAAGAGAAAAAAATTATACATAAAATAACTTTAGGAACAGAAAGGCTGCTTTATGTTCCTAAAGCAGCCCTCCCCAACCTGGTGCCATGCTGCTTGAGACTGATGGGAGCTGAAGTACAAAATATCTGGAGGTCACTAGGTTGGGGAAGGCTGTTTTAAAGCAACAACACTGTATTCAGACAACACGATAGTCAACAGTGGGGTAATAAGCAACTCGACCATTGTTTATCTAGGGGGTACTCCCCACACAACATGATAATAATCAACTGTGATGTGGATTAGGCTCAGACCTGAGTTGACTGTTAGTCCATGCTGAATTGATTCACTCATCCCCTGCCCTCTCTCCCTCCCCAGTCCTTCTGCTAGTATCCCATCAGTCATTGCTGCCGAAAACCTATCCTGCTGGCTGGACTAGAGCAGCAGGCACCACTTTGACCGCTCTTACCTTGTGCTCTGTGGCTGATGAAAAAACCAACGGTGGCTGAGGAAATAACCAATGGTGCCCTCCACACAATACGATAACCAGTGGTGGTTCAAATAGCCAACTCTGCACAGTGTTGGTTATTTGCTTCGCTTATTTCGGCCAAATAACCAGTTGTTGGTTTAAAAAGCTCCCTCCACACAACACAATAACCCATGGTGGGTTAAATAACCAACCATTGACTATTTAACCCACCATTGGTTAGCATGTTGACTGAACTTTAAAACTGAAAAGAGTGCTAAATAAGTATTGCTTATTTTTCAATTTCCCCAAAGTTTCCATTTTCTCCCCGAAACCCCCCCTATTCCTCGGGGCAAAATGTTTTTCCTATGGTCTCAAACTTTCAGGAACTTTTATCTCTAATTAGCACTTCAGGGTCAGAAATCAGATTTTATCTCTTTAAGCACAGCCGTCTAAATGCATATGTAACCTGTTGTAAGAAAGGGATAACATGAAATGTAGGTGAAAGTCTGGGGTCCAAACTACTCTTCAGTAGTGTTTTCCTGCTGTAGCTCTTTGCTGGCCAAAAAGCTGTTCCTGAAAGTGAGGGGACTCTTCAGCGAGTACATGACAGAGTGTGAAGACCTTGTAGTCAGAAGTTGAATTCAGCAAGCTGTAGTATGCATGCAGGAGTTATTGGCAGTGGAAAGTGCTCTATGGAACTTGGCCTACATAAATAAACTAGGAGCAATAGTCTTTTAAATTATCTATAGAAAAATGTTTGACATTTCTTTCTTCTTGCCTGTTCACAGATCTATTGTGTTGATAGCTAGTAGGACAGCAAATAATGAACACTATTTACTGCAGGGTTGAGCAAATTTAATGAGGTGGTTTAAACATTCCAATTCCTACCTGTTGAGAACAGGGGATGGGATTGCTGGGGAGGAGGATGTTTAAGCTTCTCTCCTTTCCCCCAGTGATCCTGATCCAGATCATTGTTCCCTTGCTGCTGCTAACAGCAGGGAAAGAACAATCTCTTCCCCACCTCTGAGATGATGGCTGAGCAGGATTTTGAACCTGGTTTCATCAATCTGGATCAGCGCTATCCACTTTATTACTTTCCCTTCCAGGGGAAAAGCATCTTTGATTCTCAAACTTGAAATGATATTTATAAATGCATTTTGATGCAGTAGATGAAAATGAGAACTATATTAATCTCTTGATTCTTTATACCTCAGTAGTTTTCCCATTAACAATCAGTGATTTGTTTGCAAAACAGTTCCACATGCTGTTGCCTAACTTGCCAGCTGAAGGTTGTAACTGCTACCAGTGGGGATAGCCATTGGGCATGTACCTTATAAACTTTCTGCAAGTATTGCTATTTTGTTCAGGATGTCATTAAAGAAAAATGCCAGTGTCTTAGACTTTTATGTTAGTTATTCCCACTGTCACCATATTCTTAACCTAGTTTATATCTCCAGCTGTAATGAAGCCTTACGTAATAAATATAATTTTGACATTCCTATGTTGAAAACATGTTGCCTCTCATTGAAGAAATCTGTAAGTTAAAATGTATGAGACTTTTGGTCAGTCCCAGTGTAACTGTAAAATGGCTAACCTGGGTTGCATTTGTATATACACTTATCTGGGAGGAATATGTTGCTGAATAGACATGCCAATTTATGTATTTTTAGGGAAGTTTGCAAAAAGAATAATACAATTTAAAATGTAAATACAAAAAACAGAATCAGCTGAAAGCAACATAAGAGTCAGCAGGGCTAAAACTGGAAGTAAAAAACTCAGGAAAATTAAATAGTCTTTCCCTGGTGCCAGAAGGACAATAAATTAGACACCAAGCAAACCTTTTCAGAGAGAGTGTTCTACAACTTAAGTGCCACCAGTGAGAAGGCTCTCTTTCTGATAACCACCCACTTCACTCTAGATTGTAGGGCCACCCTCAAGATGCTGCTACATTGAAGATGCTAATGTATGGGTAGGTGCATATGAAGATAAGTGGTCTTTAAAGTACCCTGGTCCTAAGCCATCCCAACTAACTTCCAGATTTGTTGGCCTATGACTTCTGTCATCCCAGACATTGGCCATACTGGATGGGAATTATGGGAGTCAGTCCAACGCATCTGTAGGGCACCAGGTTGGGTAATGCTGCCTGAAGCCATTAAGGACTTTTAAAGGTCAAAAGCAGCAGTTTGAACTGGGCTTGGAACCTGACTGAGAGCCATTGCAGTTGGAACTTAATATCATCATAACACCTAGTCCCAATTTGTGATCTAGCAACCACATTCTGCACTAAGTGCAGTTTCCGAACAGTCTTCGGAGGCAGCCCCATATGAAGCACATTACAATAGCCTAGCCTGGAGGTTACCAGAACTTGAGTAATCAAGCCAGAGATTGTGCTGTTAGTTACTTACAGCACAGCAGCAAAAACTTTAAAGTTGCTTAATTGCAGCAGCCTGCTTTTGCTAAAAAAAATATAATGCAAGGGATGGTACTTGGCTAAACATGTGAGATAAATTTAAAATATCTTTGAATCTTATTTAGGAAAAGAAATATATGTATTCATTCAATCTTTATTTGCTTACAGTGCAAGTACATGATAATATGTATCTGTATAACTTTTAGTGAGGCATCTGCTACATATTAGTTGTGCCAATATGGCTTTTCACAGTGGCTCATAGTTCTGCTCTTAATTTTTTTAATATATATTTTATTATAAACATAAAAAAATCTTTGGAGTTCTTTGCTTTCAAACAAGATCTTAGGAGCACTTGTTTTGAAACTTTTGAGTAAATTTCCAAGCAACCACTGTGTGGACCCCTTGTTTCATGTAGGGTGGCCTGTCATTGCTTCAGCTGGCACCTGCAATTTGTTCCTGAAACTTTCTTATGAACTCTGTTTCAGGCAAATCGCTTAAACACATTTATGGCTGTATCAGCTTATATTGCCAGATGATTTCAAATATGTCCTTTATATCTTTTTTCTATGAAAAGTAAAAAAAATGATCTAAACCAGCTATACATCTATGAAGTGAAGCTTGCAAGATCAATCCACATATGATGAACATCATGTGAGTTTAACACAGTTTTCTACATTACTATAACTACTGGCCCCTAATTACTGACCTAACACAGCATTACTTTAATTTTACTAATATATAAAGTCACATTTGGGGTGAATCTCTAATTATGATTGAAATTCTGAATCTGATTTGAAAGTTAATATTATGATTCAACAAAATGTTGCAAGAAGAAGGCTCCTATTCAGTGTTTGTTAGGCAGACGTGCCTTCCTCCAGGACAGTCTATGCCATTCCCCTCCCATCTTATTTCTTTTATTAAACCCACCCCCAGGAGTCAGCAGTCAGTGGCCACTGAACATTGTCATTATTGGGCTGTTTTTGGGATCCCCCCCCCCCATAGTCTTTGTACTTCCGCGAACCTTGGGGCTGCTCCAAGGCTTGCTGATTCCTCTTCTTGTGTGCATGGATGGTAGTGCTTTGGCTTCACAACAATCTGCACTCACCTCTGAACTTAAAAAAATAGAAGGAATTATACTTTTGCCAGTCACACCATAGAAGTCACACAGGTCTAACCTCTGGATGCCCTGCGAAAAGAGCAATTCGTGCATTTATAACATTCCATATCATTTTTCTGGGTCAGACTGTTGCCTTGTTTTTATGCCACTAAATTAGCTACAAGCCCCCTGCATATTTGTCCAAAACCTAGGTGCTTGTATAACAAATTAAAATTGTTGGCTAATGTATTTGATTAATCAGGGGGCAGCTGATTTTAAATTGATTGGCTGAGCCACATTTTTTAAAACCTTATTTTAACTACTTACAAAACTTGTGGGTGGCAGGCCCCATTGTGGAAGTGCCATTCTTCCTAGTTTCTCATGCAGAAGGGAATGCTTCTTAAAACATTGTAGAAGAAAAGGAGGGACAGCATCAAAGTAAAACCAAAAAAGGAGCAAAGCCTCAAACGGATGATCAGAAAACAGAAATGTACAGCGTGTGATATGTTTCAGCTGACAGTGTTTAGAGTGTGAGGAGAACAAAACAATTAAGGCTTCAGTCTTACTGTCCCAGGGGCCATAAGATGGAGCAGATCTCCCCCTGCCTGTGGAAAGATGTCTGCACGTGGAGAGTTGGATCTGGTTTCATAAGCTTCCTCCTTGTGGGCCCAGAAACCCCCACTGCCCTTCATTCCCTGCTGTTAGTGCTCTGGTGGGAATGGCAAAAGGGGGTGGACAAAAGGAGGCCCTGCATCTGCTGGAGCTGGCATATTTATTTTTGGGGCAGCTACCTCCCTCACCTTCTTCCATATATTCTCCCCCTTCCCCAGCTCCTTTGGGTTGCTCTGTAAAATAGTATTCATGGTCAAACTAAAACAATAACCTTCCAGTAATGCAGCCTTCCCCTCCTGTCCTCTCCAGATGTTTTGGACCAACTCCATCAGCTCCAGCCAACACAGCCAGTAGTTATGTATGCTGGGAGTTGTAGTCCAAAATATCTAGTGGGCACCAGATTGGGGAAGGCTGCAATAAAAATATGTGGAATTCATCATATATATATATATATATATATATATATATTTCACACACACACACACATATAATATATAAACCCTGTGCTTTTTCTTGATATACAAACATGCATATGTGATCGGTTGATTAATACTGACAGGCCTAGGCAATACTTATAGCACCATGGAATTATCAGATATAACACTGATGTTGATATAAGCTTGTGACTCCCTGATGTTAATCCTTTTCAGCTATTTCTTTCACCCCATCCCATTAACATAGGGTACTATTTGTATTGTTCATTGTAACATGGTGCTGCCTGTCTTGAGGAAGTAGTAGCAAACAGTTTTAACTCATAGGGCCAACTTATCAGAAAAAAAGTGAGGAAATGTGCTTTGGTCTTAGAAAATGGTTGTATGCAGCAGTGTGCTTCTAGCAGTTTGGTAATTGACTATTTCATTAAAAGTGCTGCAGAAATCTTTCCCCAACTCTCATGTCATATTACTTACATGTGTAAACTTTATTTGGCAGGAACAATTTCTTAGATCGGTATATTGTGTGCTCCTTGAACTTATAATGGGCTGTGTCGCTGTGACACAAATAATAACTAATTGGGTCAGTATGTGTCTTCCTGTGGCATTCTGAGATGGATAAATGTCTGTCCATTCCACAACTGTGTGACTTCGCAGTTGGAATCTTATTTCTATGTTTTGAGTTTGAATAGAATCTCAGGCATGTGTATGTGTGTGTATGTCTGTCTCTAAGAGAGGATGTGAGAGAAAAGAGAGCAGTAAGCTAAAAGGAGAGTTCTGATCTCTTTAGTATGCAAATTAATGCAAGCAAAAGATATCAATTGTTCTTGAGGTTTCTGTGCTGAGCTATTTTAAGTAAACACTACTGAACAGGCTCTGAAACTTAATATCTAAGTGACTGTGTTAGTCTGTTGGGTATTGAACTTGAATGTTGGATGCTTGAAAGAGTTTGCTATAGTTGATATTGGACTTTATTGTTTAAAGGGATGGATTCAGGTAGATTTCCCCCGCCAAAAGAAAATAATATTTTGATGCAGGGGTGGGCATCTTGTGGCCCTCCAGATATTTTGCCCTACAGCTCCCATCATCCCTCATGTTTTACCCTAAAGCTCCCATTATCCCTGACTAGAGCTACTGGGAACCATAGGTCAAAACATGTGGAGGGTCACAAATTGCCCACCCCAGACCTAGAAAGATCTAATTTAGAATGTTTATTTTACTTGTATTTAGTAAACAACAAAGCTTTAAAAAGTACTTCATGTTAATTTTTTAAACCACAAAAATTGGACCCAAAATATTTGAAGGGGGGGAATTAAAGCACACTTGATGAGACTGAAATGTCATATTATGTAGAATTGTTTATTGGAATACTTGACCTTAAATTTTTGCAGTAGTATGTACTTCCCTTACATTGTTTAAATTTAAGGGGAAAAAACAAAAATACTGTAACCCTCTTGACATAGTAAGGGTACAATCCTATGCTTGTTTAGCCAGAAAAAAATCCTACAACTCCCAGCATTCTCCAGCCACCATGGCTGGTTGGGGAATACTGGGAGTTGTAGGACTTTTTTCAGGCTAAACACGCGAAGGATTGCACATTAATTAATTTTAGCAACCCAAAGAACTGGTCATGATATGCTGACAGCCACCCATCTATTTCAACTGAGTTCCATTGTCTTCCACTGAGGTTGTTGGGACACCTTCAGTTATTGCTATTTAATAGTTCCATCTCACACATACATATGTATTTCAATGACATACATGTATTCTCTCCCATACTTACTAGGGATAATAACCTAAAAACATTAAATACAATATTGAAACTGCCAACCTTGCCTAATATTGTATTTGCAGTTGGCATCCATTCATGATTGCTAATGAAGTTATGAAATGGAAAAACATTCTGTAGAAAGAGAAAGCACTGGAAAAATTTCCACCCCACACCACTGGGAACCTAAATTAACAGCGATCTCTCAATACTGTTTTTGTAGTGCATTTTTTACATATAGTGGGTGATATATGTAAAAACTATTCTGTAAAATATTATGTAAAATATTCTGCTTGTAGAAGGGCTGTTTGTGAGCCAGCTGATGAACAGCATGAGAAAAGTGACCCTAAATCCAAAGGAGTTTCTCTGTGCAAAGTCTTATAAAAGACCTTGCGCAAACTCATTCTCAAGGACTTTTTTAATGTCACCTGAATTAATGCAGTGCAACCTATATTTCCTTATTCACTTTCTTTATGGTCTCAGGGGACATAATGCAGCCACCTTACTGAAGTTAACCATATTTGGTGTGCCTGGATGGGAGATTGTATTAAATGTACTAAACAAATACTGCAACACAACTTCAGATACTTTTCACCCAGCAAGAAATCTTCAATTAGCTCTGTGAAAGTGTTCACAGAAAAGCATTATTGCATTTTCTACTTTTGCTCACAGTTCTTTAGATTCAAGCCATTTTTATATGCCAATATGACTTTTTGTATATCTTCTCCAAACTTGTATATAGGACAGGATTCCAATTGTGAAGTGTTCCCAGAGCTTTAGGTGCACCTAGTAAAATATTGACTTTGATTGGAAAATCCTGATGCCATATTACAGACAGCTTTTGAATTTTCCTCTTATTCCAAAAGAGGTTTCCCATGCAGTATCAGGGAGGGGGGATATTACTTGACAGAGAAAACAGCCAAAGTTCCAAGCGGTGCTGTTATTTCACCATAGATTGCTATATGTTTGGGGGTTGTTAAATTGTATATGGTGCTGCTAGCTCTATACTAGACCACATGCTTTATGTTCAGAAAATCTCAGGTATAATCTGCAGCATTTCCAATTCAAAAGGGTCAGGTAGCAGATAACTCGTGATAGGTTAATTAAGCCACACTGTCTTAATTAACCCATCATAGGTTATTGTGTCATCTGGTGGGAGTTTTTTAACTCATGATGTCTTATTTGGCCAAAATAACCCACTCTGATAACCCACGGTCTGGAGAGTGAGTTATTTCACCCATCATGGATTATCGTGTCATGTGGCTGTCCCTCTGTGTTATTTTGACTGGCTACAGAGCTCTGTGACAAGAGCAGTCAAAACAGTTGCCACTCTGCTCTTCACTGGCTTAGGAACATGTGAAAGGGACCAAGCCAGCAGTGTAGAGAAGGCAGGCTATGAGATTTGGTCCCAATCCTGCATCTCCCCCTTTTTGGTGCACCTGGGATTTTCATTGCTTTCAGAATTAGGGCACAGGAATTTCATAGTGCATAGGGTGCCTCCTTAGTAGAGGAGGCTGGCTATGAAGTTGATCCTGGTCCTGCAAACCCCCAAGGCTTTCTAGGCATCTCACCCTTTTGGGAGCATTTGGGATTTCCGCTCCTATGGAGTAAATGTGCAGGGGTTTGATGGTGGATTGGGTGACTTCTGACTAGGAGAGACTGTGTGGAGATTGGTCCTGATCCTGCACATCCTTTCTAGCCACTTCCTCTTTTGGGGGCACTTAGAATTTCCCTTCCTTGTTGAGTTATCGTGCAGGGGTTTGATGGTGGATCGGGTAGCTCCTGACTAGGCGAGGCCGTTTATGAAATTTTGTACTGATCCTGCAAACAGCCAGTACTTCAGAGGTGAAACAATGCCACTGCTCAGGCAGGACAGGGGGCAGGGTGTGTGTGAGAGTCAAATTGCACACAGTAGCTTAATAAGCTACTCACAGTAGCTTACTAGCCCATTTGTATGATGGGGAATCATGGGCTATTAAAAAAATTAAGCTACTGGTGAGTAGTTTATTAACCCATTGTGGGTGATTGTGACATCCATACTCAGCTGGTGCGAAAGATCTTTGCCTTAGAACATTGAGAGCTGCTGCTATTCAGAGTAGATAGTACTGTGATAGATGGACCAACAGTCTGAATTGGGATATCACTATTGCATGCATAGATAATAATGAATCATTTCTGTGCACCTCTTAACTTACCAAAGGCTAATCCAATCTTTTACACATATGTAACCCCCCCAAAACTATTTTAATATTCTCAAAATATGAATATGTGCTTTTTTGGTGTTAGGGCCTTATGTACACCTTTATACAATGCACTGAAAATTGGTGGAAACCACTTCTACTCTTTAACAAAATAAACACAAATACATTAAATAATGATGACTCTGGACAGTAGGTTATTTTGCCTCTTCCCATCATCTCTATGGAGAGACAGATGTGCTCATCACTTTGAAGTCTACAGATGCAGTGAAGACAGGACTGTTTAGGCATATGAAATTATTCTGGAGGATGATTAATAACATTTGAAGTAGGAAGCTTCAGGGTAGGTGTGGAGAGATGAAAATTGGGGAGTGGTGATGCTCAGCGAGTGGTTTTGGGAGGCAAGATGTGGAAAGATGTCAAAATGATATTGGATGGTGAGGGATATTTTTAGAAACTAACCACTGATTCTGGTTCTTCCTGCTTCTGTTGTACCCCCTCCCCAATTTCAATGAAAAATATTGAGTCTGACTCTTGGGCATTTGCTGGATGGCGAATTTGGCTCAATCAGTCCTGAGGCAAGTAGTCGTTGGCGTGTATTGAAAGTAGTTCTGTTTTCAATCCATAACATTCTTGCAGAATATATATATTGCAGAATATATAGGATATTCTCTGCAAGTTTCCAAGAGTCTCTCTAAAATTGTTCTGTTCTTTTTTTCCCTCTAGCCACCACCAGGAAATGTCAAGGTCCCCAATGTGCCCAGTACGCAGCCAGCTATAATGAAACCAACTGAGGAACCTCCTGCTTATACTCAAATCGCAAAGGTATCTTTAATATTATTGATAACAGAATCTCGACATGTGGACTTCAGTTTGTTTTGGTGTTTTGATTTTGTTGTTGCTTATTTCTCAATTTCTTTATCCTCAGGAACATGCCTTGGCTCAGGCTGAACTACTTAAGCGTCAGGAAGAATTAGAAAGGAAAGCAGCTGAACTAGATCGCAGGGAAAGAGAAATGCAGAGTCTCAACCAGCAGGGAGGTATGCCTTAACATCACCTCGAAAAACAATAGACTGCAGTTCTCAAACTGCAGGCACCAAATTAAATTGTTTCTGTAGTTAGTGTCTGAGATTTGAGGTTCCTGTCAAAATTCTCTTAGTGACAAATTGGCTGAATTCAGACAACACAATAGTCTATGGTGGGGTAATAATCAACTTTACAGTTGTTCATCTAGAGGGGGTACTCTCTACACAACATGGTAATAAATAATCAACTGTGGTGTGGATTAGGATCAGCACTGAGTTGACTATGGCAGCATTCGGATATATGATAGTCAATACAACTGATGATTGTCCCCCCCCCCTTCCCCCCAGTTGCTTAATGTGTTGTCCAAATGCAGCCATTCAGTTGGATGCTTTTCTGTTTATGCTTGAAAGTACAGCATGAAAATGTGGTATGTTTTTGTTAGGTCATTATAGTCCTATATGGTTTTTGAAGTGTGATGCTGGCATTCTAAAGCTGGAGTGGATAACTTCTGGCTCTTCAGATTTTTGGTTTTCAACTCCCATCATCGCTAATTGGCTATGCTGACCATGGCTGATGGGAGTTATAGGCCCAGACATCTGGAGGGGCAGAAGTTGCCCACCTCTGCCTTAAAGGAATATAAATAGTTGCCAAGAGGGAAAAGAAGCTTTCCCAACTTTGTTGTTGTTGTTGTTGTTATTATTATTATTATTATTTACATTTATATACTGCCCCATAGCCGAAGTTGACTTGGGAAGGCTCACTGGTACAAAGTTAAGTAACTAACTGCTACAGTACTTTCTTATTTACTTTCTTACTTAAAGGTTATGCTGGGTAGTTGTAGAATGTATATCACAGGCTCTAGAACGTATACAGGTTAGGAAAGGTAGCACCAAGTCCAAGAGGTCACCAGAATGGTTAATGAGCAGGGTCAAGGAAGCTTTAGAGAAGAGGCTTCTTTGAAAAAATGGAAGTCTTGCTCAAATGAAGAAGACAAAAGGCAGCACAAACTTGCACGAAGGAGATGCAATCAGACAATAAGAGATGCAAGAATGCGCTTTGAAGAATAAATAATTCTTTTAATATATCAGAAGCAGGAAACTAGTAGGGAGGTAGTTAGATTGTTGGATGACAGCAGAACTACTAAAGGAGGATAAGGAAATTGCAGAGGAGCTAAATCAACTATTTTCATCTGTCTTTACTAGACAGATATTTGTGCCTGAACTGAAGTTTTCAGGAAGGGGGTCAGAGGAACTGAGACTCTGGCTGAATTCAGATGACACAATAAGCAACTGGGGGGTGGGGGGGGGAGACATTCGCCAGTTGTATTGACTATCGTCTTGGCCGAATGCTGCCATAGTCAACTCAGCGCTGATCCTAATCCACACCACAGTTGATCATTTATTACCGTGTTGTGTGGGGAGTACCCTCTAGATGAACAACTGTAAAGTTGATTATTACCCCACCATTGACTATCGTGTTGTCCGAATTCAGCCACTGACTGGGTTTGCACCACACACTAAGCAATGGTGAGTTGTTTTTCTGCAGCAAGCTACCTTTTCTTAGCATGTTGTCTTTAGGTGGAATGTGTCCCCAAAGTGGGTTATTAACTCACCCCAAGAACCAACACTCTGCAGTAGGGGTTATTTTGCCTATGTTGTGTTAATGTGTTGTGTGCCAATCCACCATAGGTTAAGGGCATCGGGCAGTGACCCACTCGGAAAGAGCAGCAGAACCCCCTGCCAGTCTTGGCTAGTGGGGCCACCCGCACCATTTGTGATCACAGCCAAGCCGTGGCCCATGCCCATTCCCCCTTGCCTGTCACATGCCCTCCAATGATGCCCAAACGGCACCATGGAAGGGCAATCACAGGCACCCTCTTTGTCCCCACCGATCCTCCCTTCCTGGCGCTGATCACGATCTTCATCACAGTCAGAGCCCTTTTTAAAGAATTTCCCTGGCACCATTTTATGCAAAAATGGGGCTGGAGGAAAAAATTGTATGGGAGAAATCAACGGTCCCACAGTGGGACCTTGGGCAGTAGGACCTGTGGCCTGCCCCTCCCCCCCCCGACAGTTCAGGCAACTGCAGGGATTGTTCTGCATATGCCTGCATAGTGATTTAAAGCAGTCTATCCTGCAAATTGAATGGGGTAATCCACCCCGCTGTTGCCCCAAGGGCCCGTGGTGGGGAGTGGGATTTCCCCCATCCAATTAAAAAAAAAATTCCACAGACCCATTTTTGTGCAAAACAGGGCTTTGAAAATTTAAAGAAAGGGTACCGACCCTGATCGCACCAGGTCTGCCACCAGGTTCCCTGGGATGGGGGTGGGAGACTGAGGGGGAGGGAGGGGGGACACTGTGGGATGGTTGCCCGATTGTCTGGCAGTGCGCTACGGACCCAGGGTGGGTTGTTCACAACAACCCATCCTGCGTGGCTAGCGTGTTGTAAGAATAGCTCCAAATAGTTGTAAAAAGATGAAATTCTCAACCTTATTGACAAATTGAAAATTATTAAATCAGCTTTTTTAGCAGAGGACTGGAAATGGCCAATGTAATGGCAATTTTTAAAAAGGAATCTGGGGGGATCCAAAAAATGACAGGCCAGTCTGGGTAAATTGGATGAAACACTGTTAAAGATAAAATTAGTAAGCATATAGGACAAGCCCTGCTGAAAAAAGAATTAACATGGCTTCCACAAAGCTAAGTCTTGTCTCATTAGCCCTTTAGTGTTATTTAAAAGTGTCAGTAAACATGTGGACAGGGGTATTTGATAAACATTTTTTACTTGGACTTCCAAAAAGGTTTTGACAAAATCCCGCACCAAAGACTTCTAAAGAAATTTAGTAGTCCCAGAATAAGAGGAAAGGTCCTCTTATGGATCAGTAATTGGTTGAACAACAGATAGCAAAGAATAGGAATAAACGATAAATTCTCCCAATAGAGGGAAGCAAATAGTGGAGTCCCACAGCGATCTGTATTACCAATGCTTTTCAACCTGTTCATAAAGTCTCTGGAATTAGGAGTGAGCAGTGAAGTGGGTGGTTAAAGCAAAAAGAGATTGTGAGGAGCTCCAAATGGATCTCTCCAATCTGGGAGAATCGGTACCAAAATGGCAAATGTGACTCAGTTTAAGCTAATGTAAAGTGATGCATGTTGCGGCAAAAACTCCCAGCTTCACATGTAAGTTGATGGGATCTGAGCTAGCAGTGACTAACCAAGAAAGAGATCTCGGTGGAAATTTTGACCCAGTATTTGGTTGCTGTGAAAAAGGCAAATTCCATCTTAGGCAAGGAATCAAAAATAAAATGGACAAAATCTTACTTCCCCTATACAAATCTGGAGTACTCTGTAAAGTTTAGGTCACCACACCTAAAAAGGGATCTTGTAGATTTGGAAAAGTATGGTGTATCTCAGGGTTCTGGGGAAAATAAAGTAAATCCCACAAGCGTGGGGTCTGCTCATGCCTGACTAAGTCACGCCTGACATGGAGGGCATCTTCAGATCAATTATCCATTCCTTTTAAACTGGAATAGCTGCCCATGTAGCAATTTGTGAATGGAGAATCTAACAGCACAGTGCTGTGGATATTTACTAAGAAGCAAATCTCTTTGTATTCAGTGGAGCTTTCTCCCAGGAAAGTTTACACAGGATTGCTGACTGAATTACAATAAATCCATTCTGGAGTATTAAAGAAAACTCCGGTTATTCTGATATGTGAAGCTTATGGGCTGCTTATTTTAATAAACAAGTGGACTGCTGCCAAAAAACCACACCTTTGTTTCTCCCCGCATGGCAATTAGCCTTAAAGGCCTTTATTGGTATGAATGGAGGATTTTTAAAACCTAATTGCTGTGCAGGGGGTGAACCTGGGCCACTCATCGCAGTGGCAGGCCTCTCAGGCCATACATCTGGCCCACCAGCTGGAGGCTCCCAATCCCTGATTTAAAGCCTGTATTTAATGAACTCCTTGTTAGCAGTGTCAAGTGCAAGCCAGTAATGCCAGCACTACTGTTTCTATCTATGATTGAGATCTTAACTGGTGAGATTTCAAGGCTGTTGTGATTGTTAAATTATCTTATTTTGCTATAGGAAAGTGTGTGTATGTGTGTACTGTAGGCAGCCTGCAAGCTGCTTGACCAGTAGAAGATACACGAGTCTTTCTTCAAAAGTTACAAAAATGAAATGTGTGAAGGTGACCCTTAATATTCAGCCAAAGATTTATCTTTTGCTCTTGCAGGAAGAAGGAACAATTGGCCACCATTACCTGGAAATTTCCCAGTGGGTCCCTGTTTTTATCAAGATTTCTCTGTAGACATCCCTGTAGAGTTCCAGAAGACAGTAAAAATTATGTACTACTTGTGGATGTGTGAGTAAAATCTATAGAACTTTTGTATTTTTATAATTTCAATATTAAATTTACTAGGTGTTCATTTCAATGTTATCAGTTGCTGTTAGAAAGAAAAAGGTCTTTCATAGGCTGGCACTTAAGGCTAAAGAAAATGTATATTTATAGACTTTAAGAGAGTATTAGAATATTCCACTAAGTGCAGGAGCCCTTCCATTCTTGGAAGAGCATGGCTCAGTTCAGACAACACGTTAGTCTACGTAGTGTGAAAACTCCACTCAATGGTTGAGTTTTTAGGGGGTACTCCCCACACAACATGTATGACTGTGGACTACAATGGAGTTGAGTAGAAGTCAACGCGATGTTTGATTGATAGTTCTCTGCCCTCTCTCCTCCCCCAGTCCTCCTGATGGTATCCCATCAGCCATTGCTCCGAAAAAACAATCCTGGCGGCTCTCCTGGAGCAGCACTCCCTCTTTTCGCCACTCTTGCCAGAGAACTCTGTAGCCAGTGGGAAAAGTCAACTCAACATAATGGAAAACTTCATGGAGCCCACCACACAACATGCAACACAACCATTGTGCAAATACTCTCCTCTGCACAGTGTTGATATTCTGTGTGGAGTGTTTTCCAAAAAAATGCCTCCGTTGCGTGGAGTTTTCCCACCAGACAAAACTCCACCGTGGAGTTCTAAAACCACCGTTGAGAAACGTGTTGTCTGAACTGAATCCATATCTGCATCCAACCCATAATATACAGATACCAAACTTATCAGTTTTCTTTAGAAGCTTAACTGCTTACATATCATGGCACAGATCTGCATTTGTGCGCTGTAAACTGTTAAAATATGCCAGATCTCCCTATGTTGTGGATATCAATTAATGAAACACATTTGCGGCAAAATATTTGCCACACCATTCAATCCCTTGATTCATGCTTTCTTTACCATTTCCAAAATACCTTTATTTGCCGGTATTTTCATATTGGCACTCTGTAAAATCAGGAGATGATGTGCCAGTAATTTGAAGTTATAAAACATTTGGCACTGATGTGTATCAGTTGGAGCTCGATTAGCAAAGGCCTGTTGGCTTATTTCTTCTCCAGGCTGCAACTCTATGGTAGCATCCATGAAAGGCAGGATAGCAACGTGCTAAATAATAAGGAACTGAATCACAGGTATGGTGGGGAGGTGCCTGGCTGGCTGTAGCCTGCAACATTTCTCCCCTCCAACTTTGTGGAACAACTTTGTTGATTAGTTGCTGTTGGCTTGGGTTTCCCGAGCTCTATTTTGCTCTTAATTTTAGTGCTTCTACTTAAAACCCCACACATGCTAACTGATAGCCAGAACCTGTCAGTCCACTTAAGCTGTTTTGTGCAGCTTCCCCTAAGGTGGCATCTAGGATCTATTAGCAGGTGGGACAGAATCAGCCAATTAAGCTTTCCTGTCAAGGAAACTCCCAACCAAGAGTATTTACTGCTGGTCTGCCCTGGTTTAGTTTCCATCTTAATGGCCTTTTGGCTGCTTGGTTACCCTGTTCCATGGTACTCTATGGCCCTGTGTGGCAAGGTAGTGCAGTGCAGCAGATGTTAGTATGGGTAGCTGAGACCTGAAACTGGTATAGGACTCTTAAATCAAGTTCAGTTCAGTTTGTATGATGGTTCATGGGATTAGGCTGGTATACTGTGAGGCTAAAAGCAGTCATTTGAAATTAAGTTCCGTTGGAATCAATGAGATTTACTGCCAAGCAAATATGTTTAGGGTTAAGTTCTGGAGTAAAACTTGTTTGCGCTTTGGGCAATGTTACATAAGTAAAGGATCTTTTTCTATGCTCCTTGTAAGGTGATGGGTATGTGGTTGCATTTGTCTTTCCATTCTATTCCAGCAGTTCAAGGCAATAATACTTAAAACAAAAAAATAGCAGAAACATGGAAGAGTGCTTTAAACTCACTTTGGCCAATTTTTCTATTTATCCAAGGTGGACTTTTGCTCTTCCTGTCTTGCCTTCACACGCAAAGTTTGTTTTTTTAAAAAAACTCTTCATAAAAATCATAAGTTCTTCTTCGTGGTCTCTGTGCATCACACACTATGGGCTCGTGCCGGTGCCGAGCCTCACTTCGGAAACTTCTAAAGCTTAGACACTATTGGCGGGAACCCCTCCCCCCCACCGTCCTATCGCGCATGCCCGGGTTCCCGCCTACCTCAGTTCTTCTTCGACCGCCTTGCTGGTTGCCTCACTAAGGACTTCTCTAATCCGTTTGTTGCTTAGATTACTTATAACTTAGCTTCTATCTTTCTCTCTCTCTACCTTTTTCTTCTGAATTCTTCTCTCTACTTCTTTCCGGGCTTTTTCCTTAAAAAAAAAAAAAAAAAAAATTTTAGTTTCGTATCTCTCTGCTTGCTTATCATCTATTTCTTCTTTCTTGTAAATAGATTTGTATATATTGTATATAAAGTTGCACACCCGTTTTTCGGGTGTTGAATTGTGGGGGTCCTGAGGGGACGCAACCGCTAACCCCCCCCCTCCTCGTTTCCCCAGTCTCCTCTCGTTGTTTCCCGCCTTGGGATACATTCCAAAATGGCGTCGTTGTTTAAAAACTGCTCGGGCTGCAAAGCCAAGTTAACGCTGTCGGACGGACATGCTAAATGCCTCCTGTGCCTTGGAGAAGCTCATATTGTGGATACGTGCCCGCATTGCCTGAACTTCTCAAGACAAACGAGAAAAAATAGGGCGAACAAGCTCCGGGCTATGCTTTGGAAACAGGCCTTGGAGACAGTCGACGTACCGGTACCGGTACCGGCCCCGGCACCGAAGACAACGCCGACGCCTACGCGATCGATCCCAGCGGAGAAGTGTTCCCGCACTAAGAGGATAAAGCCCTCCCTTCCCACGGATGTGGGCAAGGTGCAGCGGCCTAAGAAGGACCCGAAGGCCGGGGAAGGCGGCAGGCATTCCAAAAAGGAAAAGAGGAAAGCGCCCTTGGTGTCGAAGCCCGGCGGCTCGATCCCGGCGAGCCATGCGCCGAAGAAGGCCAAGCTCACGCCAAAAGCCTCGTCGGTACCGACTACATCACCGGTACCAATGAGTGGGCGAATACAATCACCGTCGGCATCGGTGTCGATACCGATTGCCTGGCCATCGACTCCGACGACTCCGGTACCGGCTCAAGTGATTTTACAGTCTTCGGTACCGAGGGCACGCAAACCGTCGACTTCGAAAGGGGAACCCCTTCCTCCTCGTCTTTTCAGGACTCTCTCTTCGGGATCGCAGCTCGGTTCCGAGCCAGGGGACTTTGGCTTCGATCCCCTCTCTGTGGAGTCTCCACCCCATTCCCCGTTACCGTTTGCGGCAGGGGAGAGCCGCCCATACGTGCCAGAGCGGGATAGCGAATGGGACCGAGGATCCAGTAGATCCGTTCGATCATGGTCGTCACAGGCGCCGTTGCACCACAGGAAGCCCCTGTACGACCAGTATACAGGACAGAGACTTGACGAAGAGGAGCCGGTTTTTGTGCCGCCTCTACCGCCCAGATGTCCTCTGTCAGCCACTGTCTCGGCTCCGGAGCAGGTTGAGCACATATCGGATCCCGCACTTCCACCCCTGGGAACCATGGAGATTAGAGCGCCGCGCTCACACTCACCCTCGGATGACGATTACGCCTCTGATTCCTCCGAAGTGTCGGAGAAGGCTCAACCGGCCTCACCATCGCCACCGGACGAGGTCGGTACCGACAAACGAGCATCGCCATCGGTGGAGGTGGTCACTTTCCTCGACCAGATGCAGCGGCTCGCAGAGTCCTTGGGAATCGAGGTCCCAGACACAGACAACCCTGAAACCGACGTTGCGTATGACGTAATGTACGGGGAATCAAGCTCGCCATTAGCGATGCCCCTACTGCCTACTCTTCTGCGCACGCTACGGGAATCGTGGCATTCACCAGCCACTACGGGCCCAGTGTCCAAACGTGTTGACGCCCTGTACAAGCTTCAGGAGAAGGACACAGGGTTCCTGCTACAACATCCCAAACCGAACTCGATAATAGTAGAGTCAGCACAAGGGCGATCATCCAGATCTCAAACGACACCGGTGGACAAAGAGGGCCGAAAGTTAGACGCCTTCGGGCGGCGTGTTTACTCCTCGGCTGCGTTAGCGGTGAAGATTGCGAATTACCAGGCCCTTATGGCCAGGTATCATCTCTTTATATGGGACAAGGTGGCTACCTTGCATAAACATCTCCCTGATGATATCCAGACAGCAGTACAGGTCTTCCACCAGGAGGCTGTCGCCCTCGCTAAGCAAGAGCTCAGTTCGGCTAGACATATCACGGACTGCCTGGCAAAATCCATGGTGGCGTCTGTGGCTTTGCGCAGACATGCGTGGCTTCGCTCCTCAGCCCTACCACAGGAGTCGAAATCGCGTATAGAGGATCTCCCGTTCGACGGGGAAGGACTTTTTAATGCCAATACGGACACGCAAATGGACACCATACAGAAAGCGCGTGTCACTGCCAAGAAAATGGGGTTCTACCAACAGGCACCTTCATCAGCATACCGGCCACGTCGCTGGACCAGACAGCAATACTATCCACAGCGCCAGACGCCGTTTAGGCAACAGCAGCAGCAACACTCCCGGTTTCAGTCTTCGTACCAGCCATTCCGACAGCAAAGACAATTCTCCCAGAATAAAAGCCGACAGCATCGTCCCAGACAAGAGCAAAATCCCAAGCAACGTCTTTGACTCGAGCCCGGGTCAGCTTCAATTACCAATTCCACTTCACAACAGACTGCGCCCATTCTACAACACGTGGGCACGCATTACTACGGACAGGTGGGTCCTGCAAATCATCCTTCGAGGGTACTGTATCGACTTCGCATGTCCTCCACCGACTGGAACACTGAGGTTCACCCCCTCTTCAGACATCCTGCAGCAGGAGGTGTCAACACTGCTCCAAAAAGGTGCGATTACTCGGATACACAGTTCGGACGTGAGCAGAGGATTCTACTCCCGATACTTTACAGTCCCGAAGAGGGATGGAGGGCTACGGCCTATTCTGGACTTGAGACTGCTAAACGAGTTTCTGATGACCATCAAGTTCAGGATGATAACCTTGGGCACTTTTTACCACTACTCCGACGAAATGCGTGGTTCACCCTTGTAGACTTGAAAGACGCCTACTTCCATATCCCCATCTACCAACCCCACTAACGGTTTCTAAGGTTTGTGATAGGAAGGGACATATTTCAGTTCAACGTCCTTCCATTCGGGCTGAAGTCGGCTCCCAGGGTGTTCACCAAATGCATGGCAGCAGTCTGCGCTTATCTACGTGCACTGGGAGTGGAACTTTACCCATACTTGGACGATTGGCTGATTGTTTCCCCGTCCAAGTCGCAGGCAGAAAGGGACGTTGTGAAGGTTACGACCTTACTGGATTCTCTGGGCCTCGTCGTGAACAAGGAGAAGTCCATTCTCCAACCGACACGAACGATCCAGTTTGTAGGCGCGCTCCTCGACTCAAAGTGCGGAAGAGCGTTCCTCCCCAAGGACAGACGTATCAGAATTCACAAGATGGCGCAAATGATTATAGACGCACACTCCCACAGGGTCATCACTCTGCAGAAACTACTAGGGCTTATGGCTTCCACAGTTTATGTCGTGCGATGGGCTCGTCTCAGAATGAGACCTCTGCAGTCATTTCTCATCTCGGTATTCGATCCACTTCGCCACATGAACACTATGAGGGTGCTTACACCCAGTCGCCTCCATCAGTCGCTCCAATGGTGGACCATTCCAAAGAATCTGCAAATGGGACTCCCCTTTTTGGACATGCCCCCATCCAGGTCAATAACCTCGGATGCATCGCTGCGGGGATGGGGAGCACATTGCAATCATCTTTCAGCGCAAGGGGAGTGGTCTCCCGCGGACAGAAAGCACCACATAAATTTCTTGGAGCTGCGTGCGGTCCAAAATGCCTTGCTAACATTTCAGAATTACGTGTCACATCACCACGTCCGCATTGTATCAGACAATATGTCAGTAGTCTGGTACATAAACAAGCAGGGAGGAACTCGCTCCAGGAAACTACTACAACTCACACTACTCATCTTCGATTGGGCGATCTCCCATGGAATAAGCCTATCTGCAGTCCATATAGCAGGCGCGGACAACACACGAGCGGACGAGCTCAGCCGACAGTTTGCAACTTCTCACGAGTGGGCTCTCTCCACACGGGCAATCTCGGCTCTGTTCACCCGGTGGGGAACCCCGACCTTGGACGTATTCGCATCTGCGGACAATGCCGTGTGCGAATGTTACTGCTCCAGGGCAGGAGCTGGAAAGGGTTCTCTAGGAGATGCACTCAGCACGCCCTGGGGGCCGGGGCTTGTTTATGCCTTCCCACCCTTCCCACTAATTTCAAGGGTGGTAGCAACTCTACAGCTCAGGGAGACAGAGGCCATACTAATCACTCCGTGGTGGCCGAGACAAGCATGGTTCTCCCCACTCCTCCGCCTAGCAGGCGGGGAATTTATCCACCTACCGAAAGCAGACGACCTCATCTCAATGGACAAGGGTCTCGTACGCCACCCAGGCCTCAAGAAGCTGAAGCTGACAGCGTGGCGCATCCGACGCGATGGCACCACCTAGATTTGCCACTACCTGTCCGCGCCGTCCTAAAGGAAGCCACAAGGCCGTCCACCAGGGCGTCTTACGCCCGGAAGTGGAAGAAATTCGTCTCATTTGCTAGAGGAAACAATATTTCCCCGCATTCCTGTGACATTGGGGAAATCCTATCGTTTTTGGTGACCTTGCATGAAGCGGGTTTGCAGCAGACGTCGATAAGGGTCTATCTAGCAGCCATCTCCTCTAGCCATGACCTCATTCAGAACTACTCTGTTTTTTCACACCCGATCTCCAAACGTTTTCTCAAAGGATTGCGGAACTTACGACCACCTACGCGTTCCCTAGTACCACAGTGGAGTCTGTCGGTCGTTCTAACAGCTTTATCGGCAAAACCGTTTGAGCCTTTGGCAACGGCGGATTTACGATTATTGACTTTGAAGGTAGCGTTCCTGGTGGCTATCACCTCTGCGAGACGGGCGTCAGAACTATGTGCCTTAATGCTGGATCCGCCATATACGCAGTTTTTCAGGGACAAAGTTGTCCTCAGGCCGGGACCAGGATTCAGACCAAAAGTGATTTCACAATTTCATGTAGACCAGGACATCGTCCTCCCAACTTTCTTTCAGGGAGCCGAGGATACCGTTGGGTTAAAACTACACTCTCTCGATGTTAGGCGGGCTCTAGCCTTTTACAAAGACAGAACTCGTTTCTTTCGAAAATCTCAGCGCCTCTTCATTTGTTATGGCGGAAAGCTAAAGGGCCAGGCGGTGTCGGTCCAGCGGTTTGCCAAATGGGTGGTAAACGCTATCTCAATCAGCTATGAACTAGCTAAGAAGGAGGTTCCAACAGGACTGAGATCACACTCCACAAGAGCGATGGCGACATCTACAGCTCTTGATAGGGGCATTCCCATCCCGGATCTCTGCAGAGCTGCCACGTGGTCAGCACCCTCCACATTCGTAACTCATTACAAGCTGGACGTTCGGGTACGGAATGATGCCAGCTTCGGACGAGCAGTCTTATCCTCTATTCTACAATGATGTCTTCTCAGCGAGTCTACCCTCCTCCGGTAAGTGTTGCTGGTTACTCGCCCATAGTGTGTGATGCACAGAGACCACGAAGAAGAAATGCAAGTTGCTTACCTGTAACTGTAGTTCTTCGAGTGGTCATCTGTGCAGTCACACAACCCTCCCACCGTCCCCTCTAGACTTCGCTTTCGGAGTCTACGAGTGTCTTCGCCATGCCACTCTATTGTTCTGCTTAAGTAGTGTTTCTGTAAGCTACCTCGGTACTTTGGCCATTTAGGCGGTCTCATGGAACTGAGGTAGGCGGGAACCCGGGCATGCGTGATAGGACGGTGGGGGGGAGGGGTTCCCGCCAATAGTGTCTAAGCTTTAGAAGTTTCCGAAGTGAGGCTCGGCACCGGCACGAGCCCATAGTGTGTGACTGCACAGATGACCACTCGAAGAACTACAGTTACAGGTAAGCAACTTGCATTTCTCTAAAACAAAAAAAGGAACTTTTGCTGTGCCTTTTTATCTTCCAACTAATATACTCTGTTTCCTTCAGCGGTCTAGTCAAGACTCTATAACTGCAGAACAACTGAACTTATCTCGTACAGATATTTCACATTTCTCTGGAACAAAGTGTATCTTATTTGGGGACTTGGGAGTGTTAAGATCTATCTATCTATCTATCTATCTATCTATCTATCTATCTATCTGGTGTAGCCTAAAATAGTATCTCCGTTGCGCTAGTAATGTTGCACAAGCATCGGTTTACACTAGCACAACATCATTAGTGCTTGTCATGAGACACAGATATAGAGGTACTGGCCAACTGATGGTTCTCCATTTCCCCCCCTCGTGGACCAATGCAGCTATCTTTGTTTTTTACAGTATATTTAGCACATGGTAGAATTATTCTTGAGAAGTTGGCAATACCTCATTAGAATCCTGTATCAACATGATAATGTTTTATTGGAAGTATCCCTTAACAATAGAGTAGTACCAACAACTTAGCTTTTCCAACTCTTATGTGAAGATCATGGTTAGGATAAGTGTAATAATATGCAACTGCTCACAATCCTTATTTTTTTAAAAAATGAGGGGAGATAAGTTACATACAATTTATAAGAACTTGCAAATGACTTAAGCAGTGTAGTATTTCAGTATAGCTAATTATAGGGTACAGTAGTGTTCCTATATGTATTTACTGGCCTGGCTCTCAGATAATTAAATAGTATCTGCAGAAATCTGTGCAACCAGTAATTATTGCAGAACTGTCAGCTATTAAAGCAAGAAATGCTATTTGCTACGATTGCTGGAAAGTCTGGCAATAGATAGGATTAATTTTTATCAGGGAAAAAATCTATGGTATTCAATCTATTATAGTTTTGAAAACATTGCTGCAGTTAATCTATTTCAATATAAGCTGCTGTTTAAAAGGTCATTTTTCCCCTTTATGCCAAAATATAGTTCTTTAAAAACTAAACCATCATAGTTAGTGTGGGTTGGTTTAAATCAAGGTGGTTTGAATTCCCTAGAAACAGTCTTTTAATTAATTAATTAATCTTTTAATTAATACAATTCCTGAAAACCCATACATACTAATGGGTGTTTATAAGAATTAAAGCATGCTGGCTTGCAACTAAATAGATACTGTATATTATATTGTTTAGGGTCGTAATCCAAAACCTCTGTTCTTAGATTCAACATCCCTTTTTTGTACTGAAAATTCATGTCTGCTTAAAGACAGATAATCAATTTTGAAGTGAAGTTTTCTATGTAGCCTTTCTACATAGGTAGGGACACCAATCAACAGTGCTCTCTTAAAGACTAGTTGCACAGAACTTTCCACAAGCAAGGGCTAATCAACCTTCTTCCCCACAAAACAAGGTGGAGTCTGTGTTACATAAGAAGGTATATATAAGAAGGAACACGTTGGAGGCTGAATCATAGCTAAAGTGTTTGACAGACACAGTTTTAAGGGAGTGAGATTTCTTTCTGAACACTTTTTTTTAAAAAAAGAAAGCATTTAATGTAACAGCATCTAAAAGTTTAGAATTCCATTAAAATATGATTTTACCAGTTTTTATCCACCTATAATGATCAGATCCCGACATAAGACTAATGGAAATGGCATATTAAGCTTTTATATGATTTTAGTAATACATTTAGTAATACATATTAATACATTGTCTCAATTCAATTTTAACATGCCTGTGTTTTTGCAGTCCATGCAGTGACACTATTTCTTAACATCTTTGGATGTCTGGCCTGGTTTTGTGTCGATCCTACACGAGGAGTTGACTTTGGATTGAGTATTCTCTGGTTCTTGCTTTTTACTCCTTGTTCATTTGTCTGCTGGTACAGACCACTTTATGGAGCCTTCAGGTAACGATTTCTGTCTAGTGTGGGATTTTATTAAAGTGGCACATAATTTAACTGATTTTTAGTCGTATAGGGTTTCATTTTACTTGGTTTTGTAACGTTTAATGTGAATTCTTGTTAATGTTTGGTGGTTTTTAGAGTAGCTTACTGGTTTCAAAGCATACATTGGCAAAAGTATAACTATCAACTTCTTGCAGGCATTGCTACTGCTTACTAATATTGGGATGGTGGGTTATCTAGATGAGTCTGTAGCAGTCCAAAACATAAATAGTGTGTTCTTATTTTTAAAAGTCTACAGTTCTGTTTTTAATATGTATGGTTCTATTAATGAGTAATTTAGTTCATATAGTCACTTGTTTTACTCTTTTCATTTAACATAAACCCATAGCTATTTTCGCATTATAGTTCATTGAATTTATGTTCCATGGTTCTACAGTTGAAGCCTTCAATATGACTGCTAAAATGTTAGAAGAACTAGTGTCATCTCTTGCTAGCCTTATTTTTAAAGATGAATTAACAATCATACATAGCAGAATTATTGTTAGTTACTTTTGTTTATAAAAGCTAGTAAAACTAGCATGTGCTTTTCGTTCCCCAAAAGTAATATAACAAAAGAATGAACAAATAATTTCTTGAGTTCATTTTGTGCGGGACCATATTTCCCCTTCTTTCCCTCTTACTTAATTTAGCCTAATACAATAGACAGGGTTTTTTTTTACAGAGGAGGCAGCCAGTGAGGTTATGCAACAGATGAGAAGAGTCTGCTGAGCAGCAGCTGGATGGGAAGGGAACCCCAATCCCTTATTCCAGTCATGGTTGAGGCAAGGGGCAGATGGAGTTGGTATGCAGCTGCCAACTGGCTGGGAGAACAATGTGTAGCACTTCCTACCCATCATGCTACCTCACTGACTTCTGGTGGCTTTTGATAATGACCCATTGAAGGAAGTTATTTGAAGGGAGAAGCTTTGCTTATGAGTAGCTCTGTTCATTTGTCTACTCTGTGTCTCTCAATCCTCAGATTAAATTAAAGAGGTTGCTGATTTTGCATAGTCCCTTCTGCTTCCCAGAATTAGGCTTTCAAAATAATCTGTCTGTTTTTAGAAATGGGTTGGTATAAGGGCACATCAAATATAGTATGACAGACAACGAGAAGAGGGAAAGAGGCTATTGAAGACAAAGAAGCCCTCTTGGCTGAGTGATGGGAACCGATGCTGGCCCACCTCTGAATTCTGTGTTTTCCTTCATACAGATCACACGCCAAAGTTTTTGTTTCCCAGCTTTAGTTTTCTTAAAGCTAAAAGCAACAAAGTAAAATCCCACCCCATCCCCCAAGTGCTAGCTATACCAGTATACAGGTTTACAGTTCTGTAATAAAGCATCTCTTCAATTGAATAAGAAAATATTTGAAACAGAAAGGGTTGGCGAAAATATTATTGTATTTTATCAAGGTCATGACTAAGGTCATTTTTGTTAAAATACAGAATTCCCAGCACTTGTTGTGTAATGTTGTAAGGTTTACTGTTGAGTTTGTTGCTTTTTAATTTAGTTTGTTGTTTTAATTGTTTTGTGTTTTGCTTCTGAGAATTGACATTTCGGTAGCGGTTGCTGTTCTTGCAGTGTTTAATTATTGTAGTTTGGGCAGATTGCATTGATGGTTTGGAGTTTACAAATGCTGTTCCAGAAAGTAGGTACCTCTGTTTCCATGGGGATCTGCTATAGCCTTAAAAGCAGAGTTTATGCATTAAATGAGATGTTTTGGGGATAGTTTTGTATATTTCTGTTGATGAGTATGCTCTTCTTGCAGAGTTGTAAAACATCATCTGTAGCAATGTTCCATAAATATTGTGAAAACACATGACCTCTCTCTCTCTCTCTCTCTCTCTCCCCCTCCCTCCCTCCCTCCCTTTTTCAGGAGTGACAGTTCTTTCAGATTCTTCGTTTTCTTCTTTGTGTACATTTGTCAATTTGCTGTACATGTACTTCAGGCTGCAGGATTCAAAGGATGGGGCAACTGGTAAGTGACTTACTTTATTTATTATTCACCAGTAAACATAGTTGGTGAGTGCAATAACATGCCACCTTTACAAGGCTACAACAAGACATCAAGGAACACTTGCTTTTGAATGTTTTATGGGGGTTAAGCAGAATCATTATGTACTATAAGCAGCAAGTGTCTTGCCTGACTGATGGCTTTCTATTGAAAAGCTCCATAACTGATTTACACCAACAATGTGTTATCCAAATGCTCATGATGAATAGGTTACACTTAAATCGTTATTATTATTTTTTAGACTGTTTTTAGGATGTTTTAGGATGTTTTAATGCAGTTTTAATAATATTTGTCATGTTTTAATTAGTTTTATGTATTTTATCATGTTGTTGTTCCCCGCCTCGATCTAGACGGAGAGGCGGGTAAGAAATAAATCATTATTATTATTATTATTAAACCATATAACAAGATATCAAATGCAAATCCTTGTGTACCTTGACCATAGGCATCTACTACACTTCATCTAATATTATCAGAGCAGCAGCAGTATAAATTAAAGATAAATGGGCTATAACACTTTGGCATGCTAAATCCTTACTGTAACACTGGGGCCAGTTGGCCAGTGCCATCAAGAGCTGGGGCAGTAGAGAGGTGAACTGCCATAGAGGAGACTTATGATGTATGGTTTGAGGAGGCATCCAAAAGACTGGTTGTTTCCTTGGCATTACCCAGGAAGGCAAAAATCACGATTGTGCTTGTTCTATCCAAAACCATATATGTGTCTTCTCCAACAACACAGTGATGCCCACTCTTTTTTTTTATAATAATTTTTATTCTATTTCACTATTAAAAACATAAAGACAAAAACATAAAAACATAACCTTACAAAGACATATGACAATTAAAAGGACCCCCTACCTTTCCCACAGCAAATTTTATAAATCCTTTTAAAAAGCAGGTACTACATAGTTGTTTTTATATGAAAAAAAAAGAAAAAGAGAGAAAAAAAGAAGCAAACACATCCATCTTCCCCTTTTAACACAGCTACTTAATCCCCCATTATTAAAAGTTACTTGCACAAATCACAATAGAAATAAACCCCTTTCTCTTCTCTTATAATACTTTTTTAAAAAAGAAAAAGAAAAGAAATAACCCAAACCCAGCAAGAGTCCAATAAGCTTCCACATTCTCCAATCTTCCATCTCAAAAAAAAATAATAATTCAGGATTCCTGCCAGTCTCTTGTTAATTCTTCTTTCTTCATCACAATTCTTTCTTCAACCAATTCTTCTTCTTAAAACTTATCCCTAAAGTATTCTTATAACTCAGAACAATTTTAAACTTATATCCTCCCACTCTTTTAGCAAATACACATTACTTAATCACTAAGCAATTTTTATCCCAACAACATTGTGTCTGTTCTTATTCATGTTGCAAATACATTCTAAACGTAATACTAATAGTAATAAAGTAATTCACAACAATTTTAAACTTATATCCTCTAGCTGTTCTTATTCATGTTGCAAATACATTCTAAACATAATACTAATAATAATGAAGTAATCATATAATACTAATAATCATAAAAGAAAACAAATCTCAAACAGATCATACCCAACAAATTTCCAGGAAAAAATCCACTCATTATTAACCAAACTCCTCAAAGTCTCTCCCCCCCTTCACAGCCCCAAAACACTCACAAGAAAAAAAAACTAACCTCCTGTTCTTATATGATACTTTCCATTCAGTATATAAGATTTCATTCCCTCGCTTTTCTCCCTCTTCTTACATTTTAATCAAATCTCTTTCCTTCCTTTTTTTATGTACATATATAAACCAATCTTATAATTCTCCCCAACTTTAAACCAAACTTTCAATTCTGTTATACAAATATAAATCACTTATTATTTCATTCTATTAACCCACCAAATTACTATTCATCCCTCTCTTATTACTTCTTAACCAGTTTTTAATTAAATTTGTTATTTATGTTCTTTTGTCCTATTTAAGAACAAGCACAACCACACAGAACCAGAAAATAACAAAAAGTCCCATTTTACTCGCATATCTCTTCTTCACCTTTCTTGAACAAAAAACAATCCAAATCTCTTTGCCAAACGCTTCAGCCTGCAGTCAAGCCACCCTTTCAATGCCATACTCCCACAGTTTACAAACTTCTTCTTCTTCTTCTTCAGCAGCCGCCATTTTCATCTGTTATTCTCCGACTCGTGGTGTCAGCCATTTTACCCCATCTTTAAAAACAGATTTAATGCTCTCACAGTCATTAACTTTTCTTAAATATTCCTCTCCAAAAGTGAACCGTGCTTAGTTATGCTTCTTCTCAAAGAACAAAAACAAAAATGAAATAACTCACCACCAACTTTTCTTTATCTCAACAAACCAAATGTTATCCAATTAGCTGGGGAGTGAAAGTAATCAATCTTATGTTTAACTCTAAGACCGTTTTTAAACGCTGATAGTCATAATTCTTCTGCCATTCTTCTTATCTGGAGCTGCTCGACGGAGAGAGACCCTCAACAAGCTCCTCTTTCTTTCACTTTCCTTCTTCCATCTCTCATTCCTTCTCTTTTCCTCCCCCCCTTTTTCTTATCTTTTTCCAAGTTCTTCTCATTTCAAATATACTGGGGGGGATGATTAAATACCTGCCAACCAGATGTTATCCCAACGCTTCGCTGCATCATAGGCACCCCGTCATTACGATGTTATCGGGGAATGAAGAACAGACGACCTTTCGTTCTGGATCGGTATCTAAGCGATGTACGCCACGGTTCGGGCCCCCCCCCCCATTTCGTAAATCCGTCGACGAGACGGCTTCATTAGTCCATGAGACGAGCACACAGAACCCTTTGTGGCAGGCTTTCAAATTCCCCTTCATCTGGGGAATTTTAAGCTCCATCTGGAACGCTCCCAGAGAGCTCCCAGAGAGCTAACTCCGTCCAGTCACAGCAGAGCTAAAAGCTCTAGCTGGCACGGCCGCCATATCTTCACCGGAAGTCCAGTGATGCCCAGTCTTGACCCTTCTTTCATTTCAGTTCTATACTGCCCAATAGCTGAAGCTCTCTGGGCAGTTTGCAACAATTAAAATCACAGAATGCATAAAAAAAAAAAACATAAAATGTAACAACTTAAAACTACAATATAAAGTTAAACCATAACAAAACCTAGCAGCCATGCAGATATTTAAAATGCAATAACATATTTAAAACAACAGAGCTAAAAGACTAAAATGCCTGGGGGAGTGGGGGGAAAGGTCTTCACCAAGCACCAGAAAGAGTACAATGTAGGCACTAGGTGAACCTCTCTAGGAAGCTCATTCCTCAACCTGGGTACCACAGCCAAAAAGGACGTCTTCCTAATAGAAATCCGCCTCACTGCCTGTGGCAGGGACTCTCGGAAAAGGACCATTGAGGCTGATCTTAGGGTCTGGGCAGGTACATATGGGAGGATATGTACCAAAAGTTTGTAACAAAAGCAAACTGTTTTTCAGTGGTCCCAGGAACTGATCCTTCCATCTTTCTGTCCAAAGTCTTTTCATCCTTCTGAGAAGCTATGGTACAAATTAGATTTCCACAGGGCTCAAAAAATGTACATACATAGATCCAAGGACCTGCACCTCACAGACTTTCTGTTTGTGTTTTTCCACCCAACATCGCTAAGCAAAAAGTCCTCCAAGGCTAACGTTATTGAGTACTGGGCTACTTTTTGTTTTGGATTTTGAAAATAAATAAATACATATGGCTGTTGCAGGTCATTCATATGTATTTAAGTGATTTGTGTTACTTTTATATTTTATCTAATTTCACTTAGAGTACCTGTGACAGTTGACTAAAAATGAAGCTGCCACAATCATATTGAAGGTAAAAGAAAAAACTAATCTCCTGAATTTGCTGAATACAAGGCTAAATACAAGAAAATCTGGAACACTCACCTAGTTCACACATAATACTGTTTGTTAACCATGGGTTGGTGGAAATGCAGCAGGCGTGAGCATGCATGCGTGCTGCTTCCTGTATGTGTGCCTGCTTCCACTACAATAAACAACCCAGGGACTTGGAACTCTGGATTGCTGGGTGACAAACCCAGAGTTCGAACCAGAGAGATTTAGGTTAGTTCCTCTTGCATCAGAAGACTTGCAGCTAGTGATTTAAGAGGGTGGATGATCAGATGCTTCATATGTAGCCAAAAGAGTACATTGTGTTCCATAAATCAATAGATATGGATCAGTTTTGAGTCAGTGGAACACTAAAGTGAGTGTGAAGTTACAATAAATTTAGAACGAACAGAAGATGTTTGTGGTAGTGAAATCCCATTTATCTTGCTGCTTAGCTGCCATCTTGTTACTTAGCATTTATTTACTGGAAAATGTTCAGACACTTTATATGCATACAACCTTGTAAGGTAGACTGTTATTTATGTCATATTTGTAGATGAGGGTCTGAGAGAGAGAATGATTTGCTTAAGGCCACATAATGTATTCATGGCTAAGAACAGAGTTGAACCAAGGACTTCCTGATTTGTAGCTCAGCCTCCTAGCCATGCTGTTCGAACATTTGATTTATCCTGCAGCTTTTCAATTATTGCATATGATGGTTTGGGAAATTGATGGGATACTCCAGGGACACATTCATACAACATGTTAGTTACAGACATATTTTAGATGGATTCCTATGAAAACATGTTTTGTAAATGGTGCAGGCAGTGAAACTGCATGCCAATAGTCCTTGGAAAGGGATTTTAACCCCCCTCCCTTGCCTGCAAGCAATTCCCTTGTCACCACCAGTCATAGAATGCCTTTCTTAGGGGAACAACTACATTATTTGGCATCTTAGAACATAGGAATTGGAATCTGTGTGGTTAGGTTACTACATCAACAGGGCTTCAGCTTCGAATATAGTTTAAAAGTGTCCTTAAAGTACTTAATAAATTCCACATTTTATAAGAACAAATTTTGGACTAAATTCTCATGCTTCCTAGTTGCTTCTTCAACTTCTTTTTAACATTGATTTTACCACTGACCATGCAGGTTCTATTGGGACATCTGGACCATTGTATTCACAAGTAGTGATAGGCATTTGAAGTGAAGTAGTTTTAGGCGATTGTGATTTGCAAAATTTTAATCTTATTTCTATCAAAAGGCCTATGAACACCATATTTTTTTCTGTCTGAATTCGGACCACAAGGACCCTTCATTGTGGCATAGATGAATATAATATATATTATGGTTTAATGTTCTGATCTTCTCTAGGAGTATCTATATGAGTGAAATAATGCTTAACCAGGTGGTTGTATGATTTAAATGGACCATTAAGCCTTTTAACATGAGATACAATTCCTGAAACACTTTCACTTGTAGTTATGTTCCAATTCTGGTTTAAGACAACATAGGCAAGTTAGTTGCAGAATACAACAAGACAGCACATCATTCAGTTCTGCTCATTCTTCTTCGTGACCTCTGTGCATCACACATATAGGGATCTGCTATGCAGAGCCTCCATTGGAACTTTCTAGAGTTAAGAGTCTTAGATGGGAAGCCCACCCTACCCCCTCCTCCGGTGCATGTTTGTGCTTTTATCGTTCTCTTCAGTTTCTCTTTGACCACTGCTGCAGCACCAGCACTGAGAGCTTTCTGTACTAAATTTCTGTTTTTCGCTATTCACCTGAGTGTTTTCTCCAAAGTTTTATTTTCCCTATTCTTTCTCCTTTTGTCTGTTGTTCTAAATCACTGGGCACATATTTGACTTTTCTGTTTGGACAAGGGCCATGTGGTAGAGGCGTGCTCACATAATGAAATCGTTCCTTGCGGCTTCATTTGATACTTTGAAAATGAGCCCTAAAGACTGTGGACTCGGTGAAACAATCAGGGTCCCATCAGCTCTTGATTTGCTTGAAATTGTCCCTTACGATTAGTCTGTCAACTACTTTGGCTTTAGTACCATTCTTGTGGGGGCTGTCCTGACCATCGGTTCCTACTCTAACGGCATCCTCGGGTTAATCCCACCCACTGGTTCCCAGATCCATCAGTTTGGATGCCTTCATATCCAAGTAGAGCTGTCAAGTGACAGACTCAAAACTGGTACATTACAAATAAAAGGCAAGGTCTAAACGCTGTTCTACAAGATCGTACTGCAGAGCCCAAGAAGAAAAAAAGTCTCAAATGCTGGAGGAAGATTCCCACAGTTTTATATGGCTGACCTCAAATGGGAACAGCCCCAACTCTCTCTGTCACTGCCATTGTTACTCTCACCCATTCAGATGATGCAGAGACAACCCTGCGAATTCTTCCAAGCAGTGAAAGAGTCCTGGAAGAAGTCCTCCTGAGCTCCTTCAACATCTAAATCTGATGGCTGCACTTTTTCCTCCCAACTTCCTGCTCTTACATCCATTATAGTGGAATCTGCCATAATAAGGCATTTTCAAACTATATTCAACCCCAACTAACCAAGAGGGCCATAAGCTGGATGCTTTGGGACGCAAAAGTTGTTCTATCACCGCATTGGCATTCTGCATTGCTAGTTATCAAGCCTGTATGGCTTGATACCAGTTTTTCCTATGGCAAAAGACTGCCTCTGTAATTGAAAATATACCTGGTGACAAAAGGGGGATTGCAGGACCATTTTAAGATTGAAGCTGTTAGTTTAGCTAAACAAGGCAATTAAAAATATGGTAGACTGTGGAGCAAAAACCATGGCAGGTGTGATAGCTTTGCAAAGACATGTTTGATTGCTCAGTCCTGTATTGAAGATATGCCCTTTTATGAATTAGGGCTGTTAAATGATATCTTAGATCACATCTACAAAATAAATAGTTTGGCATGGAAAATGGGGGTGGGTGCACCTCAACAACCATACTTCCCATATTCCAGACCATGGAGTTGCAAATGTGAATTCCAGCAGTCTGAACGCATCTTTCCTTCCATTCGATATCAACAGCAGTCACACTGGAAGCAGATGCCCAGAAGCAGCGTCTTTGACAGCACTTCAGTCTCACAAGGCCAAATCTGAGAGTGTTGGCAAAGATCAGGCAGGACAAAGTGGACATCAAACCATGGTTTGCCACTCTGCTGTCCTTGTTGAACCGAGTCAGGACAGCACTTCCCTGCTCTCCATCCCTCCTGATTCAACAGAATGGCTGCATATGACACTTGGGTCTCATCTCCCTCTGCCTGATAGCTTGGCAGTTCTGGCCTCCTTGCCCATCTCCTCAAATCTTGGAAGGGTTTTAGAGGCAGCACATAAGCCTAGTACCCACCAATCCTGTATGCTTAGTGGCAAGTATTCCAGTTGTATGCTCACTGTATTTTATTTATTTACTTACTACATTTTATACTGCCCAATAGCTGAAGCTTTCTGGGCAGTTTACAAAAATTAAAACCATAAAAACCATTCAAAATATAAAACAACGACAGTATAAAAACATAATTTTAAATACAGTATAAAACACAACCAGGATAAAAATTGAGCATCCATGCAGAAATTGATAGGGATTTAAAATACAAATTTAAACAGCAAGGTTAAAAATCAAACTGAAGAACTGTGAAAACACTGTGAAAATAAAAAGACCTCTAAAGAAGTATAATGTAGACGCCAGGCGAATCTCTCTGGGGAGCTCAATTCCACAGCCGGGATGCTACAGCAAAGAAGGCCCTCCTCCTCGTAGCCACCTGTTTTGTTGATCCCATTTCCTGTTCTCTTTACCATGTTGTGTAGTTTCTGTTGACGCTTCACAACCAAGGCCTTGTTTTGTCCTGTCTTCAGCAGCATTGTCTGCATTCCACTCTCAGATTCAGGGGCATGCATTTTTCTCCCATCCGATAGCCTGGCAATTTCTAAAGGGACTGAAGAACTTATATACACCAGTCTCCTGGCCACTCGCTACTTGAAGCCTCTCTGTGGTTTTGACTGCTTTAATGTCCAAACCCTTTAAATCATTTGCTGTGTCTGATCTCAAGTTGCCTACCTTTAAAGTGCTTTTCTTTATTCCCATAACTTCTGGACATCAAGCAAATAAGTTGTACTCCATAGGGGCAGGGCGGTCCTCAGACCAGATCTGACTTTCCTGCCTAAGGACATGTCACATTTTCATTTCAACCAGGATAGTCTTCTTCTTGTCTTCTTCCCAAACCCACCCACACCTTTAGAGTCCCTCTCTTCACCGTTTAGATGTACGAAGGGCTTTAGCTTGTTATCTTCATCAGACCGTTTTCTTAAAAAAAACTTTGAAACTCTTCATCTGTTAAAGAGGCAAGAATAAGGGTTCTTCAAACAAAGACTATTTGTCTGACTTTCAGAAACAGTAAAACTTTGTTATCCCTTGGCTTTGAGCTCAGTACCACAGTCAGTACAGGCCCATTCCACCTGGGCTGTGAGCTTCTCGGTTGCTTTGTCAAGAATTGTTCCTCTTCAAGATCTATGCAAGACTGGTCCCGGGTCACAGCCCACAACCTTCATTAAGCACTACTGCCTTGATGTTCGAGCTAGATAGGCTGCTTCTTTTGGTGGGCAGTGGTTTGTACTGACTTGACCACCTGTTCTCTCCTCCTTTTGGTGAGTCAGCTAGATATTCATCAATGTGTGTGATGCACAGAGACCACGAAGAAGGAGGACAGGTAACTACAGTTCTTCAAGTGGTCAACTATGCTGTCATAAAACACATTCTACCCCACTACTGGTGTTCTAGTGTGTTTTCACCTTTCCTCTTGGTTTAAGGGTGTTGCTGACGCATTCTCAGAGAAACTGAAAGGAAAGGCAGGAGCGCTTGTGCAGGAGGGGGTTAGTCAGGCTTCCCATATAAATGTCTCAGCTTTAGAAAGTTCCAGTGGAGACTCTCGCAGGTGCAGAACCTCATATGTGTGACTGTACAGAAGACCATTCAAAGAATTGCAACCTGCCCATAACTCTGCTCTAACCCCCTCCCCCGAACATACGTCTAAAATGTGTGTGCACTGTCAATTCTTACAGGAGTGAACATTTGTCAAAAATCCTTTAAAAACCTCAGTTGTGCTTTTCTATTATTTCTCTTCTGTAGTCTATATCAGAGAAAAGGATAACTTCCTGTGAAGGTATTACTAGAAAGAACAATAGTCACAGTTATACAAGATGTACCATGTAATTTACATACTTGAGAATTCTTTGTTTTGTCTTTAGTGGATGGATTTCATCTCTAACTGGACTTAACCTCAGTATTCCAATAGGCATTATGATGATAATCATAGCAGCACTTTTCACAGCAACTGCAGTCATCTCACTAGTTATGTTTAAAAAGGTAAGAACTTTTTCTCCCTATTGGATTCTTGGTCATATTAGATTATTTATGTACATTATTTATGTTTATATTGTTCTGATTTTATCTTTACGCTGCCCTGAGATCCTAGTGATAATAGGGTGGAATACAGATGTTTTAATAATAAATCAATAAATAGGGTGTGTGTGTGTGTGTGTGTATACACACATCAGTCACATAAATCTGCTAAATTCTTTTGTTCAATGTTTTAAATTTTTGTAAACCACCCAGAGAGCTTCGGCTATGGGGATGTAATAAACAAACAACTAACTAACTAACTAACTAACTAACTAACTAAAACCTATTAGTTCATATCCAGACTGCCATATTTGGGAAATGTTAATAGATCAAGTTGGATATTTGATTTTATTTGATTATTAAAGTTAATAATTGTATAATTGCAAATGAATGTGGCTTAGAACTTGTTCAATTCTGCCCCCATAGGCCCTCTAATTTTTCAGCTGTGGTAGGAATGCTCATTTCTTTCGCCTTTGCAAAGAGAGAGTTCCCTAACCCTCCGGAGCTCTTTTGGGGAGTGGGCATGCAAGGTGCTGCAGGAGGGATGGGGAATTTGATCCACCACCAGCATCTGTTCTGCCAGTGGAAGAACATTGTTGGATGCAACTGAATGGGTTGAACAAAGGATGACTGAAAAGTATTGGGGTGTTAAAATTCACAATGTAGAGAGTACAGTCAGCAGACGTTAGATGCACCCTGAGTCATCTTGAAATTGGAGAGATTTGAATGTTTGCGTGTTCAAATCCTATTGATTGCAATGGAATTGCACCGTTGGGCTCAAAGAGGCTCAACACCCCTGTTCTAGAGCTCAATTGTAAGCAGCTACTTGAGTTGATAAAAGTACTATCAACTACTTTTGCAAGCCCAAGGTGTCCTTCATGCTACATGGCAAACTGTTTTTGAAACAGTGGTGCTTTCAAAAACGATTTGCTTTATTTTATTTTTTTAGTAAATATCAAATATATTAAATACAATGCATAACAAAAAAGGCATAAAGAAAATAAAATAGCCAGTTATATCCATATCAGTAATTAGAAATATTTTAACCTTAAATATTATATAAGATACCTGTAAAAGTTAAGGCACATAATATAATTTACCACTTCAAAATATTTATGATATGAAGAAAAATGTATAATAATGTTTGATTTACAAGCTAAAAAGGAATACATACATAAACCAAACAGATAACAGAGACATTGTTCTAATATGTTATAAGTAGTTAATATTAACACGGGCTTGCTCAAGGAGGGAAATATATCAAAATCCCCAGGATAGTTCTTTGGATCATAGACTTTCTGAGGAATTTGGAGATAAAAAGTAGGGGGGTTGAATATTTGAGGAAGGACTAGGATCAGCAAAACATAAATAAGCATAAGAGGTTGGTAAATATACAGAAACCACCAGTGGTATATTTCCCAAGGATTCAGTTTCTAATTATCTACAGTAATTGAATTATTCTGACCAGTGTCAGTGAAATTGTGGCTTTTGGTGGGTAATCACTAGGGGTCAGCCTTTATATTTTAAGAATAGGTACTGTAGAGTTCAAATCATAGACAATGCAGTAAACGCGTTCAATAAAAAAGCAATAATTACAGATGTGCCTTTCATAAGATTATTCCAAGAAATTTGGCTAGTAGAGTCTACTTATATAATATTTTAAAAATAATAATTTGGCTTTTGAAAAACAATTTTGCACTATCAAGATTACCTTTTTTTGCTCTGCCAAACATTGATCCCAGCCTGTTAATTTTACATAACAATTTGAAGGAGTGAATATAGCCTAGAGGATTTTTTTAAAAGCCTCTCTGCCTTGCTCCATATTTGGGGCATCAGAAAAAAGAGAAAAATATCTAATCATTTATTGGAGGATGACAAGAAAGCTGCTAACTATTAAGGAACACATTTAAAGATATGAAGGCCTGGAAGCATATGCATGTAATCCAAGGAAAGATAGTAGCAACTCAATCCTATTCTATTTATTTATTTATTTATTTATTACATTTGTATACCGCCCCATAGCCGAAGCTCTCTGGGCGGTATACATAGGATTAAAAACAATTAAAAACAATATACAAAAATTAAAACAGCAAAAACACACAACATACACACAATCTGTACATTTAAAAACCACTTCAACACTTCAAAAAACTACAAAAACAAAACAAAACAAACCCAGGCTCCTCAGATATTGCCAAATGCCTGAGATGCCAAATTCTGTTTCTTGAAGTACAATCCTAAACAGGTTTACTCAGAAGCAAGTCCTGCTGAGCTCAGTGGGACTTGTTCCTTAGCCTTAGTCATGATTAGGATGTGTCCATTCAATTCCCTCTCATTCCTTCGTTGAGTTCCATCTAAAGACTTCAGATCCTTACAGATTATAAGAATGGTTTTCTAAAACTAGTTGAGTTGCAGTCTGTCACGTAAATCTGAGGCTTGTTAGAGGATCATTAGTCAGTGACTCTCCAAGGTTAGCTGTATGCCATAGTAACATCTTCATTTCCAAACAAGAGGCTTCAGTTAAACTACTCTGATTTTTGCTGAAATTGTTCTGCTGATTCTTTGTATCTGGTCATCTTGGCTCAGTATGTTTGGATTTGCAACAGGCAAGTTTAAACATACTCATTATCTTCATCAAGAGCTATTTAGTTTAAAATGAATGGTTTCTTTTAAATCTTAATAGCTTGAAGCTGTGCACATAAGATATGCACATTAACAAATATTATACATGTAGATTTCTGAACTTAGGCTATTTGGTTTTTATTTAGGATGGAACTACATGCACAAAGATGCCAAGAGAAATTATTCTTCCTTGTGATTTGTAGAATCAGTTATCCCCTTTTTGTGATATTATCACATCATGTACTTCTCTATCTTTGCCAATAGTAACCAATGTGGTGAGTGGATGCAGGGAAGAGTTCACTGTGATACCATCTCAACACTGACCTAGTTCACACATAATGTTAACCCATGATTTATTTAATCCATGGTTTGTTGCCCTACCCAGGGTTTGTCTGGCAGACAGTTGAACAAACCGTCGTTGGTTTTCCCAATCTATAGATCGTTCATTTCCTTCCTCCTTTGCCTGCTCCCTCCCTGTGTCACAAATGTTTTTGTGGCACTGTAGTACTGAACTATAGGCTGGCTGTTTTTATTTTACCACTTTTGCCCCCTGCCTCTGTAGCTTAGTAAATCAATCCATGAACAACCCACAGTTCTGGATTTATTATTATTATTATTATTATTATTATTATTATTATTTGCATTTCTGTACCGCCTCATAACCGAAGCTCTGTGGGCAGTTTACAAAAATTAAAAACATTGAACATTAAAAAAAAATGTCGTGACTACTCGTAGTTTTAAATAACCCAGAATTCACAACCCATCAGCAAACCATGGGTTCTCTTTCTGGATTGTTCATAGTTAATAAACCATGGTATATTAGTGCAGATGAATTCATACAACACGACGACCCAGAATTTTACAAGCCATACCATGGGTTAGTGAAGGGGTGCAGAACTGTTTTGGGGTGGGGGAACTGAATTGCCCTGACATCACAGACACACACATTTTTTTCTTTGTGCTGGAAGGAGGCATGGAACTGTGCTTCTTCCTAGCCCAGAAAAAGCCCAGGCTATTCAACCCCCCACTGTTTTTTCTGATCTGCGATAGCAAGAAAAATACAGTGTGGCCTGGGCATTAGGACTTGCCTGCATGGGGGCAGGGAGAGCGAGCGCTTTCCCTCCTGCGTAAGCAAGTCCCAACTCACACCACCCAACATCCCCGCTGCTATCTCCGATTCAGATTGGGGGTAGCGGCAGGGGTTATTATTATTTATTATTATTATTATTATTATCTGTATTTATATCCCTCCTTTTGCCCAATGCTGGGCCTCAAGGCGGCATTACAAAATTAAAACATATACAGTTAAAAGCGATATAAGAGATATACAAAAGTTAAAAATAAATAGGTTTCAATATTAAAACATTTCAGCATTTAAAAAACATATTAAAATTAAAAATTAAAAGTCTTAAACCATGGTTGGGGTTCGGGGAGGTGGTACAGCAAGATGTGCCTGTGTGTGTGGCCAGTTCCCACCATATCCCCGCTACTATCTCTGATCTCAGATTGGACATAGCAGTGGAGTTAAGGGTTGGGACTTGCCTGTGCAAAGAAAAGCAACCACTCTCCCTGGCATGGGCAAGTCAAGCCCACACTGCCCAGCATTCCCATTGCTGTAGGCCATATGATATGATAAGAGCAGGAATTCTCCTGTTGGCATGCAGGAGAATCCCCTCTGTTGTTAAGTTCTATCTCAGATTTGAGCTAGCAGTAGAGATGCCCTCTAACAAGATTCCTCTACCAAGTAGGGCTTGGAGCATAAGCCCCACTCCCTGGAGGAACCCTAAAAGGTGGTGGAGGCCAGATTGGGTTGCCCTGCAGTCCAGACATTCTGCATCCTTGGGTTAGCATTATGTGCAAACTGGGCCACTGAGCAAGCGATGCTATATGTAGCAGGGGAGTGAGAGAACTCAACATGAGAATGCTGGTTTTAGCGCCATCCCCACATTGTATCATGTAATGTGTAGCTCCACCCTTGATAAATAAGGCTGGCGCCACAGTTTAATTTTAATGTGCCTTCAACATTTCCATTGTTTTGCCTATCAGTATTTTGGTGCCTAAAAATCTGTTAAGCTCTACATAAACGGGAGGTATTATTTTATGTCTTGAAACATCTCTCATACTTTTACTTTGGGTTTCTTTATAGGTGCATGGCCTGTACCGCACAACTGGAGCAAGTTTTGAGAAGGCCCAGCAAGAATTTGCAACGGGTGTGATGTCCAACAAAACTGTACAAACTGCTGCAGCCAACGCTGCATCGACAGCAGCAACTAGCGCTGCACAAAATGCTTTTAAGGGTAACCAAATATAGAGAAAAGAGATGAAAATCACTACAATGTTCTGGCTGTATTTTATTTTCCAGTCACTTATATTCCCCGAAGACTTTTGTTAAAAATACACACAGCATGTACATCTCTTCAGCTGTGCATGGGCTAAATCAGGAAAAGGTCCTTGTTTCATTCCTTTACACGTATTTATTCAGAAGTACTTCCTGGCTACTACTCTAACTTAAAGTTGTTCTTAGCATATTTTTCTCCATATTTTTGGAGGCATGCTATATTTGGTGACAGTTTCAATTGTAGATCTGAAATTCATATGGCATCTTCTGGGGGTCATCTTAATTGAATTTTAGATGTTTTCTGGCCATTAGCTCTCTCTGGAACCTTTCATTTTGACTTGAGACAAGCACTTTGGATTAACTCCTTTTGTTCCTAATAATTTGCTTCCTATTTTCTTATTTAACAAGAAACAGGGCAGCTGACAGTCTTGAACATAACATTTTGGCTGCTGCTTTATAGTTTCAGCAGCTGATGGAGGACAGATGTAAACTTAAAATAAGTATGATAGATAATGTAAATTCTTTTTTTAGGATAATAGATTTTTTTGATAAAAATCTGAGTTTGCATGAAACAGTTTTGACCATGCCGAGCTAGTGTTTTGGTCCGGAATTTGTCTCTCTAGCAGTTTGATTATAGTATTTGTTGGAATCTGTTTTCATGGTGTATGGTGTTCTAACTCGGAAATCTAGGAGCACAGTTATTCTCACACAAAAAAAACATGCATTGAAGAAACATTAATTATGTTTAATTGAAGCCGTGTAACTATATTTGCTATTTTTAATTTCTGTATTCATGACTTGAGAAAACTAACATTTAGAACACACTCATAACTTGTACTTTTTAACCTGTGTTAAAATGCAGTGAATTTTTTGTTGTGCTAAGGATTCTGACATTTTTAAGTGTGCACTTGTGTTTAATAATGGTACTACATTTTTAGCCTTGTCTGTCATACCGTGTACTGTTTGTATAAACATCTGAATATACAGAATCTTATTTAAAGTTTTAACCTGAACCATAGTTTCTGATCAGGCTTTTTAAAAATGACATTTAATTATGTACTTGAATTCTTTTAACATACTTCGGCCTCCATGTGTGATTCCATCTGAATAAATGCATTTTATAAAATGCAAATTGAAGATGACTTTTTAACACAGTACTAATCAGCTATGTGTGGTTTTTAATTCATCTTCATAATATTCTGAGTCTTAATTGCCTCTCATCTTAAGGTCATGTTTTATCCATTTGACATTCTAATATATATGAATTATTGGAGGGTAACCTGGACCATATCTTGGATGCAGTTTTTAAATAGTATTCAGTTTCTGTCATTAAGGGCTCTTAATTCTTAAATACTGGGTAAAGATGTTGCAACATTTCTCTAATCTTAATACAGTCTAACCCAATAGTTTCTTGGAAAAAATATAATTCAGCATGGTCTAATACCCAAGTCTGAGTTGTGTATGCATATCTTGAATTACAAGCATTAGTTTATAGGAATAAACAATAGGATAAGATTGACAACATCACAACAGTAAATACTTGAAAATAGATGTTGTGGAAATTACATTTTGTAAACAGGTTTCATACTATACCGAAAACCCTCTGCAAATAAAATCATGGATGTAATTTGGGATTCAGTGTAAGATTCAGTGTATTTATTCTTTGCTTAGTAAGATAAACTTTTTAGTTTTCTTTCACATGTTTATGTACATTTAACTCAATACTTGATCCTACATCAATAGCCTTAGAGCATTTTTGTTGCTAATCCTTTAAACTATAGGAATAACTATAGTTACTTTTTTTTAAAAGAAAAAGATGGTTCTTGAATATGTTTTTCTCAGGGGATAAAGCAGATTGAAACTTGAAATAGATAAATGCAGGCCTAGTTAGTTTGCAGTAGTTTTATAGTCATTTTGGTCCCAGAAATTTAGAGTGATTTATTTACACTCTTACAAACCAACATTTAGAAAAACCTAAAAGTAGTAGAAGTATACTTCAGGGTTAGGCCAGAAGTAGCAGGATGAATCTCAACAGTGTTCCCTGTTTCTGACTTTTCATTTTGGCAGAAGGCTGTTGTATGTTAAATGTTCAACAAATTAACGGTATTAAAATGTGTCAGAGAACAAATATATGCCCATTATTTAAGTCATTTTGTAGTATCCAGTTGTGGCAAGTTTAGTTCAAATTACAGCGTTTGAACACTGGAATGTCAGTAGCCTGTGATCTATAATTTTGGCATCAGAGTTATTTATCTGAAGGATGTCTGTATATTTTGTAAATTACTAACAATGCTTTGCCATCCTGGTGAATGTCATGGTTCTGTACAAATGCATACAGATCCTCTGATGTTGCATGTCTGGGTAGTTCAAAGGTTCTGCATATTTATTGTATTAACTCAGTGACATAGAATAAAAATGTTTCCTGATTGTTTGCTCTGTATAGTTTTAAAAACAAGCTAGGGGTTGTTTTTTTTGTAAAAGGCAAGAAAAAAATGCAAGAGGGTTGATACATGTACAGAAAATATCACATATTTGTCCCGATCCAGCTGTAGTCCTGTCTAGTTACACAGAGGCAGAATATGGATGTAGATAGTTTGAAAGTAATGCAGTGCAGGTAGACATTCGCGGTTGGATATGCATTCAGATACAATCCATCTGCATTACATTACTTTAGAGTGATGTGCAATTGTATGTGCATTCCCTATCCACATCCTGGCACTATTTAGTCACATGTAATTATGCACGACTAAAGCTGAGTCAGGGAGTTGGTTTTTTGTAATCTGTATATAAATTCTGCTGCCATGGGAAAAGTACATCTTATCAGAACAACTACTTGATACAATTAGAACTGGGGTTAGTTTTAAGGAAAAACCCCGTCATAGATGCAGTGTTTTGGTTCTGTGATGTTAATTGGAAACTTCAAAAAGGAATGATTTGTTGGTACTGATGAACTCTACAAGTATTAAATTTGTTTGGGAACTTGTTGGAAGTAAAATGAAACCTCTGAAAACAAATGTTCTTTGCTGGTACTTTTTTTATATATTGGGGTCATTTTGTCCTGCTGTGAAGAGCAAATGTGTCTACTGTTCGTCCTTTATATGAATGCAGCAGCGAAGTCATTGACAGCGGCCTCAAGCCAGAGTTGTAGAGGACTAGCTACCATGTGTGCCACACAGCAAGTACATCTAATTTTAAAGGTGAGTTTGCTATGGCTTCGAGAAGGTGTAGTGCTACTGAAAGAAAAAAGTCAAAAGTCCCATTAGATGTGTGAAATCCCCTGTATGTGCCTGTAATAGCTCTCGAGATTGTTGCTAGTGTGGCTCTTTAAAAGATTTGTATACATGCCATATGGCCATGCTTTCTTAAGTGTGCACTTCAGCAACCTCATAAAGACCCGCATTCCCACAACAGGGCAAACATTAATATTATTCTCTTAAATCCAGTCATGCAAAACTCTGTTCTTGTGATGTCTGTTTTGGTGTCCTGCAGCTGGCTCAGTGGGTCACAGGTTTGCACACTGCAAGATCATGGAAGCAGCTCCAGATCCTCTGCTGGGAACGGGCATCTGTCCACTTACGTGTTGGGCTTAAGTTTGACTTGAAAGTCTCATAGCATGTTATGACTCTTAAAAGAAAGCATACAAAGGTCTTAATATATTATGGGAATGATCCACAAGTGTCCGAGCCCAGATTTACACACAGTTGTGCAATTTCTGCCAGTGGTGTTTGCTTAACACACATCAGTTGTGGTTGCTCATCCCCTGAGCTACAGAGTGTCCTAGCCAGGTATGCCTCTGCTTGACAAGGGCTCAGGTGTCAGCACCTGGTTGAGAAATGGGAATATTACTGCCACAAGGCAGGATTACACCCTGAATAATTGCAGTTCAGCTTGTAGTTCATGTGTAGGTCTGCAAATCAGTAACATTTTAGTACTGATTCCTCAGTGTGTTACTTGTGATGGTGTAGTGTTGTAGATGTCAGCTATGCATGGCTGGTGAGGCTATGAAAGGCTTGTTCCCATATTGCGACAGTGAACTTTACTGACCATCAGTGTTTACCATTTGCACAGTGATATGAAAAACGTAGCAGGAATCTAATAAAGGATATTCTGTCCCTCCAAAGTATGTAATCTATACCGAAGGACAAACTCTGCCAACCTAACTCATAATGTATTCAGATTTTTTTCTAAGCTTTCTAAGTTAAGTCTCAGAAAAAGCTCACGTCTTACAAGCTTTTTCTAAGAGACTTTGGAAAAGCCAAAAACAAGGAAACTCATCCCAGTTGCTCCGTTTGCCAGTATGCAAGACACAATTCTTGCATACCGGCGAGAGGAGCTCTTTGATATATATTTTATCAGAAGGTGTTTATTCTGCGTCTGTCATAGCTGTTGAACAAGTGTGCCCGATAAGCAAAATCCGTTGAGAAATATTCAATTATTGTAGTTAATTGGCTTTTCCTCCTTAACTGGCCTGTATAATTCCCTGCAGGGATGCATGGGAGCCACTGGACTGGGAACCATAGAAAACTATACCTCCCATGTACCTTGGCAAGAAATGGGTAAAAGAAGCAATGGTATGTTTGCTCGAAAGGGAAAGTTTGCAGGCTTCCTGCTTCCAAATCCATTCCCAGCACAACTGTAGTTTATCTGAATTCTTTCACAAGTTAATTTTGTTTATATAGTTATTAATTAGGAAAGCTGTGTAAGATCACAGTATAATTGACCTTTATCCAATTAGTTACATATCATGAAAAGGCTTAGTCATGGGTGGTTCTGAGTGACTTTATATTGATCAAAGGCAATAAATATGCCCAAAATGGAGTTTGGGTAACAAGTAATTCTAGAATCCTTTTGTTCACTATTTTTCCAAGTGTTTAGTCTTTGATGAAAGTTTAGCCCTGTATTGGTAGCCTGTTAATGCATCTTTATTTTTTGATATGAAAACGGTATTGAGTAATGTGACTTTTTGTACCTCCAATTGTCAGTGGACGTCTTCATTGATAAAAGTTATCTGCCCTTGCTTTTGCATTCTATTAAAGGTAGAAATTGTAGGTTTACTATATTCTAATATCGACCTATCAGGTCTAAAACTCATCAATTTTAAGCTGTTTGGTATGAGGGAAAGACTGATTAGAATTACTTCGGGAACGCTTTCTGGAACCCATTTCATTTAACATTCATTTAAGTATATATATGAGTACATATAATCAAACACTAAACCCCCAGAAATTAAATTTTAAAATGAACAAACAAGAAATGCTTTAGCAAATACTTTAACTTAAAATCTATTAGTTCGTCTGGAGCCTGCCCATCACAAGTGAAATAATAATTAACAGGAGCAAAAGAGACAGAAGTACAAACCCCCACCTTGTAAGGAATATTGTTATTATGTGAATGAGGCAAACCAGTTCAGCCTTAAATTCCTAATATCATGGCCCTATGTAATGTTTGCCTCTAAAAAAAACTTGCTTAATAATTCAAAGGTCCCAAAGAAAACCTCAAATTGAGACTTGAAACTAAGATGAACAATGTTCTTTTTCGTTGTCTCTGAACTCCTGGCAGGGGAGACACCATGATCATGAAGGTGGTTTTCCCAGGGCGAGGCTCATCCATTGCACTTTTGCATTCATTTATGTAGTTTCTGCCCACTATTTCACAAATGACACGGCTTACATATCTTTCAGAATGGTGAGAGGTGGTGTTACCATTAGTACCAGTGCAAAATCTGAAATTATTTCTCAGCAAATGTCAGGGGTTAATAATTGTTTATTAGGTAAAGAAATTACTATATTGTAGACAAATTAAATTAGCAGTATAGCTCAACAGCAATGTTCTTTACTGTGTTTTGCAAACTGTAGCACATCAAACATCCCTTTCCCCTCCTCCCCTTTTATGTTGATGACCTCATTAGTTGCTAAATAGCAGGATACCCTTCACATTTAGAGTTCAGGCTATAAATAAGTAGGCCTGGATTGCCCAGAGTTCAAAAGATGCTGGAAAACCATCACTGTAATTATTGTTAAACTTGCCTTCTTTCCAAAGAGGGATTTCAGAGCACATTGTTGGCACTTAATGTTAAATAGCATCATAGTATCTTTATTTGTTCATGGGACATTCACCATCTTTGTCCCTTTCATTTTCTAATCCTCTTGTTATTGCACATCACACATGCTGTGTATATCTTTTGAATTTGTTACCCTCTGGAAAGAGTTATGGCACATAACACAAGTTTGCAAAATTGATTCGACCAGTTATTTCAGGAATATTAAAGTATCTCTTAAATTTTGATCTATCTAGTGCACAGGTTTAAAACATAACCATTTCTTGAGTTAATGTAATACACATTTTAGAAACAGTCACATATGTGGCCTCTTGTGAAGCTGAAATACTGTTTTGTAAAGTGTCTTTGATGGTTTTTAGAGGTGAAACTCAAAAGCTTTCTTAAACCACAGGATGCTGTTTGTTTGAAAATTTACCAAGAACACGCTGATCTAATTTATGTACACAGTTGCCATCTCGCTGGCAATAGAACTTATTATTTCCAAGCAGGCATAAGTTGTGGTGATAGGAGTGGGTATAAATGTGTGAGGGTTTTTTTAATTCCACAGTCTTTTCTCTGAAGCATGATGTACTACCACACCACTCATGAAGCATGAACTGGTTTTAAAACTGGGGTGTGTTTAAGCCATAAGAAAGGTACCGTACATTATGTACTGTGTAGAGTATGGCAATGTTTGGTTACTGATGAAGCTAGGTTGAAATACTTTGGTGGTTAAAATCACAACTATGCCATAGCATCACAGAATAGTAGTGTTGAAAGGGGACAATAAGGCTGTCAAATCCAACCCCATGCTCAATGCAGAAATCCATCTTAAAGCATACCTGACAGATGACTGTCCAGCTGCCTCTTGATGGCCTCTAGTGTGGGAGAGCCCACAACCTCCCTAGGTAATTGGCTCCATTGTCGTACAGCTCTAATAGTCAGGAATGTCAATGAGAGTTTTATTTAAAATAGATTGTACTTGGGAGTAAAATCTATTCTTAATAAAAACACTGTATATGTTGTTCTTATATGGGATTGTGTGCATGCATTCCTGGTGCAAGACTTTCTAGAAAGCTCTAGAACTGAAGAAAACATTGTCCCTACTGCAATGGCCAGGGCCAGCACTTTCCCTCAGCTCATTTGTTTTAACCACAGAGGCAAAATGATTTTATAGGTAAGCAATGCTGTGCTTATATTGTGACAAGTTATGTTTATTGCATTAGGTGGTTATGTAACGTAAGCACAGTCAAGCAATATCTTAGTAAGAAATAAAATTAAGTACATCTTTACATGCTAAGATTTACCAGGGGCTAGGTTGCATAGTGTACATGCTTTCCAAGTTACTATGCATTCAGTTCAGTTCATTATGGAAACTTCACTTAGATTCAAATACCTTTGATGTTCAAGGTATTAAAAAACCCCACCCACCATTCTAAATATAATGGGCTAGATCCAAAGAAAAGCAGTTGGTTACTGATGAAGTGAATTCCCCACCTCCTCCCCTTGGAACCCCTAAAACACCTTTCCTAATTTACCTCTATTGGGGGGCACATCGCTGCTCAGCCCATTCATCAGTGTACTCTGACTCTCAAGAGACTTTGGGGGGGGGGCTGCTGAGGGGAAGGGCAGTCAGCCTCTACCAGTCTGCTTCTTGGTGTTTTTCTTTGGAGCCAACCCATTGTAAATCAGAACACAGAGTTTATAATGAAATGGTGACTAATTAGTGTCCTGGATTGTGTTGTACTAGAGGGATACCCCAATTTAAAGAAATTTTAATTGATTTAAATCTGCATAATGGAATCAATCAGTTCAAATTTGTATATTATCTGAAATTCTAAAGAAAAAAATCATTTTTAGATGATGCATTCATGTGCTGCAGTAAGCATCATTTTATAGGTCAGGAACGGGAAAACACATCTCCAAATGTTGGGCTGCAACTCTAATCATCCCCTGCCATTGCCCATGTCAGCAAGGGCTGATGGCAGTTGCAGTCCAACAACATCTGCACGGCTCTTAGTCCCCCACCCACTATTGGTATTCAGTTCTTTCACAGAAGAGAGATTTCAATTGATACCCATGTCAATTAATCGGGCTCAGTTTTTTAATTTACCTAATTGTTTAATCAATGAAACATTACAGATTAGAATGTCTTGTGTAAAGCTGGCATGTCCATTTTAGAGCGCTGACAAAAAAAGATGGAAATGTGGGAGACAAAGTACATAAAGCAATGTTTTGTTGGGCCAGTGAGTTCTTTAAAACAAGCATTTTTCAAGAGACCTGTAATAGCCTGTTCTATAAAAACTATCATTTCAACTGCTCTCTCGCTCTGGGCTGATTCATACATTCATTTCTGATTCAATAAAGTCCTTACATGGTGGCTTACCATCTCCAATTGCAATCTGGGAACTGTTTGTCTGAAATTCTCTGGTAATATTTTTTTTGAAAAAAGGATTTTCCCCCCTCTCTGATGCAAACTGGAATCCATAGTTGTGAATAAACAATTTCCTCCCTGGTTTTCATTTTCAAAAGCTATGGCAGAACTCCTAAAGTGCTCTTCAAGCAGTTTGAGGTTATGTGCAAGGGCATCTTAAACAGAATTTATTTATTTTTTTGGAGAGGGGAGGTTATGACATCCAATACCATACCAGTGCGATCCCCTTTTAAGCTGCTGCTGTGACTTAATTCCAAATGGCCTTTTGGAAGGGAAACTTTGGAAATGATGAGCATGTTCAGATGGGGAAAAGTATGCACTTGGATCCTGGCCATATTATTATAGCAATATTCATGTGGGTGTAGTTTCAGACAAACCCTTTCCCTATGTGAAATGCGGTAAAATCATATCCTGTGATGACTTTGGCACCTCTGAATGTAAACATTTGAATAGCCTTATATCTGTAATGAAGCTAAAAACTACTCTGATCCGTAAAAAATTGTTCTAATCTAACCTCAAACTTAAGACGTGTTCTAAGATGAACTTCATACTGGAGCAAGCCAGGATGTTGTAGAATGGGAGATTCTAGCTGAAATCTACACACAAGAACATAAGAAGAGCCGTGCTGGATCAGACCAAAAGCCAGCCTAATTCAGCAGTCAACCTGATGCCTATCGGAAGTTCTCAAACAGAACACAAAGGCAATAGCACCCTCTTGTGTTCTCCAGCAAACAGTATACAGAAGCTTACGGCTTCCAACACTGGAAATAATATATAGCCATCATGACTAGTTAAACCATCCATGTTGGCGGCCATGAAGCCAGAGCCCACCACCAACCATATTTGTTGGCCTCTAGGACCATGCTGTGCTTCTGCTTACCTGGGGCTATAAGAATAGGGGAGGGATTGTTAAGCACTTGCCATACAAATAGCAGGCTGCATCTGGCTTGTGTCACAACTTATTCTGTACTTTTGTAAACAATGGGATAATTTGCTGGATTTCCAGGTTAGGTGAAGTTAGCTTTGTTTGGTAGACCCTATCACCATAGTGCGAAGATTTGTTTCTGCCCTTTTTAAAAGCATGCTTCATAGCCTTCACTAAGTTTTCATACCAACAGCACTGTTGGTACTAAGCGTATCAGCATAGATGGTAATACCCCACAAAATTGTTATGTACATAACTGTGATTTGTTCATTCACAAGTGCCTTGTTGGAGTCTTATAGCAGTGGTTAAAGAAGCAGCAGCCATGCACAATAACCCTGAGATCGAGGGTAGACACTAAATTACGTTCCTTTTCACTGGAGGTTTCCATTTTTTAAATTGTCTTTTAAAAAAGGATGTGGTAGAAATAAGTGGTTATCATTAGTGGTTTGATGTAGCATTTTAGTCTAGCATCTTAACCTCCCAACTGCTGTGTGATCTTCCTGTCTACCAAAATGTACAATATAAAAAAATATTGTTAATAAAGCTAATCTAATACTTGAACATCTGGATATTAGCCATTAGTTATCCCTTCATTTTTCTTGAATATCCACCATTGTGGCATACTGTTCTGTTATGTACTTTTTTTGTTTTTCAGAAAAAAATTACACAAATGTATTAACTGTCTAATGGAAAAGGATCACTTCTGGAAAATTACTTAATACTACAATCATCAGCATTTCCTATAGACATAATATAACTGTAAAAAGATCTTTCAAAAGTATCAGACCTTAATATAGTCTGTCATTAGGTGATAGTGTGGCTTCTTTAGTCACATAATATCTCTGGCAAGATGAGCGTGATGGTAGTCTGTACTTGAACAGAACACAAGAGGCAGTTGGCGATACCCTATGAGTACCAGTATCGACTGTGCTTGCTACTGTCCCTCATGGTGGATGAGGCTCACGCTTCCTCTTGAAGATACAACTTCATGGCTACGCACACTAGATGCTGATGCTTCCTTATCTACATTTATACGGATAAATCAATCATACAATGGGAGTGTTTGCCTGTTCTATGAAACCAAAGTAATTTAGCTTAAATTCTGGCTGCTGCCATCCAATGTACTTGTTTTGGCTGCAGCTCCGTGCCTCACATATTTACTGGGCAATGATTGCTTATAAGCCCGTACTCAAACAAAAATTGATTTCCTACTAGCTTCGAACTGGATTCCTGCATGTTTCCTAGACACATTCTTCCCATGTGCTTACAAAATAAGCTGTTGTGCTTTTTAATTTTTAAAAATGTATTCTGAAAAACGCAGTGGAAGATGTTACCAATGTGGTTTCTAAAACCCTTGGACTTGAAGCCTGATTCTTTCATCTTGTTGTGTCCATACTGGAACCATATTGATTTATATTAAATTCCTTTGCAATCCTTCATGGTGGTGAACCTCAAGTAGGAATTGGCACTTCCAAAATAGGCACCATTCATAGAAACTTGAAGCCAACAGGTGTGCTTTGTAGCATCTTGCTAGTGTACCCAAGTGCCATTCCCACCAGTTAACATTTTCTTCTTATGCTGCCTATAGTCCTCAGTGCCCATCAAGTAACATTCTAATGCTGTATCTCCAGAAGTCTTGTGTGTCTCCGTCACCTCCTATAGGAGTCCACCTACTGAGCCACTTTGAAATCAATTCTTCTGAGACATGAAAAGGTTTTCCTGGGTTGTTAAAGGAGGCAGATAAGGCTTTTCCCCTCTTCAATTTCCTCTTGTACTTTATCACTAGAAGTGGCGATTTCCGCTTGGGCAGAGAAGACAGCACAGATGAATGTCAGGACGGTTCCACCAATAGCAGTGTAGAAGGCCCAGCCCAGAGAACAGTCACCAAGTTTATAAGCAGAAGCATAAGGTCCACAATAGCTTATTGCCTTCTGACAGCCCCAACCAGCAGGGTACAAGATCAATCCAAGGATAAGGAAGAGACCTACCAAGGCGAAGAAAGAGTAGTTAGAACAAAAGTGCAATAAACCTACATAAATCAAACAGTAGCACAAAGGGGAAGTCATTCATAAAGGGAAGTAAACCATGATCAAACGTGAGTTTTGATCATTAAGATGCAGAATGACGTGGCTTACAATCTAGAGACCTGGAAATGGTGCTTTGTTTGCCATACAATTGCTGGATTGATGTCCTGGATGTGATGAACTATTTTAACAAGGGTAAGATGAAACACTTTTGTGCAGGACAAACCTAGCAAAACCTGGATGTAGAATGAGACGGGATTCAAAAGCTGGCTCCCCTGATGATTACCAGTGAAAATGTAAAACATAATATTGCTGGAAAAGCTTGCACTATCCAAATTAACTTAATTTTTAAGTCTTATTAGGCATTTGGGACGCTTGAATCTCCATAGAAGACTAGAGTCCATTGGGCCAAAACCAAACCATTAGCTTTAATTTTGGCTGCAAAAGTACACTGCTTGTAGTTCCATGTTTCAGATGTATTTACAGGGCAATATATCGCTTGCAAGTCTTTTTTGAAATAAAAATCCAAACAGCGCACACTCCCCCTCCACAATAGCTTCAATTTCAATCCCTGCTTTCCTCATAGGCACAACTTTTCTTCTTCACAATTGCATATAAAATAAGTTTTTATTTTGTTTTGTTTTTAAAAAATGTGTCCAGAAACAAATGCTATGGCGGATGTTCTTAGCAGCCCATTGAGCTCCACTGTAAAACGTCATTTCATTGTGGGAGGAACGGTTGGGTAAATCCATCTTTTTAATTGTACCATGTAAAACTAATCAAAAAGCAACACTGAAAACTACCTACTTACTGTATTAAATGTACTCATTATTTTCCCCAAAGCCTGCGTTTTTACCAAGTTATAAATCACAGCCGTTATCTGTGTGTTTCTCAGTAAATCTTCAGGGCATGAACAGATGTGAAAACTAGCTTCTGTCTGATTCAAAGCAATTAAGATTTTACATGCTCCAATACATTATAGTTTCTTAATTATTGGGATAGAATGCCAGCCAGCTGTGAGAAACAACCCAGAACCCCACTTTACTTAAAGCAGGGCTGGGAAATATCAGTAGGTCCAAAATATGCCAGCCAGGCCCTGAAACACACAAAGTCCTTTAGGAAGCATTTCTTGAATAAAGAATAACCTGGATTATTTGTAACCTTATATCATTTTGTTGGTTACCAATATACATATGTGAATTTTTGTCAAATCTTCATTTGTAGGGATTTCTCTGTGTACTCGGGAACGAGCAACGTTAGTGTTTCCTGTCAGAATGCCTTCGTCACTGGACATATAAAGTATTGTTTAATCTTGGGCAGACGAGGATAAACTGGGCTTTTATCCTGCTGAGCCCACCAACAGTGACAGACTAAACACCCGAAATCCTTTTCCTGATGTCATCAGAAGTTCCTTTGTTAGAGTTGAGATAGCATAATTCTGACTATGAGACCCTCTGCTTCTCCAGGCACAGCAAAATGGTTTGAAAATAGTCATTTTAGTCTTAAATGTTGCTTGAAATGTTTTTCACCAGATAGTAGATGCATCAAAGCTGCACCAATCAGAATTAAGGGCAGCTTCTCTAACCAGATTTTTTTTCATGTGCGTGTGTAAAAAGCAAACAACTACAAGCATAATCAAGGAAGGCAATATCTATGCTACAAACCTATTCCAGTTTAATCATCAAAGAGTTCCAAAGAACTCTGGGATCTGTACTTGGGAGGATGCTAATTAGGTAAGGGAGCCTTATTGACCTCTGTTACTGGGCCTCCATTTTCTGGGGAGAGGGAATTATTATTAAATTTGTGGTGTAGAGAGGCTCTGACTTGCTGTTTAACCATTTGGGGAGATGGGTGTCTTGTATTTTTAACAGGACTACTTATTGGCACAGGAATGGCACACAGTCTTAACAAGTAATGTGCTTACACTTCAACTAGGCTCTTCCTAAATGTGCAAAGTTCTTTTTTTTGTATGCCTCTTCAAATTGTGCCCTTAGCTTTTATAATGCACAGCAACTGCTATCTGATGAAAAAACAGGTTGCTTACCTGTAACCGTGCGGAGCTCCCATCTGTGTGATGCACAGAGACCACGAAGAAGAATCAACAGATCTCCTCTTCCCTCCCCATCTCTCTCTGTGTTATATCTTTTTAAATTGTAAGCCTGTGGGCAGGGACTATCTTGTTTTATTGATTTATGTAAGCTTCTTTTGGCTGAGAGGTGAGATTAAAACTGTTTTAAATAACTTATAAATAATTATACAGATTTATTAGACAACTCAGTACATTTAGGCTGAAACCCTATACATACTTCCCCAGGAGTACGCCCCATTGAAAACAATAGAGCTTGCTTCTAAGTAGACATGAACAGAATTACACCGCAGAGCAATACATGTTTGTTAGCAAAGGCCAAAATCCATTTTGTGTTGTACACAGGTTGACATTAGGAGAGTTGGATTAAACAGTTATGTCTACAGCCATCTATTCTATCCAGAAGTCATAGTACCCATTGCAGGCAAAATTTAAGAAACCAGTTTCTCCCTTTTCCTTTTAATTTGCCATTCATTAGTTTGCCTCTGTATTTTAATTGGGGAACATGAAAGCAGAAGTCCCTCAATACTTAAGTATTGAAGTATCAAATACTTAATGATCCTTGTTAATGTTGTGCACAATACAATCTGGGGAAGAAATGGAGTAATTAATTAATGTACTACCCTTAATTTAGTAGATTCTCAGTGGTTGGAACCAACTTTTGGAGTAAAGTTAAGTCGTATATTTGTAGGTGTAGCTGCATTTTTAAATGGCTGCCATTCATCCTTAAGTTCAAGTAAGGAATTCACACACACTTTACTCCTCCAAAAACAAAGAAGAACAAACACAGTGTGGTCTAAATGTTACTAGTAGCTGGTAAACACAAATTGATTTTGAAGAACAGAATTCTAAAACAAGGGATGTAGAAAATAAATACAAGAAGCTGACAATATAATTTTGAAGTGAGGTTTATTCGGTTTTGTGACATTATGTGTCTGTATATAATGAACTTGTGGTTTTGATTATGTATTCCTGTTATATATATATATATATATATATATATATGTGTTTTATGGTGAAAGAAAGATGAATGACACGAATGGTTGATTTGCTTATGTGTGATGATTGGCTTAGTGTATGAAGGGGGGTGAAGTGTGTGTGCTATTAAAAATAGATGTGTGTTGTGTTGTGTGAATCAGATAGATAGGGAGGGATAAGTTTGAAAACTGAGGTCTGTGGGGATTGGGAGGGAATTGTTGGAGAGTGTGATCTAGGCCAGATCTACACTAAGCAGGATATAGCACTATGAAAGCAATATATATAAGGCAGGAGCTACAACAAGCAGGATATAGCACTAGGGCTGTGAACGGACCCCCGATCTGATCTGGATCCCGATCTGTGAACCAATTAGAGCGCCGCATTTGCCGGTTGTGATGGGTGATGTCATCACCCACTGCAACCAGGAAATGCGACAGCCCACAGCAAGGACGAAAGACGACGTCAGGATGACGCGGAGGAGGTAGCAGGTAAGCAGGGAGAGTGGGGGAGGGGGAGAGTGGGAGGGAGTGCTGTGATTGGATCCGGACTGTGGATCTGATCCAGCCCCATCCAGGCCCGATCCAATCCAAATCTGGGATCCAGAGGCCCAGATCACCCCGATCTGACTCGGGATTCGGGATCTGGATCCGGTCACAGCCCTATATAGCACTATGAAAGCGGTATATGGTATGTGTCTATGGCCCCCAACAGTTGTCAGTGCATTTCAATACCGCTATAAAGCAGTAGTGTGGCTCCTGCCTTTCATATACCGCTTTCATACCACTTTCATACTGCTATATCCTGCTTGGTGTAGATTGGGCCCTAGAGTACTATGTATGAGAGAACATGTATTGATAGAACCATTAAGAGTTGCTTGTTATTTTTCAACAACTTATTATTGTAATTAATAAAGCTTTCTTTGTTAATCACAACAATTGCAGTACAAGGTTATAGAGTAAAGTTTGTGTGTCCTTTTAGATAGAGGACTGAGTGTGGTTTGGGCCTGAGCCTAAGGTCCTGGTAGCAGTTTGTGTGATAGAAAGCGGATCCTGCTGGGGGTAAAGAAAGGCCTTAGAGAAGGGGAGTTCTCACTGGGAATAGGCTGCAACACCACAGGCAGCATGAGCTAAGATCATGCATGCTCAACTAACTAGTTGTGATGCATTCCTCATTTGAGTTTCAATGGAGCTCCAGGAATGTAACAAGAACTTAAGAAAAGCCCAGCTAAACCAGACCAAAGATTTGGCTAGTTCAGCATCCCGTTCCAACGGCAGCTAATTGGATCATTTGGGGGAAACTTCCATGCAGGGCCTGATAGCATCCATGTTCCTCAGCTGTTTGGCTCTCACTTCTGGTAGGCAGAGGTGCACTGCGCCTTGGAACGCTGGGGGTCCGTTAGCTATCCTGACAAATAGCCATTGAACATAAGGAACAGTGCTGGTGTTGAAAGCTAAGAACTCAGTTAATAAAGTTTAGCACTAAAATTAATCATCACGTATCATCACCCTAAAGACAGACTGCCATGCACTATATTTGAGTAATGCCACAGCAGCAGCACTAGCTTTGCAGTGACATAAAGCAGATTCCCCCGACCTGACATTGGAAACAGCTCCTTCAGACCATAGTTACCCAGCTATTTGTTTGGATAAGCAGAAGCTGCTATGGAGTTTGGAGAGTCCCTTGCCCTGACAAATTATCAAACCGTATACAAACTTCAATTGCAAATCCAGAAACAATCCTGTCCCATTTCCTACCAAAATAGGACGTTTGTCTGTGTAAAAAAAATGCCACTAAAAAAACAGAAATGAGCCCAACATGAACAATGGTCCATGCTGCATTATTTAAACAAGGGAGGGGAGGGAGGGAGAGAACATGTCCAGGTAGCTTCCACCACCTTAAAAACTGTTTTGCTTTTACTCACTTGAAACATAGTGGGATATCAGCTCCAGCACCTTCATTTCATTAAATACTAAGGGCGCAATCCTACGCATATTTACTCAGACAAAAAGGCCTATAGCTCCCAGCATAACTCCCAGTCTAAACGTGCAAAGGATTGTGCCTTAAGGCTGCTTCCACCAAGACACCTAGCACTACCTATCAAAAGACACTGTACAGTTATTCTGTCTTTCTGTCCTTAACAAATTTTCTGTAGAGAGTAAAAAAAGATGGAAAAAGCTATGGGAAAACTGGAGCATTATGAATGGAAGGCAACGATATCTGGGGCCCCCACCAGGGCAATGAAGCAGAGCAATGGCACAATGCATTTCCTCATACGGAAGCACGTAAAACCTCATTCTCTTACTCCAAGCCTACCAAAATGTAAGCCTCATGACGTGTTTCTGGCCAGAGAATATCAAAACATATACCCCTTGTGGCCTGAGTGCCTTAATACCAGGAAACAGGTCCTCCTTTCAAAAAGGGCACACAGCAGGAGCCCCCAATGCCATGGTGCCTTTGTGAACCTCCAACAGCACCCATGAAGCTCTCCACACGCTGCCATCTTCAAACTTTTATTTTTAATTTTTTTCAAAAAATCCTGAACCTGCTGTTCAGCTGGCAGAAAGGAAAGAGTTGCTTCCTGGCTCTACCCAAACTTCTTACATCTACAGAGACCTTTCACCTTTGCTCTCCCTCTCCCTCTCTCCACTCCCAGCCTCTAGCCTTGTAATTTCTCTCTATCCAACCCCTTTCTTAGCTGTTTTTCTCCTTTCCCTATTCCTAGTTACCAGGCCCCACAACAGTCATTATATGACTAGCTACATCCTCCATAGAAGCTTTTTTTGTAGTGGTGCCTACAGCAGTTTCTCAAAATCTAAAATGTGCCCATGGATCCAAAAAGTTTGGGTACCCTTGCATACAGGAACATATCTGTCAATGTTTATCACATTTGTCTTCCGCCCTTCCTCTGAAGAGTCCAGGGTTTTATCCCATATTATCTTCACACCAGCCCCCTGGAGTTATCTCAGATACTGCTGGAAGTGGGGAGAAATTGCAGGGCTGACTCTGATTCCCAGGTTCCCCAGTTTAGAAAGGGGCAGTGAGACGCTGGAGGAAGCTATACCACTACGCCAAATGGGCTCTTTCTGTCCAATTAATGGACTGTGCTAGTGTGGCTGTTTGTGAATCACCACAGAAGAGGACATCTATTTGCATCAGATTTGAATATGATAATTCATATGTAAAGATGCAAATTCAGAAATTATTGTTGTTATTTAAATAGCAATACAGTACATCTTGCCATAATGTGGAAACTGTGACCAAGTGAGGTCTGCTCTCCAGATGCTAACTGTTGATGCGCAACTTCCAAGGCCCAGCTCTTCCTTCTGATGCTTCTTTATCTTTATACTAGACTTGAACCTTCAAATAGAGGACATCTTCAAAGTAGAGGACAGCCCTGCAAATAGAGGACTGTCCTCTGCAAAAGAGGACACGTGGCCACCCCAGACGGTGCTTGTTTCAGTCATTAAGACTGAGGCAGTGGCCCACAAAGGAGCTGATCAATTCACCACAGGCAAGATAATTTTAACTTGGCAAGAATCTGCACCCTGGAGAAAAGCAGGCACTCTCCCTCACCTTATTGCTGACTTCCAAGCCCTCAATATCTCTAGCAGATTGCATTGACTAGCACAATTGGTTTTTCAGGGAAAACTACAGCTGTGTCCCTATAGTAGCCTAAGGGATAATGCAGCTCAATATGGATGTCACATGCAAGATCCTGTCCCTTGCATTGGGCAAGATATCTCACAAATCTACTGAATAATTAAGAATATATTAGCTAGGCCTAGCAAATCCTAATCCAAACCACTAACTGGTTAGAAATCTTCAGTAGCTTTGGTTCTCTGAATCAATAATTACAGAACACAAATCAACCAAGGGAAGTTCCTAAAAAGTGTTGGAAGGATCTGAAACTAAAAGCCACAAGGGTTGGTTGGCCAAAACAGGACTTTCCCATCCTCTTTCCTAATTCAGTTACACTTTACTGCAACTGTGTTGAACTCGTGTATTTCGTTTTTACCACTAGAACACCCACATACAGTGAGTCAGAGACAGCTCAAAAATCATAAGACCTTAAAATGATCCCTTATTCTTTCTGTTGCAAAACTCCATACCAATAATTTTCAGAGGCTCAAGATGGTAGCTAGACATGTTTTCTGAAAGACAGCTTGATCACCACTACCAATCTTTCCCAACAATGCATAGCCAATGGGGACGGGGAGGAGTACTGACTCTTCTAGGCTACATTCAGTTCACAACAGGGAACAATGAAGCCCAATAATCCCAGCCAATGATCTTGTGATCCCTTGAACTTGCCTCATGCTCCTCTGGAACACACACGAGATCTGTGGCATAGCCAGTTCCTCAGTGGGTATGTTGATGTAAAAAGCTCAACACAAACTGTACTCCATATGTAATTTAATTTACTTGGGCACAATATGTGCCTCACTGAAACAAATGGATGTACTCTTCCGCAACTTCCATTAATTAATAATGGTATTGCAAGAGAGGTTCCCTGGCTTTTGTATTTACCAGCGTTGGGGAACATGTGGCCTGCCAGACTCCCATCAACCCTCATCATTGGCTATGCTGACTAGGGCTGATGGGAGCTGCAGTCCAATAATATTTAAAGGGCCACGCATTCCCTGGTATATAAGAAGCTGCCGAATAGCTAGTAAGATTGTCTAGCCCAGTCATGTCTACCCTTACATCCCCTCTACAAGGATTCGCTTTTGCGCCTGGTTAGGCGATTATGCGCATAATCGCTGAAGCGCATTTACGCCTATTACCTCTGCACGAGAGGCGGCGACAGGCAGCAAAGCGCATTAAGGGATGACCAAAAAGTGCTTTACAAGTAGTTAATGCGCATAAGCGCTTGTTCACATAGTAAAAATGCGCTTTAACGGCCGGAGCAAAATAAAACTCGCTGTTTAACGCGCATTCGATAATGCGCATAATCGGAGAGATAACACGCCTCTACGCCCGATTTGCACTCCGTTCTTGTAGAGGTAAATTTTTAAAGCGCCTTGAAAGAGCTTTAAATGCCTCTTGTAGAGGCAGCCTTACTGGCAGTGACTCTCCAAGGTCTCAGGCAGAGTCTTTCCCATCATTTGCTCCATGAGATCCTTTTTAATTGGAAATGCTGGGGTTGAACCTGGGACCTTCTGAATGCAAAGCATGTGTTCTACCACTAAGCTGTGGACTCTCCCCAGGACCTGCTGCAGAATTTCCTTGGGGAGTTTAAGGTTCTGACCTTGAAAGCCCTCTAAACGGCTTGGGATCAGAGTATGCGAAAGGAATACTCTTCCCATGTGTACCTGCCAGGACCCTTAGGTCACCTCCAGAAACACTTGCCAAATGAAGCTAGGTGGGTGGTTCAAGAGAAAGGTCCTTCTCAGTTGTGACACCCCATTTATAAAATGCCCTCCCCGAAAAGGCTTGCCTAGTGCTCACAGTTCTCTTTATGGCTCCAGGCAAAGACATTCCTCTTCTCTCAAGCACTTTAGATTTTATTATTGCAATTTCAATCTTCTGGAGCTTTTAAATCCCTTTGTGCTATATATTTCATCGTTGTTGTTGTAGCCCGTTTTATTGTTTGAAACTCTCTGAGAACATTTTGTTATATTGCAGCATATAAACATCATAAATAAATATATAAATAGGTAGATACGGGTTGTGATTTGAATCAGGGCCATGGCACTGGGGGATGGAGAGTTAACTCCTCTACTTCCAATGCCATTTTCCCAGCCTGAATTGTACCCTCCAAGAGCTGCTAGTTGTCCAAGGGGGGATATAGCAGATTGGAAGTGGGCAGGAAATTTTGATGAGGAAAACTGCATGGGAGAAATGGTTTACCCTCACTCCCCAAGTTGGGTGTTCTCTTGATGCCCTGTCTGGTATGATTCACAGTGCCAGTTGAACACCAAACATTACAAAGAAAAGAGGGAAATAAAACACAAGTACTTCCTATTTCTTTCAAAGTGTTTACAGTAACAGCTCTAGTGGGATGTGTGGAGCTGAGCTGCAGTACGATCGGTGAGCTTCTACTATAGATGTCAAACTGAAATATCAACCCAGGTGACTTCTGTGAGCTCTCCGACTTGAACATCAGTTAAAATCAAGACATTTGTGTTTCCACTTTCCAAGCTTCTTTGCAACATTTGGATGAGCTTTTATTCAGTTTTCACATCAACCTGATACTTTACCTAAGTGCTTTAACCAAACCGAAGAAGAGAGCTAAAATGTTAATTGATCTTTAATATCTTCTTTACACCTGCCTTTTAAGACCAAAGTAATTGATTCCCACCCCAACCCCCGCTAACTTTAGCAGTAAAGTACTTCACTTCTGTGTTGTACATACTGATGTTCTTTGCTTTTTCCCCCATGCCACCTTCAAAAAGGAATCTCTACTCAACTGTTCTTTCTGACAGGAAAGGAGCTGTTGCTGGGGGAGGGGCCATAGCTCACTGGGACAGTACCTGCTTTGCACGCAGAAGGTGAGGTTTAGGGAATTTGGCCTGAGGTAAAAGAAGTCATTAGAAGCTTGTAGTAGCAACAGTGTCTCTTGAGTCCTAAAGAATTATCTGTCACTAAGCAGACTTTTAAAACATCGAAGAAAATATTAGTAATCTCTTATGTACAAAACATCCCCTTAATAAATTACTTAATAGTTCATCTTTTCTCTACTGTTGGTGTGCATCTCACGCTGAACCTTCTTATACCAGCTACTAGGAAGTTTTAAAATAGTCTAACATAATTGCAGTGAAAAGGCTCAGTTATAGTGAGTTATAGTGGCAGAGAGTTCCTCAGGTCCAGAAATATAAGCATTTGTTCTAAATAAGAAACCCTATACATGGGAAAGCCCAGCGAGGGAACAGTTTCCCCATAGGTGGTGGCAGAGCTGGAGAGAAGAAATCCCCATAGGGAACAAAGTGCGTGAGAAGCATATGCCTCATTTTCAAGCAGAATCATGCTTCCAGGGGGCTGTCTATATGCACCAAAAGCCCTGGGGTGCCTACATAGTGGCACTGCATCGATTATACGACATCGCAGCCACCTCACAGTCATCACAGTGCTTTCCTGTGAATCTGTGAAGCAAAAAAGTCAGGGACTTACTCAGAGTTTCTCCAGAGCAAGGCAAGTATGGCGCATCCACCATCTATCCTCGCTCCGGAGGCATGGCAGAGGCGTAGCCAGGCAGATAGCATCCCCTGATTGGTTGCCATCCATCTCAGCAGAGGGAAGGCACAGCCCCCAGAAACCCTGCGCTTTCGCTGCTGTGTCAGGATTAGTCGCTGCTACCCCAACGCAGGAAAAGTGTGGAGTTCTGCTTATCATGATGGCAGCCCACCACTGTATAGGCAGCCCCTGGGAGTGCACATCTGCTGGTAAATAAGGGTGTACTCCTGCACAACGTTTCCCTGCGAAATCACTGTAACTTTTGACATTTTGCCACAGTGGCAAATTTGGCAGCATCAACAGTGGAACACGGGTGAGGGACACAAAACAGCCATGTGGGCCGGGTGTTACTCACCCCTGCAGTAGAGCAATATGAAATTACATCTGATTATGTTATTTTCAGACTTATAAGAACTTTCTCAATATAAAAGAACAAAAGGGAAGGATATTAACTTTTAAAGTACTTCAATTTTGAGCTGCTCACATAGCCACTTCAATTATGTGGGCTTTTTTAAAAAAAAGAAAAGAAAAACTAACCCTGTCTGGACCTAGACAAGCAAAGAGGAATAAGGATGGTTAGGCCTATTGTGAAAATGTATGAATGTCATCCTTGTTTACCAGATAGATTTACTCATTCAAATAGTCTCCAGTTGTGCATACAAGCATGTAACATGAGATGTCCAACTGTATACACAATGCTCTAGTCTTCCACAATGCATCCTTTTTTGGAGGTAGAACTATCACAAGAATTATTTGAACACATATATAGCTATACACAAGTGTTCCCTGCATTACATGTTATGCCAAAAAAACAAGCACTGGAAGTATGGGCCCACTACACTACCACAGCCAGAACTTCCAGATGTGTGGGAATGTGTGCACTGGCTCCATGCTGTTAGCTAATGGTGATATCAGCGATGTCTGGCTTGAATATAATATTTTAGCACAAGTGCCTTAAAACAAAATATGTCCATTTCAAGAGGCTCCATCAAATTAGCTGAATGTATATCTGCCCTAACAGCTGCTTGCAGATTCATGAGCGGACAGTACAATAATACTAGTAGGCCTTTTTCCTCTCTTCCCATTCAATTATTTAAAATTTATTAATGCTATAATTCAAGACTTGCTTAACTAGGAATTTTCTTGACCTTGTCTTTGCCCCGGGGTGGCTCTGAATTGACACTGCATCAGTTATATGATGCTGCATCAGTTATATGACACAGCTGCTGATTTGGAGCCACCTCGGGGCTAAGATCTGCGGCTGAAAAGTTGGGGATTTACCCAAATTTTTCCAGCCAGAGTGAGGCCAGCATAGCTGGTTTGCACTCACTCGGGAGCCATGCTAGGGGCTTTCCTGGGCAGAAGGCGACCGAGCCTTTTCTCCACCTCATTGCAGAGGATGTCCTCCACCTGCGAAGACAACCACGCCAGCTGCATCTTTCTTTCCCCAACCGGATTTGCTTTTGGGGAATGTTCCCTCCGCCTTTTCCCAGATTCATATTCATATAGAAATAAGCTTTCTGGACCTGGGCATACCTGGGCAAAGGACGGGGGGTGTACAGTGCCGGAACCCCTGAGCTTTCGCTGCAGTGTTGGGATTAGCCACACACACACACCCCACCGCAGCAGTGAAAGCACAGGGTTTTGGCTCATTGCAGTGGCAACCCACCACCATATAGACAACCTCCTGGAGTTAAGATTTATTCAACTGGAATCAAGCCCGATTGAAATCAATGGTATTTCTTGTATATGTAGTTAGTATTGTACTTTAAACCCACCAAGGAAGATAAGGGAAGCAGAAAAGACATTTCACAATCCTTGATGCAATTTTGCCAGTGCACAACTCTGCTGTATGCTATCTTTGTGACTATCATCTATACAAGTTTAATCTTGCGCAGTCTAAAAATGAAAAGCACATGCCAAGCAGACTGCCTAAAGGTTAGGTGGCCAGGTTTCCCTGAATGTTTTCATTTTACAAGATCTGTTGGCTCACCGAGCACTGTGCAGTGTTTTACAAAACCCATTCCAAAAGTGGCCTCAAGGAACATTCCATCTTGCAAAGTATGTAAGCTAGGACATAAGTCAACCACCCATTTGCCTGTGTAACATTGGTAAGAAAAGTTTGGTGGTGAGCAGGAATGTTGTCTTGGCAGAAAATGTTAGGTTAGATCCAGGATCTTCCTTCTGAGAGAGGAAGAGCTCCGCTCGCAGAAGGTCCTTCCATCCCCACCACAGGTCACTCCATTTAGCAGGGTCTCCTGCCTGTCTGTGTAGCATTTTCAAGGAGCTGTCATAGGAAGGAGGTGGCGAGAAAGTCCACTACCACTAGTACATCTGATCCATCTTAAATCTGGATTACTTCAAACCTCCTAATTGTATTCCACTTCCAAGTTACATGCAGGTGCATCAAAGTCCCTTTCACCAGCAATAGGCAACCCTGTGCCCTTTAGATATTTTGGACTACAACTGCCATAAGCCCAGCCAATATGGCCAATGAACAAGGATTCTGGGAGCCGCAATCCAAAACATCTGGAAGGCACCAGGTTGCCTACCCCTGCTTCTACTTTGAAAGTAAAAAAGTTTGGGGGAGAAAGCACTGCAAGAGAGAAATGTTAGGAGGTAGCAAATTGGACAAGCAAAAAAAAATCAGTATTATGGTATCGTCTCAGAAGCAATTTGCCAGCTTTTATCAGCTCAGCTCCTTTATTTCCTCCTCCATATAAAGCTTTGAGATTATACCACCTATATTTCCTACTGGGGATTCTTCATATATGATCGTTCATGTCCATCACATATCCAACAGGAAAGCTGATGTGTCCATGCAAGTATACGCAGGGGGGGTCTCTGCACTATGAATAATCCAGAAGACATAGGAAGTTCTAAGCTATCGATTTGGAGCCAAAGTACACACTATGTGATTTAAGGACAATTTCGTGAGGAAAACGGGTAAGGTTTAATCCTTCCCTCCTGCAATCCAAATCAAGGACATGCACACTCACACAAGAGTAAATAAACAGCTAACTCTCACTACACACTACGTGACTAGGGTAACATGTAGTTTGGCTCTTGAGTAGCAAAAATGACCCAAATTAGGATAGTTAAAACACAACCAATTTACCATTCTGTACCACTTGAAATCAGTACTTTCATATATTTCATATATTTCGCTTTTAGGCTCATTCCCTCTTTCGAATAAATCCATAAAGTATTTTTCTGAGCTTTAACTTTCAGCAGGCTTACTGGAATGCAGCCATTTAAATACAGGAACTTATGCACCACACAGTACAGAGTGCTAATGTACTTGAGACAGTGTCAGGATTTCCACTATAAAACACACAGTATTTTCCAAGAAATGTAGAAAGATGGCATTAATGGGTAAAAAAAAGGTCCCAGCCATAGCACAAAACATGCACTTTAAAACAAAATCTGAAAAGTATTTTGAGAGCAGTTTTATTATAAGCATGGAAATATCCGATAGATAGATAGATAGATAGAGCAGAACCTCAGGCTTGGGGGCCCAATCCAGCCCTCAAGGGATCCTCAGGTGCCCATGTCCCATTTTCCTGACTCCATCAGCTTTTCCCCACACCGATTGTTTAGTGGTTTCCCAGCTTTTATGGACTTTTTCCCCATTCTAAAAAGTTGAAATACCTTTCTTAAGGCTTAGTTATTGGCAGCAAGAGATTTAAGCAAAAACATCCTGGTATTTTTGGTAACCCGATCATTGCTTTTTTGCCTAACCTACCACTGCAACGTGGCACTTGAAAGCTTCTCCTAAAAGAAAGAGGTTCTGCACCCCAATTTATAGTTTCATTAGTGAACACGGCACCTTTCAGAGTTTTATAGACAAAAATAGTCAAGTCTGTGCTCACTAGAAACGTATAATATAAGGCAGCGGTCCCCAGCATGGTGCCTGCAAAGCCCTCCAATGGCGCCCCATGAATGTCTCCAATCACTACCCCTTTGAAGCATTTTTTTTTAAAAAAAAATTTAAAACACAAGAGCGTTATGGCAGGGGGTCCCCTGGTGGCACCTGTGATGCTCTCCATTCTGCGTGCTTCAAAATTTTATGGACTGGTTATTTGTGAATAGATGTTTACCAGTCCTAAGCAGAAAAAAACACTTACTTTCAACCAGTTAATAATTATTCTCTCTGTGACAGAGGTGGTGCAGCCAGGGCCAAGGAAAGAAGTTGCCAGGCTGGATAGAGAACTGCTGCAGGCATCATCAGGCCCGTGGGCCAGAGCTTCCCCACCCCTGCACTAGTTCTTATTTTAAAAGTTCTTATGAGTGTTCTTTCTGGCAGAGAGGAGAGAAGCAAGATCCCTGCAGCTCGTTCCCTGGCCAATGGATGGGATTAGGCAGCTGCCATCAGCTTGCCATAAGCACCTTTCCTTGGTGGGAAGGCAAGCGGGTATAAATTACATCAAACATACAAATGTTTTTTCTTAACTTCTGTGACATCCCAGCCCCCAGCTACTCTTTTTCAAAGGCCACTGGGGGAAGGCACGATTTGGCTAAAATTGGAGGGAGTCAGTTGTGTGTGTTGTGGATTTCACTAAGGACTTCCTAGTCTGTCCTTTCTTCTAGTTCAAGTAGTAGTATCTCACAGAGTTGTAATGTGTGCTTGTGCGAATATCAAGACCATGTGGGTATGACCAATTGCATGGGGTCTTTCTGATTCAGTTGGTACCTTGCTGGATGGGAAAATATTAATCAGGTGGGTAAAGGTTCATGAGGTGTGATATACAGAAACTGATATACTGCAGCTGCATGGGATAACACCATGGAGAGGCAGTTCCCATGCAATGCAATAAGTGTGTGTGTGTGAGAGAGAGAGAGGGGGGGGGTGGAGAGAAAGGGGTCTTGGAAAGTGGCAGAGAGAGAAATAATGCTGGACACATGAGTCTTAGTAATGTCTGCATGGGTGCTTCCTCATTTTCCACTCAAGATCTGAGAGCACCATTCTCTTCAACCAATTCCTCATGCTCTGTGTGAATCACAAGATCTGAAGTTTTTTGATCAGATCAGAGTCCTAGGGATGTGATTCTATAGCCACTATTAGCACAAAAGGATGTCCAGAGATCTTAGCCACAAGCTCTACGTTTCCCCACTGCAAATCATTTTTCTTAAGCATGCACATTTATAGTGATAAGCCTACCCAAAGACTAAATATACCTAGAGACTTGAAACAATAGTATGGCATACATACTGCTAAAATTTAGTGGCTGAAAAGAGGAAGCTATTATTGCAGTCAATTGACTTAAAATTAATTCCCTATTAGTATTTTAAGAACAAAATTGCTTACACACAGATTTTTCAAGTGATTCACAGCCTTCTTAAAAATAGCCCATGCACTTCCCAAAAGATGCTCAAACAACCGCCTGTCCAGTCTCTTTTGTTTGTTAAGTAGCAATTACGGATCTAATGATATGGTTCCATTGCTCTTGGTCCCTTTGAAGCTGATGATGTATTTTTTCCTTAACAGTCTTGGTTCTACATGTTTACAAAATGAAGATTGCTGCTTCCCCACTTTAACAACAAGAAAGCACTGTATGACAGCAGGAATTCCAACAGGAACTTTTTAATCAGGAGACAGATTATTTGCAGACAGACTAAAAAGTTCCTTGGACCAAGATATGTGTGGGCTCACAGTGACCTGCAAGCTGACATGCTCATGCAGATAAAGGTCTTGGAATACAACCTTAGAAGAATAAAAGCATATTTACATTCTGAAAGCCTCACTTTAATATCACCCAAGTCATAGCCTTAAAAAAACTGGAGAGAAATTCAAAAACTGGTGTACAGTTTTCTTCTTCTCCCTGACAAATTCCAGGAACATATAAAGCATTAATCACAATAATTTATGCAGATTTTTGAAGTTAACCTGTGCTGTAATCCTATGCACGCTTACTAGGGAGTAATTACCACTGCACTTGCTTCTAATTAATCAAGCCGATCTTGAAAGTACTCATGCCAACAGAAATGTAAAATGATCAAATTTGGGGGGAAAGTGTACCATGTTCCAATCACTCATTAAAACAAAACAATGCCACGGTTAGTTTGTGAAATATTTGCACTTCACAAATATTTGCTTCATGGACCGCAATTAACTAGACAAGTATTAACTGGACCTCAATCCAAATCTAAGGGAATGTTTTTATTGTCCTATCTGGTTTCAGCCATGCTGAGAAACAACATGAACTATTTGCTTAAGCAATTTGCAAGAGCAGGAACTAAGAAAACTTGTGCATCATAGCTGTGGCCTGTTATCAGCAGGAACACTGGCAACAACAATCCATATACAGTAATGATGCCATCAGTGAAGTCAATAAAGAGTCATCTCAAAGATATGCTAGCCATGAAATAATTTTTAAAAATTGTGTGGTTGCTTTCCATCCATGAAAAGTCACACTTTCAGAAATGGATGCTATTCATATTAATGGTAGCATATTTGTAAAACCGGCATTCAACCAGAAAGTTTCAAATCCAGAAGTGGTTCATACTCTGATATACAGTGGTTTGTAGCACCATCACCACTGTTTTCTCTTTTCTGTTGAGGGTTTTCTTAAGAGCAGGAAAAACATGGGGTGGAGGAGAGACCGAACATGAAAGAATGGCAGGTGACTGCTTTATACATAATGCCAAATCACAGTTTGTCACCATGTGAATGAGCCTTTAAAGCAGAGGTGTTGAACCTCATCTGAGCGCTGCCTTCCAGTGGCGGGTAGGGCCGAAGGCAAAAGGGGCAGATCCAAAAAACAAAACAAAAAATACCAGCGTATTTTAGCTTAAACCTCTTACTACTAGTAACTAAGCCTTAGGAGAGACATTTCAAACTTTTAGAATGGGGAAAAGCTGCACAAAAGTCATGAAACTGCTAAAGATTGGGGGGGGAGTGGGGGCCAGGAGAAAGGGGCATCTGGGAACCCAGGAAGGCTGGATTTGTTCCCCAGGCCTGAGGTTCTGAACCTTTGCTTTAAATGCAGACTCATTCACTCCCTCCTCCTCTGACATCCATAGTTCTTTCCTTCCTATTTTATGGTCCTTGTATTTATATTTATTGTTGTTCCCTGCCTCGAGGAGGGTTAGAAATAAATAAATAAATAAATAAATAATTATTATTATTCTCTTGACTTCAGGCAAACTATAGTTTGCCATTTTGCCCAAACCAGCAAAGTATAGTTCAAGCCTTTTTTAAAAAAAGATGAAACCTGGTTGCCAAATACAAACCATAGATTAATGATGCCTTCCCCAACCTGGGCCAGATCTACACCAAGCAGGATATGCCGGTATGAAAATGGTATATAAAAGGCAAGAGACACACCAAGCAGGATATAGCACTATGAAAGCGATATATGGTATCGCTTTCATAGTGTCAGGGCACTTTAATACTGCTATAAAGCAGTAGTGTGGCTCCTGCCTCTTATATACCACTTTCATAGTGCTATATCCTGCTTGATGTAGATTGGGCTATGGTCTCTCCAGATGTTTTGGATTACAACTCCCAGCATTCCTAACCATTGGCCATGCTGGCAAGTGTTCATGGAGTTAAAGGTTGATTTACTGATTCAGATGATACAGCACATTCAGATTTTACCTCAGGGAGGCAGTAGTGGCATGTGAGGGAGGAGAGTATATAAGCCTGAAGATCCTTAAAAGCCTGTTAACATCACACCCAAACCCGAAATGGTTGCCATTACATCTGAACCAATCCAGAAAAAAGGAGAAAACCAGAGAGTCAGACAGACAATTCAAAAACGTATGGGAAGTAGGTGGTCCTATGTTTCAGCTTATGGGTGAATATGTGAGGACACCATTTTAAATAAATAACTTCTGGGCTTCCCCCAATAGGTGCAAGCAACTAGCAGCAAGAATGCAAATCCCAGCCAGATGTGTATGCTTTAACTGAACCATGGAAGGACAATATATGCAGTTTTCTTCCCTCATCAATGTAGCATACACAGATGTGTGTCTCCCCTCTTGTACTAACTGATCATACAATAGAGAGAGCGAATAGAAGGAAAATGACCTATTTTTCCTTTAATCTCCCTCCCTGGGGAACCTTGAACGATCATGGAACGTGTACCCTCCCTGTTTCATTGATGTATCTGGAACAGCAGCAAGTTCTCATTTGGTCCTAGGGAGACTCAAACAATTTTTTCTTGACTTGGAGGCAGTTTATTGGAACAGGCGAAAAATGTCTAGAAAAGAAAATCTTGGAGGGAATGCTGTCTTATCTACATACGACAAACATATCAAAGGTGTTTCAGTTTCTGCTTTGTCACACCTACCTGCAATTCCTTGTAGCAGCCCACAGACGTTAAAAATACTCTTCTTCATAATACTCTGTACACACATGGTGAAAACAGATACAAAAGCAACAGCACAGAGTATCAAGATCCCCACCGCAAGGAAAATAGCAGTAGCCTGCCAGAATCCACTGGCAATCTCATTGAAGTTCTCTGCATAGGGGCCGCAAAGTGTGTCAGGCAAGGGAGACTGCATGTGCGGGAGCCTGATGCACCGTCCATAGATCCCCAAGGCTGGACGATAGGGCTCCAGCGATCTTCCTGTCCCGTTGTCCGTGTCCTCAGAATTCCCAGGCTTTGCCTTGCCAATCAGCCAATCAGCACTCATGAAGGCTATGAGCTCTGCAAAAGCCACAACAATACTCAGGAGTGTCCACAGCATTGAGCGGCAAGTGACAATGACATGACACATATTGCTGCCCAGAGCTTGTGGCCCCTGCAGCTCAGAGCCTGAAATCCAAAGTAAAAAGGAATAGTAAAATATTTATCGATTTAAATAAGGGATACGAGGATATCCTGATTCTGTTCAGCAATTCTCCAACAGTAGATATAGGAAGTATTCTCAGCAGCAGTCAGACACGCAATGTTTTGCAAACAGTCCATTCACTGATGCCAAACTTTTAGTTTCTCTTTTTCTCTTCTTTGGTTGCAGAGCACTGAAGTGTTTGTGTCCGTGTTAATATTCATACTGGCACATGACGTTTCAATAGTGTGTGGGAGGCTACAGAGGACTGCCTACTGGTTTGACATCACATACCTAAGGGAGAAAAAAGGAGAGAGAGAGAGAGAGAGAGAGAGAGAGAATGTTAGCACAGAAGAGAAAAAAAATATTTAGCTCTACCCTCACAGTTTCTGAGAACAATCAACGGGTGTTTTCTTGTTTTTTAGCAAAGTTCTAAATCAACATCTAATACTTCTAACATGGGCTTATCAAGTGCAGTCTGCTGGAGACTTTCCAGACTTTTAACCTCAGCAGGTTTATTAATCTCTTGCAGCAGTGCTATATTTACAGTATCAGTTCTACGCCATCCAATTTAGCAGTTGTTTGTCAAAAGCTTTACAAGTTTCACAGAAACTCCATGTACACTCATCCATTCAAGCTCCTGCTTGAATATTGTATGCTAGTAGCTGCTGTCAATGTTAACGAAAACTGAGCAGAAGCAACTTAGGCTGCAATCCTATACACAGTTACCTGGGAGTAAGCCCCATTGAAAATAATGAATCTTTCTTCTGAGTAGACATGTATAGGATCTTACTGTTGGATTGAATGTCTTATCTTTGTGGACAAACACATAGCTCAATCAGAAAGTAATTCTGTGCCTTTAAAAGAGTATTTTATTTAAACTTGACAACTTCCAGGGTGGCATATAATCAATTTTTTAAAAAGGATAAAAAAATAAGTCAACAACAGGTAGCAGAGAAAATCAGCAAGATAAAACCAATCTTCAAAATGTATAATTTTGTTGTTGTTTGGAGCTTTTATGATCGTAAACTGTCCCAAGGGTATTTGTCAATTGGGCAGTAAATCATCATCGTCATCATCGTCATCATCGTCAACATCATCATCATCATCTAGAATGCTTGGGTAAAAAAAAAAAAGATATTCATTTGGCACCAGAAAGATCAGAGAGTTGATGCCATGCAAGCCTCTTGGGAAAGAGCTTTCTACTACAACTGAAGAGGCTTTCTCAGGTTGTCACCCACCTAACCTTTGATGGTGGGGTGACCCAGAAAGACTGTGGAAGGTTACTTTAGCATTGGGGCAGTTTCGTACGGGCACATAATTATTTGGCATGTGTAGCGAGTTGTTAATTGTGCTCGTACTATAGAATAAGGCCTGGTGCTTTTGACCAAGCCAGAGAATGGTCTGATGGCAGATGATGCAGTTCCACAATTGAAGCTAAGCAAGTTTGAGCCCAGTAAGTTGCCTGAATGGGAAACCACCTGGGAGCCATATGTAACCCACTATGAACTCCTTGGAACAAGAGCGGGTAAACACGTAATGAAATAAATAAGCTGTAATATGGTTGCTGTTTAAAATGACACCCTGTGGAGGCAGTTCCACACAACATATTATTCATGTGCAGAGGCTTCCCACATGGATCCATGGAATTTATCCATTTCACCACAAATTACCCAATGTGGTGAAATGATTAGACTGTTAGACTAGGGAAACCCAAGTTCATCCCCACTTGGCCATGAAGCTCACTGGGAAACTTTGGGCCAGTCACTGGCTCAATTCGGACTACACAATAGTCAATGGTGGGTTGACTAACCCTAACCCTAACCCTAGGGGGCACTCCCCACACAACATGGTAATAAATAATCAACTGTGGTGTGGATGAGGATCAGTGCTGAGTTGACTATGGCAGCATTCGGATGACACAATAGTCAAAACAACTGACGATTGTTTCCCCCACACCAGTTGTTTATTGTGTCATCCGAATTGAGCCACTGACTCTCAGCCTAACCTACCTCACAGGTTGTTGTGAGAATAAATTGGAGAGGAGGAGGATCATGTATGCCTCTTTGGGGTCTTTGGAGGAAAGACAGGATATAAACATAATAAATAAATAAAAAATAATATCCAAAAGTGGTCATTATCTATATGGCTTGGTGAATGGATGATCCTAGCCTGTGCAGAAAAGAACATAAAAGGCTGATTTAGTGTGGTTACCTGTTAGGTTTGTATTGGTTGCTTAAAAGTAAAGCTTTATTAGGAAGTTGATTGGTATATTTTCTTAATTTAAAAAGGCAATAAAATGCCCCAAGCTCCGGATACATTCAAAGAGGACAAGCAAAGAGCTAGTTCAATTCACGACTTGACTCCTGGCAGAAATTAAAAGGCAAGCAGCATTATTGTCAGGCAGACTGATGGGCATGCGGTGCAAACACACCCTCTATAAATAACAAACGCTGAAAGATAACGTATCAGTTGCCAAAACAGCGAATCCTCTCAGCATGTCCAATTTCAATAATAAACTGGAAGGAAGGAACTGTAATAATAGTCTCTTTTGACTTCGCCCATGCTATAAAGGAAGTTAAGAGTTTAATAGAAACTTTCACTTAGGAAGCAAAGTAATTAACATTTTCAAAAAAGTGTACCAGATTAATTGCTAGATTGGAACAGAAACATTTACGCAGCTATTGAAATTGGTTTGGGGAGGGGAAAGAATAAGCAACACAACAAATAATAATTCCATGATGTGCAGCCATTGAGTGCAATGAAATTGTCCACAGATATGCAGGGGAAAGTAAGGTTCATATTTATTTTATATTTATTGGTGATCATCTGAATGTTGAAAGGAAAAGTAATAATATCATGAATCATCTACCATGTGGTTGTACAGTGATAACAATGTGAAATCTGAGCCAGGAAAAAAAGTCAGTATCAGTACTAGCTTACATATTACAATTTCAGGGTCCAAAGTTTTCAGGTATGATCAACAGAGACTTTGCGCATGCCAAATAACCTTGGGAGCTGACTGCCCAGTGCTGCTAGCATCTGCAGAGAGCTGCCACTAAGCCAGCCCTTGTGCACAGGTTATTCCTGTTGCAGCCCAACAGTTCCAGAAAGCAGGTTGCAAGTGGTGGGCCATGCTAAGGCACAGCACAAAGGGATCTTAAGGCAGAGGCAACTGGGTGCTTTATCAATTCAGTCCTGTACAATGAGGCCCCAAGTGTTTGTTTGTTTGTTTGTTTTTAATATCAATGGCTTTGTTGTTTAATTGTTTCTGTGCAAGTGGATAGATGGAAACATCATGTCAGAATTGGTTATCCATGCAACTCATGGCTGGAGTCAGAGCCTCCTCACAAATCCACTCCAAAATGCTTATGTAGTTCACCAATTCTGTTACATCTTTTCTGTCTAAGATTTGACAAAACCAACCAATCAACTGCATTCTTCCCCTGAAATAGGCTTAATTTATATCCAATGGTATCTAGAATATTCAAAAATTAGATGCAATATTTCAAAAGAATGCAACAATTCATCAGCTGGTACTACACATGTCCTACTGGATTCAATAGGATTTCCTCCCAAGTAGGTAAGTATAGGATTGCCACCGAACAGTACTAAATCTAGTTTCTGACCTAAACCACAAGGTATCATCTAAACCAACAAAATAAGTAGCTCTAACGTGACAAGTGTAAAGTCATGCCATGGATTATGAACTAGCTGAAAGAGCTAAAGTAATTAGCTGACTTTCATCACAACATAAGGCTAACAGATGAGGGTAGCAGTGTTAGTCTGCTGCAGCAAAAAAGAAAGAAAAGAACCTTGTGATACTTTAAAGATGAATGAATTTTTTATGGCATAAGCTTTCATGTAATTCACTTCAATATTTGCATGAACTGTTGTTGAGCCACTCCATTCAGCCAACTCTGGTACCTTCTTTCACAATGGCCTGGTTCACACGATCATTTTCAGCCAGGTGGCTTAAATAAGCCACCGTGGTTTGTGGCATATGCCTATGAGTTCTGGGTGGTTTGTGGCCAACTATGACCATCCCTGGGATAAAGGTATCCTAACCACGGTGATCTATGCCCTGATAACCTCACGATTAGACTACTGCAATGTGCTCTATGTGGGGCTGTCCTCATGTAGTTCAGATGCTGCAGCTAGTGCAGAACGCTGCAGTTAGGGTGCTCGCTGGGACACCTAGCTAGCTATGCTCACATAAAAGCAGCGTAAAAGAATTGCACTGGCTGCCTAATAATAATAATAAAATAATAATATATTTATTTATTACCCGCCTCTCCCAATGGATCGAGGCAGGGAACAGCACTAAACATAAAATACAAAACTGATTAAAAGCACATAAAACCATACATCATTAAAATACCAATAAAACACCAATAAAACACTTTAAAATTCATCTGGGTAGGCCTGCCGGAAGAGATCAGTCTTTATAGATCTTTTAAATTCCTGAAGACTGGTGAGTTCGTGAATCTCTCCCGGCAGGTCATTCCACAATCTGGGAGCTGCAGAAGAGAAGATCCTCTGGGTAACGGTTGTCAGTCTAGTTCTTGTTGACTGTAGTAAATTCTTCCCAGAGGACCTGAGCGTGCGGGGCGGATTGTATGGGAGAAGGCAATCCCATAGGTAACCTGGACCCAAACCATGTAGGGCTTTAAAGGTAATAACCAACACTTTGTACTTTGCCCGGAAACTGATTGGCAGCCAGTGAAGAGATTTTAAAACTGGTGTAATGTGGTCACCCCTAGATGTACCGGTGACCAACCTGGCTGCCATATTTTGAACTAGTTGAAGTTTCCAGACTAGGCACAGAGGTAGCCCTATGTACAGCGCATTGCAGAAGTCGAGCCTTGAAGTTACCAGCACGTGCACTACTGATTTTAGGTCTTCCAACTCTAAGAAGGGGCGCAGCTGGCGTATCAGCCAAAGCTGATAATAGGCACTCCTGGCCGTCGCATCTATCTGAGCTGTCATTTGGAGCGACGGATCCAGGAGCACCCCCAAGCTGCGAACACAGTCTTTCAGGGGGAGTGTAACCCCATCCAGAACTGGTTGACACACCTCCAACCCCAGGTTGTGACCCTTGACAGTAAGCACCTCCGTCTTGTCTGGATTCAGCTTCAGTTTGTTTTTCCTCATCCAGCCCATTACCGCCTCCAAGCATTTATTCAGAGGAGACACACTATCCTTAGCTGACGCTGTTGTCAAAGGCATAGAGAAATATATTTGGGTGTCATCAGCGTATTGATAGCACCCCGCCCCATGCCTCCAGATGATCTCTCCCAGCGGTTTCATGTAGATGTTAAACAGCATTGGGGATAGGATGGCACCTTGTGGTACACCACATAGCAGCTCCTTCTTTGAAGAGCAACTATCTTCAAGCATCACCACCTGGAACCTGCCCGAGAGATAGGATCGGAACCACTGAAGCACAGTGCCCCCGAGTCTCAATTCCCTGAGGCGTTCCAGAAGGATACCATGGTCGATGGTATCGAAAGCCGCTGAGAGGTCCAGGAGTACCAACAGGGACACACTCCCCCTGTCAATACTTAAGCGTAGATCATCCACTAAGGCGACCATAGCAGTCTCAACTCCATATCCTGCTCTGAAGCCAGTTTGAAATGGGTCTAGAAAATCTGTATCATCCAAAACTGCTTGCAGTTGGAAGGCAACCGCCCTCTCGATCACTTTGCCCAAAAATTGAAGATTTGATACTGGCCTGTAGTTATCAAAGTCCAGGGGATCCAGGGAGGGCTTTTTTAGAAGCGGCCGTACTACCGCTTCTTTTAAACATGATGGAAAACTCCCCTCCCTGAGAGATGCATTAATAATATATTGTAATTGTGATCTAACTGCATCTCCTCCCTGGGCGACCAGCCAAGAAGGACACGGATCGAGAGGGCAAGTCGTCCTCCTCACTTATCCAAGCAGCTTGTCCACGTCCTCGGTACTCACCAACTGAAACTGATCCAGTGTAATTCTACTCGCAGAGTTGCTGGACACTCCATTGTCAGCCTCTGCTATAACGACAGCATCTAAGACGGCTCTTATCCGAGAGATTTTATCTGTGAAATGATCGTTAAAGGCATCATAGCGAACTACCGAAGGCTCTAAAATCGGGTTCAGGTGGGAGGGTGCCCGGGTTAGACCCCTCACCACCCTGAACAGTTCTGCTGGACGCGAATTCGCAGACGCAATGCGTGCAGAGAAGAAAGCTTTCTTCGCTGCACGTATTGCCACCCCATAGGAACGAAGATGTTCTCTATGTCGTGTCTTATCGGATATAAGTCGAGTTTTCCGCCATCGGCGCTCCAGTCGTCGTCCTTTCCGCTTCAACTCCCTGAGATCTTCTGTATACCAGGGCGCCCGATTAGAAGCGGGTCGGAGAGGACGTTTGGGGGCGATCGTGTCGATAGCCCTAGTTAGGTCTTGATTCCATCTATTGACCAGGGCTTCTACAGGATCGTCGACGATACCAGCCATAGATCCCTCCAAGGCCTTCTGGAATCCAGAAGGATCCATCAGCCTTCGAGGGCGGACCAGCTTAATAGGTCCGCCACCCCTGCAGGGGCGGGTGGTAGCCGTGATACTAACCCTGACTAGAAAGTGGTCTGTCCATGACAATGCAGAGGTATTTGTTACCTCCGCCCACAGATCTGTCTGTTCGGAGCTGAAGACAGCATCGAGGGTGTGACCTGCCAAATGTGTGGGTCCAGAGACCAATTGGGATAGGCCCATGGTTGTCATGGATGCCATGAACTCCCGAGCTGCACCTGACAAACCAGCCTCGAATGGGATGTTGAAATCGCCCAGGACCAAAAGCTTGGGCGAATCCAACACCAACTCCGAGACCAGTTCCGTGAGCTCGGCCAGGGAGTCTGATAGGCAGCGGGGTGGCCGGTACCAAGCCCAGTACAAGGTTATGTATTGTCAAAAAAAAGCCCTAAACAACTTGGGACCAGGATACCTAGCAGACCACCTTCCCTTATATACCCAGGCGACCTCTAAGATCAGCAGAGTAGGCTTTGGTGGCCATTCCAAAACAAGCAGAATGATGGCAGGAAGTTTGCAGACTCAGTAGCAGCACTCACCATCTGGAAAACCCTCCCTCATCCATTTCGGGTGACAGAAAATGATACATCTTTTAAATGCCTCCTGAAACACTTGTTCACCCAGACTTTCCCTGGGCTGTAAGTAAATTATGCCATTCTATTTTACTGCTCCTTGATTTTTACTGCAATTGGAACTGTTTTAATGCTGCATCTTAGTACTTGCATTTTAATATTGTGCTTTTAATATTGTGAAATGCTCAGAGATTTTATATTATTTTCAGTGGTATACAAATGCCGCAAATAGATAGATAGATTTGTTATCCATGCCAACAACCTGCCATTGCTGGGTTCAGATTATATGACAACCTATGAGCGGGGATTGGGTTATGGACCAGGTCCTGGCACATGCCACAAACTATGGTGGCTTATTTGAGCCACAATGGCTACAAATTACAATGTGAAACCACCCAATAATTTCCAAAGGGGTATCCATGTTAGTTCAGCAATAACAAGAGAACCAAATGGAACAGCTCAATCAATAATGCACCTGATGAAGTGGACTATAGTCCACAAAAGCTGGTGCCTCAATAAATGTGTTAAGTCTTTCAAGTGCCACAAGACCATTGCTTCTGCTGTGGCAGACTAAAATAATACCCTCTTTGGAAGATACCATCTGCTAGCCTTATGTTGTGATGAAAACCAACTAATTATTTTGGCTTTCAACCAGTTCATAATCTGTGCCATGACTTTACATTCTTCATGCCAGAGCTTCTAATTTTCTACAACATCTCTTTTATGAGTGTCTCAGTACATTAGAGCAACTCCCCACCTTCATGATAGCAACCCTCTGGATTAAGGGAGTGTACATTCTCTTTCATTCAAAATCCTATGTCTTTCTATGGCTATCCATGTTGACCATGTCTACTCCATTACATTAATACTATGAGCAGTCATTCTGGAAAGAGAGTTTTGTTTATATATGGATATATGATGCAAAGAATTTGTTTATTTGGATTTGGTGGAATGTGAGACCCCTTCCACAGTTATAAGTTTCATTAACAATCAAATTGAGATTGGAAAGTCAATGAAAGACATTCAATAATATCTCATTCAGAAAGAATTCAGAAATGGTAAAAACTGCATGAAGTCACTAATGCCTAGGATTAACAATGTGTTGGATAGTTTATCCAATGTAAACTGAATTACTCCATGTTATTCTTTGTATTGTCTCCTTTCAAACGTTTTCAGTTCTTAGGGTTGAGAACCATGTCTTCAGTTTTTACAGCGCAAAAATGAGCACCAATGTTTCCCTAAGGACAATAACAAAAATAAGTAAGGAACTGCCTTATAGACCAATGGTTTTTTTCTGCTTTGATAGGCAGCAGCTCTCTAAGGCAGCCATGCCAGTTGGGGGTGGGAGGGATTTGTAATCCAACAAATCTGGAGGATACCAGGTTGGGAACACTGCTCTAAGGTGTCAAGGAGGGGTCACTTCTAGTCCAGCTACTTGACATCCTTTTTAATTGGAGATGAACCCAGTACCTGTGGTCTGTCACTGATGTAATCCCCCTCCTCCTGACTAAAGATGATTTAATTTCTCCTGCCCCTCTCAACATTCAGGAGTCTACAGTAAAGTAATATACACCATTTGTATATTATCAATTGACAACTTGATCGTATGTGCTACGAAGCAATACATTAATACCGCGAGCTAGTTCATCATACTACCCATTACTATTGCTTTAGTTCTAAAGGTCATGTGTCCACAGGGCAACATAGTATGCTGTGCAAGGGCCCTTATGCTGCACTGCAGAGGATCATCATTAACATGGCAAGCTAGCAGCAACATTTTAGTCATGACTGCAGTGTAGACTTGGACATGTCTCAGTAACAGCTGGGCAAATTTCAGACACTGGGAAGCGGGCTAAGCAAGATTTCCAGAGGAGAAGAACATGGCTTCAGTGCTTTGCCATCCCACGACAAGATGGATTTATTTTTATTTTGATAAAAGTGAGCAAATATAATCAGATGCAATTCCCCATAATTTGCATGATTCTTTCCACTCTGCCCCCAATTAAGTAGAATTTGGCAGAGAACTTTGATTCATTTCAGGGAATATAAATAGCATATGAAACTGCTGAGGTCCTAGGGGAGCTTTTGGTTTTGAGGCTCTATTTCTGTATCACATAGCATTAGATACAGGTGCAAAAAATCAGGTGCGAAGGTTGGATTCTGAGTTTGGTATTCCTGTAGGTGGAACAGGAAATGAGTTATCTGTTGGTTAGACTGGCTGATGATCCTGGGGGTCCCATTCCCTGCCTCCCCCGACTCCCTTTTACTTAGGTAAAAGACTGTTTGCTTAAGCCATCTGTGTTTATTTTACTAATGTTCTTTGCTCTGCAGAGACCCTTTGGTAATAGTGCACCTTGTTCATTCCATACTCCTCTCCATTTGTAATGTATATTAATCAGGAGAATGCAGGCTAATCTTCTAAGGGGTTTTTTAATGTGGGGAATCTGGCTTCAGTTGTAAGACTTTCAGCCCCTTCTAGCTGTACAGACTCTATGATTTCTTGTTGCTTTTGAACAAAAGCACAAGCCTGAATGCATAGTATCACCAGCCCCCTAAACTTTCCACTGCAACCTCCCCTGTTTTGTCGTCTAATAAATCATCGTTAGAAAAAGTGCCTTTTGGCTCATCTTAAATAAACAGCTGAAGTGAGGGCCACACAGACAGCTGAAATGTGACCATTGAAAAGAAAAAGGGGAAGAAAAGAAAGCAGCAGCTGCAGGCACAGTAAGACCTTTTCTTCTCATGTTCAGTACAGTCTGCAATGAAATCATGCAGGAGTTTGTATATCTTTTGTTTACCAAACACATGGTTAACATCTTGATGTCTAAAATGAGGAAGGGCTGCTAGAGTCTTGGCACACATTTCCTGAACTGTTACTCATTATTGGATCTACCACATTCTGAGAATGCTTTCAGCAACGAATAGCAGAGGTAGCGGACATTTAGAAGTTGACAATTTTAAATTATTGACATTTAAAGACACAAATATGAACTCATACTATTTTAGCACATGAAAAGAGGTATCCAAGAGGTTAGTTCAACTTGACTAAGCTCTCCATTCTAATATCCCTCCTACTGAGAAGTTCCTATAGCTCTGTTCTATCTAGAAGAAGAACAAAACAGATAAAGTCAACAGAGGCTATTCAGTATGGGTGTGATCACTGCTATTTCCTGCCTCACTTCAAAATGTTCCAAGGTATTTCCAATATATTCCCCCCCCCCCCGCAAAAAAAAAAAAGCAGAAAAGAAGAATTCATCAATATTCTGGCACCTCTACCCTTTATTTTACCAGCATTGCCTCTCTAATCCAGTGATGTGGGCTGCAAGATTTTCCTGGAATATTCCAGTGCTTTATTGCCCCCCAGAAAATTTTCCATTTCATAAATTCACTAGTAACAATGAATGGATGGCTAATTGCAAATACAGCATCAGGCAAGCTTGGCTGAATGATTTTCAGCAGGTGATATCCCTATCAAATACTTGAGACAATACATATATGTAATTGAAATGGAAATACATATATGTCTCAGTGTTAAATAGAGCTAACAAGTAGTAACTGTGGAACTGAAAGTGCCCCAGCAACTTCGGTGGAAGAGAGTTGAACTCTGAAGTGCTTTCGGCTGTTAACATTTATTAGTGTGTCAACAGTTTGCAGTACCTTTGTTCCCCCACCCCCACTGAATTTAAAGAATGTAAGAAAAAAGTACATGCTATTATCTTTTAATTTTTAATTTTTAAAAGTATTCCAATAAAAACATCTGCATAATATAACGTTTAAATCACATTAAGTGTGTTTTAATCCATTGCCCTCTCACCTCAAATGTTCCAGGTCAAATACTTGTGGTGTATATTGGGACAAAAAGTTAACATGGAGTATTCTTTTTTTTTAGTTTTGTTTACTAAATATGCTACATTTAAATATATAGTAAAATAAAAGTGCTAAATTCAATCACACTGTAGGGCACCAGAATTTTTTCAGATGCAAATTACCCTAATTTGAATTTCCAATTCGTTTTTTTTCTAGAAAAACTGCATCACTACTCTAGTCATGGCTGCAGCGCTCAAGTGAAGACAAGAGATTATATAAACAGATAAATAAGGATAGGCTGACCATATGAAAAGGAGGACAGGGCTCCTGTATCTTTAACAGTTTCATAGAAAATGGAATTTCAACAGGTGTCATTTGTATATATGCAGAACCTGGTGAAATTTCCTCATCTTCACAAAATTAAAGCTGCAGAAGCCTTGCCCTCTTTTGTATCTGGTCACTCTAGTATAGCTCCTGCAGCTTTAAAGTTGAGATGAAAAGGGAATTTCACCAGGTTCTGTATGCATACAAACGATACCTGCTTGAAATTCCCTGTCTTTTGCAACTGTTAAAGATACAGGAGCCCTGTCCTCCTTTTCATATGGTCAGCCTAAGGATATAACCCTATGGTCCCTGGGTGGGTGTCCCAGGGGCTATAGGATATTGGGCTTCAGAGGCAGAGAGAGATCATGGGCAGCGGACATCTGCCTTCAGAATCCTCCACATTCAGGTGGTAGAAAGATCTAGCCTCAGCAGGGAGTGAAAAGGAATGTGAGAGGTGGATCAAGGGAGGCCTTGCATCTGCTAGATTCAAAACTATCCTGTTCCCTCAAAATTTCTCCAACAAGCCAGAGACACTATACCAGCATTCGTGTAGTTTTCTCCCCTCCTCACTGGAAGCAATGGGAGGGAAAAGAAGCGCTTTCTTACATTAAGCTTTCAACTTGTACCTTTACTGAGGCTTCTACTTCTGGTATCTTTGCAGGATTAAGATCTGCTCCTCTACATGTTTTTCTCACTGAGGTATTTCTATTAGGGGTGTGCACGGACCCCCCGGATCGGATCGGGACCCGGATCGGGACCTCCAATTTTGTCCCGGACCGGTTCGGACAAAATCGGAGGCCCCCCGGACCGGATCGAGTCCGATCCCGACCCAAAAATCGTACATTTTTGGATCGGCCGCCATTTTTTTCCCCATAGACTTGCATTGCAATGCAAGTCTATGAGGAAAAAATGGCGGCGGGTGGGTAAGGGGGGGCCTAACTCCCTCCCCCCCCCCGGGGCCGTCCGCTGTGGACGGCCCCGGCAGGTAAACCCCCTCCCCCGCGCTCCCTACCCCCCCTGGGGCCGCCCGCTTCCATCCGCTGGCGCCCACGGGCGCCAGCGGATAGAAGCGGACGGCTCCGGGGGGGGGGGGTAAGCCCCCTTCCCCGCCACTGCTTACCTTCTTGGCCCGTCCGGCGCCGGCGGCTACTACCAGCGGGCCCCCCTCCCCCCTCCCCCTCCTCCCCTCCACGCACCCCCTCCTTACCTTTCCGGCCCGGCGGCTCCCGTCCGGCGCCGGCGCCTACTACTTCCAGCAGGCTCCGCGGCCTGCTCTAGAGTAGCGCGCCGGGTGATGACATCACCCGGCGCGCCATCCTAGAGCAGGCCGCGGAGCCTGCTGGGAGTAGTAGGCGCCGGCGCCGGACGGGAGCCGCCGGGCCGGAAAGGTAAGGGCCCCCCTCCCCCCTCCCCCTCCTCCCCTCCACGCACCCCCTCCTTACCTTTCCGGCCCGGCGGCTCCCGTCCGGCGCCGGCGCCTACTACTTCCAGCAGGCTCCGCGGCCTGCTCTAGAGTAGCGCGCCGGGTGATGACATCACCCGGCGCGCCATCCTAGAGCAGGCCGCGGAGCCTGCTGGGAGTAGTAGGCGCCGGCGCCGGACGGGAGCCGCTGGGCCGGAAAGGTAAGGGCCCCCCTCCCCCCTCTCCCTCCTCCCCTCCACGCACCCCCTCCTTACCTTCCCGCCCCGGTGGCTCCCGTCCGGCGCCGGCGCCTACTACTACCAGCAGGCTCCGCGGCCTGCTCTAGAGTAGCGCGCCGGGTGATGACATCACCCGGCGCGCCACCCTAGAGCAGGCCGCGGAGCCTGCTAGTAGTAGTAGGCGCCGGCGCCGGACGGGAGCCACCGGGCCGAGAAGGTAAGTGCCCCCCTCCTCCCCCCCCCCGCTGTCCACTTTCATCGGCGGGCGCCCGCTGGCGCCCGCCAATGGAAGCGGCGGTGGGCGCCAGTGGGCGCCCGCCGATCCGCCGATCCGCCGAACCGGTTCGGAGCTTTTTCGGACCGGTTCGGATTGGATCGGCCGATCCAGCTGCGGGATCGGAAATCGGATAATTTATCCGATTTCCCACTGGACCGGACTCGGATCGTGGATCGGGTCCGATCCAGTGCACATCCCTAATTTCTATGCCTTTCTATATGTTCCATTTTACAACCACTAGGTAGCACTGTGGTATAGTGGAATTGCACAATTATGCGGGACTTCTATGGTGCTATAGAGGTCATTCAGAAAATGATACCACACTATCCCCATCAAGAAAAAAACACAATAATGGTCACAAAACATAGGAGAGACCCTGGAGGAGGATCTTGTGTAAAGGACCCACAAACTACCATGAGTGAGCAATCATGAGTTAAAAAAAAAGTAATGGAAAACAAAAAAACAAAAAAGAAAGAGCCCCCTTTCCAACTTCTGTCCTGGCTGGTGTGAGCCTGTAAGTGCTTTGGATGTGTTGGTTCTTCCACCATCAATTAGTCCTCTTCCACTTCTATAAGGCTGCTTCTACACGAGACGTTTAAAGCTCTTTGAAGTCTCATTAAAAATTTTACCTCTACAAGAGCGGAGCGTAAATCGGGAGTTGAGGCACTTTATCTCTCTGATTATGCGCATTATCGAATGCGCGTTAAATAGCGTGTTTTATTTTGCTCCGGCCGTTAAAGCGCATTTTGCCTATGTGAATAAGTGATTCTCCGCATTAACTACTTGTAAAGCGCATTTCAAACAACCGGTAAGGCCACCAGTTGTGCACTCAATTACCTCTTGCGTACAAGCATTTACGATAAAGCGCTTCAGCAATTATGTGCATAATCGGCTAACCAGGCGTCAAACAGAATCCATCTAGAGGGGGTCTAAGAATGTTCTGCAAATGATAACTTTCAATGTATCATTGCATGTATTTTGTTGATGCAAACCACCTTGGTAGGGTTTTTGCCCTGAAAGGCAACCAAAAAATATCTTCTCTCTATATATAAAGTGCTAAGGCAATGCATGACACATAGAAATATGTGTCTGGAGGTTCCAAGCTATGAGAAGAACTTTGTATTGCTAAGCAACAAAATATATAAGCACAGCTGGGAACAGGGGTGAGGAGCTGGGAGGGAACAGCGGGAGCAGCTGCGGAGGGAGGAGCCCAGAGAGGAACCCAGGTGACTCGACAGCACATGCAGAGACCATACATAAGTCTTGCAGATCAGCAGGAAGACAAGCAGGGGGGAGTGGCTGGGAGGGAGGTGAGCCTAGAGAGGAGGCAGGGCGGCTCACCCACTTGCACAGAGGCCTCAAATAAGTCATCTGGGTCGGCAGAAAGGCTAACGGAAGGAAGTCCAGTGGACTTCCAGAGCCTGTTTTGGGGGCTCACTGTTTTGGCACCGTGAGCCCCCAAAACCCTGCACTTGTGCTCCTGTGGGGTTGTCCCCACGCTAAGGAGTGAGTGTGGGCTTTGCATCAGAGGACGAGCCGCCGCTGCCCTGTGCACCGCCACACCAGTGTGCATTGTCACAGGAGCACCACTGCGTGCCCACACATCCCTCTTCTTTTTTTTACCTTTTCCCCACCAAGTGTCCTTTTCCCCACACCGGAGAAGCACAGAGGCATTCAGCTCGCTGGCCCGCCCCTCCCCCATGTCTGGGCAGATGGCAACCAATCAGGGGTTGCCATCTGCCCAGCCACAGCTCTGCTGCGACTCCGCAGTAGCGACAGATGGCAGGTGCACCATCGTCGACTCGCTGCAGAGAAAAAAGTCGGGGTGCCTGACTTTTTTCTTTCAGAGCTGCTTAAGGGAAAACCCCTGGGATGGCTCCGCAGTGGCTTTTGCGTCATATAAACAACAGTGTCACTGTGGAGCCAACCCGAGGCTTTCCCCACATATAGATTACTCCCTAGTCGGCCTTTTGCCTGGCTTTTCCGGCCACCCTCAGAAAAGCCAAAAAAGTATGGTAATGAGCAATAAAGTGCTTACGTGCAGATGTTTTGCACGAGTCAAGCTAGTTTTAAATAAATATCAACTATTTAAAATTAAATGTTGTTTACAAACATCATAAACTTATGACTGAGTGTGTAGCTCAAAAAATAAATAAATTCCTACATCAGCATTAGTTGTTTCAATTAAAAGCCTCACGCTGCTGGGGGGGGGTTTGTATCTCTTCTTCTGAGACTGAGGGTGGATTCAGACCCCCTCTAGAAGGATTCGCTTTGGCGCCTGGCTGCCTGATTATGTACATATTCGCGGAAGCGCATTTACTCCTAATACCTCTGTACGAGAGGCGGCGAAGCACATTACGGGTCGACCGAAACGCGCTTTAAACTTGTTGACGTGCAGAGAATCGCATGTTTACACGGCGGTAAGGCGCATTAACTGCCGCCGCAAATTAAAACTCGCGGTTTAACGCGCATTCGATAATGTGCATAATCGAATAGATAATACGCCTCAACTCCCGATTTGTGCCCCACTCATGTAGAGGTTAAATTTTTAACGAGATTTGAAAGAGCTTTAAACCTCTCCTGTAGAGGCAGCCTCAGACTAATAGGAGCCACATAGTAGCCACTTCAAAGCTCACCATCCGAGTTGGTAACTAAATTGTTAATAGAAGCCATGTTTTTAACTGATTGGGAACTGCTGAACTAGTAACATTGGCTCCATTCACTCCTACACAAGCTGCGGCATGTTCCTTAACCTCTTCCTTGCTGGCATGAACAGGAACTGCTTTTGGCAGAGTCTTTGCCTTCTCATGCACTTAAGGACACAATCCTATTAACGTTTAGACAGGAAAAAGTCCTTCAACTCCCAGCATCCCAGAATGTTGGGGAGTAGTAGGGTTTCTTTCTGTCTAAACATGCACAGGATTGCACCCTTAGTCACTTGAACCCACTGATGTGTATTGAGAAAGCACTATCCTTGAAACCAGGGGCTATCCAGGGACTAGTAGGAAAGTCACTAAGGGCTGGACTGAGCCCCTGAGTCATTTATCCTTAGCTTGCCATGTGGTGCATTGTAACTGGGTGGGGAAGTGGTCACCTGTATCCTCTGACAAAATGGTTACATCCAGTGTTATATCCTTCCCTGGATTTCCAAATGGTTATAAAAGTGAAATGGGAAATAACATAGAACTTAAATAAACATCTAATAGAATGCTGATGCCATGAGGTTGTGATTCATACCTTTATAATCTCACTTAAACAAAACTTGACATTTTTGTCCTTTAGTGGTAAAAAGGTCAGACTCCTAATGTTTTTCAATATCACCGATGTTCCAATTTCCTGGACTACGGGTTTGTTCCAATTACTCTTTATTATTACATTTCAAACTCCTTAGGTCTACAAGCATAGCATTATGTTTTGAAAACTTATTAAATCTTCTATATGGGAAAAAGAATGCAGACAGCCTGGTATTTCTTGGTATCTCAAAAGAAAGGTGCACAGGGAGGAGGGGGTGCTAAACAGAGCAACCTTGGCCGCAAATAGTGGGATAACATAACTGTTCAAGAATTTATCAAGTGGGAGGGAAATTAGGAATTTTTCATCTTTTGTTCCAGATGAAATCATTCCAGATGAAATCATTTAATGTTCAAGATTCCCAGATGAAATCCCCTTTCTTGTATGCATACATCTCTCCAAACAGAACCAAACATTCATTCTCCTATAATTAAGACAACCTTGAGATGCCCTTCTATTGCTCTAAATCAGGACTCTCTATAAGGAAAAAATAACACTATAAGAAAAAAAAGATGACTAAATGTTGAGTGAATCATTAATGTTTTATACTGTGTATTAACACAAAGTGTTCTCAGTACAGCACTGGTCTACCAGGATATTGCTCTGAACATGCCCATTCTACTGACATATGTAGGACAACTTCCTAGTGGCTTGTTCTTTGATGATAAGGACTGAGGAAAAGTCTAGATCTGTGACCGTCACTATTTTTCAAGCAGGAGCCACTCTGACTCCAAGTACTGCCAATGAGGTCTTTCCCAGGCCATAGGAGGCCTCTCCTCTCCCCATCACCACCGGTCAACTGGCAGTGCTCCAGTTTCCCCTCCTCATCCACCTCCACGTTTGTCCAAACAAGACCTCAGTCAGTCAATCATCAGGCAGGCAAATTCCAACTGGCTCACTTGATCCTTAGATCGGGATGGATCTTTTTTCTTATCACCAAGTGTGTGCTGTGCTCTACTCAGGGTTGCAAAATCTCCCAGCACCAGTCCTCATTGTTCTCTTTCACACCTTATTGTTCTCTCTCTTTCACCTGCACACTCAATTTCTCCTCTATCTCTGGCACCTGTGCAGTGCACCATTGCAGCTACCAAATCAGGCTGCTTTTTGCCTCTTGGGCTCCTCCTACACCACAACTCATTGGCTGATTGCTCCTGCATTCTGCCCTGCACCCCAGCAACTTTACATCTGGCGAGCAGCACGTCTCCTGTCTTCCCACCAATGCTGCTTCCTCCAGATCACAACCACAGGCTCACTGCAAAAGCAAATAGTAAGGCAAAGCTAGGGAACCCCTCCTGAGAGAGTGAGACGCTACTGCAAAGACAGAGAGAGGGGTGGAGAGCCACAATTGAGGTGATTGGGAGCCACCAACGGCCCTCAGACCTTACAGTGAAGAACACTGGTCTAGATATATAGATAGAAGAGGGGTAAAATAACAACAAGATCATAATTCTCACTGAATAAACAGGCCACTAAGAACTTCAGATAGAGTAGGCTGACCATATGAAAAAGAGGACAGGGCTCATGCAACTTTAACAGTTGTAGAGAAAAGGGAAGTTCAGCCAGTGTCATTTGTATGCAATTAGTTCCTGGTGAAATTCCCTCTTCATCACAACAGTTAAAGTTGCAGGCACTACACTACAGTGACCATATACAAAAGAAGGCAGGGCCCCTGCAACTTTAACAGTTGTGAAGAAGAGGGAATTTCACCAGGAACTAATTGCATCCAAATGACACTGGCTGAAATTCTCTTTTCTCTACAACTGTTAAAGTTACATGAGCCCTGTCCTCCTTTTTATATGGTCAGCCTAAGACAGAGATACATGTAATCCAGTTTTTCAACATTCGAAACCTAATACACATGACCTTATACCTTATCGCTAAACCAAAGTAAACATAATTGAAATAATCATATTCTTCCCAGGGTAGCGGTGATTGTGTTAGGAGGCCCATGCTGAATGGAAGACTGTGGCTTTCTAGCGTTTTTTAACAACTTCAATTGGTGCACCAGCTGCTGGAAGAACGATTTGTCTATGTCACCGATGCTTGGAGATTACTATAATGTGATCTATGTGGGGCTACCCCTGAAGACCGTCTAGCAAAATAATATGGATGACTGGCTGTTGTTGCGTATAGACCGGTGTGAACATAGTACAGGGCTTGATTATAGATCCACTTTGATTATATCGATATAGAAAGGCAGGAGAGAACTTTTAATATGAATAAATAAAATAATGCTGCCTACTTCTAAACAGCTTCAATTTATATTCGTTTGTTTTCAGGTCAAATCCAAGATGTTCATGTTCTCCTTTAAAAGTGTAGGTTCTAAATACAGGGGCTGACTTTTATGTTCCTTCCAAGTTTTACAAGGAATCAATGATGGTCTGTTCCAGGTACTTTGGTCTTTTGGGGGGGGGGTGTTAAATTGTCATCGGCTAGGTGCAGGGTTTGTCTGTGGTGCCCTCAGATTTCTGGAATGTCTTCTCCTACAGATGGATAGAACAGACAATTTCTGCCCCATGTCAGTTTCGCATGCATTCATTCATAAGTCTGTGCACAAAATTCTCATTGTTTTTAATATATTTTCTTCACAAAATACACATTTTTTGGTATACAATTTAACCTAAAATGTGCATTTTATAGCAATTTGGTACTTTTTTCAGCTGAGAACTGGATCACAAAATTTAGAAACGTAGAAAAGCCAAAGAATGATTGCATTCTGATCTGTGCATTAGCCTAGGAAGTACAAATCTGGTTAATTTGTTTAGAAATGCAACAACGACGTCCTTGAGCATCCCTTGCCTCCCGCTACCTACCTACCCACCTTTCTTTATGAATGGTTATTTGTTTGCTCCTGCCAGTTTTTAAAAAATATTTCTGACTGTTGATCTTCACTGTGTGTTGAATCTCCAGCCATTCAAACCTTTAAAACATTCCCTAACTCACATAAATTTAAAAATGAGGAGAGCAAATTATAAACATAAAAAACTGTCCTAGTTCATTTACTTTGCTTTTAAATTAGCCTATTTTAAAAACTACTAACATTGTAAATTGGATACAGGTTCTTCCACACATTAACTCGCTTCTATGGTTGCAAAGTTCTTTCTGATACATAACTAACAGCGCAATCCTATGTATGTCTACTCAGAAGTAAGTTCAACTGAGTTCAATGGGATTTTCTCCCTGATAAGTGTGTATAGGACTGCAGCTAAGGCAATTTGGGAGAAAGCCCCATTGAACTAAATTGGTCTTTCGAGTAGACATGTATAGGCCTTGGCAGTTAATTTTTTCTGCTTTGAATTAACACTGGTAACCTTTTCTCCAATCTTCTGCAGCCACAGAGATTGAAGAAGTAACCACTCCTATTTGTTTAGCTAGCAATATACTCAAGAATGAAACATATGTGAACTTTGGTTTTATTTTTGTAACTTTAAAAGCAAAATAGCCCCAGCTCTATCATCATATCCTCTCAGGCAACTCTTGTACGAGCTGATCCAACTATTAAACATGTGCTACATTTAAGTCTTCAATCCTATAAGTAATTGAACTCAGTGAGACTTACTTCCAAGTAGACATGCATAGGATTATGCTCTCAGAAAGCATTTCACCTGACAAAATAAGACACTGACCTGCTCTACAATCAAACTCAAACTGTGTAGATAGGCCATCCTTGGGCCTATCTACACAGTACCTTGGAACATTTTAAATTGTATTTTAAAACGTTCCAAATAGGTGCATTCCAAAACGTCTTAGGCCACATTAACGAGTACTCATGTTACAGGAGAAAAAATCTTCAGTCTTCGAAGCAGTGTGGGAGGTCTCACACACTCTTCTGTCCTTCTCTTTAGTTTTTACAATGAGTTTAAGGCAAAGAATTGTGAGAGTTGTAGTTCAGTCACCCACTTCCTCCTTAGTTCTCCTTTCATTCACTAGCTTTCAATGAGTATAGGGCTAGGCATTGTGGGTGTTGTAGTTCACTCACCCACTTCCTCTTTCTTCCCCACCAATCAACTGCTAAGCATTTGGGCTCCGGTCAATGAAGCACTGCCCCCACGAATCACAAACGGTAAGGAAGGACATATTATTTTACTTAAAACGATTTATTAAAAGTAAAAACCGTTGTATATTGCTGAAGTGAGTTTTAAAAAACCTCAGGTATACATCGTTAAAGGGAGTGCGTCATGTGGCCCAAAGAGTTTTCATTACCCTTATGAAACGTTACAAACCTCGTGTGTAGATCGGCCCATAGTATCCTAAAAATAAACACTACCAGGCAAAACAAATTAGGCTAATATTTTATTGAAACCCTATGAGGTAGCTAGGCAGTCAGGCCTCCTTCTATAAGAGTGACATCCCTGGCTGCCCCATGTTCCATTAAGCAGTAAAATGTTTTCAAGTATCACAAAAAATAAGAATATAAGGTTATGATATTGGAATTCCACCATAAACTAGGCTGGCATTATTATTCTAAAATCTGTATTTTGGGCCAGCCTAATACAGAAACCAATCCTATACCCACTTACCTAGAAGTATGCCCCACTGAACTCAATGGGACTTACTTCTGAGCGGTAAATTTCCTTACAATGGAAGAGTAAATTTCCTTGCAATGCTCCAGTACAATGCTCTATCAATTCACATAACCTGGACTGAGAGTGCTTCCAGACAAGGTTTTTATTGTGCAATCACCCTGCCTCATTTATGGAATTTTATGGTGTGTGTGTCCGTCCAAATATCATCATGTTCTATGTTTAACCCTCCCATGTTTTCCTGACTGTTTCTTTCCATCATTATTTTTTTTTGCCAAAGAAAATGTGCTAAGAACATAAAATTCCTTCTGATTGGTAGTGCTAGTGCTTCCATCTAGAAGCATCCTGAAAGTCTTTGGGTGACACATTCATATTGTAAAGGAGTGCGGGCCTTGGCACCGTCTCCTGGCAGAGATGTGCAAAATCCAGAGAATCAAAACCAAGACTCAATTTACTTGAGATATAAGACTTTTATTAGATTAAGAGTAGGTTAAGTAGTCTGAAATTCCAAAATCTACAACAAGACCCAGCATGCATATATAAGAGACAATAAAATATGTTACCCAGCCGGACCTGGCTCCTTTTGCCACTTCTGGCCAGCAAAAGACACCCAGAGATTCTCCAAGCCTCTTGCTTTATTCCTCCTCTTGGAATCCCCCCTCCCTTCTCGGCACCAGTTTTTGTTCACTTTTCACACTTCCCCCTCCCAGCCTTGGAATTTACGGCTGAGATAAGCCCAGTTCTTCCTGGCCTCATTTTTGCCCTTGGGCTATCAATCTCTCACCAAGTGGCCGAGCCAAGGTCTTTTGTCATTTTAACTCCCCTATCAATCCTCCCTGTTCCCAGGCTAAAAACCCTTACTAAAACTCATGCTTGTTCTGTGCACTATGTTACTACAAAACCCACTAGTCTCTCAGCGCAGTCTATCTGATCTCCCTTACACATATTATGATGAATATCCTACACAGAAAGTATATCTTCATAGGAAAAAGGATGAACGCTGTGTGTATTTCATCATATATGACAATTGCATACGTATCTATTCTGCTGCTTGTAATATGTGTCACAGCTTCCCAGGAAAATAAATCAGAAAGTGTAGTATAAATTGGAAAAAAGAGTTCAGAGAAGAGCAACGAGGATGAGCAGGGGACAGACTGAAGGAACATGATGGGTTTAGCTTTGAGAAGAGATGACTAAGAGGGGGGAGATATAGTAGTACTTTTCAAGTACCTAAACGGTTGTCACACAGAAGAGGGCTGCAAACTGTTCTCAATCAACCAAAGCTGTAGGACACAAAATAGCAAACTTTAGTTACAGGAAGGTAGATTTTGGTTGAACATAAGGAAACACCTCTTAACAGTCAGGAAATGGCAAAACTTACAGCGATAATAAAAGATAAAACGATTGGGTTTATTGAGGAATGGAAACCTTTGATAGATTTTTTTAAAAGAGAGAAAAGGGAAGGATATATTTGCAAGTGGATTCAGTGATTAAATTGGAAGAAAAATAATTGACGGAAGTCGGGAAATTCACTCACTATGTAGAAATGCAGGTTGCTTACCTGTAACCGTAGTTCTTCGAGTGGTCATCTGTGCATTCACACATATGGGCTCTGCGCCTGCGTGGAGCCTGTCTCGGAAACTTCTATAGCTAAGGCAAACGTTTTTGGCGGGAACCCCTCCCCCACTGTCTACTGACTCCATGTTCCTGCCTTTCTCCTCAGTTCCAAGAGACCGACTTGCTGGCCCCATAACTAGGAGAGAAACCGCTCGGTATCGACAGTACATTTACATCGACACCAAAGCGGGGACGGTGGGTGGGTTGTGTGAATGCACAGATGACCACTCGAAGAACTACGGTTACAGGTAAGCAACCTGCATTTCTTCTTCGTGGTCTCTGTGCATCACACATATGGGCGATTAACAAGCTAAATTCCTGGTAGAGGGTAGGTGTAGATCAATGTTCCCTCACAAGACAAAGAAATTGCTTGCCCCAAATTGCAGTTTGTCCTGGTACAAACAATCAAGTGGTAGCATGTAATGAAATTAAAGGACTTATACCAAATAGCTGCCTTACATAAGTCCAGGATCGACAATCCCCTGCTAAAGATACGGACTTCGATGCACTGTGCATCGACTTAGCTGTTACTGGACCAATGAGTTGCAAGCCCTTCAACTCGTAGGGCAGTTTAATAGCATGTACAATCCACTCCGCGAGTCATTGCGACTCTTGCGTCTTATGAAATCTGTCAGTTCTAGCCCTGTGTGGAAGCCCAGGTAGGGTGCATCAATATTGAGGCAGCTAATTCACTCGATCTGCGTAGTGTTGATATAGCCATCAGAAAACAACTTTCTAAGAAAATTAATGTGATATCTGAAGGTGCCATTGGTTTAACTGGTTTCAATGTCAGAGATTGTGGCATGACAAAGAAACTCCATGCCAGAATGAAACTCCTAATTAGAGGAGCCAGATTCATAATGCCCAGAGGAACCCCCTAACAACGGGGTTGGTGCAAAAATGGGTAAAGCAGTCAAATACCCACATATCGACAACTATTTTAGCCCTATAGTGTATAGGGGGTAAGTGTAAGGACATCGTTAAGGAGGCTGAATGGGGCTTGAGGCCCTAAAGATCCATGTATTTAGAAAAGAATCCCATTGTGCAGTATATGACTTCTTCGTTGCCAGACTACAGGCTGGATGAAAAAATTGAATCGACCTCACGTCGAAAGTAGTTACGGTATTGGGATACCCCATGCCATGGGTCTGAGCATATGCAGGGGTGTAAACTACAGGGGGAGGGGGGGCAATGCCCCCACTGGGATTTCCTAAAGGGGGCAATGCCCAACCAAGTAACGTCAGTAAGCTCACAGCCTGACTGACAGATTCCTCAGTCAGTCTCCAGTTGTCTCTATTCTTATGTGTTTAGAGGCAGTCTAAATTACAACCAAGCACATCCTGCTTCCTCATCAGCTGCCCAGCAGATCTCCTTGCAAGACAAAAGCCACTCTCCTGTTGTGTCAGGGTCAGGCTTCCCCAGATTCATTTTCTTCTACCCACTCAGGCGTTGTAAGACAAAAGATTGCCCATTTAGGAATTACAGTCTGGGTACATCTTGACGAGAGTTTTGCCCCAGGCCGGGGTGCATCCGGAGTGGCAGCAGGTCATCTATATGATGCAGCTGGCATCCCGAAGCCATCCAGGAGCAAATCCCTGAAACTCCGGTTTTAAAAAGTCGGGTACTTACCACGACTTTTTTATCGTCGGAGCTGCAGTGGAGCTGATGGTAACCCGATTGGTCGCCATTGGCTGATATCTTCAGAAGTAGAGTGAGCCACACCTGTCTCGGCCACCAAGGGGTGAATATGATGGAGACAGTGTGGACTACACAATATTAATATTACCATACCACAGTACTCATGGAATGAGAGGAAAAATGAGGGCTGCAAAGACATTCCCAGTTGAACAGAAAAGTGTTTGTATGAGGACTTGAGATGGGGGAGGAAGTGGGAAAGCACATGCCCCATAGCAAATAGTCTGTGCAAGTACACCGATGTAGGGTTGTTAGATCCAGGGTGAGTCTGGATTCTGTGTTCACTATGAGGCCCAAAGAGCTCAATAAATTGAGTAGTCACCTTGCCTTCGATTTCCTTCTAGGATGCCACAAGAAGCCAGTTGTCTAAATATGGGTAGATTTCTACCCCTTGAAGACAAATGAACGGAAGGACCAGTGCCACACATTCTGTAAATATTCTTGGGCAGAGCTTTATGTGTCATCAGAAATTTGTGGTTCTGACGTACGTATGGAGCCGTCTTTTTTATCCAGAACAGGTTGAAGAGATCTGTAGAGGAGTGGACCAAATATTAAATCAGAGAGTGATATAGGTCTTCCAAAGGAGGCTCCACTCTGTACAGCTACCACATCAACAGGCGATCCAGAAGAGAGCAATGTTGAGTCCGACTGAGAGCTCTCTAAGGATTGAGGGGAATCAGGTTTAGTTCTAAGATTAAACCCATCTTCTCCAAGCTGAACGTTTTGACACCCCACAGAGTGGGGCTGGAAAGGAAAAGGGCTAGGTGGACGTACTGGTGCATTCACGATGGTATCATGAGGCAATGGTTGAGCCCTGTGGACAGGTCACAATGACAGTGATCTCGGTAGAGCTAGAGGGAGTTGCGAGAAAACTTCCTCCAGTGGCAATTGCGATACTGATGGAGCTGCTCAGTATCGAGAAAGGCATATGTACCAATATAGGGGTTGGTATCGATGCCTGGTACGGGAGTTACGGGTCCATTGCAAGAGGTGTCCTTCTCATAATTGATGCCAATCTCTGTACTGGTATGGCATTCTCGGGGGAGGCAACCCAGTTGAAGTTCTGTCCCTCTTTTCTTTCTTTTTTTTTAAACAGGGACCTGAGAATGATGCCCCTAGACATCACAGGCATAAAAACTCTCTCTGTTGAAATCATAGCACTCCAATTGTAGCCACTCTAGGGAGCAGCCCTGTAATTGGCAGCTAGCCTGTAATGGCTGTACTAATTAACTTGGTGGAGAGATGTCTACTTCAAGCTGCATGTTAGACGTCTCTTCTTGGTACCAAGAGCTCTGCACCGAGGAGCTCGGCACCATGGCGCTCGGTACCCAGGAGCTCGGTACCCAGGAGCTCGGTACCCAGGAGCTTGGTACCAAGGAGCTCGGTACCAAGGAGCTCGATGGCACTCGGTACCATGGCGCTCGGTACCAAGGAGCTCGGCACCATGGCGCTCAGTACCATGGAGCTCAGTACCGAAGGAGGCAGTTGAGTCTCACCCTGTGATGTTGACTGAGGGGCTCTCATCCATAGAATCGCTCCAAGCGATCAGTCCCCAGAAGTCCTATATAACCTGGCCTTCTTAGATATCCCTTTCACTGTAGAGACAGCTAGGGAGCGTCCAAACATTGGACGATCGCAATGACCCATGGTCAGAGTCAGGGTCTGAGGACGCAGAGGGGCTCTCCTCCGTAGAATCGCTCCATGTGATCAGCCCCAGAAGGCTCCTGCCTTCTTAGATATCCCTCTTACTGTAGATACAGCCTGGGGAGCATCCAAATGTTGGAAAATCGGAATGACCCTTAATCAGAGTCAGGGTCTGAGGACACAGAGGGGCTCTCCTCTGTAGAATTGCTCCATGCGATCAGCCCCAGAAGGCTCCTGCCTTTTTAGATATCCCTCTTACTGTAGATACTGCCTGGGGAGCATCCAAATGTTGGTAGATCGGAATGACCCTTCATCAGAGTCAGGGTCTGAGGACGCAAAGGGGCTCTCCTCCGTAGAATCGCTCCATGCAATCAGCCCCAGAAGGCTCCTGCCTCCTTAGATACCCCTCTTGCTGTAGATACAGCCTGGGGAGCGTCCTAATGTTGGAAGATCAGAATGACCCTTGGTCAGAGTCAGGATCTGAGGACGCAGAGGGGCTCTCCTCCGTAGAATCGCTCCATGCGATCAGCCCCAGAAGGCTCCAGCCTTCTTAGATATCCCTCTTGCTGTAGATACAGCTAGGGAGCATCCAAATGTTGGAAGATCGGATGAGGCATGAAGCAGCCATGTCTCCTGTAGATCGAGGAGCCTGTGCCATAAGTGTAACAATTGTCTGGAAGAAACCATGGCTTCTAGAGCTTTTATCCACAGACCTGGCGCCAACACGGTTATCTTTTCAGCACCAGGTCAAAACTTTTCTCCCAGGCATTTCAACAGCTTAAGTTGAGGTTTTAACTGACTTTGTAGCCAGGCTTAACAGTTTAAAATGTTTTAAATGTCAGCTGTCTTATGTTTATGGTTCTAAATTTTGTAAACCACCCAACAAACTTTGGCTATGGGGTGGTATATAAATGTAATAAATAATAATAATAATAATAATAATAATAATAATACAGTAGCGACAGGTTTCGATGACCTGAGCCTCTCCCAAAACAAATTAAACAGAGAAAAGTCTGTCTGCTGGGGAAGCTTGCTGACGCACTTAACACATTTTGAAAAGGGGCCTTAATGGCTGTGCGATCCCCCTCAACGTGATCCAAGATCGCTGGAGAATAAAAAATCTAAGAATATAATAACAATAAATTATATTGTTTTAAATGTACGTGTGTACGTTGTATGTTTTTAATTGTTTTAATCGTGTGTAAACCGCCCAGAGAGCTTTGGCTATGGGGCGGTATACTAATGTAATAAATAAATAAATAAATAAAGTCTAAAATTGAACTAAAAACAAAGTAAAATAACTAAAAACCTTAGCACTCTAAAGCTTTCTCCTCAGGAGAAAGATAGAAGTTCCCAACAAGACATCCTTTCAGCAAGGCGGTCGAAAAAGAACTGAGGAGAAAGGCGGGAACATGGAGTCAGTAGACAGTGGGGGAGGGGTTCCTGCCAAAAACGTTTGCCTTAGCTATAGAAGTTTCCGAGACAGGCTCCACGCAGGCGCAGAGCCCATATGTGTGATGCACAGAGACCACGAAGAAGAAACTTTTGTTTGTTGGAGAAATTCGGAAGTCCATTTTAATGTTTAATGTTGTATGTTGTAGTGTTTGTGTTTGATTTTTGTCTGAAAATAAAAAGTTTTAAACCAAAACAGTCAGAGCAGTCAAACAATGAAACCAACTGCCTATGGAAGTGGCGGGCTCTCAGTTGCTGCAGGTATTCAAGCAAAGACTGGATATCCATCTGTCAGGGATACCGTAAACTGGATTCCTGCACTGAGCAAGGGCCTACATTTTCATGGATCTCCCCTTCTCCCGAATCACAGCCTAACCTATTCAGCAGGGTCCCCCAACCCCTGTGTAGTGTTTTCAGGGGGGTCAAAGGGCTACCATGGGAAGGAAGGGATGGGAAAGTCTGCTTCCAGCAGCCCAGTTCTGCAAGTGCCTAAATCTCAGACAAATTCAATGGTTCTTTGGTTGAACTTAAACCACCTAGAAATTCAGGGTTTTACAAGAAAGTTACAAAAGATGTTGTGTCAGTATTTTGATGACAGATCATGAGATAGAAACAGCAGGAAACAAAGCTTGCTTAACAGTAATTTGTGATAACAGCTCTATTTAGAACAAACTGTGACAGTAAAGAATCTGGTGAACTATTGGTTTATAACTGAGGTTGAGATATATTTTATTTTTAATTTGTAAACAAACGTTATCTCTTTAGGTCAGAATCTATGGCCCTCCAGATGTTGTTGGACTACAACTCTCATCATCCTTCACCATTGGCTATGCAAGCTAAGGTTGATGGGAGTTGCATTCCAACAACATCTGGAGGGCCACATGTTCCCCAGACCTTCTTTAGGTTTTCAGTCTTCTACAGATGTATAAACATGGTAGGATATATGTAGTGTTTCTCCAGTATATGAAGGGTTGTTTTTAACAGAAACACCCCTGTCTTTCTTTTCTGCTGTCTCCTATTTTTCCTTTTGCTTCACCCGGTTTTGCTGCTTCCCCTTAGTTTTTCTGCTGATTCTTACTCTTTTTATTACTTTTGCTCCTTTGTCTCTAGCTCTTGTGGTTCCTCCTCCCCTCAGTGTTAGCTTTGTCCTATTTCATTCCTATATGAACACTTTTATTGCACGCTTGTGATTGGCAATTCATGGAAGTTTTCAGGTCCTTTACATGATGTCGTCACCCCCAGAGTGTCTCCCATACTTTTTGAGCTTTATCTTGCTTTTAAAAAGATCGGAGATAAGCTGAAATACAAATTACTGGCGGCATATCAGGAGAGAGTAATGCCGGCATTGTACTATAATACAGCCATTAGATGGTGCTGTTTCATTGAACATATAAAGTGTTGCTGAGGAGACAAGAGGTTTTCAATTCAAACCATGAGTTGCTATCGACCCCCGGGCCGACCCTCAGACCAAGGCCACATGGCGGAAGGGCCATGGTGACCTCGCTTTGAAGAAAAAAGTTGGGGTAAGTTCCCAACTTCTTTTACTGCACAACTTTGACAAAAAGCCCCATGGTGGCTGCAAGTCTGCAGCTGCATCGTATAACTGATTCAGTGCCACTGCACTGCCACTGAGGGGCTTAGAAGACATATTGGCTCAATTCGACAACACAATAGTCAATGGCGGGGTAATAATCAACTTTACAGTTGTTCATCTAGGGGGTACTCCCCACACAACATGGTAATAAATAATCAACTGTGGTGTGGATTAGGATCAGCACTGAGTTGACTATGGCAGTATTCAGATAACACAATAGTCAAAACAACTGACAATTGTTTTCCCCACACCAGTTGTTTATTGCGTCGTCCGAATTGAGCCATAGACTGCCCCTGGGTTGCTAAAATTAATTAAACTGGTTTTCCGTACCTTTGCTTTTTGTTTTAAATTTAAACGATGTAAGAGACATACATATGACTGCTTTAAATTTTTACAAGTATTCCAATAAAAAAACTATATCATGTAAAGTTTAAATCATATTAAGTGTGCTTTAATTGTCTCTCCTCAAGTATTTCAGGTGGTGTATTAGAACAAAAAAAATAATTGAGTGCTTTTTTTAGCTTTGTTCACTAAATGCAAATAAAATAGACAAATTAAATTAGATATTTCTAGGACATCAGACCATTTTCTAATGCAAACTGAAAATTTTATCTATGCAAAAGACCTGATTTACATCCGAAAATTTTCTGATATAAACGGATTTTTTTCCTATGCAAACAACCCAATGCAAATTAGCTTAACTTTCCAGAAAAAAATCCAGTTCAAAATTTTCTGGAAACCCACATCACTAAGAGATACAGAAGCTGCAGGGATGGCCCCAAATTCATTAGCACTGCTGAATTTGGAGAACACTACATTACCAGCTCACACATTTGACAGTCTAGATTCTAGAACAGAAACATACAAATACATACATCCACCTTTGAGCAATTTATTCAGCCTTAAAAAAGAAGCTTTAAACACAACGTCTTGTTTGCTGATGAGAATGTTATATTTTAGTAAGTTTTCGAGGTGATTATCTTCAAGGAATAAACTGAAATAGAAAAAAGATGAACATCTGATAATTAAACACACAGATTAGTAATTAGGTTTGAAATATAAACCTGGACTTGAAATACAAATCTGGGGTTCTTTTGTTAAAGAGGTTCTCATAGGGTTCGAGGAAAGAAATGACATTCAGAAACTAACATGGCTATCCCTCTCGAAACATGCAAAAAGCAATTAAAACCCAAATAGGTTTGCAATGGAGAGAAAACAAAAATGAATCAGAGAGATGCAGCTGCATGGATAGTAGAGGAATAATAAATGTTTCTGGCAAACACTTGATACAAGATGGAAGAAATTACAAGGAATGTAAACAATCAAATCCAGCAGGTGGTAAGGAGTGATTACCAAATCAAAGTCAGAAATGGAATATTAGCCAATGTTGTAATGCCAGAAGATAAAGAACTGAGTAAAAAAGGAGTATTTAAATGAATAAGGTGTACTGAAAGAGGTGTGTGTGTGTGAGAGAGAGAGGGAGGGAGGGAGGGAGGGAGGGAGAGAGTATGCAACCTTGTGGACAAGGAACCACTGAGAGAAGCCAGTATTCTTATCACCCTCCTCCACATGAGGGCAGTGTTACTTCAACAGAAGTCTATCCATAAAGGCAGTCTCTCATACATATACAAAGGCCCCCTCCACAAGGATGCGCTTTTGCGCCCGGTTCGGGGATTATGCGCATTTTCGCGGAGGCGCATTTACGCCTAATCCCTCTGCACGGGAGGCGGCGAGAAGCGGCGAAGCGCATTAAAAGATGCCCAAAAAGCACTTTACAGGTAATTAATGCGCATAATCGCTTGTTCACACAGCGAAAATGCGCTTTAACGGCCGGAGCAAAATAAAAGTCGCTATTTAACGCGCGTTCGAAAATGAGCATTATCGGGGAGATAACGCGCCTGTACGCCCGTTTTGCGCTCCGCTCGTGTGTAGGTAAAATTTATAATGAGCCTTCAAGGCTCATTAAACGTCTCGTGTGGAGGAGGCCCAAGACAGGTGCAACCACACTATCCTCAGATAACATTTAATGCCTCAACCTGTCCACCACCATCCACTGCCATCACTTCCTGCCATGAGGTGTTCTAGTGGAACCTCAGCCTTTATTGTGATCTTAAAATTCAAGTTATTTTGGGAGGTGGAAGAAAGGAAAAAATACACATGCATAGGATCACTGAATTAAAAGAAAATTACGACGTTTCTAACCAATGTTAGAAAAAATATTAATGGGGTAAACTACCTTCGTAAACCACATTTGCCTTGACAACTTTATTTCAAAGCCAGGATTCAGCAACGGAACTTTGGAATTACAAGACAACAATAATTCATTCAAGTTCTTTAATTTAAGAAGTGCTTCTCGTAGGAGTCTCCAAGAGAAGTGCCTCCCACTTGAAAGAGGCCAGATCTTCCCCTGTTGCAATCATTTGACTCAGATTAATGGATACAAGACACTATAATGCTAAGAAAGCACATCCTGTCCAGGAGACCACCCAAAGGGTTATAATACAGCACAAGAAGATAAAGCAAAATGCAAGAGGTGGATGTCTAGTTAATGACAGAAATAAGGTGAATAAAGGATGAGAGAAATAATCGTTACTAAAGAAAAAGGAGAAAGTATTGCAGGATTTCTCTCAAGTGAGCAGCAGAAGAAAAAGAAGAAACAGTACAAGATGCCCAATTCAGACAATCGCTTAAACTATGGTTAAGCTGATCAGGAGCCTTGGGCTTGCATGCTTCTCTTCCCCTTTTCTCCTCTGCTCACAAGAGAAGGAGAATAGACGCTTCAGGATTTACGCTTCAGATTTAGAACAAAGCAGAGTTCCATATTACTCATGAACTCTGGGACCTAGCATTTATTCAAACCGTAACTTCAGTTCCTGGTATGTTAACTAATTTTTATTAGAACAAACCACAAGTCTGTGTGGACAGAAGATTGGGTGGAGTTAGGAAACAAGTTTTTCCTTTTCTTCCTGCCCACTGAACAGCTGATCTACAGCAGGTTCAGGAACAAGAAGGAGAATCTGGCACCCTAATTTTTTCAAGGTTTTTCCCCATTTAAATATAAAATATGATGGGGGCAAGGAGTGGAGAGTTTTGCAAGATCCTCATTGGTGCCATGGTACCAACGGGAGTTGTGGTGGGAACCCCTGACCTAAACGATGGCTTAAATCAGGGGTGCAAAAAATATGTCCGGTGGGCCACATGCCCTCAAGTCATTTCTGGCAACCTACCAGACTCCCCACCCCACCCCCAGTATCTGTTGTGGCAATGGCACTGCCTGGGGTTTCCTATGCTAGCCTAGGGTTTCTTGAGCTGATGCAAGATAAGAGATGAGGAAATGTTTTCCTTGCTAACATTATCACTTACAAAAAAAAACCCAGGGAATCCCTTACTAGTACTTGCAAGGGAATCCTTTCTGTAACTCTGATCTCTAGCAGAAGAATCCCCAGGCTTCTGTGTAATGTATGTGTGTGTGTGTGTGTGTGTGTGTGTGTGTTTGTGAGTAGCCCCTTGACACTACCTGATGCACCCCTTTGGGTGCACCCTTGGCTTAAATTATTATCTGAAATGGATGAAAGAAAATTGTAAAGTATGTTAAGTACACAGATCGTCAACTAACTACAATGGTAGATCAGAGAGTAAGCAAAGTTAAGCATTGAACTCATCTTAACTACGTTGGTCAGATAGTAGATGAAAGCTAAAGATACCTACATACCTCACAAGAAGCACAGGAACGCTGAGATCTTGGAAAATCCAGAGGTTGTATAAAGTAAAGTCTGAGACTTTCATGACTCAGCATTTTGAGGAGCCTGCTAATAGTACTCTGAAATAATGTATCTGCAAAGCAATTAGCTAAGAAAATATTTTTTTCTGATTACGTTTAACTTCTAAAATCTCAGAGAAGAGCAGCCTATGGCAGGAAAATGGACAAGCCTAAATATAAATAGGGAAGAAAGGGGGTGAGAAATGGTATGGAAGATATGGGGAGGAGATTGCTAAGGACATAAGATACTGGCATAGTAATCCTTTGAAGTAAGATCTATCATTTAAAAAATAGAACTCAGGGTGAGTTGAAATGGAGGGCATAAAACGGGAGTACAAAACAGCCCAGGTAAAATCATTTGCTATCTTCAGAGATATATCCATAGTCTGAACTTAAGAGCCAGACGCTTAGCTCCCAGCATTAAGTCCATAATAACAATCTATGATGGCATACTTATCATGCTTAACCTCAAAAGAACCAGTTATTTATGTAAAATAGCAGTCTTTAAATCAATGTGTTTAATATTAGGCTATGTGCTAGGGCAAGAATTCATTTTAAGAGTTCATAAGTATAAAGTTTAATTTAACAACTTTGTATTAAAGAGTTGTTGCATGAAAAAATAGTTTTGAAGATTTTACACATTCAGTTTACATTTTTAAAAACTCAGATTTAATCCACACCCTACTCACAAGCAAACAGAAACAGGAAGGCAACTTTTTCTGATTTTTCATCAAGTAGCCCGCTCTCAGCGATGCTTTGAAGATTGCAGCCTACATAAGCCAGGAAAAAGTCAAGCACTAAATCAGATTTATAGATATTATATTGCCCTTAACTCATAAATTAATAACGAAGTGGAAGAACCAAAGTCTTCTGCAAGTCACACAAGGTCTGGAAAGAATTAGTTAAAAAAGCTCTACCTTGCTTGTTTCTCTCTGTAGACCCAAGTCATAGTCAGCCTAATCATGCAACAACACTAGATGTTGTGTGTACTATTCCCTATCGTAATTTTAAAAATCCACCATGAACTAATTTCATGTTATAAATGGTTTTTCTCTGAAATGCATAATTTATTTTACAGATGTTTATGTTTTACTCAGGTGAAAAAAGAAACCTACATAGCTTTATTTCACACCAACATGAAATGGCATACAATGAGACTACATATGCATTTAATTAAATTCTTTCAGAATAAAGTCCATGTTCATATATATATGTGTATACACAAGGAGCACACAGAAGCAAGTTATGTTGCAGTACTGATAAGCAATTGCACATACTGTCCAATAGATGCCATGTCAGAATCAGACAGGAAAAAACTGATTATTTTATAACTGGGAGCGAGTTGCTTGAAACCTAAACCAAAATTAGATTCTCCAGAACTTAATCTGCAATAATAAAGCATTATGGTACATTTGATTCGGTTACTAATATTCACAACCACTTTGCAGGTTCCTTATTTAAGGCACCAGATGATGGAAGTGCTTGTTGGGTCTATTCTTGCACCTCAAAATGCTTCCCCTCTCCTTGAAAACTCTGCCATATTTTGTCTAATGATTCCCACCAGCTGACTGCCTAGCAACCCACCTGCAAGGTTCCTGAAACCCACCACTTTGGATTCAAAATATAAACCACAACCTTGTGTAAATTAATAACTGGGTGGACCAGCCCCAACCCTCCCAAACTGCTGTTCTGAGGTCATAATCTTTTCCATTCAACTGCTGCACACACCAAGTCTCTTTATTTATTTCCTACATTTCCTCCAAACCCACACATGTTGGGTTAGGTTGAAAAAGAGTGAGTGGCCCAAATTCATCCAGTGACCATCATGGCAAGTAGAGATTAGAACTTGGACCTCCCCAATCCAAGTCCAATTGATACACCATGATAGCTTGGTTCAGGCATAACAGTGCCAGCATTGAGGGCCTTTGGGCAAGACACCCTCAATGGATCCCTACCCCAGTGAGTCTATGTTCTCAACAACCTTGTCACCAGCTGCTATTGCTGCTGCTACACCTCCTCCTCACTATCATTTATTTGCTTGACAGACAGGGAGCAAGTAGGCAGTGGCAGCTACTGCTCCCCTTCTCACCGCCACTATTGCCTCAACCAGAGTGAGAGGCAGGTGAGAAAGCAGATGGCAATGATGAAAAGGAGCAGCGTTTAGAGGGCTTTTGCCAGTGGGCCCTTGCTAATGTGCAGAACCATGCCTACTCTTGATGCTGGCCCTAAGGCATTTGTTATTACATTTATATCACACCTTGTTTTCCTCATGTAAGGAACCCAAGGCAACTCACTTGGTTCTCCTCTCCATTTTATCCTTACAACAATCCTGTGAGGTAGGCTAGGCTTAGAGTCAGTGACTGGCCCAAAGTCACCCAGTTAGTTTCATGGCTGAGTGAGGACTAGAACCTGGATCTCCCAAGTCCCAGTCTAATGCTCTAACCACTACACCACAATGACTCTCATACTCCAGCTTATTAACCGAGATACATATAAGTCTTGTCCCCATGCATTCTATTCTGCCTTCTCCATGCACCAACTGAACACTTCCTGGCCTAATTAACCACAGTTTCTCATTATATCTGATTTGGGAATCTACAGAAGCCATGTTTAGAACAAACCAGGATTTGAAACAAAGTTCAAACCATGGTTTCAGATGTTGGTTTGTTCTGAACTTGGTAACCATCATTTTCTGGTACATGAATAACAGCAAAGTATAGTTTGATGTTGGAAATCTTCAATTGTGGCACTCCAAGAAGAGAGGAGAAGGTGGCATGAGTAGACACAAAGTGCATGCATATTTTGGCATAATAAGCTAAATTATATTACACATGAACCAGACAATTGGCTGTAATTATACTGTGTATACAATAAGAGGGAAGAGAAGTCAAAGTAGTCTAGCTAACACAGATCAGATATGATTGATATGCTGCCTATTGAAATTCTATCATTTGACCAATACAGCCAGCATATGGGAAAATCAAAGGTAATTTGTTCCTTTTTTAGAGGTTTTATGTCGTCATACTAAAAGTTGTAATTAACTGTTTTACATACGTCTTGAATATCTGGTCCAGAAAAATAAATAAATTTGCTTTAAGTGAATAAGAGGTGGATAGTATACCAAGCAAGCCAAATGTGGAAAATAAAAAAGTGTGATATAAACCTTACAAAATAAATAAATAAGCAATATATGCATACAGACTTTTTAGAAGACCTTGACATAAGTCTTAGATACCCTGAGCGTAATTTTTTGGTGGATAGATGGGGAGATAGATTTAAGTTTTAATGTTTCTGGTGTTCATCTTAAGAGCATGTGTGTGTTTCTAGGGTTATATGAAGCTAAGATTGTAGATATCTTCACTAACATTATTTTATAAACTGATTAAAAAATTTGAAAAGTGCTAATAGTCAGTTTGCTAAATTATGATTGGCCAGAATATCACAATTCTATGCAGAGTTATGCATGTTCCTCACTGTTTATAGAGCAGTCACTGCAATGTAGTTGAAACTGTTGTCAGCCATGTCATGGCACCATTCTGTAATTTGCACATGTACCTCTTTTAGGTCCTTACAAAGTAAAAGGAAAATGTAGTTCTGTCGATGGGTTATGGATCTTTTATGTAGAGTTCCCAGGATTAACCGAAGTTCTAAGCATTGTGTGGAGGATACCAGGAGACAGTGCAGACTTTTCTGATTAAAGCTCTGATCTCAGAAACGTTAGTACAAATGAGAACAAGGGTTCCATGCTTTCCCACCAAATATCCAAATGTGGTACTGCAACTAATGAGTACAAATTGGAGGTTTTTAGAAAACTTGCATCCAGCCCTAGAATGTAGTGGCCAAATCAACTGTAGAATATGCTTTTAACTTAAAGTTTTGTAATTTGTGGATTTATGTTAAGCAGAAGGATAATTAAAAAGATATTCCTATTATGGATAGGGCAATTTGTAGGGGAGAAAGATCAAACTTCAAAGCTACCGTTTCTCAAATCTTCCCATAAGGTTATTCTCATCGTTAGTCTGAGTAATAATCTTTCCACATACTGAGGGCCTCCTTTCTTGAGAATTAGTGCACAGATATAATGAATGAGTCTTGGAAACAAAACAAACCCACTCTGTTACTAAGATCTTTCTCAGTTTGTCTGGTATTCAGGAAGTGAGACTCTGATTAGCAATCTTCTGAAAAAGTACTTAACATGATGAGTAGGTCTTATTCGCCACCCACCCCATGACTGGAAAACAGCTTATCAGGTTAAAAAACATACAACCTGGTTGATGGAGGGAAGAGACACACCATAGGCTAGTATTTTCTAGGTGTCCCACCTCGTGACTTGCAGGTCACATAATGTAATCTATTTCCTTGTGTGCAGGTATGAGCTAGTTCTACTGATGGTTGTTGTTCAGAGATTCTGAAGTCACTTCTCTGAACATGCATTGGCCTAGGATCTAAATGTATATTGGAACCTTCCCATGACTCAGTGTGAAAGCAAAAAGTATGTTCATAATGAAAATGAAACTAGCCAAGTGAATTCTCTCCTTAACTTTGGAAGCAATCACAAAGGGTCTAGAATTGTATGGACAGCCATCTCTTATAAATTAAGGAAAACTGAAATTGTGGCAAGTACAGGAGAGCTCCTTCGTTAAAGCTTAAGATCATATTTGAAACATGACCTAGGTCCCCTCTACAAGGATTCGTTTTTGCGCCCAGTTAGGCGATTATGCGCATAGTCGCTGAAGCGCATTTACACCTAATACCTCTGCACAAGAGGCGGCAAGAGGCGGCGAAGCGCATTAACAGATGACCAAAATGCACTTTACAAGTAGTTAATGCGCATAAGCGCTTGTTCACATAGTCAAAATGCGCTTTAACGGCCGGAGCAAAATAAAACTCGCGATTTAACGCGCATTCGATAATGCGCATAATCGGAGAGATAACGCGCCTCTATGCCCGATTTGCGCTCCGTTCTTGTAGAGGTAAATTTTTTAAAGCGCCTTGAAAAAGCTTTAAACCTCTCTTGTAGAGGCAGCCCTAAACTTTTTTTAAGAATGCAACTAAACCTACGCTATATAATTTGCAATTAAAGAATTCCCAAAACATAGATCAGGAAGCAGTTATGTTGTCCAGCCAGAATGATGCCATAATACATGTTAAAATAATCCTGTTTAGTTTTAACACATTGCTCATGCAAATCCCAGACCTCACCTATGCACAGAGAGACATATCGTCCACAAATATGTCACTATACTTGTTTTATTACTGCACATTCCTATACCTGGAGATATTGATGAACCAGTATGGTATAGTGGTTAGAATGGTGGATTGGGACTGGAGAGACCAGGGTTGAAGTCCCCACTCAGGCATAAAGCTCACTGGGTGACTTTGGTGCAGTCACTAACTCTCAGCCTAACCACAATGTACACAAGCAATTTAAACCACAATGTACACAAGCATGCAGCCAATTTGCTTCTACTGATCACACAGGCAGGAAAAAGAAACAGGTATGTATATAGTTTAATGTTACACCCAAACCCAAGATTATACTTTATTGCATCCACACAAGCCAGAATCGTAAGCTAGGTTTTATTTATCTGCACATTATAGAGGGAAGAGATGCTGGGTTGATGCAGTTGTTGGTAGCAATGCATCCCTTGTAGAAACATAATTTCAGCTAAATCGATCAGATTCTCTCTAGAATGCACTAACATCGATGCTCAAATGGGATGGTGTAAACAAAGTAGTTACACTGTGAAAATTATCAACATGCACAAAGTGATGCTCATATTTATAAACTAAAATTAAATAGATTTTAAAAAGCAATATGTAGGTTACTTCATGTAGGATCTGAAAACTTGGAGAAAATGTGCACTGCAAATTCAGCTATCTGAAAAGTATCAACCATTTTGAAAACCCAGAATAATGAATAAATGTTCACTCACGTTGATGCTTTCTTGTTTGATGCTTCCTAATCATTATCTCATCATTGGTTCCTTTTGATGTTCTCTCTCACCAGCCACTATTTCAAAAGGCAATTATGAATTATGGCTACTCTCTTATGAAATAATGACTTATCAAAAGACTTTAATAAGTCTCTGAAAAAAAAACTAAGGCACAAAATTATGTTATTGTTTCCTTTGTTCCTTCAGCATGCAATGTCAGAAATCTGGTATCCATGATTGTAGCTCGCGATGTGGAAAATGTATGTGGAAAATGTATATAGAAGCACATTTGATATTCTAATGACTTCAGAGAGCTTGGGAAGGTGTTACTATAACACATAATTATCACACAATAAAAACATTTTATTCATCTAGTTCTATATCTTCCAGAAATAATTTATGCTTGTGCAAAGCCCACCAAATATGTGGGGATGTTATTCACATTTATTTATTATTTTATTTATTTTAAATATTTGTACCACCCTTTGCACTTTTTTTTAAAAAAAAGGCCCAGGGAGGCAAACAGCACAAATACAGTGTAGATATTGGGAAGACTCACAGGAGAGCCTCTCCAGAAGATCTTAATGAACAGGAGTCTCATAAACAAACAAGACCACCCTTTACAAATCTTGGTTCCAAAGTGTTCAGGGCTGGAAATAGACTGGAAGCCAATGGAACGGTTGGCTTATCTGAGGGAACTGCTTATTCACCACCAGGCCAGGTTTAAGGTTTTGTTACTACTGTACCAACCCTAAACAACTTTGGATCAGGATATTTGAGAAAGTACCTTAGAATCATAGAATAGTAGAGTTGGAAGGGGCCTATAAGGCCATCGAGTCCAACCCCCTGCTCAGTGCAGGAATCCACCTTCTCCCTTACCAACCTGCCCAGTCACTGAGGTCAATAGACGACATGCTCCTGGTGGTTCCACATGGACCTATGGCCTGACTGGAGTCCAACAGGAGAAGAGCCTTTAGAGTGGTGGCCTCCTTTCTTTGGAATTCCTTGCCCCTGGAGGTCAGGCAGGGCCCAATATAGCTCTTTTCCAGGAAGCATTCCTTAACTGACAGCCATGGTTTTTATTGACAACCTGTTTTTAAAAAGTATGATTTTAATGGTGTTTTAAACTTTGTATCTTTTACTGTTTTACTTTTTATGTTCACCACTCCAGAATCTGTTTCAAATATGAAGCAGTATACAAATTTTGTAAATAAATAAAATATAGGAGTAATTTGTTGTGAACCACCCAGACAGCTTCGGCTCTTGGGCAGTATAGAAATGAAATAGTAATAATAATAATAATAATAATAATAACAACAACAACACCTCAATTTTGCTCCTGTCAGCAGCCTAGTCATAGCATTCTGGACTAGCTAAAGTTTCCAGACACTTTTTCAAAGACAGACCCACATAGTACTCATTGCAACAGTCCAGTCACATAGTACCTCTACACTTCTCTCTGCTTTACAGGTAAAGGGATCTTGCAGGAGAAAGCCTGCTATACAATGCTTGGACTTATTAAGTTAATAGTGTGAATCCTGTTGTAGGGATGCTTGCCATGCAGTTAATGATTATGCTGTTAAGAATAATTCTTAAAACTGCAATAAAATCTATTTAGTCAGAGCTTCTTCATCTTGAGATATTTGGAGCATTTAACAACTATCGGGAAAAAGTCTGTCTAAAATCCATATACGTCAAGGAGGTGATGTCATCATGTTCTGGTTGCTATTATACATGTTAAAAAAATGCCACGTCATCTCCACTTAACATTCAGCAAAGAAAAACAGTAGAAAGTTGAATATTTCAGATGTAAAACATGATGGCACTGAATGGCACTGAATAAATATGCTGACTTTCGGAGAGGAACTGTGAAAAATGTCTCTTCCCCAAACGGATGAAAAGCTCTAGCTAATAACTATGATTAGTAACCTGGTTAAGCTAAGATGCATGGATTTCTGGGGATTTACTTCTTTATCCTAAAACTTGTAGAGGCAGCAAATAAGTTGAGTGCATACCAACTGCTGTGCCAGGGCAATGTCACAAAATATGTTAGGTTTTGGCATTGTTAGGACATACAACTACTGTGGCCAGATACATCAGCCAAGGTAACTTAGAACTTGTGTGCCAATCCCAGGTTAAAGAGTTGTGGACTACAGCCAATATGCTAAAATTTTCTGTTGCATTCAACATTTGCATGTCCTTGAACAAGCTCAAGTTATTTAAACTGAGTGAAAAACTGAATCACTCAACAGTTCAATTATTTTCTTATAAGAAAGTTTTACTGTTAAAAGATGCAACTGCCAGGAGTGCCTACTACCAGCTTCGGCTGATACGGCAGATGCGCCCCTTCCTAGAGTTAGAAATCCTAAAGACAATAGTGCACGCGCTAGTAACTTCGAGGCTCGACTTCTGCAACATAGGGCTGCCTTTATACCTATAGTTTGGAAACTTCAACTAGTTCAAAATATGGCAGCCAGGTTGGTCACTGGCACACCTAGGGGTAACCATATTACACCAACTTTAAAATCACTCCACTAGCTGCCAATTAGTTTCTGGGCAAAGAATAAAGTGTTGGTTATTATCCTTAAAGCACTACATGGTTTGGGTCCAGATTACCTACAGGATCGTCTTCCCTCATACAATCTGCCTCGCACACTCAAGTCCTCTGGGAAGAATTTACTCCAGTCAGCCAAAACTAAGCTGACAACTTTTACCTTCTCTTCTGCCGCTCTCAGATTTTGGAACGGCCTGTCGGGAGAGATTCGTCAACTTAATAGTCTTTCCGAGTTTAAGAAAGCCGTAAAGACTGATCTCTTCCAGCAGGCCTACTCAGATGAATTTTAAGATGTCTGATTGTTATTTTAATATTGTATCAGTTTTATATGTTTTTAATCAGTTTTATGCAATTTATGGTATTTTTGTATTTACTGTTGTTCCCCGCCTCGATCCAGAGGGAGAGGTGGGTAATAAATAAATAAATATATATTATTATTATTATTATTAAAAGTATATATGCATACATCTGTGATATTCAAAGTATTTCCAATAATCTGCAAGCCAGCATTGTTTTTGATAGCCAATGTTTATTGCATTACTATATTTGTTTGAAAACGTGTTTTAAATCTGAAAAAAAATAAGCAGCTGAATTACCTAATGGTGAATTCCCTTTAAGCTAAATTTCCTAAAGGTAATATATGGTGTAAGACAATCCCATGAACATTTACTCAGAGATAACCCCACATAGTTCACTAGGGCTTACTCCCAAGTAAACAGGATTGCCGCTTAGGAGCACAATATTGCATATTTCTTCACAAGTAAATCCTACTTAGTTCAATGGGGCTTGCTCTCTTGTAAATGAGATCAGGATTACAATATTAGTTCCCAACATTGCTGTCCCCCCCCCCCCCCCGTTGCTCCTATCCATATATTAGCAGAAATAGTGGGAAAACCAAACCCCAGCAATGGGGGAAGGCCTTATTATAAAAGAAATCAAGTTTGTAGGTTTATTCACGTCACATAGAGTCTGTCCTACAGACAATATGATGAAATTAGGAACCAGTTATTTGTCATCTTCTTTCATAGAGAATTATGAAAGAAAACATTACTAGATTGAGCAGGATTTGGGGGCGGGAAAAACCAACTTTTACATATTTTAAATTCTGCCTTGCAAGTACACAAACCTATGTGCTTTTGTGGCACTGGCTGAACCAATACTGAAGGAGCATTTAAAACCAGTGGAATTCCTCATTCTGTGTGCAATTAATTCTATGTTGAATTTTAGCCCAGGCTTCTAACCATTTCATGTTAAAGCCCTGCTGTGTATCCACTAAAACTGTAACACTTGAAGCACATACATTCCCCGCCCCCTGCAACTTGCACACATCATGAGTACACTGCAGAAGTATCTGCCAAGGAACAGGGTCCAATCACGATCTCCCTCAATGTTGGTTGTATAAACAGAGCAGAAAATGTTTTCTTTTTAATTCCAATCATTCTAAACAGACAATACTCAAAAAGAGTTTCAGACCTACCATGGACTTACAAGTGAGGTTACCAACCAGCTGGCTGTGGCGTATAAAAGAAGAAAAAACCCAGCACAAGTTGCTAAGGTTTTTCATGAGAAAATCTCATGAGAAATTATATCGAACTTCCCAAAAGCAGAACTTTTAGCAAAAGGTTTGCTATGTTGCAAACTCATTCCAAATTATCTCATAGTTTACCCATAATAGAATTTAAAACTAGCCTGGTAAACTACAGATTTTTGTGTTTGAGCCGCAAATGATGATGATTAAACCCAAGACTAAAGACAAGAGTATTGAAAAGAAAATTAATATTTAAGCTCGTTAGTCCTACACTGATTTGACTCTAATCCAACTAAAGAACACTGTAGCACTCACCACTTACTAATACCTGTGTGTATAGGAAAATATTTGCTGCAGAATGTTTCCCTCTGCTGAAGTCATAATAAATGATTTTTTTTCTTTCTTCCACCTCCAATTAAATAATAGTGAAACTCTAAAAATGAACCAGAAGTTAAAAGAAATAGGAGAAGAAATACCTCACAAACATTCACAATTTTTCCTTATCATATATTTCTGTTAAAGATGGAGAAACCATCCTGGATATTTCAACAATGACTTGGGTAGATATTTTATGTCATTTTAGGTCCAGGAGGTTGTAAATTCCTCCTTCAGAGAGGGAGTGGTGCCTGCCTCTTTAAAAGAGGCAGTAATTAGGCCACTCCTGATAAAGCCTAACCTGGACTCAGAGGACATTAACAACTATAGGTTGATAGCTATCATCCCCTTCCTGAGCAAGGTGCTTGCAGGACAACTACAGGCACTCCTGAAGGAAATGGATTATCTACATCCATTTCATTCAGGTTTTGAAATGGAAACTACCTTGGTTACCCTGTGAGATGACCTTTTCCGGAAGAGGGATATTGGGAGTGCAACCACGTTGATTCCATTGGATCTCTCAGAGGCTTTCAAGACCATCAACTATGGTATCCTTCTGGGTAGGTTGACTGGGCTGGGAGGTGGAGGTACTGTGCTGCAGTGGTTTCACTCCTACTTGAATGGCCGATTCCAGAAGGTGGTGCTGCGGGATTATTGCTCTGTACTTTGGCAAATATGCTATGGGGTTCTACAGGGCCATATTTTAACCCCCATGCTGTTTAACATCTATTTGAAATCACTGAGGGAGGTAATCCGGAGATATGAGCTGATGTGTCATCAGTATGTGGACGACACCCAGCTCTACGTCTCCTTTTCATCAAATCCAGATGAGGCAGTGGCTTTCTGAATTAGTGCCTGGGCACAGTAATGGACTAGATGAGGGCCAATAAACTGGGGGTAAGATTAATATGTCTTATTATAGCCTACTACATTAGAATTGTATTAGAAAAGCCTATGGCGAAACAGTAATGTTTCTAAGTGCGTATGCAATAAGTTGTACTGTCAAGATTTTGTTGGTATAATTTTATAGTTGCATTCTTGATCCAACCCTCTGTTTCTTGCATGATTCGGGGAGGAAGTCACTAAGTGCTCCTGTCATGGTGTTGAATGCATAAATAGCACCATGGAGACACCTGCTGGAATATTACTAGCATTACAAAAATATACTTTAAATGCCACCATATGGGGATGAATTGGGGGGACGGATTTGTTCCTGTCCAGAGAGGATGCATATTTAAACAGATCTACACTTTAACCCATCTAACCAAGCACAGAAAGATAATGTTATAAATTCATTTTGCAATCACCCTTAGACAAGAAGGCAACTGCTTGTTTTCAACCCCAGATATTTGTTTTAAACACCGGATATCTATTTGCAGTAGTGACCTAATCTCATATTTCATGATGTTGCATTGATATAGCAGCTGGTAAACTCATTGGAAACACTTATTCCTGGTGTAGCAGGTTTTGCAATTTAATTGTGTACATAGATGACCACAGAACTGTTTGCTATGGTAAAGTTCATCAGTTTTTGAGACTGATGATATTAACAGTGAAGTGATCAAACAATAACCACAACAACAATAATGTGGAAATAATATATATAGTGACTCCACATGGAAAGTGAAATTATTTCCCCTTTATCTGCTTTTGAAATTATTTCCCACTCTTGTTTCTCATGGACACAAAAGTAAATACTTATGATACAGTTTAAAATGCAGATGTTTTCAAAGAACCCTTATCCATTAACTATATCACATCCCTTTATAAAACAATTTGGTTCTAAGACTTAACATTAAAAGTATTCCTGATATCCCATGTTGAATATTACAAGTGCAGCCTGCAACAAAATGTTGCAGCATGGAGTGTTCCTGAGTGTGATAGCCACTCAGTCAAGCCCTCTTCTGGCATACTCCTCTTTTTTCCTCTCCAACAAACACCCAGCATTCTGAGCCACCGAGCTTGTACTAGGCTGTTTGGGGGCTTTTTGCCCCCTTCCTTTTTTTTCTCCTAAAGGTTTTTTTGTACTTCTGCAAATCTTGGGGTTCTCCTGAGTATGAAGATATCTCCCTCTTATTCCTCAGTGGCCCTATTTTAGCTACAGTTCCACTGGCATTTAGCAGTTCTTTGCTGTTAGGAAAAACAATTAGGGAAGGGATTGAACATAAAATGGCCAGTATCATACTGCCTATATACACATCAATATTGTGGCTCCATTTGGAATACTATGCACAGTTCTGGTTGCCCAATCTCAAAAAAATATATAGAGCTCAGCTAGAAAAGCTGCAGAACACGGACAGCAAAATTGTCATGGGATTGGAAGGCTACAACATCTGGGGCTCTTCAGTTTAAAAACAAATTGTAACAGTGCTGGCTCCAGGTTTTTGAAGGCCTCTGGACAAGACAACCTCAATGGGACCCCTCTCTCAGTGAATCTACCTACTCACCACCATTGCCACCAGCTGCTATTGCTCCTCCTCCTCCTCATTCTTAATGCTTACTTGGCAGGCAGAAAGCCAGTGAGCTGAAGAAACTGGACAGAGATATTTTTTTCTCTATCTCTCCTAATTGGGACCACCCAATTAAAGCAGATGGGAATAGATTTGGGACAACATTAGCCTATGGAATTCACTGCCACAAGTTGTGGCGATATGGCTTTCAAATTGGATTACTCAAGACTAATGGAGTCTTCACGTTCAGAGGCAGAATACAACTTAATAGCAATTGTTATTGAGATATAGAGCATCATCACATGGGCGAAATTGCATTTTCTTACAGTCGCTTCTCCACCCCCGCTTTTGTCCCTCATTACTTCCTCTTTCTGCCCAGAGGGTAAAGAGGAAGTAAACAAAGACCACATGGCCCATTCAGGGGCTGTTTTTATCCCGCTGCTTTTCCTGCACACAGCAGGAGATCATGGCACATTCCGTTTTTTAAAAAGTCAGATTAAAGGGGGACAATTTTGCAATGGAAAAATTAGCGGAAGGAGCAGGAGGCATGTGGGAGGCAGACATCGTTATCTATAGGATGTGCGCATATCTGTAAGTGGGCAGTAGCGAGCACGTAATAAAATCCTCATCTGATGAATTTCATGGGGTGGGGAAGCCACAGGAAGTGCTACTGCTTTTATATTCTGCTTGTGGTCTTCCCTGGAATATCTGGCTGGACACATTTTGAAACAGGTTGCCAGACCAGATGGAACCGAAGTCTGATCCAGCAGGACTATTCTTCAATATTTGCTAAGAAATAAGTAAGTCAGTTTTCTTAGATCACAAACTTTAAAATATAATACTGCACAGAAAATATGCGATAAGCTATGACATGTATACCTATGACATCAGTTGGCAACAAACAAAAACTGAATCCATATGGCTATGCTATAATATATCATACAGATCAGCCTTCCCCAATGGCTATGCTGGCTGAGAATTACAGGAGTTGGACTCCAGTACATCTGGAGGACACCAGGTTGATATAATTAGACAGCAATGAGGTATTACACACATGCAAGTGGGCGCGCACACACACACACACAATTCAAGTAACAAAACACCCATGGTCTTAGAATTACTGACAGAACAGATCAATTTATTTACAAAGAAAATAATCTTGCAATGAGGAAGGCGAGAACCCTGTACTGTATTAGCCAACTTGCAGGTAAAATTCCTTCCCAGCCCTATTAACTGGCAACTAAACTTCCCTCCACTGTAAGACCTATTGCTACTAGGAGTGGGTGAGTGGGGAAGTAGAGGCAGCAATGCTGAAGCTGTGTCAGAGCCCCAGTTTTATGGGCCTTAGGCGAACCAGAGTGAGAACTAAGGGGCAAAGTTCTTATTCTGATCTGCCCTTTGGCCCTTCCCCCACCAATTCAACCAGAGCCCTGATTGGCTTAGGAGGCATCCCTGCTGACAGAAGCCGGCTGGAGCATCACTTCCCACATGCTCTCTTCCTCCCTTATCGCTGGGTATCCCACAAATTACTGGTTCCTGGTAATCAAAGCCTTTATGAAAACAGAATACCACATTTCAGCTTTTAAATTTTCCATTGTGAATGAGTTATTTGCTATTCAGAGCAGTTTGCCATTATAGATATCTTCATTAACTTCATTTTATAAACTGATTTAGCTATATGCAAAGCACTAATAGTCCGCTTGATAAATTATGATTGGCCATCTTTGCTTCATCTTTGCTTAGAAACACACAGATGCTCTTAAGATGAACACCAGAAACATTCAAACTTAAATCTATCTCCCATTCTTTCCACCAAAAATGATTCTCAAGGTATCTAAAAAGTATCTATGTGTATTCTTGTATGCACTCCAACGGTTGCTAGTCATCACGGAGAGAACCGATTTTCTGCTATTGATCCCTTGTAAATCAGTGTCCTCGTTTGTCCCTGTTTTTGCTTTTGGAAAGATTTGCGTGATGCCTTTTTAAAAACATGATTTGTGTGTTTGTGCACTAGCTTTGTTGGTGCACAAACTATCCATTTCTCACCGTAACTGTCCAGATTGTGAATACTGTGAAATATGTTTGAGTTGTACTGCTATTGTAATAAACACAAATAGAACTCCTGGGAAATCAAATATTCTTAGAGAATGCCCTGTAATGCTTCGTTTCCTAACACCCCATTTCTGAAGCCAGTGCAGGACAGGTTAACCAAATGAACAGGGTATGGACAGCATGGAGAGAAGTGCCTTCGAATAACAGTGAAATAGTGAAGGAGCAATTTCTAGTATGCATATGAAATGAAAGGACTACAGCTGATATACTATGGGTTTATTTGTTTATTTTATGAAGTTAAGAACATAAAACAACATCTATGCTGGATCAGACTAAATGCCTATCCAGTACTATATAGCCCAGCATTCTGTTTCCACACTTGTCAACCAGACATCTATGGGAAGCCCACAAGCAGGACACGAGTGCAATAGCACCCTCCTGCTTGTGTTCCCCAGCAATTGATATTCAGAGGTATTATATAACATTATCTAATACTATTTCCTCGAATACTGAACTTAGGTGACTAGATTCCTATCAGATTGGAAGTAAATTAAAATATCTCAGAAATGTAGTGATGGTTTCTACATGCTTGGACATTGCAGAAATGCAGGTTGCTTACCTGTAACCGTAGTTCTTCGAGTGGTCATCTGTGCAGTCACACACTATGGGTTCGCGCCAGCGCCAAGCCTCGATTCGGAAGCCACCCTAGCCTAGACGTTTTGGGCGGGAACCTCTCCCCCCACCGCCCTATCGCGCATGCTCGGGGTTCCCGCTTACCTCAGTTCTATGAGACCAAATTGCCTCACGAACGAGATAAGTCAGAATACTGTCATATGTATGAATTTGAAACAGAAAGCATGCATGGCGATAACCTCATGGACCAGGCCTACAGCGAGGCCTAGAGAAGACGGTGGGAGGGTTGTGTGACTGCACAGATGACCACTCGAAGAACTACGGTTACAGGTAAGCAACCTGCATTTCTTCTTCGTGGTCTCTGTGCATCACACACTATGGGCGAGTAATCAGCAAACCACTTACCGGTGGAGGGTAGACACGCTGGTAGGTCATTGAAGGATGGAAGACAAGACTGTCTGGCCGAAGGAAGAGTCAGCCTTGGAACGCACGTCAAGTCTATAGCGCGACACGAATGTTGACACATTGGACCACGTAGCTGCTCTACATAAGTCCGGGACTGTGATGCCGCGGTCCATAGCCGTAGACGTGGAAAGCGCTCTTGACGAGTGGGCTTTTAAGTTCTGCGGGGGCTCTTTGCCCACGAGTTGGTATGCAATGACGATTGTCTGTACAACCCACTTGGCGAACCTCTGGGGGGAGACTGGTTGGCCCTTAGTTTTGCCACCATAGCAGACAAACAGTCTGTCTGAGTTGCGATAGGAAGCTGATCTAGATTTATAAAACGCTAGTGCCCGGCGGACATCGAGTGTATGAAGTGTAGAACTCAGTGGATCCGATGGTGTTTGGAAAAAAGTAGGCAATATAATACTCTGGTTAATGTGGAAGTCTGAGAGGACTTTAGGCCGAAATGACAGGCCGGGTTTTAGTACAACTTTGTCCCGGAAAAACTGGGTGTAAGGCGGGTCTGCCATCAGTGCGCACAATTCCGAACCCCTTCTCGCGGAGGTTATAGTGACAAGGAAAGCTGCCTTTAAGGTTAACAATTTTGTAGAAACTGTAGCCAACGGCTCGAACGGGTGATTTGTCAATGCCATTAGTACCACTGACAGGCTCCATTGAGGGACGATGGAGCATAGTGGAGGTCGAAGGTTGTTGAGACCCTTAAGGAAGTGCTTGGACAACGGATGGGAGAAAACAGCAGTTCCCTGCAGTAAGTCGTGTTGAGTTGAGATTGCTGCTAAGTATACTTTTATCGAAGCGGGCTTTAGCCCTTTTGCGTAAAGGGAGTGTAAAAAGGATAATATGTGTGTGATCCCACACGTTGTCGGGTCCTGCTGTAAGGCAGCGATGTATGCTGCAAACTTGTTCCATTTCAAGTCGTAAGATTTTCTTGTAGAAGGCCGTTTCGCCTCCAGAAGGACCACTTGTATCGAGGGCGGCAAAGCTAGTCCTCACCATAGCGTCGAATGCGCCAAGCCGTCAGTCTGAGTTGTAGTAGGTCCGGGTGAAGGATCATTCCTTGTTCCCTGGAAATCAGGTCCGGGAACTCTGGAAGGCGAAGAAACTCTCCTTTGGACAACCGAAGTAGTGGGATGAACCATGCCTGACGCGGCCACCATGGTGTGATTAGGATGGCCCTCGTCAGACCCTTGGCTAGTTTTGCCACGACCCTTGCTATCAATGGGAATGGGCGAAAAGCATACACCAGTCCTGTCCCCCAAGGTGTGCTGAAGGCATCTCCTAGGGAGTTTCTGCCCATGCCTGCTCGTGTGCAAAAGTTCCTGCAGACAGCACTGACTGCCGTTGCGAAGAGGTCAATGTCAGGTGTTCTCCATGTGGCAAATAGACTCTTCAGGACGCTGCGTGCTAGAGACCATTCGTGGGTGTCCCGGAATTGCCTGCTGAGTTCGTTGGCTTGCACGTTTTCGGTTCCCGCTATATGGATGGCCGATAGGAGCATGTGCTGACGTACTACCCAGTGGAAGATCTTTAGTGTTAGAGCCAGAAGGTGTGGGGACTGGGTGCCCCCTTGTTTGTTTAAGTACCACATCACCGTGGTATTGTCCGAGACAACTCTCACATGATGACCTCTGAGGTGCCGATGGAAGGCGTGGAGGGCTTTCTGTACTGCCAGGAGTTCTAAGGCGTTGATGTGAAGCCTCCGCTCTTTGGTCGACCACTTCCCCTGCATTTTCAGACGGTCGCAATGGGCTCCCCATCCTTCTAAGGACGCATCTGTGGTGAGTGTTCTTGAAGGTTCGATTTCTGTAAACGGGAGGCCCTTGTCTAGGTTGTGTGGGGTCATCCACTAAGCGAGGGTCGACCGCAGCGCAAGAGGGAGAGGGATTCTCTTGTGAATCGAAATCTTGCATGGGTCGCAGTTCGCTAGTAGGAATTGCTGAAGTGGCCTCATATGTAGACATGCCCACCAAACGTGTACTGACGAAGCCATTAGTCCTAGTAGGCGCTGAATGAGACGTACCTGGACCGTCGTGGAGTTGTGAAGGACGCAAGAGAGGTTGCATATTGTTCGCAAGCGGTCGCTCGGCAAGGTGGCTTTTTCGAGAATTGAATCTAAACAGACCCCGATAAATTGGATTGTTTGTGCTGGAATAAGAAGCGATTTTTCGTAATTTATGAGTAGGCCCAGACGATGGAGTAGTGCTGTCGTGGTGGCAACATCCTGGATAGCTTGACTGTATGATGGCGAGGCTATCAACCAGTCGTCCAGGTAGGGATATAGTTCTACCCCGGACGTCCTGAGGAAGGCACACGCTGCAGCCATGCATTTTGTGAAGACGCATGGCACAGTCTTCAGGCCAAAGGGAAGGACGGTAAACTGATACGCTTGTTGTCCCACCACAAATCTGAGAAAGCATTGGTGTGCGTTGTAAATGGAGATGTGGAAATATGCGTCCTTCAGATCTATGAGGGAGAACCATTGGTGACGGCGGAGGAGAGGAAGAATGAGGACGAGTGTGACCATACGAAATTTTTTGGTGACTATAAATTTGTTGAGGGCTCTAAGGTCCATGATGGGGCGAAGACCGCCGTCTCGCTTTGGGACCGTGAAATATCAGGAGTAAAAACCATCCCTGAGATCGAAAGAGTTTACTGGGGTAATTGCCCCCTTTTTGAGAAGAGTGGTGACTTCTTGGTGGAGTACTTCTGACGGGGGTGTGACCTTTACATGACCTGTTGGTGGAGGGCGAATGAATTCTAACCGATATCCGTGTCGAATGATGTTGAGGACCCATCTGTCCGATGTTATCTGGGTCCAAGCGTCGAGGAAACCTTTGAGCCTGTGACTGAAATTTGGGGTCAGACAATCAAAGACGCTGTTTTTGAGGTGCCTTTTGTCTGGAGCGATTCTGCCTGAAGCGGTTTGGCTGGTAACCCTTTCTTGCAGAAAAGGGTGGCTGTGAGGGATGCTGGTAGCGGTGCTGCTGTTGTGGTTGACGGCTCGAGGACTGACGAGGAGGATAGTACTGCTGGCGGCCCCATCTCCTTGTTTTGTAATGGTACGGAGCAGTAGGCGCATAGAAGCCCATCTTTTTGCCAGTAGTTTTCGCCTTCTGGATCGAGTCCATGGTATCATCTGTGGACTTGTGGAAAAGACCCTCCCCATCAAATGGTAGGTCCTCTATCCTAGCCTTTGATTCTTGGGGTAAGTTAGAGGACCTAAGCCACACGTGACGTCTCAATGCTTTAGCACCTACTAAAGATTTAGAGACAGCATCCATTTGGTGTCTGACAGTCGTCAGTTGTAGTTTTGCCAGCGCCACCACCTCGTTTTGAAAAATCTGCGCCGCTTGTTTGATGTCCTCGGGGAGGTGAGAATGTAGCGCTGCGACCTTGTCCCAGATGAATAGGTGGTAGCAGGCCATCATTGCTTGATAATTCGTGATTTTCATTGACAAAGCAGAAGAGGAATATATCCTGCGCCCAAAAGAGTCAAGTTTGCGGCCCTCCCTATCCGTTGGGGCGGAGTGTGATTTTGTAGTCCTGCCTTGGACGGACTCGACAATAACCGAGTTGGGCTTAGGGTGCTGGAAAAGGAAGCCCATGTCTTTGTCTTGAGTTTTGTACAGGGATTCGAGTCGCTTGGAGACCGTACCCAAAGTTGCAGGATTTTTCCAGGACGCATAGTCGTTCATTGACTGAGGCGACGCTGGGGTGGGTAGATCTTGCAAGGATGGGCGCGTCGACGCCGAGGATGCCGGTGTTGGAAGCTTTGAGAATGTCGATGACTTAGGGCGCGCCAACTTCTTGGGCGAGATGGGCATTGGTGCCAAAGGTGACAGTACCGTAGGCTTCGAGGTCGACGATGCCTTAGGGCGAGCTGGCTTTGTAGGCGGGATAGATACCGACGCCGAAGGCGACGGCAGCGCTGTTCCCATCGGTACCGGCGATCTGTCCGGTACTGACGCCGGTGCCGGTCGGGATGAAGCCGATGCCAAGGCCACTCGGAGTGGGGCCGAAGACGTCGGCGGTGCGGCAGACGTTCGTTTCAACATTTTCGTATGCCGAGACTTTTCCCTCCGTTTTTTTGTGATTTCTTCAGGAGGGCGAGCCTTTTTAGGCTTCTTAGGTTTCACCGCTGATGGCGGGTCAGCGGCCGGGCGCCTTTGAGAGTGCTCTGGAACATCGGGCACGGACTCTTGGGCCTGGGATGGCGTGTCCACCGCTTCTAGGGCCTTCTTCCATAGTAAGGCGTGGAGCCTATCGGCCCTATTCTTTCTTGTTTGCCTTGAGAAACCCCGACAATAGGTGCATGAGTCCACGATATGAGCCTCACCCAGGCATAAGAGGCAGCGGGAGTGGCCATCGGAGAGGGTGAGCTTCGTGCTACAGGACGAACAAGTTTTAAATAAGGCGTTTTGCGCCATGACTGCCCGTGGGGGCCAATCCACAGTGTTCTTTCCGCCAAAACAGGGGGGGGGGGGAAGACAGAGTTTAAGAGGAAAATAGCGAAATAGAGGATATAATTTTATTTTTATTTTTATTTTTTTAGATCGAGAGTGGAAAGAGAAAGGAGGAGAAAAAGGAAAGAAGTCTAAGCTAACAATAAAGGTACGAACGATTTGAAGAGAAAAACGGAGGAGACAAACTTCTGCGAGGCAAGCTGCACGGTGGTCGAAAAAGAACTGAGGTAAGCGGGAACCCTGAGCATGCGCGATAGGGCGGTGGGGGGAGGGGTTCTCGCCAAAAAAGTCTAGGCTAGGGAGGCTTCCGAATTGAGAGTCGGCGCCGGCGCGAGCCCATAGTGTGTGATGCACAGAGACCACGAAGAAGAAGTATAGAAGTTATAAATTTGGAGGGGGGGAGATAATTTTTAAAAATGGCATGACAAGGACCTGTGAAGAAAACTGGAGGTGAGAGGGAATGGGTCCACTGAAACCCTAACACTTCATACTAAGACCCCGCCTACACCATGATTTATCCCGTGGTCATCCCTAGATCATCCCTGTGCGTCTACATGATGCACAGGGAGTCCCGGGGGCAACAGGGGATGACCTAGGGATGACCCCAGGATAACCCCAGGATAGCAGAAACAGGGGTTATCTCAGTTTTTCCTCTGTCCCGTGTCGTAAAACGGGCACAGAGCCACATGGGGGAGAAAGCAATTTTGCCTGGGGATGGCGGGGGCGGGGAGTGGATTTTTTTTTAACCTTCCCTTTTTGGGCGGATTGGGGCCTTGTGGTTCCCCTTCCTTAAAAAAAAATGGTACCCACAGCATCCTTCTTTCCTTCTGGGACGTCGTGCAGCAGTGTAGACGTCTGGGGAGGATCGTGGAAGCAGGCATGTCCGCGACCCTCCCCCCTCCCCCCCTCTGCACCCTTAGGTGTAGACATGCCCTGAGTATTGCAGAGGAGGAAAATTAGGGGGAAATATACTCTGAAGCAAAAAAACAAAAACACCTCCCCCTTCCTGTACTCTGCAGGAATGTCTCAGGAGGAAGGATAAAGGACAGTGTTTTCCTTTCCCACTCTCCAGAACCACCCCTGCTATATAGCTATACAATAGTTTCTGTCAGTTCTCTGGTGCTATATAGCCTCAGAGGTGTGGAAAAGAAAAGAAAAGAAGTGTCCTTCCCCCCTCCCCCTGAAACTCCCTTCACACCCGAGAGTCCTGAACAACACTGGAAGTCTCTGGTTCCACCATCATTTCTTTCAGGGGCCAGTGCTTTTTAAATAGTAATATTAATTATTTGTGAAGCACATAAGAAAACATAAATGCTTTACATAAGATAACAGGTCAAATCTAATAAACTTGCAATATGATTTAGACTTACTGTTGTAGAGGATGATCATGTTAAACAAGGGAAATGAAATAAAAGCCATCCTAGTTCACAAGAGGTCTTAAACATTTCTCTTGGATTAGAATATCAGTCATCTTGGGCAATTTGTTCCTTTGAGTGATTATGCTTAGGAAGAGGCAGCGTGTGCCTTCCTACGATAACAAGCCCTGAATATAGATGCAGCCGGTATGCCTTGAGTAAAGGAGGAGTTATTCTACTTTGTCTTAATTTGCTTATGGGAAGCAGCAGCCTTCCAGCTGTATAAATGGCACTCTGGCTGCTCTCCACGTAAACATTTCCACCTGGCCTCGATGGAATGGGGAGGGTGGTGGTGGTGGAAATGATGTAATTTCCAAAGCACTAGCAGAGTCAAAGCCAGGCAACCCATCAATCAGACCACAGCAAGCCCATACACAAGACCTCTCAAATTACCACTTCACACCAAGAACTTGCTGAAAAATGTCTCCTTTTAACATCTGCTAATCAGATTGCTTCTTAGGAGCCTGCAACAATTAAACCTGTTATTGCAACGAGCAATGTGGAAAGAAAGGGGATGTCACATGTCTACAGCTGGGCATTTAACAAAACAGATGGGCTGTATCTGAAGCAATGGCTCTCTTTGAAATACAATGATTAAACAGTGAGAATGAGGCCTAAATGCAGCTGGCTGAAAAGTGTGAACCCCTGTGCTACAACAGAGTTATCTGGAACAAGCGTGAAGGTTTGAAACTACAATCAGTCAAGTTAACAACTGCGAGAAAATCAACAGCAGCAGCAAGAGTGTATTTCTCTCCTTAATTTAGATCGGTCTTACAAAAACAAAACTAGAAACAACAAAATATAGCTTGAACATTTTCAGCCAACTCACCAGAATCTTCACATTTTCCAGAAAACCCAATCCGTCCCTGTACAGAGACCTCTAGGTATCTAACATTTCCGTAATATATTCTAGGTTTCTGGCTACAGCCTGCACAAGAAAAAGAATCAGGCTCTCTGTGCTGCTGCCAAGGAGAGTCACTGAGTAGCAGAAAGGGCCCAATCCACACCATGCAGAAAGTCATCACACATGAGTGGAGTGGAGTGGGGGGGGAAACAATGTTTAAGCTGATTGAGGTTCTCTCAATTCTTCCTTGAACCTTGTTTCACCTTGTCCGTATTCTTGGATGTGAGTGTCTTTTTTTCTGATGGGAAAACAAGCGTATTTTCTCCCGTAAACCAAAGTATGAAAATGCGGATGGGGGATGTGGATTTGTACACTTGTGCATATGCACGCAACTGTGCATTTTTGGAAGAAATGTGTACCTGCTCACGTTCACATTGGGGGTTGCAAACAGGACAAATTCACATGATTTGCAATCAGGAACTGTACATCCCCCACAGTTCTCGTAAATCCCTATTCACAGGGAATGTACATCCCTCCTCACAACTGTATTATATCATAGGCACTATTAGCAAGTCACATAGAATGACTGAATGAAATATCCACTGAGAGCCAGTATGGTGTAGTGGTCAAAGTGTTGGACTAGGACTCGGGAGACCCAGGTTCTACTCCCCACTCTGCCAAGAGGCTCACTGAATGATTTGGGATCTGTCACTGACTCTTAGCCTAACCTACCTTATTGGGTTATTGTGAGAGTAAAATCACACCATTGGGGCATACCAGTCATTAAAAGCCCATTTAAAGGCCTCTAGGGGGTCTCTGAGTAGCCTGAAGGCATGCAGATTATGCTCCCTCTCTTCCTTTTTCAGGACCTTTGCAACAGATTCTATTCTGTCTAGACTACCCCACCCCTTTAATTATTTATTTTACTATTTGTATATTTGCGGAAATACATAAATAGTATTTGAACCACAACATTCTGCCATCTACCATGCAGCCAAAGTCAACAAAGTAAGACAATCACATGCATAGTTCTTATAACGCCATAAAAATAAATCCGGGTTTAATCTATTAATCTACAATAGTAATGAATGTGCCATGATCATAACACCTCTAGCTCCCATCCGAAGGGCTTCCTCCTCTGGTAAAAAAAACCTTCCTCCCTCTATGACTCATATGCCATATCTGGTCAAATACCCCCAGTACGCCAGGTATTTTCAGGGGAAGGAATGGCCATGGCTCCTTGTGTGACATCCTAAGGACAAACCAAATGTTCCTTTGTAGCTGGTGTATGTCTCCACCAGCAAAGATCTGTACTAAAAGGGAGTTTAAGATTGTAAATGGAGCTGTACACTGCATATTGCTTTAGCAGTTGGAACAGAAGCTTGTGGGGTACGACCTAAAATGTTGGATAAAACCATGCTGTCCCAAAATGTCCTTAACTGCTTAATGAAACAAAGGTAATTAAAGCATAGGATTGTGTCCAACGTTAGTCCTACTTAGAGTAGACCCACTGAAATGAATGGGACTTAAATTAGACTAACATTGGATACAACCCATGGTGACTTGCAAGAAAGCAAACCAAAAGCCAATCACCAGAGGATAGACTTAAAATAATGCTACTGAAGTAAATTTTATGAATGTTTATGGAGAGAAAATGATGCCTCAGCATATGTGTCCCTCCCCCCACCCACAAGAACCTTTTACTACCACATATATAATGAATTTGACAGCCTCAGGAAGTGACCTGAAATGCATCCAATCTCCAGGAAGAAAAATGCTTAACTTCATCTGGAAAACCAGTTTGATTTCAATAGCTGTTTTCAACCTCCCAAGTATTGAATTTCCTTTTGTTCTTCCCAGCACTGACTTTTCCCAATAAACAAACAAAACTGCATTATCTGCAGGAAAGAATGTTTCCCTTATTTAGCAAATGGTTCAAGTCTTTAAAGGCTATTATACTTCACTTTAATTTAAAATGTATTGTCTTTCAATGCACAGATGTGTGAGCAGGCACAACAAATCTTCTATGCAAATATTTAATCTTGAACAACTGTTTTTCTAAGATCTAGTAAAAAAGGATGTAGTAAAAGAAGACTGAACAGCAGGGCTGTTAACAAATAGGGCAAAATACTATTTAAGATCAGATGTTGTTCCAAGCCAAACCACACTTGTAAAACTAATTCATAAAAGAAAGGGCTTATTAAGGTAATTTATAGGTGCAATACTTCTCTGTATTCCTTATGCATCATAAGCTTATGTGCATTTTGCATGTAGCTCAGCCTCAGAATTGTTATTATCCTATGCTGCTATTCACACAGTATTCTATGATGAGGATGAAGTTAAATTACCACAAACTATTATTTATTTGAGCTTCCAAGAGGTGTTATTACAAGGTTCCAGGTAGGGCAGGAAAACTCTTGCCTGAAACCCTGGTGAGTTGCTGCCAGTCTGTGCCGACAATACTGGGCTGGATGGACCCATGGTCTGACTCGGTATAAGGCAGCTTCCTATGTGCATAAGCTAGCGAGGCCCACTGGACAGGCATGTGCAACCAAATTATGGAATGCCCTCCCTTTAGAGATATGATTCCTCCACACTCTGCTTTCAGAGAATTTGTCCTTTTAAATTGTTTTTAATAGTGTTGATGCTTTAAAGGTTTTCATGATGGTGTATTGTTGGTTTCACTATTTTTATGAGGTTGCTGTTTTTGATCTGTTGTACACCGCCTTTGTGGGTTTTACAGAAAGGTGAATAAAAATATTAATAATGAATGAATAAATAAATAATCTCTCCCTGCTTTCTTTATGAAGAATGAAGATGAATTATTTCTTAGCCACCAGAATAATATAATAATAATAATAATATAATATATTTATTTATCACCTGCCTCTCCCAACGGATTGAGGCGGGGAACAACACCAAACACAAAATACAAAAACTGATTAAAAGCAGATAAAACCAGTACATCATTAAAACACCAATAAAACACCAATAAAACACTTTAAAAATTCATCTAGGTAGGCCTGCCGGAAGAGATCAGTCTTTATAGATCTTTTAAATTCCTGAAGACTAGTAAATTGGCGAATCTCTCCCGGCAGGTCATTCCACAATCTGGGAGCGGCAGAAGAGAAGGTCCTCTGGGTAACGGTTGTCAGTCTAGTTCTTGTTGACTGTAATAAATTCTTCCCAGAGGACCTGAGCGTGCGGGGCGGATTGTATGGGAGAAGGCGATCCCGTAGGTAACCTGGACCCAAACCATGTAGGGCTTTAAAGGTAATAACCAACACTTTGTACTTCGCCCGGAAACTGATTGGCAGCCAGTGAAGAGATTTTAAAACTGGTGTAATGTGGTCACCCCTAGATGTACCGGTGACCAACCTGGCTGCCATATTTTGAACTAATTGAAGTTTCCGGACTAGGCACAGAGGTAGCCCTATGTACAGCTAAACATCTGCTCCACCTCCTTTTTTTCAACACCCCCCATCTCTGAGATATCCATTTGTTATGTAGAAAAGTGTTTTTCAATATGTTCCAGGAAACTCAATGCAGTTCCTCAAAAATGTATCAAGGGCTCTTTAATGAGAAGATTGGTTAATAGTAGGCAAGCTTTCTTGAAAGACAGCTTGGCCACCATTACTGTTCTTGCTGTCTAAGGCGAAGGGCAAGATGGTGCCCTCTCCCAATTCAACTTACAGAAGCCAGTTGGACTGGCAGTTGAATCTTACTTCAAAACTAGCAATGGATCAGTGTCCTCCAGAGCTCTGTTCTCAAACAGAGGGGAATAGCCAGGGAGTTCAGAAGACTGCCACTGCCGCCCCAAGGTGATACACATTTTACAGTACACAGCGAAGGCCATGACAAAAGGGGTATTACATTCAAAAATACAAAGAACTGGAAAAGAGAAAAATAAAGAGAAAAATGTATATTGCACAGTGTGGACATAGGCCTCAGGTTATCTCCAAATTAGCATTACTCTCTATTTATGGAGTAGAAGATAAATATATTTTCAGTCAGCATATTGTATTATTCAATGTAATACAGATATTTGAACATCAATAAATGTTTTAAACAAATACAAATGTCAAAACAGCCCATGGCACATAGATCAACTCTTTCTGGACAACTTACATCAGTGGTACACAGCAAATGTTTTAAATTTACTACTTCATATTTGTATTTGTCAGCTTATCATCACTCAAGCAATATTCATGGCTCTGGCTATATGGTGAAGAGTTTTTATATTTTTGTTTTTAAGAAATGCTGCACTGATTTATTGTCGGCAATTAAGTAGTAATTTTCTGCTGGATGCAAGATGCTGATCTCATCTCACACAACAGAGCCTGAAATATACTCTAGGGAGACTAGGGTGCTTAAAATATTAAGAGTTATAGGCTACAAAGATTGGATAAAGTCCAATGATGAGATCACATCTGCCCTGTATTGCTTAGAGCACTGGTTTCCAAATATCAAAATGTTGTTCCTGCAACATGGATATATGTTTGTTTTTTAAATACATTTTGGAAAGAGTAAGCATAAGACAAAAGAAATCAACAAAGTCCTCTACAGAAATAAAAATTAAATACATATCAGAGGGGTGAGGAACTATTATGACTTCCCTTCGAAAGAGGAATCCAACTCTACATGCATCCACTTTGATCAAACTGCTATTCAAATCAATGCAATTTACTTCCAAGTAAACAAATTTAAGATCAGACTGCTAAAGTTGCATGTTCCTCACTTCCATTTGCAAACAAAAATATTGTCAATACTGTTAATAACACCTCATGTTTATATCATCATAAGGCTTTCGACCTTGCTGATCGAAGAAAGGAGGGTGATAATTTAATTCTTATCAAGTTGGAGTTGTCTTCACTAATTTAGGATAGATGAATTAGACTAACCCTATTCAGGCATTCAGGGTACTGTTTACCTAATCTGTGAGGAGGGAGAGTAGAGATGAGTATGCTAGGTGCAGTTACAGTTAAAGTTGCAGGCACTATACTAGAGTGACCATATACAAAAGAAGGCAGGGCCCCTGCAACTTTAACAGTTGTGATGAAGAGGGAATTTCACCAGGAACTAATTGTATACAAATGACACTGACTGAAATTCCCTTTTCTCCACAACTGTTAAAGTTAATGAGCCCTGACCTGGATTTTATCTGGTCACCCCACGAAGTGCGGGTTCATATGCTGTACTCACCCTACAACAAAGCCACCACCAGCATCCGCGCAGTGCACCAAGCTCAGACAACGTGTCAACCCATGCTGCAGCATGGAGAAGTATGTAAACAATCAGTGCATGTACAGGGGAGAAGCCGCAATAGATTCTTTTACCCCCATGATCATGAAAACACAGCCATGAAATCCTAGGTTATTCTAGGTTATTATGGCTGTTTTATCAATTCCTGTGCTGTTTATTGTTTTTTATACTGTATTCTATTCTTTAAAATATTTGTATTGTATTTATATTTTAACTATGTTTTAAAATGGCATTTTAGTTTTTTTTAAAAAACTGGTTGTAATTTGCCCAAGAACTAAGATTCTCTGGGCATATTAAAAATGTACTCAACAAATGGATACATAAGTAGCCAGACAAAATAAGCACATTACCCAGGTAAATATCCTGCAAATTCATCATTAAAAATAGAATAAAGGAGACGAGAGAGGAAAGTGTCCAGGAGAAGGGACAGTGCTGTCAAAACCACTCACTGTCAAAACCAATCACATCTTTGGTGTGGTGCATGCTTGCCAGATCAAGCCATTTCAAATTTCTCCACATTCCGTTGCATTCCATTTTTTAAATTCTAGTTGAAACCCTTACTTCCACATGGGAACTAAGGGTTTCAACTAGAATTTAAAAAATGGAATGCTATGCAAGTTTTCAGCAAAAAAATAAATAAAAAGTTCACCAAAACAACAACAACCCTCCTACAGTTTTTTCTAATTTCCATTGTGTTCGTATTAGACCGTCACTGGTCGTGGAGAGAGGTTTTCATCTCCCAAGTCAGGTTCAGAGTTATTCAGCCCATGAAAAAGTACCCTACATTTTACTCACCTGTTTTATAAATCACAGTATTTCTTTCTGGGGAAATTTGGGAACCAATTCAGAAACACAGGATATATCTGGAAAAATAATTTAAGAGCAATATATGAAATACATACACCAGTCAAGAATTCACTCAATTCCAGTTTCAATTTTCACAATGTATACTACAAAATTATAAATATTTCATGAATGTGACACTTTTAGTTCACTGAAAAAATTAACATCCTCATTCACCCAGCTCAATCGTATACTTAGTTCTTCCCTTCAAATTAATTTGGGAACATAGGAAGCTGACTCATACTAACACTGGGGTACCATCTAGCCCAGTATTGTTGACATTGACTGGTAAAGCTCTCCAGAATTTCAGACAGGATTTTTTCTAACCCTACCTGGAGATGCCAGGGATTGAACCGGGGACCTTTGATATACAAAGCATGTGCTCTACTACTACCCTCCAATTGGTTATAACAATGAGACCATTTCAAATGGTCTACATAGGTTGAAGAATTAACAGCCCAACTCTGAGCACCCAGGGTTAATCCTAAGGATCCAAGTTCTGGTAGAAGATCACAATGGATGACAGTGCAGCATTAGGCATGAGTTGCAAGAGTGGGAGAGGAGAGGATGGGATGACGTAGTAGCCCAAGGATAGGATACTGGTAGGGATAGGCCAAAAGTATGTGTTTTCTCTGTAATTTATGTCCATTATTATATTTCTTCTTATACCAATGATAATAAACACCTTTTTAACTTCAATATACACATATAAACTGAAAATACAAAGGGCTGTTTGTTTAGACTGAAAGTATACAGGTCTTGTGGTTTAAACCTCCTGCAATCTGGTGCCTTCCCAATGTCTTGGGACTACAACTTCCATAATCTCCCAGCCAGCAGTTGGCTGGAGGTTATGAGAGTTGTAGTCTGGAAGGCATCAGGTTAGGGAAGGCTGGATGATGATGATGATGATGATTTATTACATTTCTATACCGCACCATAGCAAAGCTCTCTGGGTGGTTTACAAAAGATTAAAGCATTAAAAAGGATATACAAAATATAAAAACATAAAGCAGACAGTATGCACAAAGACAACATACATCTAAAAACAACTTTGAGCTGTCAGTTAAACCAAGAAACAGATCTGGGATCGATTAAAAACTCAACATACCATGTGAGTTTTAACCTTTTATTTCAAAAATCTGTGAATATACAACAATGTCAAGGTATCACACATCTTTCTCTTATTCAAAAACAATTATAAAAACAAACAAGTGACCTGCAAAAGAAGAGGGTCTGTGTCCTTATCAATTGCCTTCTTTCTTTTCACACTAAATGTCACAGTTTGGTTTGCTTTTAACTGTTACGTTAAAACCTAAGACATTGCAATCCATGTTACAAAACAAGAAAACAAATCCCACACACTGCACAATTGTTTACATTAAACACGCACCCATTTGCTGGACCAAATCATTTCACAACTCTGCATATGCCTCATATTGCATTCTGGGGAACAAAAGCAAAACTCAGCTTCCATGTTTATAGGAAATATCTGTCTAAAACTTTGACCTATGTACCTCAGACTAAACATATTCTTTTCAACTACCAGGAGATATGGTAAAGCAACTGATGCAGTCCTTGATGAACAAGGAAATAGCACTGAACTTTCTGTAACCTTCACCAAACAAGATTATGATAAAATAACTCTGTGTGTGTGTGTGTGTATGCTAATTTGAACATCCAATATGACAGCACATCTTTCATTTATAGCATATGGGATATGCCAGGGAGTACAGAGAGCAGTACATAGGGAAATACCATGGTACTCACAGCTGAAGGTCTTGCCTACTCTGTGTAAGGCACCAGAGGACTCAAACCAGGGAGTCTGGCAGTGGACTCTAGTGCCTTATTTTCTGCGCCAATGTGGCAGCTCTCAGGAAGAGAGCGCTATTTGTCTGATATTTCCTCCTCTATAGCACCCCCCTGATAATGGCCATAGATGGGCTCATCATCCTTTTGTGTCAGCGGGCACATTTGGAATTTTTAGAGTATGTCATGGGCACTCTCTCATAATGGCTTCCATGGGGGCTTGCTCATTTGTAAAATGTCTGCCATGATTGAATTAAACCCAACCAGTCTCAGTTGTATGTATATCACACCAACATTCATATGTACAGCACCAGAGAGACTGGATATGGATGTGCCTGGTGTTACTTTGTGGATAAAAGCAATTCAAGTAGTAAATTCCCATCTTACAGAGTTTAGTAAGATTATTATACATCTTGGAGGATTCTAACTTTTTATTTCATATTTGGAAGCTATTGGGAATCTATTGAGCGGATCTGCTATTGAGGAAGTCCTGGAGCTGCTGGGTATGGGCAATGCTGTGGGTCATGGCCACTTACTAGTATCAACAGCAATAAATGCTCTACTAACAGTGAAGGTACACAATTTTCCAGATGTGGGAACTACTAGAGAGCACACATTGCCTTCACCTTCAGACATTGATAAACACTTGAAAACAAAGAACTATCTCCTGAATTCAGTGAAGCAACTGCAATTGAAAACCCAGTAAAGAACTTCTCTTATCGTTTGAACAATCCATTACTAAAGAAACACCAGTGGAGCAGATGAATTATTCTATACTTCTACAAACCTTATCCCAAAGGCTTGAAGAAACTAGAATAATAGAATAATAGAGTTGGAAGGGGCCTATAAAGCTATCGAGTCCAACCCCCTGCTCAATGCAGGAATCAACCTTAAAGCATACCTGACAGATGGCTGTCCAGATGCCTCTTGAAGGCCTCTAGTGTAGGAAAGCCCACTGCCTCCAGGAAAAGTAGAAAAATAAAATACCATTGGATTATATACCTTCACATGATTGATATAGCAAAGGCATTATATGGGCAGAAATGCCTGGAAACTGGAAATTACATTTGCAGAGTGTTGAACTTCCATTTTTTCAAGTGCTGGACACAATAGTTATGCCAAATGTGCCAGACTACATATTCACCAAATGACTGAATTTAAAGACAAGTATCTAGAAGTAGGCAAAATACTCCAGGAAAGTAATTTCACATTAAGGCGTCAGAACACAATGTTGGCTGGAGTATGGACAGATATGTTCATAGAGCAAACATTCATACGATCATCTAAAAGTCAAGGAGGATGTGCAGTGTGGGAGGGAGGATGACAGAAAGTTAACAAATCCTATGGATTGCAACCCACACAGCATGTTGCAGTACATTAAGAACATCTATAAAGATATTAACATTGCACATCTTTGTCCAACTATTGATGCTGCTATGTACCACTGCACAGGGTTCATTTCCAGTGTTTAGTATGAAGAACACTTGGCGTTTACAATGTGTTTCCAGAACAATGGGGATCTTCATGCAAGCGAACCAGCACCAGAGAAATTATGAAAGACTGTTTGCTACATCTACCAAATCCCTTGCACTCGATGCTATATGTGATAACTTCATGGTCTTGTTTGTGCTATGGTTTGCAAGCACTGCAGTGATAGCTATTGCACAAGTACATTACCAATTCTTACCAATGTGGAACAGTAGTGAAAAACCAATGCATATCTATATATTTTGTCAATAACCTTCAATGTCAAGATTTGCATATAACAGGTTATAATGACATATAGTATAATGACCATATCGTCATATCACCTATACCTGCCTATATTTTGGTCTGATCATTTCATTAGATATAGACCTCCATCACACCAAATTTTTCCCCGTGGTTTGTCTCCACTTTTTTTTTACCTCTGATGCAGAAACACATCAAGCTTATGATCCCTTTCACCTGAATAGCAACTCTTTCGCTCGTTTGCTTTTCCACTCCACTCCACCCATCCCCTTCTCTTTCTCCCTCCAGTCAGGTCATGTCAGATGAGCACTTCAACCAGACCACCTTTCTGCTGTACAAACATGGAACAACCTTCTAGTCTGGCTCTTTGGGGACATTGAGGGAGTACGATCCTGTCTCTGCAGAGATTCAGGCGTTGTATGATTTTAAAAAACGCTTTCTAGCCTGGAATGCAAGGTTTGGGTTTAATATTGAGGCTTGGAGCTGGCTGCTAGGAGAGATTGCTTTTCCCTGCCAGGACCTGATGCAATCCATTCAAGCCTCCAGTTCCTTTAAAACTACATGGCCGCTTAGGGCACATTAAATGTGCTTAGGGAAAACAATCCAGATTTCTAGCGTTCTAGGAAAAAACAGAAAAGGCTGGGGAAGAGGCAGGGTATCAGCAGGACAGGCATGGCATCATGTGAGTACTGTGCTGCAAATCTGCATACCAGGCATGGCAAGCGTGCATTAAACCACTGGTGTGATGGAGTTCTTAGAGTAGATAGTTTGATGCTTTATGCTGTACAGTTTTTTTTACAGTTCTCTTGTAATAACGGTAATTTATGTTTGAATTTCATTAAAGTATTACATGAAAAACAGAAAAGGGCACCATTGCCTCTAGATTTTGGATATTAAATATAGAATATTGTCCTGAATAAACTGTAAGCAAAATCATTCTGTGTGGAATTTATTTACTGTTTGGCTTGTCCATGCAGTAAGTCTATGCAATAAGTAATATTGTTATGACGAGATTTAACAAACCAAGAATGAAATCCCTATCCATGTTTAGATTTTTTTTTCTGTGTAAGCATGTGTAGGATTGAGCCCTAAAGCAGCTTTTTAAAAACCTCTGTGTTATCTCTAGGAGCTGAAATGGCAAAAAGTACCTCCCTTTATTTTCATAAGTCTCTGAACAGGATGAGCAGAGAGTTCCACCATCACTCCGATCGCTTTCCTAGAAAAGTCTGCAAAAGTTCTGTTCTCAGGTGCCAACAAGAGAAATTGGAGATGATTTTGCCACTGTTTTGAAAGAGTTAACACTACACTCACTTTTGTAGATGGAGAAATACCCAGCCCCAGGGAAAGTGGGAATGTTAACTGAGGTTTCAAGTTCACCACAAAGAACCTTTTCTTTGCTTTTTAATTTTTTTTGTCATTCTGGGATCACTGTAGACCTAGGATGTTTAGATACTGCTAGAGCCTATCCAGTATTTCCACACAAAAAATTACAGTCTGTTCTTCTTGTAATAAAATAAACAGAATCTTTATGGTTTCATTGGCTCTTTGTCATCAGCCTCAGAAAGGTGGTGAAGATAAATATTCTTTTTCAAAAGCTGTGGCAGGACAGTCTGCCAAGCTAAATCTTATTCACTGAAATGGATTTGTTTGGCCATTTTGTCTAGTTAAACCAATTCTGTATAAGTGACTAATAGGCTACATGAAGAACTCCAGATGAGGACATGCTATTTTCCTTAGTTTTATTCTTCTCCTGTCTGTCTTATTGTTCCAGGAAGTCTGATAGTTTAACTTAATATAAAGAATAGTTATCACACATGCACATATGAGAAGACCAGACTCTGTTTTCCTTTTCATACCCAGTTAGCAAGTTATTTTCAAAAACAAGATTTAGTGGGTGTTTGTAAACCTTTCTAGGTAACAGTTTCTTCAAAGTAGACATGACTATTTTATGTTTAAGTTAGTATACTCTGACCTGTGATCCAGCTGTAGATACAATGATTTTACCTAACATTTACAGAACCAAATGGAAGTTGAGTAGGTTTACAGTTTGGGCTCTGTGGATTCTACTGTTTTGTTTAGAGACTTTATTCCCATATCAATGGTGAAATACAGCCTTATTGCAAGGAATTATATATTTCAGAGCTACTGCAAAAAAGGTAAGTAATATGCAAGTTCCAACACACTGTGCTAAAAACACGACTTTTCCTATGGGAACATTAATTTTTTTTTAAAGGAAATTCCAAAGGGCCCCCACATCATGTAGGAAGTTACCTTTGGCCTCCTGGAATTTTTTACTGAAACACAAGAGGGGATGTTTATCCGACCCTAAAAGCTTTTAAAACTCACGAAAATGTTGTTTTTAATTCTTTGAAATCTTCCTCGTTTTGTATTGCCTGTAGGAAGTAAAAGTACAGCTGTTGGCTTATCCCCAATTGACTAATACTGAGTATGGTTAGCTTAGGCACAATCATTTCTCTGCACTTCTTGCGAAACTCAGGAGGCCTTCTAAGTCATATCTGCAACTATCTCTAACTGTATTGGTTATTCTAGGTCAGCCTTCTCCAACCTGGTGCCCTCTAGATGTGTTGGACTTCAATTCACATCATTCCCAGCCAGCAAGGCCATTGATAAGTAATAATCAAAATGGCCCTGTTCAGACATAACTTGGGAAGGGTGATTAGGCTAACCACAGTACATGGTGGTTAGCACTAACCACACTGGGTGCTCCCACCACATGTGCACTAACTACCCTGCTTAAACCCCTTCTTGAGTGAGTGTAGCTTCTGCTTGCACTGTTGCGGGGTGTGAGAGTAGCCACTCTTTTGCAACTGCTTGAAGAACCATGGGAAGAGGTTTTCGTGCCTCTTGGCCATCGGCCGGACAAGTGGGGATGTTTTTGCTTTACGTGGCAGCTGCAGAGGTTTGTGCCTGGGACCACAGAGCGCTCACGTTTGCTATGCTGATAATGGCGGTGTGGGATTGAAAACATCTTTCCTCCTCACTAGGGATATAGCAGGCATCCAATATGGGGGTGAAGTCCACCAGGCAGGGATCCAACAACCCTTAGTGAGCTGCCATTATGCGTAAATATGGAGGGTCGTTATTCTGCATAAAAGGTCTTTTATCGGAATAGTGGCCATATAGATGCCATATATGCAAGATTATTCACCCCACTAACGGCAGTGGAAATGGCAGCTCTATAGCAATACTCAATTAACCACTTGCCCTGACAGACAACATGCTAAGCCATGGTTAGGGCTGCTAAACATGGCACAGCACTTTGTAAGTTAGGGTGGGCAAACTGTGGTTATGTAGCCACCATGGTTAGCCATCATGGTCAGCTCAAAACGCTTAACCATCATAGCTTAGTCTGTTGTCTGAACAGGCCTAAATGTTTAGATTACTTCTAACAAGCCACACACAACTAGTGATCCACCAATTTGTACTTTGCTCACCAGATATCGCTAGCCATCCACCAGAGACTGGATACATTTACTATATTTGCTGCCTGCCTAAAACTGTAAGAACAGCAGGATTTGTCAACAACTGGGTGGATGGTTACACAGTGTTTAATGGCTAAGGCCATTTTAGAATGTTTTCCCATAGAAAAGCATTCTCTCCAATTTTTAAAAAAACTTCAGGAAGAAACATTCTACTCAGCCTGCTCCTTTCTCTGCTAGCTTTCATCTTGCAAGGAAAACAAAGGAATATTCAAGTATGTGAACCCATACCTGCAATCTGAAGTAGAAACACCATAAATAGTATTAACTGTTGCTGTTATTTTACTGCTGATTTTGGAATGAATTGCTTTTAGGTGTTTATTTTTGTAATTTTTGTGTTTGACTTTTAACCTGTTCTGTGATGATGTTATGAATTGCCTGGATAAGTCTCTTGTGACTCAGAAAATAATAGATAAATATTATAGTATAGTCCATTTCACCAACTCACAGGTGAAAAGGCAAATGGCTATTTAAAACCTGTTGTAATTGTTCATCTTTTCATTTATACAGCTAAACACATTTATTTTTTGTATTTACATTTCTCCATTCTTCTATGAAGCTCAGGAGTGGCACACAAGGGCGTTAAGCTCTGTTTTATCCCCCCAACAAACCTGTGAGAGATTAGGGTGAAAGAATATGAATGACCCAGTTCACCCCAATAAACACCATGGCTAAGCATCCAACACTCTACCACACTTGTTCTCACATTTATCTAATATAACAATTGACAATTATTTTAGAAAATTATAGAGATAGAGGGCAGGAGTGTATTACCTTCCACATGTTATATGCATAAATTTGGGTGAGACAGAGGCTTCTGCAGACTTGTACAAATGACTCAACAAATCAAAGAAATATCCACATGAAGCAGGCTCTTTGCTCCTGATTTCTTCACCACACCCACACAAAACCACACCCACACAAAACTACAAGAAACTTATTTTAATGAAAGCTTCAATTATGCAGACTGTGATATACCTTGCCTTTCCAACAGTGCAATCCTACAAGCAAATGGACATAGATTTCACAACTCTTTACATCGTCTCTATCTTTGCAATTATGATGTAAGCAGTCCCCCCCAACACCACCAAATTCAAATGTCTTAACTGAAACAGTATCTTGTTTTGGTCTTAGAAACAGAGAGGGACAAAGGAAAAACACAGATTCTTTACTTTAGCCTTGTCTCCTGAAGCAGCCAAACGCCTCCCACTACTTCATCTTGTGTTTGTGTCCACATGTAAACAATTAAGAGTGCATTGCTCAAAACTCGATTCCACATGTGCTGTGGGGCAAACCTGGAAGATCAGATTATTTTTATTCCAACAATTCTTTACAAAGATAACAATTCTAAGCATCTGTAAAAGTATCCCCATGTGCAGGAGAAATAATCCTAGCAATATTTTTCTTCCCCTTCACCCCCCACCAAGTTAAAACTATGTTTATACATCTCAGAATAAGATAATTAGCAACCAAGCTGAAATGTACAAAAACATTTTTTTAAGTAACCAGTAAAAGTAGAATGGAAAATTATGGAAAAGGTAGGAATGGGATCGCTGACACCATGAACAAGAGACCTTTGTAGATGTGCTGATTATAGTTTGGATTTTTTAAAATTTGTATTTAAAATGTTTTAAATATTTTTAAATCGTACTATGTTTAATTATATTTTTAATTTTTGTATATCTCTATTTGTTTTAACTGTACATGTTTTAATTTGTAAGCCGCCTTGAGTCCCAGTATTGGGAAAAAGGTGGGATATAAATATAATAATAATAATAATAATAACAACAACAACAACAACAACAGCAACACTCTTCACTGCAATATTTCCTTGCAGAATATTTCATTGCCATTTTCCTCTCCTTGCTCATGCTCTCTCATGCTCCACCTCTCCAACCACCCCATCCCTCCCTCTGTACTATCGGCTCTCCAATTTTTCCCATTCTCCCCTCCCCCTGCCACACACACACACATTCCTTTTTAGTGAGGGAAGAAGCTAATAAAGAGGCAGTCCAGAGAGGCTACAAAGGAGTCACGGAGCAAGACGCCATGACTGGACGAGGGCTTGCACAAGGGCTTTCATTATTTCAGCAGGAGAGGAAACTGTCATGGGCCATATGGAAAGTGACTATGCACCTCATCCAAGGAACAGTGGTTCCCCATCCCTGGACTACACTGATAGATACAGAGTTGCAAATAGGAGACCTTTCCAGCCTCACCTGGACATGCCAGGATTGAACCTGGAAATTTTGGCATGCAAAACACCCACTCTACAAAGGTTCTAATAATAAAACTGGGGGGGGGGGTAAGTCAATTTTTGCCAATTTCCCCTTCCCCTGCAGACCCCAATACCATCTCGCCCATTCTTCCAGAGTGCCCCTCCCCAACCTTCTGGAGCAGACTTGAGGGACGCAGGGTGAAAGTGAGTCAAGACCAGAGAATTCTGGATCCAACCCATTAACAAAACACAACAAAATAAATCCATGTAGCACATAAAGAAAAATAGAATACAATGAGATTCAATCTAAAAACATAGTCCCCAAAGGCCCACCTACCTTTGAAAAACACACCAGCCTTCCCCAACCTGATGCCACCAAATGTGTGGGGCAGGGGCTACAACTTCCATGCCCAGCCACCATGGCATTGGCCATGCTGACTGGGAATGATGGGAGTTGTAGTTCCACACATATTTGGAGGGCCCCAGCTTGGGGAAGGCTGAAATAGACTTCCTGGATAAGGACATTCCAATATTTTGGAACCATGACTAAAAAAGAACTGCTCGAAGTAGATATTAATCTAATGTCCTAAAAGGACAGAACCTGAAATTGGGCTTTATTATCTGATCTCAACACTTAGTTTGGAGGAAGACATGGTATGAGAGAATATGCTTCTTCGCAGCAATTGGAACCTTGAAATGGGTGTGAATACAAACTGGTAAGCAATGTAGGCGTATTGAAGTAAGTATAACATGATAAACAATATATTATGCATGTCAATCGTTAGGTCATGGCATTCTGAATCAAATGAAGTTTCCAGACCATTTTCAAGAGCAAAGTACAATAATCTAACTGGGAAGTCACCACTGAAGCTAAAAAAAGCACTCTGAGACACAGCCATCATTTAAGATTCCCGGAGCAAAGCCGTATCCAGGGAAAGTATGATCCAGTCTACGCCAGGCATTTCCCCATCTGCTGAATCCCTCACCACCACCATCATCTCTGCTTTGCCTGGATTAATCTTGCAGTTATTCATTCTCATCAAGTAAAGCACTGATCCCAGATCCCAGACATTTGGTAGAGAAAGTTACTGCCACTCCTTGAATCAGATGAGAAAGAAAAAACTAGCTAAATATCATTAGCGTACTGATGGCACCGGGCACATGATTCCAGATAATTTCACCCAAATAATTCCTGTGGATCTTAAATAGTGCAAGACACAAAACTGAACCTTGTGGAACCCCACAGCATAATTTCCAAGGGGAAGGTCAACAATGGCCACCTTCACATGGAATGATAAGCCAAGATTCTTGAGAATTTTGACTTACTGTGAATTAACAGTGTGCTCATACATGCAGCCTGTTAACTCCTAAATGGCTACTCCAAATTAGGAATGCTTTATTTAGAATGTCATCAAAACTAAGGGTCCTGGCTTGTCATTCCCAAACAAGTCAGGATTTGTAAATCAAAAATAAAACTTGGTTTACGATCCTGACTAGTAAAAGGTGGCGCCAAGTAGGAACAAATGGGCTACATGCACCAGCATACAATTAATTCACAATAAACCAGTATTTTCCAGAAACCTGGCTTATCTTTCCATGCAAACACAGCTAATGATCTGGTTCACATGTAATGCCAATTCATGACTTGTTTAATCCATGTATTGGTGGGGCAGCACTGGAGCAAGCAAACTGCCTTCCACACACTCACCACTTCCACTTTGCATTTGTTTTCATCAACAACCGAGGAGCAATCCAGAGTTTTAACCCAATAACAAACCATGGGTTCAAATTCTGGGTTGTTTCTCCTTCAACAACCCAGAGTTCTGGGATGTCATGTCACATCAAACAACTCAGGATTGGGGGGGGGGGGGAGTTTCCTGGATTGCTGATGAAAGCGGAAGTGGGTAGCTAGCAGAAGACCGTACGCTCGCTCGCTGCTGCATGGCCCTGACTCATTATGGGTTGTTAGTTGTTATGTGAGAAATGGGCCAGTGTCTCAGCAAGACCTCCTGGGATCTCCATCCAATCTGGAAGGACAGTAAAGTTTACAAACAGTATAACCAGAACAAATAATGTATGTAGCCAACCAGTAATTTACACTATAAAATGCATCATATATTATACCAAAGTTGATCTAAAACATATTTATTCTATGTCAATCTATAAAATCCAGCTTTTGGTGGTGGGGAAGGAGAGAAAGAAAGAAAGAAAGAAAGGTCAAGGTTCTCTCAGTTTAATTTTCAGATTCCTCCCTCATGCTTAAAAGAAGACTGCCGATTGTTCATACCCAATTAGTAAGAAAAAAGACCTTCAGAACAGCTGTGTCTCAGATCAAAATGGTGAATATAAAATATAGCACATTCAGAAAAAGAATCTAAACATATTTCACTGGCAACCCCTCATCATTCTAGCATGTTCAATTGTTTCTTTGTCACCTTGTCTTACAGCTGCTATTATGATGCTGAAAAAAATTAAATGAACGAAACTCAATATATACAATAGTCTCAGGGGAATTGTCTACTCTGTAGCAAGCCCTGTCTGGATTCTCTCTCAGAACATCTGGAGTTGACAGTTTTTGAATTTGTCTGGCTAAACAAAGGATCCCCCTTTCTTCCCTGCCAATACAAGGAAGGATTTAATGCATCACCAGGGACCAGAAGTCTGAAACACAATCCAACATTTTCATAAAGTGATTCACAGACATTTACTTTCAACTCAGGACAAGAGAACTTCTTAAAGCAGCCTCTCCCAATGTGGTGCCCTCCAAATGTCTTTTTTATCTACAACTCCAATCAGTCCCTGTCAGTATAGCCAATTGTCAGGGAAAATGGGAGTTGTAGTCAACATATCTGGAGGACACTATGACGATGAAAGCTAAATTGAATTGTGAGCTAAATATGAGTGGATTTATGCAACTGTTTTCCTCCCCAAATTGATATTTTGCAGATACTTCGAGGTAACTATCTACATGTTATCCAATCATTTGGCATCCTTCATTTTGACACACCTAAATCTAATAGGAAGACTAGATTACAGACAGGTATGCATTAAAAAGTGACTTAATAAATCACTTCATTGAGGAATAATGGTCTAGTTTAGTTCAATATATCATTCCTTTATCTGTATTAGCTTTCTGAAGGAAAATCAACGTACAGAGAGGTCTGTGCATGAATAAGTACTTTTCCTACACTGCATTAACATGCCTTTTGAAGTTATTGTTGCAGCTGGTGGGTCCTGTGATCTGAGTGTTCTGGGCAGCTAAGTGATAAGTCTGAAGATAAGAGAGGTGGAGGATCAAAAGAAATGAAGAAAGATAGGGAAATTGGGAAAGTTGATGAGGCAAGGAAGAACAAATGGTATCCAACTGTTTTAAAAAGCGGTCCACCTTAAATTCAAAATAAATATTAAATATCTTAAATGCATGTGCTTCATTGAAAACACTGCCAGTCTTATGCAAATTTAGTTATACATTTGAAATGTTTGCTGACCATCCAGATGCTTAGGAAACATTTTTGTTGGAACTGATTATTTACACTGAGATAGTTCACTCCATTACTTACACTTTTATTAACCAAGTACTGACTGTGCTTAACATTGTAATAAAGAAAATCAATGTTGGAAGTCCACTTATTTAATGATCAAAATCTCAAGGGGCATATGGTCAATCTGTCAGTTTCTTTCAAGTGCAGATTTGGAAATTCAGCTTGCAGCCTTTTGCAGCAGATCTGTTTATTGGTAAAATTAGTGTACAACAATCAAAATAGTCTAGATCAATTTCATATTCATGGTATCAATTCTAAATATGCTTTGTTTAGCGATTTGTAAGATATTTGTTCATATACATTAAAAATGCAACCATGGCACATTATCTGTCTTTTAAACACTTGCTAGTTAGAAAGTGAACTTAAAGGTGGCAAATAAAGGAATGGATGGGTAATTTCTCAACCATACTATTCTTACCAGGTTGGATCCCTGCTCCCATTCTGTTCGAACTGGGTCCAGTACTCAAGCCATTAGGAGATACATTCGGATAAAAATGCCAAACACAGTAACTACCCTAATTCAGTCTTTATAAAGGAAGAAAACTGTGGCAAATCTTTTAGCAATATCAACTGAGGAAAAGTCGCAGATCATAACACCTGTTTGGACAATCTAAACAAACTGGGGGCCAGTTAGTATTCACTCCAGGATGTTAACTGGACAAATCACAGAAGCTACCAATTAGAGTTATTCTCCACAAGGCTGTTAAATCTGCAGCATCTACTTTTGGTTTCATGGAAGAACTGAAATCTGAGCACTACATGAGAAGCATTTTCTTCCCTGCTTTTCTGCTACATAACCACTAGGTGACAGTGTAGTATAGCAGAATAACGCAAATATACACAGGAAAAAATGTTTGCTTTTGCTTAAGGAAATAAACACTGCATTTTCCCTGTGAAACTGGAGAGTAATGATGTTGTCTAAAGAACCTGTAAACAACCATGAATAGGGAAGGACTAGCACAGAATAAATGCCTCGTGTAGAAAAGTTCTTGGATATGAGAATAAATCACTGCATTGTCAAAGGACACATGTAACACCTGTCTTCAAAAAAGCAAAGGATGTTCCATTGAACTACAAATTTCATAGTTTAACTTCAATACTAAGGAAGCCATTAGCGCAAGAATAAAACTAGATTATATGCACCCAGATGGATCAAAGAATGAAGGATAGCATAGTTTAAAAGGGGGGAAAGGTGTACTGGAACTATCTTGTTTCCTTCTCTGATAAAGTAGACAATGTAAGAGCAGCTGATACATTATACCTGGTGTTCAGCAGAGTTTTTGACCTCATCTTCCTACATAACATTCTGCTAAGATGTTTGTGCAGTCAGAAAAGCTGCTCATCCACTTGGCACCACACTCAGGTTAAGAATACTGCATCCTGTACTCAAGGTAATACCCAGGATTTGTTTTCAATCTGGGCAAGAGTTCAATCTCAGTAATACAATGCTCCATTGTTGTACAATGCTAGATAGAGAGAAGTTTTTCTTCCTTTGTCATAATAGTATAAGCTGGGGTCATCCTATGAAGCTAAATAGTGGGGGATTCAGGACAGACAAAAGGAAACACTTCTTCACACAGTGCATAGTTAAACTATGGAATTCCCTATCACAAGATGCGATGAGGGCCACCAACTTGAGAGATTGCTTTAAAAGGGATTAGACAAATTCACTGAAGAAGCACTCAGAGGATCGTAGGGTACAGGTAGGTTCATACCAGGAGAGGTGCTCCATCAGATATTGCAGTCCTGAGATGTATAAGGCTTTATAAGTTAAAACCAGCACCATGAATTGGGCTTGGAAACATATAGGCAGCTAGTAAAAGCAAGCCAGATTTGGTACTATATGCTCAGACTTCCCTAACCAGCTTTTAGCTTTGAGGTCAATATAGTTTGAAGCAAGGGGGTGGGGATACTTCAAGGGACAGAGTTATACAGCTGCCCCCTCTCTGCTGCTGTGGGACATCCCCCCTCAGGGGACTGGACTGGACAGACCCCTCCCTTAGGGGGCTATGGGTGCACCCCATTAGGGGCTGTTTCTGGGGTGCATCCCAGCAGTGGCTATACAAAAACCTGTGCCTTAACTCAGCGTGGGCACAATGTGTCCAACTCTGAAAGCTGTGTAATATTAGCATTAAGGCTTTGTTACATCACACTAATGTGAACCTGTGTACCTTACCCCTCTCTATAATTCTCTATAATATCCCCTCTTACTTGCCTTTTCGTAAACTGTTGATATCGCTGTTTATAGCCAGGGTTCACACTTGGAAATACAGCACAGGCGGATCCACTTTAATTCAGAAAACGTTTCAGTATGGTTGGTTCCAGAATTGATGCCTATTAATATCGCTATTTATACTTGGTGTACAGTGAGGAAAAAAGCCTCAATATACAAGATTAGAAGTGTCCCTAATTTTTTTTAAATGAAACATGTCACCACTTTCTTGTGAAAGATGTATCTGGAGACCTATCCCTGCACTTAGAAAAAAAATATTTACTAAGCTAATTTCAACTTCGATTTGAATAAGTAATCCACAAGAAAATGTTCAAGATCATTAAAAAAAATTGGACAAATTGAAAAGTACATTTTAATGGCTCCAATTTTTACTATTTAACATTTTTATTATATAAATTACCACCATTTAAATACTGCACAAATATATACACACAGAGAACACACTTCCTTAGCTTAAGTATTTAGCATAGTGTAAACCCCAATTTTGCAAAACAAACACATTACAGTATTCAGCAAAAAGGATGTGTGCAGTTTTCCTGGTTTAGCACAATGTTAATGGGATTTCCATTTCTTTCCTGTTTTAATTTTAATAATGGGTTTTCTGATAAACCTTCCTTCTGCTGTTTCTATTCCTGTACATGCTAAGAAAGGTCAAGGATTTGTTATTGGTAAACTATATTCTGAATTGCTGATAAAAAGTGTTGTTTATGGTTTGAATGTTGGAAGAAATACAGCAGCACTGGAATTAGGGTTGTACGTATAAATTATTCAGCTACAGGCAAGGTTATTTAAACTGTGATCTTGTACGTAATTACATTCACATACATTGAAAATCAATGGGACACGTGTGTGTTGCCTGTGTGTAAGACTGAAGGCACAATGAGTAATGGTGTTTTAATATATCCTGGCTTCTCCATTAAATGACTAGCCCTTAGAGAATTTGGCTACATGCACCAAATACAGAACACAAGATGGCTAGAGCTAGGGATATCTTTGAACCTTTAAACTGTAGGGAAATTACATTTTACCGACACAAAGAGGTCTCACTCATTTAACTACTTCCAGTTTTTGCACCTTACGCTCATGCACACAGAGAATATTAAATATACACTACTATTATACAAAATTGGATCTTTACCACAACAGTGAACCTGTTCTAAATACTTCATAAAACAACTCAGAATAGAAAAAAATAAATAAACCAATACTATTTGGGCTGGGTTCACACATAATGGCCAGACACAGTTTGGCAATCATGAATATGACTTGGGCTTCTACGTTCCATCCTCCTCCATCCCATTCTCCTGCCCGTCTCTCACTCTGATTCCCTCCCTTCCTCCCTGATCAGGCAAAATATAATTCATTCATTTATTACATTTCCATAGTGCCCCAGAGCTGAATCTCTGGATGGTTCACAAAAATTAAAAACCATTAAAATAAATTATATAAAGTATGAAACCATTCACATAAGGAAAACAGATAGCATACACAACAACATATATCTAAAATAATTAAAAATCATCAGCCAGAGATCATCCAAGACCCAATCTATAAGTCTTGAATAATGTGCCCCCAAACCAGAATAAAAAATTGCCCTCTACATAAATAGGGCAACTATCTATAGAAGAATGCTTCCTCTATCTATGGAGGCTCTCCCTGAGATATTAGAAACCTGATTTTCCAGGATTGAGGGCAACCTCCACCAATACAGGTATCTCTCCTTTGCAAATAGTCATCCTCCATGTATAAAGGGTGACAAAATGGTGAAGGGGTCGAATTTGCACACTCATCCCACTTGCCCTCCTCACATGTAGAGCTTACACATGAGAACAGCTGAACAGGGTTTATGGTTTGCTGCAACAAGAACGTAAGAGAGGGCTTTAAAGCACATGATCCATAGTCACAACAGCCAAACCATTGATTGAGACCCATCATGTTTTGTTTTTTACAGATGAGACCAAGAAACAAAAAATTAAAGAAGAACTCATGACATTCCCAGAGATTACACCAATAAAGTAAAGAAGAACTACAGAGCGTCATCCATTTTTCTTTTCTGGCCTTTTAATGCCAAGGGATGAAACCCATGGGAAAACAGAATCTTAAAGCTGGTAAAGACAGCTGGAATAACTCTCTTGTACTTTTTGCAAGCCAAGGAAAAGTGCCACCATACATGTCTGTTTCCTCACCTAGAAAGAACAATGTGGTGCCCTCATTAAGGAAACACTGCTGGGGAGAGGAAGCTGGCACTGGAAAATGGCCATGGTGGAATGGTGGCCCCTATGGGATGGGCAGGCACGATTTCATCAAGCAGAGCCATTTGTTTTATAGTTCCATAGTGATTCCGAATCAATTAGGGGTGTGTCTGTGTGTAAATAAATATCTTTCATTTGGCTTTTAAACTGCAACTATTTTGATGTAAACCAGGGTTAGAAATATAATCCAGGTTTTATGGTGAATTAAGCTAAATTCACATGACTACATACAGTCCTCGAGATGAGTACAAGTATCATATAATGGGTCTGGTTGTTAGAAACAGCTTTCATGGGTAAGCTACAATGGAGTTTTTTCATTGCTATCAATGAAAGGAAAGCTTGTGCACAAGAAGCTTATCATATGATAATCGCCAAGTGCATTGGTCATGTGAATGGATTGTGGCATGTCAACAACAGATACTATAAGATGGATGGAGCCTCCTGAAAAGATAATCACCAAACTCTACAGCAAGGAGCTCATCGTATTAAACTCCTCAAAATAAATCTCAAGTATTTGAATTGCAATAATGATTTACAAGAACTACTAGTAGAACAGAATGTGAGACAGGTATAAATATACACACCCTCTTTCTTTAGGCAGCCTTACCTTTATTACACTCAGCTGTTGCTTCTTTAGTTACCATTCTACCTTTTAAGGTAAAATTAATATACTTTATAGGCAATTATTTCTTATATTTAGGACACTTCCCTGGCAAATACAATATTCTTAAAGTCTGCCCTTACAACATCAGTCCCCTTGCTCTTACACTGCCAATGTATTTATTAAACAAGAAATAGTCTATTGCTATATAGGTTTTGTTTTCAAACGTGATACCGATTTGGCCATAAGCTCTTTTCCAGATGTTCTGTTCTATTCATGTTGTTGTTGTTGTTGTTGTTGTTGGGGAGGGAGGTTGGCCCCATCAGTCTCCTCCTTTGCTGTAGTTCAGTGACAATGTATTGCTATTACACAATATGTATGAGCAAAACCAGTTGCTTCTAAGTGGATTGTGGGGGGGGGAGGGGAAATACCTCACTATGTGACCATCTATCCTTTCCAATTGTTCTACTGTTTCTTGAGATGTGCCATTTTCCATTGTCTTTAATAGAGAAAAGGTCCAGCCAGTTGATTGGGCCAGAAGAAACTACTTTGCAGGTTATTTTAGATTTTGAGTACTTAGCTTAAAAATATAAATGTGTTTTTTTTAATTGAGATCCAGAACTGTGCATTCTGTTTGTTTAAAAAATAGAACTTGCTCTCTTTTGGCAAACGCACGCTAGACTCATAACATTCAGTGTAAACATTATAGCCTTGGAGAAAAGTTTTGAAGTATGTTTCATTTATGGTAACTTGACTTTTCAAAAGGATTCAATGCTGCTTTTCAAAATTTCTGATTGCTTCTCAGAAGGTAACACTGAAAAGTCATTGCGGGCCATAACAGACGTTTAATACCTTTTACATAGTTTCATTGAAGCACTTTTTTTGTTTTATGGCAATTAAGATGAATACTCCACATTTGCTGCAGATAAAAATATAGTTTCAAAGTTTAATTATGCATTTTTCCAAATCTGCCTTCAAGGCTTCAGTAGACAGAAAATTCATTGTTCTGTTAGTGTTGCAGAGCACTCTGCTCCAAAGTACAAAAAGAGCTCAGCCTCCCCCCCCCCATTTCTCCCGCCAGATCTAAGCGTGGGAGAATTCGATAGACTTGCTGTTTGCTGCCTTCCAGAGTCTTCCAAACTGTGTAAGGTGAAACCCATACATGGATGGGTGGGGAGGAACAATGCCCTCTTATATACTTTTTCGGTAACCCTCCCTTAAGATATATATTATTTGGATTTCCTTTCCGCCCGTAGTTATTGTCGGATTTTTCTTGTAGGCACTGTCCTATTTGTTAACCTTTTTAATAGTTCATTTCGCCTGGGGGAGTTATTTTTCTCAAATAAGTAAAATATATTTGGGGGGGTGTATAATATAAATTGAGTTTTTCTACTAGTACTTATAGTACTAGTAGAACCAAGTTCTTAAGGATCATTTGTTAGAAAATGATGAAAGAAAAAGAGAGAATATAAAAAAGATGGATTTACAAAACTTCCTATAGCAAGTTCTTTAGTTAAAAGTGGTGCTGCAGCATTGCTGGGACACATTTGCCAAGAGTAGAGTATTTGTTTTCAGCAGTATCTAATGTTATAAAAGTGTTAGCAGCACACCAGCAAGCACCCAGACAGCTACAAATCCACAGGGAATCCCAACATCTGCAAGTAAGAGCAATAAATAGGAACTCCATTCATGCATGCACAGGACATGATGGCCCTGTGTAGATGCGACACCAGGCATGTGGGACTCTTAAGCACACCCACCGTGACATTTAAATAAGTTCTTGGTGTTAGATATATGAAATCAAGACCTCTACTGTGCAGAGAAACCCCATCTACATATTAATCTTTGACTGAAACCTTCAAATGAGTTCCTTCAGCTGTGCCTCATCCTTTGCTGTCATCATATTACACACAAAACATTGTTTCCAATGTAAAGAGAAAATAAGGAATGCTTAGAGAGGAACAAAGCATATTATTCAGATCACAACTGAGAGTTCTGTATATGTCTCTGTCCAGTCAATCCAAGGAACAATAAATGACAAGTCTAACTTTCTACTATTCACAAGGCACTTTTTTCTGTTTTGTAACAAAGGTCACATTTTATCAGCTTTCATCACGAAGGTATTTATGCACTGTTAATAAGGAAAATGAACTGCTAGAGTGACTAACTGCAAAACAGTGTTTGCGGTAAAGAAACCCATATCAAGTTGCAAGTCTCGTGCTCAATGAATTTTTTTTCATGGTTTCCGACAAGGCTGCCACACTTAGAACCATCCTCACATGCCTATAACAATCATGAATGAGACTAAGGGTGCTCCTATGCATGTTTAGACAGGAAAAAGTCCTACAATGTTTAGACAGGAAAAAGTCCTACAATATGCTACCTCGGGAATGCTGCAAATTGTAGGACTTTTTTCTGTCTAAACTTGCATAGCATTGTGTGCAAGGCCGATTTGTTTTTGTGTATCCACAACCAAGCAGAATAGCCTTTCCCAACCTTCAGCCTTCAGATTGGGACACCCAGCTATTGGCTTCACTTTAGACACTTTAGAAGCTCCTGGTAGGCATAAAGAAACTATCCCCAATGGCCATGTTGGCTGGGATGATGGGCTTGTAGTCCAACACATCTGGAGGGCATCAGGGATGGAGAAGGCTGACACTGAGGTTAACTAAAGTAACTCTCTATATTACTTTTTTCCCCCTCACCATATAAGCCCACCATCCTCTCTATTGATCATATTTGGGCATCTAGGAAAAACTTGGTGATTTAGGCACAAACCTAGAACACCCAAGGATATCAAAGAACTGTTACTATTTACTCAAGGAAATATTAACACAGGGATATCAAAAGAAGCACAAAATAGAATCTGAACTGCTACACAAATTTATCATGATAATCGTAAAGGCTATAGAATTATGAGTCATAGAGCAAAAGTAGGAATGCCTTGTAGACCAGAGGACTTAACCAGTGAATTGCAACCCATTTGAGATGGTCCAGCTACTATGTTTCTGTTAAATGTTAAAAGTGCTGTCTTCTATGAATATTGGAAGCACTAATGAAGAGAAAGGCAGTACACATGAATTACAAATGCCTATGTGCAGAGTGATGTTTCACTCTGCACATAGTGAAACATGGCAGCCAGTTTCAGAAGCACTGAGGATGCCTGAGGCAGTAGGGTGCTCTACCAGCCCCTATGGGCAGTTCTTTCACAATCTCAGCTGTTCACTAAGTAACACACAGCGCCACAGTCACGAAGCCCTATGTTGCAGTCCCAATAATTTATACACTGAAGAAGTTCCTTCACCCAGGAGCTGTCTGCTGGCTGTGAAATTAAGATGAACAGAAAGAGATGGGGAAATTGAGGAAACCATGGCAGCAGTTGCAGCAAGGGAGTCCAAACATACATGGGCTGTATGTGAAGAAATGATAGTGAGAAAGGGTATTCTAAATGCGGAACTCCTAGTACTATTAATTATCAGGCATTGAGCAGCTATTACGTCATTTTCTCCAGTAAGAAAAAAGACTGAAGAAGCAATTGGAAAGCACTTGAAGATTACGAATGGAAGACAATGACATGAGTCATAGCATTGACATGATAAAAATCTGGCCTGGAAGCACCCAAAGAAGGCAGAATTCACAGTGGCAGGGTCCAATTCAGTAGTTGCAATGAAGTGATGGTAAGAGGAGATACTTTGCTTTTTCTAAATGAGATTTGTTTTGTTTTCGTTTTGTTTTGTTTTTGCTACATCAGACTAACAAAGCTACCATTCCAGTTTATAGTGCTATGTGAATGCAGCCACCACCTACAACTGTAGCCAGTTGTTGGGTTCAATAGTAAGATCAAACCCTGGCAAGCACAAATCACAGTTTGCCAGTTCAGATGTAATGGTGAACTATGGTTTGTAGCCAACCAGGAAGTAAGTCATTACTCTGAGCGTGCAAGAGGAGAAGAGAGGAGGGGTTGCATAAAGTCAGACGCTCCTTCCAGGCTAGTTCTCATAGCACCAAACCATGGCCTGCTTCCTTGAAAACTAGGCCAGTGTCACATAACACAGTGAACAAAACACAAAATAACCACAAGGTGCAAAGTAAAATCATCCAATATTAAACTCAATTCGTACCATCACTTTCAATATCCACAGAAAATAAATTCTGACATACTTCACAGCATTAGTCCCAGTATTCCAAGGCAACAAAAAAATTAATTCTACAATGCCTTTCCCAAATGAATCTCCCATGACATTCCCCTGGGAAGTTTGCTTGAGCAAGCTCTACATGTTCTGGTTCGTAGGTTTCAGTTCATCTGTGAGAGTGTAAGGCATGTGTTAATTTTTAAACAAAGGTCTCGAAGAACCACCCAACTTTGTTTGCTTTGAGCATATACCTTAACGTACCTTAGCATACTAAAAACAACATACATGTCCCCCAAAAGTTTTAAAACAAAATGCATATTCTGTTATCTTTCACATAAAAGGACAATTTAACATTTATAATAATATACCACAGTTAAGTCCAATAAAGGAAAGGTATTTCTTAAAAGAATCACTGTAGATGTTCACAGAGTTCAGCTGACTCTAACAGATTTTGAGTAGCGTTTTAATTATTAGAACTAGTTCTTTTTTCATGAATTCTAAAGGAACATAGCCGGGCAGGGGTGCATGTTTAATATTGCTCTTTCAGAAAAAAGATTTGCATCTGTCATTTTCACAGCAGGGGAACAATACCAGCCACAATACAAACAAATACTTCACGAAAAACTCCTATAGCAGACAGAAATTTTGTTACATAGCTATAATTTTTTTGTACAACAGAGGCCAATTTTCCTACTGAATTATTGGATCAGATTCTGCTTTTCTGGTTACTCAACTCTCTTAAATTTCTGAGGTACTGGTAGCAGCTATAATCATAAGTGAAACATATGCGAATAGCACCTCACTCTTTAGAGATCTGAAGCTTCTACAAAAAAAAGAATGGTTTAAAAATGTTCTAAAAAAAGAATGGTTTAAAAATGTTCTAAAAAAAGAATGGTTTATAAAATTTTCTTTATAAGCATCATCAGGATTTTCAATGCCATTTACATTGCCCAATTCCTTCAAAATATCACTTGCAGAATGTGTGCACCTGATATTTTTCTATATTTTAAGGTTGGGAATGAACAAGGAGATTGAGAGACCTGGGCAGGATCTACACTACTGCTTTATAATGGTATTGAAGTGCACTGACAACTGTTGGGGCCCATGACACATTCCATACATCGTTTTCAAACTGCTTTCAAAGCGTTACATCCTGTTTGATATAGATCTGGTCATGGTCAAGACTACATAGAGTAGAACAGAGAAATAAAATAATTTTTCCTCAGTTCCTAATTAGTAAAAAATATTTCATTCACTGATTTTTCATCCATGCCTTTCCTTTAACTGGTATCTCCTCAGAATATCATGCTTATAGTATTAACCCAGAGTGAGCAGAGTATGAATAAAATAATTAATGTTTGGTAACATGGCCAGCTCAAAATATTTTGCTGCTTGAGGTGGAAGAACAAATGGTGTCCCCAACCATCCAAGTAATGGAAGAGGTCTGTCATCTTCATGCCTTGACTTGCATGCCTAGAAGCATGCAGAACTACAAGGGATTCTTCATATGATCCAACAGTGCTCTTCTAATGTACGTTAAAGATTTCATAACTGGAGCATGATGAAGGGTCTAGCAGCACCTGCTGTTGCAGATATGCTGAAGCTTCATAGGTATGAACCTAATCAGTTTCATGGGAGTGCACTAGGAGCCCCATGTAAGAGCAAAATGCATTATTTTATAAAATTTGTTTTCACCATTCCAAAAGCTAAAATTGACTTTTACTGTATTTGCACTCTGGTGTCTCTTATTAAAATTCTCTTGTGTGGTTTCGCTCTCTGCTAATTTCTCTATCTTAAACCGTTGAACAGAAATATGTTGAAAATCTGCTAACCTAAGCCTTGAGACAACTCAGAAAGCAGGCCAGACTTAAGACCTACTGGGTTGACTTTTCTGTCTTTAACTAAAATTCCTCCACCTCAGACTCTGGGCTTCCTGTCCCAGTTTAATTTTACATATGATTTCCATTTATAGCAGAACCATACGGTCAAATACCTCCCCTCCACAACACACAAAAGGCATAAGATTTCCTTTTGACCTCCACATACACTTCTCCAAGATGTCTAGAACTGAAAAGTTAACAAATTCAGGCTTGGCGGATCAGAGGAAAAGTAAATTCCACAGCACAGACTTCCTAGTCTCAGAGTGTTCCTATCTCTACTTTAGCCACTAGCTCTTTCTTTCTTCCCAAATATTAGCAAAGAGAATTCAGACTCTAATAAGATTAATTTAAAGTATGGGTGGGAAGAGAGTTTGGTATCTCATGTAGAAGTAGATGAAAAAATATCCCAACAATAAAATGTCATCTACTTGGAATTTGAAACCAATACATTGAATTCTCTATGAGAAAACCAGAACTATAAAATAATGTTTTGCACTATGTATCAGCCTCAAAATTCTAGTATCCCAAGCAATTGTTTGAGATCTTCCAGGTAAGTGAATAAAGACTGTAAGATAGACAGTTCGAAACAATATATTTTCTTCGACAGCCATACTGCAAACTAATCCATATTTCTTCTCTTTTATGAAGATTCCATGTTGCAATCTCTTCTTCAAGCAAGGTTATTCAATTATTAACCCCTAAACTAGAGAATAAATATTGGGGATTAATTCAGGTGGAGTCAGTTGAGGATACAGAAAGAGTAAATCAGAATAATCGTTGCACAAGGAAACGATGGATTAATGATGTACCTTCTTAAATCAAATATATCAGAGCAGATCATTAGCGGCGGGGAGGGGGGAAATCAAAGGGAATGTTGTACCCTCTGGAATCAGCAGACATATTATTTTAACTTATCAAAGGAGAGCCACAGTGCATATTTTTGTTGTAGTTTCTGTGGTACTTAAATATATACACATAGGATTGGATCCAGATTCAGGCACGTGCAATGTAGCTGGTGGAAGTGGACTTCCCCACCCCTCTTCCCCACAATAGTCCCTCCAACCCTCAGAAAAGCTACACAAGGGACTCTGTCGAATGGGTTTGGCTGTGGTGCAGGTAGCTGAGAGGGAAGGGGAAAGTCAGGCAGAGAAACTATCTGTTCACCCCCTTACACTTTTAACATTTAACATAAACAAAATAGCAGCACCTCTGCAAACAGATCACAACCTGCTAACCTGCTAAGACCTGTTATCTAGAAGACAAACATGATGTTGCTCTCATAACAGAGGAATGACCCATGTGTCTGAAGCCTTTACAAACTATCATGACAAATCTAGATTCTACCCATAAGGGCCTTATTGCTTATACCATATACAAATTAACTTCAGGTGACATGTTCGTTTGTTTAAAATATTTATATATGCCCTTCACCAAATTTGGTTCCAGGACAGCTTATAAAATTAAGATAACAGTAAAACCAAGTTGTTGTTTTTATTATACCAGCATTAATCTACATATTTCCCATACAAATAGCAACCCACACAAAACTGAACATATAATATAAAAAAGGAGAAATGTTTAATAAGATGACATTAGATACAGGCATGACAAATTGTAGCACAACGTTTCAGGGTAGATGTGGGGAAATCTGTTCACGGTTATAATCCAAAATGTATCTGGATTATAGAAGACATTTTAACCTAAATTAATTTCATTCCAATATTCAGTAGGGCTTCAAAATAAAAATGGTTAATATTCGATTGTACTTTTAAAATTCTCAGTGATGTTACTTCCAAAATGTCTGCTAATTAACATGCAGGAAGCAAAGGTTTCAGCAGAAGTTAGAAATAAAATCAGATGTCTCTAAGTATGTTAGAAATGAGAAAAAGTCCTGTTAAATAAAATAAAGAAATCACGTCCTTTGCAGCAGATGTAACCTACAAATGACCACATTCTAACAACTCTCTCAAGAGGACCAGATAAAATCTCTCTATTGTTTCTTAATTGGTAAAATATTTCAGCAGCCTGGAAAAAGTCACTGGAAATTCTCAACATGGAGTTTAATCAATAACATTTGTAGACTCTACCTCTTAAGTTATAAACGTTTTTAAATCAATGGTAATTTTGCAACTGTCAATTTCTTTTTATGAGAAATATTCTATGGACTCCCCCCCTCCAACCCCCCTCCCCACAAATAGTTCCCCATACACACAGGAAGCTCAACTTTAATTCAATATGGGAGAAATGTATTTTGTGTTCTGAGCAAATTTTGAAACATTTAAGTGGTAAAATTGTGATTTCAAATGTGTGTTAAAACAAGACATGTAAATTCTGCTACCAATGGATAAAGCACATTCTTTTCAAAGGACAGACTGTATAACAGCTTGGAACTCATTTTCTTTGGATTTGTTTTAAGAGGTATTCCAGACCAAATGGTAAAGCTGAGTAAGCAGAAATAATGCCTATGGTTTGAGGAAAGAGTGGGTTGATTAGCACCAAACTGTCCCCATTTGGTCACCTAGACCAGTCTGTCTATCTAGTTGAGACGCAGAAATGCCCACTCCATCAGATTGGCTCAGACAAATTGAAATTTGGCTCTTCCCCAAGCAGAATTGTCTCCCTCAGTGACCATTTCATTTGGTTACTATAACAATTTTGGAAGAGTATATAAGAATTGGTATCTGAATCTGTTTATTTACACTTTCCTTCCCATCCTTTTTATGTCTATTAGATCATAAATGTGTGGGTAGGACCAGTGTTATTTTTAAAAAAATATTATTCAGCACCTATAATTTTGGCATTTTATTAAATGATAAGAATAGAAGACATAATCAAACATCACCAAGGGTAAGCAAGTAATACCAGGAAGTGTTTCTAACCCACCCCACGACTATTTTTGTATATACTTCTGGAAGTAAAGAGACGTCAACAAAAAGACTTCAAAGTGAGGCTCCACCAGCAGAAAATTGTTGGACTAGGATTTATTAGCAATTCCAGTTCAATTCAGGGAGGACCATAGCTCAGTGTTAGAGCAGATGCTTTGTATACAGAGGCCCCAGGTTCAATCCCTGGTATCTCCAGGTAGAGCTGGAAAGAATCCTGCCTGAAACCCTGGAAAGCAACTGCTAGTCAGTGTTGACAATACTGGGCTAGATGGGCCATGGTCTGCCTCAGCATAAGGCAGTTTCCTATGTTCCTAATTTGAACTTAACTAAAGCTGTAGTTTTCTAGCATGTCTAGAAAGATGATATTATTGTAAGTGACTTCTGTTGTGAATGGGTCACTCTATTCATATATTTTATGTGTTTGGGATTCGCACAGAAATGCCACAAACCTACTGTTACCTCTTGCATTTCATGGCCATCTCACATAATCCTTTGCATCCTAACCATCTGTTATTCAGTGATGGGGCAATGGAACAAAGGGAGGGAAAAAACATCCTCCTCTCTTCTCCCCATATGGCTTCATTACTGCTCCCCCAGCCTGTTTAAGGGAAGGAAGTGGGGAATGAGTGGGACATAGGCCGGTAATGGAATAACAGTTTTCCAACCCTTCAGTTTAGTTTGAGAATTATTTCCAAGTTTTTCCATCTCCCCCCCCCCCCAGGATACTAGAAAAATGTCTAGGCCAACCCAAGCAGAGCTTCAGAGAGCTCACCCACCTCTAATTAGGAGGTAGACACTATAAGAGTTTGGCTTTGTTGCCCAGGCTACAGGGATACACCTTCCTCTATCTCTACCTTTATAAATGCCATTTGGGCACTGTCCAGGGTGGATCACCCCTGAAGGAAAGGACTTCAGGCAATTTAATCCCCTTCTAAAGCTTCAGCCGGTTTGGCAGAGGTAGGGGCAGATAAGGAAAGCTTTCCCGTCATCTTACAGAGAATTCAGTGCTTCTACCATAACAATTTGCATGCATCAGATAAAAGTATAAATGTAAGCAGATAAAAGTATAAATGATGTCACAAGAACAGAAGCTTACGAATAAAACTATATACACAACTTATTCTACATAATATAAACATTGTAAGCCTCACATAAATTTACTAGCCAAAAGAAATGGGGGAAAATCAAATTCTATAACTATTACTACATATAACACGCTTGGGATTCTAATGTAAATAAATTATTCCATATTTATTTGGCATATTCACAATACATGTGGGTTATGTTCTGCAAAGTTTATAAACAGCGTCCTTGTTAATACAAAATCGGTCATTCCTTTTCTTTTCCCACTTTCTCCATTACCATGGTCCCATACCACAGATGATATGCTGGCATTGCAGTACCTTCCAAAACGGAGTAATGCCACATTTTGCTATTAAGAGCAAAAATGCCAAAATTCCTCATGATTTCCCAATGAGTAGAGAAACACTACACAGAAACATAGGAAACTGCCTTATACTGAACCAGATCATTGGTCCTTATGGCCCAGTATTATCACCACTGATTAACAGTGACACGGTTTACACATCATGGTGGCAATTCCTGGGTTGTTTTGAGATGTTCAAACCTGGAAACTCTGGGTTGTTTAGGGGTTAAACAACCCAGAGTAACCCAAAAAATGCCCATTGTTCCTGGCTTGTTCACTGAAAACCGAAATGGCTCATGCAATCCACTCGTCCCTGCAATTCCAGGGTTAAACAACTCTGGAAAGCTGGGTCAGTAGCTCTCCATGGTTTCAGGCAGGAATTTTTCTAACCCCACCTGGAGATGCCGGAGATTTAAGCTGGAACCTTCCTCAGGCAAAACATGAGCCACAATCCATACTGAGATTGTGAGCATTATGTTCAAGAAGTTATCTATAGTGGAAAATACCATGCTTCATAAAAGTTGTAATTATTTATCATGTTTCCCCAATATGTAGAATAGAGGTGAATATCTGACACAGGAGCTAAGCAACCCAATGAGACTTTTTGAACTGACTGTTAATATTTCCGATAATTAGAAAGTTGAGAAGAGACAGCCCACAGTTCTTAAGACCTGATTTGTGAAGATAAATAGCTAAGTTTGAGACTGTCATAGTAGAGACTTCTGGGTCAGGGAACAGGGCCAGGAGAAATACATTTCCAGGTCAAAGGATGAGTGAGGTTGCATAAATCAGACAGTTATATTTTGAATTGAAAACAGGTATTCAGAGGTGTCAGTAAACATTAGAAGATTAAAATTAGAAGTTATTACCCTGAAGTTATCTTGAGCAGTTTCTTACCACCATGTATACCATTCAATTTTAAATTCACACTTTTGAATAGTTATCTAAAATATCTGAGCTTTAGATCTAACAGAAATTATTCTAAGGGGATAATTAAATTTGAGGCTGAAGTCAGTCAAGGATATGATTTAGAATACACACACAAAATTAATTCCATTGTAGAGAAGGAATATTTATTTTATAGTACCCTATATATGAGGGATCCCCAACCTCTTTGGTTTGGTGGGCACATCTGGAATTTTGCAGGATGGTCATGGGCACTCTCAGAATGCTTGCCCATTCATAAAATGGTTGTCGTTGTGGACATGGCCAGCCACAAAGCTCTTTTTTCCCGGAAGGTAAACTGGTAAGATGAAGAACATTTCTACACAAGTGATTTATTACACACTTATGATTGGTCATTCATGGAAATTTACAAGCCCTTTACACAACGTTGTCAACCTCCAGGATGTCTCCCACACTTTTCTCCTTTTCTCCCACTTTCAAAAAGATCAGAGATAACCCATTAAGGATAATCCAAAGTATTAGCAGAGCCATCAAGTGGTTGTATAATGAAACATAAAGAAAACATATTGAATGTACTGAGAGAGGGTGTCCCTGATTCAAAGCATATGTCTACCCGTGTAAGGGAGCTGATCTTTATCCTGCAAAAACTCAGGAGGCTGAAGCCTTGGTAAGGATGCAGGATTTTAGTCTGGTATGGTGAAGCCCTAAATGAAAAGTAAATTGCCTAAGAAACTAAGTACAAGGCAGAGGTGGGCTCTGTGTTCCAAAACATAAAACCACTCTCTTGAACTCCAATAGCACTGGAGGACAACCCTTTGCTTTGCAGCATGCTAACCTCCTAGTTAAAAATAGTATTTTAACAATTCTTAAGAAAATAAATTACAATCAGACGAGGCAGGGAACCTGGCAGGCACCAAAAGAGGTGTCCATGGGCACAATGGTGTCCATGTGCACCATACTGGAGACCCCAGTTATATATCCAAAATTTGTGAATGTTTACAATTCTAGACCAATCATCTGAGGCTGCCTCTACAAGAGAGGCTTAAAGCTCTTTCAAGGCGCTTAAAAAAATTGACCTCTACAAGAACGGAGCGCAAATCGGGCGTAGAGGCGCGTTATCTCTCCGATTATGCGCATTATCGAATGCGCGTTAAATAGCGAGTTTTATTTTGCTCCGGACGTTAAAGCGCATTTTGACTATGTGAATAAGCGCTTATGCGCATTAACTACTTGGAAAGCGCATTTTGGTCATCCGTTAATGCGCTTCGCTGCCTCTCGCCGTCTCTCGTGCAGAGGTATTAGGTGTAAATGCGCTTCAGCGATTATGCGCATAATCGCCTAACCGGGCGCAAAAGCGAATCCTTGTAGAGGGGACCTGAATCTCTTTGAAAATTCAAGAGTTACAGCAGTGAATTTTGACAGCACCGTGTGCATTTCTGAAAAGTGTATAAAAACATTTATTTTCTAGTATTAACAAAATTCATTTGAGACTGTTAGCGATCATATGTGAATGTCAGCATTCACCAACATTTACATTAAAAAAAGGTTGGAAGAATTAGTATAGCCACCCTAAACATACTGATCTGTAAGCAAGACCCATTGAAATACTTGTGAGTGACAAGGTTTCAGACTGGTGTATGAGAGCCAAACTTATGACCTTCTATATCCTTTGACCACAGAATATTCCCCCAAGGTCCTATGTGGCCTAGTCTCCTTTCTGCTACTTGTCAGAGCTATTCATTGTAAGAGTTGCATATAACAAATGGAAACATAGAAATACTCTGGTTTTTCAAAAGCTGCCAACCTAAACAGAAAATGTCGCCGAACCTAAGCTAGACAATATTTATAAAAGTAATTTTTGGACAACCTATGTTAAAAACCAGTTTATTTTAGATGAACTGTAAAATCTAGTACAATTTTTCATTGCACTAGCAGTGTTCAAAGTACAAGTTAACAGACAGAAGAAGAGGAATACCCTTTTGCTGTCATGACGATTAATCATACTCCAAACTGACTAAACCAATGATTCTCCAGAAGCAGCTGTACTACAATTTTTTGACAAAACAATGAATCAATAGAATGGTTGCATTTTTCAGCCAAATCTCATCAGCAGTCATCAACATTAGTCTCTAAATGCCATTCCCTAGCAATTGTCTCCTTTCCTACTGATTAATTGTGCTTTCTGCCCAATTAAACAGGACAGCAGGAATCTGAGGAGCTGGTGGCACAAGTCATAACCCAAATTCACTAGACATGCCATAGCAAGAATTCACTCTAGACGCAGAACAACAAAACAATTGGTGCATTAGAAATGTATGTGGACAAGAAAATTTGATTATTTTTTAACAGGTGTGAGAGAAATAGAGATGGCTGTGAAAGGAAAAAAATCATAATAATTTTCATTTGTTGCCCATAGAACAGTATCCATATATTGCTATTGTGAATGTGCAGGGGAGTTGATTTCTTTATTAATTCTACATAATCAAGATATATATTTATATAAGGTTGGGGAGGAGTGGAAGCAGAAAATCTGCTACCTCATCCCAAGCTCTACCATCTCACGCTAGCTACGGCAGAATGTGTGTGTAGGAAGCGAAGTAGTTTTGCTGGTGGTTTTTATTTTAACCACCACCACCCCACTGCCAATGGAAGCAATGGGGAAAATTAGCTGTGCTAATGAATCTAGCCCTGCCCCAGAATGCCTCATTTCAGGGCTTTACAGTTGCTATCACCAGCAGGAACACTAAAGGAATACTCTTGGGCATGCCTTAATAGTCTTCTGAATTCCAAAAGGCTGCCATCACAAAACGCTTGATACCCCTATATCTCTGCTATTAGAGAATCTGTGTGTACAATTTAGTTCCTAGAATTTGTAAAATAGGGAAACTCCTTGCCCCACGGTTGCTCCAAAAATTCAGAATTCCTGATCCTAACTGACCAATCTTTCAACTGTATAGATTTAAGATTATCCCCCCCCCAAAAAAAATCATTGCTCAAGAATGACTCTCCAGATATTGGTGAGATATCAAATGCAGTCTGCCTTCTATAAAAACCTACCTGTGTTTGGGAAAGAAGAATGATATCACCATAATGGTGCAGATATTGTCATTTTTACTATGATTGGTGGAATGAACTTGCAACTCTTCAATTATAAAACTGTACATTATAAAATCTTACATAAAAATACAGTACAGTAAAGCTTATTACTCGAGATCCACCAGACCAATTTTGCTCATATTTGTTTTAAACTGAAGCTTGAGTAGTGTAGAGACATGCAGAACATGATTAAACTTCAAAAAAGTTCAAAGCTCGAATTTTAACAGCAATTTATTTCCTCTGCACCAAACAGACAGGGCAGCTCTTTGCCAGTGGGATGACGGGCAGCCTTGCTTGGCCAATCAGTATGGCCCGAAGGCAGCCCCCAGCACAGCCACGTGTTTAGGCTGTTGCTGACAGGAGGGAGGGGGCCAATCGGGACACACGAGGGAGGGAGTGGAGCCACGCCGCACACAAATTTTGGAGCAAGAATTCACTATGCATGAGCCACATTTACATTATTCATGAGCCCCTCTATGCTGAGAGTTGACCTGAGGGGCAAAAAAGGGGGAAAGGAGCAGTACTACTAGTGCCCATGGCAATATGAGATTTACACTAGTTAAATAAGAATGGAGCAAGTTTTCCACCCTAGTTATTGGAATGGTGTTATCAGGACTGGTCCCAGCATCTCAGGAACGCCCACGGGTACCGAATTAGCTCCCTAAAAATGTGTGCCAGTACACTGAACATCTGTGCTTTAGGAGAAAACATAACATCCACCTTTTAAGAGAGAGAGAGAGAGAGAGAGAGAGAGAGAGAGAGAGAGAGAGAAGAGATGCTTTGATAGTTATGGTCAGCCTTCCCCAACCAGGCCCCTTCCAGATTTGATTGACTGAAGCTTCTATCATACCAGCCAGCATGGCCAATAGGGAATATTGGAATTGTAGTCCAATACATCTGGAGGGTTTGGGGCTGGGGAAGACTGGTTTTAGTGGTGATCTGTTATTATTTAATCATTTGCTGCATGTCCTTTTATAATGATGTAGTGTTTTAGCTATTTTAACTGTTATTCCTACATGTTATGTCCTACCTTTGATCACTGAAGAAGCAAAGTAAAAGTTTATGAACAAAAGTATGTAGTTGATTAAATGTATTATTTACTTCATTAGTAAACACTGTAGTTGCAGCGTTTTGCTAGATTCTCTGAGAGAAAACATGGTTGTGTGTAAATTAAACAAAAAACAACCACAGGCATGTGAAATATGATGTAGCAGAAATTATCTAAATGTTCCGTTCCTGGGCAAGGCCCTTGAGCGGGTAGTTGCAGGCCAGCTCCAGACACTCTTGGATGAGACTGATTATCTGGATCCATTTCAGTCCGGTTTCAGGCCTGGCTTTGGCACGAAAACAGCCTTGGTCGCCCTGTATGATGACCTATGTCGGGAGAAAGGCAGGGGGAGCGTGACTCTGTTGATTCTCCTTGATCTCTCAGCAGCTTTCAATACCATCAACCATGATATCCTTCTGGAACAAAGGATGGGCTGCCTGTACATTTCTGAGCCTGATTCAAGGTGCTGTTTTTAACCTATAAAGCCTTACAAGGCTTGGGATCACAATACCTAATGGAACGTCTCTCCCGACATGAACCTACCCGTACACTACGCTCAACATCTAAGGTCCTCCTCTGGGCGCCTAACTCTGAAGGAAGCTCAGAGGATGGCAACAAGGTAGAGGGCCTTTTCAGTGGTGCCCCCCCCCCAATTATGGAACAATCTCCCCGACGAGGTTCGCTTGGCACCAACGTTGTTATCTTTTCAGGCACCAGGTCAAGACTTTTCACTTCTCCCAGGCATTTAACGGCGTATGTTGTGGGTTTTTTTTCTTTTGACCCAGAATAGCTGTTTTAAATGCATATTGTATTTGTACTCTGTTCTTATGCTTTTTATGGTTTTAAAATTTTGTATATCATTTTTTAATGTTCAGTGTTTTTAATCTTTGTAAACCGCCCAGAGAGCTTCGACTATGGGGCGGTGTATAAATGTAATAAATAAATAATAATAATAATAATAATAATCTAAAATACTTGCAAACTCAGCTACCTGAAGTTACAGTAGAGAAGTTTAAGAGTACAGAATGAAGAAACTTGAGGGCACAATTAGACTTCTTAATTTTCCAATGCCAGAATTATGCTTCCAACTGAAATTCCCCAAAACATATTAATTTAAGGGAACTGCTGCCATCTTCAGGAAATTCTATATGGAATTGGTGGCAAATTATTAACTATTTAACATTTTGGATGTATCAAAGAAATGGTACCATGGAAAGATGCAAAATGTTTAAGTGTTCTCTTCACTGATTTTATAAACAACTCAGAGCACTATCCTGAAGTCAATAGAATGACTGTCTTATCTGAACACCTTTCTTTTTGTCATCCAGGTCAGCTAATCTATGATCGTGTGCCATACCTACCCTTTCTGCTAGCTCTACATAACAAGGTCCCTATGGATCCCCTGCATGGCTTCTACCCATTTTCAAGACTCCAAAAGGAGGAGACAATTGGAATTGGTAAAACTAGTAAAGTACAATCTGTCCAGACACATCTCCACAATCAATGTATTCCGTACCTCTGATCTAAGGGTTTATTTCTAGAGAGAATAACAGAATTTAAATGTAACACTAAGATGCAGGAAAGATTGAGGTGATGGATTACCAATGAAAGACATGATTAATCTGCTTAGCCAATATATACAAGAAACATAAGAAATATATACAAGAAGATGAAGAAAGGAACGGAGATTTATCCCTTTGTTCCAAGTGAACAAATCCACCACTCAATTACTATCCACTGATTTTATCTAGCAAATAATAAATATACCATTATATATAGGAAAAGAAACTTCTTCTTTCCCTACCCTAGTAGTGCTATCTTCTCCAGCTTGATGCCCTCCAAATATGTTGGATTTCAACTCTCACAATTTCTGACCAGCATCAACTCCTAGTACAACATTTCATCTTTTTTCATCAAAGGATTTTGCATGGTAACAAAAAAGATAGACTCAGCAGTGAGAAAGCATGGTGGGGGGGGGGGGGGTTTACAAATGCAAGATGATGATGTCTGGACCTCCCATAAAATTCTGTGAATGAGGCAAGGAGATGGTACAATAAAACCCTCATCTGGAAGTGCTCTTTGAAACTCATGTAGGAAGAATGTGCATGCAAACTAATCTGTACTATCTAACCACTTCATTTACTTCCATCTTCAAAATCAGCAGCATGAAGGAGGGAAATAAATAATGAGAGGAAAATCTTCTTAGACAAACAGTAATCCTTAAGGAAGAGAGAAAATAGAAGATGCAATCAGATCAGGATGACAATCATCATGGCTAAAGACTGTCTCTAAACAAGACAACCTGCAGGATTTAATTTGGCTGTTTTGGGATGGTTAAAAAGAAAACATTGTAATTTTCAGAAGACATTGACTTGTAAAAACTTAAATTAAAAAGAAAATGAGTTAAAAGCATTTGGCTCGGTAAATTAGAATATTTTGTGTATGCCTTGGATCAAATCACTTGCTCCTGATAAACATTCCTGCAAGCTCTACAGTTTAGATGTACAAGAAGAAATTGCGTTTTCTTCACTGCAATTTGCATATTATCATCTTTCTTCAATCAACAGGGAGTTAACACATATTACTCTAACTATAGAACCAACCAAAGATCTCAGACATTCTATAATAACACACTCTCTCTCAGTAACATAAGAGCCATCTTTCAGCACAGTGAATTTGCATTACAATATTGTGGAATATATTTCAAACTGTAACACAGAACACTTATTGAAAAGTTGTGTGTTACTTTTCAATTAGTACACAACCACTGAAATAAAATAATCTCAAATGTAGTTCTGCACATCCATATGTAATCTGTCATGCATCTAGGAAAAAAACACATCTTATTTACAGGCATGTTTTACAGTGCAATCCTGTGCATCAGATTCTATGCATCAGAAGTCCCACTGTGTTTGATTGAGTTTACTTCCAGGTAAGTGCAGATAGGATTGTCTCTAAAAACAGCAGGGAATGTTCGTTCATTCATTCATGCCATTTCTATACCACCCACAGGTTGTCCTTTCTTCCCCATGAGTAGCGAGGCTCTGGAAATGGGCATGGAGCTGCACAGGGGTAGTCCGTGCCCATCTGGGGGGAGCAGTTTCAATTTTTTTAAAAAAAAATTTTTTACTGGCGGTGAAGCACAATTGTGCTCCCGTCTCCGGGGGAAAAATGGCGGCTACAACGTCCTTCTTGGCTTCCAGGACATCGCACTGGCGTTTGGACGCTGGGGGACGATCCCAGAAATGGGAAAGCCTGGGATCCTCCCCCCAATCCCAGATAGCCGGTAGGTGTAGATGAGCCCTAAGACTGCTTTATTCAAGGCTTTATTCAAGAAGGCCTTTATTCAAGAAGTATGTGTGTTGCTTGCTGTTTTTATTCTGTAATAGTTATGTTTTTATTGTGTTTGAATGTGTTTTATTGTTTTAATATATTTAGTTTGTTTTGTAAGCGCCTTGAGTGCCATTTTTGTTAGAAAGGCTGGTTATAAATCAAACAAGCTTAATAGCCCAAGGACTGCCCTGACCTAAAGTTGGATGAAGCCAATTTGCAGGTTACATGGAAAACTCATGAGTTCTTTAGGAACAGAGAAAGATTAACATCTTGCCATCACATTTTATTTATTGAATGCATGACAATAAATACATACATGCATACATACATTTTATCAGGTTGCATATTATTATTATTAACATTTCTATACCACCCTATGGCCGAAGCTCTATGGGCAGTTTACAAAAGATTAAAAACAGTAAAAACAATAGACAAAATATAAAAACATAAAACAGACATTATACACAAGACAACATACATTTAAAATAGCCATTGAGCTGTCAGCCAAACCTAAACCTAAAAACATGTCTGGGATAGATTAAAAAAACTCCTCACATCACACACATAAAAAATGATTAAAAAATAAAAAATAAGTGAATATTTATATTTAAATTGGATTTTTAAAATGAAAATCAGATTTTATTTTTGAAAGTAACTGCTAAGTTTCTCTTAAATAATAACTAGGTTAATATTTATATTCATGTTAGCCCCACAGTTAATCTCTAAACTGAATGAATACCTTTACCAGATATAGAGTTAAAGGAGGATTTTCTACATAAATAAAGAAACAATCTGATCATTTCTCAAATATAAATATTTAACTCTATCCATCTAGGCCTTCTCATTTTAAAAACTTTGTGTGTGGTTCCACCCTTAAAGGCAGCCTGGAAATAATTTTAGATAGACATAACAGTCACTGTTAACATCAACAGGTGTTAATGTTGACACAGCAAAGGAAATTTACAATGTTAGCTTTAGAAGGATTAGACAGTAGGATTTTTTCATTATCATTGTGCTGATAATAACGAGACAAAAATGACCCTATTAAATGTTTCAATATTTCAATATTTGAAAAGCTATTTATAAAACAAGGGACCCATTTGACCCCACAAAAGCGGAGATATTACAATTTGAAGTGACTGCTAGCTTTTCACCTATTTCTAACAACAACTGGTGATGAAAGAAACAATTTTCCACCAAGCAACTTTTAGTATGTTGTTTAGGCTGACCATATGAAAAGGAGGACAGGGCTCCTGTTCATCACAACAGTTAAAGGTGTATGCACTATACTAGAGTGACCATATACAAAAGAAGGCAGGGCCCCTGCAACTTTAACTGTTGTGATGAAGAGGGAATTTCACCAGGAACTAATTGCATACAAATGACACCGGCTGAAATTCCCTTTTCTCTACAACTGTTAAAGTTACAGGAGCCCTGTCCTCCTTTTCATATGGTCAACCTAAGTTGTTCCTTATGTAGCTCTGATTGTTCTCTCAAAAATCAAGTTCAGCCTTATTTTTACTGAGCAATTTCAGCCACACACTTGCACAAGTCTCAGTCCTCATGATCTCAACTTCACTCCCATCCAAAGGGCTCTGTATCTGTGGTGTCTAAACTTACTAGGGTCTTTATTCATGGGAATATCTATCAATCCTTAGCCTGAAAGCACCAATTGTGTCCCAGCTTTCATTACAAAAACTCTAGTTTGTGTAACTGTTAAGAAAGTAATGAGAATTTGGCACAAGAATAAAATAGCACTCCCTTTAAAAGATAAGATGTGATAAATAAGGAGTCAAGAATATCTCATGCTTATCTCCAGCTCCTGACCAGATGCAACTGAAGAAGAGAGATAATAAATATATAAGTTTTAGAATTCACTTCTCCATATGACAGAAGGGTTATTTTTCTCATATTTGCTCTTCCAAAGGCCTATTACTTTTTCTTGGTTTGTTTCTAAGGCCTCCTCCACACAAGACGTTTAATGAGCCTTGAAGGCTCATTATAAATTTTACCTCCACACCAGCGGAGCGCAAAACGGGCGTACAGGCGCGTTATCTCCCCGATAATGCGCATTTTCGAATGCGCGTTAAATAGCGACTTTTCTTTTGCTCCGGCCGTTAAAGCGCATTTTCGCCGTGTGAACAAGCGATTATGCGCATTAACTTCTTGTAAAGCGCTTTTTGGACATGAATTAATGCGCTTCGCCGCCTCTCGCCGCCTCCCGTGCAGAGGGATTAGGCGTAAATGCGCCTCCGCGATAATGCGCATAATCCCCGAATCGGGCGCAAAAGCGCATCCTTGTGGAGGGGGCCTAAATGACATACTAAGTGTCAACTGTTGGCATATCTCTGGATAAATCTCCTAAAAGTAAAATTCATATACATGCATTCAGAGATATCACAAAAGGTCCCATGGCTGTTTAGCAATAATGAGTTATCCACAGCTGTCTTCTAAAGACTCAATGAAATCAGTTCTGATGATTTATAAGCAGGCACAGCTTTAAGTAATCGCTAGATAAATGCATGCAAAAAGAAAGTACATGCAGCTAAGCAAAACAAACCAACTCTGCCAACAAGCAAAGTATGACTATGTTATGCCTTAAAAAGTAATCATTTCAACTGCAGACGTGGCTAGGAAAAGGTTTCCACTACACCCATTTTTCATGTAACCAAATTAAAGCTATGCTGGAATGAACTGGTCATTTCTGAGTCATTAATCAGGCCATTGTCATTAACAAGGTCACTTCTGTGATGATTTTGCAGTAAAATTGCAGGTGAATGGCAAAAGTAGCAGGTAAATGCACTATATTTATTTTGAATCTATCACTGCAATGCTGCAACTTCAATACATCATGATTTGGACCATGGAAAGTAGACACAGTCATTCATATCACTGAGGTTAAAGGTTCTCATCATACATAAACAAACCTGCAAATATTCTGAATAATAAGCTCACACTATTATTCTAAAAAAAGAAGAATGTGCTGTTAAATATTGATGGGGGCAAAGATCAGAAAATACAGTTTCCATGAATTAAAGAGTATTTTTCTTCCCATTATTGGCTTTAAATTATTCTAGGTTTTTCAGAGTACACTTAAGGGCAGATGTTAAATGAATGAGTTAACGCATGGATTACTCACTGCCATGTTTATTCCGGCAAAGAATATTAGACATGTGCCTAGATCTGTCTAGTTCATGTGTCTGGTACTGGAAAATCCTGCAGATAATTGCACTACCAAGGGCTTGAGTTAATGTAGCTAGGGAGTGTAGCAAATTTCTTCCTTTCGCTCTTGAGCTTAAGGATGCTCCCAGCCAGGGGAATGTGGCAAACAGGTTGGTGGCCATGATACTACCTGAGCAGACCCTTGATATAATTAGTTATTTATGAATACTGGAGAACTTCTTAAATCATAGGGAGGTAGAATGCATCACAGTGGCTAATAGGTTCTCTGGGTTGAATTTAATCTAATTTCGGTCAGTTTTATTTGTAATACAGAAAGAGACCAATCGTCAGTGGAACTTCTGACTTTTTTCTTCTGAATAGTTGTCCTTCCTCCTTTCTCTCCCACCCTCCATTACTGTAATAACCCCAAGTTACAAAAGGAGTTTGCTACATAACCCACTATTTTTCAAAGCTATGAAGAAGCATGATTTGGCCAAAATGTGTGGGGAGTCAGGAAAAGAAGCTTGTTGATTTCATTATGTGGAAATGTAACATCAAGGCCAACGATAAAATAATTATTTAAATAGTTCATATGCAGGAAACCAGCTATGGAGGCAGTTGGACAGTTGGATGACGAAGAAATGAAAAAGAAGTACAAAAAAGGATAAGGAGATGGCAGAGAAGGTGAATGAATGTCTTCACTGCAGAAGATGTAGGAAAGATACCTGTGCCTGAACTGATTTTTCAGGAAGGGATTCTGAGAAACTGAAGCAAATAGTGGTGATAAGAGATAATGTTCTCAGTCTTATTGACAAATTGAAGTCTAACAAATCACCAGATCCAGATGGTATCCATCGATGACGTCTTAAAAAATTTTTAATGTGAAATTGCTGATCTTCTAACAAAAATATGTAACATGTCACTAAGATCATCCTCTACGCTGAGAACTGGAGAATGGGTAATATAACACCAATTTTTAAAAAGGAGTCCCAGGGGTGGGGGAATCCAAGAAATTGCAGGCTGGTTAGCTTAATTTCTGTTCCAGGTAAATTAGTGGAAAGCATTATTAAAGATAAAATATCAAGCATATAGAAGGGCAAATCCTGCTGGAAAACAATCATCATAATTTCTGCAATGGCATGTCTTGCCTTACTAAACTTTCAGTGTTCTTTGAGAATGTCAACAAACATGTAGACAGGCATAATCTGGTAGACATCGTTTATTTGGATTTCCCAAAGTCTTTTGACAAAGTGCATCACCAAAGACTCCAGAGCAAATTTAGTACTCATGGAATGAGACAGAAGTCCTCTTAAAGATCGGGAACTGGTTAAAGAACAGAAAGCAGAAGGTAGGGAAAAAATCATCAATCATCCAATACAAGGATCTGTATTGGGATGGGTGGTTTTGAACTTTTTCATAAATTCATGGAGGGTAATGCTACTAGTCCTGTTGGTTATATATTACCTCCCATATCTGAGGCAATATGCATCTGTATACCAGTTGCTGGGGAACATAAGCAGAAAAGTACTATCGTCCTCTTTTCCTGCTATGGTCTGAGCTTCACGTAAGCCTCTGATTGGCCACTGTGTGAACAGAATGATGGACTAGATATGGTCTGATTCAGGAAGGCTCTTCTTACGTTCTTAAGTATCCCCAGTTCCCTCCATAATTTGAGCGCTGCCTGCTACCTATGTGGAGCTACCTTTATTCATTTATTTTATTACATTTCTAATCTGCCCAATAACTAATGTTCTCTGGGCATATTACAAACAGTTAAAAAATTAAAATACCATATAATAGTTAAAAATATAACATACAATAAAATATGTAAAAGAATAAAATGCAGTATAATGCAAAACAATTATCAGCACAGGAATGGATAAAACAGTCATAAATATAATGTGCAAACTGAGCCAATGAGTAAATATAGATGAAGTATTCAAGGAATAGACATTTGCCTCTATTCCAGTATTAAAAGCTGGGATTTCATATAGCCATAAATGCTTGTCTGTGGCCTCATCCACACCAGCTGTTTATTCCAGAATAGTATTGAGGTCGTCCCTACTGGGCCACAAGACGCACAGCTGATCCCGCTGTGATCTAGGGACAACCCCTCAGTTTTCCCGGGATACTGATGACAGCTTTTGTCCCTTTTTTTCCCGCTCTCGCAAAAATCCCGAGGTGTGCTGCTGGTGTGCCCTCCCCTCACGAAGCTGTTGCTCACAAGTAGTGGGGCTCAGCGAACAGGCAACCAGCTGCGGAGCAAGCCCATGGATATTGGGGATGAGGAGCAGAGCACTTTTGACACATTCTGGATGAGTCTCAGGGTCTTTCAGTGCCAGTGTGTGTGTGTGTGTGCGTGTGTTTAAAAAAACTCATCTTCATGCAGGATAGCAACTGTGCTCTTGTGCAAGAGTCAGGATTTGTAAAAAAAAACTTTTTTTGCCCCAGAATGGCTCTCCTTAAATTGCAGGCAAACTTGCTGCCATGTGCCCCATGAAGGACGATCGCTGAAGAAGAAAACTTCACAATCATCCCTCCCACTTTTTGAAAGGGCTCTAGGTGTAGATGAGCCCTAAAAAGCTACATATCTATTTCTCAAATGTCCTTCATCTTAACTTCAACAATGTTTTCCTGTTTTTCTAGATTTATCTGCAACAGTGTCTAATGGTTACTAGGAAATCACCGTGCTATCCAACAAATGAAGAGTGTACACTCTTGTAGGAAATTCTCTTATTCTTGTTGAGGAACTTTAGTGCCAAGTGAGAATTGTGACAAATTACCTAAACAACAACAACCCAAACATGTGTACAGGTAAAATATATGCCAGAATTGTGCCTTGGGTTACTGGGCAAGTTAGTTCCCAATGTCCAAGGCTGTATAAGGTCACATAATTCCTTAGAAGTGTAGAAAAAACATAAAACATGTACAGAATTCATTCCTGAGGATCACGCCTCACAACCCCATTTCTTAACAAATTTCTAACCTTTGTGAAGATATCCTTGAAAGTATGTGGACTCTGGGCAATACCTGCAGAATTCTCAGGAGCCAGAGAGGTGGCTAAGAATGGTTACTAGTATGATGGCTACAGTATCAGAGGCAGGAGGTGCTGTTGTTCTCATGTCCTGCGTGTGGTCTTCATGTAGGCATCTCATTGGCCACTGTGGGAACAGAATGCTCAACTAGATAGGTTAGCCTCCCCCAACCTGCTGTCCTCCAGTTGTGTTGGACAGCAATACCCATCACTCCCAGCCAACATGACCAATGTCATAGGCCTTTGGTTTGATCCAGCATACTACTTCTGTTCTAAAATAGTGGTTGTTCGGGACAGGACTTTAGTGGTCTACAGAGCCTCCTTGTGGGATTTGCTCCCATGTAAGGACGGACAGAATTGCAGCCAAATTATGCAAAATAGCAAAATATTGCAGAATTATGCAAAAGAACAAAAATGTAAATTTCCTCAATATGCATAATTTAAACAGGGCACTGAATGCAACTTTTCTTTGCACAGAATTTGGAATATTTTGGAAGTGGAACACAGCCTTTTAGGGCACAATCCTAATTATGTTTAGACAGGAAAAAAGTCTATCTGGGGAATGCTGGGAGTTTTAGGACTTTTTTCTGTCTAAACTTGCGTATGATTGTGCCCTTAAACTGCTTGGTACAGAGTATACACAACCCATACAGTGTTCATTCTTCCACCATGTTCTGTGGTGCAGACTAGCAAGGCACTAGAAGCAGCTTAGTTCAACGCATGTATATCTTGTGGGGATCAGATGATTTCTACACACAAATGAATAAGCAGTGCTACATAGGTAGAAATGGGAGCCAAAAATGCCAGCTCCAATAGCCTAGTACAAACCACAGAACAGATCAATGTAGCTTTCTCAATGTATCTTTTCCTCATGCTGGGGGGGGGGGGGGGGGAGAGAGAGACCAGGAGAGAGACCAGAGCCTTCACCACCCAAATTGAACTAATGCAAAAAGTAGAATGCCTTGCCTGCTGGCTCTAATTCTTGTCACAGAAGCAACAGCCTTAAGGGGATTAGAACCAGACTCCTGAACCTTCAATGCAAAAGAAGAAATTTCAGCAATGAAAACTCTTCTCATCCCTACGAATCAAGCTGCACTTACTAAAATGCCCTGTTATACACTTACAAAATCACACCTTGTTAAAATGTATAGGAGCTCTGTCCTCCTTTACATCTGGTCACCCTTTATAGTTTGTGGAGCCCCTAAGTCAAGGGCAAGGCATCAAAGCTTGTGAAAGTGTGGCACACACATACTCAAGAATATCAGAACATAGTCTTATAGGCCACTGTGCACTCAGAGAGGAGTGGGATAAAAGAAGGCATGGACCAAGTTAGTTTACTCCTCCACCTGATCCAATCATGGTAAACACAAAAATAAGTTGAAAAGAGCCTGAACAGAATTTATGACTTCCTGGCAACTTTCTTAGGTATGTGTAAGAACTATGATACTACATCAGTGTTGCTGCTTACAAAATAACACATTAATGCCATTGTTTTACTTGATACTAATCCAATTTCCTCCATTTGGGAATAATTTTTGTCCTATATCCAAGAGCTCTTCCTAAATTTTCTCTGCACAATTGTTAATTATTCTACCCTCTTCCTTCCTAACACTGCTGGTACCTTTTTTTAAAAAAGAAAGAACAAAGCCTAGAAAGCAAAAACAACAGCCACAATCATGACATGAAAAAAGTTTTTTAAAAGTTGTCCGTTGCTACATTGCTTGATGTGAAGAAATTAGCAAGTAACAGAAAATCCAAACAACACTGGTAGATTTTCTTTAGATTTTCTGTTACAGTGTACAGCTTCAATAAAATCCAATATCAATCAGACCTAGTCTATTCATGGCTGCTTTGTCAAGTGTTCCTAACATGTTGCTTTGGCAAAGAAAAAAACTTGTATGAAGGGCTAATGAGCAGGTAAACAGCCTAAAATAGCTATCCATCAAAGGCTGCAGTCTCATGCATTTATTGGATCTGACTGCAACAACAACAAATGCAGAAGTTTGTAGATGATAAATTCTTGTTCTGCAGTTCCTTAATTTGCCTCATGTGCAACATTGCTTTCCTAAAACCTGATCTATAAACCAACACTCTTCCTGAAATAATTGTACTGTTCACTATGCTGCCCATGAAAAAAGTATCTTTCACTTTCCTCAAGCTAATAAAAACTACACCACAAAACAGAAAAGGTGGGAGGAATTCAAGGAAGTAATTTCAAACCTTAACAATGCAGTATAGGAGGCTGGGCACCCTCATGCAAGCTAAATGAATGGAACAACCATCTGACCTGCGGTTTTTCCTCTTCATGTCATCACAGCATTTCCCACAAAAATGCAACAGGAACAAGGAAAGCGGTTTAGAAAGGTTTTGTAGCCAATGTGGAGGCAAAGCTCCTTGTAAACCCCCCCCCCGTGTATTATAATTTATGCGAGCAAGAGGCACGAATGTTAGGGTTTTCTTTCTTTCTCGCTCTTTCGCGCGCATACACACACACGAAGGGGGAGGAGAGGTTATCAGCAGTACTGCAGAAAGCCCTTCACTCCCAAGAACGACGGCATATGGGGAAAGCTAACGGCTCCTTCCAAGCGACCCAACCATTAAGGGGTCTCCAAAACGAACAATGCACTCTCCGGCTTTCATTTTCCGCACTGGAAAGCCACAGCAGGCGGCAGAGCAATAAAACGACTGGCAGATTTATCTGCCTGCTTCGTCGCTAGAGACAGATCGGAGGGAAACAACTCCAGCAGCAGCAGCAAACCCAGAGAGCAGGAACCAGGCTTGCACAAGACTCTGTAGCTCAAAACCAAAGACATATATGTACCATCTGCAAAGTTTTGCGCCTTGGGTTTCTTCTCCCCAGGCATCTTTCCAGCTTGCAGAGGGACAGGGTAAAAAAAGACTAGGGTTGGTTTGGGGGTGTTTTTGTTGTTTTTGTTGTTGTTTGGGGTAGTGTTGTTTTTAAAGACGCACGTTTCCCTCTGGTTGTTAGGCAGAAACTCCTTTGATCACCCGCTGCCAAACCTGTTTGTGGGATCTCAGCTTTTCTCTGCAGCTGTTTTCAGGACGCTCCAGCACGTAATGAGCTCAAGGACTGCTGCATATTATCCTCGCTGTATTTTCTCTCCCACACCCACACGGTCAAACAAATACCCGGAAGGCTGGAATTTGGGACGATCAAGCTAGAACATTTAAGGCTGCGAGCCTCGAGTGTACGTCCTTGGAAATAAATCCCGCTGAAATCAACCATAAAATGTGCTCCCGAGGTGTGTGTGTTTTAAAACAAGATACAGACACACAGAGGACACTTTTTTCATATTCTACTTAGCAAGCACCACATAGCAACAGCTGGGCTTCCTCCAACCTCCCTCAGACGAAACAGAGTAGAGTGTATTCCCCCCCCCCCCCACGAACTTTTTATTTTATCACATCCAAAGTTGATAAGCACATGGAGGGAAGTTTGAAAAACCGCCAGCATACCCAACGCCTCCCTTTTCGCCAGGCTCTCCAAGCAATGAATGGACAGCAATCTCACAATTGCTTTTCTCTTCCAACCCCAGGACTTACCCACCGTCCACGGCTGCTGCTGCTGCTGCTGCTGCTTTGGAAATTTCCCCCGGCTAGTAAATTCCCCAGTGCCAGGAAGGAAGCGCGCGTGCTTGGGAATCCTCCCCACTTCGGCCTTCTTTTGCCACCTCGGCTCCGGCGTCCCCTCCCCCAAGCCTCACCGTAGCCAGTCCTGAAGGAGCAAAGAGGGACCTTCCCTGCCTTGCTACGACTTCCCGCGGGAGGGAAGGAGCGGTGTGCGAAGCGAGGCTGCCTTGCCTTGCTCTGCCTTGCCCTGGACCAGCCCACTCAGCACTGACGTCCCCCCGCCTGCAGTCTTCCCCTTCTTCCCTCCCAAACCAGACAGATTAAAGGGGATAGGGAGCGGCGGCGGCAGCAGCAGCGGCGGTTGCGGCAAAGGATAGAAGGCAATAGGGGTGCGCCAAGGAGCGAGATGGGGAATTTCACCCACTGCAGGAGTCTATGAAGAGAAAAGGAGAGGCGGGAGATGGTACCCAAGTCTCACGGCAGCGTAAAAGGAGGGCGCAATTGAGGCTGAGGGCAGAGAAAGGCGAATGAGGAACAAGTGCCAAGGGATGGGGCACCTGGGAGTTTTCTAGATTAAATAGGAATAGTATAATCAGTGGAGGCTGGTGGCTTCGATGTCAGTGGGGCTGTGAATCCTCTCTGAGGTTCGGTTAGAACCAGTCAGAATTCTAAAAGAGCTATCCAAGGTGCTGAACCCATTTTGGGGGGTTGGGTTCAGCACCTTGGATAGCTCCTTTGGAGTTCTGGCTGCAATCCAGAGCGAATTCACAGCCCTACTGACTCAGAGCCACCAGCCTCCACTGGTTCTAATTTGATCCGTCTACACGCACACATTCAAACACACGGCAAGAACGTATTGGGAAGAGTCCTGAAGTAAAACGAACAAACAGCCCCAGGGATAGTGAGGGACTGAGTTGCCTGGTGAGTTTATGGCGCGGGGAGGTGGAGAAGCGCCGCGGGGTTCCTGAGGAAAACGGTCGGCTTCCTGAAGTAAAAGAGTGGATAGCTGTTCAAGAAGGGAATAGGGAGATTTTGAGGGTTATATGAAATATAACGGTTCCCCAGCCAGCCAGCCAGCCCGGGAGACGGAGGGTGCTCACTTTTTATCTGTGTATTAAGGCATGGCGAAAGGTGGGGGAGGAGAAGAGCGGAAATGGAAACAATCCTTTAAGGAGATTTTTAAAAAATATATAAAAATGGAGGGCAAGAGGGTAAAGGATGGACGAGTGGTGAGGTAATGAAGAGATTGTTTTTCCCCCTGAGAGAAATTTCTTGAGACTATAAGAATTGTGGGCGGGAGAACGGAAAAAATGAGGAGAGGATTGTTGTTGGAGGGCAGAAATAGGGCATGGGGATTCCTCCTGAGAGACACTCCTGCCTCTCCACGTAGAAGGAAAATAGTTTTATCCGAGAGAAAAGTAATGGGAAGGAGCAGCCGCCAGGCTCCTGCCTCGCAGTGCTCCGGCGGAGGCTCGCCTCACGTCAGGCTGCCCCGCGCTGCAGCCAAGGCAGAGCGTCCCAAGAGGCGCAGGACGAGGTCAGCCGCTGTGCGTTGATAGGAGGGAGGCCCCACGGCTCCCAGCAGCGGGCAGGGAGGAGTGAGCGTGGCAGACACAATAAAGGGTTCATGCACAGAGCACAGCGCTGCTGGGGCGGGGGCAGGGGCGGGTTGGAGAGGAAGAAGAAGCCCCGCATGCCGCAGGGGTTACGGGACTCCCAGAGTCGGTCTTTCTGCTACTCATTATGAACATGATGATGTGAGGAAGGAACGTGGACAGACTGTAGCTGAAGCAACGAAAGAGTCACGACAGAGCTGGCCTGTGGGGGAAACCCAGGACTGGGCAAGAAAAAAGAGGCTGCAGTAGCTAGAGAGTTCCCGGCAACCCTAGCTACTTTTTGGCACTCTCTGTGTGTGAGAGACAGAGAAATGCTAATAGTGCTTTTTAAATGCCTCCCTGCCAGAAACACTGTTAAGTACCAAATTTCCTGAAACTGAATGCAAAGCTGAATAGTAGTTCTGGCTTTGGCATAGAGAAGGATTCCAATCCAGCTAGGCAGCTGCCTGACTCATCCTAAACAACAACCAGGCATGAAGCGTTTATGCAACTAAAAGGGAATAGTTGTGATTTAAAGAGAAAAAAAACTAACTCAACACCTGTTCATTTCCTCTGAAATTTCCTCTGATTTTCTGTTGCTTAAATTCTTCTATCAGATTTTATTTACTTATTATCTATTTACAGTATTTTATACCACTCCACATCCAGCAGTACACAACAGAATAAAAACACCATATTCAAATAATTCATTTTTTTTTAAAGAAACACAGTTCTGATAAAACTGATTTTTGAAATAACAGTGTTTTCAGGAGGCTCCGGAAGCAACACAATGTTGGCTCTTGACTGACCTCCAAAGGCAGGGAGATCCATAAAAAGGGGTCCACCACACTGAAGGCTGTTGTCCAGTAGACTCCAATCAGGCCATAGGCCCATATGGAACCACCGGGAGCATGCCCTGTGATGAGCTCAACGACCAGGCAGGTTGGTAGTGCTCTCTCAGGTGTCCTGGTCCCAAGTTATTTAACACTTTTTACACTAGTACTAAAATATTAAACATGCCCCAGTAGTAAATAAGCAGCCAGTGCAGTTCCCTCAATGATATTTAGTGCATTTTCTTGTGCACTATTCTTAAACATTATACATCAACTTGAGTCCTCCTTGTTGGAGTAGAAATATGGGGAAGAAGTCTCACAAAGAAAAACAGATAAATTATGCATTTGTGCAGGTGTGTTTATAAGCACTCTCAATTTGTGGGATCAGGACCAGCTGAGGTAGAGCAGTAAGGGATGCCTTGCTGCTACTGCTCCCCGAAACCCTGCACCACTGACAGCCAGTCCACTACCTAGCCAGGTGCCACAATCACTGCCCAGCCAAATGCTAAATGGCAGGCACCAAATTGGTCTAGCCAGCAGCTGAAACACCAAATGTAGCAGTAGCTTGTGGTGATATGCAAGACTTGGTGGCTTATATAAAGCCTCTCCCCACATGGTCTGGCCGTGGTTTGTGAGCAGCTGCTGTTTGGTCTGGTGCACCAGCTGCTGACTGGGCAGCTGCTCAGTACTCCACCATATGCCACACCCACAACATCTCCTGTTTTTGCCTGCTCCAGCTGAACTTTTCCACTGGTGCATTGGAGAAGTCTTCTGACAAAGGTGTCATTTTGCTGGCATAGTTCTATCTACACTGGTTGTCTCCTGGCAGCCCTTCAAATAGAAGAGTGACCTCTGTAAAAAAAGAGACCTGGGCCCTTTCTGCACCAGCCATTTTCCCCAGGGCTGCCCCTACCTGCTCTCAGAGAGGCCACATGACATACAGAACATCTTGCAAACAGGCAGGGGCCAGCCCTCCATTTTCCCGGGAGTTCAGGGAACGCTATTATCCCAGTTTGCTCCCTGCTCCCAGGAGGGCAGCGAGAAGGGCGGCTGCCCATCCCGGGCGCAGCTGCGCTTACCCATGAGTAAGCACGGCTGCACCTATGGCCACGGAGCTACACCACGTGGCTCCGAGGCCATCAGGAGGGGGGGGACCTGATATCGCCATCCCCAGGATGGCGAGGGGACGGGGGCGCGATCGCATGCGGGTATTTTTTTTATTATACTTACAGTCCGCGGATCTTTGAAAAAAAATGGTCGCCACGACTTGCGATGGCCTGGTAGAAGCCCGGCCGTCACATTCTGGTGCGGCTTCAGCGTGCCGGACCCAGAAGTGCTTACTTCCTGGTTTGCCTGCTTCCCGCCCTCTCCACCCCTATGGTGTGGAAAGCGGCCTGGTCATCCTACCTTTCCACTGGATCCTAATGTCACTCAACCAGTAGATCTCAGCCATAGGGTTGTGTTGGCTGCAGATTGAAACTCACTAATATTAGAAACAGGCAGATTAATATTTGCTACTACAATACAATAAGTTGTACATGACATAGTAACCTAGCTATTCTTGCCACCTCTGCATCCTGTGCTTATTTCAATTTACAGAATGGATTAGATAATAGTTTATATGCAACACACTTGCTATTTTTGGAGATCAGGAGCAAAGCAGGATCTATATTCTGTTCTTACGTGAATTACATTCCCTTGCAAGGAAAGCTTCTTCAAAGTGTCCCAAGACAAACCGGTTTTGGATGTCTAAGTAGTGGCTGGGGCCAAAGGTGCTTTTGCCCAGCTTTGGCTGGTGTGTCAACTGCATCCATTATTGGGGAGATCTATCCCAGCCATGGTGACACACACACGTCTTACTTTCAGACTGAATATTTGCATCTTGTTCTACATGGGCTTAGTTGAAGAGTCTCTGGATACCTGATTCAGAATGTGACAGTCAGGATCCCATTGGGTGTTTACCCAGTGAAATATGGCTATCTTACAGCAACTGTTGTATTCATTTTCTTTAATTTCCTTTAAAGCCCTACATGGCTTGGCCCCTAGGATACCATGGTCTCCCATAGCAGCCTATGTAGTCCATGTGGTTTAATGTGGATGCTCTTTTGTGTCCCAATGATGGGCAAGACATAGCTGGTTGGGATGGAGAGAGGGCCTTCTCTGGTGTCTAGTGGTGTAGTTAGGGTGACCAGATAAAATCCAACTGTTAAAGTTGCAGGGGCCCTGCCTTCTTTTGTATCTGGTCACTCTAGTATAGTGCCTGCACCTTTAACTGTTGTGATGAAGAGGGAATTTCACCAGGAACTAATTGCATACCAATGACACTGGCTGAAATTCCCTTTTCTCTACAACTGTTAAAGTTACATGAGCCCTGACCTGGATTTTATCTGGTCAGCCTAGGTGTAGTGGTAAATTTTGAAGTGCAGGCACTTATCATAAGTGTCCTCATCATAACCACTCTCCATATCCATATCAAACCAGCTCTATTACTTTTCATCTCCACCAGGTCTTTTGTAAAGCTAATGGGCCTTAATTGCCCATTCAAGACCAAGGCAGGATCTACATTACTGCTTTATAGTGGTATTAAAGTGCATTGACAACAGTTGGGGCCCATGACACATTCTATATACTGCTTTCATAGTGTTACATGAATTTCCGGGGCAGCTCCGTGGGGTTCGTGCTCAGTGTGCCAATAGCCAAATTCACACACAGGTTGGGGTCCAAAACAGCAAGAGCTTTATTTCTGTACAGGAATGGGAACAATCCTACTTAGCACCCAGAATCGTTCCAATCTGCAATTACGCAAGCGTGGCATTTATATCCTTCAAAGACAAACAAATCACTTATGATTGGTTCCAAAGGAAAAACTTATTCATAATTGGTTACAAGGCATCATGAGAACTTACAAATAGAAGCGTGTGCAGAGCTACAGGTGCGTAGGCGTGATTGCTATCCAGAAGGAGGCTGCTAGCTAAAATATTAATTCTCCACCTCTCTAGGCGTGTCATTTGCCCCGCTAAATAGTTTCAGAGCATTTAAAGTTCAGTACCTGAGGCTGTCTGTACTCCCCTCCTCCCTCCTTGCTCTCAAATTCCAGCCTTATCAGTTTTTTCCAACCTTGGCTGACTTCTAGCAAATTGATGCTTTGTTTTCACATGTATCAATAGTGTTATATCCTACTTGGTTTAAATGTGTCCCAAGACATCCCAAAATATTTTACGTTACATTACAACCGAGAACTATATATTGTTGATGAAAAATTAATTCCCCCCAGGTACTCTCAGGAATACAGCTAAGCTCAGAGAGAATGGGGAATTCTAAAGGGTGTGGCAGATGATGTCAGCATTCATGGAGGAGGGTTTTTTCTGCTGTGGTATCCAGGCTGTGGAATGTGTTCTCTAAAGAGGTTCGCCTGGCACCTACATTGTACTCTTTCTGGCACCAGGTGAAGTCCCTATTATTTCCCCAGTATTTTAGCAATTTACTATCCTAGTCTTTTAACTCTGCTATTTTAAAGCTGCACTTGAAATCTCTGCATTGCTGTCAAGTTTCATTCTGGCTGTACTTTTGTATTGTGATTTTATATTGTGGTTTTATGCTTTCATATTATGTTTCATGCTGTACGTGTGGTTTTAACTTTGTGAACCACCAGAGAGCTTCAGTGGTATAGAAATAAATAAATAAATGCCTTTTAATGAAAAAAAGTGCTGAGGCTGCACCATACAAACCTTGGCACTCCTGCATACCTGCATTGTGGAACCCCTTACATTAGGAGATTCATTTGGCTCTTTGTCTCATTGTTTTTTGCCACCTGCCTAAGCGTTATTTTTATTCAAACAGGCATTTGACCCGCCAAACGAGGATTCTTTGTGGCTGCCCTAATTACTTAGATTGGTTTTACCTGCTGCACTTTCTCTATTTTACTGCTGTCTATTTATTGTTGTTTATTGTTTAATTTCTGTTAGGTTTTTTTTTTAAGCTTTTGTAAGCAACCCTATACACTGCAGATGCAGTACAAGGGAGGGCTATAAATATTTTTAATAATAAATTCCAGGTTTTTTAAATTAATCCCACATGTGTAGTGGGCATCACTTGACCATCTCCTTGGGCCTCTTATTTCTAGCATTATGAGCCTTTTAACTATTTGAACTCACATTTTGAGTTTCCACCAGTAGATTTATCCAATAAAGAACTACGGTGCTTCCAAACAGAGGGCTCCTTGCACTAATAGTCAAAAGGCGTTTTGGAGCTATTCCCTTTTTATTTCCTTAACAGATTTTTTTTTCTGATAAGAAAAATGTTGGAAGAAGCAGTGGGAACACACAGGAGCACTACAAATTGATTTCTGGACCAAACTGTTAAATTCCATGGATGAAGCAGGGTGGTTGCCCAATAAAAGTCCCATCTGAAAGCACTCCTAGACTTGGGGGGAAATTGGGAATGGTGTTCAACTTCACTCTTTTCCCACTTGCAATAGGAAAGATCAAAGAGTTACAGCTAGGGTCTCCAGTAGAGAGAGAGAGAAAGAGAAGGCGTCTTACCTTTGCCAATAGACAGCAGTGCCAAAAAGGCATGGTACTACAGCTAGGTATAATGCTGCTCCCCCTATTTCTACTTTCCCTATTGCATTTGGAAGTCAGGAAATCTGATAACTAAAGAGGGAAGAAAACCAGACACCTAGAGGCTGCAGCAGTGTGTTTAATGTTTCTGCATGAGCTGCATTGTTTCCTGTAAACTTTAAACAAATAACATGTTTTTGCAAATATCACCTTTCAAAGCATGGGTCAAGCTATTCTTAGCCCTCCCAACAATAAGTCTTCTTCCCCCGTCCTTATTTTTGCCTTTGTTTAACTCAGAGAGCACTGCCTATCAGCACTAACAGCAATATTAATATAAAGCAGTTGAAAATATTTGTTGGGAAACAGACTCTGAGAAAGTTATGGAAAACTATCCATCTATATATGCTAAAACAAGATAATTTGTGTACTAAATACTTGTACACTGTGGCTGCAATCTTACACACCCAAAAAGGAGGAGAAGCAGGTTCTCAGGATGCTAAAATACTTTATTTCAAAGCCCAATGCATTTTGGCCTGTGTTGTTTTTTATGACCTTCAGGGGGCTGTAATAATAAAAATACATTGAATTATGTTTGAAGGGATAACACATATCATAGATAAATTAATATATATGTTTAGAGGTTAGTTAGGTACATTGCCACGAAGGCCTATGCCATGAAGGCCTATGAAGGCTCTGGGGCCTTTCTACATTACACATTAATAATAAAACTTGTATAAATCATATAAAACATTTTTAACATACCGTAAGTATAATATACAGATTCTTACTTGATAAGAGATGTCTGCAGAAATACTTCTAACAAGATGATAGTCTCCTACAATAATTACTGGTGACTGGGAAAAATAATCATTCAAAGGCCCTCCTTATATTCTAATTCATTTATTTCTTTTTCCTTCATTTTTCCTCATTTTTTTCATCCCCCCCTATTTTTGGGGGCACTGCCAGGTGCTTCCATGTAGCAGTGATAAGTACAAGGTCTCAAAATACATCATTACTGCTATTCTTATTGCTATTATGTGGGAGTCCCTGCAGGTAACTGCTGAGTCACAGGAGTGGCAAAAATTCAAGCTCTAAGTTCAAGACGGTGGGATTCATAGTTTTTAACCTCAGGATCCACTCTATTTCCTTTCTTTATAACAGTCCATTATCATGTATATTTAATTTTTCCAGAGCCCAAAACTTTAAGTCTGTAAAAGAATGATGTTGTGCTGAAAAGCGTTCTACTAAAGGAGCACCTGATCTGTTCTTCTTTAAGTTGCTAAGGTGCTCTCCTATACGTTTTTTCAGAGGTTTAATTGTTTTGCCTATATAATTCTTTGGGCGTTTGCACTGGATGGCATTGATGACAAAAGTACTGTTGCAGATGGTGAAATGTTTAAGGAAATATCTTTGCTGATCAGATGGATTTTTGAATTCTGTGACTTTGAGGGTGTATTTACAGTAGCAACAGTGTCCACAGGGATGGTGACCCTTGGGCATGGAAGCACTGGGTAAAAAACTGGGTAAACTTCATATTGTATTTTTTTAAAAAAAAAAAACACCTTACATATGGGCGTAGGCTTAACTAACCTCTAAACATATATATTAATTTATCTATTGTGTTATCCCTTCAAACATAATTTAATGTATTTTTAATATTACAGCCCCCTGAAGAAGTCCTTAAAAAAAAAACACAGGACGAAACGTGTTGGGCTTTGAAATAAAGTATTTTAACATCCTGAGAACCTGCTTCTCTACCCTTTTTTTGTCCTGATTTGGATACTCTCCTTTTGGGTTTTTTTGCAATCTTACACACACCTTCCTGTGAGTAAGCCCCATGGAATACCCATAGGTCTTACTTCTGAGTAGACATATATTAGATTGTGCTGTAAGTTATTAATTAGAACTGGACCAATAGGAATTCAAGAAAGCCTTGGGGCTTACATTAATATAAAACATCAGAAAATATATCATGTTGAACATTTTACCGTGACGAGTTTAGCTTCAGTTTTTTCTGTGGCATACATTGGTACAATGGGATATGCTATAACATTTGCCAAATGCTTCCCAATATGAATTTAATTTAATTGCATCACTTATCTACAGAGTATTATTAAGTTGCAAAATGGAAACTAAATATCCTGGCTCCTCTCTAGGCCATTTCTGACATATTGCTTTTCCCTGAAAGTGAAATACCCCTGAAGGAACACGTGTGTGTGTGTGTGTGTGTGTGAGAGAGAGAGAGAGAGAGAGAGAGACTATCTACACCAGTGATCCCCAACCTTTTTGGCACCAGGGACCCGTTTGTGGAAGACAATTTTTCCATGGACTGGGGGGGGGGGGGGGGGTTGGGGGTTGGGGGAGTTTTGGGTGTGTGTGGCTTGGTGGTGGGGTTTGTTTCGGGTGGGAAGGTGGGGGGGGTCACGCAGCGGCGGCGGAGAGTGGCAGTGGTGGCGGAGGGCAGCGGCAGCAGCGGAGAGCGGCAGACCCGGTAGGTCCGGGCTGGGTTTTTTTGGGGGGGTGGCTTGGTGGTGGGGTTTGTTTCAGGTTGTGGGGCTGGCGGGGTGGTTCCCCCACCTGAAACAAACCCCACCACCAAGCCACTCACCCCCCAAAAAACCCAGCCCGGACCTACCGGGTCTGCTGCTCTCCACCACCGCCGCTCTCCTCTGCCACCGCGTGACCCCTCGCAGCCCCGGGTTGCCCCCGCCGCCCCCCCGGTCTGCCTGGATCGTCCCAGTTTTCCTGGTCAGAGCAGGGGACCCCTGAGCTACACTACTGCTTTAAAACGGTTTATAACAGTTTTTAACTGGTTAATAATGGTTATTGAGCGGTTTAAAACTGTTATAAATTGTTTTAAAGCAGTAGTGTAGATAAAGTCAGAGAGAGCGAGAGGCAAATGCTACATTTGACTAAAAAATCCATTTATATATTGCAGAAAGGATCTGTGAGCAGGAAATTAAATTCTTATCCACTTTAACAATATTATGTGAAATAAAACAGGAAGGAGCTTTTAAATACCCCATAATAATAGTGTTCACAGTTTATCTGTTGACTTTGTGTCATGATGATCTAAACAACAACATCTAACTTTGCCTACTATGTGCTCTTGTGTTGTTCTTCTATATAAGACCTACAGCAAATATGAACACAATCCTTATCTGTACAGATACAGAGGCATGCATTGGAAGAGATTGACACTCCTCCCTGGCTTAGAGTGACCAGATAAAATCCAGGTCAGGGCTCATGTAACTTTAACAGTTGTAGAGAAAAGGGAATTTCAGCCAGTGTCATTTGTTTCTCTACAACTGTTAAAGTTACATGAGCCCTGACCTGGATTTTATCTGGTCAGCCTACCCTGGCTGGCATTTGGTAGTTCACAAACTGCAGCATGCCAAACATTACTTTCAACAGGCAGCCCATGAGTACCTCCCATAGCATCAACACATGGCCTTACCCACAAGTTATTCTTACCCAGAGTAAGATACAAATTGAACTATTAACAACAACTGAACTGATAAATTACACAAATTATGCTGCTTAGAGCTACATATTCCACCTGCATGAATGTGACTTCTGTAATTAACTTGCATAATTTCCAGATGGGTAGCTATGTTAATCTACTATAGCAAAATCAACAAAATATCTTGTAGTATCTTAAAAATGAACAAATGGAGTCCATGAAAGCTTATGCCATAATAAATATGTGAGTCTTTAAGGTGCCATAAGACTTGTTATTGTTTTTTGAAGTATAGCTTGATATTCATGATAACCTGTTAGCACCTGGAAAAATATATTCAATATTAATTCTGCTACCTGTCTTGTTATAAAGCCAAACATATTTAAACCGAGTGTAAATGGTGACAAATTTTGTTTGCCCTTTAAATAGGCTGACCATATAAAAAGGAGGACGGGGCACATGTAACTTTAACAGTTGTAGAAAAAAGGGAATTTCAGCCAGTGTCATTTGTATGCAATCAGTTCCTGGTGAAATTCCCTCTTCATCACAACAGTTAAAGTTGCAGGCACTATACTAGAGTGACCAGATACAAAAGAAGGCAGGCCCCCTGCAACTTTAACTGTTGTGATGAAGAGGGAATTTCACTAGGAACTAATTGTATACAAATGACACTGGCTGAAATTCCCTTTTCTCTACTACTGTTAAAGTTACATGAGCCCTGTCCTCCTTTTCATATGGTCAACCTACCTTTAAATGTACTGGCCTACATAGGTCATCATTTGTATTTCAGTAATATACAATGTGAACAAGCAGCATGCTTATGCATGCAGTCAGTTTCTCCTTTTCATGAGGGGGTAAACAAACCAGGAGGGGGATAATGTTCCACCTGAACACAAGGTTATGGTTTATTGTGTCCAAATAAGCCAAATTCATAAACTAACAAGAAACCTGGTTAAAAGCTGGTTTATGAGCAGGGCTTGTTTGAGCTCAATACACTATAATCTCAGATTCAGATATAACATAAAGTTTGTTTTCCCACTTAAGCAAAGGGAGGATCAAAGCAGAAGCAAATGGGCTATATACACTAGCATGCTATCTTTGATATTGTGGTTTATTAAACCAGGCTTCCTAACTGTTATGGGTGAAAACAGCTGTCAGAGTTCCTTCCTATGACCTGGATCCCCTGAGCAACTCCTTAAGAATCTCTGCCTCCTTAAGAATCCCATCTTCCTTCTTTTGCCTCCCCCTTTCCAGTAACGTGGGGTTTAGGTGTGGCATGAATGACACTCCAGACACTTGTAGTGCAACACAAAAGTTTGATACTATATTAAAGCCACCAAATTACAATAAAGGTATTTAGTAAATAGTGCTGAGTGATATAAAAGGCATTAAAAGAAAATAAAAGTTGTAAAAATGCAAGTTTTTACCCTAAGATGCACCTAGACCTCTTCAAGCTGCTTCTTTCTGCTCCTTCCTTATGCTCTGGTCTTCCCTGGTTCTGATCTTCCCTGGTTCTCTCATACTTTAGTACTCTTTTCCCCCAAAACCGAAAGTAATGTTCCCACTTTGAAGAAATGACCAGGAGATTAATCTTAACTAGAGAAATGAAGCAGCTCCCCTCAAGGATAACCCCCCAACAGAAAAATCCCAAACCTCTAAGGCTTGACTTTATTACCTTGCCTTAGTAAGCCTCAAACCTTCACAACAGCACTGAATTCTTCAAACATTTGTGATCCAGATAAATGGATCATTGCCCCTACCCTTAATACCCTAGTAAATCAGAGGGCTGAATGGGGTTTAAAAAGTGGAAGAGGATACTTAGGAGCAGGGCCAGCCCTCCCATGAAGTGGAGAATTCCCCACCTCCGGTGGCAGATTTGCAAGGGTGGCAGACCATGCACACACACACACACACACACACTGCCAGGATAGTTGCCTGTTCCCCACTTGAAGAAGGAATACCACCCATATGCCACTTTATCAATAAAGGGAGTGAAAGGAAGTAGTAAAGTTAAAACATAAAACAAAAACCACAACTCAAACCACAATAATATGTACTGCTATTTTCATCCATACTAAGGAGGAACCTAAGTTTTCTGGTAAATTAGGTTCAGCAAGGCCCATGTCAGCAACAGATCCATACCTGGCCATCAAAGCCCTCTCTGCTTTTCTGTTTTCTCCCTCTAGCCTTGAGGATTAATGAGTGACAGGGACAAAGATAAAGAACCCACTGGGGGCTGCATTCCCATCCCCACCCCACCAAATTTGGCTGGGGGGGGAAAACAACCCTGCATTTTTTGCTTTAAAACAAAGTGCACGGAGAGCACACACTTTGCTTTAAAACACAATGCACAATTGCACTCCTGGAAATCCCAAGGGAGCACTATTTTGCATTAAACAATGTCAAATCCTGAGCTTGCCTTGTTTCAAAGCAGAGATGCACCTTTTTTCCTTGATGTCACCAGATGCTGTCGAAAATTGGCAGCAATTCAGAGGCACAGCAGTGGCAATTTGGAGGCAGAAGGGGCCACACAAAAAAGGTGCAGCTCTGAGGCAGCATGTTGCCCACCACTGCTCTAGGCAACTGTGGAAATGGGCCAATGGCTGAAGGGGTGGGTGACAGCAAGCCAACAGGTGGGCCCCTTGAGGGCATCTTGTCTATGCTTCCCCCCACTTCAAAAACCTGGAACTGACACTGGTTTTCAGGTTTTGCTCTGCAAATATAAGGGCTATGAACTTTCCACCCCAAATGAAATCTTACACTATCATACAGCCCGATCCTATGTCTGTTTACTCAGACATCAGCCCTGAGGAGTTCAGTGGAGCTTACTCCCATCTATATTTGCATAGGATGTCAACCCAACTTTCTTACTTTAATTTTATGATTGCATATGGATGTTTTGTTATGATAGCACGTGAACAAAGTTCACTGCCAAAATAAATAATTTACTGGTATCCTTCACACAATCTAAACTACTGAAATACATTTACAATGAGGAAATTCAGACAGAATTAGCTCATGCAAAGGTCAGGATGTCAAGCAAAATGAAGTTCTGGGCAACATTTAAATAACCAGTCTAGGGAGATTTGCATCACTATAGTTAGCAAGTTAGCATAGTTTCAGCTTTGGCCACTGATTTGAGTGGATTTTCCAACTCTAATAATTAGAGATATTAACTTTATTTTTACATATTGTTTGCTGATTATGTTGTTTTCACTAATGAAATTCTGAGCAGGACCTATAACCATGTATAGGCAGACAATAAAGGATATCATTCGATCCGAATTATATCCTTTATTGATACCCTTCGGATCGATATCCTTCGATCCGAAGGGCGAGGCGGGCTACAAATTATTATTATTATTATTATTATTATTATTATTATTATTATTACCAAAAAACCTCTTGGATCCAAATGAAGCAAGAGGGGAGACAGCTAGAATGCAGGTGGAGGAAAACTTGTGCTAAGTCTGATCAAACATGGGTTAGAGCTCACTATCGAGCCTACTCTGTGGTGGTGAGGGTGGCAAAGAGACAGTTCTTGTCCACCAGGATTGCATCTTGTCAGTGTCATCCAGGTGGTTCGTAGCCTGCTATGTTCTGGGCCAGGGCGAGAGATGGTAGCACGCTGTGATGAGTTTGCACGGCACCTTGAAGATAAAGTAGCTCAGATTCATAAAGAATTGGACACTACACTTAATGTTCCACTAGTAGAGACATTCAGAGCACCGTCTGGTCCAGTCTTATTGGATGTGTTTCAGTTACTGAGGCCCGAGGATGTGGACATGGTGCTTGGCCAAGTCCGGTCGTCCACCTGTGTGCTTGATCTTTGCCCTTCATGGCTTATTACATTAAATAAGAAGGGGATCGCCGGCTGGGTCCAGGAGGTTGTAAATGCCTCCCTGAGAGAGGGAGTGGTGTCGGCCTCTTTAAAAGAGGCGGTAATTAGACCACTCCTAAAAAAGCCTAACATGGACCTGGAGGACATTGACAATTATAGGCCGGTGGTTAACATCCCCTTTCTGGGCAAGGTGCTTGAGTGGATGGTTGCAGGACAACTCCAGGCACTCTTGAATGAAACGGATTAGCTAGATCCATTTTAATCGGGCTTCAGGCCTGGTTTTGGAATGGAAACTGCCTTGGTCACCCTGCAGGATGACCTTTGCTGGAAAGGGGATAGGGGGAGTGCGACCCTGTTGATTCTCTTGGACCTCTCAGCGGCTTTCAATACCATCGACCGTGATATCTTTCTGGATAGGTTGTCTGGGCTGGGAGTTGGGAGCACTGCATTACAGTGGTTCTGCTCCTACTTGGAAGGCTGATTCCAGAAGGTGGTGCTGGGGGATTGTTGCTCTGTGCCATGGCACCTTGGCCATGGGGTTCCACAGTGTTCTATTTTATCCCCTATGCTGTTCAACATTTACATGAAACCGCAGGGAGAGGTTATCCGGAGATGTGGGCTGAGGTGTCATCAATATGCGGATGACACCCAGCTCTACCTCTCTTTTTCATCAAACCCAGGTAAGGCAGTGGCTGTTCTGAATTAGTGCCTGGGCACGGTAATGGACTGGATGAGGGCCAATAAACTAAGAATCAATCCAGACAAGATGGAGTACTGTTTGTGGGTGGTTCGTCTGTCCAGCTAGGTGATGTTCACCCTTGTTCTGGAGGGGGTTGCACTCCCCCTAAAGGATTGGGTCCGTAGTTCGGGGGTGCTGCTGGATCCAGAACTGTCACTTGAGACACAGGTGAACTCAGTGGCAAGGAGCACCTTTTATCAGCTTAGGCTGATATACCAACTGCGCCCTTATCTGGACAGAGATAGCCTAGCTACAGTTATCCATGCTTTGATAACCTCTCGTCTGCATTACTAGATTACATGGGGCTGCCTTTGAAAACGGTCCAGACACTTCAACTGGTACAAAACAGGGCAGCCAGACTGTTAACGGGGACTGGCCAACGAGACCACATTACGCCAGTCCTTTTCCAGCTTTTCCTGTCCAGATCTGGGCCGATTCAAAGTGCAGGTATTAACATTCAAAGCCCTAAATGGCTTGGGGCCAGGTTATCTGAAGAAATGCCTCCTCCTATATGTACCTGCCCGGACCCTAAGATCGTCCTCAGGGGTCCTTCTCCATGAGCCCCTGCCAAAGGAAGTGAGAAGGAGGAGGGCCTTCTGTGCTGTGGCACCGAGGCTGTGGATTGAGCTCCCCAGAGAGGTTTGCCTGGCATCTACATTATACTCCTTTAGATGCCTGGTAAAGACCTTTTTATTTTCACAGTGTTTTAACAGTTCTTCAGTTTGATTTTTAACCTTGCTGTTTAAATTTGTATTTTAAATCCCTATCAATTTCTACATGTCTGCTTGGTTTTTATCCTGGTTGTGCTTTTATACTGTATTTTAAATTATGTTTTTATACTGTTATTTTATATTTTGAATGGTTTTTATAGTTTTAATTTTTGTAAACCGTCCAGAGAGCTTCGGGTATTCGGCGGTAATGCAGTAAATAATAAATAAATAAATAAATAAATAAATAAACAACACTAGGCTTATCCACATTATTTGGCTGAAAATAAAGATCTGAATTGGAAAAAGAACAATGATTAGAAACTATTTTAGACTTCTTGGAGAAGGTACAGTGTCTGTACAAAGACCATACATAAATGCCTTCAAAAGGTTTGTACATCAGTTCTAAAAATATTACTTGGAAATAGTCTCAGTGAGATCATTCCCAATTTCTCAGTTTATTAAAGAGATATGAAGAAGCCCAACTACAAGCACTGTATGGGATGTACAAGAATATGAAGCCAACTAGACAGAAATAATGGGTGTGTGCTCATTGTAATGAGCTCCTGGGTATCAGGAAAGAAGTACGTTCCCCTGAAGCCAAGGTTGCTGACCTGGGAAATCTGAGAAAGGTTGGTGAACGAGACCTTTTAGGGTCTAACAGAGGTGTCCTAATTCCTGGTTGACAGCTCCTCTGCTGTCACAGAGAATGGGGGTCTCAGGGAAGGAAGGTGCCGTTTTGAGGAAGAGGGAAATGATCCCTTAAAAGGGACCCATTCCTTAGAAGATGAATGAATATCCTCTTTGCACTGAGAATGTGGCTCCATGAGACAAGGTGCCTGTGGTAGTAGGAGATTCAATCATGAGACACATAGCTGGGTTCGTGATGGTATGTAGACATGTGGTAAATTGCTTGCCTGATGTGAAGGTTGTGGGTATCATCCACTGTCTAGATAGCTTTATAGATAGTGGTGGGATGGAGTTAGTGGTCACCATCTATGTTGGTACCAATGACATGGGGAAATGTAGTTGTGAGATCCTGGGAACCAAATTTAGGTTGCTAGGTAGGAGGTTGAAATTCAGGACCATCAAAATGGTTTTCTCTGAAATGCTAGCTGTTCCATGTGCAGGAGCAGCTGGACAGGTGAAGCTGAGGAATCTCAATGTGTGGATGAGATGGTGGTGTAGAGAAGAGGGATTCTGATTTGTTAGGCACTGGGCAGCATTTTAGGACAGGCTAGGCTGGAATAAGAGGTATGGGCTCCACTTGAAACAGAATGGATCCAGACTGCTGGTGCTTAACATAAAAAGGTGGTAGAGCAGCTTTTAAACTGAACCCTGAGGGCTGAGGGAAAGCCAGTGGGAACTGGGAAGCATCCAGTTAACATAGCAGAAGATACACATGCCAAAATGTTGAGCCAGTGTATGGTCCTGTGCAAAAGGCAAATTCCATGTTAAGCATAATTAGGAAAAGAACTGAAAATAAACTGCCAGTACCACAAGCCCCCCCCCCCTCCGGAGGCACAGCCTCAGTGTGAGAGGATATTTGTTAATCTTCGGAAGGATGGGTCCCTTCTAAAGGATCATTTCCCCCTTCCTCAAAATGATGCCCTCATGCCTCTAGACCTGCATTCTCTGTGTCTGCTGGGGAGCTGTCACTGATAGAGTGGGGCGTCGCTGTTAGGTCCCTGAAGGTCTCGTCTACCAAACTCTCTGCCTCTCTTAGCTTCTCCAGGTCAGCAACCTTGGCTTTGAGGGAACGAATTTGTTCCCTGAGAGCCAGGAGCTCATTACTCCGAGCACCCCCCCACAACTTCTGTCCAGCAGGCAGATAGTAGTACATGTGGCACTCAATGCAGTACAATGGGAAGCCCCCACACCTCTGCTGGCTTTCAACCTTCATAACTGCTTTTTAGTGTTATTATTGCTGTTATAGGGTTTGTTTACTAGGAATTTGTTACTGGGGAAAGGTGGGGAGTTTCTTTAGAGCTTTTTTTTATTTATTTACAGTTACTGTGAGCAGGGAAGGAGGAGTTTACTGCCCTGGTTCTTCAGCCTGCTGCTAAACTCATCCAGTTGCTTAACTCGCTTGTTTGCAGACACTTTGTCACTGGGGCTGAGACGCTTCATCAATAGGGCTCCTCACGCTTGGAGAGCTGGCTCCCTTACTAGGGTGTCTGCTTATATAGTTGGGCCCAACTACTGCTGTAGTCAATCTGATTGGAGGGTCTCATTTGAAAAGCAAGGGAAGCTGTGTGTGAGCTCTTCTTATGTATACTACACTTGAAATATGTAGTATAAATACTAAGTACTGACTGATTGTCCATAGTTTATAGTAATCTCACTACAATATTTAACATGGTGGAAATTAATTGTTCTGGTGAGAGTAATCACATGCTCTAAAGCAGCTGAAATATAGAATTGTCCAAAATGAACTAGCTTATCATTTTTGTTCATCATGCACTCTAGGCAGTTTTGAAAGTAGACTCAAGAGAAGACGCTGGATAATCTTGACTCTGTGAAATCTATCTAGTCAACTCCCTCAGAATTACGTCTCTCTCTGTTGTTATAAGTCACCCTTTCACTCGAGAGAAAACAATGGTATAACTAGGACAGTGTTACATTTTATTTACCATTCTTGTGAAATGTTCATAATAACATAATGTATGCCAGATTTCAGTTTTCCACAAATGTTAAATGAAAATGACAAGCCTCTATAATATTTTAAAATCTGTAAGCTTTAGAAGTGTTCACATCTTCAACAATGTTAACATTGATGGATGAATAAAGTGGAATAATTCTAAGGTAAACAATTCCTAGAAATAGTACTAGACTATTTCCTTTTACACATTTGGTAACACAGCCAATAAGATAGAAGACAATTTGGACTTATTCCTAGGAAATGACTCATTCATGAAAAAATAAGCTTATAGCTGGAGAACATATTTGGGTTGATTTTGGACTGTGCACATGAGATGATAGCATACTTTGAGTGTGTATTATTCTGCCCAAGTAGGTCATGACATCGTTTAGACAGTTACGTTTTCTCTCTGATGCACATATATTTTCAATATACAAACGATAGAAACATCAGTTTACAACTGTGTGTGTGAGCCTCAGCATTGCTTTTGTCAGTATATCAAACTGAAGTGTTTCAATGCTCAGCCTCATTTCTCTGTAATGATAGATATTCACATTATGTTCACATTATGCTATTTACATAGTTTGAGAGCTACTTCATGTATTCCTTGAACAGCATGGGAGCCAATTCCATGCAGCTGGATCTCACGCCATTTCGGCGTTTGGGGGAACTGAATGGGTTGGATGAGTGACATGGCTCCTTCCCATGCTAGTATCATTTCATACAAGAGAAATGATGTACTTTGAGAAATGATGTACTTCAGATAAGTCCAGGACAGGCACTGCTGTGGGTCCTGAGAGATTAAAGGCAAAGTTGATGAAGGCTGTAGAAGAGTTTGCTTGTAGCTTGAAGTGCTGAACCTATCAGATGTCCATTAGTCTTATCAGTGGGAGCTTTTTGGTGGTTTTTGGGAACAGCAGCAGGACCCACATCATGGAAGTGGCTGCATAAATACTTGGTCAAGCTACAACCCAGGGTCCCAATGCAGCACATAGACAAATGTAAGCCCATTGCTTTCAATGGCCTTAAACAGTTGCATTGCGATGTAGGAGAGCTGGAATCAGGATGCATGACTTTTATATCAGGGTTCAAAAGCATGGCTTATGCCATGGCATATTCTTTCCAAAGCAATTGCTTTCTACTTGAAAATAGCTGCAAGACTAACCTTTATCTAGCCGTACCACTCTCCAGTGTAATAATGGACCATGTATTTTATTTCAGTATGATTCAAGATTCTAAATAAGTCTGCTGAAAGTTTAAACATGGCAAGATATTCATAGCATACATTGCAACTTAATGGAGATTTTTTTTTCCTGCTGAGCAGGATCAGATTAATTTCACATGAATAAAGCATACAGACAATCAATGGCATATAGAATAGAAAGTATTTCTAAAATAGGAGAAAGGTTCCTTACATGTGCATACTCTTTTCTCTATTTAACTTTGGGGTTAAAAGCAGATCCTGGTACTGAAAGAGGTGAAAGTCACTGCTACAGCTCATAACTGACCTACATATCTTCTTTGGTTACATCCCGATTGGACTATTACAATGCCTTCCGTTTGGGGATGCCTTCAAAGACTGTTGGGAAACTACAGCTTGTTCAGAATGATGCTGCCAGGCTGTTGGGAGAGCCCCATTATTTGGGAACATGTGTCTCTCTTGCTCTTTAATCTGCATCAGCTCCTAGCATGCTTTGGAACCTGATTGAAAGTGCTGGTTATTGTTTCCTTTTGGGGTTGAGTCTAGGCTATCTGAAGGTCAACCTGTTCCCACATGGTTTTGCCTACCTGTTAAGATATGGGGAGGCTGTGCTTCACATCTCACCTTTGCCTGAGGTGTGTGATTGGTAATAAAGCTACAAAGAAAGCTATAAAGACTAATCTCTTCCAGCAGGCATATCCAGTGGAATTTTAGGATGTTTTTAGGATGTTTTATTGCTATTTTAATAATGTGTACCATGTTTTTAATCAGTTTTATGTATTTTATCATATTTTATTTTTACTGTTGTTCCCTGCCTCGATCCAAACAGAGAAGCGAGTAAGAAATAAAATTATTATTATTATTATTATTATTATTATTATTATTATTATTTAAGACAGGGCCTTCTCGCTGGTGGTGACTAGGCTCTAGAACAGCCTTTCCCAACCTGCTTTTAGTAATATTTTTAATGGCTTGGATCCAGCATCTTCATTCCACCAGTGGAAGGCAATCTCCATGGGCACCCCATCTTCCAAGGACCCCTCACAGTGAAGCATTTGGACTGCTGCCAGGCAGGATCTCTGGAGAATCTCAATGGCTGCTTTCTGCTGCAGTATTTGCTGTATCAGGGAAGCAGCTTCCCAAAGAATCTACTCCACCCCATGCCTAGCACTGAGGGGATCTCAGAGTTAGGCACCAGGAGGGTGGCTCTCCGGAGAGTTCTGCCAGTAAGAGACCACTTGGCGTGGCTCTCTGGAGTGCACAGCAGGCTGATGTCTTGCTCCAAAACTCCCTCAGAGCTAGGGATTGATGCTTTAGGCATAGTCCTCCTGGCAGCACAGGGATGTGCAGTTGCAGCTCCTGCCATCGGCTATGAGAACCCAGAACCCAGCTGCCACTGTGACCACCACCACCACCACCACCACAGGGCCTCAATCAGTACCGCCACCATCAGGGGGTCATTTGCAGTCCCCAGAATTTGGTACCCAAAGCGGCCATCCTAGTCGCTACATCCCCAAGAAATAGCCCTGCAGCTCAGTATTGTCTACTAGCTTAACTAGCACTAGGTCTCCTAGGTTACAGACAGAGGTCTTTCCCAAACATACTTGGAGATGCCAGGGACTGAACCTGGGACCTTCTAAATGCAAGCATGTGCCAGTGGAGGCTGGTGGCTCTTATTTCCGTGTGGTAGAGAATCTGCTCTAGGTTTCATCCAGAACTCTAATGGAGCTATCCAAAGTGCTGAATCAAATTTGGGGATAGGATTCAGCACTTTGGATAGCTTCTTTAGAGTTCTGACTGGTTCTGAATGAAACCGAGAGCAGATTCACTGCCCCTCTTAAATAAGAGCTACTGGTCTCCACTGCCGTGTGCTCTGCCACTGATACATTACCTTTCTCCTAGATGAGTAAGACTGAGAAAACACCTACTTGCGACCTTAAAGAGATGCTGCCAGAGTGGAGAATACTAGCCTGACTTAAGGTAGCTGCATATGTTCATATGTCTATTCATCTGCAGCAATTTCAACTAAGCCCAAAGGGAGAAAAAAAAGCACAGCAAGCTTGCAAGGCAGCCCAGTTCTACAAGCATGAGGAAAGCCCCAGCTGAGGAATTGTCTCAGCCCCAGTAACAAACTGTTAAGGTATGTAAGTGATAATTCAGCAGACAAGGGAGTCAAGCACTTGTGTGAGTTTAGCAACAGGACAAGGAGGCCAGGGCCTCCCCTCTTTCTGATCTTACAAATCCCAGCGCTCCAAGTAAACAGATGCAATAAACAACAACAAAACCCAGTTATGAAAGTAGAAATCCAGGTTTTGAATATAAAAGGTGGAGTTTTTGCCTCAGGAGCTAAGACTCTTTTGATAAATAAAAAAATGTATCAATGATTTTTAAAAAACAAACAAACACCAGTCTGTCTGGCTATCTCGTGTTGGTTCAAGCTCTGCAAAGCTAGGAAACTGGAAGCAAATACTGATGTCTTAACAGACATGCTATGTGATCAATAACAATGTTGTGCAATTAATGTCCCAAATTGTGTTTGCATACAACTTATCCTCTATACACCAACACATTTCCTTGATCTTTCAGGTTCAAATCCAGAAGGAAGATGAAATGATTGAGCCTTGTCCTGTCCTGGTCCTGCATTGCCTTATGAAGCATCTGAGCATTAATATATTGCTAGAGAAATCTTCCCATGAATGAAGTGCACAGGTAATGGAGTGTACAGCTGTGCATACAGAAGTTTCTGGATGATAGCCCAGTATGCTTTGCTCATTGACTGCCCATTCCTTCACCTGGAAGAATATATGTCAGAAAACTGTAAGGCACGTAACTGGAAATTACTGGTCCTTTTGGAATTCATCTGAGGGAGGGAGGAAATTTAGTGAAGTTCAAGGAGAAAACTCAGTTTTAATATCCTGCTTCTGTCTATTTTGCACCTGTTTGTTGTATAAATAGAAAGTTTCAGCTTGTATTAATATACTGTGCAGCCCTCAGAAGCACTGCAATTCCTTTTAAGCTTTTGAACATTATCCAGCATTAAACACACCTGAACATTCTAAGCTAAAGGAGACCGTAGTTAATCATGTACTCCTTCTGAATGTAATATTAACCAATACACTCACTTCATGGACAGAAGAATGGGACCAAAATTGTGATCCAAGTCCAGTCCAGGTTAAGTCAATTGTGCATTGTTGGTCCGGGTGGGTTGTTGGAAGATGACGTGTGGAACTCTGGGAGGCCCTCAGATAGATGTCAATGTCTTGGCCACATTGCAGCATGACAGCTACAGCAGCAGTGTGCTGAACAGGGTAACTGGGCTTGGGGTAAGGATATTTCATTAACACCCAGCATTCTGCCGATGGGGGGGAAGCAGTATTCTGGCCGAAAGTTGTATTTGCAGGAGGTGATTAATGAGACTGTTCAATCCATCCCAGTGATGTAGTGGTCAATTTTTAAGTGCAGGGCACTCATCATGATAATCCCCATAGCTATGCCCCCAAGAACAGTCCAAAACTCCAGACTGCTGCGTTGTCCATAGCTATTATTATTATTATTATTATTATTATTAATTATTATTTCTTGCCCGCCTCTCCCTCTGGATCGAGGCGGGGAACAACATCAATACAAACAATATAAAATACATAAACTGATTAAAAGCATGTAAAATTAATACATTATTAAAATCAACAAAGACTTAAAATTCGACTGGGTAGGCCTGCCAGAAGAGATCAGTTCTAGCAGCAACTAATCAGTTCTAGCAGTTTTCATCTCCACCAGAAGCAGGGCTTTGGTAAAGCTGATGGGTCTTAATTGCCCATTCAAGACCGAGCCCCCCCTTCCCAAAATAATCCGCATTACAAGATGGATAGCTCACAACAATGTAGTTTTGCTGGGAAAATACGTGTGCCCTCAGCTACTGTGAGGATTGCAGCTAGGCTCAGAAGGAACAGGGAAATATGAGGGGTGGCAGATATTGGGGGTATTCAGACTATCAGAGGGGAAAACAATGCATCATGTTCCCCCTGCCCCAGCGCCTATCGGTTGCTCGACCGGGGTTACCCTAAATACTTGTACTGTGCCTCAGGTTGCCAGGTCATCCAAACCCAGCATATGGTGTAAACATAGTAACTTTTCACCTATCCTACGACCCCTACTGCAAGCTGTGGGTTGTAGGGTGGGTGAAAAGTTACTACACCCACGCTGCTCTTCAGGTTCGGATGACACAGCAACCCGCAACAGTAGATAATTAGGGTAATCCCAGTTGTGTGACCCGCATACGCAGGGGCAGGGGAAACAACCAATGCTGTATTGTTTCCCCTGCTGATCATCCAAACCCAGTCATTGATTGGGTGCCATGGGCAGAATGTAATTGACTTGTACATGGTGGTTAACAAACCACTGTGGCTTATTATCCACTGAAGGCTGGTGGCTTCCTTGGATAGCTCCTTTAGGGTTCTGACTGAAACCCAGACCAGATTTACCAGCCCACTGACTTCAGAGTTACCAGCCTCCACTGTTATTAACCACCCACATATCCTGTGAACCAGCCCAATGTCAATGTTCCTGCTATTCCTGGTGCTTCGACCCTGTGGACCCTGGCTCCACTACACCACTGATCCATGAATGGGAGCAATTGACAGAATAGCTTTAGGCTTAGCTTAAATGCAGCTAAGATTTCAGCAAGCACTGAATCTGTTACTGACTTTGCCAGCCATTTAGGATACAAAGGAGTGGGGGGGGTGACACTTCCACCCAGCTGCTTTGAGCAGATTATACATTGTGAAAATGGGAGCTGTATCAACTGCTAATACGCAACCTCTGGCCTTCAAGCAACGAACTTTTATGCGCATAGATGGCCCATGATGTAATTTGGGACAATTCACAAAACGCTACTTTTTGGTACAATAGCAGCTTTCATTTTGTTAGTCATTAGCGTGCATGAGCCATTCTGGACAATTTGTAATTTTGGACTGGGTCAATCTTTATTTCTACCAAGCAGTATTCCAAAGGCTTGTTAAATCAGTTTTTACCCCAAGGCAAGTATAAAAGTGTTAACTTGGAAACATGTCTCATTAATATAAATGGAACGTACTCCCCCCGCAAACAGTTTATCATAATAGCATTCAAGTCAGTTCTCAGAGTCTTAAAAATAACCACCGCATTCCAGCAAGAATATTATATGGAGAAGGAGGCGTCTCCATGCAATGTTAATTGCAATGTGGATGTGCGTCTTTTTCTGTGCATAAAGATATAGATGTAAAGTAAGGAGAAAGACTGCAACAATTAGGGATGTGCACTGGATCGGACCCGATCCACGATCCGAGTCCGGTCCAGTGGGAAATCGGATAAATTATCCGATTTCCGATCCCGCAGCTGGATCGGCCGATCCAATCCGAACCGGTCCGAAAAGGCTCCGAACCGGTTCGGAGGATCGGCGGATCGGCGGGCGCCCACTGGCGCCCACCGCCGCTTCCATTGGCGGGCGCCAGCGGGCGCCTGCCGATGAAAGTGGACAGCGGGGGGGAGGGAGGAGGGGGGCGCTTACCTTCTCGGCCCGTCCGCTCCCGTCCGGCACTAGCAGCTACTCCCAGCGGGCTCCGCGGCCTGCTCTAGGGTGGCGCGCCGGGTGATGTCATCACCCGGCGCGCTACTCTAGAGCAGGCCGCGGAGCCTGCTGGTGGTAGCCGCCGGCCCCGGACGGGAGCGGACGGGCCGAGAAGGTAAGGAGGGGGTGCGTGGAGGGGAGGAGGGGGCGCGCGGAGGGGGGAGGGGGGCCCTTACCTTCCCGGCCCGGCGGCTCCCGTCCGGCGCCGGCGCCTACTACTCCCAGCAGGCTCCGCGGCCTGCTCTAGGGTGGCGCGCCGGGTGATGTCATCACCCGGCGCGCTACTCTAGAGCAGGCCGCGGAGCCTGCTGGAAGTAGTAGGCGCCGGCGCCGGACGGGAGCCGCCGGGCCGGGAAGGTAAGGAGGGGGTGCGTGGAGGGGAGGAGGGGGCGCGCGGAGGGGGGAGGGGGGCCCTTACCTTCCCGGCCCGGCGGCTCCCGTCCGGCGCCGGCGCCTACTACTCCCAGCAGGCTCCGCGGCCTGCTCTAGGGTGGCGCGCCGGGTGATGTCATCACCCGGCGCGCTACTCTAGAGCAGGCCGCGGAGCCTGCTGGAAGTAGTAGGCGCCGGCGCCGGACGGGAGCCGCCGGGCCGGGAAGGTAAGGAGGGGGTGCGTGGAGGGGAGGAGGGGGCGCGCGGAGGGGGGAGGGGGGCCCTTACCTTCCCGGCCCGGCGGCTCCCGTCCGGCGCCGGCGCCTACTACTACCAGCAGGCTCCGCGGCCTGCTCTAGGGTGGCGCGCCGGGTGATGTCATCACCCGGCGCGCTACTCGAGAGTAGGCCGCGGAGCCCGCTGGTAGTAGCCGCCGGCGCCGGACGGGAGCGGACGGGCCGAGAAGGTAAGCAGTGGCGGGGAAGGGGGCTTACCCCCCCTGGAGCCGTCCGCTTCTATCCGCTGGCGCCCGCGGGCGCCAGCGGATGGAAGCGGGCGGCCCCAGGGGGGGTAGGGAGCGCGGGGGAGGGGGCTTACCTGCCGGGGCCATCCACAGCGGACGGCCCCGGGGGGGGAGGGAGTTAGGCCCCCCCTCACCCACCCGCCGCCATTTTTTTCTCATAGACTTGCATTGCAATGCAAGTCTATGGGGAAAAAAATGGCGGCCGATCCAAAAATTAACGATTTTTGGGTCGGGATCGGACTCGATCCGGTCCGGGGGGCCTCCGATTTTGTCCGAACCGGTCCGGGACAAAATTGGAGGTCCCGATCCGGGTCCCGATCCGATCCGGGGGGTCCGTGCACACCCCTAGCAACAATGTGTTTGTATGTATGTGAGCGTAACTAAAACAATAGCCAATAGTGGAGATTACCATGGTGGGAGACGTACAAATCATGTCTCCCTTTACTTGTCAGGCCAAAGTGCTGCCTGCCATATTGTGCATTTGGCTGACAGCACTTCTTTATAACATCTGAAACCATTCAGACAAGCATGGATTTGGAGATGTGGCTAGAGGGGTGGTCTTGCAGAGGGAAAGCAGTGGCAGGGAAAAGGCTGAGCGCCTCTCATTCCACACACCTGTTGCTTCTCTGCTGGAAATTGGCCCCTCCCAACTCTGCTTTGCAAGCTAGGATTTGCATGCATGACTTGCCTGGTATCATGTAGTTCCAGTGTAATGTGGATGCTCTTGCTTCCATTTACTGCCCTTACTTAGGGTGACTATATGAAAAAGAGGACAGGGCTCCTGTATCTTTAACAGTTGTATGTGGTCACTTTCAAAAAGAGGGCAGGGCTCCTACAGCTTTAACTGTCGTGATGAAGAGGGAATTTCACCAGGTGCTGCATGCGTACAAATGACACCTGCTGAAATTCTCTTTTCTATACAACTGTTAAAGATACAGGAGTCTTGTCCTCCTTTCCATATGGCCACCCTAAATTGGATTTGCTTGTTGCATTTGGTGTAGCCCCCTTTCTTGCATTTGCTCTTAAATGCATGTAAGGCCATAATAATAAGTCACCTATCACCCTGGAGAAAGTTTTCCTCAGTAGGTGGTTCTGTCTTTGGCAAATGAATGTTCATTTGTTGTGTACATTCTCAGTGTTTTCCTGTTTCCCAAATATTCCTTTTCTCAAGCTTTATGTATTGTAAGAGTAACTGCCCAAATTAACCCACAGGTCAGTGTTACCTGCATATCCAAACTTCCTCCCCAGAATTACCATTGATATGAAGCTGCAGCACACAAACTAATTTTACCCCAAACACAATTTATTTCCTAATACAGTTTTAAAGTCAATCTGATATGAATTCCTTCTGATTAATGCAGCAATATTTGAAAAAAAGAAAATAAAAAATGCAGCAATATTTGAATGCCTGCCTGTACCATGTGCTTCAATGAGCAAGTGGCAACTACTCCTGTCCATCAGAACTGTGGGAATGTTCGGTATCTCAACCAGATCAATAGCATCACTTCAACTGTTTTGACAGAAGACATTATTTGTGTTACAGCTATGTACTGCAGGTCCAGGATCAATCAGTCATACATAATTCAGTATTGCTGAGATCTTGATTGCTTTGATGCTTGGGAGATGCTATAAAGACAAAGCAGATAATGCCTAACTGTGTGAGAGAAAAGTCATCTTGAATTATTCATATTGGATAAAAGTTTAAATACAGAAAATAAGCATTAGAACTGTTTTATGAGTGTATGGGCAACCTTCCCCAACCTGCTGCCCTCCAAATGTTTATGACTACAACTCCCAATAAGCCCAGCCAGCATGGTCAATGGGACTTGTAGTCCAAAATTATATCTGGAGGGTCAACACTAATTACTAGATAAGGGATGTTGAATCTCTGGGTCCATGGGTCAAATCCAGCCCATGTAGGACCCCAATTTGGCAAAGGGAAGGTGGCATGGCATTCCCCAGAAGCCCCCAGCTCATCCCCTGGCTCCACTCCCCTGGCGAACGGCTGAACATTTCGTGGTTTCCCAACTTTTCTACAGTTTTTCTCCATTACAAAAGGTTGACATGTCTCTCCTAATGCTTTAAGCTAAAATATGCTGTTATGTTTGGGATTCTGGCCCTGACTCTTTTGCCTTCAGCCCTGTCCAACACTGGAAGGCAGACACTGAGAACTTCTCCAGAATTCAATTCATCCCTCAGGCTGAAAGAGGTTCAACACCCCGTACTAGGGCTTCTCTAAATGAGCTATTTCTGAGTGGATTACATGATGCTGGAAACATGATGCTATAAAGAAACAGGATGTTTCCTGTGGTTTCTTCTACGGTGACCACATGGAAAAGAGGACATGGCTCCTGTATTTTTAACAGTTTTATAGAAAAGGGAATTTCAGCAGGTGTCATTTGTATGTATGCAACAACCAACCAACCAACCAACCAGGACCTTGTACATTAATTGACAAACTGTATTGATGCTAGAAATTCTTACAATTATAGCTGGTTATTGGATACACGTTCATAAATAATACATGCTGCATCTGGTGAAATTTCCTCTTCATCACAACAGTTAAAGCTACAGGAGCCATGCCTTCTTTTGTATCTTGTCAGGCTAGTATAAGTAATGCCTAATAGTTGTTCCATCTATCCCACTTTTAGCTAGTTTGTTAATCAGAATGTTATGGGGCACTTTGTCAAGCTTTGCTCAGGTCAAAATATATTATGTCCACAGCATTCCCACAGTACTCAAGGGAAGTTACCCAATCAAAAAATGAGATCAGATTAATCTGGCAAGATTTGTTCTTGATTCTAGTTTCTAGTTCATGTGGGTTTCTAGTAATCACTGCATTGTTTTCAATGTGCTTTCCATATGGTCAACGTAATTTCCCCCCTTATTCCATTTTTTTAAAAAAAAACAGATATAAGATTGAATATACCACTAATGGCATGAATTGGCGGTGTGTAAAGCTGGCATTGTGCTATAAAGCTGCCAAGGAAGGACTTTCCCTGCTATCGGAGGGAGAAGAGGGTAAAATGCCTCCCTGCAACAACGGGAGGCAGGCCTGGCTTACTCTCACATAAGGGAGACCTTTCATTATGCTAGATTAGAGTTCAGGGTGACCATATGAAAAGGAGAATAGGGCTTCTATATCTTTAACAGTTGTATAGAAAAGGGAATTTCAGCAGATGTCATTTGTATGCATGAACACTCAATGAAATCCCCTCTTCATCACAATAGTTAAAGCTGCAAGAACCCTGCCATCTTGAATAGATACAAAAGGGGGCAGGGCTCCTGCAGCTTTAATTGTTGTGATGAAGAGGGAATTTCATCAAGTGCTGCATGCATACAAATGACACCTGCTGAAATTCACTTTTCTATTCAACTGTGAAAGATACATGAGCCCTATTTTCCTTTTCATATGGTCACCCTAAATTAGGTGCAATGCTAGTTTAATGAATAATTCAAAATATGTGTTGAATATCTTTATAAACGGGAATGGTTCAACTGTTATATAGATGGATACAAATTTGCATCTCTGTCTAACACACCATTTGTAGAGGAGCTGTATCTTTGAGCATGACCGGTGCTGACTCACTAGAGCAGACTTCCCCAACCTGGTTTGCATCAGATGTTTTGGCTTTCAACTCCCATCAACCCCAGTCAGCATGGCCAATGGACAGGAAAGCTGGGAGTTGTAGTCCAAGACCCCTGGGGATACCAGCTTGAGGAAGGCTGCACTAGAGGAATTCAGTAGTCACATGACAAGAGGCATGGATTAAAAGTTGACCAAGAAGATTGCATTGAATGCAACCAGAGGAGGTGGGAGACACATGGCGAGGATCAGTCATAATTTCTCTAGCAAGTCTGAAATTGTGAAAGTAAAAACTGAACTTGACCGAGATAGTCAGTTTGGTTTAAAATGAATGTATTGAAGTGTATTTAAAATTATGACTCAAATTATAATTTAACACAATTATGGGTTAAAATAAAACAAAAGTAAATGAGCAGATATTAAAATAATCAGTTAAACCAACATACACAAAATAACCAGCATAACAAAGAAGAAAAATGAAGAAATAAAGGTGGAGAGTAGAACAGGAATTATAATGCAATTCTATGCATGGTCACTCAAGTAAATCTCAATCTCAGTGGCTGAATTCGGACGACATGTTGAACAACTGTGGGTTGTTGCTTCAACAACCCACTGCGTTGTTAACCGTGTCGTCCGAATTCAGCCACACAACCCACAGTTGTTAAAGTAACAACCCACAGTTGTTAAAGGAACAACTGAGATGAACAACTCATTTGCGAGTTGTTGGGGGATTTTACAACTGACAAACGTGTTGTCTGAATTGGGGTGTTGTTGAAGCAACAACTGTGAGTTGTTGAGCAAGGAAAATCAGAGAGCAGAGCGGCAAGAGAGGCATAAAGTGGGCGGCCGCTCAAGCACGCTCGCAACAGAGACCCGGCTTCGCCGCCATAGCAACCAGGACGCCCGCCTCCCCCACCAGGCAGCCAGCACGGAGCTCAACAAGGGGCCAGTTCCTGTAAGCACTCACACAGGGTGCCCAGTCAGCTACCCAAACGGACAGGGAAGTGCACCAGAAGGGAACTACGGCAAAGGGGGGGAGGAGGAGACGAAATAAGCAACAACCCCAGGCGCCCTGGAGCAGGGGGCAGCCCTCCCCACACCAAGAGGGGAACAACACCCCGTCCAAAGTAGACCCCCACTGCACTGCCACCTCCACCCTCGCATCACCCAGAAGGACGAGGGCAGGGGAAGCGGTGACCAGAGAGCCCCCTCTCATCCGCCCAACACAGCTGGACAGCCAGCCATTGCCAGGCCCCGAGAATCCCATTGGGGAGCGTCGCGCCCGTGCGGACGCGTCCCAGGTGCGTGAAAGCACAGTGCCTGGATCTGGCTGCGCTACCCCCACCCCCTGTGAGCGTCGGCTGTGGAGTTCCATCTCTGGACTGGCATCCCTCCCTGGCATGCCGCCCCTCTCCACCTCATCCCCTTGGCACATTCTGTGCTTGGCTCCCTGGGGGTGTGGCCTCGGCCGTCCCCTCTTCACTGCTGTGCCTTCCAGCCACCGCCTCCCTTCCCGGGAGCAACTGTCTTTTCCGTAGGTTCTGCCCTGGCATAGTGGTGCCCATGTGCCTTACTGCCCATGTCTGGTCTCCCTGCTGAATAAAGTTTTCTACGCCACCCCACTCTCGCCTTCTTTCCTGTGTGTGCGGAAGATGCTCTAGGAGGGAGGTGGGGGGGGTTGGGGGCTGGGGCGTGGGTGCCAACGTTGGAATTGCAGCACTGGGCGTGTGGTGCGACTGTTGTATTGGTGCGGCCATCCCTCCTGGCTGCCTCTTTGCCCAAGGCTGCTGAGTTCCGCCCACTGACTGAGGCGGCCAATGGGGTTTCGGAGGCGTGTCCTGCATCGGCTTCAATGGCGGCGCCCATGGTTTTCGGCTGCAGTGTCTTCTGGGATACCTGCTGGAGGACTAACGGGGTTTGGTAGGTGGGGAAAATGGCGGCCGAGCTGTCAGTCAGAGCCGAGTAGGCAATGTGCAACCTAGGTGGTAGCCGATTCCTTGCAGCCCCTGCTGCAGCATGTTGTCTGCAGATCGCCACCTTTTTCAACAACCGTCAGTAGGTAACTCAACAACCGAGGCTCAGTGTGTTGTCCGAATTGAGCCAGTGTGTTCTGCGAGGTTAACGCTACTCCCAAGTGAGTGTGCATAGGATGTAAATGTTTAAAAGCCAAGCTGGAGGATGGGGGGTAGGGATGGCAAATATGCATATTTTACCAGATTAAACATACACTTTGAAATCTAGGCGGAATGCACTTGCAAGCTGGAAAGGAGTCAACATATGAAATGAAGGGAAACCATGAAACCATGGCATTTCCCTTCTGGTTTTGACTAGGATCCCTAGCCAACTGGACTTAGTTGGGTGAGTTTGTACATAACCATTATCTCTCATATCTTATCTAGCAACCATTGTTTGGAAGGCTGATGGGGGATTTCCAGTTCTTAGCCACCATGTTCAGCTGCTTAAGAAGGTGTTTGTGTAAGAAGACAGATTCATCATGCTCACAGGACATCTTGACAAAAGTCAGCAACTAAACACCCGAACTGTTGCCCAATGGCAATTTCTTACCAAAGTTGGAGAAATGTATAGACTTGCAGAATTTACCTGTAGTTCAGGTGTATCAAATGGCATCATGCACAGGTTACGTACCACTTGCAGCATTCCTTATGCCAAGCTTCTATTTGATTTGTATTAGTTGGCACTATATGAAAAGATGCCCAAATGGACTGTAAGTTGTCCTATCCCAAGTTTACAATTGGGCTGATTTTACTCCATAGAAACCTATGGGCCCACAACGACTCCATATGGTTTCTGCCTAGGGACATTTGGTAAGAAGAGCCAGCTTCCATGAGTATTACTTTTGAGGTGTAAACCCCAAACAGAAATATATTCCTCTTTCCAGGTATCTGTTAGATTGCAACCGTCATCCAGTCTCCTATCCCTAATTTCTGTCTCTTTTAGATTTTGAGCCAGTCTGTTTTCTCTTTCTTTCTCTTTAAATTTCAACATCTATGTAAAGCACTTCATTCCTCCTTCTCCTGAGGTGCTGAATAAATAATAATATTGTCATCTTTAGAACTAAATTGTCATCCTTTGAACTAAATAAGAATGCCAGTGTGCAGCCACTGTGAAGAAGGCAAACTCTATGTTAGGCATAATTAGAAAAGGAATTGGGACTAAAACTGCCAGTATCATACTGCCTTTATACAAATCTATGGTGTGACCACACTTAGAATGCTGTGTATAGTTCTAGTCATCACACCTTAAAAAAGATATTGTAGAGCTGGAAAAAGTGCAGAAATGGGCAACTAAAAAGATCAAGGGTCTGGAGCATCTCCCCTATGAGGGAAAGTTACAGCAGCTGGGACTGTTTAGCTAATAAAAAAGGAGGGTAAGGGAAACATGATAGAGGTGTACAAAATCATGCATGGTGTGGAGAATGTGAATAGGGAGACATTTTTCTCCCTCTCTCATACTATGAGAACCCGGAGTCATCCCATGAAGCTGATTGGTGGGAGATTGAGGACAGATAAAATAAAATACTTCTTCACAAAGCACATAGTTAAACTAAGGAATTCACAACCAGAAGATGTAGTGATGTCCATCACTTTGGATGGCTTTAAAAGGCGGTTGGATAAATTCCTGGAGGAGAAGGCTATCAATGGCTACTAGTCCTGATGGCTTGTAGCCATTGATAGCCTTTTCCTCCAGGAATTTATCCAACTGCCTTTTAAAGCCATCCAAAGTGGTGGCCATCACTGATGGCTAGGTGCTACTGCCAATATCTGAGGCAGTAAGCCTATATACACCAGTTACTGGGGAACATGTTGCACCTGTGTCTTGCTTGTGGCTTCCTGTTCAATAGCGGTTTGGCTACTGTGTGAAGAGAGTGCTGGACTAGATAGATCCTTGGTCTGATCCAGCATAGCTCTTCTTACGTTCTGTATTTTTATTTAGTACAATTACATATTTAACCTTATTTCTTCCATCATAGAAATCATACATAGGATGGTTCTCATCCTATGTATGATAGAATATGTTTCTATATTCAGTTTGATTGGCAGATCTGTCAAGTTTTTAAAACAGTTATGTATTTTAAAAAGGCACTTTTTTGCTGTTATGCTGATCTTCAGAACTGGTTGCTAAAATTGAACACAGGAAGCAAAATAATGCATGCCAAAGGCAAACTATGTGCCCAGCTCCAACATGCTGATTTACTATTGTGCAGGGAATGTAGTATAACTCTTAACTTTATAAAGAGCAAAAGGCAGGGCCATATTTTCATCATTGCTTTGGATGCCAACATTTGTCCATAGTGCGCAGTGGCTTTACTAGTGTAGCTTGTTGTGGTTTTTTTAAGAGTATGTTCTGTACAGCTAAATCTAGAATTTCTCTTTGACTGTACTTATTCTAACTATAGCTCTGCAGACAAAACACAGCAACTTTCTCTACCAGACAGAAGAAAGGGTAACAGCAGCTGGGACTTCCTTTTTAAAAAAATGACTGCAGCAGATGGTCAGTTTTTACAACACTAGCAAGAGGCTTAGTCTGTCAAATATCACCCCAATACTATTTCTGCAGCCACATAAAACATCCATAGAAGCTTAGACTAGTAGAGTTGGAAGGGGCCTATAAGGCCATCGAGTCCAATCCTCTGCTCAATGCAGGAAGCCACATTAAAGCATACTTGACAGATGACCGTCCAGCTGCATCTTAAATGCATCTAGTGTAGGAGAGCCCACGACCTCCCTAGGTAATTGGTTCCATTGCAGCACTGCTTTAACAGTCAGGAAGTTTTTTCCTGATGTCCAGCCAGAATCTGGTTTCCTGTAACTTGAGCCCATTATTCTGTGTCCTGCACTCTGGGATGACCGAGAAAAGATCCTGGCCCTTCTCTGTGTGACAACCTTTCAAGTATTTGAAGAGTGCTCTCCTGTCTCCCCTGAACCTTCTCTTCTTAAGGCTAAACATACTCAGTTCTTTCAGTCTCTCCTCAGAAAGAGACTTTGTTTCCAGGCCCCTGATCATCCTCGCTGCCCTCCTCTGAACCTCCCCCAGCTTGTCTGCATCCTTCTTGGAGTGTGATGCTGGGAGAGATCATCCGGAGGCATGGGGCGGGGTGCTATCAGTACGCTGATGACACCCAAATATATTTCTCTATGCCTTCAACAACATCATCAGCTAAGGATAGTGTGTCTCCTCTGAATGAATACTTGGAGGCAGTAATGGGCTGAATGAGGAAAAACAAACTGAAGCTGAATCCAGACAAGATGGAGGTGCTTGCTGTTAAAGGCCACAACCTGGGTTTGGAGGTGTGTCAACCAGTTCTGGATGGGGTTAAACCCCCCTGAAAAGACTGTGTTTGCAGCTTGGGGTACACCTGGATCCATCGCTCCAAATGCAGCTCAGATAGATGCGATGGCCAGGAGAGCCTACTATCAGCTTCGGCTGATATGCCAGCTGCGCCCCTTCCTAGAGTTGGAAGACCCAAAGACAGTAGTGCACGCGCTGGTAACTTCGAGACTTGACTTCTGCAATGCGCTGTACATAGGGCTACCTTTGTGCCTAATGCAGAAACTTCAATTAGTTCAAAATTTAGCAGCCAGGCTGGTCACCGGTACACCTAGGGGTGACTACATAACACCAATCTTAAAATCACTCTACTTGCTGCCAATTCGTTTCTGGGTGAAGTATAAAGTGTTGGTTATTATCTTTAAAGCCCTACATGGTTTGGATCCAGGTTACCTGTGGGATCGCCTTCTCCCGTATAATCCGCCCCGCACACTTAGGTCCTCTGGGAAGAACTTACTCAAGTCAGCCAGAACTAGGCTGACGAGTGTTATCCAGAGGACCTTCTCTTCTGCCGCTCCCAGATTGTGGAATGGCCTGCCGGAGGAGACTCGACAAATTAGCAGTCTTCTGGAATTTAAGAGAGCCGTGAAGACTGCTCTCTTCCGGCAGGCCTACCCAGGTGAATTTTAAGATGTTTTTAATAATGTATTTGTTTTTATCTGTTTTTATGGTTTATCTATTTTATGATTTTTATATTTATATTTATTGTTGTTCCCCGCCTCGATCTGGATGGAGAGGCGGGTTAGAAATAAAATAAATAAATAAATAATGCTCAGAACTGGATGAAGTACTCAAGATGAGGCCTAACCAGTGCCAAATAGAGAGGAACCAATATCTAGTGCAATTTAGAAACTATACTTCTATCAATGCAGCCCAACATACCATCTTCCTATTTTGCAGCCACACTAGAAGTAACCAGTATGATAAAGATTGGATGACTCTATAATGCACATAGGCTAAGGCAGGAGTGTAGAACCAAATCCAGCCCATGTGGGGGCCCAATCTGTCTCTCCAGGGTTCCCAAATGGCCATGTCCCTTTCCCCCTGACTACCATAGTTTGCTGGTTTCCCTGCTTTGGTGCAGTTTTACCCCATCCTAAAAGGCTGAAGCCTCGACAGCCAGATTGGAAGCCCAGGCAGGTTTTAAGAGTTAACAATGATCTGACAGCTTTGGAAAAAAGTGGCAAATTTCAATAATACATTTAGGCTGCAAAGTCCAGTTTGCTACTTGCAGAATCTGGGATGTAGGCTATATAATTCTGTACTCATTTACCTGGGCATGAATTCCACTGACCTTAGTGGTACTTAAGAACAAAGGCTTATCTGGTATAGCATCTTGTTTATTACAGTGGCCAACCAGATGCCTATGGGATGCCCAAAAACAGGACATGAGCACAGTAGCCCTCTCTGGCTATTGTTTCCCAGTGCCTGATATTGAGGCATGCTGCCTCTGATCCTGGAGGCAATATATAGTCATCATGTCCTGTAGCCATCGAAAGCTGCATCCTCCATGAATTTGTCTAATCCCGTTTTAAAGCCTTTAAATCCCTTTTATGTTTTTTGCCCTCACCACATTTTGTGATAGCAAATTCCATAGTTTAACTATGCACTGTGTGAAGCATTTTCTTTTATCTGTCCTGAATCTCCCACCATTCAGCTTCATTTCATGCCCTTAGGTTCTTGTATTTTAAGAGAGAGGGAGGAAGGAAGTTCTCTCTCCACTGTATTTGCTCTTTGCATAATTATATAAACTTCTATCATATTCTCTCCAATTGACTTTTTCCCCATAAAAAATTCTAAAGATTTCAATCTTTGTAACCTTTCCTCGTAGGGAAGTTTCTCCAGTTCCCTAATTATTTTGGGTACCCACTTTTTGTACCTTTTCCAGCTCTACAATATCCATTTTGAAATGCAGCAACCAGAACTGTACACAATATTCCAACTGTGGTCACATCAAAGATTTATATAAAGGTATTTTTATATAGGGAGGGTTTTTTCCAGTCCCTTTCTAATCATCCCTAGCATGCAATTCACCGTTTTCGAAGCTGCTGCACACCTGGTTAATATTTTCATTGAGCTATTCACTGACCCTTACCTGAGCAGTCACTACTAGCTGAGAACCATCAGTTGTATACATGTAGTTAGGATACCTTGCCCAACGTGCATCACTTTGTACTTACCTATACTGAACATTTGATATATTGAGTAAAATAAAATGCTGTGTGAATGGGTGATGGGACTTCCCCTTGCTCTCCTCCTCACTGCAGCCCCCAGCCCCTTCCAAATCTACTCAGAATGGCCTATCAACCTTCCAGAGCAAATTTGGCAGAACCCAGGGGGGCTACAGGGAGAGAGGGAAACTGTTTTCTCTGAGTTTTCTGTTCCCTGGAGGTCAGTAAGGTTTGGATACCACCCATTATAGCCCTTTCATTCATTTTTGAGATATCCTTTTGGTTATTTATGAATAAGGTCCCCTCTACAAGATTTCGCTTTGACGCCTGGTTGCCTGATTATGCGCAATACGGATAAGCGCATTTACTCCTAATACTTATTCACTAGAGGCGGTGAAGCGCATTACGGGCTGTATGAAACGCGCTTTAAAGTTGTTTTCATGCGGAGAATCACATGTTTACATGGCCATAAGGTGCTTTAACTCCCGCGGTAAATTTTAAGTCGCTATTTAACGCACGTTCGATAATGCGAATAATCGGAGGTAAAAAGCTCCTCAACCCTCGATTTGCGCTCCACTCTTGTAGAGGTAAAATCTGTAATGTGCCTTGAAAGTGCTTTAAATCGCTCTCGTAGAGGCACCCTTAGTCAAAAAGTACCAGCACCAATACAAATCCTTGGGAGACCCCCATTGTTTGCATCCCTCCATTATGAGAATTGACATTGATTTCTACTCTCCGCTTCCTGTGTTTTAACCAGATACTGATCCATAAGAGGACCTATCCTCTGATATCCCATGCTAAGTTTGCTCAGGAACCTCTGATGAGGGACTTTGTTTAAAGCCTTATGAAAATTTAAACACTTGAGTAAGCACGTATATGGCTTTGATCCAACAGTGTCTTTCAGCCAGCAGATGGGAAACTGCTGATGGAATGGATTTCATCTCCCTCCTGCAGCCCCCTCATGCCCCAAATCTGCTCTGGATGTTTGAGGAACTATTGAAGCAGTTTTGGGGAGAGCACAGGGGGCTACACCAGGGAGTAGAGGACTGGGAAGTTCCACTGTGTAAGCAGAAGTCTTGTTGTGCAAGTAGAGTGCTGCTGAATCCAAGCCTAGGACTGCACGGTTCATGTTGTAGAATTGAGACAATTTTGAATAGAGTTGATGTGGTACATGTTGAATAGCAGGTAGAATTTGCACTCATATACATTTTGGAATGCTTCTATTAGAGAGACTGACAACGTGAGTGTGAGAAAAGAGAGTGCCAAGAGAATTCAACAATTCTCTTCTTTCTCCTTTTCTTTACAACGATGTCAGCATTCAACAAAAGCCGGCTGCTGGCAAGTATAAAATCAAGCATCTGACTTCAAATGTGAAAGAATTTAGAAGGCTCTGCCCCACCCCCAGCCCCATGACTCAGAGCTCTCCAACTGAAATAATGTTTCCCAGCTGGGCAGCAATTTTTGGAAGGCAGCATCATTTTAACCTCTGCTTCGAAGACATGTCATGGACAAAAATTAACATCCAACTGGCATATTTATGATTTGAACAGAACTTCAAGCACAATCAAAGTAAAACTGGATTCCCCACTCCCCCAACTATTTTTGAGTCAAAGCTGAATCCAAAGGACTGAAGGAGAAGCTAGGGAGGAAAAGTGGATGAGGTCAGAAGTAGCTGTCTGTATCCCTGAGTCTACAACGTCCTTCTCCAAACTTCCCAGATGTGTTGGACTATACAACAGACATTACTGGGATTGTGGGAGCTGTAGCTCAACACATCTGGAGAGTTCCAGGTTGGAGAAGGCTAGTCTACAGGCATGGAACATTTTAGTACACTTGTCTACGAGGACATATACAGTCCATATACACAAATGTAACATGGCAATCAGCTTTACAGCTGCACTTTGGATATATTCCTCAGGCTGCTGTGCAGTGTTCTACATCCAAGGCCCCCAAGCTCCAGTCCCTGCTGGGTCACATCGTGGATCATCATCAGGATAGAACACGGGGACAGAGTTCTTGTAGTAGTGCTGGAGACGTCTGAGGAGCATTTCCACAATGTCAGGATACTGTTCTGACAAGTCATTTCTTTCCTCAGCATCAACGTCAATGTCATAGAGCCAAAGTTTCTTTGTTGGTGGGTCAAATGACAGAGCCATCGATTCGTTGAATAAAGATGGTGGTGGAAACCAGTGACTGCAGCCTATAAACAAGTACAGAGCGAATCAAAGGTTAGTTGGGGCAGCATTAGCCTCATGATTTGTTCCCAGCATGTTCACAGATCCGGCTTGTTTAATTTTAGAGAACTGGAATTGAATTTGCCGCCTGGAATTTGGTTTTCTATTGAGACCTGCCAATTGAACAAGATAACTCTAGGCACTTTGAAGAGGAATTAGACATTAATATGAAGAAGAACAGTTCCTGATATAAAATGTATGAAGGTTGGTCTGCAACAGAAATGCTTGGCAGCAGTTCATTGGTTTTTGCTTTGCTTGGCTTTTTCCACTCTCTTACTGCGTCTCATTTATTCCTAAATTGCTTTTTACACGTTTTCAGAACACACACATAAAGATCAGCAGAGAAACTATGAGTGACAAGACAGGGACAAACTGTATCATTCAAGATGGAAGAAAAAGAAGGGGGTGAAATGCGTGTAATTCACAGTTTAATACAAACCAAAGTAATTCACGTTTCCCAAACAAATTCATGAAATGGAATGCAATTCTCTTTCAATTTCCACACTACTCTGCATTTTGCAATGCGTTTTTCCAATCAATAAATGGATACAAAATGCATATAGTAGGGAAAATTGTGTACAAAAAGGCAAATATCAGGGGAAGTTGTGTACCAAAACACATATGATTTTTATGGACTTTAAACACACACACACACACACACACACACACACACACACAAACTCACAAACTTATGCAGGAACAGGACAGAACAAATTTGTGCATGAGAAAAATGTGATTCTTACAGAAAGCGAAAAACCTCAAAGTCCACCTTCTCCTGCATCGACAATCACAGGAGGTAAGCTCTTCAACTGAGGTCCTTCTCAGAGCGCTACCACCATCAGAAATTAAGTGGGTGGTAACAAGGGAGAGCACTTTTTCATTGGTGGCACCCGGTTATGGAATTCCCGTTCCAGGGAATTTTGTTCTTCACCTATATTGTTGTCTTTTAAGCACCAGGTTAAGATAATTTGTTCTCTTAGGGTGCAATCCTATGCATGTTTAGATAGAAAAAAAGCCTACAATTCCCAGCATGCCCAGTCAGTGTGGTTGGCTGGAGGGATTCTGGGAGTTGTAGGTCTTTTTTTCTGTCTAAACATACATAGGACTGCACCATTAGGTATTTTAAATGAAATTATCTTTTTAGATCTGATGGAAAAAGAAGCTATATTTTAAACACTGTAATTGAGCCATCCATTCTGCTTTCTGACTTGGTTTTGAAATTGTGATAAATATGTAAAGCACATTTCAGTCTATTCTTTTAATTATGTAATGGTATTTCATTGTAATTTCTTTATTGGAAACTCCCCAGGTGAAATACAAATACCTTCAATAAATAAATAAAGCATTAACCTGCAAGTAAATTTACATGTGGGTAATTATAGTACTATCTCAGTGCTTGAACTGGCAAGGTAGAGTTCCTATTAGCAAGTAAACTTTCTTGCAGGCATACCCCTTGATGCTTCAATTAACAAATTTTTAAGAAGACAATGCTTTACAATGTGTCTAGGCAGGCAGTGCATGTGGTAAGGTTAGTCCTACTTAAATAAAAGGCTTCCTTTTTTCTGACAGAAGTATTCTACCACCCAGCGAGAGTTCACTTGGCTTCCATCTTTCCCAGCATGTTGTGCAACTTATTACAGGAAAGCTGGTACAGTCATCCCTTACTTTTAGCCTGAGGAGGCAGGAACACTGATAATCTCTACCAGTAAATTAGCTCTTTCTTTACTCTCTGGAGCATCGATTGCTATTAAAAGTGTTAGAGTACAGAAACTATTGATAAGTGCAATAGGGGGAAGCTGAGGAAGGATGGAATTGGTATAGATAAATCTGTCAATTTCAGTTTTCTCTGTTTCTCAGTTTGCAGTTTTAATTTTGTTCAAACCGGTTTCCACAAAACAACAACAACAAACCTCCACACAAAAATTTGTATGCATTTTGGTAAACGTTTTTCTAATGCACACATTTCTGTATATAATCTTGCCTACTATATGACTTTTTTTGCAAGCCATTTTCCTTAATATAATACTTTTTATCCCCCCCCCCACAAATGTGCACATTTTTGTGTGCACTTTTTCCTAATACACTCATTTTTGTACCTATTTTAGTTCAAAGAACTGCATCACAAAATTTGGAGAAGTGTGAATACCAATGGATAATTGCGTTCCAGTTTGCATATTGATTTGAGAAATATGAATTTGGTACATTCTTAACAAAATGTGAACCAAACAAAATTCTACCCCACCCATTGGGAGGAAACAACCAAATAAAATTACCTGGATTGCCTGTGAGTAGTTTCCATCTCCCATGTCGAATTGCAGCATGTATGGAGGTATTGAAAATGGAATCTGCCCATGAAAAATAATTACACTGCAGTGAAGTCCTGCGACTGCTATATGCACCTAAATTGGAACGGAAGACTAGTTATATCCGTTGTGCAGTCATACTGTTTGTATTTAGAATACAATTAGCTGGCAGCCAATATCTAGTATTGGGAATCTATTATATATTTTGTAAAAAAAATATCTAGATTATGGCTATAAAACCACCAGAAGAAAGGCAGGAAAAAAACTCTGCAAAGTTCTGGGACCAATTTGGAAGCACACTAACCACATTCCATACAAACATACTTGTCTCACCAACCTCTGAAAAAACACCCCATCCTAGGATATAACTAAGATACCGCTCCCCATAATTTCCAAAGCAGTGTTGCTTCTGTTTTTAAAATGTTTCTGCTTTAAAAAAATAAAAGGAGCAATGGATGAATATTTAAATGGATGTGTGTGAAAAGATTCAAAAAATAAAATAAAAAGTTGGGTTCTGGGCAGCATGCCTGAAACACAGGGTTTGGCAAGAATAATGGCTGACCCAGCATTTGAATTTATAGACTTCCACCTGCAAAGCAGGGAGGAAACAGGGCTCACACAGTGGCTAAACACACTGTGGGATGTCTCTGTGAGTATTACACCTTGAGTTTATTCTTCAGGGGCCATTTGTGTGTGTATATGATTGGGCTCTGATTTCTTGTTAATACAGAGGCCTATTCTACAGCATTATTACACAAACGTGAAGATTTTGGATACTTCCAATACAATAACAGTTGGTCCCAAATTCAGATCCAGTTTAGATAGGATTTTGTTTCATATGTGAATCAGAATGACAAGTGGATAGAAGTGTGGAGAAGTTCATTCCAGATTATCTTAATTGGTGTGTAACAAAAGACATGGGTAGCTTCGTGTTCAAGCAAAGTTGTTGCATGCCACACCACATATTAGAACTTTTAAACAAAATGATGAAAGAATTAAAACCAATGATATGGACTAGATCATAACTAACCTCTTATGCTCAGGAAGCAGGAGAAGTAGGATCCTACCAAATTGAGGCCCCTGATATTGTGTGACTATCTATTATTTCTTTATTTGATTATCTATTATTTCTTTATTTGATTTGTACCCAGCTTTTCTATTAAAAATGGTGCTCAAGGCAGCTTATAGGCACAATTAGAATATATTAAAATACAATAAAATACAATAAAAACATAATAATTACCTCCGAAAAGAAAACAATATAAAACTGCACCCACTTACAAGCCAAAGGCATTCTTGAATAAAGTGGTCTTTGCCTGCTGGCGGAAGGATAACAGGGAGTGAGTGAGCTTAGCCTCCCTTGGGAGGGAGTTCCACAACCTGGGAGCAGCCACCAAAACAGCCCTCTCTTGGGTCACCCCCAAACATGCCTCTGAAGATGGCAGTCTCAAAAGAAGGGCCTCTCCAGAAGATCTTAAGACCTGGGCAGGCTCATATGGGACAAGGCGGTCCTTCAGGTAGCCTGATCCCAAGCCCAGAAACACACCGGTAGAGTGAAGCTGCTATAATAAAGGACTCAATATGTCTGTAACTGGCCCCATTCAACAGTCTGGCTGTAGCATTTGAGTAGGATTTTCTGAACAGTTTTTGAAGGCAGCCCCACATACAGCGCATTACATTAGCCCAAACAGGATGCAAGTAAGGCATGTGTGACTGTGGCCAGATCAGACATTTCTAGGAACAGACGTAGTTAGCAAACTAGCCACAGCTGTGCAAATTCACTCCTGGCCACCACATCCAGGTTCAGGGCCGAGTCCAAGACCACAGCTAAGCAGTGAGTCTAAGTCCTCAGGGGAGTGTAACCTCATCTGGCTCAGGTTGAATTCCTATTCCCTGATTTGCCTTTCAACTGACCCTTTTATCATCACATCACCTGCCCAAGGCCACTGTCAGGTTCAGTGTCAGTGACCAGCACCATTGACCCTGCTTCTGACACAAAAGGGTGGCTACAGCTACTCAGGCCTGGAGGTGGTCCTCTTAGCACATCTCCACCTCATGCTGGAGGCCAGGTGGCCTTGGCTGGCACCCACGATTGACTTGATCTGCAGTGCCTTTGGGATAGGTGCCAGCAGCAGGACTTTCCAGTTAGGCTGGATTTCTTCAATGCTGCTACACTCACACAGTCTTGTCCAGGTCACAGGGGGAACCAACCATGCAGTGGGGAGGGGGACCAAGGGCACCACAAAATCTGACATTGGCCCTGATCACTGGAATGGAAATTACCTGCATTTTTAAAGTTTAAACAACTAGTTCAGCCTTCCTCAATCTGATGCTCTCCAGATGTTTTGGACTGCAACTTCCATCACACTTGGCCATTGGCCATGCTGTCTAGGGCTGATGGGAGTTGTAGTCCAAAACATCTGGAAAGCAACAGGTTGAGAAAGTAGGATCTACCTCTATCCTGGAGGCCTAAAACCTCATTTAGAAAAAGGCTGTTTGTGTAAGGTGTGTACACATGTGATAAATGTGTGCGTACATGAGAGCTGCAAACAATGCCCCTTCTCTAGAATGGGGTTGAAAGTTTTGGTATACAGGCTTATGTTTCTTTGCCTGCACTCTGGCAGAAAAGAAAGCAAGTCTGATCATCAGCAATGTGTGAGGTCTGTGAACATGGTTCAGCCTTTAATCTGGTCCTGCCAACAATGTAAATATTATAATGAACATGTGTTCCCAAGCCTCCAGACTAATAAAATGGATGAAACCTGGGCTAACCACAATCCTATGAATCTCCTAGAAAACTGCACACACAAGCCACAGTTAATACAATTCTTCGTAACCCTATTGTTTCCAGTCTCACAAAGATGATTGATGATGATGATGATAATAATAATAATAATAATAACAATAAATATTAGGAATATTTCTATCCCACTTTTCTAGTACTAAGACAGCTTACAAAAGAAATGCAAAACTAATCTCATTCGTGGGAATCAGCATAGTCCAACTGATCGCCATCAGCCACATGTCCGATTCAATGGATTATGCACCAAGCAAAGATTTGAAGCGTAAGGGCAAGCAGCGGAAGAGATCTGGTACCTCCATGTTTGTTCACATATGTGATGCAGTTGTGTTGTTCAAAGTGTCCTGAACCCAATTCCTTCTTGTTATCTGGAAGATGTTCAAGAAGACAACCAACTTTGTCCCATAGCAGTATCTGGTACCCAGATATTGCTGTCTGATCATTTTATATTTTTAGGCCCATCGCTGTGGAAGAATATAATCTTCGCCCAAGTAAATGAAAGTGTCTGCCTTCCTTCTAAGTTGGAGAGGAATGTACCCTGTAGGCTTTGACCTGTGTGGCTTCGCCGACCATCAAGGTTGGCACTGGATGTCTGAATAAGTACTCATTGGCCTCTTGTAAATGATACATGCCATCCAAATGTTTAGATATTGGTGGCACAGTGGAGAGGTCCTTCCATTATTGTTTATTGGTTTCCGTTTCCTCTAATGCAGAGAGTAGAGGAATGGCCACGGGTCTGAAGGTTTCTGCATTTACCACATCAAAGATGGAGTCTTGAACTGCGGATGCTACCTGGACCTAGAAACTCATGTGCTGAGTTTCTAGGTCCAAAGCCTCTGCCATTCTGAGAATCTGGTTGGAGAATTGTCCTAGACCCTCTGATGAGGATATGGCTTCATTGGAGCCAATGATCGCAACTGGTGATGAGATGGAGAAAGGGCAGGAAGTCTGAGACGTAGTATCCAACTGGTAACCTTCCATCCCAGACACTGGATACTCCCCTGGAGGGACCTGACATGATTGGCACCTCTCCTTTTCTTTGACGGAGAGTAATTAAAAACACCAGTATCGATCTGCACACCACGTTGTAGTGTTGCCAGCGACTGCGTAGGAGACCAGGCAATCTGTAACTGTTTAGTTTGTGGCTGCAGTAAGGTTGGCCAAACATTCTGTCACTGAGCTGGCTGTAGCTGCTAGACAGGTGGAAAACAGGCTGGATAGCCTGCGGTTGAGCAGACAGTGGTTGCTGAACTGGGAGCATGAAGGAAGCCAAGGTGGGAGGAATAACCTGCTAGTTCGAAGGTTTCAACACTGTAGCCAAAGGCTGTCAGCAGTACAAACTTTCTCCCCAACAGGGAGGAACATGATGGTGAAGGTAGTATGGGCCATAAGGTTCATCAGGAAAATCAACTCAGTCCTGGGATCTCTTGTATGGCATATCCCAATTGTAACATCTGTTCCACTCAGAGAATGGGGATCTAGACCATCGTTGATATCAGTTCCACTGGTCAAAACTAGGGGCATGACCTCTTATAGAGAAGAATGAGCTCACTGAATCTGGAGAACATGGATGCTGTCACCACCTGTGCCATAGAGGACCTGATCGCAGTGACGAGGTGGTCAAAGAAATGGCTCCGTTGGAGATGGGTCTTGAATCTCACCTTCCAATGTAGATGTTATCGGAATGAGTTCCCTCTCAGAGATAGGATTCACAATTGCGATGGGTGAAAACAACATTGGTGGTGCAGCAGATACAATTGTTGGTGTGGGCGTCGACATTCAATCAGTCCACATTGGCAGTCCACATTGGCAGAGCAGCGGGAGCCACAGCTGGCAGACTGAACACGAGAAAAACTCCCTAATGAGGCACATGTAATGGCGGTCAAAAGAGAACTGAAGGAACAAGTAGGAACCTGATAGGGACATGTGCACTGGGATGGCAGGGGAGAGGTTCCAGCCAAAATTCCTCATCTATTGAAGCTTCTCAAATCGAGGCTCCACAGAGGTGCAGATGCCATATGTGTGATGCATACAGACTATGAAAAAGAAGATGGTTTTTCAGGTATCCTAGCCCTAAGCCATGTAGGGCATTAAAACAGCCCTGTAAATAAAGCCACAAACATTATTAGCCTGCAAACAAAACAAACAAACAACTTTACTAGCCTATTGTGTGCTGGAGAGGAGGGACAGGACACTCCATCCCGCCTGCAACAGTCCAGAGCATTTTTCCTTCCTCTTGCAGCTTGCTTAGTTTCTATGCTGGATGCAGAAGAGGGACAGAATGTTTGGTACCTCCTCCATCAGCCTGCTCATTTGCCTGCATGCAATTCTTTGTTAGCTATGACAACCAGGCAAACGCTTAAATACAAGGCTGCATTAAATGATATCACTTAACCTTAGCAATTATCTAGCACTTCACGTTGTTCAAAACACTTCATGTATATCATCTCAGTAACCCTTAGAACAGCAGCTATGTAAGGTAGGTTATCATTATCACTATCACCCCATATTGCAAAAGAGAGTTGAAGACATAAGATGGTGCTTTGCCTAAGGCTAACACAGGATGGGTTGAGGTTTCCTCCTACTTTCTGATAATAGGCAATTCATCTGTACCCTTAACTATACATGCCGTGTTTTATTAGGTGGTGAGTGAGGTCACTTATGTAGAAAAGCTCCTTTTTGAAAAGTACTGGTGGTGATTAAACGTTTCCATAAGATTTGATATGCTCTCTTAGAATAGGCACTTTCCCACACTGTTTATAACTGTAAAATAAGCCAGTCCAATCCAGTCCACTTTAAACTTCCAGAGTAAATTATGCTGGTTTATGTTTTTCCTTGATCTCTGTAAATTTCATTATACTTTTACCAGTTTTGCTGCTCCTCTTTCAACATGGGACAGGAATGAAAGGAAAAGATTGCCAGACACAAGCTGACTTAGAAAATCGTGAGGTAAAGAACTGCACATGGTATTTATTATCTGGGCCGGAAAATCCAAATCTTTCATCATTTTGTGTACATTCCATATGACTTGTTCCAAATTGATTCAAACTTTTTGATTTTCAATTTACAAAAGCAAACATCTCAGACAATATACTATGACCATAATTTATTTTTAAGAGGTTTCATGAAGGCTGATATCTATTTTTGTATGGAGGTACAGGGCAGAGAAAAAAAGAAATAAAAACCAGAGTTTCAAGCGAGTTATCGAGGAACAACTGAATTAAAATCATAACCCCTCTGGCCTACCCATTCATCCCAACTGTAACAAAGTCTAGGTACAGGTAACTATATTTCTTACCCTAACCTTCTCCCATAAGAATGTAAGAACAGCGCCCTCAGGAAGAATCCTCTTACAAGGTGGGGATATACTGCAGCACTGTGTGGCCCTTTGATAGACCTCTGTCCTCAATGAATTTGTCTAACCCCCTTTTAAAGCCATCTAAGCCCATGGTCATCACCACATCCTCTCTGCAACAGTGAGTTCCATCAATTAATGCTGGGTTGTGTCAGATGTACTTCCTTTTGCTTGTTCTGAACCTACTGCCAATTTGAATATTATGGGAGAGAAAGAAACAGTTTTCTCCCCCCCCCCCCATCATGCTTAATTGAATAAATTTCTATCATGTCCCCCACCAAACTCCCATCCTCATCCTCCCCTTCCTCTGCTGACTCCCTGGCACTTGAAATTTATATCATTAAGATTGTGTAGTACAGGGTTTTGCCTTTATCAACAGGTTACTCTGCTTACTCTACACAAGCGGCCAGAACTTCAGGCCAACCCATTGTATGCAGTGCCGGCTCTAGGTTTTGGACAGTCATTCAGCAAAACACCCTCCATGGACTCTTCTCACAGTGAGCCACCGGATGCTACTGCTTGTCATCCTTTTTATCATTGCCAGCATTTGCTTGCTTGACAGGCAGAGCGCCAAGGAGCAAGTAGGCAGTGGCATTTACTGCTGCTGCTCCTCCTCCTCCTCACCACCATTGTCTGGTCCAGAGTGAGAGACAGGTGAACAAGCAGGATGGAATGAAGAGGAGAAGTAACTCTAGTGTGCTTTTGACAGTTCTGGAGTGTGGGCTCTCAACAGCTGCCCAATCAGGCCTACTCTTGATGCCAGCCCTGACTGTGTTTATAAATGTATGTCACTCTATAAATGTGTGTGTATATATATATATATATATATATATATGTAACATGGTAGGGAAAAGAGTATACACCACTTGGTGGGGGAGCAGAAAAAAATATGCCCCAGCATGCATAGAGCTCATTTGCATATGGGGCAGAGTGGTGCATATGCCCTTCTGGGACTGCTAGGAATAGTTAAGAGACAAAAGGGATGGTAGGAACCCTTGTGTTTCCATCTCTGTCAGCCATCCACACTATGGGTGCAGACTGGGTGCTGGCTCACCCTGAGTACAAGGACCCTTGGAGAACAGGGTTCAGGAATCTAATCAAAACAAAAGGGTTAGACTTCCTCTGTGAAGAGAATAACTGAACCTGACCAGTTTCCTGCTGAGAGCAGTTTCTGGCTGACTGGACAAAGAGCTAAGCTAATTCTGTTACCTGTTGGACACATTCTTTGGATCAACAGAAGAGCCAAGCTAGCTCCCTCAGCTCCATATTCAATAATGAATTACTAAATCTCACTAAAATCCTCCTAAACTCAAGTTACTATTTACAACAACACTATTACAATGCTCTATTAAACCTACAATTACCGTTGGTAATTACATCCTTGTTCTAATCCACCCCAGTTCCTTTTGCTCCATCTAATCCACCCCAGTTCCTTTTGCTCCATCCCAATTACTGTTACTGCCACCTACTAATAGAGATTGTCATTGCAGTACACCCCTACTGCTGCCAACTGCTAGTACAGATCCTCATTGCAATGCTCCCCAGTTCCTGTTGCTACCACCTCCTGGTGGAGATCTTTCTCACAGTACACCCCAGTTCCTGTTGAGCCCCTTATTGCAATGCTCCCCAGTTCCAGTTGCTGTTAGCCAGTCCAGCTTATTGCAACGCTCCTTAGTTCCATTGGCCTACTACCTAAACCGTGGGCAGGAGGAGTTGGTTTCTATTGCTAAACTGGAATAAACACAAGCACTTATACCTCAAGTGTGTGAGTGTGAGGTTGCTATTCAAACAGTCCTAAATCGGTGGCTTGAGCCAGAGATCCACAAGGGAAGAACAAACCACCCCTAGACACAGAACCCAGCCCTGGGTGCTGACCCAAGGGATATATATATATATATATATATATATATATATAGTTTTTCAATTGTACAGACCAATCTTAAATAATTAAAAAGACTGGGGCTATAATTCTATGCACACATACCTGGGAGTAAACCCCATTAAAAGTCAGTGGGACTTACTTTGGAGTAGACATGTATGAGACTGCACTGTACATTGCAGATGAAAGAATGGGTTTCTGTAGAGATTTAAAAATGTAACAGTGATTGCAGTTCTATACAACTGGATGGGTAACACAGGAGCAACATTTTAATCGAGGGACTGTTATTTATATTTCTTATGCGTATTCACTCACTCCTTCAATTAAAGCTCCAGTAATAAGCATCATTGGCAGAACCATAAAAAGATGAGATATAAATAGGCAGTATATGTATTTAAAAAAGCCCAGGAAAACGAACCAAATACATTCATTCTTTAGTCTGTGATTAAGATGATGAGAGAGAACTATACTGAGAAGGTTTCCCCCCACTTTATGGCAAGTGATCAGAGAGTACATAGTTTTGGTGTAATACAGTATTTAGTGAAAACCCAGCCACAGAAGTTGAGGCATTCTCTATTCCAGTGTACTTGTGGTCTTCTGTGCCAAGACTCAGGCAGTACAATTTGGGGCCTAGAAAGAAACTGTGGAGGAGACTGAAACCATGTAAATGTAATACTTCATTTGGAAGCAGAGCCATGTCCAATCACTTATTCCAAAGGACTTGTCATATGAGCTTAGTTTCCACAGGCAACCTTTTTTGCTTGCCACCCTTCACTGACCATGAGCAAAAATGAAAAAATTTGCTAACAGTGTGGAAGATTATTACATGATTGCGACTGGCTATGTATTACGACTGACAAAACAGGGTTATTCATCAGCAACACCTATTCTTCTTGAGGTCTGCTCGGCAGCCATGCCTATGGAATTGGCCCAGACAAGCCACAACACTTGAGACACCTGCACAACACCTGAGTCACTTATCACAGAGACATTTCTTAGAACCACCTTTGGTTGCTTATAGTGGGGAATGTTTGGGGGATTTGTGCCTGGATACAGTTACACATATACAACTTTGTTCCTTCTGTTTGCTCCCATATTTAGGAAACTGGTGAGCTATATCCCATACTGGCAAAGGTGATATGAGATTGTTTGGAAAAGAAATGTGTTATCCCTTGTTTGCACATCAACCAGGACGACAAAACCCATTTTATATATTTTTCTATGCCTTCGACAACAGCGTCAGCTAAGGATAGTGTGTCTCCTCTGAATGAATGCTTGGAGGCAGTAATGGGCTGGATGAGGAAAAACAAACTGAAGCTGAATCCAGACAAGACGGAAGTGCTTACTGTCAAAGGCCCCAACCTGGGTTTAGAGGTGTGTCAACCAGTTCTGGATGGAGTTACACTCCCCCTGAAAGATTGTGTTCCCAGCTTGAGGGTGCTCCTAGATCCGTCGCTCCAGATGACAGCACAGATAGATGCGACGGCCAGGAGTGCCTACTATCAGCTTCGGCTGATACGCCAGCTGTGCCCTTTCCTAGAGTTGGAAGACCTAAAGATGGCAGTGCACACGTTGGTAACTTTGAGGCACGACTTCTGCAATGTGCTGTACATAGGGAAACTTCAACTAGTCTGGAAACTTCAACTAGTTCAAAATATGGCAGCCAGGTTGGTCACTGGTACACCTAGGGGTGACCACATAACACCAATCTTAAAATCACTCCACTGGCTGCCAATTAGTTTCCGGGCGAAGTATAAAGTGTTGGTTATTACCTTTAAAGCCCTACATGGTTTGGGTCCATGTTACCTACAGGATTGCCTTCTCCCGTACAATCCGCCCCACACACTCAGGTCCTCTGGGAAGAATTTACTACAGTCAGCAAAAACTAGGCTGACAACTGTTACCCAGATGACCTTCTCTTCTGCTGCTCCCAGACTGTGGAATGGCCAGCCAGAAGAGATTCGCCAACTGAACAGACTCCTGGAATTTAAGAAAGCCATAAAGATTGATCTCTTCCGGCAGGCCTACCCAGTTGAATTTTAAGATGTCTTTTAATAAGGTATTCATTTTATATGCTTTTAATTATATATGTATTTTATGGTGTTTTGTATTTGTTGTTGTACCCTGCCTCGATCCAGAGGGAGAGGCGGGTAAGAAATAAATTTGTATTATTATTATTATTATTATTATTATTATTATTATTATTATTCAAAGATTTCAGGTTGATTAACTAGCTTTAAGCCAGGGCTGGCCACATGTGGCCTGTGGGAATCATGAGGCTCCTTTGGCCTTCTTTTGCAGCCCCTACTGCTGCTGCTGAAGTTACCACAGCAGGTCAGAGCTTTTCCTGGAGGCAGTAGAAGCAACTACACCCAACCTGGGGACCTGCCTGAAGACTAGCAGGACCCCAAGGGAGATGAGGATGCCTTGCCACTCCCCAAGCCACCATAAGAAGAGCCCTGATGCTGGATCAGACCGATGCTCCAACTAGTCCAGCACTCTGTTCACACAGTGGCCAACCAGCTGTTAACCAGGGACCAACAAAGCAGGACATGGTGCAACAACACCTCCCCACCCATGTTCCCCAGCAACTTGTGCATATAGGTTTACTGCATGGTGGATTGGTCCCAACACTGGGCTTTAGGGAGATTTTTCTATCTTTACACACACAAAGTTGTACCAGTAGGAGGAACAACTTACAGTCCTCTTCCTCCTCCTTTTCCTCATGCAGGGGTGGGGGGGAGGCGAAAGAGAGAAGAAACCCAGCCTGATGAGATGGAGTGATGCCTCCACCCAGATACATCAGTAATACTAAAAATTATCAAGGGATCAGTGCTTTCTTTTTAAGAGAGGGGATTAAAATAAATTCAAGCAGTCTATCTAATATATTTAGAAATACAAGTTTGCAGTAGGACAGACCGACCACAAATTATAAATGTATAGGGATCTAGGAAGAGGAGAAAGAGAAAGCTTGGGGCCAGAGTGTACAGGAGGGGGAGGGGAAGTCAGTAACAAAGAAGTAGTAACTGACCAACCTTTTTGTAGCCTTTTGCATAAGCCCCTACTTTCCATGAGGTACTGCAACTGAGCCTGTAATTAAATTTATGCATGTTTCTCTGAAAGAATGCTGCTTCCCTGCCTTCCTCTGTTGTTTATTCTCTGCCAAATTTTAGATTGTACGCTCTTTCGGGCTGGGACCTGTCCTCTTGTACTGGAAGCAAGGCTAAAGCAAATTGGCAGGAGTACACAAGAAGCTCCTAAAACACCGCAAAGGATTCCTTAAGGAAATAAATAAATACAGACCTGGGTCTACCCAGGAAATATGCAAAAGCATTTTACTGCGTTAGATGCCTGAGGTTCGGAAGCCCCAAATTCCTTATGCAGATGCTGAGCATAGTGAATAAGATACAACTGTTTACCTTTGCTATAATCCATATGAAAGAAGAGGCACTTTGGGCCTGAAGAATAAGAAGCTATATTACTTTGAACGGTGCTACAGGCCTTTATGGAGGACATGCCTAAAGCACACTTTCAGCTATGGCCTTTATTATTTCCTCACCACCCCCACTCCAGATTTCTTTTTAAAGCATGGAAGTATACATTGTGTTCCTTTGCATATGGAAATATAACCAATAGCAGGAGGTATGTACAGGGTAAAGAAAAAATTAAATACATTGTTCCACTCGATAATTAGAAACATTCAAATATGGTACTCATTTAAGCCCCAGATAATGTAAACAAAAAGTTTTGCACGTACATAGAGCAGAGGAGAGGAACAACTAGTTTGGAATGGAGTATTTTTCCGAAAGGCAGCTCATTAACATATAAAAAGACAAATGTTTTACAGAGGATCTCTCTCATTGCACCTTTCCCCCCAATACTATAACTTCCATGCAAGGGAAGCTGTCCATTAGAAATATTCAGCCCTTCCCTGATGCACCATACCAAGTGCCTGTTTCAACACTAATGGGACTGCATTATTAGCCACCAGGAACACACTTCATTTGAACATATGAAACTGCCTTATACCAAGGCAGACCTACACTGACTGGCAGCATAAATCCAGGGTTTCAGACAAGGATCTTTTCCAACACTACCAGAGATTGTACCTGGACCTTCTGTTCTACCACTGAGCTATAGGCCTTGTTGCAACTAAAAAAAGTTCGCAATCAGGAACAAAAATGAGGTGAATTGAGCTTTGAGTTGAAAATAACCACCTATGACTAGAGGATGACAGAACCAATGATTTTCACCTCAAAGTACACAGCCAAATGCACACATATATCATGAAAATGCACATCCCCCATGTGCATTTTCTTAAAGTGTACATTTCCCCAATGTGCAGATTTCTTGGACACGCACACAAGTTCGAGAACATGTGGTCACTTTTGGGCGTGCGAACAGGACAAATTCTGGTCCAAAACAAAATTCTCGTACACCCTATGACTCAAGGACTGCAAATATTTTTTTATGGTTTTTGTGGAGCCCTAAAAGCACTTTGCTAGAAGGAAGCTTATTCTCTATATAATCTTTATTGCATGGCTCAGCTTTTTGGGTTGGGTCACCCAAAACTTGATAAATTGAGCTGTATACTTCATAATAGATAAGAAACACTGGGATTGTGATTGTGTAGAAAGAGTCCTATGTTTTGGTTTGGGTCCTATGTTTTGCAGCTCAGTGCTGTGTATATTTGCCTTGTCTTTGAACCTTTATCTTTTAAAGTAAAATGAATTAGAACTGGTAAGCTAATCCTTTTGAGAGTCTTTAACTGCATCCCACAAAGAAGTGGCCCTCATCACTCGCTTTGACACAGTTCGCTACCTTTCTCATGTTATGTCATTTTGCTTCCTTATCGAGTTTGCTGGCACACTTAATAAATGCAAATGTTTTCTTCTTCTTTCTGTTGTTGCTCTTTTTTAGCTAAGCCAGAGATGTATTCCTTATTCTCTTCTATGATTTGTAGCAACTGGGTTTTTCAATACCTTTTGTTACCCAACATCTATTTCCCCCTTTTATTCATTCAGTAAAGTTTAAAACTTTACCCTTGTATATTACTTGGGTAATACAATTGCAATACAATTTAGCAGCTAAGCAAGTTCAAAGTTTGAAACATTACACAGTTGCTATTCTTAAGTCAAGCTTAAGCACTGACTTTGAGTTGGCAATTCACAAATTCACTATTTGTCTCCGGGGGAAATCATTACATAGCTTTGTGGCAATTGACATAAAGCTTCCAATTCTGGCTGCAACAGTTCTCACGTTAGGGACAGTCCTATCATTAGGTAGAGTGATTTTGGATAACATAAAAGGACAGCAAATTGTTAGTTATTTGATTTATTATTAGTAGTATATATATTTTTACTCTCAGGAAGAAATACTTGTGGAATTTTCTGTCTCAGGTGCCAAAATAACTTGGTTAGCCTTGGATACTAGGCAACTTGACTTTGGGAAGAGTGTGAGTATCGTTTGCTATTCCACCTCAGGTGGCAAAGCATCTTGTGCTGACCCTTGTGCTGAAGGAACATGAAGCAGAGCCGGTTTAGACAACTGAAGCTGGTGGGAGAGCTGATACATGGAGAGCTGGTTTCTCATATATGTGGGACTCAGGCCATGAAGTTTTGCCTTAGGCATATTCATACTAAATGTCTAGTGATACCAATTCCCTGCTTGTATTTTAAATTACACATACAGACAGAGTTTGGAGAAGGGGCAGGAAAATGGTACTTCCTCTGTAATCTACTGAATAAATCAACTATGTTGCCTCCAGACGGAGAGGCGGGTAAGAAATAAATTGTTATTATTATTATTATTATTATTATTATTATTATTATTATTATTATTTTCTCTTGGGAAAACCAGCCTTCTAGTGCTTGCATCACAGTTTTTATATCTGTCTTCAAAGTAGCCAAAAGACTATAACGTTTTTTCAAATAAATAAATAAATGCAAATTTAAGCTGTCCAAGAAGCATCATATAATCTCCACTATATCATACACTTTTCCCAAATATTGGTGACCCAAGGTGTATTTCCCAAAAAGAATGCTTTAAAATTCATGGTTCCATGACCATCTGGGCTCTAAGATGTGTTTGCTGTCACAGTTATCCTCAACAGAAACACAGTTCTGCTGAAACATTTAAAAACTAAAAGGAAAGGGTTTTTTTAGTTGTGCTTGTAAAATAATTGCTTCCAGAATGTTTCCACTCATTAGTTCAAGATTTCAGCAGTGCTCTGCCAACAATGGTTTTTCTGTTCCAGTTACATCTGTACAAAAGGATGGAATATTCATCCTTTATTCCCCCTTCTCATATGTCTAATTTTCTTCTTAAAAGAAGTTTTAAAAACTTGAGTAGACCAAGAGTCCATTCAAACATGTTATTTCTGATGTAATACTGTTCTCTTGTGGGACTATACCACTTCAGAGATTGCAGTCCCACAGGTGGATGAGTTGGAGGATCACTTATCTAAAAGAAGTGTCATATCAAAATTTACCAACAAACATATGGTGAAGATATCGGAGAGAAACCTTCTATCCTTGCCTTTGCCCTGAGATATTAGGTTTCTGAGCACAGGAAGATTTCAACATGTGGCTGTTTGTGTCCATTCAGAGGTGGTATAGTCTGATAGCTAGGACTGTTATCACCAACTCAGTTGCATTTTTTAAATTGGCTTTGAGTTTGCACCAGCATTTTCCTATTGCTTTCTTTTCTCTCCAGAAACTTTGGGGTTTAGTCTTTGGAATTGGGAGCAAGGAGACCATTTGGAATGGAAATTATGCAGCCTGGGAAAGCCCATGCTGCTATCATTCCTGCCAGGACATGGACTCTGCTCAGCACAATATAATGAGCCCAATCCACAGGTGAAGATAGTCACCAGTACAGGCTCATTCTAGGCACAATGTTGCTGTTGATCCTATCAAGTATGCATTCTGCAATGGTGTAGTGGAGCCAAATCTCATGCGGAAACAGTGCCGACATTTTTTTATTAGCAGGGATGTTGATATCATCTGCCACAACCTGTAACACTTTGGATTTCTTGTATGAATATGTCTAAGGCACAACTTCATGGCCTGAGTCTCAAGTATACCAGAAACTGTCTCTCCTTGTTATCAGCTCTCTCACCATCTCCGCATCGTCTTTTGGTGCTTTAGGCAAGGTGATATTTTGGCAACCCATAGAGTGACAAAATCTGCCACAGATGACATCATCTGTTCCCTCTGAATTTAGGCCTCCATTACACCTAATCTCCCCCGTGGTTTGCCTCCACATTTCTTTTACCTTTGAGGCAGAAGCACGTCAAGGTTATGATCCCTTTCACCTGAATAGCTGCTCTTTTGCTCCTTTGCTCTCCACTCCACCCCCTTCTCTTTCTCCCTTCAGTCAGGTCCAGTCAGATGAGTACTTCAACCAGACCACCTTTCTGCCAGGCAAAAATGGAATGACCCTTTAGTCTGGCTCTTTGGGGGCATTGAGGGAGTACAATCCTGTCTCTGCAGAGATTTAGGCATTGTATGATTTTTAAAAAGGCTTTTGAGCCTGGGATGCAAGGTTTGGGTATTATATCGAGGCTTGGAGCCAGCTGCTTTTCCCAGCCAGGACCTGATGTAATCCATTCAAGCCCCCAGTTCCTTTAAAATTACATGGAGGCTTAGGGCGTTTTCAATGTGCTTAGGGAAAATAATCCAGACTTTTAGCATTCTAGGAAAGGCTGGGGAAGAGGCGGGTGTCAGCAGGACAGGCACGGCGTCATGTGAGTACCATGCTGCAAATCCACACACCAGGCATAGTGAGAGTGCCCTAAATCAATAGTGTGATGGAGCTTTTAGCTGCAATCCTCACAGTAGCTGGGGGCAGGATGAATTTTCTCAGCAAAATAATATTTAGTTTGGAGCTGTTGTAATGCAAAGTATTTTGGGAGGACCTGGTCTTGAGCTTTATAAAAGACCTGCTCCTGGCATAGATGGACACTTCTAAATCAGTTTGTTGGTATGGGTCAACACAGCAGCCTGAATTTTTGGCCTCTCTTTAGGGGTGTGGTTAAGGGGACTTATGAGTACCTGTACTTCAAATTTACCATTACACCCCTGGCATTTTGTGTCCACATGCTGGCACTGTGATACCACCCACCCCCTTTCTGCAGTGCAGATTTTCCAAGTGAAAAGAGCCACCGATATTCCTGTCTTACAAAAAATTAAGAGAAAGTACTACTAAGCTTAGAAATAAATGTATAGAGGGACATGCCTTGTTGAAGAACAATAATTATAACTCTTTGCAAAGGGGGCTTATGTATTTATTGTTTATTTAACCCACTTAAATAAACCCACTCAGAAATGCTAGGAGTTGTAGGACTTTTTTTCTGTCTACAACATGCATAGGATTGCACCCTTAGTTGCACATTAGTCCAACTAAAATCAATGTGGAAAGTTAGACCTGACTCAAGTCCCACTGATTTCAATGTGAACTAAATGCAAACATTTTCGTTTTGATCCCACATAATTCCATCATTATAAATATGTGACAGACATCACTGAGAATACTGTGCGCAGTTCTGACTGCCCCATCTCAAAGCTGGAATAGGTACAGGAATAGGCTCATCTAAAATGATCAGATGAACTTGAACATTTTCCTCATAAAGAAATGCAGAAGACTTTTGGGGATGTTTTAATTTGGATAGGTGGAAGACATGACAGAAGTTTATAAAATTACGAGCAGAGAAAAAAATATTCCGTATCAAAATATTAGATCACAGGGTGACCTAGTGAAATTGATTGGCAGTTTAGGGTTTGAAGGGTAAACAAAAGAAAGCTTGTCTTCTTATGCCACATAATTAGGTTATGGAGTTCCTTGCCACACAAGCCCTCTTTGGGCATTCAACTATATGAACATGCAAGATGGGAGTCCTTTCTCCAGATAACCATGCTTTACATGAGGATGCTCAGGGGTGGATCTTTTACATGACATGCTACCTGATCCTTTCAACTGGAAATGGTAGGGCTTGAACAGGAACCTTTCACATGCACCTCAATGGCTGCTCCCAAACTGTGGAACTTCTGCTGAAGGAGGTTAGGTTGGCTCCCTCTCTGCTGTCCTTCTGCTGGCGGATGAAGACGTTTTTATTAAAGCAGGCTTTTGGCATGTAAGCTGTTCTGTTTCTATTCTTTTTTTTGTGTGTCTGTTTTATTTTAAATTTAAACTTATTTTAAAATGAGCACCATTTTGTTGGTGGAACGGTGGGGTATAAATCAAATAAATAAGTAGCTGCTCCCTTCCCCAATATTCCTCTGATTATGTGGTGCTGTGGAAAACAAGTTAGGATGGCTGTCTCCATCATACCAGCTTATGAGCTCCCAGGAATGCCTAGTTAGCTCATGTGGGGAGATAAAATGCTGAAGTTGCTGAACCTTTGCTCAAAAGGGCAATTCCTATGTGGGACCATTGAGAGTTACACCAAGTATAGTGGAGATTGCAGGAGAGGGGAAATGAATGTAAGAGAATTCCAAAGATCCAACTTCCAATTTTGCATCACTGCAAATTCAGAGAGCATCAATGACAAAACTGGGGGTTGTGGGTTAGCTTTAAAAACAAAGAGCAATACAGATGGTTCCCAGACCAGAAAGGTTTGTGTTTGTTTTTCACTAATTTTTTTTGTCGTTTTCTAAATCATGATATATGAAAACAATTATTTCCCCTGAAGGAGGAGGATGCTGAAATGTCAAGGGCTCCTTCAGGCTCCACTGGGATAATGAATTATTGGAGAAATAAAATTTTTTGCTACTTCAGTGAAGACATTTTGTGACCTTTTGTAGCTTTATGGCGATAATGAATTTTCTGCAGAACTCAGACACTTTCAGTTACTCTATTAAAATAAGAATGCTTGAGGAATAGATGTGACCCTGACCTTTGAAAAATTAATGGAATACTGATTTTGAAGGAACTGATGAAAATCTGGTTATTATCTAGACCCATATTTATTACTGTCATGCCAATAATGCCCGGATGTAAATATGATAAATATATAAATATTAAAAAACTAAACAATGTTCTCTAGCCATCTTAACTCAGCAGTTGAACTATTAACTATTGGTATTTAGATACAAGTCCTCTAACTCATCTTTTTCATGTGGATAGTATCAGTTTTTATACAAAGATGTTTTAGTTCAAGATGAAAGACTTTGCAAGTAAGGGTGCAATCCTGTGCCTGTTTACATAGAAAAAGGCCCTACATCTCCCAGTTGGTAGTTGTAGAACTTATTTTCTGTCTAAATATGCACAGGATTGCACCCTAAGTAAAGTAACAGTAACAGTATGGACAGGATAAGCTCCAGATCTTATCTTCTAATGGCATGTAAAGTATAAAATAACCAGGTTTTGCCATGAGTTCAAATTCCCCTGATTTCATTTACCAAATCTTGTTTTTTTCTTAAGACAAGAAAAACCATATTTTAAAAAATCTATAAACAATCCCAATTTGGAAAAATCACAATATGCTCTTTTCTACAGCTTAAGTTGTTAACCAATGCTTAAACAAAAGAGAATAAAGATACTGGAAAATGACAAGAGATAGGTTTCATGTCAGTGTTACCTAAAAGACTTAAACAAATGTTAAAGGAAAGAAAATAATTAAAAACCAAGGTAGAAAATCTAGATAACACATTGATTCAGGAAAACATATACTGTATGTATCTGAACAAGTAAAGCTGCACTTTGTCTATCTAGCCCAGTAGTGTCCAGTCTGACTGGCAATAGCTCCCTAGGGCAGAAGTGCACAGAAGGTAGATCTAGATCTGTTGATAGATCTCTGGGTGATTTGTAGTAGATCAGCAAGGATTTCTGATTCTCATTTGTTTAACAATGGTAATTCCATAGTGCACTATGTGAAGAAGTACTTTCTTTAATCTGCCCTGAATCTCCCACTGATCAGCTTTGAGGGATGAAACCAAGTTCTGGTATTTTGAGAGAGGGAGAAATATGTCTCGCCACACCATGCAAAATTTTGTACACATCTATCTGGTCTTCCCTTGCCCTTTTTCTTTCCAAGCTAAACAATCCAAGCTCTTGTAACCTTCCCTCAAAGGGGAAATCCTCCAGCCCATTGGTCATTTTAGTTGTCACTTTTTGCATTTTTTCCAGCCCCATAATATCTTTTTTTAAGTATGGTGACCAGGACTGTACACAGTATTCCAAGTGTAGTTGCACCATAGATTTATATAAAGACAGTATAATATTGGCAGTTTTATTCTCAACTCCTTTTCTAATTATGCCTAACATGGTGTTGGCCTTTTTAACAGCACCCACAGACTGTGTTGACATTTTCATTGCGCTGTCCACCATAATCCCAAGATCTCTTTCTTCGTTTGTCACCTTCTAGCTCAAATTCCATCAGGTTATACTTGAAGTTGGGAATTTTTTGCCCTAACGTGCATCACTTTGCACTTGCTTACAATGAATCACATATGCCATTTGGATGTCCATTCTCCTAGTTTGGGGAGCTCCTTTTGGAGCCCCTCACAATCCCTTTTTGTTTTAACCACCCTAAATAATTGGGTGTCATTGGCAAACTTGTACACTTCACTGCAGGAAAACAGCTGCTGGTGCACTACCATCTCTCTAGGGCCACTCCTCCCACAATGCCTCACTTTGAATAAGGAAGTCTTAGCCCTGGAAATTTCATGGTAACTGGTCAGCCACTGTGAAAAACTATTGAAAAGGGTAGGAGGAAAGTGCAGGAGGTGGGGGTAGCTGGATTAGCACAGGTTTTGGATTGAGGTCTTTCATGACCCATGCTATATGATCCTTTTGACCAGAGATGCCAGGGATTGAGCCTGGAACTCTTCTACTTTCAAAGCACAGGTTCTACCACTGAGCTACGATCCCTCTTTCAAACAGACTCTGGAAGTATTTACAATTATGTGCAGCATATCACATAGCTCATTCCAGCCATGTAGAAATATTTTAAATTATTTCTTTCTTGTACAGGTAATTCTACCACCTTGCATTTTACTGACCCCTTGCTCCCTTCTAGTAGGACATTATTTATAACCTAGCATATGGATATAGTATAATCTTATTTGGAGTTTTGGACTAGATGACCTGTATGTACTTTGCAGCCCTGCAATTCTGAAGTTTCAAGTTCACCAGCTCAGCAGCAGGAGATCGTATGGAAATATAGAGTTTAACACATTTACTCTTTTAGGTTTCAAATACAGTCAGGTATTAGCTGTGCATGAAGAAAATGTTCTTCCTTTGATAGAGAAAGTAAAGATATCCCCCCATGTTTTTGTACTCACAAAAGCAGTACATGCTATTTATTTCCACTGTGGGTTTTTTTTAGATGAATTGTATATTTTCTCAACAACACGGAAAAGAAATATGAATGGCACAAATCAATTCGGCTATATAATAACTCACAGTATCTTTTTTAGCCCTTGTGCAGCATGTGAAAAATGGAGCCCAGAGGAGCTAACTGTCCCGTAATCAAGACAAATTCTTCTAGTATTCTTGCAGATGCAATATATAATGTCACTAGAATTCAAAGGTGATTTATTATAAACTAAATATCCACATATTATAAAATATTACTGAAACATGAAATGGGCAATTCCATAATAAATTATGGCACCAATTCAGCTGAGCACAGATGTTGTGCAGGTATACATGAAAATGAAATCACTGGCAGCATGTGCAATTTTGTGGAACAATGTAGAAAGTTTATTAGACTACAGTATCCACACACACCTAGAAAGAAGTGTGAATCAAATCAGCGCATGAGAAGAATAGTGGAGTCCCACAGAGATCTGTATTGGGACCAATGCTTTTCAACTTGTCCATAAATGATCTGGAATTAGGAGTGAGCAGTGAAGTGGCCAAGTTTGCCAATGACACCAAATTATTTAGGGTTGTTAAAACAAAAAGGAATTGTGAGGTGATCCAAAATGATCTCTCCAAAATAGAAGAATGGACATCCAAATGGCAAATGCGATTCAACATAAGCAAGTGTAGTACATAGAGGCAAAAAAAATCCCAAATTCAAGCATAATTTGATGGGATCTGAGCTAGCAGTGACAGACCATGAAAGAGATCTTGGGGTTGTGGTGGACAACTTGATGAAAATGTCAACCCAGTGTGTGGCTGCTGTTAAAAAGGCAAACACCATGTTAAGCATAATGAGAAAAGGAATCTCTACCTATAAAGCAGAAAGTATGTGTGTGTCACGTATATCCGTAAATGTTTACCCACTTCCACATATGTAGGGTGACCAGATTTTGGAAACCAAAATCCCGGTTCCCCCCAACCTAAAGATGAATAAGGTGCAGAGAAATTTATTATTTATCAAATAAATATTATAAACATTATTCACGGACCTGAGCAACACCGGGCATATCAACTAGTTGAGAATAAAATTGTCAATATCATACTGCCTTTATCTATGGTGTAACCACACTTGGAATACTGTGCAGAGTTCTGGACACCATACTTTAAAAAGATATTGCAAAATGGTGCAAAAAAGGGCAACTAAAATGATCAAGGGCCTGGAGCATCTCCTCTATGAGGGAAGGTTACAATAGCTGGGATTGTTTAGCTTGGAAAAAAGGAGACTAAGGGGAGACATGATAGCAGTGAACACAGTTATGCATAGTGTGGAGAATGTGGATAGGGAGACATTTTCACCCTCTTTTGAAGTACTAGAACCTGGGGTCACTCCATGAAGCTGATTGATGGGAAATTCGGGACAGATAAAAGAAAGTACTTTTTTACACAATGCATGGTTAAACTATGGAATTTGCTACCACAAGATGTAGTGATGGCCACCAATTTGGATGGCTTTAAAAAGGGCGTTAGATAAATTCCTGGAGGAGAAAGCTGTCAATGCCTAGCAGTCCTGATGACTGTGGTCCCCTCTACAAGGATTCGCTTTTGCGCCCGGTTAGGCGATTATGCACATAATCGCTGAAGCACATTTACACCTAATCCCTCTGCACGAGAGGCAGTGAGAGGCGACGAAGCGCATTAACGGATGACCAAAATGCGCTTTACAAGTAGTTAATGCGCATAAGCGCTTGTTCACATAGTCAAAATGCGCTTTAATGGCCGGAGCAAAATAAAACTCGCGATTTAACGCGCATTCGATAATGCGCATAATCGGAGAGATAACGCGCCTCTACGCCCGATTTGCGCTCCGTTCTTGTAGAGGTAAAAAATTTTAAGCGCTTTGAAAGAGCATTAAACCTCTCTTGTAGAGGCAGCCTCTGCTACCTCCACTATCAGAGGCAGTAAGCCTATGTACACCAGTTGCTGGGGAACATGGGTGGGAGCGTGCTGTTGCACTCGAGTCTTGCTTGTGGGTTCCTGGTCAACAGCTAGTTGGCCACTGTGTGAACAGAACGCTGGACTGGATGTACCCTTGGTCTGATCCAGCATGGCTCTTCTTATGTACTTATGTTGAGGTAGTGACTGCAAAAATGCAAACAATGATGGTAGTGGAGGTTGCTGAAAGTGATGCGCACCACCAGGACTAGAATAAAGTACTCCGTTATACAGTACAGTTAACAGCCATAAAATCCCATTGTTATCATGAGAGAAATCTATGTATTTGGTGGTAAGCTTCACAGCACAGATGTCCCAAATCCCTAATGGATCAAATAAGCTAGCTCACACATCCTGCCACTGCCTGCTCAGTCGAACTGGAAGCCAAGCTGTGCATTGAGTTAGTGGAGCTATGGATTGTTGGCTCATTTCTATTTGTATTTTCCATGGGGGTCTTTAACACTGCACATGCATCCATCTGTTTCCATGTACAGAAGGAGTTATTTTGAGATAATGACAGAGCTGGAAGGTGGTCGGTGGCAGCTATCCCACACTCAGTCGTGTATGTGCAAATCCTAATGAAATCAGTGGAATGACATACAAATAATTGGGCATAAATTTGTAGCCAATATGCATCTCGCTCCGCACTGTATTCAACTATGCATATTATAATAGGGTTACCTACATGCAGCTATTTGGGCAGTTTTTAGTACAATGCATGAAATAACGGCCTTACAGATATAAAGGATAGTAGCATAATATTAAATTCGCTCAGATTAAGTAACAGACTCGTTTTATCATGCTTCCTAATTTCTATGTCTTGGATCTATGCCTTTAAGAGCAAATATGTCCAAATTAAATTCACAATAATCAATAGACACACTATATTTATGATTTTTCAGGAGCACATTGTATAGAATTGTGAATGACAGAAATCTCCATGTATTAGCACATCTCTTTTGAGTTTGTTATCAGTGCTTGGAAGCACTGATAACAAACCTATCCTTTTTTTCCTCTTCATATTGATAAGAATAAAATTTTCTTGCAAAGGTTTGTAATGCCTGTTGTTTCATTCATGAATTAAAATGCCAGATAAAAAAAAGTATATTGACAGACTCTGATTAACAACCCTCAGTTCCAACTTGGGTTCAGTTATTGCATGACATCATTCAATTCAGATTCTCAAAAATAAACCTGCCTATAATAGAATGCAGAGTTTCAGCACTGCTTTGTGACAGGCCATCTAGCAATGACTGCGTGGTTAGGAATATGTTTGGTTTAGCAGTTAAGAGAATTTTGACTCACAGCCAGTTGGTTTTTAATTCAGCTGAATCACCGAAACTTGATGAAATGCCATAAGACTATCTAAAAGAAAGCAGATCCTTCACAATGGAAGAGCTGACGTCACCCTCACAGCTGCCAAACCATCAATAACTTGGGAGGGTTGTTTTTTTTAAAGGAACGATGCAAAGTTATAACAAATGTGTGTGATATGTACATTTTGCAATATTTTTTTCCAGTGCATGTAAGTGCATTTAATTTGAAACATATATGTTATGTGATTTGATACCTTTATACGGTCAATTTAATTAACATATTCATTGGGGATTAGTAAACTTTTTCTTTAATTCAGTGTTCGGAATTGAAATTTTATATAAAAAGATTGAACAGAAAGGCAAGAGAATCTGCAAAAATAGATGATAGATTAAAAGAAAATCAGTTCAGTGTCTAGACATTGGTTTTTATTCAGTGCGACACTGTGTTGAGTCCCTGGTGGGCTAACATATGCAAAAAGTATAGCATGTGTTACCAGCGCTTATTTCCTCCAGAACTCTGTCACAGCGGACCCCACTAAGACATTTTTAAACTTTAAAAAGTAGTTTGGCACAAGCTGTTAGAGAAAGAGAAAAATAAGTCCCATTAAAACCCAGGGTGCATGATACTTCTGCACAGTTCCTGTTCATTTCAATGGTCTTACACAGGAGAATTTCCAAGTGGATTGTGGACTGCTTTTGTTTCCAAAATGTTACTGGGATGCCTGTTCAAATAAAGTGTTGTCAAAAATTACAGTTATCTATGTCAGAGGTGATCAAATGTTTTGGCCTGGAGGGCCACACTTGGAAGTGCCACCCCCCCCCCCCCCATCCCCAAACACAGATACACGAACACAGAGATAAGGAAGGGGTTGTCTTGGGCAGTACTGGCAAGAGAAACACCAGACAGTGCTACCGCCTTGGCAGGTCTGGCAGGCCGCATGTGGCCCCTGGGCTGCACTTTTTGCACCCCTGGTCTACATTATGTCCCATCTATATTTTATACTGTTGTAAAATAAATAATTAAACAAACATTGTGAACTTTTTTCTATCTTCTTCATAAGCTGTGAAATTACATACTGTGGGCATGTAAAATGTGAGCAAGATGTATTTTAGCTGCATATCTACATGGGTAGATATAACTATCTATCTCATATATTTTACAAATGTTTATACATACATGTTTGCATACAAGTTCTGTTAAAAATGTGATGCATGTTGAAAAGCTAGCACAGAAATATCTGGGAACATCAGCAACAGCAACTCTGCATAATCAACTTTAAATCTCACCTGGTAGTAATTAGCCCAGCATATCTAATGCATGGGTGTGCAGACTTTAGTCCTGCAGGTTCACCAACTAGAACCCCGAGGTCCACCAACCAGAGCAAGGTGAAAAATGTCTGGCAGACACAAAATTGGAGAACAAGGTGCCAATGCTCAGCCAAGGAAATTGTTTTCAGTACTAGAACTGGAGCTTGCATACAAATCTTACACACACAAATCTATTATTGTTTTTCCTCAAGCTATCTTGATTTTTCCCCACAAACTGTCTTGATGTTGAATCTTGGGGGAAATAAGGATTTTGTTGTCATGATTGTTAAACCATTGGGAGCCAGAAACTCTTTTTGATCTACTGAACATCATCTGGAGATCTATCAGTATAGATCCCAAGTTACCTTCTGTCCACCTCTGTTCTAATGGATTTAATAAATTAGGACCTAATCTATCTAAAGAACTGGTTCCTCCTATACAAATCTGCCTGTTCTTTGATTCTCCTCTCCTTCTGGAGTGAGGAGCATAGTGATCAGAGAAAAAGTATTCTCTGTTGTACTACCACACCCCTGGAATTATTTCCACCAGGATAACCTTCCCAACTTGGTGCCCTCAAGATGTTTGGACTTCATCGGCTCCAGCCAGCATAGCCAATGGTCAGGAAAGCTAGGAATAGTAGTCCAAAACATCTAAAAGGCAACAGATTGGGGAAGTCTGCCTCAGGAGATCTGCACTGTTCAGCAGTATTTAGATACTAAGTAAAAACCCTTTCATTTCAGCTTACTTTGCCCGATTTTGCTGGTTTGACTCATCTCCTTTCTGTTTAGTGATTGCTGCATTTTTAATTGATATGTACTGTTACTTTTTAAAAGTGCATTATTGTTGTTGTTGTTGTAAGCTACTTTTTTAATAAATAAAACTAATAAAAATCCAGCTCACACTGAAGTATGTTTGTACTGTACGATGCTCATAATTGTACTAATATGTACTGCTCAGTTTATTATGTAAATTTCAAAAAAACAGTATCAGTTCTAAGATCATTACATAAATACACCAGCTTATCAGAACTTTTTGAAACTACATGCGTAGTCTAAGAATATCTCAATGCTTCGTTACAAGAAACAGATTCCACCTAGAAACACTGCAAAACAACAATCTTACTAAGGAGGAACTGAAAACAGTGCACCAGTTTGAATTACAATGAATCAGAGAAGAATTTTAAGAGTAAATGCAACTAAGCATTATGAAATGGATATTATTAGCAATGTAATAAAAAAACGTTGGTGACATCACTAGAATCCATGCCCTCTTTGCAGCTCTATCATGAATCGGAGATAAATTTGTTGCAAAATTTCACATTTATTGACGTTATATTATGAACAGAAGAGCAAATTTGTGCTCTCAAAATTCATACTCTGAATAGTATATTAAGGCTGCAATCCTATGCACCAGCTGGCCCCAAGCTGGTGCCCTCCAAATGTGTTGGACTACAACTCCCATCATTGGGAAGATGGGTGTTGCAGTCCAATAAATCTGGAGGGCACCAAGTTAGGGAAGGCTGCTCATTGGGACCGACTTGTGAAGTAGACATGCATAGGATTTCAAAGATAAGCTTGAGCATCATGTTTTGCAAGGGACGTTGACAAACTGGAAAAAGATGTAGAATAGAATTTAATAGCGTTCAAAGACGTAGAAATGCTACACCCTATAGGAAATAATTGAATTAAAAATAAAATACTTTTCAAACTCAGCATTTACATATATTCATTTCGGTATTCCCTGCAACAGCACTGGAAGGAAGTTCAGTTATATTATCCCATATTGCAGATGGAGAGCTGAGCCTTAGAAGCAACATGACAACCCACACACAAGGTTGAGTATGGGTTGAGTGTGGATTGTCATTGAACCATGGGCTGTTGTGTTATGTGAGCCTAGCTGCACTAACCAACTGTGCTTCATTAACTACGAAAAACCCACAAAGAGAACTCATGGTTTGTTTTTGGGTTGTGAAGTGTGGATTGGTTGTTTTGTGTGAACCCAGTCAATAGCTTGCATAAGGCCACCTGCCTCGTTTATGGCACAGAGGAGATTTACTCTAGGGACAGCTCTTGTCCTCTGCACTATAGTATTTATTTATTAAAATTAATTATATCCTGCCTTTCGATCCCAATAATCAATGTTAAAACAAACAAAAACTGGTCAATAAATGGAACTCTACAATACAAACACTACAACATCAAATTAATGAATAATATAGGCAGCAGTTAGGACATGACAGAATCATTCAATCCCATAAGCAGAGCAAAATACAATTTATTTATTTTCAATTTAAAATTACTTGTAAGCCACCTTTTAAGTTGAAACCCACCCAAATGCCAAAACACCAGCAGGGGGGGGGGGGACAAAACAAGCTTCCTGGGGCTGCATAGCCCAATTACCTTGCTCTGGGGGCTCCTTCCTGAAACTGAAAAGGCCCCATCTCATGTTCTAACCCCCTGTACCACCAATGTAGTGGTGAGATGCAGAGCACTGCCAGCAAGATCATGTAGCTCTATTCTACATCAGAAAAAAGCTGACTTTTTATATGTGAAATCTAGCAGTTAAGCAGAACGTGTTGAGAAGATCCAGAACTTTAAGAGGGCAGCATGACAAAATGGCTTGTAGTGGAGGACAAGACACAACAAACTGAGGTGAAGTATAAGAAGCAAGATTCAGGCTGATTTTAGGAAAATCTTCTGCAAAGCCACTTCAGAAACTGAACCAGCTGTATTAAAGGCAATTGATTTGTTGCACTGTGAGGCTCAAATGATACATTATATGGAAGTTCCATTATACTTTTCATCCACACTGATGATGACAACGACGACGACGACGATATATCTAAAGCGTTCTGGGAAGGCTCAATCTGTGTGTGTGGGGGGGAGTGCTGGCTAGGAGAGGGTGACTAAAGGTGTAATCATATGCATATTTAAGATGGAAAGTCCTAGGGCTTTTCTTTGTCTAAACATGCATAGGATTCGCCCTAATTGGTTTTTCTGCAGTCATTTTTTCAGTTCAAAATTGCCTTCCCCAAAGCTCTTTTTTCTCCCATGGGGCAGAGTGAGGGGAGGGTAGTGGTGCAGCTATAGCTGGACTTCAGGGCCAAAATCCAGGGCCTCGCACCACAGGGCCCGCCAAATGGCCCCCCAGAGAGTGGCAGATGATGGGGCAGAAACAAACTGACCCAGGTGCTGGCTGGCATGGGCATGCTTGGCCCCCTTTCTTTTTATCACTTTTGCAAAAAGCCACTTTGGCCCTTTGTAGAATGACTTGCTGTTGCTACCACAAGCAGCAATTTCAAAAGGCAAGAAAATGACAGGCCATGACAAGCCCTTAAGTATTCCCTTCTCCAATTTCTGAAACAAGGTGAACCGTTTCACCACATTTCCCCAAATCATCAAATGCCCCCTTTGCCATTTCCAAACAGAGAGGCCAAAGTAGAGCAGAGTCACAGCCTTACCTATGTGAGTGCGCACGCACACACGCACACACACACAGGCCCAGCCCTCCAATGAGGCGGGATGAATCCCCCACCTTAGACGGCGGATCTATAAGGGTGGAGAATCCTGTGTGCCCCGCCACTGGGAGGATTGTGGGTCCTGATGCAGCCACTGCCCTATGACTCTCAATGAAGCAAAGGGTAAATGGCTGCTTTGACCACTTGCCTGTGGATGCTGCCTCCTCTATGCTTCACTTTGAGAAAGGCGGGTAATCTGGACAGCCCCAAAAGCTTGAGCAAGAGAGCTCCCTGGAACACTGTCCACTGGATGCCTTGCTCTGAGAAACCCTTGGATTGAGGAATTGGGCGAATAGGCTCTCTGGGAGCCATGTTAACAGTTTCCTGGCACAGAGACTGCACAGCCCAATTGCCTTGCTCTGGGGGCTCCTTCCTGAGAGCGAAGCATTGGCAGGGAAGTGGCCCTGCCTTCTGTGGAACAGAGAGGGAAAGGGGGAACAGGGGGAGGGTGGTGGCATACATTATAAATAAACAGGGGCAGATGTACAAAGAACAAATATGGCTGCCATTGTGACATCTAGTTTGGCTCTCACGGATGGGGCCATAGTACCCAGAAGCCAACACCAACACCTTTGACTCATTGTTATTCATATAATTGCCTCTGGTAGTTTTGGTGTCTGCAGTGCACGTGAAAATTTACTCAGTGAAGAACTGGCAAATAATGCAGATAATTCCTAAAAAGTATTTTTGGTGAAATAATTTTAGAAGCTATTCAGTTAATACAAGTTTCAGGCCTGGCTGCTCTTATATACTTATGCAAGAAGAAAAAATGACAAAAAGTGGTCTGGGTAGCAGATGCAAGAGACTCTGGAGGAAAAGGATGTTAGCAGGATGAACAGATAAAGGATGAAGCATTTTTGTACTGAAGTAGTAGTTCCCCTCCCCTGCCACCAAATGACAATGGCTCTGGAAAGATATGTATGTCATCCATACAACAGCTTATGTTGGCCTGAGATATGTTATGTTGCTCAAACAGGGGTGGGGTGGAGGGATGCTCCTTTCCAGTTATCCCTAATTCGAAGTGTTAAGAAATGCGTATAGTTTGCGGTATACACACTGGAAAAAATAAGCAAACGTGGGAATTATTGAATTGATGTCACAAGCAAACATTTGATCTTAAGAGGCTCCACTGAGCACTTCAGAGACACTCAATTATGCAGTGGCTTTATTATTATGGCCACCTCAGCTGGGTTCAACTAGCACCACAGAAAATAAATTCTAGAAGAGTCGCTGCTTTGGAGAGTGATGATCGTGAGGGGAGGTAGTATGGCTGCAGTCAGCACAGCATTCTTTTGAGAGAAGTTGGCACAGCTAGGCCTTGGATCAGGCAGCTCTCATGTCACCCGCAAGAAGTACTGAGTCAGCCAACAGTAGAATATGTACTCACACTGCTTTTACACAGAGAAAAAGCCACTTGCACTCAGCTTTAACTTCTAAACATTCAGTTTAATTTTTAAAAAGCTATGTAGTAGGGCTAAACTCTTCCTGAAGGTTTAGGAACCTTTCCTCTACAATCCCAGAGGCATGGGATTATAGTAGTTCAATAGCGAAGGAAATGCACTTTGCACATGCCTAGAGGTATGTTCTCATGTACCTGTGGTAGCCCTGGCACTGAAAACTGGTTCAGGGGCTGAGCCCTGATGAAATCTCTGTGAAATTAGACTCTGCATAAAGAATATCATCCACCTACCACAATGACTTCTGAGTTGTGAATTAGGTATGTAGCAGATCATTGGTGTAAACTGTTTTAGTTTACTAGAGATTTACTAGAGGGATGGGCAAATACCTTGCCTAAGTGAGCCATGTATTGAAAAGCGCTTCAATATTAATATGAGTCTGCATGTATCATCACATCTACAATAGGCTATAGCTATGATTTGAAGGAACGTGATGCAGCAAAGCTCTCTAGATGGTTCATGACACAGTAAAACACAATATAAAACCTTTAACCTACAAAAGTTTTAAATAGTCTATAAATATTAAAACAATTAACAATAAAACTACCAGGACCCAATAAAAATCTAACATTAAAAAGCCCATCATATGCCATCATTTGCCACCAAATGTTTTGGATGAGAGGAAAGTCTTGAATTCGTGCTGAAAAGATGACGTTGGTGCCAGGGAGAGCATTCCACAATCAGGGGACCACCACTGAAAAAGGCCTTCTCCCTTGTTGCCATCTTCCAAACCTCCCCTGGATGAGGTTCTTGGAGGAGGCCTCAAATGTTATTTGTAGTGTATGGGTGGGTTTATACTGGGATAGGCACTCTATCATACACAACTCATTTCATGGCTGCCTCCACTTTCTCAGGACTCAAAAAAGAAGCGAGATCCTCACAATAAAGTAACACCGAAGGTGGGTTCACAACTCGAAATTCGAAACCATTTGAGAAGGTAAACCATAGGTTATCCTTTAAAGATGAGGAAAACAGTAAATTCCATGCAATTGATGTTTATATCAACATATTTCACAGTCAGTTATCAGAATTATGCAATAAAGCATACTGTGATTAGGTAATCTTTAACAACCATATTGCAACATAGTGAAAATTATAAATTGCCAATATGTAACAGATTAAGAATATAGAATGTGCAACATGTTAGCAATACTCAGACAATATATTATAAGTTAACAAAGGTTAAATATACGTGTTCACAATAATCACGATATATCACAAGTTGACAATAATAAGCAACGTGTTAACAATAAACAACAGTAATCTCCAGCCCATTAGGTAAATGAATACATTGAATCACCAAGTTAATCCCTCTTTCTCATTTCTTCCATGACCAATTCATTTTTATTCATTAGTGGTGATTACATCCCCGTTAGAGAAGCTTAAAAACTTGTATATAGGGCTTTGCTGAATCACCCATGAGCTCTTCTCCATGACTCAAATGGATCAAAGATTTCTGGTTACCCATCAGGATGATTAGAGTGTTAAAAAGTTTTGTAAACATGACTGGATGAAGAAACTTTGTAACATGACCATACTGAAGAAGAAAGAACGAAAAGGTGTTGTACAATTGTTTATTGTTAACATGTTGCTTATTATTGTCAACTTGTGATATATCGTGTTTATTGTGAACACGTTGTATATTTAACCTTTGTTAACTCATAATATATTGTCTGAGTATTGCTAACACGTTGCACATTCTATATTCTTAACCTGTTACATATTGGCAACTTATAACTTTCACTATGTTGCAATATGGTTGATAAAGATTACCTAATCACAGTATGCTTTATTGCATAATTCTGATAACTGACTGTGAAATATGTTGATATAAACATCAGTTGCATGGAATTTACTGTTTTCCTCATCTTTAAAGGGTAACCTATGGTTTACCTTCTCAAATGGTTTTGAATTTCCATTTTCTCAGAAGTAACAGCTTTCACACATAGCAAGCCAATTTAGGGAGTCCCTGCCCCATATGGCACAAAAAGAATGCAGAGAAGTCCCTGTATAGCCAAGAGTAGGCCTGTATAGCACATGGCTTCCGTGGTATGCCAGCTAGTCCACCTGGGGCTTTGTAAAACATTTTGCAGCACCAGGAAGACCAAAACATATGCCTGGAACTTAATGCATGACTTTGGAGGTGGAATGCCTTTTGTCCTGGCGAAGAGCCACAATACATTTTCTTTCCACTCTCTCACCTACCTACCTCCTTTCTCTTTCTTGCACACACACACACACACACACCTGCTTGTACCCTGAGCCACTTGCCTGCCACTGCTTTAGGGAAGAGAACATAACAAAACCAGGAGTTTTGGTTCCAACGTAGTGCAATTCCCAATTCAGCTGCTCCCTCCTTCCTCTCTCCCCTTTGCTTCCTGCACTTCCAGTTTTGTAGGAGGGGAAGGGTATAAAAGGCACTGTGCAAGGCAGCAAAGTCGCAAAGCCTGGGAACCCGGCGAGGAGGGCTGCCATCAGTGGTTTTGGACACCTCTTTGTTATTACACAGTAATTTCATTAAGGAACTTAGAAAAAGTGTAAAAAAGGGCATGTTCCAATGAAAATTTTCTTAAAACAATCCCCATATTGAAAACTTTAGTCTCTGGCAACATATAAAACAAAACCAAAAAAAATAGCTGCGGAGAGTTGTAAAACAGACAACATTTAGTGGAGAAGCAGAATTGGCTAAACCTCCCATCTCGTGTGATTACAACTCAAAAGCAACCATGGGAGTTGGAACTTCGCAGCCATGTATGAACTAATTCTTCCCACACCTCTATACCCCTCCATCTGCAAGGTCAACAATAGAGCTTTATTATACATGAATCAACATATGGCTGTATACACAGCTATTAGAAGATCACCGCCATTTCCCAGTGCTGGAGGCAGTTTGGACTCTGGCACGATGCCTCACTTCGTACCTGAGGTATGTGGTTATCTGTCAACAGCTCCACGCTCTGGACTACATTATGGCTTATATATGAGTAACTTTGGAGCACAAGAGAATGCAACAGACTCTGGGAATGATTTAGAGCATAGTTAACTGTGTGTTGTAGATGAGATCACTTGAACAACTTATGGTAAAGTGGCAGAATGGCGGGTGTCCAGCCTGATTTCAATTCTCCACCTACAGCTAAATAAAACTTACCTGGCTGGGATAACTTTTCTCTTGGCCTTAAACAGGATTACTTAAATCTTTAAGACTTCCAGCAATTAATGTTATACTCACATGGTGATGGATCCACGAAAATTGGGTCTATGTTATGAAGCAGCTCGTTTCTGGGTGATGGTTTTCCTTCACTAGAACAAAAGTTAGCAGGGAAGGGGGAAACATTAAATTTCCTTCTACAGTTTTAAAGAATTCTGTGCCTACTGTTTCAATGCTGACTGTTGTGATCCTTTCAAAAAACAATGGAAGTTTGTTAACATTGGGTGCCCTTAATTTGCACTTGGGAAATCAGTCCCTCCTTTTTTGTATTTCTTTATTTTAGGATGTATACTTCCCCCCACCCCCTTACGCAAAGTAAAAACTCAAAGGGATTTACACCAATATCTATAAAACAGAGCAATTTGCTACAAGATATTTAGAAGATATTTTAAAATACAACACAACAAGTCAAACCAATATAAAAAAAAATAATCAAGTTAATCTTAAAATGCCTGCCTAGGCTAAAAATGTTTTCACTTGTTTTCTGAATGACTGAAGGCAGGAGCTTAGGAGGCATGGATCAGGACCTTTCTTATACATCTTCCTTAATAGGGTGACTGAAGTGGAAGGTACTCCACAAAGTACCTGGCGCCTTAGATATTTAGGGCTTGTATACATTTATAATTTGTATCTTGATTTAGTACATAAACGAAAATGCAGGCAGTGCAGTAATAGAAGATGGGTCTTCGATTCCTGCAGCTATCTTCCAGAAGCATTTTACCTTAGTTGAAGCTTCCAAACACTTCATTTATTTATTTATTTATTTGCTTGTTTGTTTGTTTAAAAGATTTATAAGCTGCCTTTTGTGGAAAATCCTCAAAAGGATTTAAAATTTTAAAGCACAAAGCACAATAAAACCATGATTAAAAAACAATAGCATCCATATCTGATTCTGCCAAAACTATGGCAACTAAGTCAGCACAGACGTGAGAGACTTTATTTGCAAAATGGACAGCAATTTCATCACAGTGGGCCTTCAAGCCTTCCAGATCTTGCACACCAGAGTCTACACCAAGAAAGCCCTTCACCACCTGAAAAAGTTCTGCCAGACGACATTGAGCAGACACAGTGATGGCAGAGAAGGGCAGCTCCATAAAATTTTGGCCCAGTATATGTGAGATTTTAATTTTATTCACTTTTGAGGAAATGGAGTGCTGTGGCTGCAACTTTATCAAGACTCCTTTGTTTAATCATAACCATAACCCTGGTTGGTCTACAGGACTTAGGAAAGTTCACAGGATCAGATTGCTGGACAATACCAATGGTTCATGAAGTACAAGCCTTTTTTCTAACCTAGAAAGATATTGAATACCAAGAGCATCACTAGAGATGCCTGTCCAAGCAGATAAAATAATAAAAAATCACCCAGGCAGGCAAAAATAGTTTAAATAGCTCTAATAGAAAGCTGTTGTAAATAACTGATGCATGACAGAATCAAGAAAGTAGGAGACTGTGGTCAATTTCGTGTGCTCAGTCTGTTGCAGATGTTTCCCTTCCTTGGGAGTCTACCAATAATTCTATATGCACAATATATATATTACACTTTTAGATCCAGGCTGCTTAATCCAATCTATTAAAAACCCAACTATTATCTCTTCAATTAAATATCCCAACAGAAACTTAGACTGCAAATCATTTTTGGTGTTGCTGATAGTTTAATTATGCAATTATCACCTCTCTCCAGCTTGTTTACATTGTGATACTGAAAACCTGTACTTTTCAACTAGGCCAGAATGTATCTGATTACATTGTTCGAACAAAACAACCAGCAGTCTGGGGAATTCGGGTTACATTGCAAAGAATAGGAAGTGCAATAAGGGAAATTTAGAAGGCAAAAACTTTGTCATAAGTGATTAGAATTAACCAGAATATTGGAAGGAATTGTTTTGATGGATATGGACATGCATTGAGGTTGTATGAATACATCCATTGTTAGTAGTTGGATTATTACTCCGTTAAACAAATCCACTTAGAGCAGCAAACATCAAAGTAGTGCATTATTTCTCAAGACTTTCCAATGATGTATATGGATTTTTGAATATAAGAAAATAAACAAGGTACCATACAAAACATTTGCTTCTTGGTTAAACTTACTCTAGCTCAGTTGCCTATCTTTTTTTCCAGTTCCCCTGAAAAACTTGCCATACTCTTGAACCCTTCTCCCTCACATCCTCTTGGGTAGAGACCTCAGGGATCGCAACTTGGAATCAGAGAACCTGTTTCGCATGCAGAAGGTCCCAGATTCATTCCCTAATATCTCCAGAGAAAGGATCTTAGATAGCAGATTTTGGGAAATATTTCTTTGCCAAAGACCTTGAAGACAACACAGGGCTAGATGGACAAGTAGTGCGACCTGGATTATGGCATCTTCCTATGTTCTGAACTCTGCTCTATCACCCTCTTCCATTGCCTACAAGTTGTCCATTCGCTCTTAGGTTTTGAAACTGTAGTGTCTGTCGTTTGTAAATTCCTTAAATAAGGTTAAATTCAATATTGCGTGAACAGACCGCCACTTGTGCTTCTGGACTTTCCCATTTACGCAGTCCCCAATGTGACCCCCAAATTTGCACCAGAGGGTCCCCAATCCTCTGCAGCAGATTTGGGGCGTATGCAGGGGGCTGCAGTGGGGAGGGGAAATCCATTCCAGCAGTTTCTTTTCCACTGTTGGATAGCCAATGTTGAGACAATTAAACATCAGGTGTATGATAGTTTAGTTACAGTTGCCAGTGATGTTCTCACCACATTCATATATTTTATAAAGAGTGTTTTCATACACATAATTGTAATTTGGCATATATGATTTTTGGCTTTCACACATTTATTTTTTAAAACCCAAACCATTTCCCAAAGCTTTCTCTGTTTAAAAGAGGAGCATAAGAGGAGCATAAGAGGAGCCATGCTGGTTCAGACCAAGGGTCCTTCTAGTCCAGCATTCTGTTCACACAGTGGCCAACCAGCTGCCCATGGGGAACCCACAAGAAGGACTTGAGTGCAATAGCACCTTCCCACTCATGTTCTCCAGCAACTGGTGTACATAGGCTTAGGCCTCATCTACAAGAATTCGCCTTTACGCCTGGTTAGTCGATTATGCGCATATTCGCAGAAGCGCATTTACGCCTAATACCTCTGTACGAGAGGTGGCGAAGCGCATTACTGGATGACCGAAACGCAATTTAAACTGTTGACATGCGAAGAATCGCTTGTTCACATAGTCAAAATGCGCTTTAACGGCCGGAGCAAAATAAAACTCGCTATTTAATGCGCATTCAATAATGCGCATAATCGGAGAGAAAACGCGCCTCTACGCCCGATTTGCGCTCTGTTCTTGTAGAGGTAAATTTTTTAATGCGCCTTGAAAGAGCTTTAAATGCCTCTTGTAGAGGCATCCTTACTTCCTCTGCTTTGCTTCATCTGACTTTCTGCTACTTGCCAGCTTTTCACAAACCACTGCTTTTGCTGTAATGTCATGCTAAATTTCCAGTGTCAAGCAGAGACTATTTTGGTTGCTTTTATAATAAATCCATTTTATCTATCTATTGTCACATTTTAAAACATATTTAAGACATACACTTAAAAAAAACCTGAAGATATGGGTTTTGGCTTCACAAAATACATTACAGAGGATAATGCCTTATTAAAGCAGAAATCTGATTCAAATGTTTTATTGCAGAAATTACCTGAGTGTTTCCCATATATCAAAGCCATCTAAAGGCTTAGTGCTATTTGTACTTCCTCCAGCAAGCTTCACCAGAGTCGGCAGCCAGTCAGAAATGTGGATAAGGGCATGACTTTCCACTCCCTTCTGTTTCAGTAATGGGCTTGCAACAAATCCAACGCCTCTCACTCCGCCTTCCCACAATGTCCACTTTCTTCCTCTTAATGGCCAGTTATTTCCACCTCCCATAGTTTGGCCTCCATTATCTGAAACATATTTAATAAGTACAAAGAGACCCTCGTAAAATATTCATAGTATATACATATATTATCCTTTAGATATAATTTATTAGACATATATTGGAGAAGCCCTTGCAAGCAGGGAGTAGAGGATTGCCTCTTAGTGGGGAGAGCCCATAACTTAGTAGCTGCATTCACATATAGCGCTAAGCCATGGTTTATGTTAACCATGTTTTGTTGTTTGAGCAATGAATTGTCTTGTCTTTCTCTCGCATCCTTCAGCACAGTTTTGTTTTTAGCATACTCTTACTGGAAACCTCTGTTTTAGGGTGGATAGCAGCACAAACAAATCAGACATAAGCCACAGTTCTGGCTTCAGACATCACAACAAGTCATGTTTTAAACAAGCCAGACTTCACAGTAAACCACAAATGACGGCTTTTATTTTTGGTTTGTAGCTGATTAACAAACCATGGTTTGTTCGCTGAGATGGGTTCAGGCAAAATGACAAACCAGATTTCAACAAACCATACCATGGTTAATGTTATGTATAGATCAGGCCAGGGTTTGAGTACATCCCTTCATGGAGAAGATCTGAGGTTCAATGTCAAGCATCTCCAGGTAAAGAAGAATCAGGCGATGGGAAACATCCCTGCTTGAGACCTCAGAAAACTGCTGCCAGTTGGGATATTGACCTGCTTCACATGACATGACAACTCATTAAGGGTTAATCTACCCTTGAGCAGGGATGGACAGATTTGCCTGTGTCCAGCTCCTTTGGATGCCTGCTAAGCTGCAGCCTGCTCCTGTTCACGGTGCTGCGCAAGCTTCGTTGTGGCTCAGTGAGCACTCGATGAAGCTGCAAGGCCATCCACCCTTGTCCAGAGACCTCCATTGTTGCATAGAATGGAATCTCCGGAAATTTCATATTTCCTATGTTGCATAAATGGCGGCCATAAAGACCCCATTTATGCAAGATTAAAGGTGTGAATGGAGCTGCCTCGATGGGCTGTTGTGTAAATCAGCCCTCAATGGGCTATCATATTGTGTGAACTGGTCCAATATTAGGTTAGATGGACCAATAGTCTGACTCAGTAAAAGGCAGCTTCATATGTATTATGCAAGATAAATTAATTCCAATAACATGCTCCCGCCAACATCCTAATTCACTGTGAAGTTGAATAAGAAAAAAAGAAGAAACATGAACATGCCTTTAAATCTTTAAGCAAAAGAATGGACAATTAATTTCTTACATCAAGATACAAGTTCCCCATCTTTATATAAGGGATTCTATTAAGAACATTTTGCTTTTACTTGTGACTAGCCTCCTGCTGGAGAAGTATTCTACCTACACATTACCCTCTGTTGCTTTGTTTTCAAGTTATATCAGCAGAAGTAGATGTTGTTTCCTTCTGTTAACTAAAATAATCCCCCATACTATAATTACTTTTTCCCACATGCTATTTAATGTCCATTAAATAGAGAAAGTAAATACTAATATTATTTTGCCCTGATGTAGGTGAGTTGCTGGTAGGGCTACAATATGAATAATTAAAAATCATAGATTTATCTAATTTTAATTGACTAAAAAGGTGCTTCCAATTAATGCTTTTATACAAGACACCGAGCTTCCTGAGGCAGGCAGGCAGAACAATCTGCCTCCTCCTCTACCCACCCTGGCTTGCCTTTTGTGGCTGTTTTTGTTGCTTCCTCTGGATTTCTAAGGCCATCTCACTTTGTCTGGACTTCCGATACCATCCCACCTGTCAATCCTACAGCCTGAGGAAGGAGTCCTTGTTCAGAGCAACACGATGTGGGTGAGGTGCCCCCAGGAAGCACCTATTCCACTCTGACTTTGTGCGATGGTGCCAAATAGTGTTATCATAACTTTAAACTTTTAAAGTATCTTTTATAAGTATTTGCTGCAATCACAGCAAATCAATATTGGTGCAAGTCTTCCTAGGACCACATCACCCACAATGCCTTGCTCTGAGAAAAAAGACTCTTCATCAGAGTGATCCACCTGATGCTTATGGGAAGCTCACAATAGAACATGAATACAAAAGGACCTTCTTGCTCATGTCCCCCAGCTAGGGTTATATATTATCTCCACTATTAGAGGCAGTCACGCTGCAAACAGACTGCTATATTAGATAGGCCTTTGGCCTGATCCAGTACGGCTCTTATGTTCTTATCACTGCTGCTTTTGTGCTGTGACATATGCCGCTACAAAGAAGTCGCAGTGGGACTCCCATGGGGCTCTACAGAGTGCCAGCTCTATGCCTCATTCACTCTGAGGAAGAGGGAGCATATCTGAAAACTTGGAGACTAGTTCTAAGACAGTATGGGTAGATGGAGTAATGGTCTGATTTGGTATAAGGCAGCTTCCTATGGCTCTATGCCTTTGGAAATGTCAATGAGCACATGGAGCATTTCCGTTTCATAGAAAACTGTTCAGTACATACAGGATTATTATGGCCCCAGTATTTATCATGCTTAACGCTGGAAGTGCAAGTGTATCTCAGGGTTTGCAGGAAGTGCAAGTGTATCTCAAGGGCTAAGTACATTAACAGGGCAAATGAATATGAATATTTCCATTTCGCTTTGTCAACCAGACTGACATAATTCCTTTTGATCTGGCTCTTTAGTTTTATGGGAGATTAACCAATCTGAGCTTCGAGCATTTGCACCAATCCCTTCCACCTGGATATTTTCAAGCCAACTCACAAGTTTGATACTTGCAAGGAAAGTATATCCTGCTAAAGGTATAAAAATTCAACTCCACAGTGCCAGGACAGACAGAATTTCACATTTCCATCATTTTAATGAAAGAACTCCTAAGCGTCAAGCAGTTTCTCTGCATGCAATTACTAAATGCATAAATGTGTAAATAAAGACAGCGTGAACATTTCCGCAATGAAGTTCCACTCTTCTGAAGTGGAATTAGTATTTAGTCAACAGGCTTTTTTGAAGCTTAGAACAAAAATACATGAGTCTGCATACTGAAATACAACCAGAGGATGAATTACTAAAATAATAAAGTAATCAACTTTCTCCCACTTCAGTCCCTTTTTCTCATTCTTTGGTTTCCTCCAAATCTAGGGAAACAGTTCATTTTACAATTCTTGCAATATATGATTAAATTATCTGCCTTGCTAGTGGGAACCCTCTTAATTCCCTCCAACTTTCACCTTAGAGCAATCACTTTCTTTTCATTTCCTCCTCAAAAAGGCATTGAAGGTGGGAAATTGGACAAGTTTATTTGGAATTCTGGCTGAAGACCATCAATCATTTGCTTTAGATGGGTACTCCTCATGTTCATAGAACTGCTTCAGGATTGCTTGATTAGTACAAGGATTTTGAGAATCATGTTGAATTTTAGTGCTGAGGATTAAAATGTTAATTATTTGTAGGTCCATGAACTTTGACTGTCCCATTAAATATTGCCATATCTTTTTCCCCAATACCAAGGCAACATTTGTTCCTTTACACTCTTTCCTATGTTTTATTTCATAAGTGATTGGCTCTAATCAAAAGGAGTTTTTAAAAAATATATAGAGTTGGATCCAGATTAAAGCTGGATCACCTGGTCTTGTGGAAGTGGATTTTCCCACGCCCTCCTTCCCATGGCAGCCCCTCTGGGCCACTGAAAATACTAGATAGAAGATCAGGGAACCCTGCTGAATGGGGTGAGCTGTGGCATGGGGGAGAAGGGGGAATCCCTCCAAATTGGGCAGATTAACCTTTTGTATGTTGCTTATTTATTATTATTTATTTATTGCATTTTTATACCGCCCTATAGCCAAAGCTCTCTGGGCGGTTCACAAAAATTAAAACCATAAAATCATTTTAAAAATATAAAACAAGCCACAATCTAAAAACAACAAATAACATACAATCTAAAAACACAACCAGAATAAAACCAGAATAAAACCAGCAGCAGGAATTAATACAGATTAAAATACAAATTTAAAACAGCAAGGATTAAAATTGAGTTAATTTAACTGTTAAAATACTGGGAGAATAAAAAGGTCTTCACCTGGCAACGAAAAGAATACAAAGTAGGCGCCAGGCGAACCTCTCTGGGGAGCTCATTCCACAGCCAGGGTGCCACAGCGGAGAAAGCCCTCCTCCTAGTGGCCACCTGCCTCACTTCCTTTGGCAGGGGCTTACGGAGAAGGACCCCTGTAGATGATCTTAGGGTCCGGGCAGGTACATATGGGAGGAGGTGTTCCTTTAGATAACCTGGCCCCAAGCCGTTTAGGGCTTTAAATGTTAGTACCAGCACTTCCTCTTAAAGAAGGCAGATCCTGGATTCACCCCATAATTTGCAACCAGGTCATGATGTCTTACCAAAGCTCTTATATGAATCGATAAAGAAGACAGGTAGGCAGGCCTTTTTCTGTTTGGCTCCATTCTGAAGATCTGCCAAGTACCCAAAGTCCTCCTGGTACAGTGAGCGTATTTTATTTATTTATTTATTTATTTGTTTAAAGTACGATATTCTGCTCTGTAGCCAAAAAAGGCTCCTGGAGCAGCTTATAATCAATCAGTAAACAAGACATTCTCTGTCCACAGGGTTACAATCTAAATAAGACACGACACAAGGAGAAAAAGGATGGGGAAGTAAGAGTGCAGAGATTTGAGGGTCAGTGTGTTGCGATTGATGGAGTGTTGGACTGGGACTTGGGCAACCCGGGCTCTAGCCCCCACTCTCCCATGATGTTCACAGGGGTGACTTTCGACTAGTCTCTCAGCTTAACCTTACTCATAGGATTGTTGTGAGGATAAAATGGAGAGGAAGAAATGGAGAGGAAGACGATAATGTAAGCTGCCTTGGGCCCCTTGGAGTAAATGTGGGGTTTAAATATAACAAATAAATAAAAATAAAAATTTCAGGGGAAACAATGATAACTAGTGTAACCTTATCACTGTAGGTATCTATTAAGAAACACGAGGTAGTAAAATCATGAATGTTTTTGACCTGGAATAAGTCAACTGGCTAATTCAACAAGAATTTTAAAAGCAAATGTGCTAATGTCACACGCATATATGGATAAAAATAGACATTAACCTAAATAAGAATATCCAGACATGTATATTTAAAACTAACTACAAACTGACATTTTAAATGGGTTTCTAAACTGGATTGCAGATGCTTTTTCTTTCTTTCTCACCGCAACATAAAACAACATACCCGAAGTAAAGTTTTACACAAAGAATGGCTGGTGGTCAAGATGCCATTCACTGCATAATAGCCTTGATATTCTACACTAGATTCAAGATGACAGGCCATAATAAAATGTCAATGATAGCAGGTAAGAACTCTTCAAAGGCCCTCTAAAGAACTTGAAGTATGTCTACTTTCATTAGGAAAGCAAGCCATGGTAAGCTATGTCACTGTTGTATGTATTGACATAATCCCCATGAATTCCTGGGCCTCTGAAGTAATTTGATCCTATGCCCTGTTATTTGAAATACAAACAGCTTACAATTCTAAGCTTCCCTTCACAGCAGCAGTGGAACATAAGCAGAGCTATATACACTGTGCTTATAAAAAAGTTAATTAACCTATCAAGTAAATCCAAATTCTGTGCCAAGATCAACTGAATTTGGGTACCTGTATTATGCAACTGAAACAAATTTGCTTAACTGCTTATTTAATTCATTTTGCCCATTGCTATACTAAATGTAAGGATTGCCTTGCTGGATCAGAACAAAGTCCATCTCAGTGCAGCATCCTTCCCCAAGTGGTCAAAAAGAGATAGATCTCCAAGCTTACAACAAGATTGGCATGATGGTAGTATTGCAGTTTGCCCCTATCATGTGGTAAAACAGGAAATGTGCTGTCACTGAACACATCACCTCCAATGATCTATCAGGGCTAATAGCCAATGGCAGATTCTCCCTGGATCTGTCTACACATCTAACCAACCGGCCATCATCAGCTTCTGTGGTAGTTAAACCCATAAGTTCACTTATTTTTTGTTGGTTTTAGTTTGGATTGAAGGTGCCTTTCTAGTGCAAATATTTATGTATTATTTTTACTTACCTCTCTCTAAAAATTTCTAAGGCAATGCGTGGCACATAGCAGCAGGTGGCACTCTGGAGGTTCCAAGCTAAGAACTTTGTGTTGCTAAGTAACAGGATATATAAACACAGCTGGAAGCAGAGGGGAGAGGGTCTGGGGAGCGGCAGAGGGGAGCAAGGGGGAGGGGCTGAGGGAGGGGGAGCCCAGAGAGGAGACTGTTTCGCTCACCAGCAGGCACCGAGGCCTCAAGTAAGTCTCGAGGGTTGGCGTGCAAGAGAGCAGGCGGCAGCAGCTGGGAGTGAGCGAGGGGGGAGCAGCGACACTGAAACATATAATTGCCAAAGAAGTTCCTGCAAAGGCCTCAGGTAAACCCTGCAATTTGGCGGGCAGGCAAGCGCAGGAGTGTGGCTGGGGGGAGCCTAAAGAGGAGGCCGGGCAGCTTGACAGCATGCGCAGAGGCCTCAGGTAAGTCACATGGGTCGGCGGGGCTGGGGGGAGTGGGGGGAATCCAATGAATTCCCAGTTGGCCTTATCGTTGGCTTTTCTGGGCACCTGCTGAAAAGCCAGAAAAGTATGATACTGAGCAATAAAGTACTAGCGTGCTGATGCTCTACGCAAGTCAAGCTAGTTTACAATATTTATATGCTTCTCCCCAACAAGAAACTGCCCTCAGATGACCTCAGTGACTGGGCAGGTTGATAATGGAGAAGGCACTCTCTCAGGTATCCTGGTCCCACGTTGTTTAGGGCTTTGTACACTAGTATTAGAACCTTAAACCTGGCCCCGTAGCAAATAGGCAGCCAGAGCAGTTCCCTCAGCAAAGGAGTTATATGCTAAAAAGGGGCAGCTCCCAACAACAGCCTATTCAAGAGTTCTTCGGAAAATTGAGTGTTCAAAGTCGGGACAGAAATGGCTGGATATGCTGGCCCCACAGCCAACATCCTTATGCACTAGACCCTGCCTTCTCATTCCCCGGCCTCACCTGTGGACCAGCACAGTTGGGGAATGAAGGGGTGGCATGTGTTGCCTGTCCCCAATTTGAACCCTGACATGTTCTGAAGAATGGCCTTCAGATATGAATGTAATTGGTTCTCATACTTACAAATGATGGAAAAATACAAATTAGATAAAAAAAATTGGGGATTTGAATGTACAAAATCAGAATTGGAATGTGCTTTATATATATACAAGTAAAATATTGTATGATAAAATGGGCCCAAAATTTTGGATATAATATTAATATAGTTCAATGGGAGAACATGTGGTTGAGGAGCTTAAAATTTACATTGTGTGCCAGATTGAAAGAACATTTTTACAAAATGATGTACAGATGGTATATATCCCCGTCAAAATTGGCAAAAATGTATAAAGGGACATCAGGAAAGTGCTGGAAATGTGAAGAACAAGAAGGTACCTTCTATCACTTATGGTGGATTTGTAAAAAAGCAAAATCTTTTTGGATACAAATGCATAAAGTAATTCAAGATGTATTAGAGATCAAAATACAATTGGGTCCGGAGTACTTTCTGTTGGGGCTAATAGATGAACAGTTAAGTCAACGTCATGGAACTTTGTTTTTATACATGGTAACGGCAGCAAGATTAATATATGCTCAGAATTGGATGAGTAAGAAGGTACCAACAAAGGAGGACTGGTTATTGAAGATGATGGAGCTTGCGGAAATGGCAAAACTCACTGCGATAATAAAGGACAAAACAACAATGGGGTTTATCGAGGAATGGAAACCTATGATTGACTTTCTAAAAGAAAGAGAAGGGAATGATATATTTGTAGGCGGATTCAGCGATTAACTTGGGAGTAAAACAATTGATAAGAGGGGAAGGGGGGGAATCCACCCACTAAACCTTTTTTTTCTTTTTTTTTTTACAAGGTGTAAAAGAAAACTTATATATTTTTGTGTGTTGGAGAAATTCGGAAGTCCATTTTAATGTTGTATGTTGCAATGTTTGTGTTTTATCTATGTTTCTAAATAATAAATAAATTTTAAAAAAAGAATGGCCTTCAAATCCATCCACCTCTACAGTTGTTATGTTGAATGAGCATGCAGAGGTCTTTTCTTAGTTATTTCAAGAGTTTATGTTTTAACATGAAACTAAGAAGTCTTTTTATTTTAATAAATACAATAACAGTAGTTAGGAAAAAAATCTTCTGCTTTGGCTATTTCAAGAATAACAGTTGCTGACGCATTAGTTCTGTCAGCTGAGTGTAATTCAGTACGAACGATATGCACACAATGTTCAGGGGAAAATATGGTGAATAATAATCATGCTAACTCAGAGAGCTGACTTTCTCAGATATGATAAAAGGCTGTGGTAAGGATACTACACTTTGTAAAATGGAAACTGAAAAGTCATTTATAAACTTTGAGCAGAAAGTCTCTTCCTTAAAATAAAATAAATCTTTAACATTCTCCTGTGATTTAAAGTAATTAGTTTGAACATGAGGGATCCTCAGAATTAACAAATGATACATCTGCCTCAGTCTTAAATACACTGGCTACGATCCAGCAGGCACACACAAAAATGCTGCTTATGCAATTCCACATGAAAATATACAAACCTGCACATAGGTTATGCACAACTAGTTCTGTGAAAACAGGCTTCTTCATGCAAGCAAGAGATATTTTCTGAATGCAACTTAAATTTTCTCAAGCGAGTTGCTGGAGTGAAGCAACTAGCTATTCTACACGTACAGCCCTGTTTTTGAATGTGGAATATCTGTAGATGACAACCAGCTTCTTGGAAGGAAGGCCCACTGATTTTAATGGAACCTACTTCCATGTAAGTTTATTTAGGAATATAGCCAAAACCTTGTGTCACCTGAATGGAATACTTAATTCCAAGGGCCAAGCCCTCCTAATATGTGGTTGGAACATGTGTGTGTTTGTATGTGTGTCTGTGTGTGTGTGTCTGTGTGAGTCACTGAAGGAAGTTTATTTAGAATGCCCTGTTTGGGTATTCCTCTATGCTTTTAAAACGGCGTGTTCTTTTAGAACAGAATCTGCTCTTCTGACTTAAAAAAAAAAAAAGTAAGGAGCTAATCGAGATGTATATTTATAATGTCTTCAAAAGGGCCATGAAGGAAATAAGGCCACTGTTACTGCACTTTCACAGATGTTGTGTAGGAACGTCAAGGAGCCAAATCTCACAATCTTACACTCCTGATTACATGGGGGCTATATTTACAGACACAAACCCAAATTCTACTGGAGAGGTAAAAAAGATTACAATAAGGTTAATACGTATGACAAAAGGCTATATTTAAGCACTATTATGTACAACAGAAGGTTTTCCCCACTTTCAGAAAAACAAATGCTTCAGGAAATGAGTAGGGATTCCTAGCAAGGCTGCCAACCGTACAAGAGCAGTTTTGTTTAAAATGAATAAATAAAATGTTGCCTTAGTTTGTACTTGCTTCCAAGTATACAGTCTGGCCAAGCTTCACTATGAGGAAGAAAGAAGAGATAATATATGCATATTAATGCTTCGTCGGATTTTTGTTTTGGGAACAGTTGCCTTTGGTTCTACAGATTACCTTGCTCTCCCCTCTTTTCTCCTCAGTTTACTTGAGGTGGAAGGCTTGTGGCTGTACTTTGTCGCTTATCTTACACAAAATAAACAGAACAATCTGGAGCTAATTTAAGCGGTTTACCATATCAGGATATGGCTGGGAAAGACTTTAAGGGGGATGGGGAGGGAGAGAGGAGGGGAAGGCTCAATGCGAACAATGGCTCTGTGGAGCTGAACAGCAGCAAGCACAGGAAGGCTCTGCAGACAGCCTGGCAGACAGCTGTCAGCCATTCCAATAACAATTCCTGCAGCCAATGAAAACTGGCCAGCATCTAAGCTCCCACCAACCCAGGAACACCAACAATAAAAACAAAGGATTAAACTTTTCAGCATTAGTGGCTTGAGTGTCATGCTCATAATTCAGTGTCAGGGATATTTTAGCTGCACGTGGCTTTCCCCGCCACCCCCACTCCTGCCCACCTCAGAATGATTCACAAATAAAAAGCAGCTGCAATTAAAGACTCATATCTGCAAAATATAGGTCAAACCCAATGAACTGGCTTTGTTTTGTGTGAACTATAACTTGAGTCAGGCATTCAGACCTATTCACATCTGTTTTCCAAATTAGTTCCTCCTCTCTGATGCCTAAACTGACACATATTTCAACCATTTTTTAAAAAAACAACAGTAATATGAAACAAAAAAGAAAGAAATTCCACAACAAATCAGAAAAGGGAAAATGAATTATCATTATTCTTCTACATTAATTATTTTCTTATATGACTTCATGTTAAGTATCAGGTTGGGTAGCATCTTATACTTTATTGTCCCAAAACATTATGGAACAGCACCATTTCTCAGTAAAACAATTATCTGCCTGCCTGCCTTCTTTTACTCTAATTATATTGGTTAACTTGGTCAAATATGCCACATCCCAGTCTCTTAACATCCAGTCTGTGATGAATGCTGGATTTAATTTTTCCATTTGTAGTTTATGGCCATCCGGGCTGCTGTTAACAAATGGATAATCATTTCCATATCTTCAGGAAGAACTACAGATCTCACATAACAGAATCTATACAGTAAGTGGATCCAGTGCACAGTTTAACCTGTCATATCTTTGATTTCATAAAGAACTGAATTGTGTAATCTTAGAATGTGTCCAATTATATATATATATATATATATATATATATATATATATATATGCATGCGCCTGCCCTGGCATTATCACACCCCCAGCAGTAATTATTAACACCTGTATGAATATGGCTTGGCTAAGCTGGGTCAGATATCACCTCAATAAAGTCTGATAGAGATCCTCTTTAAAATTCATGCAAATGGTCATCTGGGGCATATACTTCCACCCTGATCTCCTAGTACCCTCAGTTATTTCCTTCCTCAGTCCCTTTCCCGTTTTTCCTGATATACACTAATTCCTATACCCAGATTGGTGACTATTCTATATAACCTGCTCAAATTTCCCCTTGACTGGTTGCCAGAAATTAATGACCCAAATTGGTAAAATCTCTTGGGGGACAGAGGGATGCCTCCTAAGTAATCAATTAACCACATGCCTACCCTGTAAAATCTACAGTGTAGAACAGCCCTCCCTAACCGCTGGCCTCTAGATGAGTTGGACTGCAACTCCCATTATTTCCAGCCTGTATGGCCATTGATGAGCACCATCTGGAGGGCGTTAGGTTGGGGAAACCTGCTGTATATATTGGAACACCGGGAATCAAAACTGGCCTGTTGGATCAGGTAACTCTGTATACACTTTCATTTCTCAGTTATTTAAAACTCTTCATATTTTAATGGACCATTTTCTTCCCAGGGTTGTCTGTCTCTCAGTAACTTCCTATTCTAAAGGTCTCCCCTACAATAAAATTGCAGTCAAGGGAGTAAATCTTGGACTTAATTTGTTTTTACGTTCATGCCTTATGCAAAATAGTTTTTTAATACCAGGATTAGATTTAATAATATTCATGTCCCGTTTACTACAAACACCAAAGGATGTCTTGATATGATAAAATATCTTTCTGTTCCAAGATCAAAGACCAATCCAGAATATACCAACTTTTCACGTGACCCAACCTGGGTGCATAATAGCATATGTTTTATAAATTTGAAGGAAAAAGCAATCCAAACTGAGGCCCCACACTGCCTGGCTGCTGAAAATCTTCCCCAGCTGCTATTTGCCACAGATAGCATTGTTTGAAGTAAAGAGAACTTGGGAGCAGGTATGGCAGCCAGGGGGTGGATTTTGTCAGGAAATCAACATAGAGGTCCAACCTAGTTCAGAAGCATAATCTGGATTGGGGAGTGGGCTGGTGCCATAGTCCAGTGGGCCCTCAGCATAGTGCTGCCAATGGGTTCCTGCTGCTGCTGAATCCCCCCATTAGCAGCCAAACCTACACTAGCAGCTGCCAACGCCAGTTTTCCGATACTGAAGCCATCCTCCTTCCAGCTGTTTTTTTAAAACCTCGTGAGGTGACTGGAGTGGGTAGCAGCAGCACCTCATCCAGTTCATCATCTTCCTTTTCCTCATCCGGCTGGTGAGGCACCCAGCTGAGCCTGCAATCCCCATGTGCAATTTTTTTTAAAACTTACATTTTGAGTAGCAGCAATCTGAAACTGTCAGAAGATGCCTTTGGGGAGGACTTCCCCAATGAGGGCACAGCAGTGACGTAAGGAGCAGCCTGTGCCCCTCATTGGCCGTGTCCTCTCCCAAAGGTAGAATTTGATTGATTCAGATTGTTGCTACTCAACATGTAAGTAAAAAAAATACTGTAAAATGGGGTGCTGCAGGGCTTGGCCCTGGCAATTCCTTTACACAACAGAGCTGGCCTGGAGGGCAAGGAGGAGGATGGGGGCAGCTGTGGGAAGCTCAAGGGCAGATGGACTATTTTGAGACTCTGGGCCCTTGCAGCTGCCCATCCATGCTGACCGCCAACACAGGGCCAACATGGCTGTTTTTCTTTCAAAATAAAGTTGCCAGTATCAGCATGCCTTCTTGGTGTCTGCTCACAGGCTCTGGAGCTACCTGCCAAGAGAGATTAGGATGACCCTCTGTTGTCCTTCTGACATTTTTATTCAGGTAGTTATGTGGCATATAAATTGATCTGTTGCTGAAGGGGTTTTTAGCTTCAACTATAGGGCAGTATATTATTCTTATTCTTATTCTTATTCTGTGGTGTTTATTTCTTTTATTAGTTTGTTTTCAATTGTGGTTTTAGTTTCTCTGTTTATATGTTATGTCTGGATTTTAGTATTAGCTGTCTTAGCACCATCCTTTGACAGAAAGATGGGACATGAATAAATATCAGAGCAAGTAAGCCTATATACACCAGTTGCTGGGGAACATGGGTGGGAGGGTGCTGTTGCACTGTGTCCTGCTTGTGGGTTCCCAGTTGACAGCTCATTGGCCACTGTGTGGACAGTATGGTCTGATGCAGAATGGCTCTTCTTATGTTCTTAATAAATAAATACATTTTAAAAGGGATTTTTAATGTAATGTGTAGTTCGGCCATTATTGACATCCAAAAATTGTCTGTGAAGAGTAGCATACCAGTTTGGCTCAGAGAAATAAAATTAATAAACAAGTAAGCAAAGAAGCACTTTCTAACAATCACTGCAGAACATAACACAAAACACACCGAGAATCATGTTAATAGGCCTCTCAAGCTAAGTTCACATCACACAAAAATGTATCAGTTCCATGGAAATAGCATTCTTCTTCACCTCCATCATCAACCTTCCCTTTTTTAAAAAAGTAGCGTTTAGATTTTGTTTCTTTTTGCTTAAACCATGGGGGCTGAGCTCCTGTATACAGTAAGGCTGCATTCAGACAATATGATAGTCAACGGTGGGGTAATAATCAACACAACAGTTGTTTATCTAAGGGATACTCCCCACAAAACATGACAATAATTAATGGCTGTGTGGATTAGGATCAGCACTGAGTTGACCATTAGTCCATGCTGAGTTGACTCACTCATCCCCCACTCTTTCTTCCCCCTCAGTCCTCCTGCTGGTATCCCATCAACCATTGCTGCCGAAAATCTATCCTGCCAGTTGGACTAGAGCGGCAGCCACCACTTTGACCACACTTGTCTTGCGACTCTGTAGCTGATAAAATAACCAACGATGACCAAGGAAATAACTGACAGTGCCCTCCACACAATAACCAATGGTGGTTCAAATAGACAAATCTGCACAGTGTTAGTTATTTCAGCCAAACAAATAACTGTTGGTTAAAAAACTTCCTCTACACAACACAATAACTCATGGTGGGTTAAATAACCAACCGTCAACTATTTAAACCACCACTGGTTATCGTGTTGTCCGAACCCAGTCTAAGGCTATCTAAATCTCAGTGAATGTGGAGGAGTGCAGTCAAATCTATTTCCCACATTATTGATAAAGGGACAGGCACAATATGAAAAAACATATGGAAAAATAACGTGAGAATTACTTAAGGCCGGTGGGTGGCTGGGGGGCAGGGATGGAGTAAAGAAAACAAGGAGGCATTGGAGGGGGAAGGAGATGTCACAGGAATATCAGGTAGGGCCTTGGAAAGAATGCTTAGGACACGTGCAATGGGTTGTAGAAAATTTGAGGTCTGCTTTCATAAAGGCACTCCTTAAACATTTATTTCATTTATTTAAAATAATTAGATACTGCCTTTAATTGCACAGTTCAAGGCAGCTAGCAACCAAAACCACACAATATAATACCCACCACACACACACATAAAATAGGAAACAAATACATGAAAACAATTTTATGGCGCAATCCTATGCACATTTAGACAGAAAAAGATCCTACAACTCCCAGCATTCCCCAACCATCATGGCTGGCTGAGGAATGAGGGGAGTTGTCTAAACATGCATAGAACTGCACCTTAAGGCAGAATATTTTTGCTGGGGGGGAAATGAGCAAACTATCCGCATGTTGTAATATGGAGCACAGTTGTGTTCAAGCTTCCAATGCAGTTCCCTAAGCTTGTACACACTTGTCTTGGAGAAGGTCCCAAGAACACAAGGTGACTTACTTCTGAATAGTCATGCTGGGAGTTGTAGGACTTTTTTCTGTCTAAACATGCATAGGATTGTGCCCTAGAGGGCTTTTATACCAATTATGGTAATGCCCCCAAAACAAAGTCCAGTTCTAAAGGCCAAACAGAAAGACTTAACACTACAACAGTAGGCCAAAAAGAAGGAGGAAAGAGAAACCTCCCTAGACAAGGGATGGGAGAGAAGTCTCCACCTACCTGCCAAGTAGGTGAGTTAGATGGATTCAGAGGCCTACCTAGCTCAAAATACTTTATTGGAGGAACAGGAGATGAAAACCCCTTTGTTGTTCCTCCTGCCCTGCCTGGCTGTTGTCGGCAGAGCTTTAGATGGACTGAGTGCTCCAAGCTTGAAAGATTCAGCGGGTAAAAAGATTTGAACACTCCAAATGCTTTGCTTATATTATTTATCATAGGGTGACCAGATAAAATCCAGGCCAGGGCTCATGTAACTTTAACAGTTGTAGAGAAAAGGGAATTTCAGCCAGTGTCATTTGTATGTAATTAGTTCCTGGTGAAATTCCCTCTTCATCACAACAGTTAAAGTTGCAGGCACTATTCTAGAGTGACCATATACAAAAGAAGACAGGGCCCCTGCAACTTTAACTGTTGTGATGAAGAGGGAATTTCACCAGGAACTAATTACATACAAATGACACTGGCTGAAATTCCCTTTTCTCTACAACTGTTAAAGTTACATGAGCCCTGGCCTGGATTTTATCTGGTCACCCTAATTTATCATATCCGAACAGCAAAGGTCAGCATAAGTGGGGTTCCCTCTTATCTAGCAAAAATGTGTTCTCTGAAATTGACTCTCCTTTACGAATGTATATAAAGTTAAGAATTTTGAAAAGCCTTATTGCTAAAGTTTTAACACAATGGAAAACGCAGAATTTCCAACATTTCTGGAATCATCCAAGTTTTCATTTTTAAGTCATAGATGCAATGGATTTGTTTCTGCCTGGAACATAGGCTTTACATCCAGTAGGGTCATAGAATGAGCTTGTGCCTCACACTCCTCACAACGTAAAAGGAATTTGCTCACCAACACACACACACAAATTTCAAGAACAGTTCGCACAATTGGTCCATTGCAAAAAGAGGGGAGGACATAATACAGCCTATCCCAACCTGGTGCCCTTCCGATGTGTTGGACTAAACTCCCATCATCCCCAACCACTGTGGCCATTTGCCCTACTGTCTGGGTGAAATATGAGTTGCAGACCAATACAGCTAGAGGGCACCAGATTGGGGAAGGCTGATATAATATATGAGCACGGCCTATGCATTTGTTCACATAGGAATCAGTTCATACTGAAGGCTCGCCATGTTGAATTGTGAACAACATTGGATTTAGTCAACAATAACTATGGCAATAAAGATACAGGGGATAATACTTCTAAGTATTCCATATTTTTATTCAACACTGATCTGTGATTTTATTGAATATTAGTGAGAAATGTTAAAGTGCTTCCACAATGGTATTTCCTGCCACTCACTTCAAAAAATCAAGCTACTGCATTAAAATTTCCAGAATTGAATGAAACTGACCCATGGCCGGTGGTAGCACCTTCAGAGGTTAAAACACTGACTAATTTACTGAAGCATAACAAAGCTCCAGGGGAAGACATGTTACCACCAGAATTGTTTCTTGATAACATTAACTGGTGGCTCAGGTCGGAAGCTGCAGTTTGTGCAAAATGCAGCGGCCAAATTAATGTCAGGAACCAGAAGGTTCGAACATATAAGAACGACTTTGGCCTGCTTGCATTGGCTGCCTGTACATTTCTGAGCCCGATTCAAGGTGCTAGTTTTAACCTATAAAGCCTTACATGGCTTGGGACCACAATACCTGACGGAACGCCTCTCCCGACGTGAACCTTCCCGTAGACTACACTCAACAGCTAAAGTCCTCCTCCGAGTGCCTACTTCGAGGGAAGGTCGGAGGATGGCAACAAGGGAAAGGGCCTTTTCAGTGGTGACCCCCACAACTGTGGAACGATCTCCCCGACAAGGCTCGCCTGGCACCAACATTATATTTTCGGCCCCAGGTTAAGACTTTTCTCTTCTCCCAGGCATTTAACAGCATTTGTTGAGTTTTTTTAACTGACCCCTGGATAGTTGATATGTAGCTTGTTTTTATGCTTTTTATGGTTTTAAATTTTGTATATTGGTTTTTAAATGTTTTTAATCTTTGTAAACCGCACAGAGAGCTTCAGCTATGGGGTGGTATATAAATGTTATTATTATTATTATTATTATTATTAATAATAATAATAATAATAATTCTTAGTGTATCTTATTTTAATTCTTTGTATTAAAACTAACATTTACATATTTATGGGCACTTTCTAATGAAAACCTTTGCTAGTATCTTTTTGTATTTTACTTCTTTGTATTATAGAGTTTTTGTATGCTTATCTGTATTGTTGGTGTATGCATTTGTAAAGTTGATATGACCATGATTGTTGAAACGACAAATAAACAGCAAGTCAGTGCATTGAAGGGGGGGTGCTTTGGGAGCTGAGACTTTTTCTTGGGGTTTGGCTAGGACCAAATGCCATTTGGTTCCTCCCCCCAACCCAAAAATGCCTTCATCAGTGACTGTTCCATCTGATTATGTTGTAATAATTACGCTAAAGGATGAGTGTTGATACCTGGATTCGCTTATTTTCCTCTTCCCTTCCTTCTCTTTTTTCTTTTTGTATCACATATCTTAGACTGCAAGCCATTATAAAATATACATTTCCTTTAGCATCTTGGTAGAAAAGTGATATATAACTGCAATCAATGCATAAATTAATGAATACAACTTGTTACCTAGGCATTTAGCTTCCTATGCAACAAATAAATATAGCTTCCTTTGCAACAAATAAATATTCATTAAGGCGTTGTTTTGCATTTCTACAGATCACACAAAAAAATTAACAGATGTCTATTCTGCCTGGTCCACCCTAGAACAGTGTGTAGCTTAAAGGAATCATCCATGAAAGCAAAGTATAGGGCTTGGGAGATAACATTCATTCCGTATTTACCCAACTCATTATAGTCTTTTCAAATGTGCGAACAGTTTGCAGCTATTTTTAGGAAAGGGAGGAATCACTGAGAGCTTTGCCAGGGTGGTAAAAGCAGAGCTCAGGAATATGCAAAAATTAGGGGAAATAATCCTTCTGAATCTCAAATGAAAGCTAACCTTGGGAACATTTAAGTTCATACCAAACACTATAACATGCTTGAAGCACTGGCCATACCTTGCACAGCAGGGGATAGACTGGATTAGTATTGTTCAATTCTCAAGTGGATTAAGGAAGGCATACCCTTAAAAGGATTTTAAATAACCTTTGTAGCCTGCCAAATCTTTGCGGTTCTGAGAGCTGTGTAGGGCAGATCGTTAACAGTAGCTTATTTTGAAAATAAACTACTGTGAGTAGCTTATTAACCCATCATGGCTCGAAGTGACATCCAAACGCAGCATCTAACACTCATGAGATATGCAACCGGCTAAACAGTGTAACAGCTTCCACATAATTGTGGCTTTTGTTTTTCATGGATCTAATGACAACCATCTCAAGCCTGCTGCCTCTACAGGATACTTATTCACAACAATGAACATGCAGGTTTGGGACATAGGAAAAAATCCAGATATTTCAGCACCCCAATTCCTTAGTCTTCTGACACACTTGATAGTATTGCTGGCAGGTGAGTTTACGAGTCTACCAACAAGGAGCTGCCTGGAAACCTTAGAATCTCTATGTCTATTAGCTGTTCCTGTTGGCTACCAAGGTGCAGGTTAGTATGAGTACCACACTGTAGTGGCCAGGTTGTACATCATGTGTTTCTGCTTCCAAATACATAAACATGTGTTAACACTCATGCAACTTACTCGTATGCAGATGGTGGTCACGTGTCCTCTATTTGAAGGGCTGTTCGTCCAATTCCAGTTTAAAGATAAAGAACCTTAACAATTGTTGTCTCTCAACAGTTAGCATCTGGACAGCAGACTGAAAAGGCAGGCACACAGATCACCTGGTCACAGTCTTCCATATTGTAGAGAGATATACTGTATTTCTATTTACTTTATAATAATAATTTCTAAATGTGCATCTATATGTATAAATTAGCACATGCAAATTCTATGCAAACCGGTGTGCTCTTTTTCAATGATGATTTTATCTTTTTCAACAATTGATGTGGCCATCCTACCAATGTTTTTCTTCAAGTCCACCTTGGAAAAAGTCTAATGTGAGAAACACATCCTAATGTTATCCTAAATGCCATCCTGGTTTGCAAGGATAAATTGTCTTGATTAAAGCAAAAGAAAAAAGAAAGAAAAAGTAGGAGAGGGAGTGGGGAGTGACATAAGTGTACAGAAGTACGCACCAATGTAGTTTGGCTTAAGCCATGAGACCTGATTAATCAAACAAGAACACAATCAGCTTTTGAGTAGTGGTGACAGACTGGCTTGTTCCATGTCAAGAAAAAGACAGGCTATTAATTAACTAGAAAATCATTTGTCGCGTTTAAAATCTCAGCAGGCTTGTAGCAAGTCCCAACATTTCACTGTCTCACTCCACACTATTTACAAAATCTGAAAAATTATACAGAACACCTAAAGGTGAAGTGTTTAATATATGAGATAAACAAAATAACTTCTCAGGGAATTATTAAATCACATAAAAATTAACACGGTAAAAATGCATTCTGGAAGAAGGATATGCCAAATTTAATATTTATTAATCAAATTGTAGAGATGATGGCCAGAACTCTATAAGAACACATCATACAATATATTTACTAAACATATATCCTAAACACAGTGTGTTGGACTCTGATTGTTCTTTCATCAGAAGTAACATCTCCTGTGCAGAGTTGCACTCAGAATACCCCTGCTGGCATAAGATGGAGCAATTTTCACTGACTTCCCACTCCCCCTGCAACCACCTCCTCCAAATGTTACAAAAAGTCCCCCAAACCTCTGTAGCAGATTTGGCAGGTGGGGGGGCATAGAGGGATGCAAGGCGAAGGGAGAATCAATGAAAATCACTTTCTCCCATCTTCTGCCAGGGATATACTACTGGCTCATAAACCTTCCAAGGATGGAAGTAGCACTTCAGTTCATAGGAGGCAAATTCTGGACTAAATTCAAGAGGTTAGCTCAGGGGGCCACCACTCTGGCTGTTTATCAAAGCAAAACAAAACGAAGAAACGCTGCACTTAAGAGTGGCACTTCATAACTAATGGCACATGCTGTTTGACTCTGTGGCTTTTTCTTAAAGGAGAAGAAAGGCTATATTGGGGGTTGGTCCCATGTTATTAGAAACAAGTCTTAAATACATTTTATTTAAATTGCCCACAATGGAAGCAAACGGGCTGCCCATTGTGACCAATTTAAATAAAATGTATATAAGACAGCTTCATGCATATGAGACTTCAGTGGTTTAATTATGGCAGTGATCTCTTCTTTAGTATTTGTTGGTTGTTTTTATTTGTAACTGATGCCCTCTTTTCTTTGTTTGCATGTAGCTAGGACCTTAAAAAGGGAAGAGTATACTATTGACTCATTCTAAGATGAGACTACTTAACTGTTCTTGATTTTAAAAAGGTTTACCACTAAATAATTTAAAACATTTTGAGTATAAAGTTTACTGTTATGTTAGACTTACAAATTTGTTCGAAGTGAAGATGGATAGGAGTTGCCGACGAGATTAATAACTGAGCACCTTTGCCACAGTAATCAAACAATTTTTATTCTTTTCAGAAGACCAAAATTCCATGTAGCTTAGCAGGGCTGGCCCAAGTTATTTTGCTGACTGAGGCAAAGGATTAAATGGGCTCCCTCCATCCCACATACAGAAGTTGACCAGAATCTTGCTTCAACCGTGTTGATGGTACAGCTTCCACCACCACACCTGAAGACAGTAAGATAGCTTAGGGGATGCATGGCAGGCTGCACATTACCCACTACTCTGTCCTCCAGCACTTCACTCCTGCTCCACTGCATCTGCCACCTCAGTCATTTTACTGTACCAAATGGCAGGGCCAGCCCTGTAGCTTAGCATCCTGTTACCAAAGGTAGCCCAGATAAATACTTTTGAAAAGCCCATAAGCAGAACACCATAGCAATGGCCCAGCCTCATTGCTTGCTCTTGGGATCTGGTATGTAGAGTTATACTGCCTCTGAACATGGAGGATTAATTGGCTACCACAGCAAATAGCCATTGACAGTGCTATTTTTGCTGGTGGTGTTATGCCTTTCCTCCAAGGAAGCCAAGACGGCATGTACGATCCTCCTCCTCTCCTTTTTATCCTTGCAACAATCTTGTAAGGTAGGTTGAGCTGAAAGTCACTGACTGAACCGAAGTCACCCAGTGAACCTCATGGCCAGGAAGGGACTAGAACCCAGACCTCCCGAGTCCCAGTCTAACACTGTAACCACTACACCACACTGGTTCTCTATCCTCATGAATTGGTCTAGCTCATTTAAAAAAACCTTCTAAAAACATGTTGTGATACTGAATTTCTTAATTATGCATTGTGTGAAGTACTTTTGTTTCGCTTAACAGGACCCTACTGCAAATCAATTATATTGGGTGACCCAAATTCTAGTATTATGGGAGAGGAAGAAAATGTTTCTCTATCTGATTTCTCCACACCATGCATAATTTCATAAAACCTCTATTACGTTTCCTTTAGTCACCTTTTTTTCTCAACTAAAACCTCTCAAATACTTTTTTTCTCAGCTAAAAAGCCCTAAATTTCTTTCTTCCCACCTTTTCAAGCTCCACAGTATCCTTTTTCCAATGGGGCACCCAGAATTGTACACAGTATCTCCCCCCCCCCCCCCCATGGTCACACCATAGATTAAGGCTCAGTTTGGACAACACATTTCTCAATGGTGGTTTCAGAACTCCACGGTGGAGCTTTTACACCAACGTTGAGAAATGTGTTGTCTGGTGGGAAAACTCCACCCCACGGTGGAGTTTCTTTAGGAAACATTCCACACTGAATATCCATGCTGTGCAGAGAAGAGTTCCTGCACAACCATTGTGTTCCATGTTGTGTGGAGGGCTCCATGGAGTTTTGTGTTGCATTGAGTGGACTTGTCGTGACTCTGGCTAACTCTCTAACGACTTTAGGCACACTGATACACAACAATAACAGTGGGATTTCGTTTATTGTAAATCACACGGAATTCAAAGCATGACGGTTTCATTTCTGCAATCACACACTTGAAGCTGAATACGGACTACACAGCTTTCAGGTAGAACGGCTTAATGCGAACAGCACTCACTCAGGGGTAGACATTTAGAGATTAACCCTAGTCTTTAGAGGGCAGGAGCGGCCACACTGCACTGGAATCCTCTGGAACATAGGGACACTCACGGAAAGCCTCTAGACAGAAGGTAAGACTATCTTGAACTAAATCAGACTCAGCCTGTCAGGGAACGCTGAGCAGATCACCGAAGCAAGACGTCAGGAACTGAACCTCTTCGACCTAGGGAGCCTTCCCAATTCACGTAGCTTTAGCTCTGAGGAAGGTCCTCTCACAGGTCCCAAACACACAGAATTGTAGAACAGCAACAATCAGCCTCTGCCTCCCTCTGCCCGTAACTTTGGCTCCATGGAGGGAGACAGCAGGCTATAGAACACGAATCCAGACAGTAATCACAAGTCCAAATCTATGAAAAGCCACAGTGCACTTTTCATGGCATAGTTCGTAGAAGTTCCAAGTCTAAACAGCAACAGAACATGTACAGAGTGCCTCATACAATTCTAAATCAGATAGAAACTTTGATAAACAGGGCTTCAGGCCTGTAATCTAAACTCACGTGCCAACAGGGCGGCACGGTTCAACCTCTTCTGATGACGCCACAGTGTGAGGAAGATAGCCCCCACCTTTGCAAAACATAGTTTAATTCCCAGAGAACTTTCAAGGCCTTCGGCCTACCATTTGAGATAAGCACATAACAGAGAAGCAGAGATACATTTTCTCATGACAAATTGCCAAGTCTTCAGTCCACAATTCACAGGGCCAGCCCTGTGAATTGTCTATGAAGCACCTGACACCCAACAGGACTTTTCCTACTGGCTACAGAGTTCCCTGGCTAGAGCAGCAAAAAGAGCAAGTACTGCTCTAGGAGAGCCACTGGGATTGTTTGTTTTTTTCAGCAATGGCTGATGGCTGATGGGAGGACTTGGGGAGGAAAGAGGACAGAGGAACTGTGAATTAAACACCACATTGACTTTTACTCAACTGCACAGGAGCCCACATTCACACAATGGTGAAGTTGGAACATGCTGTGTGGTGAGTACCCCCAACGAACTCTACTGTTGAGTGGAGTTTTCACACTGCATAGAGAAACATGTTGTGTGAAGTGAGCCTATATATGAAGAGATTATGATCATGGCTGTTCTGTGTGTGGCTTGCAGCCTCCTCAGACTTTTCTTACTTTTCTCCTGGCTCCAGAGGCTGACATTGAGGAAGGGCAGCAACTCATTGGTCATTGAGCTGTGCATGCAAAAGATCCCATGTTCAATCCCTGGCAGCTGCAGCCAGGGCTAGGAAAGACTCCTGCCTCAAACTCTGGAAAGTTTCTGCCAGTCAGTGTTGGCAACGATACTGAGCTAGATGGACTAACTCAGTCTAAGGGAGCTTCCTATGTATACATCTTCCATTGCCTGTTCCCTGTCTATGGGTGCCTCTACAATAGCGATTTAAAGCTCTTTCAAGGCGCATTACCAAATTTACCTCTACAAGAGCGGAACGCAAATCAGGGGTCTAGGCACATTTTATCTCCAATTATTCGCATTTTCGAATGCACGTTAAATAGCGACTTTTAATTTACCGCGGGAGTAAGAGCGCCTTATGTCCGTGTAAACAATTTTGTGAGGAGGTGCATTAATGATCAGATGGTCTTGATGTCATGCATAGAACTGTCCCTTCGCTGGGAAAACCTCCCACTTTTTCATTTAGTTTTATTTTCTGTCTCCTCCTGGCAACTTCCTCCGTGTTCTCCATCTCTCTGGATGGAAGCTCCAGGAAAAGGTGACCCAATGTGAATTGAAAATAAAATTTATTTTAACTCCCCTGATGGAATATTTCGTTCATGGAGAAACGGGGCCAGATGGAGGTGGTTTCACGAGAAGAAAAGGGGGTAGGACGGATGTGAGGATGTGTGCATAATTAGCGATCAGCTTAGACATATCGTCCCCTCGCTTCTTGCTGGGTTCCTGACATGAGCTGTGTATGTGTGTGTGTGTGCTCACTGGGAACAGGAGGGGGAAGGAACGAAGCAGTATCCCCCTGTCTGTTTGGGTGTGTGTGTGTGCGATACACATTCCCATTTACTCCTGAGCAGTTCAGTTCAAATGGCAATCGGGCAAGGGGGAGGGGGGAGAGGTAGCAGAACAGGTTAACCACATCATTCCCGGCAGGTAACCAAAGGCGGGAGATTCTGGTAGGCAGGGAGACTAAAGGGTGCAAAACCTGTTTGGGCAGTTTCCCGGGACAAAGCGCATTACTTTCAGCAACATTTGCATGCATGTCAACAACTTTAAAGCGAGTTTCATACAACCAGTAATGCGCTTCAACGCCTCTCGTATATAGGTATTAGGCCTAAAAGCGATTGTCAGTAGATGTGCATAATCAGGGAACTGGGTGTCAAAGCGAAATCTTGTAGATGGGGCCTATATTGCAAGGCACTTTTTTTAGATACCAGCCCCCACTTGGCACATTCATCCATTGCCTTGCTCTTGGAACCGACACATCTTCCCATTCTGCTTCAGCCTCAGTTAGTCCCAAAATACAAGACGGCCAGGCTATAATGGGTCAAATTGGAATCGCCTTGTAGGAAACCTAAAAATGTAGCAGCCTGTAGCATAGCTAGCAGTAAGCACAAAGGAAAAAACATACTTGATACAACATTGGAGAACTGATAGTACTGTGCTAGATGGCTCAATGGCCTGCATCTGTAAGAAAGCACTTAAATTTTTAAGACAAATTTTTAACCCACAATAATATGTAAATAAGTCAATGCAACAGCAGCAAGAGGCATACTGCATCTGGAATCCCTTTATGGCAAGAGGAGCAGAGGCCATCTGACAAGTCTGAAGTTTAGCTATCTATATTAGGAACAATCAAAAGGAGACTAAATATGTCAAGAATTATACAGGGTGGTGCCAATATGGAATGTCTGAAACATTTACTTATTCAAAAAGGCATGAGGTTGTGGACTGAATTTAAGCAGGGGCCAAGCCTACAAGCAATTCAAGCTGCTCTTCCGTACACTTCACTTTGGATGAAGCATTTAGAACCGACTGCCAAAGATAGCAATAAAAGCATGTCATTTATTTTGCATTATTAGTTTTTAAATTGTGTGGGTGAATCCTTTCAGAACTTATGAAAGGGAAGGATTAACAGTATTTACTGCAGCTATGCAGCCTCTATGAAAGCTTCAATTCATAGCTCAACCAAGCCAGTTAATTTCTGACCTCTAGCATTCCCGCTGAACTCGATTCTCGAAGTTCTACACTGAAGAATTTGAGTCTCTCTCTCTCTCTCTTTGTTGTGTGTGTACACAGTACACTTTCACAAACTTCCATTGTCTCTCCCTATAAAGCGGAAAGTATGTGTGTGTCACGTATATCCGGAAATGTTTACCCACTTCCAGATGAGTTAGAATCTTGACACGGTGACACAGTGGTAGGTCTGGCTGTACAATGTACCAGAAAAATCTAAAAACACGAATTTTGGGGGGTTACGTATTTTTAAAGAATTTAATAAAAACCAAGGCTTTTGCCTACAACTCCCAACATGCCTTGGTCAGGAGGCCAGACTTACTGGTCTTTGGTGGCCATTGTGAGTGTACAGGCGTGTGGCTGCTGCATATCTTTCACAACCTGATTCCTAAGGTTGGTTTCAAACAGTCAACCCAATTCCACATAAAAGGAAACAACCCACATAAATGCCTCCTCCTGCCCTTTGCTTGGTTTTAAAATCATGACTAGATACAACAGCATGGCTTTGAGGGCCAAACATGTTCAAAAGCACTTCACTCTGATATAGCTGTTTTCTCAGAAACTGGGGGAAGGAATCGCACAACTTTTGCCCTTAAGAGGGAGGAAGGGGAGGCACTTTGCGCATGGCCAGAAACAGACCAGACAAAGGGGGGAAGTGCCCAGCCCAGCCCCGGCTCTTCAGTACAGGTTCCTGATGGAGCACTTGGTGGGTGAGAAGTGTAGGATGAGGCAATCCCAGCAGGATTGGCTGGAGCTGGGCATGTCCACTGACGGCTGCTTACATCCCCTCCTTGGTGATGCTACTCCTTCAAGCTCTATCGAGGAGCAGCATCGGCAACAAGAGGATGTTTTAGAAGATGCGGGCACCTGTGGGCTGCCAAAAGCATGCTGGGAGGTGCACTACTGGTATGTAGAGTGGCTGAATTTAAGTAAATTAGGGGTTAGCAAACCAGGGCACTATCTCTCAGTCCTAACTCAGCCCCCACTTTCCTGGCTTCTCAATAACTGTCTTTGTTCTCCTTCTAACTGACTTTCCCCAACTGTCACTCACCCCACCCCCACCATTCCATTCTAGCCTCAGCTATCAGTCATTCCTCCATTCATTCATCTGTTTCAATAGTAAAGTCAGGCTTTTACATAAAAATCATCAACTTTATCCAGTAATTCTTGCATCTGTCTTGGAATGTTGTGGTTTAGTTATAACAGGGGAAAAAACCTCAGCATAAAAAATCTAATCCAGTTAAAAGGCCTGGAAAATATATATTTTTAAAAAATCACTTGGCACTTAAAAGCCATTAATGCAGTCACCAGGCCAGCCAGCCTGGGAAAAAGAAATTCTTAAGCAGGGTGCCACAATTAAGAAGGCCGCCTCTCCCATGACACCTCAGATATATTCAAAGATTAATGTTATTCAGAGAGCTAGGCTTGTGCCTACAACTCCCAGCATGCTTTTGTCGGGAGGGAAGACTTATTGGGCTTTGGCGGTCATCATCTGGAAGTAGCTTGCCATCCTGGGCCTGAAGGGAGAGTGCCTGGGCTGGCTGCCTTAGTTACTACGCACCATCAGGAGCAGAAGGGCAGGAGGTCACAGCTCTGGGCCTGTCACCAACGGCAACGGCCAAGCTACCTGTGAGTCAGCCAGCTCCCTCAGTGTAGTGTGGAATGGCTCAGCCAGACTTCACTTCCCATGAGCTTCAGCAGCAGGACTCCCATTGGGCAAGTCAGGCACCACAGCAAAAGGCATGCCGGGAGTTGTAGTTTTTGTTTTCTGTGGGGGATAAGGAAAATCATGGTGACAGCTTCAAGGCGGCCCTGGCCATGCATTGAGGGTGAGACAGAGGGGGTGGGGAAGAAACAAATTTAATTTGTTTTAAAGTTAACTCACATGCCTAGCACTGGCCTGTATTCTGGCTGCTTTCCTTTTTTCATAATAATAACTTCAGAGCACATGCATATAACAGTTCCCCGCGTCCACTGAGATCTGCTTCCCTACTATATGTTATTTGGATATCTGGGCAAAGCCGGGTATATTTTGAAAACATGTTTTTAGGTTTGCATCTTTTTTAGCTGGTCGAAAGGGTATTGTGTGTCCTGATTGTTTTTGAAGTTTAAACAGCTGCTCCGGCCAAAGCACGATGGGAGGTGTAGGTAAAACAGGTAAAACAGAAAATGTGGTTTATCACGAAGCTCTAATTTAAAATACAGTTCTTATTAACACAATTTCCCATTTATTCTAAAAAAACAATTTATGAACTCAACCAAACTAAAAAACAACAACCAATCTAAAGATGAATAAGTTGCAGAGAAATGTATTATTGATCAAATAAATATTATAAACATTATTCATGGACCTGAGAAATGCCAGGCATATCAGCTAGTGGTCTATAAAGAATCAAATCTGGGGCAAGTACACTCTTCTCTTAGCTACATGGAATAATTGCAGGTTGGCTTCTTTACACTCCCACTGATGTTGGACATTTAAAAAGGCATCAAAGATTCTTCCCTCAATTTGAACTCCAAACCCTCTTCCCTAGATGGAGAGGCGGGTTAGAAATGAAATAAATAAATAAAATAAATATAAATATATTATCTATTTAAACTTAATTTAACATTTCAAAACTTAATCTGGTTGCATAGGATCTGTAGAACAACATGGCCCTCTCTAGGGACAAAAAATGCTATTTGTACAGTTCCAGGCATATATCAACCAATTTCTGGCTAGCAATGAATGAGTAGAAACCCAGCTGCATTTTTGTATTTTGCAAAACAATTCTGTTCTCCTGCTATATTTATTCACCATAATATTTTAGTGCCTTTATACCGAAACAGCAAAATAACAGAATTTGGAACTTAAGTTTATTAATAATAATGATAAAACAGGCTTAGGAAATTCATAAATGTATCTGTTATCCATTGAATTTGCAAATGAAACTATTTATGTTGTGTTATGGGGGTTTATTTTGTTTTTTTAAAACTCAATTTTTTTTCATTATACCAAGCATTTCTCTTGACTTTATTCATCTGTAGTATATATTTATTTAGATTAATACCCCACCTAACCCCAAGTGTTTGGGGGCACGTAGCAAAAGCAAAAATGACCTGGTAGAACAAAAGAAAAGTTAATCAATTTATTAAAATTCTTCTCCCATATTTCTGGTTGGGTTAACCACTGAGGTGTTTAGCCACCAAACCCAGTGCTCCTGGGTAACATGTCACATTCATCAACCGGGCTGATCATAGATTATTGGTTTAAAGCATAGTGGCTGGTATGTTGTAGGCAACACACTCACTGTCTCCCACTCATCCTAAACGGCCCATCAGTTATTTATGCCATGGGTTGTCATTACATGCAAACTGGCTCATAGTCAGTATTGTTAAGAGGTGCCCTCAGTGGTTCTCAAATATTGGAGTAGAGCACATTGGAGGAAGCGGACCCCAGTTTGTATCTTGCACAGCCATCATGTGACCAGAGGATATGCACAGTCTCTCAACCACAGTCCTGCCCAATCCCACCTGCACTAGGGAATAATGGGTTATAGCCAATGTTAGTCCTACTTAGAGAAGAACCAATGAAATTAATGGGACTTAAGTTAGATGATACAGCCGAAAAATAATGGCCTGCCATAGAAGGTTATTGTGAAGACTGAGATATTGACCCAGTTCGCATGTAACTGTGGCAGATTGTGGGTTAACTAATCCACAATTTGCCAGGTCACATACCGCTGTCTCTAAATATGCAGCCTCTGATTGGCCCAATTGTAAGTTGCTCCATGATGTATGAATCTGGACACTAAGGGTTATTTGTGGGTTAAACAACACAAAGCTAACCTAAGAGCTAACCATAGGTTAACTCTGGGTTGTTTAACCTACAAATAACCCATAGTGTCCAGATTCATATGTCGCAGAGCTGCCTAAGATTCAACCAATAAGAGGTTGCATATTTAAAGAGACAGTGGCACGTGACCTGGCAAATTGTGGGCCAATTAACCTAAGATTTGCCACAGTTATGTGTGAATGAGCCCAATGTATGTGACACTCTTTCAGCGCTTGAAACGTGCTATATGAATGCCAAGTGTTGTCACATGTCAGCCAAGGGTAAAAATAAATGAAACCCTACATGTGTCTATTTTATTTATTTACAAAATTTATATACTGCTCTACAGCCAATAAAATTATTAAGCGGTAAATGATAAGGAAAAAAGAATCAGAATATGGAGTTAAAATTTAAAAAATGAAATTATGCTAATAAAACTGCAGTTGACTGGTCAGGTAAACCTTGTTTAGAAAAAAATGCCTTCAGCAGATGCCCAAAATGAAACATGATTAGTTGCCTGCTTGACATCAACAGGCAGAAAGTTCCATAGAGGGGGAGACAATACACTGAAAGCTCTACTCCACATTGACTCCAAGCTGACTTCAGGTCCATGCAGAACCATCAGGAATGCTAATTACACATCTTACATCCCTCCCTTCCTCCAAGGAGCTCAGTGTTTTGCATGAGCCCCCACCACTGGTTTTATCTTCACAACAAGCCCATGAGGTAGGCTAGGTTAAGAGATAGACCAGACGACACGCTAAGTCACATTGGTTAAGCATTTTGAGCTAAACATTATGGCTTAATGTGTCATGTGAACCATTCCTAAGCATGGGGGCTACATAGCCATGGTTTAAACATGCTCACTAACCATTTGCTGGAAAAGGATTAGCAGCCTAACCATGGCTTAGCGTGTTGTCTGACAGGCCCAGTGATTTGCCCAAGGTCATCCATTGAGCTTGAGCGGAGATATGAACCTGGATCTTCCCGTCCAAATCTGACCTTCTACCCACTATACAACAGCCCTTCAGGTTGTCAACAGGACCAAGTACTTTCCAGCACTACAATCACCAGAAAAAGGCCCATCACAAACTATCCCAGCATACCAAACAGGAACAGGATGCTGACTAGGTTGTAGCAGCTGTTGGCGGAGGAGAACGTGTACAGGTTTGTTTTGTTTTGTTGCCCTTGCAACACGGTTACAAAGCCTGAGAACTCCTAGTAGTAGTAAAAAGAAAAAGAAAAGGAGAAGTGGCTACACTTTAAATCAAAGGGAAATTATCAACGTAACATGATCCATTGTGGAAGTAAATTAGCATGTGGACTCATTTCTCAAAAGAGTAGTTGTACTTCAAATCTTGTGCCACCCTCTTCTGGCAATTATCAGATACAACAGGGACCACCTTCCTCTTTTGTATTTTATATTTGTGCTTGGAACAGCTGCATCAGTCAAATTTCTGCCCATCAAACAGCTGCTAAAAACTCAACGCTTTTATCAGCTTCTCACAATTCCAGTTTAGGTTTAGCACTAAAACAGAAGTAAGGAAAACAATCCCAGATGGCAGAGAGGTACAAATTGGTGTAATGTTTGAAACAACACACTCTTGCAGCTTTTCTGGTCCTACTAATGGTGCCGGATCAGAGCTTGCATAATTATTAGACTCTTAAAAATAACATAAAATTTGGGTTCTTAAAATTGTCTGAGCAGTGCATTTTTAAACATCTGATTTAAAAATATATTAATGGTCAAACATTACTACCTTGCTGGGAGATTTTACTAGTTTATTTTAAAGAGCAGCTGGTGTCTCTTTACTTATTTCACAAAAACCTTAAAAGCTGTGCAACAGAATTACTTGCCAAATGGTGTAGTATTCTCAGGACACATTTAGGCCAGACCATCTTACGTGGAAAAGGAAAGCTGCCATTTCTTCTTTACCTGCTTGGGAAGTGAGATGACCATGCAATCTCATACATGACCACTCAGGGGTAAGTCTCACTGGTCTGTTTCGCACATCATGCTGACAATTGTGGGGATGAGTGGAGTGCATAAGCCACTTGTTTGGCATTTCTGCTTTCAATTAACAACCCTGGAACACCCCATTCCTGGGTTGTTTTGTGATATGCAAACTCAGAACTTTGAGATGTTTATGGGTTAAGGAAACTTCAAGTTGAGGTTTTGATTGACATTGTGGCCACGCTTAACAGTTTAAAATGTTTTAAATGTCAGCTGTTTTATGTTTATGGTTTTAAATTTTGTATTTTGTCTTTTTAACTTTCAATCTTTTAATTTTTGTAAACCGCCCAGAGAGCTTCGGCTATGGGGCGGTATATAAATGTAATAAATAATAATAATAATAATAATAATAATAATAGCCCATAGTTTGTTGCTGTTCCTGGGTTATCCCTGCAATTCCTGGGTTAAATAACTGCCATGACATGAGACTTGCATTACTGAATTCAATTGGGCTTAGTCCCACGTAAGTGGGAATAAGATTGCAGCCTCAAGTAGTCAGTTTCTCTATAACAATAGGATCCATTATTAACAAAGGAATAAAAACCATGTATGTTTATAACAGCAACCACTATCACTACAGGTACTTAAAACCTATTGTTCAGCCATACATCGATGGAGAACTGGATGGTAGAATTTGTATTTGAGAAAGGGCCTCACTATGACAAGTTGTAAAGAAGCATACCAAGAAAGTATTCCAAGATTTCATCACACACAAACAGATATTTTGCTGCACAGATATACACTGATACAGGGAAAAATTAATGTACACCATCATGTGTGAAGATTGTGGACATGTTTATTTTACCACATGTACACACATTAAGAAGCCATGACAGACAGCAGGTTCTTAACACATATACATGCAGTCAAACAGAAATGACTACTGCGGTCTGTGTGCTATGACTGTGTACATTGGGTGTATTGTACTACATGACATTAACTATTTCAAGTGTTTTGGGAAAGCAGTTTAAATGTTTCATTACACTCATATAAATAAAATGTCACGTGTGAAGCAGGCTTGAGAAACAGCAATTTCAGCAGCAAAGTAGAATTAATTGCAGTAGTATTTATCAATGTAATAACATTGAATGCTGCAAATTGATCTATCATATAAGGACTATATCAAAGCAAAACAAGTTCACTTTCGACAGATGTTAAGCTGGGGGGGAAAGGTAGACATGACCTTTGATTGCAGGGCCACACTGGTATAGCCTTAACTCTTTACTATCCTTTACTCTCTCAAATACTGAAAGGATCCAATGCGCCGACTTGGTTCACACGCTCACCGTGGGTTAAACAAGCCACAGTGCTTTGGTTAAGCTTTGGTACATGCCGGGCGGCTTTTGCTTAATCACTGGCCCAGGCATGTCTTGTGTTGTGCAAACCTGGGTGGCATGGGGTTGTTGGAGGAGGAAACAACCCTCAAATAGCTCAACAGCAGCCCTTGATTTATTTGAGGGTTGTTTCCTCCTCTAACAAGCCAAGCCACCCTGGTTCAGACAACGTGACAAGCCATCCTGGATGGGCGATTAGACAAATGGCGCCTGGTATGAACCACGTGCTGGGCACTCCATGTGGTCCATCAGATGTTGTTGGACTCCAAGTTCCATCATACACATTAACTTTGAAGTTAATTTTTAGAAATGTTCCAAGTCAATCCAGAAAGGGGGAGGAACAGAACATGGAGCTGAGTGAATTCTGAACAATAATGGAATGGAACAGAACGGAGGAAATCTGCTTGTCCCTAATTTTATGAGGTTTGGTTTATTCAGTTCAGAAATTTGGGTTAAATTATTAAACAGATAGTCACATGTGTGATAAAGTGTAGCACACCGGGCATCATCTGCCCTTGGCCAGGAGACCAAGGGTCAATGGAAGGCTTCCCACCCTGCCTCCCAGGAAAAATGTCATAGCGAGGGGAAGATCAACCAAAAAAGGAGTAGCTGTGGGAGCTGCCTTCCCTGCCAGAAAGAACACTTATAAGCAGGAGTCCACAAATTGTGCCCCAGCTTAGTAGCCAAAAACTATTTCTACTAGCCAGTGAGAATATTGTAAAAGTACTTTGAACACCTACAGAATGCCTTTTCCTTCCACCCATAATTAAAGAGAAGGGCTAACAGCATTGATGGCATTATTCCCTATAAGCCCGAGCCCCCTGCAGATCTCTTTCTACGTATTAACCAAGCCATAGTAAAGTAAGCACCTGTTTTCAAAACCAGGTTTAAAAAGTCTACGAGATATAATTTTACCTTCTCCCCACAGAAATCCACTTCATATTTTCCTTCTTCCCTGCAACAGTTCCACTTCACAATCCAGTCTTTTTTGTTTCTTAATCAGCCTCCCAAGGACAAATAAAGAGCATGTTCCCCACTCTCCCCTCCCCCTCCCCAATAGTCAATTCCCATTGTCCTAGCCAGATAATTGGCTTAATATGCAAGAGAAAAATGCTAGCATGTACATATATCTATTCATTCAGTCTTACCTGTAGAAAATATGAGAATAGTGTTGTCCCAAAGTCCAAATCTCTTCAGGGCAGTAGTGATATTTCCTACAGCTTCATCCATAATAGATACCATTCCTGAATATTTGCGCCTCTTTTCATCTTTGATAAAATAATATGGTTCTATGTATTTCTCGGGTACTTGAAGAGGCTCATGGACAGATTGCAGAGCAAGGTAGAGGAAGAGAGGCTATAACACACATACGTGACCAAAAAATAATAATACCACAACATTAAATGCAAGAATCAAAAGGATGGCTGATAAGCTTCCATCTGCAACTATTGCTTCCCTTCTGTCTTCAGTTGTCAAGGATAAAGAAATTTGATACAAGGCTTCCCCATTTGTATTTTTGTGAGGTTCTAATAATGGGCATGATCTAGTCTAAGACAGAGCTTTGAATCCAATTTTTGTTTTCCCTAGGAAAGTCTGCAGATATTTAAAATTGGGGCACACCAGCAATTGAATAAGCAGAACACAACACATACTACATTGGTGTTGCACATATTTATAATTTTCCAAGGAGCTGAAGAATATACATGAAGAATATAGGTGCCTTATACTGACTTTATGAAGAGTAGTAAATATTTACCATGTAAGGAAAAAAAACCCTCCTCATTAAAAAGGATTCTTCTGGCATTCTGTACTTCTCCTGCACATTGAAGATTTTATAAAATTGCACAATACTCTTAAGAGAGCAATCCTCTAGCCCCTAGATGGCACCTGAGGGTCCATGGGGAGCAGAATCCCCCAGTATCCTGAGGCCATAGATAAAAGATGCAGAACCTTAGGCATGGAGGTCAAATCCAGCCCTCCTGAGGTTCCCCCAACCGCCAATCATTTGGTGGTTTCCCAGTGTTTCTATAGTTCCCCCCGCCCATTCTGAAAGGTCGAAATGCCTCTCCTAAAGCTTAGTTACTGGCGGTAAGAGCTCTAATCTAATATATGCTGGGACTTTTGGCCCCAACACCCTTTTGCCTTTGGCCCACCCCTTTTTGCCTTAAGCCCCACCCATTACTGGAACGTGGGCCCTGAAAGCTGCTCTGAAATGGAGTTTGGCTCTCGGGATGAAAGACACTTAACACCCCTGCCACAGACAGAGCTACGGGTTTGGAGTGGGAAATCTGAGTGGGAAATCTGAAATCCTGAGCTTTGAATTTAGGATGGAGAAGGAAAGAATGAGGGGGTTTGTGCCATCAGGTGGGGCAAGGAGAGGAACAGCTATGGATCTGCTGGATGCACAGGCCTCTCAGCTCCCATCCCTGCCCCACCCCCTGGCAAAGTATGAGAGTCAGATGGGCTCAGAGGCCAATCCAACATTAAATGCAGTTTGGGAGGAACGAGGCAAAATAATAATAATAATAATAATAATAATAATAATAATAATAACAACAATTTATTTCTTACCCGCCTCTCCGTCTGGATCGAGGCGGGGAACAACAACATGATAAAATACATAAAACTGATTAAAACATGACACATATTATTAAAACTGCATCTTCTGTTCCTCCTACTCTGCTAGGCTCTTGCTAGCAGGGCTTAGGACAGTGATTGGAAGCCTCGATCTAAAGAGCACTGATCTGACAGGATTGCACGCTAACAATAAAGACCTAAATGCTTCATTGATGCACCTAGTTCTTAAACCCATTGATTATAATGGGACTAAGAATGGATAACTAAGCACATGACAGCAGCTCAATGTTTGTTCCTGCTTGACCAGAAATGCATTAAAACTATTTTATAAGAAAAAGAAAGACAAACTGTACCTTTTCCGTTTTATGGCTTGCTATAAGATCCACAGTTCTTTCTGTAAATATATTAGTAGAGTACATGGCTTTAAATCCATCTGCAATTTCTTCTCCATCTCGAAGATCAAGGGCGCATCGGGTTACATTCTTTGACACAATGGGCACACAGCGCTCATGAGAATAGTAATCTTCACTTCCAAGAAGGTAGCCTAAAACAAGAAAAAAGGAAAAGAGATCAAACATTCTACAATACCAGAAGGAGAGCCTTGAAAGCAGAAATGAAAACGAGTTTCACAGCTCCCTTTGTAAGGTGCAGATTTGCCTGGGTTTTGCAGCTTGAAAAAAACCTGCCTGGACAGGATTTTTTTTTTTTTATAAAACCAATAAAAAAACTATTTGGCAACATAATAGTCTCAAACATTAAAAAAGCCACAACTCAGAAAAAATATTAACATATGCATACTCACGAATGTTTAAAAGAGGTTTTCAATATTGGCAAATATATCACAGATATTGAAATTACAGAGTTTCAGAAACAAAACAGCAGCAGCCAAGATAATGTTTCATTAAAAAAAATAACATTGTTTGGTAAACTGAATAATGCTTGCAACAACAGATGTAGGTAAAACTGCTGCGCTATTTATATTCAGAGGATATCATGTTGATTAGAGTATTTTTCATGCAAACTATGTGAACATTTCTGATCTGCTGCTGACACCAACTGGTGAGTGTGACAGTCTCTTCCGGATGAAAATTCCATCTAAAATCCTTCTACTGATAGTTGACTGTGATTTAGTTAAGTTGAATCATCACACAGGTGACCTTCAAAGACTTCAAGGGGTAGAGGGTACAGTCCAAAATTATTTTCCACTAACCTATGCACTCCTCTGGGTTTCAGTCAGGGTATCAATCCTTTAGAAATAGACATCCTTTATAGCAAGAGTGGGGAACTCTTTGGGGTCTAGGAGCTGGGTGATGTTAGGTAGTGAAGCCCCCACTCCTTGATGTTATTGGGTCTCCAGCTGAAACACCAGCTAGAGCTATAGAACCTGCTTTGCTCTGCCTGGGCTTTCTCCAGATAGGTGAATGTGTGGAAAGAGCAAGGCCATGCAAGCTCAGTCTCCTTTGCTCCACCGTCACCTTCCAATGGAGTTGTGAAAGGGTCTGAGACAGCTCTGCTCCTCCCTGGCTTTAATGTGGTCCTTCCACTCTGTGCCTTGGCCAGGGTAGCTTTGCCTGCCCCACACCTTCCCCCATTGGAAAGATGGGGGCAGGAAAGGCACTTAGCATGCCACTCCCCTTCCCAATTGGGAGGCTGATTGCTCTGCTAAGTAAGGGGAATCCTCACTGTTATCTCCGATCAGTGGTTCTCCTATACACCTCCCCTGTGTGCTGCTTGTAGAGGAAGCCCAAGCCCCCATAGACCAAATGGGGAACTTCTGTAGATCACAGGTCCCCCATCCTTGTTTTGTATATCAAATCCTTGCTCCTTTGTGAATGGTCTTTGCCACCCCTTTGCTTCCCAAAACTAGTTTTTCTGCCAATGTTGGAACAACACAGAAGAAACTTGTGTTGACGTTTTTAAAAGTGCACATTTCTATAGAGAAGCAAAAAATGTCCAATGCAACATTTAGCCATTCAAAAATATATTGAGAAAGAAGTCTCCAACTCGATTACTGTGACTGATATACCCAAATCAACTTCTTCCTGTGCCCTCCTCTCACCTTTGCAAGATTCAAATCCAATTCTTGTAATTTTCCACACCTAATTCTAATACCAATTTGCAATCAATATTCCCACCATTCCCCACATCCCTTAAGGCAGGGACAGGAAGCCTGTGGCCCTCCAGATGCTGTTGATCCCTAATCATTGACTGGGCTGGTGGGGGATGATAGGAATAGCATTCCAGTGGTGAGCAGGACCAAAAGCAAAGAGGGTAGGGCCAAAAATACCAGAGCTTCAAGCTCTTACTGCCAGTAATTATGCCTTAGGAGAGCCATTTTAAGGAAAAGGGTGCAAGGCCATCTGGGGAAACCTGGAGGGCCGGATTGAGAATCCAGACAGGCCACATTTGGCCCACGATCTCAAGGTTTGACAACCCTGCTTGAAGGAAACTGTAAAGCCATAAGAAATTCTAGAAGGCAGTAGTATCCTAAACAGAGGAAGACAGAATAAAGTGTCACTTACCAAAATAAGTATCAAAACCTCTGTGGGTTGGCAGGCATTCTTTTCTGTACATTCCTAGATGCCACTTCCCCACCATGTGGGTAGCATATCCTGCTTCTTTCAGCAGCTCAGGAAGGAGTTTTTCATCCAGTGGGACACAGCTGGGTTGACATGGCCAAATTATTTGATGCTGTAAACCTGTATGGATCTAATGAAAACAAGTGTACCTCACTTATTGGTTACAGCATAGTTGTTGTGACTCTGGCTAACTCTCCAAGCTTCTGCTCACGACTTTAGGCACACTGATACACAACAATAACAGTGGGATTTCTTTTATTGTAAATCACACGGAATTCAAAGCATGACGGTTTCATTTCTGCAATCACACACTTGAAGCTGAATACGGACTACACAGCTTTCAGGTAGAACGGCTTAATGCGAACAGCACTCACTCAGGGGTAGACATTTAGAGATTAACCCTAGTCCTTAGAGGGCAGGAGCGGCCACACTGCACTGGAATCCTCTGGAACATAGGGACACTCACGGAAAGCCTCCAGACAGAAGGTAAGAACTAAATCAGACTCAGCCTGTCAGGGAACGCTGAGCAGATCACCGAAGCAAGACGTCAGGAACTGAACCTCTTCGACCTAGGGAGCCTTCCCAATTCACATAGCTTTAGCTCTGAGGAAGGTCCTCTCACAGGTCCCAAACACACAGAATTGTAGAACAGCAACAATCAGCTTCTGCCTCCCTCTGCCCGTAACTTTGGCTCCATGGAGGGAGACAGCAGGCTATAGAACACGAATCCAGAACAGTAATCACAAGTCCAAATCTATGAAAAGCCACAGTGCACTTTTCATGGCATAGTTCGTAGAAGTTCCAAGTCTAAACAGCAACAGAACATGTACAGAGTGCCTCATACAATTCTAAATCAGATAGAAACTCACACCAGCAGAGAAGCACACAAGCAGCAAGAGGTTTGACGAGATAATTCCTAGCAAAGGAATTACTCTTAGGACAAAGGTAATATAGTGTGGAGGCTGGGCAATTCTAAGCTACTTTGATAGACAGGGCTTCAGGCCTGTAATCTAAACTCACGTGCCAACAGGGCGGCACGGTTCAACCTCTTCTGATGACGCCACAGTGTGAGGAAGATAGCCCCCACCTTTGCAAAACATAGTTTAATTCCCAGAGAACTTTCAAGGCCTTCGGCCTACCATTTGAGATAAGCACATAACAGAGAAGCAGAGATACATTTTCTCATGACAAATTGCCAAGTCTTCAGTCCACAATTCACAGGGCCAGCCCTGTGAATTGTCTACGAAGCACCTGACACCCAACAATAATGCCATGATGCTTAAACAGCACAATCTACAGTAACATATTTATCTTTAGAAGAAAGCAAGTCTGAACATTCCAAAAATCAACCAATGCGACTTCAAATATATTGCATCTGAGAAACATATGAAGATAAACAGCAGTGAGTGGTGCTTGGGGAGGGGGAAGATCACTTAAAAATAATTAGTGTACATTTGCAGGGCATCCATGCTATGAATACAGTCAAAGAAAGCAAAACACAGAACTGCTGTTTCTGTCACTTTGGGTTGGATCTAGAAATCTATCCATGGAATGGGGCAGGTGGTAATGAATTAATGAGGCGGGGTGGAGAGATTACTGGAATAACTTGAAAATAGGGCTGTCACCCAATCAAAGAAAACAGTTCAATCCTGTGCATGTTTACCTAGAAGTAGGTTCCACTGTATTCAGTGGGGTTTACTCTCAGGTAAGCGTGTATAGGATTGCAGGCTGTGTTTAATCATATACGGCTTAGTTAATTGATGAAGTAATCATTCATACCTGTATAAATTTGCATATAACTAAAACCATTCCTTTGTTTTTAAGATGATGCATGCATGCCAATATCACAGTAGGCCTCATCTTGGAAGACAGAAAGAGTCACACCTCTTCTAAGATGGTGCCTGACTTCTGCATTTTTTTATAAGTTCTTCTATTAAAAATATAAATTAAACCTATTTGAAAATCTGCTGCCCAATCAATCAATTTTTTTTTTAAAAAAACTATTAATCTAACCAAATTATAGGCTAAACATTGCAGCTCTATTCAACCATCATCCAAACCCCTTCCTGATCTATGTCCTTCCAGAAGTTTTGGACTATAACTCCCCCAATAGTCCTTCCCAGAATATCCAGTGGCTAGGATGGTAGGAGTTATTATCTTGGGGGAGCCGGATCAATTCTTCGTCCCCAGACATCCTGAACAGATAAACACTTATTCGTCAGTCTCACAGCATATGATAGGCTGAAGTTACTAACTGGCTCTGGCCGGACTGTTGCCTTCATCAACCTGGCACCCTCCACATATGTTGGACTACAACTCCCACCATCCCCATGCTTACTGGGGAACGATGGGAGTTACAGTCCAACATATCTTTGTGGGGGCACCAGGCTGAGGAAGACTACCCTATTGGTTGTTGTTTGGCTGTCTTGGTTGAGACATAAAGACTTTTTCTGGCATGTTGGACCTTGTTAATTCCTCCTTATGCCTCTGAAAGAGGGACATGTTGGAGATGTTTGTCATTTACGGAAGATGACCTCAGGGAAGGATATTGAAGCAGCGGTCTTTCAAATCATTTGAGGTGAACCCTGCTCTTCACACTCCAAGCTTGTATCCCAAATCAGACTCATGGTTCAATCTGGCAGGGAGGAAATATTTAGTGATCCAAGATAACTTTTTTTGCACACTCTACACAAATCCCCATCCTTAGTGCAGCTATTCTTGATATTTCAGAAGAAAAGGGAAGATGGGGGAAGGGATGGGACCCAAAATAACCCTCAGGAGGCAAAATGATCATCCCTCAAGGCAGCTCAAGGGGCTGGAGCAACTCCCCTAGGAGAAAAGGTTACAATGTCTGGGGATTCTTAGCTTAGAAAAAAGTCATGTAAGGGGAGACATGATAGAGGCATACAAAATTATGCATGGTATGGAGGAAGTGGATAGGGCGTTTTTGTCCCACTGTCACGGTACAAAAACCTAGGGTCATCCCATGAAGCTGAATGGTGGGAGGTTCAGGATAGATAATTGGAAATACTTCTTTCACACAGCACTTGGTCAAACTGTGGAATTTGCTACTGCAAGATGTAGTGATGCCACCAACTTGGACACCTCTAAAAGGGGATTAGACAAATTCATGGAGAATAAGGCTATTCAATGGCTGCTAGTCATGAAGGCTATACATTACCTCTAGTATCTGATGCAATATGTCTCGAAATACCATTTGCTCAGCAACACAAGGAGAAGGGTGTCCTGCTTGTGGGCTTTCCAGGGGCATATGGTTGACCACTGGGGGAACAGGATTTTGGACTAAATAGGCCTTTGGTCTGATCTAGCACTGCTCTTCTTATATTCTTACTAATGACCTAGGTAACCACCAATTTCTTCTGATTAACAAACCATAGGTGACCTGTTTTCTGTATATATTGTGGGGTGGCATTAATACTAATGATGCTAATGTAGAAGTGATTACATGTACATGTAAAATCAATTAGATGTACATTGCTTAACTGCAACCCAATCTAATGTAAGGCCCCACAGGAGGCTATTTTTTTTTCAATATCTACCCCTCAAAAATGGAATTCGGAAAGCAGCGTTTCACAAAACCATAGGGGTGTCTGCATGGCTTGGGGCCCAAACAAATGGGCCATCATTACAATGTGTTTGAGCCTCAGGAAGACTGTGAAGAAGTTTTGTAACCTTCCAAAAGTTGAAAGCCCCAAAATGGAATCTCATTATTAAGTCTGTCTCCCCCATCTCAAACAATTTACATCTAACTTCACGTACAATGTTGCAAGGATTTCTCAAAGTCATTATCCAAACCTGTAAACTTTAATTAAATGCAAAGCTGTTTCCAACTTCAGGATAACAAACCACAGAAGTGACAAATACTTGTATCTCATTTTTCCAGTCATGGTTCCATTAACCTATTCTGGAAGGCAGCTTTTAAATGAGGAATATCAAATGTATCATAATTAGCCAAAATTAGATAATCTCACAAAATAGTGATTTTTTTGCCAGCCAAACATAATAATCAGAAGCGCCAGGGAGCTTGAAGATTATGCGAATGGTGGATTCTAGCTGGCTTCAGAAAGCAAAGAAACAAGGGAGCTACTGAAACTGAACATAAACATAAAATGGAAATATAAAGTAAAAAGAGAATTCACTGTTATTGCCAAAAAGCCAGAGCACATTATTTGCCTCCATTTACAAATGATCCACCAAGCATTTTGTGATAACCAAGCTGTGTTTAATGAGCAGCCAACTTATTCAAAATTCTAAGGAAAACAGAGCATCAATTTACATTTAGTGTGCCTCATTCAAGTAAGAATGACTGTCATATATATATTGCACCTATTTAACTCGTATAAAAGCTACCATAGAGGTGCTTTGGTCTCCTGGTTTAATTTAATTCTGAGTAGGTTAACAGGTAAACCAAAACTGTCACACACAACACTTTATAATGTCCTGAGGCTGGATTTATAATCATAAGGCAAGAATACAAGGGAATTGATATCAATAAGGATTGCTCGAGTAGTCATTTGCTGGCTGATTTTTGAAATTGGTTATAAATTGGAGGGGAAAACAAGCGAGATATCCCATTGGGCTATTTTTATGTAAAATACATTTTTAAATGTTGCAAAACCATCAATTGTTTTCCTCAGATTCTCTAGCCAGCCCCTTCTAGCAACAGAAATGGAGTGTCATTTGCTAGGGAGGGTGCAAGCATCTGGCATAAGGTTTTTGTGAACTGATAGGGGTGGTCAGTATCAGTAGCCAATGCAGTAAAATATCAATTTCCATTTTTGATTGGAAAACAGATGGCCAGGCTAAATTGACATAGGAGGCTTTTTATTTCAGGAAATATGAAGGCCTGTCCTGAGGAATGATTACACATGTACACACATGCGCATGCACACACACACATAAGGAGATTTAAGAAAGACGGAGAGGAAATCATTAATATCACCTTCTTCCAGATTAGCTTTTTCATTATTAAATATGAATTGAGGTTAATTCACATCAACTTAACAAACAAAACCATAAACAACAGGATTAAACTGAATAAGAATTCAAATGCTGGAAGAGGAAGGAGAGAAGGGAGAGGGGGTGAAGAAGAGGTAAAGGTCAGAGTGATGGGTTGTGCTCATCCTTTTGAGTTCTCAATTTATGGGGATCCACAGACGGCTTTAAAAAGCAGTAGCTCAAAGTAGCCTTTTGCATCCTACCAGCTGAAGCAGAGCCATAGATTTGAAATACAAGAGATGAACATATTGTCCTTCGTGCCAGCGTTAGGCAATATGAATTGATCTCAGTCTGGAGACAAAGCAGGAAGAATCAGCAGGAGTTTGAATTGACGCTACAAATAGCAACAGAGCTTTATGCCACCAAAGGAGAATAAATTTGCTCTCAGCATATATTACATCATTTATTTTAGTAGTATTAGCACACTTGTTTTGTGGTGGCTTCTGATGAAGGCCAACCTCTCAGTACACTCTTTGCTTCTTCCCCTTTTCTCCCACCACCAACATCGTGGCTAAGGGTCTGGAGAGTTTTCATTTGGGGCCATTTATTTATTTAAGGTATTTTTATCTCGTGCCTCAGCCAAAAAGGCTTCTGAAGAGGCTTATATGAAATCAGTAAAACACAGCCAGGCATACAATTGATCAAGAGTCATGACACCCAAGGAAAAAGAAATGAGGAGGAAAGAGGCCAGGCAATTCATTCTCTCAGCAGAGCTGGTGAAATAGCTGGTGGTGGTCACAGTTGAGGAAGGACGAGCCTTCATGAGGGAGGTCTTCAGCAAGGCTGGTAGAATGGCCCTACTCTCCCTTCTCATGCTCCTCAGGGCATGAGTTTTTTTGAGAATAAAAAGCTGTAAAATAAAATTAATATTTTTGGCACTTGAATTAATGCTTAAGCTAATTTCCTCATTTGGTAAGATGATAGTGTTTTAAGCTTGCTGTACGTGCACCACACCTCAGGTTGAAGGTTTGCTCAAGATAGGGTGACCAGATAAAATCCAGGTCAAGGCTCATGTAACTTTAACAGTTGTAGAGAAAAGGGAATTTTAGCCAGTGTCATTTGTATGCAGTTAGTTCCTGGTGAAATTCCCTCTTCATCACAACAGTTAAAGTTGCAGGAGCCCTGCCTTCTTTTGTATCTGGTCACTCTAGTATACTGAATGTACCTTTAACTGTTGTGATGAAGAGGGAATTTCACCAGGAACTAATTGCATACAAATGACACTGGCTGAAATTCCCTTTTCTCTACAACTGTTAAAGTTACATGATCCCTGACCTGGATTTTATCTGGTTACCCTATTCTAATGGGCCTAGCTACCAAAAACAGAAATTAGTGTTTACCAAATAAGGAGGGAAAGGTGACGCTATGAAAATGGCAGAGGGGACTGGAAAGCTATATCACCAAGAAAGCACAAGGTGACAAAGGTGGTGGGCAGAATGGGGGCAGAAGTGTTGGAAGTTTTTCAACCAAAGAATTGAATTCAATTTCAGAGAAGCTCACAAAGGCCTCATTCCTGTAGTGGGCTGGGTGGAAGGCAAAAGGAGGTGGGACCAGAAATAGCATCATATTTTAGCTTAAAGCTCTTACTGCATTGGAACCCCAAGGGGGGCAGTTTTGGCCCATGGATGAGATGTTCAACACTGCTGCTTTATCAGAAAAAGAAACAAAACAAAACAGAAGCTGCCATAATTACATGCTTTCCTGCTTGGTTGCCAAAAGTTAGAAAAATGCTGTGGGCACAGACTACCCTCAGGCTCTCTGACATGACTATTATGACAGCAGTTAGGCTTTAAGATGGGACAGTAGTATTGGGCTTTTTGCAACAAGTCTGCAACACCCTTTGAAGAAAAAGCCACACCATGTCATTGAACAGCAAAAGAGTTGTAGCATTAACAAACAAAGCAAAAGATTTGGGAAATAACAGCTTTAAGCCCAAGGCCTGGAAATTTGCTCAGTACTAATGAGAACATTTAAAAAACACATCATTATCATACATAGGAGCATAAGAAGTTGCCCTATACTGAGTCAGACATCATGCTCAGTACTATCAACACTGACTGGCAGTGGCTCTCTAGGGTTTCAGGCAGAAGTTTTTTCCTGCCCTACCTGGAGATGCCTGGAATCAAACCTGGGACCTTCTGCATGCAAAGCAGTTATTTTACCACTGAGCTATGGCCACTCCCAATCTATTTTGACTGGCAGTGGCTCTCCAGTGACTAAAGCTACCTGATCCTTTTAACTGGAGATACCAAAAACAGAACCTGGGACCTTCTTCATACAGAACATGTCCTCGAGTAAGGATTCCTCCTCTATGCAGTGGCTACTCAAAAATAATCTGGGAATTCTTTCTCTTGACTAACAACGGCTTGGATTGTGTGGACAGCCAGCAGTATGAATGGCTAGCTATAGCAGCTGTTTGTGTATGTTGTGCTAAAGGGGATAGTGTTGAGAAATTGATCATGAGCATTTAAATAACTCAGAAAGTAATATTGATTTAATTTACTAATAGATACCTGTAATAGTTCTCCTGTAAAGCAGAACCAATAATGTACTAGCTAGATGAGAAAAAGCTGCCTTCTTGTATAGTTGTGTTAAGCCTTCACCATAATGAACTTTGTTCTATTAGCAACTATATGCATTCTGTTTTGTTTTAGTTTATCTTGACCTCCATCATTCTTACGTGGCGCCTTTCTTTATCTTGACTTAGAGACAAGATAACTTTCCCTTAGTACAAAAGTTATGCTGTACAAGGTTCTGATTATGCTAATTCTGATGTTTCCAGTTCCCTATATAAGAGTGATACCTTGTATATTAAAAGTCAGTCAGAACCCAAGTTCTGGCTCCGACAGCTGTTCGTATCTAATAAAGTTTTATTGAAGAGCTTGAGCGTTGTAAGTATATTTTATGCTCATTGTATGTCAGTGACTGGTTTCCATCAAATTCCTAGTTGTTGCTTGGTGGGAAATTAAGCCTCGTTGGAAATTAATTACAGTTAAGCATCTCCTAATTAACTAAATTATTAGGCCCACACATATGAAGTCCATGCACTTTTGAGAGCCTTCTAAAATAAAGAGCCTCTATCTTGACGTCTCTTTGTCATAAAAGAGACTCTCAAGATTCCCACAGATACTTAGAAAGGTCCTTTATCATAAAGAGAACTTTTAAACTAGCTGCAATACTATTTCCCGCCACAGATAGATAAAGAAGTGCAAGTGTCATTAAGCCACTCCAAGCACTTGGTTGGCTTCCACTCTCTCATTTGCCTTGGTGAGAAGAACAGGTCTCCAGCAGGGATTAAAGGTCTAGGCAGGGCTGGCTCCAAGGTTAGGCGCAGCCAGGCAAGGGCTAATGGACAAGAGTGTGCTTCTCCTCTTCACCACAGCATTTACCTTTGTTGTTGTTATCAGGTCCCATATTTTATTGTAACCCTTTCAGGGGTTTAAATTATTTTAAATGTTGTATGTTAAGAGGTTTTCTATTGCGTTTTTATTATCTTGTATTGTGGTATGCAATTATTGTGAACCGCCCAGAGAGCTTTGTCTATTGGGCAGAATAGAAATGAAATGCTAATAAATAATAATAATAATAATAATAATAAATTTCACAGTGGCATAGTGGTAAATTTAGCAGACCACCTTTCCTTATTCATACCCAGATGACCTTTAAGATCACCAGAAGAGGCCTTGCTGGTCATTCCGAAACTAATGGAATGTCGCCACACATTACCCTGATGGCGGGCCTTCTTGGTAGTGGCACCCACCCTTTGAAAAATCCTCCCTCATGCAGTTCAAGAGGCAGAAAATGTGGCATCTTTTAAATGCCTCCTGAAAACACACTTGTTCACCCAGGCTTTCCCTGGGTTGTAATTCAATTAATCATACCTCTCCATCTTATTGCTTCTTGTATTGCTTTTAATGTAATTGGAAGAGTTTTTAATGTTGTATTCTTAATATTGCATTTTAAATGCGATTTTAATATTTATTGTGAATTACTGAAGGATTTTATTATATTTAATGGTATATAAAGGTCACAAATAACAAAATAAGTGCAGGTGCTCATCATGACAGTCCCTCTAGCCATGGCCCCAAGAACAGTCCAAAAATCCAGGCATAAGAATATAAAAGCCATGCTGGATTATCTAGGGTTCATCTAGTCCAGCATTCTGTTCACACAGTAGCAAACTAGGAACCCACAAGCAGGACACAAGCAACAGCACCCTCCCACCCATGTTCCCCAGCAACTGGCGTACTTAAGCATACTGCTTCTGATACTGGAGGTAGCACATAGCCTTCAGGACTACTAGTACAGGCAGTTATGCTGATTCATCTCTCCCGCCTCTCTGCGTGTATTGTGTATGTCTTCTGTAACGTTAATGGGTCTTTACTACCCATTCAAGACCAAGCAACCCCAGAAATCTTTTCATTACATATATTGTTGCTTGGAAAATCATTCCCATGTCTTCTCCCCAGCTATGGTGAAGATTGCACCTAAGCTCAAAGGAAACAGGGAAGCCTGAGTGGGGTTGCAAATGACACCATCGCCCCTGCTAATCAAAATGCCCCAGCACTCTGACCCTGTGAGCCTTGGGGCAGATCCACACCAAGCAGGATATATACAGCACTATGAAAGGAGTATGAAAGCGGTATATGGTATGTGTCAATGGGCCCCAACAGTTGGCAGTGCACTTCAATACAGCTATAAAGCATTAGTGTGGCTCCTGCCTCTTATATACCTCTTTCATAGTGCTATATCCTGCTTGGTGTGGATCTGGCCTTGGTTCCTCTACACCACTTGTTGCAATATGGGCTTTTGTAAGAAACACCACTAGCTGCAGGATCTATTTTGCTTCCTCCACCACCTGTCCCCAATCCTAGCCCAGCACTACATTTCCACTATAGGAAATTAGTACACAATCATGTGCAGAATAAGCACCCACCAACAGAAAATCAGTTAAATCAGAGACATTAGTTGTTTCCTTCCTGGGTTCCACTGTTAAAATATTTCATTCATGAACCTGATATACAAGCTGTAAAGGGTTTTATGGCTTTGTTTCCCCCGAGATGAGATGAAATTACTAAACATTACTAAGGGTCTTACTAACATGTAAAAATAGACAATACTCAGTGTTTCCAATTACATGTTATTTTCAGTAGCAAATTAGAAAAGTTTAAAAAACAACAAAATCCTGCCATTCTTTTGTAATAGAACTTTAAGGGCCGCTAGAGGTCCCTCCAAACCAGATAATTATCCATTCCGATTGCAAGTTTGCATTGGACAAGAGTACGATTCCTCATACATTTTTATAATTTGGTTTAAGGTATTTTTAATTCACTCAGCTAATATCGACAGGGCATATGATGCCTAGGAAGCAGATGTCACCTTTCTAGAAGTAATAACTTTTAGAACAATAGGCAGAGATGTTGGTACAACTAGAAAATACTTTGCCCAGAAATATACTCCCAGAACTCCCTACAGAAGAAAAACTACTATGTAGTCAGTTTCGTGTAGAAAATTGCTTGAACCTTAGCTTGTCATTTGGGCTGAACACGCGAATGATTGAACCCACGCGAATGACTGTCATAATTTGCGCGTAAGAAGAAAATCCTCCGGCATAAAACAGCTTTCAGGTTTAAAATGGGTCACAAGTAGGTGGAGTTCAAAGTCTCCCACGTCCAAGTTTAGTTCCTTATCAAAACAAATACTCCGCAAATCTTAGCTACCGTTTGTTCAAAGCAAAATCAGAGGACCAGAAACTTGAGCTGGAACCCTCAGGATTCTCTCAGCCGCACATGACTGCACAGCCAGCAATGAAGAGAAGGGAAGCAAGAAGAGCCCAGACCAAGGTAAGGGATTCATCCCTTATACTATATATGCCTGCCTTCCGCAGCTCCCCGAGGCATTCGCTTTCCTACCTGGTACCGGCCGGTGAGCAGCTGGCTACGGGACGGGGTGCACAAGGGCTGCGTGTAGTAGCGCTCCAAGCGCACGCCGCTCGCCCCCAGCGCGTCCAGGTTCGGGGTGCGGATCTGCGAGCCGTGCCAGCCCACGTCGTTCCAGCCTAGGTCGTCGGCCAGTACCAACACCAAGTGCGGCGACCCTGGAGGCACCGCGCTCAGGCACAAGCGCAGCCAACACAGCAGTAACGGCAGCCGCGCTGCCAACTGCCCGAGCTCCAGGTGCTCGAGCATCGCTGCCCTCGTCAGATGTCTAAAGCAGGCAGGAACTAGCGGCCGCTCGGCCGGGAAGGAAGGACAGGGGGCCGCCCTGCAGCCAGGCAAGCCCGCCTCCAAAGGCGAAGGGTCCGCCCACCCCGCGGCGCAGCCACCCTCCGGAGCGCCAAAGGGCTCCAGCTCCGCCCCGCAAGGGAAAGGAAGCAGGAACCAGAAGCCCGCCGACTCGGCCCGCTGTAGGCTGCGTAGGCCTACGTGAAATAAACAACTGGTCTGAGGGCCTGGAGTGGGATGTATAGCCAGGGCACTGTTGGAAAGGCGCCGAGCCCCCAGGTGGTGGGGTCTCGGCGCTGGTGCTGGCAACATGCAGCAGCCTCTGGGAGGTGGGGGGCGGCCTTGTTCTGGGGGGCCCAGTCCGCCCTTTGCTCTGCACAGCAACTGCCCTTCCTTCAGAGCCAGAGGGCCGATGGCCCAGGACAGCTGCTGCAAGTGAGTGATGGTTTCAAGGAACAGCTGCAACTAGTCCTTTCACTGGAAGGTGTAAGAGTGAGGACTGGGTCTACTGAGAAAGTGCAGGTGAGCTAGAGGAGGCTGAGGCTGCTCCTGCCTCTGCCTTCTCACCTGCTTTCTCTGGGTGGCACCATGGGAGCAGCTGCCTTATCCAATTGCTCACTCACCTGTACACTCTCTGGGGCTGTTTCCAGATGGAGGCCACCACCTCCTCCTCCTCACACTACCAATTTGAAAGTATTGTGCAGCTGATTCTTTGTGTTCTCCTTAACAAGTTTTCTGCGGAAAGAGAAAAGATGGCAGGAAAACACGAGAGGGTTGCAAATGTAAGATGGTTGTGTCCGGACTTCCATTGATAAAGCAGGCCCATGGTGTGATAAAAGCTTTGTCTGGGTAGCACCCTGGTTGACACACTGGTGGGGATTGAAGCCAGTCCTCTCTACTGTGCTACCCAGAGGGAGGGGTGGGAGTGAGCAAGCAAGCAAGGAGCAGTCACAGCTTCTGGGATAGGTAGTATATTTTCAAACATTGGAGCTCACGAAGGGCCTGTTCAAATGCATTGGGTGGGTAGGGGAACTGCACAGCGGAAGGGTAAAGGAACCACAACAAGTGGGCAAGCCACACTGTCATGGAACCTTACTGTGCCCCATGGTTCTGCTACCCATCCTCTGTAGTTAGATCACTTAGCCGCTCCATTGATAGGAATGAAAAAAATGCCCACCAACCATGGAGAAATTCTGCGGTGGTTGGAAGTGGTGATTGCTCTTGTCAGCAGACTCTATGGTTGCTGCCGTTCCCCTCCCCCCCAATTTTTCTGCTGAAAGAAGGACCGAAACCCATGGAAGTAAATGTCTTGCAGCAGGTGGATATCGGGAATGGGTACTATGACATAGATTCTGTACAAATTAGCCTTTGTGGAGCGGATGGAATGAAAGTGTTGGCCTTAGTCCTGCGAAACCCATTTTTAACCCAGCTTTATAGACATCAGTTCTATACAAAATAAGTGCCTGCCATCCAGGCTTATAGAAATGATCTGTAAGCCGGTTTCTCCAATAAGATGCATCAGTTGGAACATTAAGTCTTGCCATCAACTGTTCTGGTAACCTTGGATTCCCCAATTGTATGCCATCAGCAGGCAATTTATTGTCATAGTTTCTAGTGGGGCCTCTACCTGACCCTGATGATGGTGATTTATTACATTTATATCCCAGCATTTTTCCTCCAAGGAACTTAAGGCAGCATACACAATCCTCTCTCCATTTTATCCTCACAGCAACAACCCTGTGAAGTAGGTTGGGCTGAGAGTCTGTGACTGGCTCAAAGTCACCCAGTGAGCTTCCATGGCTCTCCTGTTTCTGAGTCCAACACTCTAGCTACTACACACTGGCTGTTACCCCAGCATATGATCTCACAATATGCACACCAGCAGCATTTTGCTGAACTTTAAGGCTTTTCTGTCTGATCTTTGGTTGCTGTTTCAGATCTTGGTCTGTTCGTCCCAGGGGTGCTTCTCACCACAAGACCCATTGGACAGCCAGCCAACATGGTGCTGGATTTGGAAAGCTGATTGTGCTAGGTGCCTGATCCCTGACACTACCATATGTACTGTACTGTTCAAATGCTTTAAATATCTCCACCCAGGTTCTTTAGATATGTGGTGAGATTGTATTATTGTGCATTTTAAAACATTTTACTTTTCATCATGAAATTAACTTTGTTATTCAGAGCAACAATCCTAACTGAAATATTTGCAAAATTAAATTTCATAGAACTGTGTCATAATGGTCTGATGTAAACCCTTGAGAAGAAAAGTTAAGAAAAAGTAAGGCATCTCAACCATTTCTTGCTGTAACTTCTGGCAGTTAGTGTTTAGGAAGTGAAGTAATCCAGGTATGACAACATTATTTCTTCAAGAGAATCTCTATTGCTAACTTTTTAAAAACGGAATTGGAATCATATGTAAAGACTAAATATTGTTGGTGTAGTAAAAATATGGAAATAGCAAGGACTTTTTACTTAGTTTCTCTGACGGAAATTTTTGAATGCTAATATTGTTATTAAAATTAACTTTCTTGTTCTACCAGGCTTTTAAAATCTTTTAGGTGCAATCCCATGCATATTTAGACAGAAGAAAGTCTTACAATTCCCAGTGCCCCATGGCTGGGGAATGCTAGGAGTTGTAGGACTTATTTCTGTCTAAACATGCATAAGATTGCACCCTTAAAGTCTTTTAAAGTCTTAGCACACAACCTTATCAGATGGAAAACTCTGATCTTGGAGGCTTCTGAGATTCCTATGTCCTGACATACTGCTGCCAGCAGGGCAGGGGGAGTGATGGAGGCGATTTTCACATCTCCCATCCTTTTTTTCAAATTTTGCTCTAGACAGAACTCTAGGCCCATCTAATGGAGTTGTGCTGGCGGGGGCATGGCCAGGGTTGGAGAGGCCAGGATCCTGGCCTCCTTTCCCTCCCTGCCCACTGGCATCCCTTTCCCCTCTCTCTGCCCTTGTCCAAGGTTGTGACACTGACCTTGGAAAAGGAACTACTGCAAAACTTTCTGCAGTGACTGGGAGGGGAGGGGGTGAAGATCTGAGGGATTTTCACCTCCAAGGTCATACCTCTGTCTATGGCCTTGGTGGTGAAAATCCCCAATATCCTATGCCCCTCAGACTTTGGCCTCCTCCACACGAGACGTTTAATGAGCCTTGAAGGCGCATTATAAATTTTACCTCCACACCAGCGGAGCGCAAAACGGGCGTACAGGCGCGTTATCTCCCCGATAATGCGCATTTTCGAATGCGCGTTAAATAGCGACTTTTATTTTTCTCCGGCCGTTAAAGCGCATTTTCGCCGTGTGAACAAGCGATTATGCGCATTAACGTCTTCTAAAGCGCTTTTTGGACATCAATTAATGCGCTTCGCCGCCTCTCGCCGCCTCCCGTGCAGAGGGATTAGGCGTAAATGCGCCTCCGCGATAATGCGCATAATCCCCGAACCGGGCGCAAAAGCGCATCCTTGTGGAGGGGGCCAAAGTCTAGGGGCCATAGAATTGTGCTCTTAAAATATTTGAGTATTTTTGTGTTTTATTGTCCTAGTCCTCGCAATGCAGCTTTACCTGATATATCTGATATTGTATGTCATTCTGTGTTGGCATGCTTATTTTATATTGTTGATTTTATTTGTAATATTGTTGTAAAGTGCTGATTTTATGAAGTGTTTCAGAAATATAGTAAGTAAACAATGCAGTGAAGCAACAATTATGACATTTAGCAGGAATTATATGCATTATCTGTGATTACCCATCCCATGAAAGTAATCAGTCAGTCAGTAAATAATTAAGATATAATTAAATTTTCCTTAATCATATTGTACTCTTTTAATGCATTTTCATTTTAAGCTGCTTTTGGAGACCATCTTGGTGAGAAAGTGATGTATGAATATAATAAATAATCTGTAAAGGACTCGATGAAGCACTAGCCATAATTTGAAATTGGGCAGTGTGTGTGCACCTCCATGCATATCTCTCATAGTAGCTTCTAACCAGGCTGCTTTGTAGGTAAGCTCGCCACAATCCAAAAAATAAATATCCTGCTCAAGTAGTGTGATTTATTTATTTCCTATACCACCCAATAGCCAAAGCTAGACACCACTATGATATAGGTTTCCAATTCCAGGTAAAGACTATGCAAGTTGGGAGGGAAGCAAAAATTTCTACTGAAGGCTGCCTTCCTTGTGCACAGTTCTGTGAGGTATGCGGGTAATGCAGGAAGGTTTAGATTACGCCCTCTCTTTGTATGACTATAAGATAATTTTGTTGAATTCTAATTTTCTTTTTAACATCTAGAAGAAAATATTGAGTAAATAATATATAAAGCACTTGATTACTAACAATGTCACCTTTAAGAAAAATCTGATCCCTTAGTGGTTGAAAAATAGGCCGAAATCACTTTTAAGCATAAGAGAATAATTTCCAAATGGATTTTCCCCCTCAACTCCAGCCAGCACTATGGGCAACCCTGTCAGCTTCTATATTATATTGTGACCTGCTTTGTAAATGGATATTCAGATCTGTACAATGTAATGTCAGCTTGCATTAAACCCTTGGCAATGATAGGCGCTCATTATTCAAACTGTGTTTCTACTGGCATGTCTTATTTATGCTTCAGCTTCTTTACTGAGGGTTTAGATGTATCAATTCCTTTGGAAGGTTCTGCACTTTTGAGCAATTTTTGTTTAAATGACCTTTAAAAAAGGACAATGAAATTTTAGGCTTGCATAATATGAGCCCAAGTACAGCATTATTTTAAAAATTACTATTAAGATTCATGGGGCTTATGGAAAGGAAACACAATGGCTTTGTATGCAATTAATCAATGTTTTATGGAATTGTTGCCTATCACTGACAATAATACTAGGTGTATTTAATGTCTAGCCCAAGGCAATAACATTTGATCTAGGAGTGTTAACCCACCAGAAGGAAGAAAGTAACAAAAGGTCCATCTAATCCAGTGCAGTTCCTATGGTGGCCAGCAAAATGGACCTGGAAAACAGTATCTTGCTGCTTGACCCACAGCATTTCAATATGGAGGATCCATTTTATCAGCCATGATTCCCATGATAACATCAATACACTTGTCTGCACTTTTAAAAACCTATCTAAGGACTACTTGCATGTTCATCAGTGCATTGTTGCTTGATTTGCTGCTAAGTGTGAACTGTCAGTGGAAAAACATTTGGTTTGAGATTATGTGAGGTGATATTGTAATTTTGTCTGGCACTTGCCCTGTGATAGCTGTTTCATACGTGCAAATAGTCATTTCATTTTGCTGACATGAAGTTATCAAGCCTTCTGCCATCAATTTAATTGAATCATCAAACAGATCAGAGTCCTAGTAGCTATGTTAATCCCATAAAACAAAAGAAAGGCAAAAACAAAGGGGCAGGTGAAGTGATACTTTTATTGGATCAATTATTATGTTCAAATACTGGAAGCAAGTTTGTATTATACAGGTATCCAAAGCAAAGCAATACAATAATAACAAAATAGTCGATGTTATAAGCACAGGTTGAGGTTGCTCTAAAAAACGTGAATGCTTTATTAAAAAAAGGAATAGAAAGAGTTAAAGAAGACACCTCCTAGATTACAAACTGGCCCTACTGGAGGTTTTAGGTTGCATAAGCTCCCCTTGCCAGGAAGACAGAGTGTGTGAGATTACACATGACTTCTGGAAGGGAGAGAGGATGATAGGAGGGCAAGAAGAGCAAGAACAACATCCAGTGTAGTGAGGAAGGGCAGAAAGAATGAATTAACGAGAATCTACAGAACAGAAGAATCAAGGATGGTGTGTGGTGTGGAAAATCATTAAGGCAGAAGGAAACTGGCAAGATCAGAAAAGCTCTACGTGCACATACTGGGTCTCCCAGCAAACACTTTGGCTACTTAAATGATTGAGTAACTTGGTCCAACCACAACCCAAGAGGCTCAGGCACACAACAGAATACTTTCAGTGCTCACACTGGAATTGTTATTTCCTATGGTAAGGTATTATGTTCACATTCTGTGTATTAAATAGCCAAAATCATCTTCAAATAAACATTTCAAATGGAATAAAATATTGCAAATAATTGTTTTACATATCCATGTGGCACATATTATTTTATTAGCTGAGAATAAATGAAAAACAGTGTTTAATTTAGTAATAGGTATTTCATTGATACCCTAAATTTTAGCATCATAGACCATTCCACATCATCAATTTATAGCACAATAAATGTGCATTTGTTAGTCATTTGTTGTTTAGGATGCCAATGTCTTTCTTCAAGGCACCATTTCTCTTCCAGGAATATCACATTTTCTTTTGTGCAACTACGTTACATACTGTACCCAATGTGACAAACTCTAATTTTGACATCACTAAGGACGAGCAATATAACCCATTGCCATAACATTTTGCAAACTTTTAAAAAATAGTTCGCAGCTGAGCACTCTTTTGATGTTTATCTCAAGCACACAAGCACTCAACTCATTCTTTAAGACTAAAACTAAAGCAAACACCAGCAAGGCACTCCTATTCCAGCAAGAAAGACTCGTGATTTTGTAAATCTCTTAGTTTCTTTCTTTTGACTGTAAAACTTTGCAGGTTCCATGCTCCTCCTCTCTAACACTGATCTCCCCTGATTTTTTAAAACAGCAGTGAATGGTAGCAGCTCTCCTGCATCAAGGCTACGTCTACCCATCCATTATGTGGTGATATTATGCTACTAATTGGAGTAATTCAAGTATAGTGCTAAAGATAAAATCAATTGTTTAAAAATGTCTGGGCAGGCTCTGTAATTGATATTGAATATTATTTAACCTAATTTACTTGCTAATCTCCAGAGCACAGTGCATCCTTGAGTTTTCCCCTTATGAACTCCATTTCTATTTTCCACAAAATCTTTGTTAGAATAATACAGGTGAAATAAAAGTATTCACAAATCACTATTACATCCCAGCTCCTCTCCCTTTTCAAATAAGCTTTCTTTTTAAGAAAATGCATTTACTTCTACAAGGATAGATGTAAGGATAACTTGTATCAAAGGTTAGATGATAAAATTACAAGATTCTACAAGATAACTTGTAATGGTCCACTTAGAGAGCTAGACTAATTTAACAGGGGAAGTAGATCAACAGCCAAATTTGGCTACTATGTTCATAGGAACAATTCTCTTAGTTTTTTAACATGTTCAGTGCGCTAATCCCTCTTTTGAACAGGACAGTTAAATAAGGTAATGATAGGAAAATGTTCTCCATGTTTTTCGGAATAAATACCTCTGTGTCTGAATTATTTGTTTAGGTGAATGTTACCAAGGGGATTCCTCTCTTCTATGCCCAGAATTTCATTGTACATGCAAATAATTGTGGCATGCTAACAATTGTTGAGCACTTTTCAAATACTTGAAAGATTGTCACACAGAGGAGGGCCAGGATTTCTTTTCAATCATCCCAGACTGCAGGACATAGAATAATGGGCTCAAGTTACAGGATGCCAGATTCCAGTTGGATGTCAGAAAAAACTTCCTGACTATACAGCAATGGAAATAATTACCTAGAGAGGTAGTGGGCTCTCCTACACTAGAGGCATTTGATTTATTTTTCTGTGTATTTGATTTCTTTTTCCTAAATGAAGAAATTTGTGCTTGTTCCTACTGAATTTCACTGTTATTTTATGTCCAGTTTTCTAACCTATCAAGATAGTTTTGAATTTTGTTTCTGTCTTCTAAAGTATTAGCTATCCTACCCAATCTTGTATCATCTGCAAATGTGATAAGCATCCCCACCCTCTTCTTCCAAATCATTAATAAAAGTGTTGAAGAATGCAGGGCTCAGGTCCAAAACCTGTGGCACCTCACTGGGTACCTTTGATGATGAACCATGAGGAATCCCTTTGATTTAAACGAATCTACCCTATTTATGCTCAGGCTAATAGTGTAGAATCACTTATCAGCAAGCAAGAAAGAGTTAACATTAAAAAGTAACAATTATTTCTTAATTGTTAACAAACACTGAATTATGTTCTATTGCATAGTTTATATGCAACTCAAGCCCTGTTCAGACATTAACCACCCACAAGATTAGAATTGCATGAGTAGAGCAGGACCACATTCGTTGGCCTGACCTCCTCTATTAGTTCCTATTACTCATCTCCATCCTCTTCCATGTCTTGGTGAGATAATTTTTGCAACAGGCTGTCTGCTCTACTTGTGTAGGCTTTCTGGGCAATTTTGAACCCTGATTGTGCAAGGTTCTAAATCATGCAAGGACAGGTTCCCTGCTTCAGATGTTAGCCCTCCAACATGTGGAGAATGGAGCAAAGCAATGGAAATGAGATGGAGGGAGCAGGCCAACAAATCGAGTCCCACTATCCCCTTCCCACAATTCTAGTTCATGTGGCAGTGGGTGGATACCTGTACAGACCTTCAAATCAAGTCAAGTATGTCATATGTTAATCAAGTCTAGACTCTTAATATCAAAGAATTATATGTCTGAATTATATGTCTGCCTTTGTTTATATTTTAGTACTCTCACCCTTCTTTTGAAGCCTTGTTCTTGTTGGTTCAGTCATTACCAGTGGTTCTTGGATAACAGTTGCTGGATACTTTTTGCCTAGTAGTTCAACTTCCAGTTTCTGTCCAACTTTACTGAGTTCCACAGGGACATATGCAAAAGCTAGACTCTGCTGAGTACTATAGCTGTAACATCCAGATGTGGTGTTACCAATAACCTGGAAAAATACCCAAATATAAAAAAAAAATAGTTTGTGTTAATATTTAATCGATAACACAGGCAATACATTATAAAATCAAATATATGACTGCATGTTGCACTGTTGATGTCTGTTTTAACCATATCAGAAAAAGCTAGGTATGTCTTGACACAGAGAATGAGTGGTGAAATCCTTTTTCATTGGGCCAACATGTGCCCAGGATTTCCTATTCTTGTGGATCAACCCAGCTTGACTGCAACAACCTGTTATACAAACTTACATTAAAACACCATGGAAAAGATATTATTTCCCCCAAGTAATAAATATAGGACAGTATCCAGTACAGCCGCTGCATCTCCGTTCATTCTCGTGTCCATGGAAGCAACTGCTAGTGCAAGGGCAACCCTCTGCGGCAGATTTTCAGGCAATATGGGCAGGTGCAGAGGGGAGGAGAAAGAAATTCCTGTCATGTTAGCAGACTTCCATTATAGTGACGTTGGATTTAACCCATGTTGGTGTTTGCAAACATGTAGGACTATTTCCTTTAACCCAAACTATCCTTCTCGATTTTAAAAATGGATGGGAACACAGAATATGCTCCAGAAATATTAACTTTGATTACTACTTGCCTTGTTCTTATACCAGACACTTTCATTTCCCTCTGGATCAACATTATCCGTTTCCAAGGTGAGATATGCAAGTTGCCGTTCCAGCCCCTTTTCTTTAATCTGCTTCAGTGCTTGCTTTCCTATGAAGTCTGCTGGCTGGGAAAAAAAAAAAGATAATGATGATAAATGATTAGTCAGACTCTGTGACAAGGTTATAGATGCAAGCATTTAAATTTGCCTTCACTTGTTTTTCCCATCAATTAGGTTTTAGAAAAAAAAGTAAAAATTAAATCAAACCTCTGGATTTCATGAATGTTATTTCATCTTGCCACAAAGTGGACATGTTCAGTTATTTTACTTCATGCCTTTTTACATTCATGACCTTTGAAATCTATACATTCCAATTGTAGAAAAAAAGAAGAATGTGCTGAAAGGAGCTCTGTGGCTTCCTGCTGGGTTCTTTCTTGGGGAAGTGGCAGCAGAGTTACTCAGGCAAAGTTACTGAAAGGAAACCAACAACTACTTCTTTTAAAAATCCCCTCAAAGGAAAAGGTTAGAAACGTTTCTCTAGTGCAATCTACATACCCAATGCAGCAAATGGAAGGGATTAGGCAGAGGGCATAGCTCTTACTGTGAACAAATGTCTTTGGCCCCCTCTACAAGGATGTGCTTTTGCGCCCGGTTGTGCGATTATGCGCATTATCGCAGACGCGCATTTACTCCTAATCCCTCTGCACGGGAGGCTGCGAGAGGTGGCGAAACGCATTAATAGATGTCCAAAAAGCGCTTTACAAGAAGTTAATGCGCATAATCGCTTGTTCACACGGGGAAAATGCGCTTTAACGGCCGGAGCAAAATAAAACTTGCGATTTAACGCACATTCGAAAATGCGCATTATCGGGGAGATAACGCGCCTCTACGCCCGATTTGCGCTCCGTTCTTGTAGAGGTAAAATTTTTAATGAACCTTCAAAGCGCATTAAACCTCTCTTGTAGAGGCACCCTCTGTGTGCAAAGTATTCCAGGTATCACCACTTCAAAGGATCTGAGGTAACAGCGATGGGAAAAACCTCCATCTGTCCATGGGAACCGCTGCTAGCCAGATGGCCCAAGGGTCTGACTCAGTATAAGACCTCCATCGCACCTAATTTCCCCCTTCTGGTTTGCCTCTGTGTTTTTTTACCTCTGAGGCAAAAGCGTGTCAAGCTTATGATCCCTTTCACCTGCATAGCTGCTCTTTCGCTCCTTCGCTTGTTAGCTCTTCCACTCCACTCCACCCATCCCCTTCTCTTTCTTACTCCAGTCGGGTCCTGTCAGATGAGTACTTCAACTAGACTGCCTTTCTCCCGGGCAAAAATGGAACGACCCTTTAGTCTGGCTCATTGGGGGCACTGAGGGAGTACAATCCTGTCTCTGCAGAGATTCAGGTGTAGTATGATTTAAAAAAAGGCTTTCGAGCCTGGGATGCAAGGTTTGGGTTTTATATTGAGGCTTGGAGCCGGCTGCTCGGAGAGATTGCTTTTTCCTGCCAGGACCTGATACAATCCATTCAAGCCCCCAGTTCCTTTAAAACTACATGAAGACTTCAGGCGTGTTAAATGCACTTAGGGAAAATAATCCAGACTTTTAACGTTCTAGGAAAGACTGGGGAAGAGGCTGTTAGCAGAAGTCAGAATTGGTGTGTTCTTAAAGAACAATGCTAGAGACAATTATTTAATATTAGAGAACAAAAATGATTGTTTATTCTTAGCGTCATGTGAGTACTGTGCTGCAAATCCACACACCAGGCATGGCGAGAGTGCACTAAATCACTGGTGTGATGGAGCTCCATGATGTGTAGATGGCCACTGGCTTAGATGGCTTTAAAGGGGGGTTAAGCAAATCCACGTAGGATAGGACTGTCAACAGCTCTAAATCATGATAGCTAAATGGAACTAAATGGCTCAGAGACAAACAACAGGAGAGAGCAGTTTCTGTAGTCTTCCCAGCAGCATCTTGCTGGCCACTTGGGTCTAATCCACACCAAGCAGGATATTGCACTATGAAAGTGGTATATAAAATGCAGGAGCCACATTATTGCTTTATAGCAGTATTGAAGTGCACTGATAACTGTTGAGGCCCATTGACACATACCATATGTGGCTCCTGCCTTTTATACACTGATTTTCATAGTGCTATATCCTGCTTGGTGTGGATTAGGCTTTGGTGTGATCCAGCAGGACTCTTCTTATGAAGAGTGTCTAAGTTTAACAGGAATAACTATATCAAGGGTTGGCACTAGTTATCTGAGTAGGACAGTGATGAATTCCTGCCTTCCAGCCCTGAAATTTGGGGGATTTTTTAGGTTTCAAGGAAAAGAAGCTGCTGCCAGAATCCCAGAGTGAAATGGGCAGAGCACTCAGTGGAATGGGAAACAGGGTGCTTCCAAATAGAGGGCTCCTATGGGCTGTCTTCACATTGCTGAGTCGGTGCCATGTTCCCCCCAAACCCTGTGGTTTCATTTACTTCAGGTGGCATTGGATACCCCAGATGCCAAGGAGGAAGCGTGGGGTTTCTGGTGGTCATCCAGGTACTGGAGCCACCCCCCCCCCCACCCTCTTCCTAGCTTCTAGCGACCAATCACTGGTTGCCTTCTGCCAGGACCAACCCCTGGATCAGCCACGGAGCAAGGTCAGATGGCAGAAGAACCGGCGTGACCTTGCTCCCACCGAGAAAGTTGGGGTATGTCTCTGACTTTTTTTAGTGTGCAGCTTCGTGGAAAAGCCCCGCAGTGACTCTGAATCTGTGGCTGCATCATATAACTGATGTAGCGCAGATTCGCAGCCACCGTGGGGCTTTGAGCACATATAGATAGCCCCTTAGTGATACCAATCAAAATGCATCGTGCAGCTATTCCATCTTGTTTCTTTTAATGAGTTTTCTGCAGTAAGAAAAAAGATGAACTGAACTGTGGGAAAATATGGGAACGACAGTGGCATTTGCACCAACACCCCACCCCTGCCTGGTAAAATTCTGTGAATAAGGCCAGTAAAAGCCTTGCCTGGAAGTACCTCCTGATCAGGCAATAATTTAACAGCCTTTTTCCATTCCCCTACCCTGATAGTTAAGACCCTTTTTTCCAACATCCTGCAACTCAACAAAATAACCCCCAAAGTCTGCTTGTGACTTCTTGTCCGTTCCATAGGAAAATAATGCTGTGAGGAAATTGTTGCCATTTCCTCCTACTTGTTCCTTTTCCTGAAATCTGTCCATCTGACCGCACACACATACATACACATACACACACACACACACACGTACGTGGACAGGCATATCTAAGTTTTGCTGCTCTGCTTAGTACCAGAGGTTAGGGTTTAAAAATTATGGATGAAAATTTGCTGATAAAGAAATAGTAAAAACAAGACTGTATGACTCCAAAGCTAGTTATGCCCAGCACTCCCTAGAGTTTAACATATTAACACTGATGATCATTTTAATTGAACTAACAGGCGGAAAGTATTCTTTGAAGACTGGAAAAGACAGGGTTTGTGTCTTGAACAGGGGGCCCAGTAGTTCCCTCCTATACCATGAAATCTGGCTAACTAAATGCTGTACTGCAAATCTTCCACTTATGTCAGTTGATCTTACAGGTCAACCCTATAAAGCCCTGGCCTTTGTTGCTATGAGTAGCATTTGCAGCCACTGCTTGCTTCACCTTTCCTCACCTCCTGTGAGAGTATGGACTCAATCCACTGCAATGTCCATTTAGATTATACCATTTTCAATGGCCCCTCGGAGCCTGCTCTGTTTGCTCGACTGTGCCTGTTTGGGATACAGCCCTGCCTCAACTGCCTCAAACCCTGACCCACTTTCGTCAGTCATCAAAGAAGGGGCTATTTTATAGCCTATGCGCAAGGTGGTGAAGTTGAGAGGCTATTTTGGCTCAGCCCTAAAACTGAGTCCTGAGGAAAATCCAAGAACAAAATTATTTTCCACCACTAGATTCTCAGGCAGTTTAAGAATCAACTTTGCTTATCTTGTTTGTGTAGCATCACAACCTGTTTGGAACTTCATGCATCATAAATAATATATACACACATGGCCCCTTGAAGTTCAGTAAAATACTACTGGTGTACATATTGTAGAACAAAGCCTTTACAGGTATTTTCTATGCAATAACATAGGGAAAGGATAAAATAAATAAAGCTTCCATCTGCCTATAATGTCATTAAATATGGAGATTAAAGCAACCAGTATTTTATCTCAATGCTAACTGAAGAGTTGGACAGTATGAGTCTGTAAACATTATACTTCTCATGTACAGTCAATCCAGTCAGTAATTTATTTTTGCTGGATGAATAATATCTCACAAAATAATATAAATCCGCAGGTAAGTTTTGATTTATATCCCTTAGTGAAGACAATCTAGGGATTTTTATCATAATAGAAATATACTTCTGTTATAGCAGAAATAATAGATGCGTTATTGTAAATAGATTTTTTTCCCATGTAAAGGGCAAATAGTTTAATCAGTAGCCCTAGCCATTGTCACAGAAGGCATGTTTACAAAACATGAGTATTTAAAATGCATGTAGTGTATCTTGGAACATACTGAAGACAGGTGATTTTCCTTCTTAGGACTCCACCTCTTAGGAAACACAACAGAGTACTATCTTTCCTGCAATATCCCCAAACTCTCAAATGTACCTGCAAGGTGATTTTAAACAGCCACACTACCACTTCCATCTGCCAATTAATTTGCTTGTGATTAGTCCAGGACACTGTGTAATAGCAATCCGTGTTCTGGTTCTCCTACTCACAAGTAAAAGTACTTGTGAACTGGCATGGGTAGCAGGCTGTTTGAACACACACGATTCGTTTCTTGTCCTCAGTGTCTCCTTATATACAGTAAATGCTCCAAGAGATGCACCAGGGATGATGAGACAATGAAGGACAAACCAAAACATGAGCCACCAGAGAGACTGTGGTGCAGACATACCCTTATAGAAAATGGCAATCAGGCTGTGCCCATTAAAAGCAGCTATCCATGGTACACCAGCTGACATAACTGCGCACACTGTTGCTTTTGGTTGTTTGTAGGAGGCGCAATGGAAAAGAGAGAAATCATAGGAAGAGTCTGACATTTAGATTTGTAGGATGTAAATGTGCCATGGTTAGCAACCCTCATCTGCAGGCAGTAGTACTGTGTTTTGCCTCTACAAGCTGTAATGAAACTGCCTATAAAAGAAATACATGCATTTAAATACTTCTAAGCTCCCCAGTGCTTACTCTTCAACATTATTCATTTGACTCTCATAAATCCATCACATATAAATGGAAAACACAGTTTGCATGAAGGTTAATGCAGCAGTCATAATTGGAGCCTTGAGTGTGACCTGGCAACAGATGTGAATTGCTTTAATGGGTCACTTCTAGATTAATTGCATAGAAGGCAGTTAACGCCTGTGAATATTCAAACAGGGAGACAGCTAAAGTAATTTTGACTTGCCTTCACCTTTAAAAAAAATCTCACAATTTGATTTGTACAAGAAAATTTAATATATATTATGTTTATTGTTTTTTATTATTATTATTATTAAAAGGACAGTTTACTATGGGTGAAATACGATGTAGTGTAAGCTGACTTCCGCTTGTGCAATAGGACCTTCCCCTCCCCTCCTCTCTCTGAAGCCCCCATGCCACCCAAATCTACTCTGGAGGATCTTCAACCCTCTTGAGCAGATTTTGAAAGTGTGCAGAGGGAGGGTGCAGTGGAGGGGAATTGCCCTACTCTCATTCCACTGATAGAAACTGTTCTGTCAGCAGGAGGGGATAGTTAGATATAACTTTTAGTTTACAAAGTATTATAATTTGTTCTATGAACTAGACTTTTTATATATGTGTAATCTTTTTTTCTGAAATAGCTATTTAATGAAGACCAGAAGATTGTACATAATAGTAAACAAGAATGAGACTTAGGCCTCCTCCACACGGGGCGTTTAATGAGCCTTGAAGGCTCATTATAAATTTTACCTACACACGAGCGGAGCGCAAAACGGGCGTACAGGCGCGTTATCTCCCCGATAATGCGCATTTTCGAACGCGCGTTAAATAGCGACTTTTATTTTGCTCCGGCCGTTAAAGCGCATTTTCGCTGTGTGAACAAGCGATTATGCGCATTAACTACCTGGAAAGCGCTTTTTGGGCATCTTTTAATGCGCTTCGCCGCTTCTCGCCGCCTCCCGTGCAGAGGGATTGTGAGTAAATGCGCCTCCGCGATAATGCGCATAATCGCGGAACCAGGCGCAAAGGCGCATTCTTGTGGAGGGGGCCTTAGATTTTGTTTTTAAAAAGAAAAATGACAATTCAGAGGTTTGAAAAGATATTTCCTTTCCTGCTGACAATAAGGAAGACATATAGAACTTTAATTTTCATATTCTGTCTCTCTGTGAATGAATTCCCTTATGTATTCATGATCCACTGTGGGCATTCTGGGACAGTTACCATTTGCCCCCACGTTACAGCTGTCTCTGCCCTCGGCCTCGAAACTAATGGGGAAGGAGGAGAAGGTGTGGAGCAAAATGAGATCGCTCCATGCTACCACCTCTTTCCTCAGTGGGACCATAGAAACAAGAAAGAGCGCAGCTATAGCAATGGCAGCTAGAGCCACCCCCTTCCTTGTTTCTATGGCCCAGCCATGGAAGGAGGTGGCAGAGCGAAGTCATGCCCTGCCAGGGGATGACTTTGCTCCACACCACCACTTCCTTCCCTGGCCCAGTCACAGCAGACGGATCTCCTCCCGACAGGCCAGGTGATCCGTCTGCAGCTTCTTGCTTCAGCAGCAGCAGCCATGTCCAGAGGAACATGCCGCCGAAGCAAGAAGCTGCAGACGGATCTCCTCCCCCATCAGGCGAACAGACCCGTCTGCAGCTTCTTGCTTTGGTGGCAATCGCATGTGGAGGAACACACCGCTAAAAGAAGACATGAACAGGTCTCCTCCCCTAACTTACTCCAAAAAAGTATGTCTTCACATTTAAGATGAATTAGTAATCTTCCAAAAACTGGTTTGTAAGAAATGTTTACCATTATAGCAAACATAACCATATAATTTGGACTTCAAATAAATGTTCAGTGTCTAGATGCTCAAAACTTCCTAATTTACTTTTAAATTCTACATGTAGAACAAAAAGCATACTATAGGGAAGTGATTCATATGAGCCATGCCTGACTATTCAGGGTAATAATGACTTTATAGCAGGAAAACATGTTAGTATACTGTAGTTGTTCCATGTAGTTTGTCACTATACATGGGCAAAGTGAATGGCGACAGAAGTGGGATGTGGAGTACACAGAAAAAGTAATAATTAAAGTACAATCAAGCATATGGAGAACTGCTCTTTCTGGCAGCTTCTGATGCTTTCCCTCCTACCTTTCCAGGTGAGAGGATTAGGGGAAACATGCTTGACTAGGAGCTTTCACCTCAAAGCAACTTGAAGCAGTGGCTCCCAAAGCTCTTCTCCTCACTCTTTTGTCGGGAAAAACACACGGGTGAGGGAGGGAACCTCAGGAGCTGCCATTTCAACAAACTCAAGGGATGTGTGTGTGTGAATGGATGGATGGATGGAGATATCACTTTCTCTTTGTGTGTGTGTGTGTGTGTGTGTGTCCCTTTCTACACCTACGTGTGTAGAGGGTGGAAAGGGGGGCGATCCCAGACTTACCCGTTTCCGGGATCGTCCCCTAGCTTCTAAACAGGAAGTGCAAAGTCCAGGGAGGAAAGGGAATTGCGCCCGCCATTTTTTTTAAAGACCCAGAGGAACCAGGAACGTGGTGGAGAAGGTAGGAACACCCCCGCATAACCCCCCACCCTGCCAACATGTGGATGGTAAAATTGCTTCCCACCCCCATGGGCACGGAGCCACCCTGCATAGCTTTGTGCCCATTTTAGGACCTGGGATGGCGGAAAAATCGGGATATCCCTGGTTTCCGCTATCCCAGGGTTTTCCCGGGGTCATCCCCGGTTGTACCTGGGATCCCCTGTGCGTCATTTGGACGCACAGGGATGACCCCAGGAAAAAAGGCCTGTGTAGACATGGCCACAGTGTATGTGAGAGAAAGAAATTGAGCAGGCTAATCTACACTACCAATTTGCTGTGGGCGACAGCACATCAGGGGTGCTTTCCACAGATGCCATTGCCAATTCACAGCCATCCTGCAGCTTCCCTCTGGAAAAGCTGCATTTTCAGAAACTCCTTTTAGTGGGATATTTTTACGTAACCCTAACCGCTGCAGTGTGCCCCGTCCCCCCACATTAAATCCTGGGCATGCCTCTGTGATGTGGCTGTGATCTGGCAGTGACATTATCAAAGTCCCCATCCATTTACTGTTTTTCCCCACAGTAGGGCACATGGTCTGCAGCCTGCATTGGGCAGTAGTTACTTTTGCCAATGAGAGTATATAGCTTACCTTTCCCATTAATAAAAGTGCTACTGCTCTGTTTTTCTGGGCTTCAGGGTTTTGGTATTGCTTCCTTTCTACAGGCAAAGTAGTCTGCATTTCTCATTCATAAAAGCACCACTGCGCTGTTTTGGAGCTTCAGGGTTTCCATATTGCTCCTTTCCACAGGAAGACTAACTAGCCTACACTCCTCATTCATAAAAATACCACTGCATTGTTTTAAGGTTTCAGGGGAAACTAGCCTTTCTCTCCCATTCATAAATGAGTAGGCAGGAGGAGGAGGCTTAGGCAGGCATAAATGAGTAGGCAGGAGCGGAGCGTAAATCGGGAGTTGAGGCGCTTTATCTCTCCGATTATGCGCATTATCGAATGGGCGTTAAATAGCGAGTTTTATTTTCCATCGGCCGTTAAAGCGCATTTTGCCTATGTGAACAAGTGATTCTCCGCATTAACTACTTGTAAAGCACATTTCAAACAACCGGTAAGGCCACCAGTTGTGCGCTCAATTACCTCTTGCGTACAAGCATTTACGATAAAGCGCTTCTGCGATTATGCGCATAATCGGCTAACCAGGCGTCAAACAGAATCCATCTAGAGGGGGTCTTAGTTCATGGTTGGGAAGCAGAGGCAGTAGCAGCAGCCCTGCTGCTGGCATAGGAAAACAATCAGATTACTTCTTCATGAAACTTCCCTGAGCGGAGGAGCATGGAGAGGGGCGGGGAGCAAGCCTTTCTTATTGACTGAGCAGCATCAATGGGGTTGACGATGTTCACTTATACTAGCAGGACTCCACCCACTTTACCCCAAAGTAAAGGGATTTCACTGGCAGTTTGACCTTTGAAAAGTTGGGTTTTAGGTATTGTTTACTCAGCTTTTCTTGCTTTGTGTGCCACTGATGGACCAAAGCTATTTCAAGAAAATCTGGATAATACCCCAACGCCCTTCTCATTCTGTTCCCATGCAGACACCCCCAGAGGGAGGGAGGGAGGGAGAATGGACGGATGAACGGAGGTGTATGGGTGGGGGCAATTATCACCACCCCATCTTCCTCTCTTTCTGTTTTGAGATTCTTAAGATCAAAATGGTTAAGAGAAAAAAAAAGAGTATGGGGTGGCTCTGGCTCATCTACTACAGGCTCTGGTCCTGCTCAGTGCTGGCATGCAGCTCCTGAAACATTATCCCCAAGGGACTTCCCTTTTCTAGCAGTGATGTCTCTTATGCAACAGCCGCTGAAATGAAAGGTAGTACACGAGTATTTGTGTACAGTTTCTTTAATTTCAGAAAGGCTTATGTTAGGCAAATTATTTCTGAACTGTGCGTTCCGTTTTTCTCTCCTATCCCTTCTTTTTGCTACATCTGTCATACTGAATTTTCCATCATAGCCATATATAAGGAAAATATGATTATACTAAAAGGGCAAAAATCAAAATAAAATCCCCAAACTCTAACAAATATGGAAAAACACACACTAAAGCATTGTTTGCCTTTACTATTTTTTCTTTAAAGACTATATACTTCATGCTTTTCAGAGGAAAACATGAGCTGGACATTGCTGTTTATAAAATGAATAAACAGTGAACTTAAGTAAAAGGACATAGAACAGTGCGACAAGGACAGTTCAACAGCAATTATAGCCTGCCAACAAATTCTTTCTTTAGCATATATTTCTCTCATGGGTCCCAAAATAAATACTTAGCCATAATCAGAAAAGTAATGTACATTACTAAAATAAATGGCCAAATTTCTATATCATATTTAAGACAATGTAGAGAAAGATGGAGAGTAACAATACCAGCAGAAACTCCAGAATTGCATTAAATCTAAATTAGATGCATAATGCCAACCAAATGCCTGCAGAAACTGAGCTCAGTATCAAACCTAAAATACTTTTTAACAGGTCCAACTACTGACATTTTGGCCTTATAGTCAAAGTAGTGATGGCACACATACTAAGGGCTTTCTTTAACGTGCAAGTAGATACAAAATGTGCACTTCTGGGGGGTGATGTGCAGTTCTGTACGCCACCCTGAGATCCTTGTGATAGAGGGCGGGATATGAATGTTTTCAAAAATAATAAATATATATAAATACAAGATCATTTATGCCGTTCAAAATTCAGGTAATGCAAATGTATTAGGTTAACTGATGTAAACAGTGACTGACCCTGTTCAGATGACACACTAAGCCACGGTGGTTAAGCATTTTGAGGTAAACATTATGGCTTAGCGTGTCATGTGAACCATTCCTAACCATGGTGGCTACCAAACCATGGTTTAAACATGCTCACTAACCATTTGCTGCAAAAGGGTTAGTGGCCTAACCATGGCTTAGCATGTTGTCTGAACAGGCCCACTGATAATGATGTGAAAAGTAAAGTGACTAATCCAAACTCTTTTGGAATCCCAGAGTGTGACAGCAAGCAACAAAGCTTGCACACACAGAAGAAAAATGCACAGGCATGTTATAGTGGTGTGTGCTATGTATGTGAATTACAATCACATATAATTGCACAGTTCATTTTTTTCCTTTTAAAAAGCCCTGCACATTCTTCAATATTAGATTCAAAGGCTTGTGGGCCTGGCAATCCTCCTTCAAATATTCTACCTGATTATGAGAACTGCGGAAAAATGAAAGAGCTCCTTCACCCCTATCTTACCACAACCACTTGAAACAGCTGTCCTCCTCTTGAGTTTCATGCATGGATAATCTGTTAAAGCAAAGCTGTTTCCTACAGCTTTTGTTCCTGAAAAGCAGAAGCACCAAGGCCATGATGGGAATGAGAATATTTCTCACAACTGCTGCTGTAAAAATGCTGCCTATTGACTGCTTAGGATTGCTTTGTTATTATGATCACTTTAGTTTTGAAAATAAAGATAGAAGGGTGTCTAAAGAACTGATATATAGGCATCTTGCCTTGCATAAAAGCTAATGAAGACTAAGGCCAGTCCTACATACATTTCAACTCAGTGAGACTTATTTCTAAATAAACAAGCATCGGATCCAGTTGCATATAAGATTTAACTGGGTACTGAATTTGGTTTAAACCCCTCAATTTTCCATAGTTGTAATGAAATAGCTTTAAAAACAACCTGAGTTTTCTAGTGTCAACATATATGGTAGAGTATGAAGAGGATTGTGTATCACATGGATACATGCTTATTGTCACATATAAACTATCTAATGAAAATAGTATTTCATTGGGAAGAATCCAATGGTGACCGCCTATGACCAGCCAGCCCCACTGATTCCATTCTGCAAGTAGCACTCAACCAAGATGTAGTGCTTCCAGGGGGAACCCAAAACAAGCAGAAACACTCATTTCTGGAATGGGGCAGGACGGCAGAGCTCGCATAAGGGCACCGCTTGCGGATGGGCAGCATTGGATACTGCCCACAATCTGCAAGATGTTTGCAAATGAAGTATCAAAGGTTTGTCTTTCAGTGAAATAACCCGAGCAACTAATACTTTGCCTTTAGAGGCAAACATATACTCACACAGCAAATTGCAAGTACTTGCCACATTCTGCAAGCATTCACAAATACAAAAGAGTGTCTTAGGAATATGTAATTTCCATGTAGGAAATGCTGTTGGTCCTTGATGTCATTTGTCATGTGTGATGAACACAGAATTCACACAATTTCTTATTCAGTTTTGTCTTGTTTGAAGCAGTCTGCTAATAGTAGTGTGTGCCCATACATTCATGAGATTTTTGTCTTTTTTGAGAAAATTATTTAAAGGTTCTGTTTCCTATATCTTTAAAAAATCAGTGATTAGCAGGAAATTCATGTTAGTGTTTTCTTTCTTTCTTTTTGAAAAAGGAACAAAAAAATTACGAAGTGCTTTCATTTTATATGCCTGTAGTATAGGGGACTGATTTGAATATTCATAAACCAAATTGTTACAACATAGCTGCCTTCAAGGGAATGTTCTCCTATGAGCTGTACATTTTTTAAATCAAAGATAACGAGAACCAGCCAAGTCTCAGTAGCGGCATGTTTTTAATTTGAAGTGTGCAGAGTGGTGAGGAGTATAGAAAGAAACTCCCCAATTATGAGTTTGTTTTCTTATCTGGTCAGAAAAACAAAAGGAGACGATTAAGGACAATGATGCTTGTGTCCCTAGTTAAAGAAATATTATAATTCAATCTGCAAAAAGCTGTCAAAAAGATATGCATACACCTTTTAGTATTGCAATTTATCTGGTAAATCTATTATGAATGTTGGAATGGATCCAAATTATATACACAAAGCTACTCATCTGTGTAAGAGAGCACCAACATCTGCTGCAATCTGCTTTAACCATCACCTTACAACACACAAGAGGCCATGCCTGTGCAATATTTTGAAATTAATTATTCTTCATTGGCCATTCTTGAGTAATTTCAGGACAGCCTTCCAAATTAAATTCCCTTGACAGGTAAACATAGAAAAGACTTTTTGCCCCTGGGGGCAACCAATATTTGACAGATTTCCTATCCTCAATAGCCATACCAAAACATTGGAAACATTGGATTTATCTCTGAATTTCCAACTACCCATAGTTAAAACAAACCACAGCTTACTGAGTCTGAACATAAGCCAGAACTGTGGTTTGTTCTTAAAGTGAAAGTGTCACCTTTCACTTTCCTCCCTTTCTATGCAAAAGATGTGCAAAGGGGAGGAGGAACACATGAGCTCAAGACTCACGGTGGTTTGTTCCGGGTAGGACCATAATTTAGGTGGTTGTCTGAACCAAGCTGTTTTGTACTTGATGAAGCCAGCAGGTGGGAAGCCTCTCTCTGCATAAGGAATGAATAAGATCAAACTAAAGGATGCTTTGCATATTACAAAATTCATACACAGAAGGCACTTCTGGAATTAAAATAAGCCTTGTCTGCAGGTTACAATATTTGACACTTATATATGCAGGTATTTTGCTCCGCATCTATGCACTGGAAAGCTTCACATTATTATTTATGTGGGACTTTCAAGTTAATCTGATATAAAAGGCACTTCTATGTATTATGTCCCAGATAATTTGTTAACTAGCTGAAGCTTAATTAATCAACTCTGGTGCATAATGTCACTCAGGACTTCCCAAGCCCTAATTGGGCCAGGGATCTGGAGGAATTATCTTATTAACATGGTGGGATGCGTTATGTTTAAAAAGAAGCAACAGTTGCAGGAGCCCTGCCCTCTTTTGTATAGCTACTAGCCTATATACCTGACGTTGCTTGGGCCCCCTAAGATATGTCAGCGAAGTGACATCTTAAAGAAGTAGGGCATTGCTAGGCCTGTAAGGTAACTTTAAAACAAATTAAATTCATTTCTTTTTTTCTCTCTCTCTCACCCCCGAAACAGGCCAGGGCCGCTTTAAAGCTGCAGCAATCCATGGCCCACTTGGCAGGTGCAGGGAAGCCTCCGAGGGCAGCTGAGTTGAAGGCCTCTGCCTGCCTCAGCGTGCGCTTCTCGCCCGCCAAGTGCTCCAGCAGGAGGCTGTACTGAAGTACCGAGGCCGCACGTCTGGCCAAGCCAGTCCATGCTGCACTGCGCAATCAGTGCCCGTAGGTATGCCAAGGGATCTAGCCGACTGATGGTTAGCTCAGTCTTTGTTGTTTGTGACAGGCCCAGAACTGCACTCTCCTTCTGTCCTGCTCCCAGCAGTGCATAGTGACTGAGGCAGCCAGCCCCAGGCACTCTCCTTTCAGGCCCAGGATGGTAATCCACTTCCAGATGATGGCCACCAAAGCCCAGTAAATCTTCCCTCCCATCCAAGGCATGCTGGGACTTGTAGGCCTAAACCTAGGTTCCTGAATAATGTGTTGTCTCTAGACAACTAGAGAACAGGCCTTCTTAGTTGTGGCAACCTGCTTATGGGTTTTTCTTTTTCTCAGGTAGGCTTGCTTAGTGACTGCATTGATGGCTTTCCAGTGCCAAGTGAATTTTTTAATTATTATTTTCCAAGGCCTTTTAACTGCGTTTATGCTGCGTTTCCCCCCGTCATAACTAAACCACAACATTCCATCCTCCCAGTTCTTGGAAGAGGAACAGAAAGGGAAAGAAAAATACTCCGGGTGAATGACTGGCTCCAAAGGTGGTGCTGATGTGAGGGATTCGGATTCTGGGACCACGAGCTACACTACTTGGAAGACGGACTGCTGGCAAAGGACGGGTTGTACCTCACAAGGGCTGGGAAGAATGTGTCCAGCCACAGCATGAAGAACCTAATCAGGAGAGCTTTAAACTGAATCCTATGGGGGCGGGAGATGTAAACTTTGAGGCAACAACGGATGAAGGCTTATGCACCATAACAGAGAGAACAGCACCAATAGTGTCCCAAAACAGTCTAGACAAAAATGTAGGAAAGAAGCCAGACTACAAAGCACATGGTCTTCGATGTCTATATATTAATGCCCAGAGTATGGGAAACAAACAGAATGAACTTGAACTCTTAATACATGAAGGCAAATATGACTTGATAGGTATAACTAGGTGGGATGACTCCCATGACTGGAATATAGCAATTGAAGGATATAACTTGTTCAAAAAGAACAGAAGAAATAGAAAGGGAGGCAGAGTTGTACTATATGTTAAAAATACTTATCCCTGCACAGAAATACAAGAGGATGAGCCTGGGAGCCCCATCGAGATCATCTAGACTAAAATAAACGAGGAAAGGAATAAAAGGGGCATGATAGTCGGAGTTTACTACCGACCACCCAATCAAGGAGAAGATGAGGCTGAAACTTTTGAAAAGCAAATTGCCAGTGTTTCAAGGAAATCCGATGTAGTAGTAATGGGGGACTTCAATTACCCCGATATCTGTTGGGAGACAAATTCTGCCAAAAGTGGCCCCTCCAAGTAATTCCTGACATGAGTGGCTGATAACTTTCTCCTACAGAAAGTAGAGGAAGGAACTAGAGGAAGGGCTATCCTTGACTTGATACTGACCAATAGGGATAACTTAGTGGATGAGGTGGCAGTTACGGGAACTCTGGGGGAAAGTGACCACGTTATACTGGAGTTCTTGATTTTAAAGGAAGCAAAAGGTGAATGTAGCCATACGCGTACTCTGGATTTCAGGAAAGTCAACTTTAATAAACTCAGAACTATGATAAGTAAGGTCCCATGGCAAGTGACCCTAATGAGAAAAGGAGTCCAAGATGGTGTTAAAAAATGAAATTTTAAAGGCACAATTACAAACAATTCCAACAAGGAAAAAAGATAGAAGACAACAGAAGAAACCAATGTGGCTCCACAAAAAGCTTAGAGATGCCCTGAAAATAAAAAACGATACATATAGGAAGTGGAAGAAAGGCCAGCCTAAAAAGAAGAGTACAAACAAGTAGCACAGAAGTGCCAGAATGGTATCAGGAGGGCTAAAGCTGAGAAGGAGCTGAGGCTAGCGAGAGATGCTAAAAGTAATAAAAAGGCTTTCTTCAGATACGTGAATAGTAAAAGACAGATGAAAGAAATGGTGGTTCAACTGCTTCATCAGGATGGCAAATTGGTAACAGATGAAAAAGAAAAGGCCGAAGTGCTCAATTCCTACTTTGGCTCAGTCTTCTCTCAAAAGCTGGTCTATAACCCCCCCTGGAAAAAGTGAAGTACAAGCTGAAGGGACAGGATTGCAATTTAGGATTGATAAACAAATGGTCAAGGAACACCTAATTTCTTTGAACGAGTTCAAATCTCCAGGGCCCAACGAACTGCACCTAGAGTAATAAAGGAGCTGGCAGAAGAACTCTCAGAACCACTGTCTATTATATTTGCGAAATCATGGAAGACGGGTGTAGTGCTGGACGACTAGAGGAGGGCTAATGTTGTCCCTATCTTCAAAAAGGGCAAAAAGAAGGAACCCGGGAATTACAGACCAGTTAGTCTGACATCCATCCCTGGGAAAATTTTGGAATAGATTACAAAGAAGTCAATCTGTAAACACCTTGAAAACTATGCAGTGATGATTAGAAGCCAGCATGGATTTGTCAAGAACAAATCCTGTCAGACTAATCTGATCTCATTTTTTGATCGGATAACTTCCCTTGTAGACTGTGGGAACGCTGTGGATATAGTATATCTTGATTTCAGCAAAGTTTTTGACAAAGTGCCCCGTGACATTCTGATTAACAAACTAGTGAAAAGTGGGCTAAATGGAACAACTATTAGGTGGATCCAGTGGGCTACAGAATCGGACTCAAAGAGTGCTTATCAATGGTACCTTTTCACACAGGGGGGAGGTAACGAGCGGGGTACTGCAGGGCTCAGTCCTGGGCCCAGTGCTCTTCAACATTTTTATTAATGATTTGGACAAGGAGGTGCAGGGAATGCTTATCAAATTTGCAGACGACACAAAATTGGGTGGGATGGCTAATACCCTGGAAGACAGGAACAAACTCCAAAGTGATCTTGATAGACTGGAGCGCTGGACTGAAAACAACAGGATGAAATTTAATAGGGATAAATGCCAAGTTCTACACCAAGGAAAAAGAAACCAAATGCACAGTTACAAGATGAGGATACTTGGTTCAGCAGTACGACAAGCGAGAAGGATCTTGGAATTGTTGTAGATCACAAGCTGAATATAAGCCAACAGTGTGATGTGGCTGCAAAAAAAGCAAATGCTATTTTGGGCTGCATTAATATAAGTATAGCTTCCAGATCGCTCAAGGTACTGGTTCTCCTCTATTTGACACTGGTTAGGCCCCATCTTGAGTATTGCGTCCAGTTCTGGGCACCACACTTCAAGAAGGATGCAGACAATCTGGAGTGTGTTCAGAAGAGGGCAACAAGGATGATCAGGGGTCTGGAAACAAAGCCCTATGAGGAGAGATTGAAAGAACTTGGCATGTTTAACCTGGAGAAGAGAAGATTGAGGGGAGACATGATAGCACTCTTCAAATACTTGAAAGGTTGTCACACAGAGGAGGGCCAGGATTGCTTCTCAATCAACCCAGAATGCAGGACACAGAATAATGGGCTCAAGTTACAGGAAGCCATCAGGAAAAACTTCCTGACTGTTAGAGCAATATAACAATGGAACCAATTGCCTATGGAGGTGGTGGGTTCTCCCACATTAGAGGCATTCAAGAGGCAGCTGGACAACCATCTGTTAGGTATGCTTTAAGGTAGATTCCTGCATTGAGCAGGGGGTTGGACTCGATGGCCTTATAGGCCCCTTTCAACTCTACTGTTCTATGATTCTAAGATGCAGAAATTACTACATAGAGTTTATTATTTTTATGTAAAAGCCTGATTATACCACTGAAACAGAAGAGTGAATGAGGAATGACTGTTATAGCTGAGGCTAGAATGGAAAGGTGGGCAGAGTTAGTGGCAGTTGAAGAAAGTCAGGTAGAAGGAGAACAAAGACAGTTAGGTCCCCTCCACAAGGATTTGCTTTTGCGCCTGGTTAGGCGATTATGCGCATAATCGCTGAAGCGCATTTACGCCAGATACCTCTGCACGAGAGGCGGCAAGAGGCGGCGAAGCGCATTAACGGATGACCAAAATGCGCTTTACAAGTAGTTAATGCGCATAAGCGCTTGTTCACATAGCCAAAATGCACTTTAACGGCCGGAGCAAAATAAAACTCGCTGTTTAACGCGCATTCGATAATGCGCATAATCGGAGGGATAGCGCGCCTCTACGCCTGATTTGCGCTCCGTTCTTGTAGAGGTAAAAAATTTAATGCTCCTTGAAAGTGCTTTAAATGCCTCTTGTAGAGGCAGCCTCTGTGAGTCAGTCAGGAGACAGTCAGGAAAGTGGGAGCTGAGTTAGGCTTGAGAGACAGTGACCTGGTTTGCTAACCCCTACTTTATTTTAAATCAGCGACTCTACATACCAGTACTACACCTTCCAGCATGCCTTTGGCAGCCTGCAGATGCCCGCATCCTCTGAGACATCCTCTTGTTGCTGATGCTGTTACTTGATAGAGCGTCGAGGAGTAGCATCGCCAAGGAGGGGATGTAAACAGCTGTCAGTGGAAACGCCCAGCTCCAGCCAATCCTACTGGGACTGCCTCGGCCTGTGCTTCTCACCCACCAAGAGCTCCATCAGGAGCCTGTACTGAAGGGCCGGGGCTGAGCCAGGCACTTCCTCCCTTTGTTGGATCTGTTTTTGGGCATGTGCAGAGTGCCTCCCCTTCCTCGCTCCCCCTTAAGGACAAAAGTTGTGCGACTGCTTCCCCCAGATTCTGAGAAAACAGCTATATCAGAGTGAAGTGCCTCTGAGCATGTTTGGCCCTCAAAGCCACGCTGTTGTATCTAGTTACGATTTTAAAACCACGCACAACGGGCAGGAGGAGGCACTGCAAATGGATGCAGCCCATTTATGTGGGTTGTTCCCTTTTATGTGGAATTGGGTTGACTGCTCAAGACCAACCTTAGGAGTCAATGCAGCTGCCACCTGCTCATGGACTCATAATGGCTGCCAAAAGCCAGTAAGCCTGGTCTCCCACCCAAGGCATGCTGGGAGCTGTAGGATTTTTCTGGTACATTGTACAACCAGACTTATCAGCATGCCAAATTTCAAGTTCCTAACTCATCTGGAAGTGGGTAAACATTTCCGGACGTACATTGCACACACATACTTTTCGCTTTATAGGTAGAAAATACTAGAGTGACCAGATAAAAAAGAGTTCAGGGCTTCTGCAGCTTGAACTGTTGTGATGAAGAGGGATTTTCACCAGGTCCTGCATGCATACAAATGACACCTGCTGAAATTCCTTTTTCTATACAAATGTTAATGATACAGGAGCCCTGTCCTCCTTTTCATATGGTCACTTTAGGTTAGACTTAATGGCCATAACTTTATGGAGAAGGTTAATATAGGGTATACCCTTCCTACAACTTCTTCTTGCCCTCTCTAGAGAGTTAGGTGATCTGCATGAGGAACAACCAATCAATTAAGGGCATACATATAAATGACAAAAAAATAAAATAAGGTGAGTCTGATCACTAATGATGTGGCTCTATAAACATCAAATTCTAATAAGGTCCTTGGTGCTGCATCAAAACAACTGGCATCTTGTGAGAGAATCTCTAAATGAAAATCACCCAGAACTGATAAAATTCATCCACAGTCTCCCCTTGCTAAAATAAAGTAAAAACAGAGATCCAGAAATGGAAAATATATTATTTGATTTGTACTACATGCAAATATGGATTTAACTAGGGATGTGCACTGACCCCCCGGATCGGATCGGATAGCGGATCGGAATCGGACCTGGGGGGTCGGATCGGATCGGAGGATGGTCGGATTGGATCGGACGCCATTTTGAATGCTTTTTTCCCATAGCCAAGTATTGTTTTACAAAAACACCTATAACTTTTTCATTTTTAAAGATAGAAGGATGAAACTTGGGCACATTGTAGACTGGTTAGGGATAGTTATCTGTGAGAAATTTCAGAAAGATTGGTGTATGCATTTTGTGGCAATTAATTTTTTGATAAATAACCAGGAATGTCTATAACTTTTTCATTTTTAAAGTTAAACGCATGAAACTTTGCCACATTGTAGGTGGTACCTTGGGACCTATGTGTGTGAAATTTCAGAAACATAGATGCTTGCCTTGTGTGGCAATTAATTTTAGAAAAATGGGTAGTAGTGGGGTAAATACAGTTATGCCTCCCACTTTTTTATTTTTAAAGATACAAACAGGAAACTTGGGCACATTACAGGTAACACTTGGCTTGATATGTGTGTGCAATTTCAGAAACATAGTTGCTTGCCTTGTGTGGCAATTAATTTTTGAAATAATGAGGAAAGAAACACTATAACTTTTTCATTTTTAAAGTTACACACATGAAACTTGCTCACTTTGTAGATGGGTTAGGGGTAGTTGTCTGTCAGAAATTTCAGAAAGTTAGGTCCAGGCATTTGGTGGCTACAATTTTTTTAGATTAAAAGTTACAAAAGTTTTTCCACAGAGGCTTGGGCTGTCAATTGCACCCCCCTCCCCCACCCTTTTTTATCTGTCAAAACTCCGTGTTGTTGTAATTTTTAATCTAAAAAAATCATAGCCACCAAATGCCTGGACCTATCATTCTGAAATTTCTGACAGACAACAACCCCTAACCCATCTACAAAGTGAGCAACTTTCAAACTTCTAACTTTTAAAATAAAAGTTATAGGCGTTCCCTTCCTCATTTTTCAAAAATACCTTGCCACTACACGCTTGAAGCTATGCTTCTGAAATTTCTCCACATTAGACATACCACTTTGGTTCACATGTGTGATAAATTTTAGAAGCATAGCATCCGCCTACCCCCTGGCAGCTATGAGGTCTTGCTAAACCAGAGCTGCCCCCCTGAGGAAGGACACAGGACCCACTCAGCGTCCTGCCTGCCCTCTGCACGGGGACGTACTAACACAAAGGACAGTACTTGCCCATAGGAAAACCATACTTGCCCATAGAGAAACCATACTTGCCCACAGGGATTCACTGGACAGCACTTGCCCATAGGGATTCATTGCATAGCACTTGCCCATAGGGATTCATTGGACAGCACTTGCCCACAGGGATTCATTGCATAGCACTTGCCCATTGAGAAACCATACTTGCCCATAGGGATTCGTTGGACAGCACTTTTCCATAGAACTCTATGGAAAAGTGCTGTCCAATGAATCCCTATGGGCAAGTATGGTTTCTCAATGGGCAAGTGCTATGCAATGAATCCCTATGGGCAAGTATTTCTCTATGGGAAGGTGCTATGCAATGAATCCCTATGGGCAAGTGCTATGCAATGAATCCCTATGGGCAAGTGCTGTCCAATGAATCCCTATGGGCAAGTGCTATGCATTGAATCCCTATGGGCAAGTATGGTTTCTCAGTGGGGAAGTGCTATGCAATGAATCCCTTTAAACCCCCCTCCCCACGAACGTCCCTTTCTCTGCCCAGAGCAGTTGCTACAGAGAAGTAAATCAGGAAGCTGCCTCCTCCCCCTCCGTGCTCAGCTCCTCCGTGCACGCCCCCTTCTTCTCCGCCTGCGATGGGTGGGTAGGTGGGAGACAGAGCTGCCTCCAAGGGGAAGCTTCCACCCAGTCCCCAATGTTGGACTTTGCCATTTGAATGTCTGCCTGATGCTGATGCTGCTGATGCTGCTGTCTTGAAGATCCTACCTGCGAGGAGCGCGCGCCGCCCTTCTCGCGCAAGCTATGGGACTTGTGCTTTTCCCAAGGGGAAGCTCTCAGCCAGTCCCCAACGTTGCCTTTACAACAACACGGAGTTTTGACAGATAAAAGAGGGAGGGGTAGGCGGGGGAGGGGGGTGCAATTGACAGCCCAAGCCTCCGATCCGATGCACACCCCTAGATTTAACTGATCAATAATATCATATATTAGCCTCTTCACATCTCGTCTCCACATATATGCAGAATGCTTTGTCCCAACCTCTGCTGGTTCTGACCTCCGCCCTGCATATATTGAATGGAAGGTGTGAAAGGGATCACTTTGCATGTACAGGTCCTGCTTTCTGACTGTGTGGAAGACATACTACACATATGCAGATCTACATACAAGAAGTGGTAACTCAGTGGCAAGCGCATGTTCAATTTCCGGCTCCTCCAGGTAGGGCAGGAAAAACTCTTGCCTGAAACCATCTACACAGTGGATTTAATGTGGAAGGAGAGCACATTAGGGCGTTGACGATGGATGACTCTGTCACCAATCTGCAGCAACTCTGCAGTTTCCCTCTGGAAAAGGTGTAGTTTCAGAAAGTCGTTTTACTTGTTGTTTTTCCTAAAATGAGGCTCCTGAGTGGTTCCGCTGCCGTGTGCCCCGTCCCCCTCTCAGTAAATCCTGGGTGTACCTATTTCTGTGACCTGGCTGTGACCTGGATCTGCCTCCTTCCCATTCCCTCTTTTTCCCCATTTGCAGTATATGTCTGTTTTCACAATAAGTGGCCTCCTTTTCCCATTCACAACAGTGGAGTAGCTAGATTAAATGTAGTGCACAATAAAGAATATGCAGAGGGGAAGGAGAGGGAGCAGCCAGTAGCTGGAGCCTGTAGCAGTGGCATTTCGCAGTATAGTTACTGTGATATACTGAAAACTAAAGAATACACAAAGGGGAAGGAGAAGAGGCGACCAGTAGTGGAAGCATGGACAGGGTGGGGAACAAATCTCTCATTCACTGAGCAGCATCTCTGTGGTTAATGACGTTCACTTCAACTGGTTTAAAGTGGCCTATGGCTTGGGAATGTGGATTTTTAGGTGGTACTTACTCCACTTTGCTTGCTTTGTGGGCCACTGACGGACCAAAGTCAATTTCATGATAATCCAGGTAAAAACTGAAAATGCTTCTGCATGCGTTTCCTTGTAGCTTGGGCCCTGGAGAGCTGTGCCAGTCAGTGTTGACAATACTGGGCTAGATGGACCAATGGTTGGATTCAATATGAAGCAGCTTTCTAAATTTCTATGCATAGAACCCCTTTTTATATTTTCCACTGAACATGCAGTAATAGGGGGCAGAATGAGTGGACACAATCCCATTACTCTTTCTACACATTCAATATATGTGTCGAGGGAAGGTATGAAAAGGGCGATTAATACTTTGTAATCTACCCATTAATCATATTTTGACTTCTTAGTTTTGTTTCTCATTTTATGTTGTTATTGATTTGTCCTTATGTTTTCTTCTTGTTTTACTATTTCATTTAATTTTTTATTGGTAATCAATACAGATTAAAGCTACAAAAGCTATGGCAGGAAGCTCACACTCTTCCTTCTTTCTCTCCATATGCTGGGTATTACGTGATGCTTAAGTGAGAAACACATGCCTGGGATGAAGCTGTTCCAAGTTAGGGGTGGCTTAGAAGCCATGTGGTCAGTGCCATCTTGCAGTCTTTGAAATGGTCTGAACAAAAGACTTTCTGGATGTGTCAGTTTTGAACCCACAGGCAGTGCCAGATGGTGGGTTGGGAGCCTTGTGAATTGAAAGTTGAAGAATTTGGGATTGTTTTAAGAAAATCTGTTACTCCGTGAGCTTATCATCTGTCTCTGTTTCTCACAGGAATGTTTGGAAAAGGAGGGGGGCTCTCTTACAAGCAGTCACTCACATTGTAGCATCATCAAAAGGAGGTTGAACTGTGCCGCCCTGTTGGCACATGGGTTTGGTTTACAGGTCTGAGGACCTATCTGTCAAGTGGCTTGGAATAAGCCAGGCCTCCAGTCTATAAGAGGAGGAGCAAGGGTAAAGAACCCTTGCTAGAGTTCATCTTCCAACGCTTGGCTTGAAACTCCTCGTGTTTGGATTCTACCTGTTTGGAGATTTTGGAAGCACTCTGTACATGCTTATTTGCTATTTGGACTTGGAATTTCTAAGGATTGTGCCATGGAAAATGCTCTGAGGCTTTTAATAGACTTGGACTTGTGTTTGCTCTGCATTGTGTGTGTGTGGCCTGTGAGAAAACTTCCCCTGGATATAAAATACGTACAGGAGTCGTTTCCTAGGCCAACGAGATTCGCTGTTCTGGATTGTGTGTGTTCGCTGTTCTGGATTGTGTGTGTGTGTGGCCTGTGAGAGAGCCTCCCTCGGAGCTAAAGTACATGCAAGGGAGGTTTCCTAGGTCGACGAGGTTCATCCCCTGGGGTCTTGCTTACTTTAATCAGCTCAGCGCTTCTGGCAAGCTGGGTGTGCTTAGCGATAGACCGATCTCTCTCTGCTGGGCTCCAGGTGGCCCTGTGTCCTGGAGCACTTCCTTGGCCTCTAGCCATGTTCTTGAAGAGTCAACATGTGTGGCGTCTGGAAATGTTCAAATAGGATAGGGGCTAACCCTACACTCTTCTCCCTCGAGTGATTGCCTAAAGGATTGTGTCAAGACTGGAGCCTAAAGCTTTCTGGCCATTAACAGCTTTAAGTGGATGTATGCAAAAATGAAACCTTCATGCTTGTAATCCGTGTGATTTCACCAATAAAAGGAGTCTCACCATCTTGAGTGTCTTGTCAGTTTGCCAAAGTTTGTGAGAAGAAGCCTGGGGAGGGGCAAGCTCACGACATAAGGAGAGACTGAAAGAACTGGGCATGTTTAGCATTGACAAGAGAAGACTGAGGGGAGACATGAGAGCACTCTTCAAATACTTGAAAGGTTGTCACACAGAGGAGGACCAGGATCTGTTCTTGATCATCCCAGAGTGCAAGACAGGGAATAATGGGCTCAAGTTACAAGAAGCCAGATTCTGGCAGGAAATCAGGAAAAACTTCCTGACTGTATGACAATGGAACCAATTGCCTAGAGAGGTAGTGGGCGCCCCAACAATAGAAGCATTCAAGAAGCAGCTAGACAGCCATCTGTCAGGTAAGCTTTAAGGTGGATTCCTGCATCAAGTAGGGGGTTGGACTCGATGGCCTTATAGGCCCCTTCCAACTCTACTATTCTATGATTCTATCCAGATTGGTCCAGATTGCTCTTTCTTGGGATTGCTGGGATGGGGCAAAGTTATATATGTAAGCAACTCTGAGCTCTTCAGAGGAAGAGCAGGGTAGAATTTAATAATAATAATAATAATAATAATAAGAAGAAGAAGAAGAAGAAGAAGGAGGAGGAGGAGAAGGAGAAGAAGGAGAACAATATAATAATAATAATAATAATAATAATAATAATAAATAAGAAGGGGCGCAGCTTCGGCTGATACGCCAGCTGCGCCCCTTCCTAGAGTTGGAAGACATAAAGATGGCAGTGCACTCACTGGTAACTTCGAGGCTTGACTTCTGCAATGCGCTGTACATAGGGCTACCTTTGTGCTTAGTCCGGAAACTTCAATTAGTTCAAAATATGGCAGCCAGGTTGGTCACCGGTACACCTAGGGGTGACCACATAACACCAATCTTAAAATCACTCCACTGGCTGCCCATTAGTTTCCGGGCGATGTATAAAGTGTTGGTTATTACCTTTAAAGCCCTACATGGTTTGGGTACAGGTTACCTGCGGGATCGCCTTCTCCCATATAATCCGCCCCACACACTCAGGTCCTCTGGGAAGAATTTACTCCAGTCAGCCAGAACTAGGCTGACGAGTGTTACCCAGAGGACCTTCTCTTCTGCCGCTCCCAGGCTGTGGAATGGCCTGCCGGAGGAGATTCGACAAATTAGCAGTCTTCTGGAATTTGAGAAAGCCATGAAGACTGCTCTCTTCCGGCAGGCCTATCCAGTTTAATTTTAAGATGTTTTTAATAATGTATTTGTTTTTATCTGTTTTAATGGTTTATCTATTTTATTGTTTTTATATTTATATTTAGTGTTGTTCCCCGCCTCGATCTAGATGAAGAGGCGGGTTAGAAATGAAATAAATAAATAAATAAATAAAATAATAATAATAATAATAAATAATAATAGAGAAAAATATACACCACTGGCCATGGAAGTCAAAGAACTATGGCAACAGGAAACAGTCACAATTATTCCATTAGTCACATCAGTCACCGGCATCACATCAAAAAACTATACAGAAAACCTTCAGAAATTGGGCCTACCAAAATATATCCACACCAACATCCAGAAACACTCATAATTAAAACATGCTCAATTGTCAAGAAATTCCTGAATTTGGCAAAGCCCATCATCTCCATCTAGAAAAATCACCACAAACAAGAAAGAGATATAATAATACCACCTAGACGTTTTAATAATTGGGCATACCAGGAGAAATTTCTCATGGCCCCAACACTGAATAACTAACACTCCAGCTTTCATTCTAAAATTCTTAGTCTCTAACCAACACGATTGTTAACCGAGGTGTTGAAATATGCATGGATGACTCTATTTAAGCCTCAGATGTTGACTCCTAGTCTCCAGTCCCCACAAAAAAGTCTGTCCTATGACTTCTACTCTCACCCTCCTGCCAAATATCCATTCCCCACAGCCAGCCACCCACCTCAGCATGATTTTTGTTCTCTTCCACAAAATTTCAAGTTGCTTCTTAGAGCACTACAACAATATCCTAACAGAACACTAATATATTCCTGGGAGCATTACTACCAGTTTAGTCTGAGATCTGTTCACTTTGTACATGTGGATAAATAACTCAACTCTGCCCTCTACAGTGTGACATTTGATGTGAATAGCTCACATTTATTTATTTAGAAGATTTGTATCCCGTCTTTCTGCTTGATGGTTTGCTTTTTTTCATTTATTGGGCAGTAGAAGAGTGCATAGTTTTGTCGTTGATTATTACCATATCCTTTATTTATATCTGCTACCAAAAAGTGGTCCTCACTAGACCAAGATTTAAAATGAAAATGAAAAATTCACTGGTCAATAAGTGAGCATAGCCTTTTGTCAATGTTACTTGCAATACTGCATCATAATAAATATGAAGCAGAAGAGCAGACAGCACCTTGTTAAGAGCTCTGCATTTAGTTAAAACATAGATAAAGGTGTCTTTCCTATGCCCGTCAAAGCAGTGCAATTGTTCTTCTACAGCATGGCTGCTGAACCAGTCCTCCTCTCCCCACCCACCAGAATGCCCTATGTCTGCTTCCCCAAAGGATGACTACTTTTGCGACCTCAGAAAGCAGCTGCAACAGTTCTTTCTGCTGCTGCTACAAAGGGGGGAGGGAGGGAGGGATTGGAACTCAGGGACCCCCCCCCTCACTGAGGTTGTAGGAGTGTCTACAGCGTCAGGAGGGGAATCTGGAAAATCTTATGCTCCCTGGAATGCTCTCTTAGGAATGCTCTCTTAGCTGCTTACTCCTACATGCTTACAGCATTACCTGGAATCAAATTTTATTGAAACTGATGAGACAGAGAAAACTAAGATCATCAACAGTATGGAATACTTTCCCTCTAGGGAATGGTTAATGCGTTTTTAGTTTAGAAAAGATGATTAAGGGGAAATATGGTAGAGGTTTATAAAATTAGGAATCAAATGGAGAGAATGGACAGAGAGCTATTTTTCTCCCTTTTTCATTATAACAGAACCCAATAGTGCTGACTGGCAGTAATTTAGGGCAGGCAAAAGGAAGTTCTCCATACAACACATAATTAACTTATGGAAGTTATTACCACTGGATGGCCATTAGCTCTACAAAAGGACAGAACAACTTTATGAAGATCAGGTTTATCAACAGGTATTAAACATCATAGCTAAGTGGAACCATGTCCAGAGGTAGTATTCTTCTGAATACCAGATGTATAAGAAATAAATGATCATCTCCTGTTGTACATTATATTCCACCTTTCTTCCATAAAAAGAGTGGCATACATGGGGTTTCCAAGCAGTCCCTCTTCAGGTACAGATCAAACTCAGACCATCTTAGTTTTGGCAAGACTGCTACATCATGTGCTTAGATTTTAATGTCCTATTAGTAAGATTGCCAGAGCCATTTGGCTGGATGTTGTTAGAAACAAAGGCCTGAATTCAGATTTAGTTATACTTAACGTAATTATTATTATTATTATTATTATTTATAACCCGCCTCTCCCTCCGGATCGAGGCGGGGAACAACAACAATATAAAACACAAAAATCACAACAGTTAAAAAATTTAAAAAACAAGAAAAAATACATCATTAAAAACATCTTAAAATTCATCTGGATAGGCCTGCCGGAAGAGAGCAGTCTTCATAAATCTCTTAAATTCATGAAGACTGCTAATTTGTCTAATCTCCTCCTGCAGACCATTCCATAGTCTGGGAGCGATGGAAGAGAAGGTCCTCTGGGTAACATTCGTCAGCCTAGTTCTGGCTGACTTGAGTAAGTTCTTCCCAGAGGACCTAAGTGTGCAGGGCGGATTGTACGGGAGAAGGCGATCCCGTAGGTAACCTGTACCCAAACCATGTAGGGCTTTAAAGGTAATAACCAACACTTTGCCCGGAAACTGATTGGCAGCCAATGAAGCGATTTTAAAACTGGTGTAATGTGATCACCCCTAGGTGTACTGGTGACCAACCTGGCTGCCATATTTTGAACAAGTTGAAGTTTCCGGACTAGGCACAAAGTTAGCCCTATGTACAGCGCATTGCAGAAGTCAAGCCTCGAAGTTACCAGCGTGTGCACTACCGTCTTTAGGTCTTCCAACTCTAGGAAGGGGCGCAGCTGGCGTATCAGCCGAAGCTGATAGTAGGCACTCCTGGCCGTCGCATCAATCTGAGCTGTCATTTGGAGCGACGGATCCAGGAGTACCCCCAAGCTGCGAACACTATCTTTCAGGGGGGGTGTAACCCCATCCAGAACTGGTTGACACACCTCCAGACCCAGGTTGGGGCCTTTGATAGCATGGCCTTTGTAGAACCATGGCTAATGTAAGGGCTTCTTCACATGAGCAAAATAAAGCACACTTGTGACTGGCCAGTCACAGAAGTTCACGAGTCCTTTTGACAACATCAGCATCAGCCAGGACATTTCCCGAAGCTTCCCCCTTATTCCATTTCAAAATAGATCAGAGAAAAGCTGGAATAAATCCTAAATCACACGAAATTGGCAGTGTGAAAATCTGGGGTTGCGCTATGAACTTGCTGAGGAAGGACTTTCCCATGTCTGCAATCGAGGGAGAAGAGGGTAAAATGCCTCCCTGCAACAAAGGGAGGCAGATCTGATTCCCTCCACCTCACCAAGAGCACCCATTTAAGTTCAATTGGGGCTTACTCCCAAGTTAAGCGTACAATGCAATCTTATGTGTACTCAGAAGTAAGTCCCATTGTGTTCAGGGAGGCTTATTCCCAAGTAAGTGTGTCTAGGGTTGCAGATTTAAAACACAATCTTACGTCTACTCAGAAGTAAGTCCTGGCTTTCCTGGGGCTGCAAGGAAACAGTACAGCACAAGTGAATCTAGGAAAACAAGACTTCCCTCCCCTCCTTTGCACGCATACCATGGAGGGAAGGAGGTGCTCTCTTGATTCAAACCTTTAAAGGAACATTGGGAAACATCAAAATCTTCTGCCTTGCTGCCCCTCTCCTCCCGTGTAATCAGCTCATATCAATCACACTAAGAACCAGGAAGCACAACAGCCCCGGGTAAACAACGCGATTTCGCTTAATGTAGAGACGTTCCATGTCCCATTTATTTCAATCAGTCTACTCTAGATCTGAATTCAACCCTGAATGTTGGACTGAATGGACTCAGGGCAAGTCTTCAATAAAGTTCAAAGTAAAATGTTGATGAGTGGCATGACTGATTTTTTTTTTAATAGTTCATATACTTTTCTGTTATCCATTAAGCAACTAAAACTTCTACGTACTGCATTAGCCATCACATTTACAGCTGGCTAATCTGGTATATAAATAACAATTTTGCAGTAAAAATTTAGGATAGTGATCAGATCAATCCAGAACTCGATACCAAAATAAAACTAATTTCAAACAAATGAGGTATGTGGAAGGTAATAACTCTGATCCTCAAATTCTTTGTAGGTGTCAAAGATTAATTAGTGGAGCATAATGAGGATCAAGCCACCTATCAAAACAACTTCATGAATTGAAAGAATTCCTTTAACGAGCAAAAAGTAACAGCGCTGCAGAAAAGTATGAATATTTGGCAAAGATGATGTACAACATTTATTTGCAAACGCAAGAATAATTTCATAAATAATTATATAGCTCTGAAAATGTTTCAGACTTACCTTATTTAATTTTATAAAATATTTCAATCCAGCTTCCAGAGGATTGGTGTCACAATTCATCTGTTTAAAAAAAGAGCAAATATTATATTTGATCATCATTATAACCACTAGGTGGCATATTTCCTTCACTTCTTTTGAATTTCTCATATTGCTTTGCAATTATTTATTTTATGTCTAGTAAATAAAATCTCTGCTTTGTTAAAGAATTATAATTCTTAGTGGCATTTATATAACACTGTTCCTAATCCAAAATGCAAGTACATATTTCTTCAGTATCCACTTTAAAATAAAATAAAAGTCTATCTTGCAAAACAAAAATAAACATACACAGGCATAAATCACTGGAAGAGGCTCACATTTTTGAAGAAGTGTAATAATAGACTATTTACTTGCAAATCTGCCTCCCTATCCTTTGTCTCATGGAGAACAGGTGATCAGAAGCAGGAAGGATACCTCAACTGTTCTCCTCATTTTCAACAGGTAGGATGGTGGGGTGGAATCCCTCTGGGATATCCTCTGGCTGCTGCAGGGGATCTTGTGAATGAAGAGTGAATGATCTGCATTTTGAAGGACCTATTGTCATAATAATAATAGAGAGCTACTAGCCCAAAGGCTAGAGCACTCAGATGTCAGAGGCACCGGATCATCTTGTGCCCTGCTGGGGGATTGCCAGCAGGGTGGGAGGAATGGCAGATACTTTCCCCTCTCTCTCGCCTCCTTAAAAGCATTTTGCAAAGGCCACCTAATTTACTCTCCATGTCCATTGTCCCATTTCCTCCCTTCCCAAGGTCAGAATTCTGACCTTGGGAAAGAGATGCTGCAGAGCTTTTATTGCATCTGGGAGGGGAGTGGGATCCACAGATGGATTTCCTCCTCTGAGGTCAGAGTTATCTCCAGCCTCAGAGGGATGATTCGCTGTGTAGGGGCCAACTTAACATCTAGCAAGAAAATTTAGTATAGGAAGTTGCCTTATACTGAGTCATTTACATCAGTATTGTTTACACTGACAAACAATGCCTCATCAGGGGTTCGGACAGGAGTCTTTCAGAAGCCAACCTGGAGATGCCAGGTATTGAATCTGGGACCTTTTGCAAGCAAAACTATGGCAATAAACTAAAGTTATTAATTTCTGAACATATGAACCTTTGTAACACTGATGTCTGCAGGGTGGGAATGATACATTTAGATGGCAGGAAGGAATGTGGGCTATCCGGCCAAATAACTGCGGCACCGGCAGCCATTTAACTTAGGCTGACCAGATAAAATCCAGGTCAGGGCTCATGTAACTTTAACAGTTGTAGAGAAAAGGGAATTTCAGCCAGTGTCATCTGTATGCAATTAGTTCCTGGTGAAATTCCCTCTTCATCACAACAGTTAAAGTTGCAGCCACTATACTAGAGTGACCATATACAAAAGAAGACAGGGCCCCTGCAACTTTAACTGTTGTGATGAAGAGGGAATGCACGCATACACATGGCATCTGCTGAAATTCCCTTTTCTATACAACTGCTAAAGATACAGGAGCCCTGTCCTCCTTTCCATATGATCAGCCTAATTTTGTTAAAGAGCAAGCCCCATCAAGGTTTTCCCTACAGGCTTCCCCCATTATCTTCTCCTTTAGCAATATCAATTTTTTAACCTTTTGTTGAGTTGTATTTTGAAAAAATACTTTGGACACTACGAGCTCAATCTCTCTCACGATGAAGAGTCCTTTTACCCAACACTTATTAAAAGAATTGGGGAACAAACAACAGAAGGGGTAATTATGCTTATCTAGTCTGTGACAATGAGATATTATACTAATGTCTTTAGAGAGACTAGTATCACCCAAAGGCTAAAATGCATTCAGTGCACATTTTGAGGGATGGAATAGAAACACCTTGAGACAAATGAGGAAGTTTGTATAAATGTCTCAGATAACATGGAAATGAATTAGTAATGCTTCAAACATAAAGGCTGCACTCCTGGACACAGCTGTCCGAATGTAGGTCCCACTGACTCCACAGTGCACATTGTTTTCCCTTTAGATATATTTTTAGCTATTCAAGTAGCTTGCTAAAATGGGATTTGGGCACAAATTCCAAACATCTTGGACGCCAAAAGCTCTTTATATTTAAATGACAAAGGGCTTAATGATCAGAACACGTTCTCGGTAAGAATTCCATCCAAACATTCCACCGTGACTTCTTAACCAAACAAACTCTCTATAATGTAAAGGAGAAAGAAACATTTCTGTATTAAGAAGGTGGGTTTGATTCCACAAATGTAATGGAACATACTATTTCCTGCAAAACAGAAGAAGTAACATAATAGCATTTTTCCTCCTTATTTTGAAAAGCTGGCAAAATAGTTTGATATGACTACTTGCAACTGCTACGCAAATAACCCCTCCAAAAGAAAGTGTACTGAAATCCCTAGTTCCAAACCTCTGCCCCCCATGCTCGAAAAGCCTTTTCGAGTCTTAATGCATTCATTGCATATGTTCCAAAGTTGTCAATTCCTTCTCCATGGCCTGCTTCCATGATGGCAGAATATAAAGCTGCAGAATCTTCTTGTCTGTGATACAACTCCCAGCCCAGTTCACCTGTTACAAGCCAAATATTAACATATTAATTAAGTCCAAAATTAAACTGTGGCCATTAAAATTTAAAACTGAAACACAAACACAAATATTTATGCTGCAGTCCTTTCCACACATATCTTGAAATGGCTACTACTGAACTCATTTCTTCCTTCCTAATAGACATGTATAGAACTGCACTGTTAATGGTTTTTCATATAACTAAATTATTTGAAAACACTGCTGTATTTTGGAAAGACCAGTAATTTTACTTATGAGTTTAATAATAATTTCCCCACGACTTACCTGTATAGGATATTCTAATTGCAGTAACAGGAATATCTGCAATTTTAAAATGTTTTGATAGTAGAAAACTAAATGCATCATGACTGAGATCTTCTGTTGTTAACTTCTGGAGAACTTTCTGTGCATATGGACCAGCTATACCTAACACTCCAATTTCGTCTGTAATATTTCTTATTTCAACATTATATCGTCCTCTGATTGCCTCCTCTTCAATCCATCTGAATATAAAAGACAATATTTTGTAAGTCCACCCCCCAAAAGGGTTTGAAATACTGAATTATATGAATCGTAGTTATTAGGAATAAAAACAGTTCATAATGCCTAAAAGCATTAGATAGCATTCATTAGACAGGCAGAGAAGGAAACTTTCTGGACCCACCCAACCTTTCGCCCACAGACCTTTCCCCTTTGCTTTCTCTCCTGCCATTCCCATACCCTTGCTATATCTCTCCCTTCCCTGTCCTTATCCTCATTTCTGTGCATTTCTAGCCTATAACCCTGCTCTTTCTCTCCCCACTCTCTTTTGCTTTGCTATTTTCCCTCTCTGCCTGCCTCACTATTTCTCTCCCCTCCACCTCTTCTTTAGCTCATTTTTGACTAGCTAGGCCCCACAAGCAGCCATTATGTACATAGTAACATCCACTGAGGGAGACGTTTTGTGTTGGTGCCCAAAGCAATTTCTCAAATGTGACCATGGGTTAGGGTGACCAGATAAAATCCAGGTTAGGGCTCATGTAACTTTAACAGTTGTAGGGAAAAGGGAATTTCAGCCAGTGTCAGTTGCAGAGCCCTGCCTTCTTTTGTATATGGTCACTCTAGTATAGTGCCTGCACCTTTAACTGTTGTGATGAAGAGGGAATTTCACCAGGAACTAATTGCATACAGATGACACTGGCTGAAATTCCCTTTTCTCTACAACTGTTAAAGTTACATGAGCCCTGACCTGGATTTTATCTGGTCACCCTACCATGGGTTGAAAAAAGGTTGGGGGCCCTGTTCTACCGTATTCGCAGTGTGCATTGCCGACATTGCTTCAATTTTTTGCTCCATTTTACCAGATTAAACAGGTTCAATGACTGGTGAATAAGACGTCAGCATACTTGTAAGCAAGCCACTTCTGGAGAAAAGACAAGCACTCTCAGTATTTTAAGATAGATGGAGTTATTCATAATTTTCCTCAGATTCAAAAAGCTCCATTATTGTTATTATCTTCATCATGGGCCAGATCTACACCAAGCAGGACATAGCACTATGAAAGCGGTATATAAAAGGCAGGAGCCAGACTACTGCTTTATAGTGGCATTGAAGTGCACTGGCAAATGCAGGTTGCTCACCTGTAACCGTAGTTCTTCGAGTGGTCATCTGTGCAGTCACACATATGGGCTTGCGCCGGCGCCGAGCCCAATTCGGGTAACTTCTATAGCTAGCTTAGATTTTAGGCGGGAACCCCTCCCCCACCGTCCTATTGCGCATGCTCCAAGTTCCCGCTTACCTCAGTTCTATGAGACTGCTCGGCCTCGCAACCGAGATAAAACCTGTATCCTAAATTGAACTAATAAATCTATCAGCATGCACAAAACAAGACCCTTGACCTTCGTAATTAGTGATGCCAAGAGGGGATGGTGGGTGGGTTGTGTGACTGCACAGATGACCACTCGAAGAACTATGGTTACAGGTAAGCAACCTGCATTTCTTCTTCAAAGGTCTCTGTGCATCACACATATGGGCGAATAACAAGCAAACTTACCGGAGGAGGGTAGGCTCGCTGGATCACTTATTGCAGCACCGTAGAGAGCACAGCTCGACCGAAACTACAGTCTTTCCTGGCTCTCACATCCAAATTGTAATGTCTTACAAACGTAGAAACATTAGACCATGTAGCAGCTTGACATAGGTCAGGGGATGGAAACTCCACGATTTAAAGCAGTAGACGTGGACAGTCCTCTTGTGGAATGTGCCTTCACAGAAATTGGTGGCTCTTTCTCAGCTAACTGATAGGCCAAGGAAATAGTTTGCACAATCCAGGTAGCCAGACGCTGTGAAGAGACTGGCAGTCCTTTGTTCTTTCCCCCATAACAGACAAACATCTGATGGGATTTACGGAAGATTTTTGACCTAGATTTGTAGAAAGCCAAAGCCCTTCTTACATCCAAAGAGTGCAACTTCGAACACAAAGGGTCTGAGGATGCTTGAAAAAATGTGGGCAACACAATGTCCTGATTAACAAGAAAGTTAGAAACTACTTTGGGAATAAACGAGGGACCAGGTCTCAAATCTACCTTATCCCGAAAAAAACGGGTGTAAGGAGGATCAATCATGAGTGTACAGAGTTCTGACGCTCGTCTTGGAGACGTAATAGTTACTAAAAACACACGCATATCAATAGTAGCCAGAGGTTCAAAGGGCCTGGAGGTTAGCGCGGTCAACACCACCGAAAGACTCCATTGCAGTACTAACGAGCGATATGGAGGAAAAATGTTGCGCAAACCGCGCAGAAAACTCTTTGATAATGGGTGTGAAAAAACAGAAAAATTACCCACCAAGTCATGGTTTACAGAAATAGCTGCCAAGTAGATCCTGATTTTGGGTCAAATCCGTTATCACCAGCAAATTTCACAAACTTGTCCCACTTTCTGCTGTAAGACGCTCTGGTAGAAGGCTTTCTTGCAGCCTCGAGGATGGTCTTGACCTCCTGTGGGAGAGTCAAATCCTGCCATCTGGCCAGATTCTCTATACTGTCAGTTTTAGGGTTTTGAGGTCTGGGTGGCGGATCTTGCCTTCGTTCTTGGACAACAGATCCAGTAGGAGGGGAAGATGCCATATCTCCTTGTTGACCAGCCTGAGAAGTGGCGCAAACCATGCTTGTCGCGGCCACCACGGGGCTATCAAGATGGCATCTGTCTGGTTCCTGTACAGTTTAGTTACAACTTTTGCAATTAGAGGGAAAGGTGGGAAAATGTACATCAGGCCTGGCCGCCAAGTTAACATGAAAGCATCTCCTAGAGACGTGAGGCCTATTCCCGCTCTTGAACAAAAATTTCTGCAGACCGCATTGTCCTGAGTCGCAAAAAGGTCTATAGTCGGATTGCCCCATCGAGCAAACAAATGCCTCAGGATAACTGGAGACATCTGCCATTCGTGAGTGTCGAGGAAATTTCGAATGAGGTCATCCGCCTGAACATTGTCCGTTCCGGCAATATGGACCGCCAAGAGCCGTATATTCCTGGGAATTGTCCAATGGAGGATCTCCAAAGTAAGCTCAAGAAGGAGGGAAGAGCGGGTGCCTCCCTCCTTGTTCAGATACCAGACAACGGTGGTATTGTCTGATAGAATTTGGACATGGTGATCGTGGAGATGTGTTTGGAAGGCATGTAACGCCTTCTTTACTGCTAAGAGCTCCAACATGTTTATATGTAGGAGTCTCTCCGAAGGTGACCATCTTTCCTGAATGGCAAGATTGTCTCAATGGGCTCCCTATCCCTGCAGAGATGCATGTAGTAAGGCATCTTGTTGGACCTGGACTCACGGGCATGCCTAATGAGAGATTGTGCAGGTCTGCCCATCATCTGAGAGAAACGCGTATCATTGTAGGTATGATGAATTTGGTCCTTCGAGGGTTCATGGTCAGATCGAAGTTTTGAATCAGGAACTGCTGTAGAGGTCACATGTGAAGTCTTACCCATCTGACCACGTATACAGATGCTGCCATCAGGCCTAGTAACCTTTGAATGTTGAATGCTGATGTCCTGGGCATTTCTATCAATTGAAGTGAAAGGTTGCGCAGGACCAGAGCTCGGTCCTGTGGAAGGAACGCCCTCCCTAATGTTGAGTCCAGCCAGACGCCAATAAACTGTATAGTCTGGCAAGGTTGGAAGATTGACTTGGCCATATTTATTTGCAGACCCAGAGTTAACAAGACAGCTCTCATTGTTTCCACATCCTTGAAAGCTTGATGCTGAGATTGGGAAACGATCAGCCAGTCGTCCAAATAGGGATAAAGTTCTATGCCCTTTGACCTTAGGTGGGCACACACCGCTCCCATACATTTTGTAAAGACTCTGGGAGCTGTTTTGAGGCCAAACGGAAGGATGGGAAATTGATATATGTTTTGCCCCACAATGAATCGTAGGTACCTTCGATGAGATGGGTGGATTGCGATATGAAAATAGGCATCCTTTAAGTCTATTAGTGTAAACCACTGGTTCTTTTTCAAAAGGGGATCATTGCCAACTTTATCATAAGGAATTTTTTTGTTACAATGAATTTGTTGAGGTGCCTGAGATCCATAATAGGGTGAAGTCCTCCATCCCTTTTCGGGACTGTAAAGTAACAGGAATAAAACCCTGCCTGCACGTCAGGGTGTGGGATGCGTGAAATGGCACCCTTTTGAAGAAGAGACGCAGTCTCCTGACTTAAGATTTCCGATGGTGGTGTTAATTTTACGGTACCGGTGGGAGGGAGGACTCCAAACTCTGTCCTGTATCCCATGTTGACAATGTTCAAAACCCAACTGTCTGAAGTAATTGAAGCCCAATTCTGGTAAAAAATTGTTGAGTAGATTCCCGAATCTGGGAACCAGAAGGAGAAGGTGAGGGTTGAAGTCAAAGATGAAGTTTCTGTGCAGTTTCCTGCCTGTTATGAGGCTGTCTAAATCGGTTGGATTGAAAGCTCTTTCTTTGCTGATAAGGAGCTTGATTTGACGGGGCTTGATAGCATGGGAGGTGATCTTGTGGCTGTCTAGGCTGATATGGAAGAGGGCGGTACCACTTCCGCAGGCAGTATGAAGGCTGAGTTGGTTGATTGAACCCCATTTTACGGGCAGTCACCTTGGCCTTTTGGATAGTATCCATTGCCGTGTCCGCCGAAGCATTAAACAGTCCTTCACCATCGAAGGGCAAATCCTCTATCTGAGATCTAGTCTCTTGAGGGAGGTTAGCTGACTGCAGCCAGGCATGGCGTCTTAGGGCTACTGCCCCAATCATGGCCTTAGAGGCACAGTCCATTTGATGCCGGGAAGTTGTTAGTTCCTGCTTGGACAGGCGAACAGCTTCTGAAAGGAAAACATGAGCAAGTTCACGCTGGTCATCAGGTAAGTAAGTCATAAGTGAAGACATCTTATCCCAAAGAAAAAGCTGATATCGAGCCATCATGGCTTGTTAGTTTGCAACCTTTATTGCTAGAGCGGCTGAGGAATAGATGCGGCGGCTGAATAAGTCCAACTTCATTCCTTCCTTATATGTTGGGGCAGAATGAGTTTTTGAAGATTTGCCCTGTGCTGCCTCCACTATAATTGAGTTGGGTTTTGGGTGCACAAATAAGAACGGTGCATCTGACTCCTTGAATTTATATAAAGAGTCCAAACGTTTGGAAGTCGGTCCCATAGTTGACGGGTCCTTCCAAGATTGCTGCGCTGTCTGTAGGAGAGTAGGAACATAAGGAATAGACAGTTGTGCAGACAGCTCTGCGTACATAACATCGAAAATAGGATCTGCAATCTTCTCAGGTTGCTGGTGCTCAATACCGAGTGACTGAGCTATCTGAAGCATCTGCTCAGTGAAATTACCAAGTTTCACCAACGGAGATGCCTGCTCGTTCGTCCCCACAACATCATCCGGGGATGGTACCGACGGAGGAGCTGTTGCTACCGACGAGGAGTCAGAAGCATAATCTTCAACAGATTGAGGCGAAGATGGAGTCGGCACTTCTGTAAACTGGGTCGGTACTGGGGGTACATGTGACAGTACCGAGACCGTCGCCAACGGAGGACGTCTAGGAGGCTGCGGAGGTGCGAATGGCTGATCCCCGCCCAGTCACTGGCCTGTATATGGGTCGAAGGCATATCGCTACTGACGCGGTTCTCGGTTGTCCCGGTCTCGACAAGGTAAGTTGGTGGGGGAAACCGAGGAGCACACGGAATGGTCCGAGTAACAATCCCAATCTCGTGATCGAGATCTTGAGCGAGATCGATAATGGCGACAGGTGGAGTCGCATCTAGAACTACGAGAGACCTCTGTCATTGAGCGTACCGAAGGTTGTCTAGGCAGTGCGCATAGCAGCTGGGAATCAAAGATTTTGCCTTCCGATACCGAAGCTGGTCGGTCTCGTTGAGAGTTGCGAAGGTGGAGGATCCTGTATTGAAGCAGCCAGTATCGCTCCGGTCGGTATCTGTCCAACGACGTCTGTGGACGGAGGTGGGTGTCTGATCGGTACTGATGTCGATCCCGATGGGGACGGTACCAACTGCCTCAAAATGGCGGATGGGCGAGATTTTGAAGATTTTTCAAAATTTTTTGGTTTTGCCTTCTTTTTCCGTCGCACCTCTTCCTGAGGCTTAGGTCCTGTCTTTTTAGAGGGTTTCTTAGCCTTTACCTCAGCTGTAGAGAGGCTAGAATGGCTTACGGGCAAAGTCCCACGTTCCCCAGAATTAGAGGTGGACAACGACATGGAGGGAGGTTGAGTAGGAGTATCCACTGCCTCAAATGCTTTTTTCCAGAGGAGGCCCCTCAATCTATTGGCTCGGTTTCGTCGGGCTTGTCTCAAGAAGCTCATGCATTGAGCGCAGGCCTCAACAATATGCGATCCCCCCAAACGTAGAAGACACAAGGAATGTCCGTCAGTAAGGGCAAGTTTCACCCTACACTTAGAGCAGTTCTTAAATAAAGCTGTCTGCACCATAAGGCGGCAAAAAAATTGTTAAAGATAAGATCTGGTATATATATATATATATATATATATATAATCAGTACTAACAACTAACAATAAAAACTATCTAAGCTAACTATATAACTACCGTCTCTATTACAGAGAAAAATACGAACGAAGTTCGACGAAGTCTCCCGCGAGGCAAACAGCACGGCAGTCGAAAAAGAACTGAGGTAAGCGGGAACCCGGAGCATGCGCAATAGGATGGTGGGGGAAGGGTTCCCGCCTAAAATCTAAGCTAGCCATAGAAGTTTCCCAAATTGGGCTCGGCGCCGGCGCAAGCCCATATGTGTGATGCACAGAGACCACAAAGAAAAACTGTTGGGGCCCATTAGACACATACCATATACCGCTTTCATAGTGCTATATCCTGCCTGGTGTAGATCTGGCTATAATCAAGCCTGTAATTCATGGTAAAATCCTTGCGGTATGCACAGTATATCTGTGCACAGGCACTTCTGATTTTCCTGAACTGCCACTCTTCCTCTATTCCTAGCATCACAAGTGGATTTTAAAACTTCAGTAGCTAAAAAGTACACTTACCTCAAGTCATGAAGCTCTGAGCCAGAACCAGTAATTAACAAAAAATCCCCTGGCCTCAGATGAGAGACTGTGAGCTCAGCATAGACTCTGCCCCTTGGAGTTAACATATGGCTTATATTTGTGAAACCCATCTGTATAAAATAAATGATACAATACAGTAACTTGTAAATATTTAATACAAATTAGTTATTTCTATGATACATGGGTTAGGAACCAGCACTGGGATGCTGGGAGTTGTGGGATCTTTTTTTCTCTTTAAACATGCATATGATTGTCTCCTTAGGCATGCTTAAGCCCCACTGGTTCCTATAAAAACTTCTGAAGCTCAAAGTTCATGGTAATATTTCTAATGGAAGTGTTTATTACACAGAATTAATTTGATAAATCTTCTTCCATATATACCTCCAAAACTTTTTTTTTTGCCTTTGAATTCATTTTATACTTACTTTTCGAGGTAAGAAAGAATAGACCAAAATACTACACTTGCCTTGGTCTACAAACCCCCAAATGTATAGCATCAACATACAATGGGTGAACAGAATTATGTCCACATCTGTCCACTTAATTTGGATCTGATTCACAATCCAAGAATTGGAAGTAATGTTTCCATGAGGCCTATGTTCATACTGTCTAATCTGTGTAGATCTGATCCATGCAATCTTTACTGCACTTCATTCTGAGGTATGCAGATTCCATAAAACTGACATACATGTGATATATAGGTCACAATCCAACATGACATCCAGGACTGTGTCAGATGCACGCAGGAGGTGAGGTGACTATTATCCTTTACCACATTTAGGGACAAACTAAACAAGCCACCAATTAGTCCAAATCAGCACATGCCTGCAATTTACTTTTAAAAAGTCAATCATGCAATTGCATGTTCGGTGTCTGTCTAGTTTGGCCCGAAGATTTCATATGAACAGGGATATGAACTTCAACTCCTTTCCAGCCTGTACTGAATGAGATCCTACACTAATATAGTTGTTATATTTCCATTTACCTTTGGGATTACATTTGCAAAAAGACGATCCAAAAGTTTGACAGAATCACTGCCTTTGATGGCAATCTTGCCAAATGGAGTAAGATCAATCACACCCACTTTTTCCATCACCTGTTTATATTCACGGCCCACAGGTTCAAACCAATTTGTGCGTTGAAAACTAGGCCTAGAAAAAGAATGTTTAGGTGTGTTAAATAGCAAAATAATACCCGCCTAGTAATTTTCAATTTAGCTTTGAGCAACCAGCTCAACTCAAGACAGTCTTGACATTGTTTCTTCCCCATTTCTTTTCCTCTTTTCAACTCCTTTTGGGAAATAATTTGAAATGGATAAATGTTAGAGTTACTTATTTTGACAAGTTTGTTTATTACTTTGCATTGTGTAACAATAGTTAATCTTTAACTCAAATACAAATCCAGATCAATCAAATCAAATGAGTTCATATTTTGTAATACAAGCAAAATCTTTACTAACCTTTCATCTGATGTTCAGAATCCCAGAACATTTTTCTACTGCTTCAGTGAATTGTTAATGTCACTGACTGTTTTGCATTTTATTATGATCTAGAGATTATCATAATTTTTCATAATATATTTTGAACAATAAAGATGGAATAAAGCAGCGAAGTGGGATCATGACAGAAAGTCCTGCCTCCCACCACACAAGCATATGCTTGCACAATGTGCCTATGTCTATATAAATTGCAGGTATGTAGACTTGTACATGTGGATGGGGATCATGGTTTTGCAAGATTGCCAACCTCACAGTTGAGCTGATGCATATCTATTTTGTACAAATATAGGCACGTTACAGATATGCAAACATATGTTTGTATGATGGAGGCAGGGCCTATGATTACAACACTATTCCCCACTATACATTGTTGAACATCTAAACAGCGCTATAACATTTCAGAGTATGACTGCTGCAAGACTGCAGCAAGAGGAAGTGTGTTTATTCAGTCAGGTCCCTTGTAACTAAGTGGAAATTAAAAGGACAGACTGAAAAGTGAATTGGTCTTACTCTTCATGAAACATCTTGTGGAAAAAGCAGTGGTTTGCTTATTGGCTGTGTTCGAATGTAATACTAAACCATGGTTTGTTTAGCTTAATTGTGGTTTGTTTATACATCCGAATCCACCCCAGCCATCTTGGCTTGTGTTAATAATGGTTTGTTGTTATGTTTGGAGTTGCTGTCCTGCTGCATCTGCTATCCTGCTGCACAATGGCTGCCCATATGGCTACAGAGTCACAAGGCAAGAGTGGTCAATCCTTCCTCTAGCTGGCAATAGGCTTCTTTCCCCACATATCTCCTGTCTGACAAGACCTCTGTCTCCAGCCTGCCTAGCTATCTCTGCAGAAGCCTTGCAAGGAAAAAGAAATTAAAAGAACGATGGGCCATTTTACTGACATCTATCCAAGAAAATATGTTGAAAGCACAACTTTGCACTTAGCAACCCATTTCAATTTCAAAAACTGTTCCAATCTCACAAAAAAACTCTCAAAAGGAAGTACGCATTTAAGTGTTTTTTGGTAGTTTTTTTGCAAACTAGGACTGGGGAAAGTTCAAATTCTTACTCAGTAATGAAGCTCACTAGCTGTCCTTAGCCTGCCATTGTCTTTTAGCCTAACCAAAGGGTTGTTGTGAGGATAAAATGAGGAGGGGAACCACATATGCCGCCCTGAGCTCCTTGGAGGAAAGCAGGATATAAATGTAATCAATAAGTTAATAGATGTACAGCTTTTAAAACAGCCTTAAATATATGAACTAAAGCTACACAACAAAAGGAAAATAGGATGGACTTCCACTAAATTCTGAAAGAAATCAACTATCTGGCATGTATTAACACTAATTCAGAACAATAAATAAATATTTAACTTTCATTTACTTGTATCCAATCTCATCCCCAGATTTGTAGAACCAATGAGGTTGCTCCCATCCTGCATGGAATCCCATGGAGCATTTAGACTTAAGGACATCATAAAGCCCACTGACTCTTTCTGTAGGTCTCCCAGCAAATCTTTCTTCCTTAGGATAACCGACTGCAAGGGTGAAAAACACGCACATTGAAAAGGCATCACTTATTGCACATGCACACAGAATAATTTTTCATGGGCCTCCAAATAAGTTTTCTGCACAGTACATTTTTGGAGGTTGTAAAACGTCATAATAGTGGATATAAAATAAGAAAGGTGCCATTTTATATGTACTATGTACAGTGTAAATTTACTCAGCAAGCAACATGGGAAGATATATCCAAACCCTGTTCTCCATTACTACAGAAAAAGAAAATGAGGTGAAAAGGATCAGCACAAGGATCTTTGATACAAGTGTCAATTTTATATGGGAAAAAATGAAAAGCAATCATCTTACCAATATTGTTAAATCCATAAGATTCCCTTGCTTTTGCTTCTGTGTGTTCTGTAGTTGTCCATTTTCCATACCTATTCGGATCTAATTCTATTAGATCAAAAGGAGGCTCCCCACTAAGTATCCAGTCACTGAGATATTTTCCTATGCCACCAGCATGGATGATGCCATATCTGAGGGTAAAAAGAGATAAATATTTCCCTCACAAATGTATATTGAGATTATAAATACACTTCTTACTATTCTTTTTCTAGGATTTCCCTCCTAATTTTGTTAATTATTGGCAAATTAGTCCAGTTAATTATGCAGCACTCAGCCAGCCTGATTTAGGACCAGTGCAAGTCTCAGCAAACCAGAGGAGGTCAGCTCAGAACTTTAGGGTTAGATCCAGAAATTTGGGCATAATTCCCAAATAAGGCACTGATTCAGGTCCATAACACCTCAAAATCTCCTACAAAGAAGTCAAATGTCCAGATAGGAAACAGCATGAGTCCAAGTTGTTGTTCGTCATGTGTGACAAAACACCTATGTGTCTATGTCACCATGTGTTTGTACTGTACAAAGCTGCTGCTAACTGCACCTTCCCCACTACATATACACGTGATAAATAGACATATGCATACACATGACATACTGGATACCTGCAGTTTCCTCCAAAGATGTGCCTTCTCTGTAGAAAATGCGTCTTGTATAGAGCAGTCTTCACATGATATGGTCCCTAGGAGATTATATATATATATATATATATATATATATATATATATATATAATATATATATATAAATAATCGTGTGTGTGTGAATTATATATGTTTTAGCTGTCCATCTGTAAAATGGGGAAAACATTGACCTTGTAAAATCGCTATGAAGAAAAGTGAAATTTTAAAAGCTGTCCTGACTCATATCATAACAGGAGATTATACATTTTATTTAATAATAAAACAATTGTGACAAATGGAGCCACCATGGACAAGGAATGTTAGAGAAAATTATTATTTCTAATACTGGTTTACTTTGTATAATTATTTCATAGGAGAAAAATGGAGTATTGCCTGCAGTAATCAATGCATCATTGAACTTTGATGTTGCTGTTGAGAAGGGTATAGGAATCCTGCTGCAATGTTTAGTGAAGTCAATAGGAGAGCTGTTATTTGCTATCATAATAGCATTGAAAGGTCAAAGTATAAGTAGGGCAATGTTCTGAAGGACTATTTGATTAAAAAAAAATCAAAGACAACATTTCAAACACTTTCATATTACAAAAGAAAAATATATTTTAACACGAATGTAGTCTGAAATTATGAATCTTAATTTATTTTAAAAACTGGAGAAAAACTATTATTTTAGACATAATGTAACAGTTTATATAGAGAATTTGAGAGCAATACTATATTAACTAAAATATATTAAGGGGAAAATGTACGCCAGAAACTTGGTTTCCAAAATTCATATATATCTAAAAATTTGATTTAATTTTCCTGATATAACCCATACTAAGTAACCAGTTTGTTAAAAGGACTCCCATTTATCTAAGGGTTTCTTCATTAGAGCTGGCATAGCATACTGCTTATCTTCATACAAGAAAAATGTTGTGTATGAAGTGACCTTTATTAAATGTGATTTAATTATACATTTTGTTGTAGGAACATGGATCCAGCAGCTTCTATACCTATCAGCTTGGGGTGGGGGTGGGGGTGTGGAATCAGCTTCATTTCATAAATGATGATATACATGGTTTTCCCAGTTCATCTATTTTCTCCATATGGGAAAAGCATCATGTATAAATTTCTGGTTGTCTGCATTCAATAGAAATATTCTTAGGAACATGAATGAGGTTCCCTTTTTTGACTAGCCTCTTTACAGGTGTAGCATATTAACTAATGTACAGATACTCTACAAAACAAAGCATAATATTGTTTTGAAGAGCTGTACTGCACAACAGATTACATAGAATAGAATAAACAAAAGGAGGTGAAAGTTGGGCAAACTTGGAAAAAATATATAGCCAACAACATCAAAACATGCAAAGCATAGGTAACCAGGATGAGACCATTGATATTCTAGAAATTCCAGGTCTACCAAAAAAAATCCCACAACACACACATTGAGATGCAGCAACTGTACACAGTATTCCATTTGTGTCTGCACCATAAAGGCATTGTGATATTGGCAGTTTTATTTTCAATTCATTTCCTAATGATCCCTAACATGGATTTTTCCTTTTTCACAGCAGCTGCCCACCAGACTGTCATGTTCATTGAGCTCTCCACCACAATCCCAAAATCTCTTTCCTGGTTGGTCACTACTGGCTGAGAACCCTTAAGTGTATATGTGAAGTTAGGATTTTTTTTATCCCAGTGTGCATCTCTTTACACTTTCTTACACTAAATTGCACTTGTCATTTTATTGCCTATTCAGCCTGGTTGGAGAGATCCTTTGGATCTCTTCCCAATCCCTTTTTGTTTTTACCACCCTGAATAATTTGGTGCCATTGGCAAAACTGAGTACCTCACTGCTCAACCTTAACTCTGGGTCATTTATGAAGAAATTAAAAAATATCAGTCCTGGATAGTGATCATTGGGGGACCTTGCACCCTTCAATAATGTGACTTGTCTATTATGGTTGTTACTGGTCCATAAGAGGATCTGTTATTTTATTCCATAACTTCTAAGTTTGTGCAGGAGCCTTTTGTCAGGGACTTTGTCAAAGATTTTGTGAAAGACCAAGTACACAATGTCTACTGGATCACCCCTTTCCACCTATATGTTGGCAGTGGCACTCTTAAGAAAAGGTAAGTGAGACAAGACTTGCCTTTGGAGAGGTATTCATTCTTCTTCAGCAAGACTTGTTCTATATTCTCATTTTTTAATCTTTAGTAATGCTTTCTACAATTTACACACTACTGAGACATTAATTACCATGTAATTTCCTGGATCCCATTTTAAAAAAAAAAACTGGCGTTACACTGACCACTTTTCTGTCCTCTGACATGGAGGCCAAGCTTAGGGACAAGTTGTATATTTTTGTTAGAAAATCAGTAATGTCACATTTGAGTTATTTAAAGACTCTTAAAGGCCTTTGGACCTGGTGATATGTTAATTTCTAATAAACACTAGAACTTTATCTCTTGTCACTGCTACTTGCCTCAGTTCACCAGACTCCCTTTCTGAAAAAGTCAGCTCAGGCATGGATATCTGCTAACATCTTTTGCAGTAAAAAGGCAGACACATAAATGGTAATTTAATTTCAATAAAGTTGCTCATAATGATTGATAGACTTGAGAGATCTATTTACTTACCCAAAACCAATAGCCACCCAATAATTTTGAACACCCTGATGTGGTCCCACCATAGGCAAAATATCTGGAGAATAAGTTATAGGACCTGCAACTACATTGATTATGTCTGCTTGTTTCAAGACTGGGACCATTTCCATAGCAGCTTCAACATGTTCCATTATTCGGTCCAAATCAGACTCAAAAAGTTCCTTCCCGAAACCTAGAAAAATGTGTATTATGTATTTGTTAACTTTACACTTTAAAAGCTTTTTCATTATATAGATAGCAAAATGAAACACTCCTTTTCTCAGTACACCCAAATGCTACAGGATAGGAACTGCATGCAAAAAACACCAATCTGCCCACTGAAGAGTGCAAAGTGAAACCAAGGCCATGTCTACACCAGGGATGTATCCCAGGGTCAACCGAGGATGACCTAGGGACAACCCCGGGATAATGGAAACCAGGGATATCCCGGTTTTTCCGTGGTCCAAGTACTTGAAATGGGTATGGAGCTGCACAGGGTGGCTCCATTCCCATGGGGGGGGGGGGGAGAGAGCAATTCCCCCATACCCAGGATGGCGGGGGGAGGGGGGCAACGAATTTGGGGGGGTTCACTTACCATTTTTGCTGCATAACGCCCTCTCCTCTTCCTTTAAAAAAAAATAATGGCGGCCGCGACATCCCTTTCCTCCCGGGACGTTGTGCTGCTATCTAGACCCTGGGGGAGGATCGCGGAAGCAGGTAAGTCCGCGATCCTTCCCCTCCCTCCCTCTACACCCTTAGGAGTAGATGAGCCTCAAGTGAATTATATAGGAAGTTTGTGAACAAGATACCAGAATGCGTATTTATCTAAAAATATGAATGACCCTTTTCACACAGCCACAGTGGTTAAGCATTTTGAAGTAAACATTATGGCTTAGCGTGTCTGTGGCCCATGACTTAGTGTGTTGTGTGAACTATTCCTAACCATGGTAGCTACATAACCATGGTTTAAACACACTCACTAACCATTTGCTGCAAAAGGGTTAGCAACCTAACCATGGCTTAGTGTGTTGTCTGAACAGGCCCTATGTGTAATCATCATCAACCACAGATTACAATAGGCAGCAGAATATTCAAGTAGTCTGAGGAAAAAAAATGAGCAAAATTACCAGGTGGGACTCCATGTGATACCCAGGATTCCTGTAGTTTCATTTTGTCTTTACTTTCATATGGGCCAAATAAAAGTCCGTCCCTTTCTTGTCTCAGATAATATGAACTGTCTAAATCACGAAGCACAGGCAATTCCTTTTCAAGGATTTTAACTTCAGGGATAGTTGCAGTAACGACATATTGGTGATGAACTGGTATGACTGGATGATGCATTCCAACCATTTTACCTATTTCACGAGCCCAGAAACCTAGAAAAAACCATGCACAGAAACACAAATATTAGAACAACAAAGCAATTGGAAACTAAAGGCACATTTTTTTAGAGTAAACTCTGTATGTTTTGAAGTAGGACAGGGACTGTGCCACCTGCTATGCTGTTCCAGAGTCTCCCCAACCAGGGGCTGAAGGAGAAATTAGAGAAAATCCCCCCAGCTGTCCTCCAGTGCAGGGGTGCGCAGCCTCACAGGGTCTGGGGGAAAATTTCCACTGCCCTGGAACCCACCAGGGGCCACAACCTCCACCACCTTGCAAATGCCACTGTTGCAAATGCCACTGCCACATTACTGCTGAATTTCAGCAGGAATGCAGTGGCAAGAAAAATCCAAATTTTCACTTTAAAATAAGGTGTGCAGCAAGCGTGTGCCTTGTTTTAATGCAAAATCTACCTCCCGAACCCTCAGAGGGAGTGCAATTTTATATCAAAACAACGTATATGTTCCCCTCGTACCTTGTTTTAAAGCAAAAATGCAGCTTCCCCCTCCCCCCCGCCTGCCATCACTACACCCAACCAAAATCGGGCAGAAACTCCCCAGTCATTGGGAGGGGTGCAAATTGTTTTTGGAGGCACTGAATGTTGCCCGCCCGCCCCTGCTTCAGTGGAACTTAACTAAGTGCAAGTCTGGATCTAGCTTTGGATTCCGCCCTTTGTGCTGTGTTTGTTTATTGCACAAATATTGACAGAAACACTGAATGCAGTACAATGTTTGATATACAGTGCGAGATTAATCTCTATGTAAAAATTGTAATGTATGAAGTAGCTTCCACATCTTAATTCACTTGAATATGTTGTGTGATACACTTTACCCTGTTCTAATGCAATTGAGACATTAGGGCTTCAATTCTAAGTAAGTGGCACTGAACACATTGGAATTTACTTCTGAATAACATGCAAAGGATTGTGCTGCACTTCTCTGATATACATTTTAGCATACATTGCCAAATTCTAGACTTTTGTGGGTTCATTAAAATTAATGAATAAATAGTCAGGCCAACACTGAATTTAGATGATGATGATGATGATGATGATGATATTTAGTTGTATCCTGCCTTTTTCCCAATACCTGGACTCAAGATGGCTTTACAAAATTGAAACATACATAATTAAAACATATAAATAGAAATATACAAAAGTTAAAAATATAATTAAACCAGCTATAATATTAAAACAATTAAAAATTAGAAGACAAATGACAATACGAAATCCAGCACATTAACAGAGGTCCAGACTATTCCCAGAGGCCTGCCGGAACAAAAAAGTTTTGGCCTGCCTCCAGAAACATAGCAAGAGGGAGCTAGTCTAGCCTTCCTGGGAAGGGAGTTCCAGAGCCTTGGAGCAGCCACCAAGAAGGCCCTCTCCCTCATTCCCACCGGGTGTGCCTGTGATGAATGCGGGACTGAGAAAAGGGCCTCTCCTGAAGATCTCAGGACACGGGCAGGCACATAAGGGAGAATACCGTCTTTCAGATAACCTGGACCTGAGTCATGTAGGGCTTCATAGATCATAACCAGCACTTTGAATTCTGCCCAGAAACAGACCAGAAGCCAGTGGAGCTGTTGTAACAGGGGAGTTGTGTGCTCCCTGGAACCAGCCCAAGTCAACAATTTGGAGGCAGCTCTTTGAACCAGCTGAAGTTTCCAAACACTCTTCAAAGGCAGCCCCACATACAGCACATTACAGTGATGCAAGCAGGATGTAACTAAGGCATGGTTCACCGTGGCCAGATCAGACTTTTTTAGTAACGGGCACAGCTGGTGCACAAGCTTTAAATGTGCACTCCTGGACACTGCTGAAACTTGGGCATCCAGGCTCAGGGCTGAATCCAGAAACACATCCAAGCTGTGAACCTGTGTCTTCAGTGGGAGTGTAACCCCATCCAGCACAGGCTGAATTCATATTCCCTGATCTGCCTTGTGACTGACTAGGAGCATCTCTTGTCTTGTCTGGATTAAGCTTCAATTTGTTTGCCCTCAGCTAGTCCATTACTACCTACAGACATTGGTTTAGCACTGAAAGAGCTTTTTTGGAATTGGGTGAAATGGAGAAGTACAGTTGGGTGTCATCAGCATATTGGTGGCTTTTTAAAAGCACATTTGTAAGCTAATAGTTAATATAGGCAAGTAATTGGAAACTGCTGGTGTTTGGTGCTTTTGAGAAATAAAGATTAGCTCTCTATGTAGCACCACTTGTCTCTAATGTACTGTCTTTTTTAAAAAATCTGTAACTATGGCCTTGATTTTAAAAGATATGCAAAGCTCTGGAACATGGGAAAGTACATTATACTGAATTAAATCATTAGTTTATCCACCACAGTATTCTCAGTGTTGAGGAATACTTTGCAACATTAAGGTCAATGGACCTAGGCAGTGGCTTTCCACGGTTTCAGACAGAGGTATTCCCAGCCCTATCTGGAGATGCCAGAGACTGAGGGCTCCATCACACCAGCGTTTTATCACACTCTCATCATGCCTGGTTTGCAGTTTTGCAGCAGAGCACTCAGATGATGTCGTGCCTGTCCTGCAGATACCCCACCTCTTCCCCTCCCTTTTTCGTGTTTTTCTAGAGCTGGGAAAGTCCGGAATATTTCCCCCAAACGGAATTAACATGCCTTACAGCCCCCATGTATTGTTGTAGTCTTGCTATTTCCTTTGTTGGGGAAGTGTGCTTTGAAGGGAGAGCTTGCTAATGAAAGAGAAGGGTGGGGCAATTCTCCTCCTCCACAGCTTGCACTGAGCGGGTCTAACATACTTTTGCTGTTCCAACCCCACCCTCCTTGCCTGCAGCTCCCTCATTTTTAAAGATAAAGAGATGAAACTTGGGACTATGAGAGATCTTAAGTGGGGCTTTAGGCATGCCAAGTTAGAATTTTTTTAGGAATTTTTAATTTTCCTCCGCCTCAAATCTTTCTTTCCCATTAACACACACATGCACACCTCTTCGATTCTATGCAGGGGTGGATTAAAGCAGAATTAAAGGTGTGTGTGTGTGTGTGTGTTCAATGAAGCTCATTTATTACTGGGGCTTAATTTCCTTACACAAGAGTAAATCTCATTGATTTCAACTGCATTTACATACAAGTCATACTAAAATCCAATGCATGCTTACCTTTGAATAACCCCCATTGAACAGAGACTTACTTCTAAGTAAACATGTATAGAACTGACTTTTTAATAGTGTGGTCACTCAGAAGGTGTTTTTAAGAAGTCTAAAACACCAAATTGGAAAGCTCTACAACCCTATGCTTACTTCTGAGGGATGAACCGATCTGATTCAAACTCAGCATGCCTAAAGCCCCACTTAAGAGCTCTCACGGCCTCAAGGTTCATCTCTTTATCTTTAAAAATGAGGAAGCTGTGAGCATGGGGAGGGAAGGCTGCAATGTCCATCAATGACAAGAACCAATGAACTGGAGGAGGAAGAAGGGGCGGGGTGGGGCAGGCGCAATAACAGCGGGAGAGCAAACAAGTGAAAAAGAATTCTCCGGTATAGCTATGATTGTGAAAGGGAGGAGCTTATGAAACAGAGGTAAAAAACGTGGAGGCAAACCAGGGGGGAAAAATAGGTGTGATGGAGCTCTGAACCTAGGACTTTATATGTAGAGCATTTGTTCTGAGCTATAGCTCCTCTTTGCAGTTTCACATGAGTTTTGCATTGAGGAATGCTCTGTAGCTTTAAAGTGAATAAGCCAGGAAATCTCTCTTGCAGTTTGTACACGTGAATTAGAACTATTCAATGGACTCCTCAGCTAGTGGAGTGAGGCAGTTGCCTCCCCATTACTATTTTATACATTTTCTTACCTACTTTGTAATTAGAGTATTTTAATACTGAGTTCTAAATTTGTGAATCTCTTCAGACTTTTTCATTTTTGTCATTAACTTATTAAACCAAAGCCTTACTTGTATAGTTCCAATGTTCAACCAAAAGGAACAGTTAGACTTGGTACTGATTAATGACCTGAGTCATTGTAGGTAAATACAACCATGACAAGAGTGTGTTTAACAACTGTTTCAGCCAATCTTCTTTCTTCCTTTCCTATCCTCCTCTCCATAATAAATAATTATTTACTGGGTGCTTTCATGCCAGTCCTATTGTGCTAAGTCCATATTGCGAACTTAAAACACAGTGGGTTCATTAGAGAACAGCTTACCCTCATCCAGTTGCTCAATTCATGGCTTGGAGATCAGGAATGTTCTGTCCATGTTTGCCCAACCACTGCCACCTTTTTCATATATAGATTCCCTCCTCCACTTCCTGGTTTGATGTCCAGCTCAGCAGATTGCACTAACCGTAGCTTGCCAATTTGGATATCATTGCAAATAATTGGTAGAAAAAACTGGGAAGCAGAGGAGGTCACCCATACATGAGAAGGAAAGGGGAAAGGAAGGAGAAAAAAATGTTAGGTTTTGTCACATTCCTAGTCTCCAAACCATGATTTATTAAGCACAAAATTGATTTGTTAATCACATCTGGATTAAGACCACTCAGTTCCGATGAGAGCTGTAAAAATGAAGTGAATGAATTTAAACCAATTTCTAGCTGTTCAAGTACAAGTACAAGGTTTCTGTTTTTAAAAAATATCCTAATGATTGATATAATTATTTCTTAAGGAAGCTCACGCAGTATATTCATGAAATAATCAGTAATAATGTATCTATAAAAATGGCTTAATCTTTATTCCAGTCAATAAACAGATGAAACACATAAAGTGTGATTTCACAACCAATTTTTTCAGCACTTTTTATTACCCAAATAAGCACTTTTGGGGGTATAATATAAATTTGTTTTCCTGACTGCATCTTTTTAAAGAAGAGAGGTTACAGTTCTCATTTATTTCATTAATATTTCAGTGACTAATGTTTTCAAATCACTGAAATATAGAAAATGATCATAAATATAAATTGTGCTTTATGTCTTTTATTCCTTATAGGAGATAAGGCATCTACATGTATGTATTAGTAATTTTTGCACACAATATAATCCTTTTTAGAGTCCCATTTAATTCAATAGAATGAACATACTAATGAGGGAGTAAGCTCCACTGAACACAATGAGAAATACATCTGAGTAAACATGCATAGGACTGCACTGTAAAAGTATGGTGCTATTCTATACGATGGGTCTTACTCCAGGGTAAGTGTTTATAGGTCTGTAGCCTTAGCTAATCTGTAAATCTGGCTGGTTGATCATATCATTTTTTAATTGTAGGTGCTAAATTTGTTAGTAAACCACTGGTGATTTAACAACTATTCCTGAGAGTGAAAGGCAAACTTAAACAAGAACTGTTTATGGAAATAGTTGTACTGTGGCTCATAAAAAGATCCTAGAAGTCCCCTTTATGGGCAGTTTCTGATTACTGCAATCCACCCAGAGAACTTTTGTTATTAGGTGGATTAAAAATCAGGTAAATAAATTCCACTACATTCTTGAGCTGTGGCAGCTTTGATTCCAGTCATTTTTGGATTATAATGATTATTTGGATCTGTTTTGATCTGGCTTCTGGCCAGGCTTTGGGACAGAAATAGCCTTGATCACCCAGGTAGGTGACCTACTCCAGGTAATAAACAGAGGGAGCACAACCTGTTGGTTGTTCTGGAACTTTCAGCAGCTTTCGATACTTGAGTATGGCTGCGCACATAAAAAAATATTATTCTCAGAATTTATTTATTTGATTTGTATTCTGTCTTTCCAACAAGAAAATGGTGCTCAGAATTCCTGTGCTCATACAGGGAGTTGCCCCAGCTTGGTGGCTTAGATCTGAGATAGAATGTTGCCTCACTCCTTTTCCAGAACCTTATAAGTCTTCCCAATTGACTAAAAGATGAAAATCAACAAACACCTACAACCTATTTTTCATAATTGGATCAAATTTGCAGACATAAGAGCCAAATTTCAGACAAGTTGGTGCATGGGTGTCTCCCCTTCTCTGCCTGGCATTTCCCATTTATGGAATGGTTGGAGTTGATTACAGAAATGTATCAAACTGGGTTGGGGGAAGCAACCTTAGAAACTCTTCTGAACTCTGAAGTGAGTTCAAAGCCTCCGAATCAGTCCGTTTGCCCTGGGCTACCTCAGATTCTGAGGTAGTGTGAGTATGTCCAAGTTGGGGATCCTTGCTTCTGACTCATGCTCATCTTTGGCAAATTCAAATCTCTACCATGATATTTTTCTGAGCCACCTCTCCAAGGTAGGAGGTAGTGCTGGCTGCTGTGGGACTTCCACCTCATGGCAATTGGCTTTCAGGATGATTGAACTTTCCATATTGTACCCCATGCCTTTTTCACATCTCTATAGAAACTCAGGGAGATGTCATAGGGTCATAGAGTAGTAGAGTTGGAAAGGGCCTATAAGGCCATCAATCCACCCCACCCCACCCCGCTCAATGCAGGAATCCACCTTAAAGCATAGCTGACAGATGGCTATCCAGCTGCATCTTGAATGCTTCTAGTCTGGGAGATCCCACTACTTCCCTATGTAATTGGTTCCATTGTCATACTGCTCTAACAGCCAGGAAGCTTTTTCTGATGTCCAGCCGAAATCTGGCTTTCTGTGTCCTGCACTCTGGGATGATCAAGAAGAGATCCTGGCCATCCTCTGTGTGACAACCTTTCAAGCACTTGAAGAGTGCTATTGTGTCTCCCCTCAGTCTTCTCTTCTCAAGGCTGAACATGCCCAGTTCTTTCAGTCTGTCATCATGGGGCTTTGTTTCCAGACCCCTGATCATCCTCACTGCCCTCCTCTGAATCCCCTCTAGCCTGTCTGCATCTTCTTGAAGTGTGGTGCCCAGAACTGGACGCAGTACTCAAAATGAGTCCTAACCAGTGCCGAATAGAGGGAAACCAGTACCTCGCGCGATTTGGAAATGCAGCTCAAAATAGCATTTCCTTTTTTGTAGGCACATCACACTGTTGGCTCATATTCAGCTTGTGATCTACAACAGTTCCAAGATCCTTCTCACTTGTAGTATTGCTGAGCCAAGTACCACCCATCTTGTAACTGTGCATTTGTTTTCTTTTTCCTAAGTGTAGAACTTGGCATTTATTTCTAGTAAATTTCATTCTGTTGTTTTCAGCCCAGCACTCCAGCCTATCAAGATCACTTTGAAGTTTGTTTCTGTCTTCTGGGGTATTAGCTCTTCCACCCAATTTTGTATCAGCTGCAGATTTGATAAGAATTCCCTGCACCTCCTCATCCAGGTCATTAATAAAAATGTTATCCTGGATGAAAGTATGAGACCAATCTTGGATGTCTTGCACTCTTCCTGAAGAATGAAGTGCATAGTTTGGGGGTTCTCCTGGACTCAGCATTATCTATGGAAGTGTAGGTGGCATCAGTAACCAGGAGTGTCTATTATCAGTTTTGACTGATTTGCAAGCTGCATCCCTATCTGGAGAAAACAGACTTTGTTACAAGAATTCAAGCCCTGGTTACATGATACATTTAGACGTGACTATGTGAGGCTTTCTTGAAGAAGTTTCAGAAACTTCAGCTGGAGCACAATGCATCTGTCTGGTTGCTTGTAAGAACCAGACAATCTGAGACCAATTCTGACCCAGCTACACTGGTTGCCCAGGCATTTCCTGGCCCAATTTAAAGTCCAAAAGACCAGGCTATTTGAAGGACAGCCTACTCCTATATGAACCTGCCTGGGCCCTAAGATCAGCTATGGAACCCCTGCTCGTGTGCCCATGGGTAAGATCTATCAAAATGGTCTTTTCTGTGGTGGCGCCATCCTTATGGAATGCCCTTCCTTGGGAGGTACACTTGGCTCCCCCATGACCATTTTTAAATAGATTGTAAAAGACTGCCATATTTTAGTCTGCTTTTAATTGAATCTGCCCTATATGTCCCTATATTTTTAACTATTGCTGATGTTTTTATTATTTTATTATAATTATACTTTAATCTGCTGTTTCAGTTAATTCTCTCTCTCTCTCTCTCTCTCTCTCTCTCTCTGTGCATCTATAAACTACCTCTGTGCATCTATAAACTACCTCGAGAAGGTTTTGATCTTTAAAGTCAGCATAATAATATTAAAAAAAATAAATATTGGGGAATCATACCACACATAATTTTGTGGCCAGAAAATCCGATGCAGGAGATCACAGTATACTATAATCACATATGTGTACCATGACATGATGTCACTGTTCCGGAACAATTTACCTATAATAACTCCTTAACATATATATTGCTTTCCTCCCAGATATCCATTCTTACATATATAATTCAATCAAGTAACTATTTACTTAACCCACCTCTCCTGCTTTCCCTTAGAGTGCCCAATTAGACCTATGGATTTTTCCAGTTAACTATTGGGGTTTCCCTCCTGCAGGCTTTTTTTGGCAACAGTTGGGTTCCCAACAATAAACAGCTGCATCCCAGGCATAAGCATAAGGGTCAAGGACCCGCTCAAGCCACTACCAAGATTCTAGGGGCTAAAGGGGGAAGGGGGTCTAGAAGAAAATAGCTTCCTCCAGCAGGAAGCCTCCACTGGGTCCCAGATCCTGTTGTGAATGGAAAGAGCCTTTCTGTTCTTGGAGGGAGAAGGAGACAGGAAGGAAAAGGCACAGATGATAAGATGAAAAGCAAGAAAGTGAACAAGATTCTGAGAGAGGAAAGAAAAGGGAATTTCCACAAACATGGGGGCGCCTGAATACTAGAAAACTTGAAAAATGCTCACATTCCCTACATCATTATTGTGTTGTTTTTATATTACCATTTTACTATTTTAGTCACACAAAAATAAGACATTTTCTAAATAACTGCAACATAATGTTAATTCAACACTTGAAGTTATATCTGGCAGAGAGAAGAAAACGCCCGCCCACCATTTTAATCTTGCAAGCACTTCTATTGTGCAAACATTAGAATGCCAAGTGTTTTCACAATTCATGGATGTCTGGGAATTGGAATTGCACAAACGTGTGACCCATGTCCTCTGTTTTTAAAGGCCAAACTATACTCAGGAACTCTGGTCTCATATCCTAGTCCTCAACTAATTTGCATGGAAGTAAGATCCGTTGATTTATGTAATGGCATCTTTAAAGATCATATTACTAATAATACAATGCACTTTTTTATCCTATCATTAAACACTGAAATGTGTTATTCTACTATTCTACAAACTATTACAATTACGGGACGGGGGATATCACAACTTCATGCCAAATCATGTTTCATGAGATCACCAGATAGCTAATGCAAAGCATAAATCACCTACTTTCTACAACGTATTCGTTATAGCACTGTGTTTAGTGTGAACTACCAAATCCTGTATAAGCTGCTGTTTTTGTTTTTGTTAAACTTCCAAAGGCATGAAAATATCTATCATTTCTTACCAGCTGTATTCACAACTCTGTTTGCTTGAATTATTCCATGTGGAGTTTCAACTTCCCATGTCCCATCTAATCTAGGTTTTAGATTAGTTACTTGAACTGGATAATTTAACTGAGCACCGTATTTCCTGGCCCCTGCAGCCAACGCCATAGTGAGTGAGTAAGGGTCAATATGGCCATCTCCAGGATTGTATAGACCAGCTAATACCTATGTAGATCAAACAGATGAAGTTATATTAATTCTGCTATAATTTACATTCAAGAGCTGAGACATAGGGAAGATCTTAATATTAGTGAGTTCCACTGAGTGAGGAACTGGAAAGCTGCAATTTCTAGAAATTCAGAATCTGGTCATAAAGGAGAACAAAATGGCTAAAGATTTCAAAAGAAATGTAAATGAACAAATATTTGATGGAGAGTCAACTTTCGTAGTTGTTAATCGAGGCCTACAATCATCTTCCTTAAAATCAGTGGGTGTTTTGATACTAATTTCAACAGAATAGGATTACAACCAATTTACTTAATTAACACCTTTGTACCTGTGTTTCCCCAGTGGAACTCAGGCTGGGAGTAGATTTAATGAAAACCATTGTTAGTTACACTTGCCCCAACTTTCCTGAGTGGTGAGGAGTTCCAGTGTTTTGTTTTTAAAGAGGTCACTGGAGCTTTATAGCAGGAAACCTTTGGTCCATGAGTCAATCCAACCCACAGGCTTCCCCATCACACAACGCCCCTCCCTTTCTGAGAGGTTGTTAGGGAGACTGTGCCACAGCATCAAGGAACACTCAAGGCCATGGCTCAGTCCGTTTCACTTCTTTCTTGCTGTGCATGCAGCAAGCACCTTGAGGAACCTCCTGAGTCAATCCATATTCATTCCTCCATTGCCTTCTCCAATTGGGAAAGAGGTAAACTGAAGATTTAGCTGGCATGTGGAAGAGCAGTCCAGAGATGAGAGGTGGGTAAACTTGGGCTCCATGCCTCTCTCTGTCAAGGGCAAGGGTTTGGGACAGGGGTGTTGTGAGGGGCTTCAAGTTGGAGAGGCCTACTGCTGACATCATCTCCCACACCCGATCCTGGTTTCCCATCCCTGACCTATGCCATTTTGTTCTAGGTGTCAAGTTTTCATGGTCTTGAAGCTATGGAGCTCACACACACACACACACACTTCTTATTGTTGTCGTTATTATTATTATTTCATAGATTTTATAAATAAAATAATTGGATTTATTTACCTTTTCCATGTTTAATAAAGGGAATAATTCTTGCACTCTCTCTGGCTCAATAAGATATTGCTCTCCTGGATGCCAACCAGCTCGAGTCATTTGGTATTTAAACTCATCCACTCTTGTTGGAGTTGAAGCAATTCTAATACTCCCTGGTTGATGAAACCCCACAGCCTAACAATAACATAAAAAGATGATCAGGTTGCAGATACACAGGGCTAAATTCAAAACAGGGCTAGGCATGCTTAAAGCCATTGAAATCAATGGGTTTAAACATGCCTAATTCTGCACTGGATTGAGGCCATAGAATACTTACGTGTAGTCCAAGAAAGCACTAAATAATCACAACAAAATGTACTTTCACAACAAACTATAAAATAATACAGGGTTGTTAAGTTGCTATGAAACTAATAAGTTTCCAGTTATTTGTGATCAAACAAAAATAGTAACCAACACTACAAAAGTTAACTCTCAAAGCTTTCTGTGCATTCTGTATAATTCAATATGCCTTCCATCTCCAACAGTGCTTCTACACTATTCTGCTGCTTTCATTTGCACCTTAGTTTCTAACACATATTTCAAGATTAAGTCGTGTGATCAATGGTCTTTCCATGGATATATTTTAAAAAGTCTCACAGGCCATTATGGCTTGATGTTCAAATAAATTTTAAACTATTCGAACCTACATTTTTTTAAAAAAAATTGGAGAGGTCAGTAAGCTTTCTAGTCTATACAATTTAACACTGCAAGCTCAAGGATGACAATGAGCTCCATCACACCTAATTTTCCCCCCTGGTTTGCCTCCGTGTTTTTTTACCTTGATGCAAAAGCGCGTCAAGCTTATGAACCCTTTCACCTGAATAGTTGCTCTTTCGCTCCTTCGCTCGTTTGCTCTTCCATTCCACTCCACCTCTCCCCTTCTCTTTCTCCCTCCAGTCAGGTCCTGTCAGATGAGTACTTCAACCAGACCGCCTTTCTGCTGGGCAAAAATGGAACGACTCTCTAGTCTGGCTCTTTGGGGGCATTGAGGGAGTACAATCCTGTCTCTGCAGAGATTTGAGCGTTGTATGATTTTAAAAAAGGCTTTCGAGCCTGGGATGCAAGGTTTGGGTTTTATACTGAGGCTTGGAGCTGGCTGCTGGGAGAGATTGCTTTTCCCTACCTGGACTAGGGCCACATCTTGACGGCTTTTGTTCTGCATCGCATCAGCGTCGGCAGATGTTACGACGCGAAATTGTGCTCCTTGCATCCCTCTACGCGCAAGGAGAGCAATGGCCACTGCCGCCGCGCCCACCAAGCGGCATTTAAGGTAAGTTTTTAGTTAATTTTTTGGGGGGTGGGTAAGTAGGACAGGTGGTCGGTGGCGGAAAGGTGGTTTTTTTTAAAACTTTATTTTATTTTATTTTACTTTAAACATGGGGTGGGGAAGAACGGGGGGTTGTTTTATTTTTTATTTAATTTATGGGGAGAAGGGAGGGAGGTCTGTGGTGGGGCGGAGGTGGTCCAACAAGCTTATGGCTCGCTGGACCACACCCTTCCCTGCCCAGCCCATGGCGACCAATCAGTGGTCGAGATCGACTGGGCAGGCCTCCCCACCGGAGAAAAAGCGACAGATGGCAGAAGCCATCATTGCTTCGCTGCAAACTAAAAAAGTCGTGCTAAATGTCCAACTTTTTCAGTGCACAGCAAAGGGCATTTGCCTCTAGATGGCTTCGCACTGGCAGCTGCGTCATGTAACGCAACTGCTGCCAGTGAAAAGCCATATTGACGGAAACTGTCCGTCTAGAGGCACCCCTGGTGCAATCCATTCAAGTCAACAGCAAGATTCCCATCACAGCACACGCCCCCAATTCCTTTAAAAATACACTGAGGTTTAAGGCCACATTAAATGCGCATAGGGAAAATAATCCAGACTTTAGGCATTCTAGGAAAAAACAGAAGGCTGGGGAAGAGGCAGGGTGTCAGCAGGACAGGCACGGTGTCATGCGAGTACTGTGCTGCAAATCCGCACACTAGGCATGGTGAGAGTGTACTAAATCACTGGTGTGATGGAGCTCAGTGTTCTCCATTTTTGGCTGCTCTTCAAAAATTAAAAGAAGAAGAAAGACCAATGATCTCTGGCTTCCATAATGGGCACTACATATTGAGGTTAGCAAAGTTTCCCAATGATGCCAAAGCTTATTTGGTCCTTTGTTTCGCTTCACAAATGTAGTAAATGGAGCTGTGAACTTTGCCACATTTTCTGGTTCTATTTACTGGTATTCTAAAATACTTCCCCAAGTATTTTAACAACATATATACTATTTATAAACTACTTTTGAATTAATTATTAAACAATGTGTGATATAGCTAGGTGGGTTCAGAATGAATCAACATGTAATAGAATGTCCACAGGGGTTATAGTAGATATAGGTCTTATATTATAGCAGGATGCCTGGATTTAAAAGTGCTTAATATCCCAAGACAGCTTGTGGAAACTAAGATATATTTAAAATGGCATATGAGACAATACTATATACAGATTACTGTCTAAAGTTGCCAAAATGCTCCAAGCATGCAAATCGTTCTAGATTTGCATGGCATACCATATTTCACAAAACTATTATAGATCTTTAATCAATATATTTAAAGTTATTACCTGTCCAGTCTCTTCTTCTAATTTTTCATAAAGCTTAATGCTGTAGTAATGGATTTTCTTCAGATTTATTCCAGGATGGAAATATGTTGTCAAACCTGCCTTAAAAAAGGAACCAACAAAAAGATAATATAAGGATATTATATTTTGAAAAATGCTGTTTAGTTTTTCTATGAGCCTTCTAGGATGGGTGGGGGGAGGATCTCGGGCTTTCTGGCTTCTGGAATCCTTCCCCAGCATCCAAATACCAGCGCAACGTCCAAGAAGGAAAGACAGACATTCTGGCACAGCGTGTTTGTTTTTTTTAAAGAGAAGACGTTGCGCAAGTGCATGGGCGCGATCCAGGGCCAAGGTAAGTTTTTTAAAAATATATATTTTATCCCGGGGAAAGTGAGTCATCATCCCCGGTTGACCCCTGGATCTCCTGTGCGTCATTTGGATGCATAAGGACGACTTCAAGCTGACCCCGGGAAAAATGGATAGTGTATATATGGCCCAAGTATACCTGGCCTTTCTCTATGGTAAGTGTGCATAGGATTGCAGCATAAAAGTTTAAAGAAGAGTGTATTAAAATGATGTGAAGACCAAATGCTGCCTATGCTTAAGCAGCTAAAAGCACCAAAATAGAAACTAGGGTTTGAACTTTGGATAACACACATTGTGCTGTATTATGCAATCAAAAAATCATGATATTTTTATGAATATGCCTTTCAAATACTAAGTGATTATTTATTATTAATGACCATGACTATAGATGTAAATATTACTTATATCTAAGTTGGCTTTACTACAGCAAACTCTACTGTCATATGATCTGTTATCTAGCATTACCCTGTGACTGCAAACTACTGAATACAACTTCTTCTTGGCAACTAGCTATGTCACCACATAGTTTGTGTAATATGGATCCACCTACTGAGCTGTAATCCCCTCAAGATGTTCTGGAGCAGAATGTCTTTTCTAACTACAGAAATATAAATAGATTGCTTTCCTGTGAATGCTATAGTTAATATATGCAGGGGATCGTGCTAAAATAACTTCCTGTCTCCAGTGCATCGGTGGTTTATCACTTTAAAATGCAACCTTAACAAACTTAACAAGGTAGAGGCAGAATTAAGGTAATACTTTAACTTTAATGCAACAGTGAAGACTTGTCATTTTTACCTCTACCACTATTTGATCCTTATTTTTAAAACTCTTCACATATCTGTATCTAAATATGCTCCAGGTCCTACAACATCTAGGCAACATGGTAGCTACTTTAAAAGTACTTCTGCTTATATTGGCATGGGCCAATCAATTGCCAAGCACACAATTTCTTGCCATCATAGCAGCCCCAATGAGTTCTGTCACACTCTGACATTAAGCATGAGTAATTATTGAGTTTCAGTTTTATGGCACTTTCCATTGCATTAAACAAAGCTAATTTAAATGATTTGCCAAACTATATATATACTCATATAAAACATTTTATGGAATTGTTGTGATCTAGGTAACAACAAAAACAAAACAACAAAACTGATGTTTTGTTTCACGTTTAATAAATTAGAAATTTTCCTTACTGCATGCCACGTAGATCCAGCAGTGAGTTCAGATTTTTCAAGCAGGAGCACATCCTTCATGCCAGCCTTGGCCAGATGATAGGCAAGGCTCACACCAACACAGCCACCTCCAATAATTACCGTTTCTGCTGTATCTTTCCATTTTGCTTCTAATGAAGATGGTTTTTCTTCCCTAGGAAAAATGTAGCAAGTAGGATGCTTGATTCTCTGCCTTCTTATGTACATAAAACAATGGCATACAAATATTTTAAATAGTTCAACATGTAGAGTGTCAGTATTAATACTTTACTTTTAGAATATTAATACAATATTTTATATGCATATAAAAGTCACAAGCCACAGCCCCCAAACAATGGATAATCTAAGACACAGGTCTTTAACATAGTGCCTACAGGGACCTCCAAAGGTGCCCACGAATTTCTCCACTCCCTGCCTGCTTCAAAAAAAAATGTTTTTAAAAGAAAAACCTTGGCAAATATTAGGACAGTCTTCTTTCTCTCCCTTTCTTGCCTCTAGCCTTGCTCTTTCTCTCCCCTCTACCACTTTCCTTTGCTATTTCCCCCTCCCTCCCAGCTTTCAGCCTCACTATTTCACCCAAACCTCTTTAGTCACCTCTTTGCCTTGTTAGTTTCTCCTCCCTCCTGGGCCATGTCTACACCATCCATTTATCCCGGGGTCAGCTCGAGGTCATCCCTGTGAATCCAAATGACACACAGGGGATCCCGGGGTTGACCACTCACTTTCCCCGGGATAAAATAGATGGCACTTATCCTGTTTTTTCCCCGTGTTCCCAAGACAGTCCAGAGGACCGCGGGCAGTTGGTGCCTGCTCCCAGGTCCTACCTTCTCCCCGTGAGTAGCGGGGCCTCAAGAAATGGGTACGGAGCTGTCCAGGGGGGCTCTGTGCTCATCAGGGGTGGGGGGCAGCATTGTCACCATCCTTCAGATGGCTCTTGGGGGTGTTTGGGCACCGTGTTTCCCATTTTATTTTGTTTTTTAAAAATTAACTTTGTCGCTGGATCACGCCCACGCACTTGCGCAACATCTTCTCTTTAAAAAAACAAAAACACACTGCACTGGAACATCCCTCTTTCCCTCTGGGACGTCGTGCTGTCGTTAGGACGCTGGGGAAGGATCCTGGAAGCTGGAAAGCCCGAGATCCTCCCCCCATCCCGGAAGGCTCATAGGTGTAGATGAGCCCCTAGTCTCTAATTTCCCCCTCACATATCTCTTTAGCTCTCTTTTGATGAGTTAAGCCCCCACAGCAGCCATTATGTGACTAGCCCCATTCTCCATGGAAGTCATTTTTTGGTGATGCCCACAGCAGTTTCTCAAAATCCCAAATGCGCCCATTGGTCCAAAAAGCCTAAGAACCCCTAACCTAAATGTTTTAGATCAGTCAAGATTCATTCCCCATCCAAATCTCCCACCCAGATTGCCAGATTAATCCCCCTTCAAATAATTTACCCAAAACACACATTTCCAACTCAAAACCCAACAAATTATCCAAACTAATTCACCTTCAAATAATTTTCTTGCCCAAATTCATTTCTCACCCAAACCAAATCCACTTCTGTTAATTTAACTTCCCTTAAAAAAAACACTCTCCCTCTCACACCCCCACAAAATGTATGTTATCTCTCCAGTCAATTTTGTCTCCAAATTATTTCCCCCCAAATTCCCTTTCAAAAATAAATGCCATTAATTTACTCTTTCAAAAGGCATACCCTGTCCCAATTAATTTCCCACACTGGTCCCCAACCCCTACTCTAATTACCCAGCTCTGTCTCCTCTTCAGCAGCAACCTGCTGCCTTGCACAAATGCTTGAGTCTTTGTTGCCCTGGATATCCCTCTAGTTTTAAGGAAATGGGAGATCAAAGGCAATGAAAAAGTTAAAACAGACAACTGGCCAATCAGCAATAGCCACCAAGTAGAGCCAGGTTGCCTCCATTATTCTACATACTCATACTCCCCAACAGCACAGGTATCTGTGTAGCACTCAACAGCTTGTTCTGTAGGGCAGCACGAATGAGTAGAGCTGAGTGATGGTGCCCTTCTAAAAGGTCATACTCTGCCCCAATTATTTTCCCACTTGGCTTCCCATCCCCAATTTCTCAGCTCTGTCTCCCCTTCAGCAGCAACCTAATCCTTGCATTAATGCTTGAGTATTTGTTGCCTTGGCTCTCCATCTAACTTAGGGTGCCTCTACAAGAGCGATATAAAGCTTTTTCAAGGCGCATTAAAAATTTGACCTCTACAAGAGCAGAGCCCAAATCGGGGGTTGAGGCGCTTTTTCTGTCCGATTATGCGCATTATCGAATGTGCGTTAAATAGCGAGTTTTAATTTACCGCGGCAGTTAAAGCGCCTTATGATCATGTAAACAAGCGATTCTCCGCATTAAACACCTCTAAAGCGCGTTTCATACAACCGGTAAGGCAACCAGTTATGCGCTTAACTGCCTCCCGCGTATAGTGATTTGCCGTAAAAGCGATTCCGAGAAGATGCGCATAATCGGAAAACCAGGCGTCAAACCGAATTCTTGTAGAGGGGACCTTAAAGAGGTGGGAGGACAAAGGCACTGAGATTTTTAAAAATGGACTGCAAAACTCCTGTTGCACAAGCGGATGTTCCTCTTGGCACACAGGCACAACAGGATACTGCCCAGAAAGTTGCACAATGTCTTTTGAATGGTAGTGCTCGGAGCTGTCTATCTGGATGTACTTTTGGTGTATTATTGCTGCCCACTAAAAGATGTAGGCACAATGAAGTCTTTCAAACTTCATTAAATCAGTATATATAAGCTCAACATGGGAGTTCCCAAGCTGCATTTATGGTACATGTACCTGCAGTAGGTTGTGTTGGTGAGACAAAATTCAGTGATATCAGAAAGATTTTTAAGAGAAATGGGAACCCATGTACTCTATTCTACATGTAACACAGAGCACACAGCGGTAAATCATGCTGGATGCTCTCATAATGGTTAATCAGAAGTAAATACTTGACATTTAATGTCAATTGTGGCTTCTTGCAGACTGCCATCTTAGGAGCAGCCCCTCCCCAAATTCAGCAAACAGGGCTTTAATAGTCAGCATTTGTCAAATAAATAAAGTGGGATAACTAGTGGTGCTAATGTATACAAAAAGGATTTACAGGGTTCACTCACTGTCTCCTCATGCTTGCATGCTGAAATGTATGTATGTGGATGGGAAGGTAGGAGTAAGTGATGTGCATGTGATGTGCCACCCCTAACCCACTACCCAGTACTGCATGCAATTCTCAGGTCCAAGAAGATTGACCACCCCCATTATAGGATAGTCTTTTTCTCCTTAATGGATTTTCTTTTGTAAGAACATAAAATAAGTGGCGGGGAAACACCGAAATTCCATGAGTGAGGCTGGGTGATTACACAATAAATAATTCATCTGGAAGTACCCCAATTTGGAGCCACTTTGAATGAGACTCTCTCCCTCTTTCTATTGAACAAAAATGTTATCGGTCAGGAAGAGGGAGGAACATCTCACTGTCACCATCATATGCAAGATCTTGGAGGGCAGCATTAATATGTTTTATCCAAAGAAACTGCACATTCACACATAGTCTACAATGGAATATGTATGCATTTATTATTATTTATTCAGAGCATTTCTAGTCCACTCTTCAGTCAAAAGATTCAGAATTCAGTCTTCAGAATGACTTACAAGAAACAACTTTTGGTCCCTGTCCTCAGGCTCACAATCTAAAAAGACAGGAGACACACAAGGAAAGAAATTGGGAGGGTAGGAAACATGATGGTGATGATTGATTCAGTTGCCCAGATGGATGGGAATATATCAATTGAACTCAAGTTTGTAATGCATGAATTGTCCTTCAAGGCTAGCCTGTTCTTCTCTTCTGCAGCTTCTCTGCTTTTAAATCCAAGCCTATTCATCTATGGGTGCCTCTACAAGAGCGATTTAAAGTTCTTTCAAGCTGCAGTAAAAAAATTACCTCTACAAGAGCGGATCGCAAATTGGGAGTTGAGGCGCTTTATCTGTCCAATTATGCGCATTATCGAATGCGTGTTAAATAGCGAGTTTAAATTTTCTGAAGCCGTTAAAGCGCATTTTGACCATGTAAACAAGCGATTCTCCGCATTTCAGCCACTTTAAAGCGCGTGTCATACTGCCGGTTACGCGCTTCACTGCATGTCGTTTACAGGATTTAGGCGTAAAAACGATTGTGAGAAGATGCGCATAATCGGACAACCAGGCGCCAAACTGAATTCTTGTAGAGGGAACCTTCTTCTCGCATCCCCTCAGGGCAAAATGCTTTCCAGACATCCTTCTGGGGAAAATGCACCCCAAAAGCACTTCCTCTGTTAAATCCTACAGAAGCTGCTAGTGATAATGCATTATTATAAAGTTTAAACATGCATGAATGCACGCATGAAAAATGGAACCAAGAAAAACAGGAGTTAAACTACATGCTACCTTTTGAAGAAGAAATTCTGGACTTCCACTTGTCCCTTGCTTTACTGCTAATCACCATTTGCACAGAAATTGAGTAATGAGCATCATAGGGCTTGTGTGTAAACACTGACTAAAGAAGGGGTTTCTAAAAGCAGCATGGCATAGAGAGCATGCGATACAGTGCCTGGGTGTTGGACTTAGACCAATGAGACCTGGGTTCAACTTCCTGTTCGACCACAAAGCTTCTTGGGTGATAAGCATAGGCTGACCATATGAAAAGGTGGACAGGGCTCCTGTATCTTTAACAGTTGCAAAAGACAGGGAATTTCAAGCAGGTATCGTTTGTATGCATACAGAACCTGGTGAAATTCCCTTTTCATCTCAACTTTAAAGCTGCAGGAGCTATACTAGAGTGACCAGATACAAAAGAGGGCAAGGCTTCTGCAGCTTTAATTTTGTGAAGATGAGGAAATTTCACCAGATTCTGCTTATATACAAATGACACCTGCTGAAATTCCTGTCCTCCTGTCCCCTGTCCTCCTTTTCATATGGTCAGCCTAAATAAGCATGTATCTCCATCTCTCTCTCTCTCTGTTGTAACCTGCTTCACAGGGTCGTTGTGAAGTTTAAAGGACGGGATCATGTAAGCTAGACTGAGCACTTTGGAAGGACAGGATAAAAATGTAATAAACTCATATTAATTTGACTTCCAACCTAGTTTAATTTGCTCAGCTATAATAATATGCAATCATGCTCGGTGTTTACTAATTTTATCCATTTAAAAGCCGATCCGTCTCTTAAGCCAATTTCATGGAATATGAAAATAGCCCTTTTCAAGTCAATTTAACTTCCTATAATATTCCTCATTACATGGCCATCCCCAAACTGCTAGGGTTTTTTTAAAAATGGGGGCTTGTGAATTCACTCTATGGACACCGCAACGCATTGAACGTGGCGTATCCACTCACACCAGGGCATACTTAACTGCCTATGCAGAGAATAAACCTTTATTTGTGGGACGGAGACGACACTGCTGCCATTACTGTCTGGAAAACAGACTCAAGAATATACCGCCAGCAACACGAGGGAGAGGCAGAGCCTGAGGCGGGACTCACCACCTCTTAGTGGTCGGGCCGCAGGCAAAGGACCGCGCAGACAGCGAAAAGGCGGGCTCTCCGCCTCGTAGCTTTGGCGGGAGCAATCTCAGGGCTCCCCGGAACATGGCTTCTCTCTCACAGACGCTGGTCGCTGTTAGGTGCGGATAAGATTTCCCCCCCTGATTTTTCTTCCCCCAAGACAAACAAGCCTAACATCCAAGTTCTTCCAGTTAGCAATGCAAGCCCCGCCGACCACGCGGCCACTCCCCACAGCAGAGGGAACCGGATCTGCCCCTCTGAGGCGAAAGAGGGGATTACGTTTTCTTAAATTCTTGCCCCTGAGGGGAGGGGACGATTCTTGGAAGTGATTTTCCGAATTGCCTCGACCCACTTTAGTATAGCACCGGGAAGCTGCCAGCGCAGCGTTTTGGAAACCGTGGAGATGAGTGTTAATGGTGAGGGGAAATAGGGCTGAGATGAAATGAGGAATAAAATAATAGTGGACTGAGATAAAGCAACTGCGGGGGGCGGAATGAAAAATCTTGAGTTAATAGCGCTGATGTTCGCGGGAGCTATGGGGTGATGAAGCAGCAATGTTGCTTCGGGGTGCGCACAAACGTTGCCCTCTCTCCAATAGGACTTCTTAAAAAAAAAAATCAGGGACCTTCCCCAATATACAGGGGATGGTCTAAAACTGGGGTACCCAATCTTTTTGGACCCGTTCACATTTGGGAATTTGAGAAAATGCCGTGGGCAACACCACAAAATGCCTAAAACCTTGTATCTACTAGCTGAGGCGCACCTTACTCTGCGGATTAGAAGAAAAAACAGCCTGGATTAGTCTGTTATAACAAAAAAAAGGGAGGATTTATGGCATCTTAAAGGCGAATTTATTTGTTTTTGCTTCCTTTGGCACGGGATCTCAAAAAACGTTACTGATTTAATAGACACACAGTTTCTGATTTAATAGACACCGTTTTGAAATCCTGAATATTTGTGAATTTTAACTCCGTAGAGCGCGCTGAAAAAATGTAGTGCATTTGTGGTATCTAGTTATCTAATATGGGGGGTGGGGAATAAAGTGCGTCAAGGGAGTCATGTGTGTGGTGGTGGAAATCATAGGTCATTCCAACCATTAAATTCCCCTCACCGAATGAAATTGAATCTTTAATACCTCGTCATTATTATACACTTATATAATGTATACCTTTTAGTACGGGGTGTGTGCCTGTGCGCTTCTCTGCATCGACAAGGGCTATATTAGGCTCTGGACTTTGCGTAGCAGCAGCAGCAGCTCATTCAGAGACACTAAGGATATTGTGAACTGCCCAAAAAGGCTCGGCTATTGGGCAGTATAATTAATAAATAAATAAATAAATATTTTCTCTCACCCTCTCTCCCAGCCAGTGGAGGCTAGTGACTCCGATTTCGGTGAAACTGGGAATCCATCCTAGGTTTCAGGCAGAACTCTAAAGGAACTGGTTCTGAATGAAACCCAGAATGGATTCACAGCGCCACGAATCGGAGCCACCAGCCTCCACTGCTCTCAGCTAAACTCGGGATTGTGTTGACAGAGAACGAGTCGCTTCTACGAATGGAACTATAAAGAGACCGCGGCTCCTCCAATCGGCATCCAGCTCAGGATAAGCCCATAAGCCCCAGCCGTCCTTTCAAGGGATTTAAGATACGGGATTGGCTCATCGTGCTTTCTGTGCCTCTTTCTGGGGGGCGCCTGTTTGTATTCTCGGCGCCAGAGGAGAGCTAGCGCAGTGCTGCGCAGCGTCTGCTAGTAGCAACAGTACATCATGGCAACTATTGGAGGGACCTCGAAAACCAAGAAGGTAAAAGCGACCGGCCGTTTGGGACGTTGCCTTATTTGATTTTGCTTTGAAGAGAAGTCCCTAGACGTATGCGTGGAAACTGCCAATGTTGCAGATCGTTTCTCCTGAGAAGCGATCGGCGACCGTATCACAGAGAAGAAAACGGTGCTGTAATAAAAAGATACTTGTAAGCGGGAGGACTACTTGGGCTTGTGGTTAATTGACTGGAGAATTAAAACCAACCCAAGTCCGCGCCACGTGTTCAGGCATAGACTCTGGCATATGCCCCATAGGCTCTGTGAGATTTGAGCCACGTACACACATACTTAGCTTGAAGGCTCTTTAGTCAGTGGTATTAGACACTGCAGAGAAAAAGCTGCCAGAGAACAGGTTGAAGTAGGATCTGTCTTTTTCTGACACATTTTTGATACCCCAAGGCTGCCTCTACAAGAGAGGTTTAAAGCTCTTTCAAGGCGCTTTAAAAAATGTACCTCTACAAGAACGGAGCGCAAATCGGGCGTAGAGGTGCGTGATCTCTCCAATTATGCGCATTATCGAATGCGCGTAAAATAGCAAGTTTTATTTTGCTCCGGCCGTTAAAGTGCATTTTGACTATGTGAATAAGTGCTTATGCGCATTAACTACTTGGAAAGCGCATTTTGGTCATCCGTTAATGCGCTTCGCTGCCTCTCGCCGCCTCTCGTGCAGAGGTATTAGGTGTAAATGCGCTTCAGCGATTATGCACATAATCGCCTAACCGGGCGCAAAAGCGAATCCTTGAAGAGGGGACCCAAGTTAGTCGCTTCTTGTAGCATAATGTGGATTTGCAAAGGCCACACTGATTTGAATCTTCATTGACTTTGGGGAACTTCGCTTCAAGACTGATTGTTAACTGCTTTTAACTTCATGGCATAGTAATAAACATTAATTAGTTTAAAATGATAGAAATCGGTTTTTCTGACTATTAGTTTAATATTACTAACTGCCACTGATAAAAGTGAAAGTTAATATAAGATAAATGGCCTGTAAAAGATAAGCCCTATAGATAATAAACTGGTTGGAGACTATAGGTAGGGCTGGGTGGGTGGGTTGCAGTTATTATTATTTGGGAAGTGATAAAATAGAACAAAAGTCACTGTAAAATACTAAGGATAAATAAAATTGGATTTGAAATGTTTTCTACATTTAGGAATGAATGTTCAATCCTTGCTTCTGTAAACAGCCTGTAATTTCCATATATATTTTCTTCCTAAATTTGTAAATTAACGAAGCTCTTTGTTTTTACATGGGGTTATAAATATTCAAGTATTCATAAGCAATTTGTTCTCTGATAGTATAGTTTTCTTAACTCTGTTAAGCATGCTACTTTTTTTCTTTGGATGCCACTTTTAATTTAAAATAATCTGGGCCTTATAAATGTCTGCAACAAACTGTAACAAGCAAGGAGACAATATAGCAATTAATGGAAATTTCCTGACTTCATTTAGAGATTAAACACAGCTATATTTAATAATTACTTGGGAGAAAGATGAATTTGGGCACTGCTGTGTAGATGGAAGAACAGAAGAATTTGACAAAATCCTGGTAGATAAGTAGACTGATCTTTTTTTAAAAAAAACACCCGATGCTTGGACATCAGTGTAGTATGTGATAAAGATAGGAATGATACTCCTAAATAAATCTCATAGCGGATGAAGGGGAAAGAGGGAAACGATTCAACCCACAATCAACCATTGTTGTAGGTTAGTTTGTTATGTGAACCCAGTTAAAGGGCTCATCTACACCTATGAGCCTTCTGGGAGGGAGGGAGTAGGATCTTGGGCTATCTGGCTTCTGGGATCCTCCCCCAGTGTCCAAACACCAACGCGAAGTCCCGGGAGGTAAGAGGGATGTCAGGTGCAGTGTTGTTGTTGTTTTCATTAGGATACTTTTGCGCAGCAACATGGGCGTGATTGTGCGCCAAAGTAAGTTTAAAAAGGAAAAAAAACAAAATACGGCACCCAAAGACATGAAGAGCCATCCAAAGGGGTGCAAAAATGCTCCCCACGATGGGCACGGAGCCCCCCCTCAGTGCTCCATGCCCATTTGTTGTGCTGTGCTACTCGCAGGGAGGAGGGAGGACTTGGGAGCACTGGCCACACTGCCTGCAGTCCTCGGGGTTATCCCAGGACAAATGGGATAAAAGTAGTCCATTTTATCCTGGGGAAAGTGAGTGGTTGACCCCGGGATCCCCTGTGTGACTTGGAGTTGACCCTGAGATAAATGGACGGTGTAGACATGGCCTAAGAATGCACAGGTATAAAAAGAGTCTGCACTTCTGAGGCACACTGTCATGTTTCTCTAACTGCAGGGAAGAGTATATGTGGATAATAAATCCCTAGCGGAACATTTGGTGGAAAGTTCTGGACAAGGCTGGCCCTGCCATTAGACAGAGTGGGACAGCTGCTTTATGCAGCTAGGACTATTGGGAGGACAGCTGTGTGTGCCACACTGCCTGTCCTGTGTCACTTAGAGTAGCCTGCCATCCTGTTGTTGGTGTTGAAATCAGATTGAACTGCCAGTCTGCACCACTTCTGGATGTGAGGTTGGGGGAGCACTATCTTGCCATTCACTTCAGGCAGCACAACGTCTTGGATGGGTCCTGAGTTTGGAAAGTTTTGTTGTTTAGCTAAAAGGCTAAGTTACCCCTTTCATAAATGATGGAAGGGGCACTGTTTTGGTGGCAGTACAATCTGTTCTATCTGTTCATTTTTAAAGGCAAACCTGCTGCAAATACTTTTCCACAGCATATGGGCAAGCACAGTGTGAAACATATCATACATACATATAAACTTTATTGTATATAGCCATGTAACGTATCAAGGGTTAGGGCCAATTGACGTTGTCTTCACTTGGGAAACAAAATTTTATAAAGCAGCTCTGATAAATCAATGTGTGTGTATTTTTGCAACTCCTTGAAGAGAGCAGTTTGAAGGGGGCACAGACATTCAGAAAGAACTCAGTGATCTCTGTCTGACAGTTAACAGAGAACAACTGTCACTGCAGTTATGAAAAGAAAACACAGCACAGCTGTCACTAATGCCTTAGCAGTTGAGTATGACTCTGAGATCACAATAAAGACGGGTAAGTCATCCATATGGTACTTCATGCATGGTACCTTAAACTTTCTTTTAAGAAAGGTCTGGCACTAAGTGCTCATAATACTTTGAAAATGCACTCCAGGTATTCTCTTGTTGAAATATCTGACATTTTGATAGGTTCTGCCACTGAGCACATATTGGAGTTAGAACTCAAAAGGGCATCCTAGATTAGGAAGTGCCACATGCTTTGCATGTTAAAGGTCCCAGGTTCAGGAACCAGTATAGGACTCAGATAAGTTCAGGTCTGCAAGATTACTTAAGTGAAGGAAGGCTGGTATGCTGTTAATGCAGGCTTGTAAAAAACCAATGGCCTGATAGTTTGGGGTGTGTAAGGATCACCTCTAGATTACCATGCAAGGGACTTTTACAAAATGCAATTTTATTTTTTAACCCCATTGTGAGTAACAAATATGTTTGGACAGGCAGGCTAGTAAAAGAATTTTTGAACAAGTGATTTTTAAAAAACTATTGCAAAGTTTCTGTGACAGTTCCTCAGACTCTAAGTAAGAAGGAATTCCAAGGGGCCCATGCTTTTATGAAGTGCCAGGAAGATTGCAGATGATGTTACTTATGCAGTTGGTGTTCTCCATTGTATGAAATTGCAGACTTCCATTTCTTGCAAGTATGGTACAAAAAAATCTTTATGCTTACATGGATAGTTTAAAGAGCATAAATGTCTAAGATCCACAACAAGTTCAAGCTCTGAAACTAGATGTGTAGTTAAACATTTTGCCAAATATAGTAGAATGTAGTAGGCGTATGTGCAAGATCTGTTTTGAGAAATGCACAAGAATATTACCTGTAGTTCCTGCTATGTAGATTCAAAGTAACTAATCTAGAAGATCAAAAATTTTGCTGTCTACCCAGGACCCAACTGGTGGGTTTCTTAGTTGTTGCAATTTTGCATAAAAGAAAAGCAGTGATGATGCAAAAAAATTATTGGGATGTACAATTGGCAAAAGTGCTTATATCAGTGGATGTCTCAAAGAGCAGACGCACCAAGAGATTTGAGATGGATATGCTAGCAAGGATGTGATAGTTGTGTTCGATATGGCAATGCACCACCAAACTCTTAAATAAATTCCTCAGAAGCATTGCCAAACATATAGAGTGTTTAGCATCAGTACTTAGTAATGATGTTCTGAAGCACAATATTATATTAAGGAGGCAATCCTATTCATGTTTAGACAGAAAAAGGTCCTACAGCTGTCATGTCTAAACACACACAAGATTGCTTTCTAAGTCATCGTTTTCCATATTCAGTATACAAAAAAATTACTGAAAACCACAGTGATTAGTGTCCATGTGATTGATGTTGGTTATGTAAAGCCTGACAGTCATTATCAGGCTGTAGAGTTTGCCATATTATATATAACTCTGGACTCTAAAACAGCCCCCTGTAATCTCTTTAGCAAATAAGGGTGTGATACTATGCATGTTTAGACAGAAATAAGTTCTACAGCTCCCAGGATTCCCTAGCCAGCATGGGAGTTGTAGGACTTTTTTCTTTCTAAATATGCATAGGATTGCACCGTAGGTTTTCTTTTCACTAGAGTGCATAGTTTTTCCATGTCGATAAATTAAACCAATGGGCTAACAACCTGCAATCATTCCTCTCTTGCTTCATTATTCAGCCCTGTGCTAACTGGGTTGATTGTCATATGATTGTTTATTATGCAAACATTCATAAAACATTTTTTTGTTTTTCTGGTGCATCTAAAGTTGCAAAGGTTCTGAACAGGATTGGACATTTTATAGTTCAATAAAGTTTTGATCACTTGACTAGTCAAATAATGTAATATATTTGTAAAGGATTAACATTGTGAGACCAACAAAGAAGATAATGATGACCAGGTTTGATACTTAGGTCAGTTTCAAAAAAGAGATAGCTGCTACTGTAAAACAATCATCTTATCTTTAAAATGTGTAATGAATGATCTATGTTACTACATTTTTATTCCATCATTCCCCCAAGGAGCTCAGGGCAGATACATAGGTTAGGTTAGTTTGATAGTGTGTGGCTGTCCCAACGTCACCTAATGTGCATCATAGTTTAGTGAGGATTTAAACCTGGGTCTCCTTGATTCTAGTCCAACTGTTTTCCCACAAAGGAATGGCCTTTGCCATCTTGCCTCTCATGCTATTTAACATCTGTTTATTTATTTGTAACTTTTCTATGCCGCTCAATAGCTGAAGCTCTCTGGGTGGTTCACAAAAATTAAAACCACAAAGTACAGCAGAAAAAAACATGTACATGAAACCATTGGGGGAGGTCATTCAGCGTTTTGGGATTCAGTATCACCAGTATGCAGATCACACTCAACTCTGCCTTGCCTTTTCATCTCATTCCCAGGAGGCTGTCAAGATCCTTGAGATTGTAATGGATTGGATGTGGGTTAACAAATTGAAACTGAATCCAGACAAGACAGAGGTGCTCTTGAATAGTACAAATGACTGAGGAATTGGGTTTCAGCCTATATTACATGGGGTAGTACTTCCCTTAAAAACTCAGGATCAAAGTTTGGTTCCCACTCACTGGATTTAGTCTTTATCTTTAATGCCCAGGTTTTGACTGAAGCCAGGAGAGCCTTCTCATAGCTGACGCTGGTGTGCCAACTATGCCCATTCTTAAAGAATGCAGGTATAGACAGAGTGACACATGCCTTAGGGGGATAATAATAGTGACCAATCTTACAGGATTACAACAAGATAATATATCTGAAGCGCTCTGAATACTCTAAAGCACTGCACAAATGTTGTTTATCATTTATTTCTAGGGCATTCTAGAGCGTCTAGATGCTGGAGAAATTGTGATTGGTGATGGAGGATTTGTCATTGCTCTTGAAAAGAGGGGTTATGTAAAAGCTGGACCTTGGACTCCAGAAGCTACAGTAGAACACCCAGAAGCAGGTTAGTCTAATCTGTAATGTATACATTGTGAGTTGTGTAAAATTATCCAGTTGAAGAATAAATATGTTAGCCCCAATCTAGTTAAAAATAGTCATGATTAAGGCTATAATCCTGAACATACTTATTAGGGAGTAATTCTTATTGAAAATAATAGGACTTACTTCTGAGTAGACCTGTGTAGGATTATGTTCTAAGTCCCTTTGAAGTCAGTGGAATGTTAGTTGTAAGCAACTAGCTCAAGTCAGTGTATATACCACTGAAAAGTAGGTAATATGAATTGCACAGATTTTAATGGGACCTAGGGGCACTTAATCTTTTCTGGCTTTTATTTTGTATTGTATTGTATTGTGTTGTGAATTGATTTATACAGAAGAACCATTTTATCATTAAATTTCTAACATTTAAGATTCTTACATTTCTAGGCTGACCATCTGAAAAGGAGGACAGGGCTCCTGTAACTTTAACAGTTGCAGAGAAAAGGGAATTTCAGCCGGCGTCATTTGTATGCAATTAGTACCTGGTGAAATCCCATCTTCATCACTACAATTAAAGTTCCAGGCACTATACCAGGTACCAGATAAACAAGAGGGCAGGGCACCTGCAGCTTTAACTGTTGTAATGAAGAGGGAATTTCACCAGGTACGAATTGCATACAAATGATGCCGGCTGAAATTGCCTTTTCTCTACAACTGTTAAAGTTACATGAGCCCTGTCCTCCTTTTCATATAGTCAGCCTAACATTTCTACAATTTAAGGAGTACTTTAACATAAGGCCTTAAAATACACTGAGTATTAGCCTGTGTTTGAAGGGGTCTATTGACATTTGAACATAGGATCCTGGATTTACAAAGGGGGGGAGCAAAGGCTGTGGTTATCAAAAAATCCAGCCATACTAGTTTAATTCAGTGGTCTCATAGTTATCCTCTTTTTGCTGCTGTTAAATACTACCTTTGCTGGTACCATTTTCAATAGTAGTCCCATGTACCTCTTCAAAGACAAAACTGACCCCGCCACGGCATGAGGGAGGTGAAATTAATCCTGGTGTCACTCCTGTTGCCCACCACTGCAATTCTGCATGCATGATTTGAAGTCCTTGAAAGGACTTCATAAAAAATATAATAAATATTCTGCAACTGAGATACATTGCAAAAGGCCTATAGGCCAGTCAGGCAAATATGGATCTCCAGCATTAAACAGATGTGATTTTCAAGAGCAACACTGTGGTTCCTAGACAGAATCCCAGGGGCCATAGGATTGTGCGGGGAAACCCCTCTGAGGCCTTAGAAACAGCTCTAACCTCAGAAAAGTTTTCCTGAAGTTGGAGCCCTCATTTTGGCTCCACCCAGCCACCACAGAGGTTTATGTGATGGCTTCTTTTATGAAGTCAGAACTCCGACCTTGTGTTGGGGAGGAAAATTGGTGCTTTGGGGGAGAACTGGCAGGCAGGGAGGAAGTGACTGAGAATCCAAAGCCAGCTCCTGAGGGATCCTAAGCCTTCCCAGTTTTTAACCACACTTGGCAATAGAACATAGGCTGACCATATGAAAAGGAGGACAGGGCTCCTGTATCTTTAACAGTTTAATAGAAAATGGAATTTCAGCAGGTGTCATTTGTATATATGCAGAACCTGGTGAAATTTCCTCATCTTCACAAAATTAAAGCTGCAGAAGCCTTGCCCTCTTTTGTATCTGGTCACTCTAGTATAGCTCCTGCAGCTTTAAAGTTGAGATGAAAAGGGAATTTCACCAGGTTCTGTATGCATACAAACGATACCTGCTTGAAATTCCCTGTCTTTTGCAACTGTTAAAGATACAGGAGCCCTGTCCTCCTTTTCATATGGTCAGCCTAATAGAACAGAAGAAAAATACTGTAAGCCCTGCATCCCTCTTGACTTTCGCCCAGTTTGCAAGAGCCAACAGGGTATAGGAAAGAACAGAAGTGTCCATCAAAAGCATAGGATTGCTCTGTAAATAATTCTTAAGTGACATTTGTACGCATCAAGACATTTGTGTGATAAGAGAGAGAGAGAGAGAGAGAGAGAGAGAGAGAAGCGTCCTTGAAACTGGATAGGAAATCCAAGAATGTAAGTTGAGCAATATATACAGCCTGTGCTCCTAGCTGTGGTTGTTGTGCAATAGGTGACATCAGCTGCATCCTAAGTATACTGTGGAATTCAAGAGGGCTTATTCTTGGAATCATAATTATAAACACATTTACTTGAAAGCAAGTCTCTTTTATTTCAGTCAGTAGAAATTTCTTTCTAAATAAAGTCATGAATGGGATGTCTATGCATATAACAGTGCCCTCTACTGCATAGAAATATATAAATTTAGTGTAGTTGTGTCTATTGCAACTAGTTGGAGGTAGATCTGTGTTTTGATACATCTCCCATTTAAAATGTTCTTATCAATTGCACCAAAGACTAAATTGAAATAGAGATTAAGGATACAAAAGATTATGCCTCTCTTTGCAACTTCATATATAGAGGTTTTTCATAAGATATTATCATATGAATCCTTTTTGTTCATATAGTGCTTTGAACTTACAGAGTTTTCACAACACAGATGTAAAACTACCATTATAATTATTTTTACTGGCAGGAAAAAGGTGGTGAAAGACAGTGATCTGTGCTTGTGAAAGCCACATCTATTGCAGAGGTGAGCCTGGAACATCTGTCTTCCTGGTTCAAATCCATCTCAGTCTCTCCAGCCCTACATATGAAATAGTGTAACAGTTTTGGATGCCTTTTGCTTTTGTCATGTACCATCTATAAGCTGAAAGTAATGTGCAGGATTTCTAACTGCTAAAATGCATATAGCCTTTGTTAAGAAATCAATTGGAGTGTTTCCTTTTTAACAGTACAACATTAGACCCAATTAAAATGTAGTAAATCATGATCATTAGGGCATAAAATGCACCATATTAAGGAAATACAATGTAAAAGGAGTTGCTGCCACAATACTAACATTACATTTGACTCTTCATTTTGTTTAAACATTTTGCAGTTCGTCAGCTGCATCGAGAATTCCTCAGGGCTGGAGCAAATGTATTACAGACTTTCACCTTTTATGCCAGTGATGACAAATTAGAGAACAGGGGGAACTATGTAGCTGATAAAATATCTGTGAGTAATTTCAACCACTTTTTATAAATATTTTTGACGACTAGGCAGAGTTATGATTTCAACTCAGAAATATGTTTCATCTTTGTACCTCAAACCCATGGACTCAGGTGGGGGGAAAAAGCTGGGGGATATCTACATTAGAGCCTCTTTCATGTGTCAGGCTGCAACCGTGACAGTACTGCAAAATGCGTTCATTACTGTCAGGGCAAACGCTAATGAATATAGTGCAGGATCTACCATGTTGATAACACAATTGAGCGCCGAACACAATTGCAAGAAAAGTAGGAGGAGTTGGAAAGGTCATGTGTGTTCAGTCAAGCACCATTTAGAGGTAATAGCTATTTGTGTAGCTGTTAATAAACCACATATCATTTCTATATCCTCCAATGATACCACATTTTTAAAATAACAATATTACTGTTGGATCTAAAGGTGAGATTTATCCTGTTATCTTTAAAAGTGCCCTTATACTAATCTGTTGTGCGACCACACTTGAAAGGGTATTGTAGAGTTTGAAAAACATCAGAAAAGGCAACTAAAATTATCAAAGGGCTGGAACAACTCTGCTATTAAGAAAGGTTACAATGTCTGGGTCTGTTTAGCTTAGGGGGAAAAAAGTGAGAAATGGGAAACATGATAGAGGTTTGGAGAAAGTGGGTCATAATACTAGGACCCGGGGTCATCCTATAAAGCTCATTGGTGGGAGATTCAGGACTGATAAAAGGAACTACTTCTTCACATTGTGCATAGTTAAACTATGGAATTCGCTACCATAAGAAGTAGTGATGGCCACCAGTTTGGATGACTTTAAAAGGGGATTAGACAATTTTGTGAAGAATAAAGCTATCTGTGGCTACTAGTCCTGATATCTATGTGCTACTTCCAATATCAGAGGTAGTATGCTTATGAACACCAGTTGCTGGGGAACACAAGCAGAAGAGTGCTATTGCACTCATGTCCTACTTATGGGTTCCCCACAGGCAACTAGTTGGCTACTATGTGAACAGAATAGTGGACTAGATGAACCTTTGGTATGATCCAGTATGGCCCTTATTATGTTCATTCCAAACCTCAATGTCTTCTCACCAGTTTCCCATAGATCAAATAACATGGAGACAGGAGATCTCTGTCCTATCCCTATATATATATATATATATATATATATATATATAATGTCATGGGATTGAGCAACACAATTTCTGAAATGTTCCTGCAGATAGGAATGACACAGCAATGCAATACCTCCAATTTGCAACCCAGGCAGGTATTCTAAAAGAATACTGTAGTCAATGGTATTGAAATCTGCTGAGAAGTCAGGAGAATTAATAAGATGAATTCCCCTAGCTGTTTCCTGGCATAGGTTGTCAGCCAAGGAGACTAAGGCAGTTTCTGATCCCATGACAGACAAATTGAAATGGACCCAGATAATCAGATCCAGGAATATCTGGAGCTGGACTCTGACCAGGTGCTCAATCACCTTGCCCCCAAATAGGATATTAATGACTAGTCAATATTTAGATACATCATCTGGTTCCAGGGATGTTTTTTTAGGAATAGTCTCAACCAAGGCTTTACCTATGGCCCCATCTGGTCATTTCTCCCCTGGCCAGATGTTATTAGTGATGATGAGCAAAAGATCAGGCATACAGGGGGTTGGTTGCACTTCTCAGAGCACTCTGTCCACATTCTTAGGCTGCAGAAAATGAAAATAATCAAAGTATTGCTCTGTTCACACAGGTCACTTGGGAGCATTCTCAGTGAAATCCTTTGCACTTGTCCACTATTGAAAATCACCACTTTCTTCGTGAAATTGTACAGTGCTGACTGATAAAATGCGAAAAGACTCAGTTGAATAACGTATGTAACTTTTATGTAGTTATGCATATGATTTAAGTCAACACTAATGGTGTTTTCATATTGCTAGGGCCATAAAGTAAATGAAGCTGCTTGTGGCATTGCAAAAGAAGTGGCCCAAGAAGGAGATGCTTTGGTGGCTGGAGGCGTCAGTCAAACACCTTCATACTTAAGTGGCAAGAGTGAAGCTGAAGTTAAAAAAAGCTTTCGAAAGCAGCTAGAAGTTTTTACCAAAAACAACGTGGACTTCTTAATTGCAGAGGTAATTAAAACAATTAAAGAAGAGATAAATGTTGCCAATAGGGACAATAGGCTTCATAATGTTGCTCTATAACCGAAGTGTTTCTATTTTAGGGCATCAGAATCTGTTACTGTTTTTCGGGCGTTTTGTTTAAATAGGCTGACCATATGAAAAGGAGGACAGGGCTCATGTAACTAACAGTTGTACAGAAAAGGGAATTTCAGCAGGCATAATTTGTATGCAATTCGTACCTGGTGAAATTCCCTCTTCATTACAACATTAAAGCTGCAGGGGCCCTGCCTACTTTTGTATCTGGTCACTCTAGTATAGTGCCTGCAACTTTAATTGTTGTGATGTAGAGGGGATTTCACCAGGTACTAATTGCATACAAATGACGCCAGCTGAAATTCCCTTTTCTCTGCAACTGTTAAAGATACATGAGTCCTGTCCTTCTTTTCATATGGTCAGCCTAGTTTAAAGCAATCTGTCATAAAATCTAGAATGTATAGAGCAACCTCCTCAACCTGGTGACCTCCTGATGTTTTAGACTACAACTCCCAGCATTCCTGAACATTGGCCATGTTGCCTGGAGCTGATAGCTAATGTAGTTGCAATCCAAAACATCTGGAAGGTCACAGATTGGTGCAAAGTTAGGCTGACCATATGAAAAGGAGGACAGGGCTCCTGTATCTTTAACAGTTTAATAGAAAATGGAATTTCAGCAGGTGTCATTTGTATATATGCAGAACCTGGTGAAATTTCCTCATCTTCACAAAATTAAAGCTGCAGAAGCCTTGCCCTCTTTTGTATCTGGTCACTCTAGTATAGCTCCTGCAGCTTTAAAGTTGAGATGAAAAGGGAATTTCACCAGGTTCTGTATGCATACAAACGATACCTGCTTGAAATTCCCTGTCTTTTGCAACTGTTAAAGATACAGGAGCCCTGTCCTCCTTTTCATATGGTCAGCCTATGCAAAGTATGTGTTCTGCGCTCTCTCTCTCTCTCTCTCTCTCTCTCTGTGTGTGTGTGAACTAAGGTTTAAAGGCATAACATTGTATCCAGATTTTGTGTTAATTGAAGGCTGCTCACACAACAGGGCTTTAGAGACCTTTGTACCCTCTCGTTAAAAGCATGTCATGATGGTCAAAGAATTGTTAAGAAAGGTTTGGAATATGATTTGGGATCTGCAGTGGGAGAGGATACTCTCTAAAACTTGGGTGGACACAGGACATGCTTTTGAAAGTTAAACGAGGCTGCAGTGGGGAGGAATGGTGGAAAAGCCTCATTGCAGAAGTAAACTTCTATTTGTGCAAAGTCAGGATACAACCCTTTGATGGATAACATTTCATTGTTCCAGATTCCAATACGTTTCTCAGCATATGCTTTAGTTACTATATCCCTCCTTTGGCTCAATGCCCAAGCCACAGCCAAACTGACCACTGAATCCACTATCTTCATTTTGTGGGTAAATCCCACTGTATTCAACAACTATTGTTCTCATTTATTATAAATAATAGAAACCAATCCACATTTAAGCATATATTGTGCCTTATCATAAGCTTCAAAGTAATCTACTATTTCATTAAAAGTAGTCATGACAAATGCAAAATTTTTGATAGGAATGGTTTGAATATTTAAAGGCTTAATATAAAAGCTATTTTTCATTTATATTTATCATATTTTTCAACAAAAGCAGTCCAGCATCCCTGAACCTCCTTTCTACGCCTTTTTAAATTTAATGTTTTAGTATTTTGAACATGTTGAAGAAGCTGTGTGGGCAGTTGAAACCTTAAAAGAATCCGGGATGCCAGTTGCAGTTACTCTGTGTATTGGTCCAGAAGGAGACATGCATGGTATACTACCTGGAGAATGTGCTGTTCGACTTGTCAAAGCTGGTAAGACTCTATATTTGTCATATCTATGGATTGGTGGTGGTGGTGGGGAATCTTAGCAGTATGAGATGAGCAGAAAGAAGCTAAATGAGTTACACTTCTCTATACTACACTCAAAGTTTATTGTGCTAGCCAAAGGCCATGACAAATGCATCAAAAGAATATAGAAAAGTTTAACAATTTCAAACATTATGAAATAATAAAAATGAATTATAGATTAACATAGGCAAACATGGTTTCAGCTTAACACTCTGAATCTCCAAGGCAGTTTATGGCAATTTTGTCTATTTCTGTCTTCCTAGCCTTTTTTGCTGCCAAGCAGAGAGAGCCACATAGCATTTGGGGTGTCACACAGCATTTGGTGTAGCTCAGAAAAATAAATAATGAACCGTTCTACAATATCCATAAATTAGCAAGCGTTTCAAGAATCTCTCTCAGGTACCTATGCAGAGGGCAGATTAGCATGTAATGAACAATGCCTTCCACTTGGTGTTGGCTAGAGATAGATAATCTGCATTCAAATGGCACCTTGTTATAACATTCATCCAGAACTGCAGTTGGCATAATTTGAAAGCACAGCTCAGTAAAAGCATTTCTTGGGGAAAGAGGTCTCAGTTTAGATAAATGGCTCTAAAATGTTCAGTTTTCAAAAAAGGAAACTACAGGGAAATTTTAGAGCTCTTTGTTATTTTCAGATCACTCCTAGGTCTATCCAAAATAGCCAGCAGTTGCCTCTTATCTAGGCTGACCATATGAAAAGGAGGTCAGGGCTCATGTAACTTTAACAGTTGTAGAGAAAATGGAATTTCAGCCAGTGTCATTTGTAGGCAATTAGTTCCTGGTGAAATTCCCTCTTCATCACAACAGTTAAAGTTGCAGGCACTATACTAGAGTGACCCTATACAAAAGAAGGCAGGGCCCCTGCAACTTTAACAGTTGTGATGAAGAGGGAATTTCACCAGGAACTAATTGCCTACAAATGACGCCGGCTGAAATTCCCTTTTCTCTACAACTGTTAAAGTTACATGAGCCCGGTCCTCCTTTTCATATGGTCAGCCTATCTTATCCATATCAAAGGTGGTGTTCAGCTCAGGAAAGTAATAGCTATGCAGGAGTTTTTAGAGCAGTGACTTCCAATAATGATTTTTATTCTTTACCAGGTAACACATAGCTGGAAAATGTCTGTTTAACAGTTCATTTAAAATATCTTAACTGAGCACAAACTATTATTGTCCTAATTGATGGCCATCCAGATTCTGTACTCAAACATTCTGCAGGAGTTCTGGATGGAAGAGAATAAAGTTGTCGGAAAAAGCGTTCTGCTCAATTTCCAGGACATCAATGGTGGTGTTGTCAAACCCCCAGATTTCAGCCCCATAAAGCATTTGCATTATGACTTTGCTGTTAATTTTTTTTAGGGCAGGTTCAATCAACTGTCCCCCCTTATTATAATAAAACTTCATTAATGCCCTATAGTTTTCTGTGCCTTCAGCACGTCTATATAAGAAAATGTAGAACAAGGGTAAAGGTGGAAGAGAAGACACACTGGATTACAACAGTGATGAATGAGATCCTTCCTTTACTGGTGTATTCTGCTCTCTCTCAGTCTCCCTTCTCCAGGCTTCCTCTCACTAGCATAACTGGGCCTCAACTTGCCTTCCCCTTTGCTTGTTTTAGCAGGGAGGTGCTAGTAAAAAAACTACAGGCTAAACCATGTCAGGAAGGACTAATTTGCACTAGCATTTTATCTTGGTGCAGTAACAACATGATGCACTTCCTTCCTAACCTGTTGTAATGATGCTATTTTCCTTTCAATATTCTGTTTTTTTACATTAATCAGTTTGTGTCTTTTTTTCTTTTCTTTTTTTGGTGATTGCTGTTTCCATTCAGTACTGAGTTTTGTATGTTCCACTCTAGCTAGAACTCTTACTAGTGAGAGTGGCTTCAAAGCTTTAGAATCTGTCTTACAACATATTTCCACACCTAATCCTTTGAGCTCAGGTGGGGGAAGGGATTTGCAGGCAGGATATACATGGCTGTCTTGCATTTCCATTCATTCAATGACCAGGGTGGTTGGTTGGCAATTTTACGGTAGGGTTTTTTCAATTCACGTTTGCACAGATGTGGATAATCAAACAACTTTTAACTTTAAAACTTGCATTCCTGCACATGCATTTGCCGGGTGGTTTAAAAAAAAAAAATTTGAACCAACATGACCTCCCCCTTCATGCTTGTGGTATGAGCATAAATGATAAGTACATGTGACCTTTTAAAATTCTCCTACTTCTCCCATAATTAGAACACAATGCATTGGTATATAGCACTTGATCACACTGTAAATAAGGTGGATATTGTGCTGCATTCATTAACATGTGAGTGCGGACTAGCAATTGCGTATGAAAAAAAAATACTGGCCCTGCGCACATTGAGCATTTAGCTTTAAAATACTGAATTACAGATCATTTCATAATAAAATACATTCTGGAAGACTTTCCTTTTATTCTTTAGGTGCTTCTATTGTCGGAGTAAATTGCCATTTTGATCCAGCTACTTGCCTCAAAACTGTGAAACTCATGAAGGAGGGTTTGGCAGCTGCTAAACTAAAAGCACATTTGATGTCACAACCACTTGCTTTTCATACTCCTGATTGTGGGAAACAGGGTTTCATTGATCTACCAGAATTTCCTTTTGGTAAGACTTGAATGTTTTTGTTCTTAGTAAATGTCAAGCTGAAACAAAAATAGCACAATACATCAAATACTATTAAAGCTGCATTCTTCTGTACAAGTACTGGGAATAAATCCCATTGCACTCAGTAGGACTTACTTCAGAGAAAGCATGCATACAGTTGGTCTGGAATGGAAACCATGTATTGCTTAAATTTTCAGATAAAAGTAACTCATGTTGGGTAACTTTAACCAAAATTACAACCTTTCCAAAGATAATAATTCTGTGAAGGATTTTGCAATTCAGTAGAATTCAAAAAAGTAATGCATTATGATTTAATGAGTGTTTCAGTAATTGCTTGTATAATGTAGGCTTCGCTCCCCCCAGTCCTAAATTACAATGGGACTTTTGTCTTCCTCTGAATTTTTTCCCTGTAGACTAAAGTGTAGAACTAAAGGCCAAATAATTTGATATTCAGTCGTGTGTAGTTTCTCCAACTTTTTATTTCTTTTACAAAGTGTACTCACAGAGACTGCAATTTAAACTGGAGGTATTGTGTGAAGACTCTTAACCCCTACTGTGATTTTTCTGCTAAAAAATAATTTCCCCACTCCACCACCTCAGCTGCTTTCCCCTGTACTGGCAGAAAAGGTCATTTTTAGCAGAACATCCATAGGATGGGGAAAGATTAAGAAGTTCCTCCTCGCTTTCCTTGTTAATGTATGTCCTCAATCACACATTCACATGTATTTGACAGACATGTATTTTTGGATCGTGAGCTTAGAGTTATAGTGCATCATGGGGAGGTTATCCCTTACATTTATAACAGGGGGGTATTATCTGTACATGGCAGAACAAGGCTTCGATCAAAAGAATATGTATTTTAATACAAAATATAGAGATGTTAATTAATATGTAAGTTCAGTACAAAATATGTATGAGGGGTATTTTTGCACAAGGCACCTGTGACAAGAGGGTTTAGAAACAGCATACCTTGGATCAGAAATAAACTTATTTACTACATTTAATCCCACAATTACTGTCTCCCAAAACAATTCACATCAATGCGGGCTGTGTCGTCAGGCTAAAATGACATAACACAGAAGGGAAGGAAGCTATAAACGGACATATAAAGGAAGAGAGATCAGATGTTGGATCACTAATAGAGCAAAGGACTAAAGGGGTTGCTTCTTTGAGGAATGATTGTGATCAGGAGGCTTCCATGGTCCCAGCCCACTGGGGTTGCTTGAGAAGGCACTGATGAGGAATTAGGGTTAAATGGAGTTCCACAATTGCTTGGAGCCTTCTACACTACAAGGCTCCATTAGATACGGGCTTTGAGAGGGACACAAAGCAGCACATTCCCACGAAGGAAACGGAAGGAAAATAATATCAGAGTCTTAGACAGGACACTCATGGAAGAGGGATAGGAGCAGGAAGCACAAGCTACCTAGCAGATAGTGAGCAAAACTCCAGGGAAAAGAAGAACTTTCACATACCTTTCTGAAACCTTGGGTTTATGGAGAGATTTTTCTTCCAGAACAAAAGGCTGGAGGAGTCTAGGTTAGACCCTTTTCATAGCATAGGGCTGGTGTGCAAAACTGAAAAGATTACCTAGGTTTCTAAACCCTCTTGTCACAGGAGCCTTGTGCAAAATTGAATAAGGTATATAGGCTGACTTTGGATGTCACAGGGGTTCTTTGTGCAAACTCTTGGTAGAAATTCCTAACCTTGACTCATGCTAATCACTGCTGATTGCTTTAATGGTAGAAACAGTACTTTCTTGCATTGTGCTTTAATTTTCCAAGACTCAGATTGGCTAATTAAAACAGTTGCATCTAAAATGGCTGGATGCAGAAGTACAGTTTAGGGTAAGATCTATCTGAAGTTCTCAAATCTCTCTAAGCCACTCCTAGTGAGGAAGAGGAAAGCAAACACATGTTGAGTCATCTTGTCCTGGTTTCTCAAACCTTTGCTTGATTCACCTTCCCCAGACAAAATGGGTTATTTTCTTTTTAGGATCAAGGTGCTAGGAACATATTTAAAATGGCGGAGAGGTCGAGCTGCTCGGTAATGACCCCTCCCCACACAGGTCTTTTCCTTTGGGATTGCAGCTTCTGTGGCTGAATTTTGTCAAAGAAAAAATACTGGGGACAAACTACACACAGAGTCACATGTTTTAGACCTTGACTGTCAGTGTGACAAAATGGATTGAGTGTTGGAACTGAAAATTGGAAACAGGGCTGGTAGACTGTGGGGATTCACCTCCTGGCCCCAGGCTGGTGCTTGTTCATGGCAACCATTTGAACTCCTTTCTGAACTGAAGGACTTGAAGTACCTGTGTTTTCTTGTCACAAAGTTTTCCTACTACCCTATATGTTTCTCTTAACTAAGATGGCCAAGGGTTTGGAAAAATAATTTTGAAAGTGTAGGTAAACCTAGGGATTGGAAGAGAATAAGAAAAAAGTGATGTAAAAAAATAAACAAGCTGGGATCACTTTGTAAAACAGGGAGCCTTACCAGAAGAGAAAGTCAGGTAAGGCTGACTTTGGGAACTATTTCTCCAAGAGTGACTCTTCAGATTGGCTCTACCTTCTGATACTTGGAAGAAGACTATTCCCAAAGGTAGATTGACATTTTGCTGCTGTCTGGGAACTGTTCAGAAACTAAAAAGTAGTGAATAAATGTATAATTAACCTGTTTTGTGGTGTCTAAAAGAAACAAATATGTTTCCCTTGGCTGGATGGGGATTGCTGGGGGTTGTAGAACTTTTTTTCTGTCTGAACATGCATCAGATTGCACCCTTATAAAATCTGTGCAAAATACTATTTAGGTAATAGTGAAGTTAAAGCAATTGCATATTATTACAGGTTTGGAGCCAAGAATTCTAACCAGATGGGATGTTCACAAATATGCACGAGAGGCCTATAACCTAGGGATCCGATATATTGGAGGGTGCTGTGGATTTGAACCATATCATACCAGAGCAATTGCTGAGGAGCTGGCCCCTGAAAGAGGGTTTTTACCACGTGCTTCTGAAAAGCATGGCAACTGGGGGAGCGATTTGAGCATGCATACCAAACCCTGGGTCAGAGCAAGGTAAATATATATTTTAACTCTCATGCTAAAATAGTCCACTAAACACATTTCCTGTAAGAAATTTGTTGTCTCAGATATCAAACTTCTTAGTAGTAGAAATCTGTGTTGTCATACAAAACCATACAGGCTAGCAGTTTTGGAGGGGGAAATGTATAATCCTAAAGAGCAATACAGGAGAAATGGTTGCAAGACCCTCCTCAACATATAAAGATAAATATTCTAATTAATTTAAATCTCCAGCTTACTGTAGACTATTCAACAGTTCTACATACCATTCAGATTTACTGACCATAGAAATGCTGCTCTCTCCACATTCTCTGTAAATAAACCTGAGGCAATCAAATTCAGTCAGAATATTGACTTCTTAATTCATATGGTGAGTGACTTCCTTGAGGAAGAACACTTATGTTCAAAATACCTTGGCAAATTTGGAAACTAATTTGATAATAAAACTGTTTTGCCTTCTATTCATACTACTGTGTGGTATTTCTCTCCTTCTGGTTGAATCTTAGCCACAGATAGAGATGTGAAGGTCTGGAAAAAACCCCGGAAAAATTAGGAACCCCCCCTGGAGTTCTTCAATTTTTTTTCCCGAAGCTTTTTTTTTTTGTTCTGAAAAATGGGAAAAAATGGACTATGGAATGTTTTATTTTTTTTAAAAAAAATACATAATCCATTTTTTCTTCATTTTAGCATGATGAATAAAATGTTTCAGTTAAGGTGTTCATATATTTACTTCTCCAATTAATTTCTAAAAATGTTTTATGGGAATGGATGCTTTATGTCTGCTTGACACTGTGGAGGACTAGCGGAAACATAAATAATTTCCTTTGTTACTAATATTGATGGTTTCTTCTGTTTGTTTGTTTTTAATTGTATTTTGCATTTAATTACATTTTATGTCCCTAAAGTAACAAAGTGACTTTCAATCTGTAAAAAGTGCTAATATTGCATTCCCCCCCCCCCCAATTTTCTGAAAATTTTCATTTTTTCCCAACCTCCCCCCCTCCCGGAAAAAAGCATTCCCCCCCAATGGCTTCAAAATTCCTGAAATTTTACATCTCTAGCCACAGGTCAACAGAAATGTTCCATATAGGTCTGAAATATAGTAAAGAAGCTTGTCAGGGGTCTTGAATTCTCACTTAAACATATTACAGATCATAGTATTGATTACCATTTAGGTTCAGGAATGTTTTTGTTTCAATTCTATATTGGGGCAATTGCTTTCAACTATAGATGAGATTTCTAGTAACATGCTGTCCATATCCCAGAAAGCCTAAAATCAAATATTCAAAATAGCCCTTTGCACTGTTAGAGTTAGAACTTGGATCCTTTTGGAGTATCTGTTTGATTAAGAATATTTTCAATAAGATGTGTCTTTTTTTATACCTAGGGCTAGGAAAGAGTACTGGGAGAACCTGAAGCCTGCTTCAGGCCGACCATATTGTCCCTCACTATCAAAGCCAGATGACTGGGGAGTGACCAAAGGAGATGCTGACTTGATGCAACAGAAAGAAGCAACAACTGAGCAACAGCTGACACAGCTCTTTGAGAAACAGAATTTGAAATCCAAAGTTGTCTAAATTATTAGCAATTTCATATGTCCTAAAGCAATGGTATTAGGATGCAATCCTATGCGTGTTTAGACAGAAAAAGTCCTGCAACTCCCAGAATTCCCCAGCCAGCAGGGTGGACTAGGAAGAGCTGAGACTTGTAAGTCCATTTTCTGTCTAAACATGCATAGGATTGTGCCCTTAATGTATAATTGATGAAGTGGGGGAAATTATACAGGAAGAATTTGTTAATCACAAGTTTAAACTTCAACAATGCAATATTTCCTTTATGAAAAGTACTCTTGATCATATGTGAGACTTCAGGAGTTTATGTATTAGAGGCATCCGTAATGCACATGTCAACATTTTTGTGTATTTCAGCATGCTTACAATATGACCAATTCGGAGAAAGTTAATCCTCCTCCAGTCCTATTGAAATAATTGGGAATCAAGCACGCATAAGTGTTAAATAGCCCAGTCCTAAGCACATTTTCTCAACATTTGCAAAACAATCTTATGGTTGTGGTGGGGAGAGGAGGTTTCATGGTTAAGTTTTCACCACTTCTTAAGCTCTGCTGGCAAACTGTGGCCAGGACAGGAGGGCGTGGGGGAGGACAGATTTTTAATTCCACCCCCTGCCATTGACATAATTGTTTGGGAGTATCAAGGAAATGAAAGGGCTTGAGATTCTGTGGATCCTCAGCTGTCCTGACACACCCTTAAAACGCCCCAGTTTGTCCCACACTGTCGCCATTCCATTGTTGGGCCATTTGTGCCCATGGAGTCTCCAGCAGTAGAAGTACCATCCCACAAGTGAGCCTCCCTCTCCACTGGCAGAGCAGCACTTATGGCTCCTCAGCTGGTCAATTGCCAGTTTCAGGACTCCAGCCTAAGTCACAATACATTCAATACTTCCTAGTGAAGTATTGTGTTTAGGACTGCAAACAAAATAGGACTTAGGTGCATTTTGAATTTTTCCCATTCTCTGAGATACATAGGTTTGATTTCCTCCCTCTCCTTCCTGTAGTCAAAGCACGTAAAGGTACAAGTGGTTCTTTTGGAAATAAATGTTATGCTCACATAATAATTTAAAACATATAATTTCACTACTACTATATAATTTTAGAATTTACTGGAAAATGGAAGGATATACTACTTCCAATAAGCAGAAAATTACTTTTCAAATACTTGTTAGTTGCATTCACAATGATTTCATCACTCAGTATGAGTGATCCATTCCAATATACTTCATTGGTGCATCTATCAAGTAGTTGAGATGATTTTCCCCAGATCTCTGCTCATATGATGAGGTCAGTGGGCTTTAAAACTGGAATTCTCCATTGCTGTGTGGAACCAAGGTCATATGTTAAAACATTAACAAGTTAAAATGCTCTGACGTGTAGCTAATACATGATTTATATCTAGTATATACTAAAAGAGATGCAACAGATATGACTCCAATGATACTCATAACTAACAGCATATTCTGTATTAATACCAATAAAAATATAAATTATCTTAACGACAGTTGCTTGAAAGAGTGAGTTTATGTTCAAAATGTGCAGTTAGGAAAATGCGGTAACAAAAAAGATATATTGCACAATATTTCAACATGGGTTAGGATCTATTTAGTGCCCTGAATATGTTCACCTTGCCACAGTATCGCTGAAGTATTGGATAATCGGCTCTGGATAGTACAATACAGAGAAAGACAATGTAAGAATGTCTTTGTAAAGTTAACGTCACTCTTGTAACTTTAAGGTATTGTGTGTGATTGAAAGTAGTCCCCTAATTATTAAAAGGTTGAGATTTAATATGTTTTGACTAAAACGAACATAATTTGTTTTATTTATGTGCCACACTTATATCATTCCTGGGAGTTAATTTCCAGAGGTGTTGCAATACTTGTCTTTTACAGCAAAAACAATGAAGTCATGTAGCACTTTAAAAACTAACAAAGATGCTTTCGTGGACTAGAGTCCACATCAGTAGACTAGGCTTAAAGATAACAATTAGTCAAAGGTAGCCTGCTCAGTGAGCTGAGCAGGGATTTGAATCCAAGCCTGCATAGTCCAAGTCTGACACATGAGCCACTACACTACACTGATTTATTTCATAGATAATGCTATCAATTTGGATTTTTGTTAGTCTTCTTTATCACCATATCCTATGCTATAGGCCTAACTTGAATCTAGATTTTTCCTAAGCTCCACCTCAGTTTTTGCTATATATTTTTTCTTTCTGGGTGTTCTCGAGTAACAAAACCTTTCAGACTCAAATATTTTCAGTCCATAATCCACTGAAAATTGAACATTGCTGTATATCATGGAAGCCAACTAGCAAGAGTTTCTGCAGGAGTTATTGAGTGAGCATTTGTTAGAATAGATAGCAGTTCCAGCCTATCAGAGGAATGTAAGGAGACTGGAAGCACAACCCCCATACAGAGGTCATGTGGGAGGAACCTTAGTGAGCTCAGCAGATTCTGTTTGACTTTTGAATAAAGGCTTATATCACAACAAGTAAGCCTCTGTCCTCTGTGGGATAAAAGAGCAGTAATAAAACAGCATTCATTGTAAACACAATTATTGTACAGGGCTCTAGGCTCCAATTTCTCCATAAGGAAGAGCAGACTGAGTGATGTCATATCACAATGACCTGGTTTGCATGTAAAAATTACCCATGAATTATTTAAATCATGGTCGGTCGAAAGTAAGTGTGCTGCCTGACTGCACCACTTCTGCTTTTTTCCACTTTGGTAAACAACCCAGCAACAGATTGTGTTCCGTGATGTCCAAACCGGGCACTCTAGATTATTAACGGAGCAGTAACCTAGAGTTTTAATGCAACAAAACAAACCATGGGTTAAAAGTCTGGGTTGTTTCTCCCTCAACAATCTAGAATTCTGGGTTCAGGTGTTACAGAGTTTTACCAAAGCAGAAGCAGTGAGCGGTTGGGAGACAGCATGCTTGCTCACTCTCATGTGGTCCCAATTACCAATGGTTTAAACAACCTATAGGTAGTTGATATTTGTGAACTGGGTAACTCAATTCTCAAACAGCCCTCTAGGTTGGGCAGAGGAGTCTTATATGGGTTCTATTCCAGTAATATGCACACATTGTAGGGAAGTATACTCTTAATATTATCTGATTTGAGAGTGTTTGGGCTGAGAAACGGAATAATAGTAATGATGATGCCACTCCTTCACTAACTTCTTTGACAATAATAAATTAAGTATATTAAATGAAAATAACTGCAGTAACATAGCCTGAAGTATTTGCTACTACAGTGCCTGTTAGAATAATGCTTTATTAACACTTCAAGTAAGCTTAACGGCACACACTGGAACTTACTTCTGAGTAGACATGCATAGGATTGTGCCATAAGCAACTGTGAAACTTCAGCTGAATCTAAATATGTAATTAGCAGTAAGCCAAATTAAACTTAAGACCCTTTTTAGCACCTGCATTCTAAGACATTAAATCTGTCCATAAGCTATGCACAATCATAAAATATAGTGTGACAGGTTTTATATGTAGTATTTTAAAAAAATAACCACCCATCTGTTTGCAATTTGTGGTACAATGCAACTCTTTCCCACCACTGGTTGTGATAGCATCATTAGAATGTATTGTTGTTACCACTGTGCCAGAGGTGTGCTGGGGATGTCTGTTGCTCAGTTCTTCACAAAAGAAAGTGGAATCCCAGTATACATCTTATTTCACAACAGGGCATTCCTGTTGCTATTCTGGGATATCAGACATAAGGTATAGAATGGGAAAAACGTAATTCAGCAGGAAAATCAAATTGTTATTTGATGATGAAGCCATTGAAGATGCAACGAATGGAAGTGAATTTGTAGATCTGCAGCCTTTGTTTTTTTCCCCTTCCTTCCCCAGAGATGTAGAGAGGAAACATGAGCTTAAGCAAAGGTTAATAGAAAATGGATGTGTTTTGTGTTAAGCGGAATCTGCACATGAGCAATGTGGCTTCTTTCTCTGTGTGTGGTATCAAGCAGTCATGTAGACAGGCATGTGGTGTTGTCACACATTAACAAGGCACATTAACAAGGCATTTTATTTATATTTAAATAAAAAATAAAATGATTTTTAGGCCACCTTTAAGGGTAGAACCCTTTAAAGGCAGTGTACAAGATAAAACAATACAAAACTATACAAAACAAATACAACAGAAAATGAACAAATATTCAGTAAAAATGCTACGAAAAATAGGTACAATCCCTATGCATGTTTAGACAGAAAAAAGGCCTACAGTTCCCAGCATGCCCTTGACAAAAAGGAGGAAATGTATCACCACAAAAGGACTCAGATTCGCATAAAACTTGCATATGTTAATATGTTTGTACAAATTTCAAAATAATTGCTATAAAATAGAAATACTATACCACTCACCCTAGTGGGTATTGGGGACCAGTGTACCTGCCTGCTGAGTTGTCCAGGAGTTAACTGTTGATAGACAACTTCAAGGCCCCTGGGCCTCCCTTCTTACGGTTCTGTATCTTTAAACCAGACACTAACTGGACAACACTTCAAACTGAGGACAACTTCAAATTGAGGACTGTGTTTTGACAGCCCTTAAAACAGATAAGGTTGCAATTTATACATCACCAAAAAGAGGAAATCCCTTCCCCCAAAATACGATAAAAGAGGACACAAAATTGCATACAGTTTGCATAGGCTAATTTTTATGGTAGAGATGCAAATTTAGAAATACAGTGCATCCAACCACAGCATGGAAGATTTTGATCAGGTGGCCTCCATGCCTGACTGCTTGGTTTGTTGTCCAGGTTCTAACTGTTGATTGACAACTTCAAGGTCCCTGGGCTCTTTCTTCTTATGGTTCTTTAACTTTAAACTGGATTTGGACTAGACAGCCCATCAAACAGAGGATACTTTCAAATAGAGGGCTGTAGGACATATGTAGTGTAGAACACATGGCCAGCCTGGTTAGGTAGAAAGAGATAAATCCAGTTTTGCATTTGCAAAACTACCATAAAGGTGAACCCGCATAACAGAATCTCACACTCTTTATTTAGTGTTTCAGCACTAATCTAAAAACATAGGAAGCGTCCCTAGAAAACATTTTTAGCTCGTTTTATATTTTCCCCTATATCAGAAGCACTACCGACCCCATGTAGTGAGGATCAACATGTACTATAAAAATGTAAAAGCACTGCCTCCTTGTGGCAATCCATATAAATACAAAACCAAAGAGGAAAACAACTAAGATTCTAGTGGCATTACGACATAAACTATTGCGGGCCTCGGTCTCAATGAGTAATGCTGTTTGAATACTGGGACAGTCTGGACTAGTCCTAATAGTACTTTACTTAGTTTCTTTTCCCGCTCAGAGCCAATGAGGGAACAGCATGCAAAGCCAGGGTTCTTTTTTCTCCAAGAAATTTCTTTAGCCCAAATATTAAGAATTCTCCTTTGAATGAGATTCCAGGTATGTTAATGAACAAACATCATAATAAAAGTTGCCCGAACTGTTCATGTAGACCTTATCCCCTAATACATAACTCAAAATAAAAGAAGAAAGTTCCTTGTTTGCGTTTTATGTTGTTCCATGTTGGTATGTGAACACGGAAAGACAGAGTACAGTTATACCAGGGCAATTTAATACAAACAAAACATACATTTTTCTTACAACTGTAATGTTATGCCCACCCTACTTCTCCAAGTGGTTAAAAGTTCTTGGATACAGTTCTTATGTGGCTTTGGCTTCCTTTGGAAGGAGGTCACTGAAGGCTTATGGTTTTTTTAAAAGTATTGTTATTATTTTATTAAATTAATCCATTGCTTCTGACCGCAAAAAGCAGTCTCGAAGCAACTGACACACACAATACAGAAATCCATGATTAATATAACTATGGATGGGGGGATTCAGTATAAATCATTATCAGCACAATAATACAAATAAAAATAATGTACTTGATGGAATATTGATATTTCTATGAATATGATTTCTTGTTCTTTATTTTCATTCTTTTTACAATTTGTTTTTGTTTTGTTAAATTCACAATAAAAAGAAAAAAGATGAATTAAAAAAACAGTTTGGCCATAGCTAATGTCCAAACGCCTGGGAAAATACATGGTGCTGAAAATATGACAATGTCGGTGCCAAACAAGATTCTTTGGGGAAGTAATCCATAAACACAGGGCTATCATAGAAAAGGCTTGTTCCTGAACTGACACCCCTCCTAACTTCTTTCAGCGGGGACACACAAAGAAGGACCTCTGAATCTGACATTAGGGACCAGATAAGTTCATATGGAGAGAGGCGATGCTTGAATAGACCACTGATGCTAGGCTATCCACATCCAGATAGGGTCGCTACTGGGTTACCAACTGAAGCTGGTAGAAGGCCACTTGAGCCTCCAATCACAATGATGGATCCAGTACCTCAAAGCTGTGCACCTGCTCCTTCAGGAGCGACACTACATCCAGAGCAGGTTGCACTTCACCCAACTGGACAGAAGAATCACCCACCAGCAGAGTTTCAGTCTTATCTGGATTGAGCTTCAGTTTATTGACTCTCATACAGTCCACTCCCAAGACCAGACACCAGTTCAGTTATCCACAACCACACCTGCCTGAGATGAAAAGGAAAAGAGTTGCGTGTCCTTAGCATATTGACGATAATGCACCCCAAAACTCTAGATGGCCCCACCCCACACAGTGGTTTCATGTAGATATTAAACATCATAAGGGATAGAATCAACCCCGCACAGGAGGATCTATGAAACCAAGCAATACCCCCCCCCCCCCCAAAGCACCACTCTCTGCAAATGACCATCCAGGTAGGAGCAGAATCACTGCAACAGTGCCTCCAACTCCCAACTCAGACAGCCACTTCAGAAGGATACCATGATCAATGCTATTGAACGCCACCATCAAGGAGTATCAACAGGGACATACTTCCCCTACCTCTCCCCTGACAAAGTAGTCCCAGAGCCAGGGCAGGATTTATTTACCCGAAGAGTGCAAAAGCTTTGTGAATATTTTTTGTTTATATATGACAGAAATATCTCAGAGAAGTGAGTCTTACAAAAGACTGGGGCTGCGTGATGACATCATCAATATGGCTGCCGTGCTATTACGTAGTTGCCACATTTAAACATGCATAACTTCTCACCCATTCATGCTACAGAGATGATTTTTTTCCTGAAATGTTTGAAATTTAATGACAAATACTTTTTGTAATTACATATTTTTGTTAACTCCATTAGTTTTTGAGACAATTTTATTTGAACGTATAAAATCAGTGTTCACATTGATTATGTGTGATGTTTAACCATGATTTACTCAAAAACTATATGACTTTTGAAAGAATACTCAAGAACAAAAAAGTTGAACTTTTAATGAGGATTAACAAAATGTATGATAACATGGGGTTTACCCCAACGCTTAGGGAATTATGAGTGATATCTCGTTATACATCCACTTTCTCAGGATTGTATGATTTTACAGTTTATCATACAGGGCTTTCATTTCAAAAGTATCCACCCTAAATATCTCTCGATCTGATGCACAGATCATTTTGAACATGTTTAACTGTGATTTTTACAGTTGAACATGTTCAAAAGTTCTTTACAAAATTTCAAACAGGACGAGTATGATGATATATAAAATAAACTATTTATTAGGATGAATTGTTTTTAACAAATGTTTTTTAAAATCTTCAGCAAAAAATACAATTTACAAAATAAAAACTGTGTTCTGTGAGAAGGGTTAACAAATAAATTTCATTGGATGTCCTCTTCACTTTCATTGGAACTGCTATCATCACTGTCGAAATCACTTTCCTGATCTTCTTTTTCACTGTCCTCTTCTGTGGCCATTTCAAGATTTTCTGGGAGCGTTGGACCATCGTACCATTTTATGTGGTACCTGCCATTTTCCCAATACCAGCCGTGTTCAGTAGGATCAAGCCCATTGTCAGGTTTTCTACAATCTGCTCGTTTCCACAGCCATGACACTGAATTGCTTCTTTTAATCTTTTGGATCAATGCAGGTTTAGATGAAGGCAGCATTGTTGCGTCAATCCCTTAAACTTTGGAGACTGGATCTTAGATATTGTTTTCTTCATAAATAGACTTACTTCACTCACAGAGGAGTATTTTGTAAGACTCACTTTTCTGAGACACTTCTGTCAAATATAAACAAAAATATTCACTAAGCTTTTGTACTCGCTGGGGTAAATAAATCCTGCCTGGCTCTGGGACTACAGGACATCATATAGGACAACCAAGCCAGTCACAGTACTAAAACCAGGCCTGAAACCCAACTGAAATGGAACTAACAAAATCCATCTCATCCAAGAGTGCCTGGATCTGGTCTGCCACCACCCACTCAAAGATTTTGCTCAGGAAAGGAATCTGCAAAACCACCCTATAATTGTTCAGATTTTCCAGATCTATGGAGGGCTTCTTAAGAAATGGTCTTAAGGAAATCTTTGAATATTTACAAATGAAGAGGTTGAACATAACTGAAGGCACAGTCTAAACATTCTGTCAAAGTCCGCTACTTCCACATCAGATCTCCAGAGACAGGTCATCAAGCACCCCAAAATGTGAACCTCTCTCTCTCTCCCTCTCCCTCTCCCTCTCTCCCTTTCCTACTCTTACTCTAAATTGAGTTTCTATCATTTCTCTTCACACAGAAACCTAGGTCACATCATCCTTGGCCAGGAGTGGAGAGCGAAAGGCATGCAGTCTTTCAGGTATTTCCTAACCATTTAGAAGATTTAAGGAAGATAATCTAAGAATTCTCTTCCATGGAGATAGGTTACCTGAATATCCTGAGCTCTTGACACACCTTTGTCAAGTCCAAGATCCTGGCCAGATATTGATTTAGGCAAATTACAATGAAAGTCCTATTCACAGAAATCTGACAGCAAAACCTCAGAAGTAGGTTACACTAAGTAGGTTACACTAAGTTCAAGTTTACTTCCTAGTAAAAATAAATAAATAAATTCAGGATTGCAGATATAATGTTGTATGACCGTAATAACTATTTGATTTGATTTGATATAATGTTGTATACATGGTATAATTGTAATCTTTAAAACCCAGTGATGTCTGTACATGAAAATTGTCTTGTTGGAGTCAGACTTTATTCCCTTGATTTTATGTAGTTCTTTATGCTGTATAAGGCCTCCTCCACACGAGACGTTTAATGAGCCTTGAAGGCTCATTAAAAAATTTACCTCCACAAGCACGGAGCGCAAAACGGGCGTACAGGCGCGTTATCTCCCCGATAATGCGCATTTTCGAACGCGCGTTAAATAGCGACTTTTATTTTGCTCCGGCCGTTAAAGCGCATTTTCGCGGTGTGAACAAGCGATTACGCGCATTAACTGCTTGTAAAGCGCTTTTTGGACATGAATTAATGCGCTTCGCCGCCTCTCGCCGCCTCCGGTGCAGAGGGATTAGGAGTAAAAGCGCCTCCGCAATAATGCGCATAATCGCGGAACCGGGCGCAAAAGCGCATCCTTGTGGAGGGGGCCCAAGAAGTACAAAAGAGGATGCAATTGCTGCTACATAAGGATTATTGTCTCATGTGTTGGTGCACCTGAATTTTAGCAAATCAATGCATCCAGTTGGGAAATAAACAAACAACTTCAGCAATTAAGAGAAAGGGTGTGTTGCTGTTCACAATGATGCAATTCTAATAATTTTGATGGATTACTAATCCCAGAATAAATCTGAGAGATCTGCCTTACACATTATTTGGTAAATTAGGTATGCCTAGGTCTTGTTAACATACCAGGCTAATAAGATACTATTTCAAGCATTTGCTATTTTAAAATAAACCTAGCTATTTGTAATATACATACATTCTTGTGAATGTAATATGTACATAATATGAACATAAAATATAGGTTTGTTGAAACACAGTCTGCCGTGCGTCACCTACATCCATACCATGAAAATATTTTCCGACTTTGAAATTATGATAGTTATTATTTATAAAGCACCTCAAGAACTAGGTACTGTACACTGATGGAATTAAAAAGAATAAACCCTACTCACTGTCTCATAATAAAAGAAGAAAAATGTAAGAGCGTAATGGAAATAGAAAGGATGTACAAGTAGAGAGAAAGGAGAAGGAGATTCAGATATTAGAGGTCAAAGACTTGGGAGAAGAAAATATATATTTTCAATTCTGTTTTCAATGACTGCAGGGAGGAAGGTACAATAGTTGGGAAGCTGCAAATTCCAGAGAGAACAGGCAGCAAGAAAGATAGAAAATAGAAGAACTAACTCAAGGTTTAGCCAAGCGGAAAGCACTGGTAGAACAAGGACAGCAAGAAGTTATTCAAAGGATTATGGGCTTTAAGGAGTATTTCAGGAGAATGCATGTTGGGGAAAATTAAGATAAATTCTAAATTGGCTTTCAGATTTTATTTTCAGAAATAGCAATAAGTATTTTTCAACTGAGATACCGGGGCGAAAAGGATTTCAAGATTTCCCTTATGTGTTTGTGTGTGTGTGTGTGTGTGTATATATATATATATATATATGAGAACAGTCACTACATATACTGAAACTATAATTAAAACCAAAACATTAAAACCTGAACAAGAAATAGCCATAACTTCACTAATGTACTAACAGTGGCAGCTCTCTGATCTATCCAACATTAAACCTGGCAGCTGCCCTCTCCTGCAGTAGGATCACTTTTCTTTACATGATCCAGTTAAGTCCTTTTCATTCTCTGACCTGCTTTCTCCATTTAATAGAGTTTCATGTTCATCTCTACAGAAGATAATTATAATTGTTGGGAATTATGTGTAGGCGTTTGCTACATACCATTCAGAATGAATCAAAACTGTGCCTCTGGCCATTATCCAGGCACTGAAAGGGTTTAGATCCAGTTTTAAATCTGATTCTGAAGTTCCATTATCCAGGCATTGAAAAGGGTTAGATCCAGTTTTAAATCTGATTCTGAAGTTAATATCTTGTTTTGTTATTATTTTGTATTCTATAGTGTTAATAATTACCATTCTGTAGTGAGGAAAATGTATCAAATTTATAGAATGAAATAACCTGGGGGAAAGGATCCTTAAAAAAATAACTTGTAACAAATACTTAGTTCTACTATGAGCAGGATTGTCAATGGATCTTTAATTAAAGTGGCATCACAGTATATTAAATATTTATGTCCATTCTCTTTGTATCACTATAGCACAGATTCATATAATTTAGTAGAACATGTACAACAGTCCATAGATCCAGGGTGTTCTCAATTATTATTATTATTATTATTATTATTATTATTATTATTAAAAAATTGGCAAATGTATTTGAAAGCATAACAAAGGCTTTTTGTGCGATTGCACAGCAGAGCCAAACAGCTCTTGAAGCAAAGTTTGTTGACAAGAACACCAAATGCAATTCTTCCATAAAACAAACTGTTCTTCTGTATAACAGATACATTTTTTTCACAGAATGTAAGGAAGGCAAGGTGTTGTGTAGCAATAGAAGGAAATGTATGCTGCTATAGCTCCCTGCTTCCGTGACAATTCTGTACTCATGTTAACTCAGTCCAATGCTACAGTTCTATTTTCAGTACTTTTCTTCATAAACTAAAAGTAAATATGCAGATAGTAGCTGAACCAGACACATTGGAGATGTTTCCAGACAGAGGCACTTCCAAATGATACAGTTCACCTTATCCATGTAGTTAGGGGTGTATATATTTTGTAAAATCCATTCCATCTGTGTTTTCTGGATTGTCAGGTGCTTTTGTTCTATCACCTGCTCATTGACTGAATTAGATTTTTTCCAATTTCCTGAATTTGTGCAAATTCACACTTACACAAATTTGCACTTACGGGAATGTGCAAATAACCCCCCCCATGTGCAAATCCTTCCCAAAATGAGCAAATCCCTGCAAAATGCTCATCGCATTGCTGTGGTGCATTTTCAGCCAGTTTTCTTTTATTTCACATATTTTTCTGTGACTAAATTTGCGTAAAATTCTGGAAAGTAAAAAAAAGAAAGAAGAATATTCAGAAGTTCACAGAATCCTTGCAGCTTGGTAAAAGCTGGTCCTCTACGAAATCCATGGGTCAGGCTCATAGAAATTCAAACGCATTTGATTCCGTTGCAGAATTTTCTGACATCCCTACTTGGAGTCCACATGCTAATAGTTGCTAGTCCAAATAAACTAGTGGGAGTGGCTCAGAAATGGCTGCACTTCAACTGTGTCAGCAGCAAATGTGGCTTTGAAATCCTATTCTACACTGTATATCACCTTCCCCACCACCACTTCCTCTTTGTTGCAAAACACACAGGTTGGAATCCAAAGCCAGCTGAATTTGATGGTCCCAATTACTTTAATGTTTGTAGATTGTACCTCTTATAAGGATAAACTTGGAAGGTATCTCTGTCCAGTTTTCACCAACTCCCTGGTCTTCTTAAGTTCTCTGCTCTACAGCCCACTCCTTTCAGGAGGGATTCCCAGCTTCAGGATCAGTGGGGTAGTGATACATTTTGAAGTGCATGCACTCATCATGACAGTCCCTATAGTCAAGCCCCAAGGAGAGTCCAAGAATTAGGCAACTGTATTGAACCATATCAATAAAGCAGTTCTAGCAGTTTTCATCTCTACCAGGAGATTCAAGACCAAGTCACCCCAAAATACTGTCCACTACATCAATGATAGTTCATCGCTTTATATTGTTGCTGGGAAAATCCTTTTCCCCTCTAGCTATTATGAGGATTACAGGTAAGCTCAGAGGGAACTGGGAAGTCTGAGGAGGGTGGGGGTGGCAGATGAGGTCAGTATCCCTGCTAATAAAATAAAAGTGCAGGCATTGCATCCCTGTGAGCCCTAGCTCCACTACACCACAGCGCAGGATAGTTTTGGAGGGGGGCTTCTAGGGGAGGAAGAGGTGGAAAACTACCTTCTAGTCACCGCCTTTCACCAGCACATCTCTGAATCCAAACCCCAAACATAGCTCCTCTTGAGGCAGAGCTTTTTACTTTCTTTAACAGCACAATTCTATATATGCCTAAGCTTCATTTACTTTGATGAGGCTTACCCCCAAATAACTATATCTATTTACCTGGGAGTAAGTCCCATTGGAGATATTCCTGAGTAGACACACATAGGATTGCACCGTAAATCATTATGGGTTGGATCCAATGCCATGACCACCACTGGAATAGAAACTGCTGGTGAAATGGATTTCCCCTTTCCCTGCACCCCCCCACCAGCTCCAGAGGTTTGGGGGACTCTCCATAGCAGATCTGAGGTGTGCAGGGGGCTGCAGGGGGAAGGAGAGGAAAGGGGATTCCTGCTACGTGGGCAAAAGTCCACTCACATAATGTTGGATTTGACCATATAAAAGGAATTCTAGAAAAGTTATAGTTGGAAGGGACTGTTAATATGCATAATATAAATAATGCACCGTACAATAATAATTTTGGCAGACTAAAAAGGAAGCATCACTCAGTGAATTTAATATTTTATTCAATTTGCACTGTTCAATGAAAAAATTCATAAAATCATTGTGCTGCTTCTGGTGCTCCAGAAAACAGCTCTTTTCCAGGAAGCATTCCAGCCACCGTTTTTATTGGTATTCTGTTTAAATTGAAGAATTTTAATATGATGTTTTAATCTTGTTATCTATTTACTGTTTTATTTCTATGTTCACCGCTCCAGAATCTATTCTAGATATGGAGCAGTATCTATTTATAGAAGATATACTACAATTAAGAAATGGTAACAATAAAATCTGCCAAATTTTTGAATGCACTCATTACATTCCTGAAAAGAGTATTGTAAACAAATAATAGCTCCTTTAGGTGACAAACTGATATAAAGAGTTCCCTAAGTCAAAAGGCAAGAAGTCACCAAACAGGAATGTATGACAAATGATGTATCATTTGTATACTGCCTCTTATAAAAAAGAATGCAAAATTATGACACAGCCCTTAGAATCAAAACTTTGGCAAAACAAGGTGTGGAACTAGATTTATAAAGGAAAAAAGAGTAAATTGGCTTACTAAAGATAAATAATTCACAACACTAAATATTTTAGGGTATAAAAATGCAGAAGCAGAACAACATTAAAAGGCTGACATGCCTCACATATATGACATAGTATACTAAGATATAATATGCAATTTCTTCATTATTTCTTCATGATAGATTATGTCCTTGATCCTTATGTATTATCAAACAAGGACACCACTAAAATGATATGTTTTTATGCAAATATCACATGTGAGATTTAATAAACCATGAATAAAACAATGGCCTACAATTAGCATGGTCTCAGTTTTGATTTTTAGGACAGATTTTTTATATTCATGTTCTTCTGCAACAGAAAAGTTGATCACAAAACAAAATATTTTAGGCAACTAATAACACAAAGCCACGGGGATCCTACATAACACAGAGCAACATGTAAATGTTATGTGAAATAAAATGTACCTGCAATGAGGAATACAATGTGAATTTTAAACATATATGTGATAAGATATGTATACCTAGGCAAAGGTACAGGTAAACATGTTTGTAGATCTTATGAACTCTATTTGAAAGTACAGAATTAAAGATACATTGGCGTTTAGTCCTGTGAAGGTCCTTAGACAAGCCTAACGGGCAGGTGACATTTTTGTCAAGGAAAAGGAAATTTAGCAAATATCAAAGGTGCAATCCTATGCATGTTGAGAAAGAAAAAAAGTCCTGTGACTCCCAGCATTCCTCAACCAGCCCTGCTTTTTTGCCAGTGACTTTTTTCTCTCTAAAAATGCATAGGATTGCACCCTAACTAATGTTACATGGAAACCCTTAACTAGTATTATATATGTGTGTGTATATATGGAGGTGGCATGGTAGATTAATACATTTGTCTGGTTCTTTGCAGGTCGAAATTTTCGATCAAGCTATAGCTGATGCATATTTGAAGAAGTGACCATATAAAAAAAATCTCAACTGGGTGTTTTACAGATCAAATAGCTATATTGCTATTTCTACCTCAAACTCATTGGGAAAGTCTTGCTCTGAGCTGAAAATGACACTGTCACTGATGGTGCTATAACAGTGATGAGCCAGAGGAATAGTCTATAAATCATGTGAAATATGTAAACATGTAAATTTAAATATTACATCTCTATCCTACATATTTTAAAATAAAACCCAGACACTATAGTGTTAAAATATGCTAAGATAATATGTACTATTATACTTATTAGATATTTCCCTTAATAAATATTTTTTTGCTAGGAAAAAGCTTTGCAGATTGATTGTGCTTATAGCAAAATCAATGTGACTGTAACTTCTATTAACATGTTATTCATGGTATAGGAGAAGGCAGGTTAGCTGGCTGGCTGGCAGGAATACCTGAAGGAAACAGTATATGCTCTAGTTAGTAGCTAGTAAACCACATTGTACATACTAGATTCCAAAACTGGTGGTGACGCTGATGACATGGACCGACCTTCAGGTTAAATAACTGTGAGTACTTATGATGTAAGCATCAGTTATGGATGGCATTCTTATGAAAATGCTTAACAAAGAATCCATTCATCTATTTCACAAATATACCTTGCTTTACAGTGAATTCAGCAGTTTAGTCCAAATGTTACCACCCCGTAGCTATTGGTTGGTTTATGAAGCAAGTGGGAGACAATTGTATTTTGGTATCCTCCTGCAATTCAAGGAAAATGTATACCAAAATAATTGGTGGAGAGGGGCAGTTGAAGTCTTGAATTACTGTATATGCAGTCCATGCTGTCACACAGTTCTTTTGAGATTAAACTACCGTAATATGTCGAGAGTGGGGCTGCTTTTGAAGATGATTTGGAAACTGCAGTTAGTGAAGAACATGACTGCTAGATTACATACTGGGATCAGCCATTATGGATATATTACACCAATACTTTGTCAATTGAACAGATGCATTACTGAACACAATTCAAAGTTTGACATTTAAAGCATCTCACAAGGTATTTGAAGCACTGCCTATCAACAAATATGCCAGCCTAACTGTTATTGTCTTCAACAGATATCCTTCTATGGATGTCCCCCATCATACAAAATCCAGTAGTTAGCTATAGTGCCTGCGAAAGCCTTTAATGGTACTCTCTTTACAGAATGCTCTCCCCAGGGAGGGTCACCTGGCACCAACATTGATGTTGATTTGGCAGCAGCCAAATATCTTTCTATTTTCCTAGGCTTAAAAAAATGATTATTATTATCATTATTATTTTAATAGACTGTATTTACTAGGTTGCTGTCTTAGATCTGTTTATGTTAATATAGTTTGTATATTTTCATCATTTTAATTGTATTATATTTTTGCTTTATAAATCACCCAAGGATCTTGGTTGAATGGTATAATAAAATTATCTATTTATTTCCCATGAACAAATATCTAAAATAACAAGAGGGAGGTTCTTACTATGTTAAATAGTCTGTCTGCTGTTAATTAGATAAGATACTGTCTTTCAATACAACTTTTACTTCTCCACAAAGGCCTTCTCCAAAGTTGCAAGTATTTTCTAGTGTATTTCCATTGTGACATGTGATGGGAAGCAAAATGGCAAGATATTCATAATAAAAGTGATTTTCCCAACTATAAAGAATTCTTGTGAAGGATGAAGGCTGGAAGATCCATCTGAAATAGCACTGAAAAGGTTAGTTACTTCTTTTAGAGAGTTTATGGGGAAATGCTCTGGATGAGAAAATGACTGGAAATTCCTACCTACTTGAGAAGCAGGTTTGTCTGGGAAGCAAATTTACCTGGTTGGAAAGAGACAGACAGACATGGGTGTGTGCCAGAAAGACAGAGAAAATAAACTGCTGGCATGCAGCCCTGGCCAAATTACTTCTAAGGAAATGCAGCCCTCAAGAGGAATAGGGTTCTCCACTCCTAGGAGCGGATCAAGATTTTATGCTGCATCAACTGCGCTGGCAGGAGTGGACTGCCCCACCCGTTCCTTCCCATGGCAGCATGTTCAGCCTCCTGAAAATGCTACACAGAGAATCAGGAGACGCTGCTGAAAGGGGTGAGCTGTGGTATGTGTGTATGTCAAGGGGGAGTGGGATCCCCAAAAATCAGGTAGAAGGAAGTTTTGCAAGCAGAGCCCTTCTTCTCACAGACTACTTCCTCTCACAGATCCTGGATCCAATCCCTACTCTGGAGTGGTACATAAATGTTTTCATAGTCAACACTGGTTAGTCTTTTCTTATATGAATAAGCTATATTTCCATTTTAAAAGAAATGTACCAAGCAGCTATTATATAAGATTGATCTCTTGTATGGTTTGTGGCTTCTTCCTCAGTTCCTTATTTATTGTTTTGGGGTTTAGCTTCCCGTTGTGGTCATGTAAATATATTATTTGGTTTTCTTTTCTTTCTGGAATTATACCTCTAGTGTATTAAAATTATGTATTATGGCATTAGTTCATTATCTAGACTATCAATGGAGCCTCACACTTACAAAGGCTTTTATTATTTTCTTCTATATGGCAAATATTGCTCCACACAAGTATTGGCAGTGAGTAAAGCTGGTGTATGTATGAAATATTTCTCTTCTCATAAAAGAGAACACAGGAGATTCATTGGTCTGGGAGGCTCCATGCCATGGCATTAGGACAGGGGTAAAGCATCCACTGGCCCTCGGCCCAATTTTTTTTTTGCAGCCTCTGGCCTAATTCTTTTAAACGATCTGCAAGCAATCATATCAGACCTCTGGCAAGACGGAGAAAGAAAGACGGAGTGTTAGAAAAAGAGAGAAATGGAAAAGAGAGAGCGGTAGAGAGAGAAGGGAGAGAGAGAGAGAGAGAGAGAGAGAAGGTGGTCCCACTCACATTTGATTCTTGCCCTGCCCACCACTGGCATGTGACTCATGACAGATTACTCCTGAGGAAATGTGGTTCTTGACAGAAAGAAGTTTCCCCACTTAACATTAAAATATAACCTGCTATTACCTGACTCTAAATTGATGAAAATCTCCTAATTATCCAGACTCACTATGTTGCTTTATGACAGTGTAATACTTGGGACTGATTATCATTTGACATGTGAAGTTGCATAGGTGAATACATCTAAATATATAAAAAGTAAAGAATTTGACCTCAGAATAGCCCTGTATCTTTGAATCTTTTTAAAATTGTTTCTAAACCCTCTGGGATAACTCCAACATACACACATACACACACACACACAAACTATAGGTAGGTCATTGCTGTGTAATACAAGATTTGTTTATAATTGGCAGCTGCTTTAACCATAAATGGATGGCTGGATAACCATAGCATCTCATGAACCAAATATGGGTTCATTTGAATTGCATATGCTGCAGGGCAAGACTGTCTCTAAAATATCTCAATTAATACTTAAAACTCATGCTATAGATGAGGAACTATGCATGCTGAGTTGCCAAGATATCTGCTTATAAACTAGTATAGAGTCAATCTATGTTGTAACACTACATTATTATGTGTTATTTTAATTACTTCAATCAGTAACCCTCTGGTTTATCTGTTGCTTCTTGGGGTCTTGAGTTTTACAGCCCTGAATCAAGCAACATTTGCATTGTGGCAGAATTTTTAAACTGCCAGTTTATGGATGTGCTAAATAATGGGCTCTAGGGCAATCTTTCCAAAACGTAGGTTCCCTGATGTAGGACTACAACAACTGTGGGTGACGTGCACCAGAAGTAGAAGCAAATAAAACCCAATTATATCAGGGCTACTCATAGCTGAAATTTATTTTTTTTATCTTGAGATTGTTATATATTATTCTGATTTCTGAGAAGTCATTGTGTTTGTTTTGCCATTACTGGCCTGAATTAGTAAACCTGTGCACAAAAAAGCGTCTCCAACTGTGTAGTTCACAGCAGAGATATAAAAACAATAGCTTCACATATGCATATGTTCTCTTAAAACTAAGAATGGAAAAGGTAACAAGTGAATCTATTCACAATGCCCATAGGGAGGGGAAAAGGAAAAATAGAACAATGCCAACAGGAGACGGTGGGCATTAACCCCTCTATTGATACTAAATGTACTAAGAAAATGGAAAATGGAAAGATTAATGTGTGTGTGTGTGAGCATATCAGAATCTACAGGTAGCTGTGGTATTACTGAAAATGTAGAAATTTGCTTTGGAGAACCTGTAAAAGAAAAGAGGTCCTGTTCCCATATGAGGAATCAGAACCCTATAATGAAAGAGTGATCAAGGGTTAAATGTGTGGGTCTGGAGAGCAGCTGGCACAGGCCATTGGGATCCAACTGTAACTTTGTTTTGCTTTGTTTCCTTCCAATGGTCTGTTTAGTTCAGCCACCTGCTCCCCAAGTCTGACCTCTCTTCATCCCCTCTGCTATGCTTATCCTCCAAAATTTCTCCAAAAAGTAAAATAAAATGTATATAAGCAATTAATATATCCATAAAATAGGTTTTATTGTGGCAATAAGCAAGCCAAATTCCATTCATCAGTATGCAGTTTCTAAAATGGAAGAAACTCTTCCTCCTAATCTCAGATGTGCAGATACTTAAATAGTGGTGAAGGAATGCATTCTGCACATCTTCAGAGACAGTCTTTGCTTCTTATTTTTTTAAAAAATAAGTCCTTATTTCAGGACTAAGCCAAAGATAGGCATTTCGGTGCGATTACTTTTTGACTCCTAAATCAGCTGCCTGTTTAGTTGCCTAATGAAAAGGTAGAGGCTGGGCTATATCCTGGCCTTGAAAATAAGTTTCTAAATGTTGGCTCAAAATTAAGTCTAACTTCCAAGGGGATCCAATATATAATTTCTGACCACCCTACTAGCAAACTGATGTATAAGATATACTCATTTGTGTGGTTGCACACATCTCCCTCTCAAAAAAATTGGATGCAAGATGCTCTGAGGACTTATTTGAAAAGCAGGATATAGAGTTTGAAAAAAAATATACCACCTTCACCCGCAATCAACACCCAGGACAGTTTTCTAAATTGAAATGCGAAGTGATGTTTGCCAGCCAAATAGATGCAGGTTGACAGGAAAACTCTAGGTCTACCAGATTTATCCACCTCCCCCCGCTCCCGCCCAGTAACCGTCAACACCAGTTCATATTGTTTTCCATAGGCACGACGGTGACTGTGGGAAGGGATTAGGTTCAGAGGACGGCGCGCGGCGCTGAGGTATTTTTGTTTGGGTGTGTGTCATCCGATGCACATCCCTCAGCAACGGGAAGGGAGGAGGCTAGCTGAGCCTGACGTGCGCTGCTTGCGTGGCTTGAATAGGAACATTGTTTGAGGGAGCGAGATGATGAAGGCGCTCCTGGCAAGTCAGCAGGGAGAAACTGGGGAAAGAAGGTAGTCTGGTCGGGCCGGAGAGGCGAGGAGGCGGAGTGAAAAGGGCTCCCTGCCCCCATCTCTCCCTCTCCGTCACTCACTCACTCACCCAGCCGGGCGGGCGGGCGCCGAAAGGAGGAGCCGCAGTCTGGCAGTGGAGGCTCCGCGCTGTGAGACGGGAGGAGGCGGGGCGGGCTGTGTGAGTGGCCGGAACGCGGCTGCCTCGTCGTCGTCTTCGTCGCCGCCGCGGCTTGTAAACAGATCCGGGGCCTCCACGTGACCGCCTCAAGTACCTGTGCGAGGCACTGTATTGACTCGTATTGTCCCCGGCAGGCAGCAGGAGGAGCCGCCGCCGCTTAGCTCATGACAACAAAGCAGAGAGGGAGAGGGAGAAGACCGCGCCGCAGAGCGCTGAGGCGGCAGCCGGTGTAGCGACTGACGCTTCGCTCGCGCAATAGCCTATCCCCTCATCCCTTCCCATCGCATCCTATCCAGCCCCTCCAGTAGCGCATCCTTCTCTTTCCCTCCCCCTCTGTTGCCCGCCCGCCCGCCGCTAAAATGGCTGATGTTGGGCAGTGACTGAGTGCCCCCGGGCAAGGCGGCTGCGAGTGGGGAGGAGCCCCCCCGGTCCGGCGCGGCGGTCGTGACTGAGGGAAGGACGGCAGCGGCGGCGACCACTATGAGCACCTTCGCCTTGGAAGAGACGCTGGAGGCGGACTGGGTGGCCGTGAGGCCTCACGCCTTCCATGAGCGGGAGAAGCACAAGTTCGTCTTCATCGTAGCCTGGAATGAGATCGAGGGCAAGTTCGCCATCACCTGCCACAACCGGACGGCGCAGAGGCAGCGCAGCGGCTCCCGGGAGCTCCGACGCCGTGGCGGCAGCAGTAGCTGCAGTCCCGGGGGAGCTGAACAGCGAGCCGTCTCCACCTCCACCAAGGCGGCCGGGAGCCCCACCATTCGCAGGAGCCCGGCCTGGAGCGCCTCCGAGCCTGGCCAACCCAGGAGCTCGCCGGTGTCGCCTGCCCGGGCCGAGTCGCTACCGAGGAGCCCCGGCGGCCGAGTGGCTGAGGCGCCGCAGAGGAGCCCAGCCAGGGCGAGGAGCAGTAAGGCCCGGAGGCCTCCGCCTGCTCCGAAGGCGCCTCTCAGCCCCGCGGCCTGTGCGGCTGAGGAGATCGAGGTGCTCGAGTTGGGGAAAGACGAGCCTGCGGGAGGCGCCGCTTTTCTCCTGCCGTCTCCGCTCGTTGAGCCTCAAGCCCTCGAGCCGCCCTCTGTGGCCTCTTCGGAGCCAGAGTCTTCGTCTGGGGAAGAATGCAGCTGGGCCGGCCTCTTCTCCTTCCAGGACCTGCGGGCCGTGCATCAGCAGCTGTGCTCGGTGAATTCCGAGCTGGAGCCGTGCTTGCCAGTCCTCCCCGAGGAGCCGTCGGGTATGTGGACGGTATTATTCGGGGCTCCGGAGCTATCTGAGCAAGAGATGGACGCTCTGTGCTACCAGCTGCAGGTTTACCTGGGCCACTGCCTCGACACTTGCGGGTGGAAGATCCTCTCCCAGGTGCTCTTCACCGAAACGGACGACCCGGAGGAGTATTACGAGAGTCTGAGCGAGCTGCGGCAGAAGGGCTACGAGGAAGTGTTGCAGCGAGCCCGCAAGCGCATCCAGGAGGTAAGGGAGGCCCCCAATGCAGATAAAAGAAAAACCCTTCACCGTGCTGGTAGTCGTGGTCACTTCAGCACTAATACCCCGATCCCGTGCATGCTTACTTGGAAGTAAGTTCTAGTGAGTTCAATGTGACTTACTCTCAAGATAAGTTTTCATAGGATTTAAGCTTCAGTTATTCCTTTCTTTCTGACCTGGCTATATTTTCTCAAGTAAAATATTTCTCTTTAGAGGAAATAAAACTTTGGAGTTGTGCGGCCTGATGCATTATTTTTAATCAGAAGTGTTTCCAAGTAAACTTGGGAGGGATTTATCTTTCTGGGTCCAGGGCTCTTTTGAATACCAGTATTTCCAAACTTACCACTATTGAGGCTTTTTAAGGAGGAACAGCATGTTTCTGTTTTAATTAGAAGTATCAGTGCAAAAGAAAATTGACTGGATTTGGTCAAGTTTGAACTTACACTGGGTATGTTTGCTAAGTGTGCTGCTGGGCACTGTTCGTAATAGTAGGAAGTGGACTGTATTAAAATTACCGAAAGCTGATTCTGACATCAAAAGAGACACAGACCAGTATCCTTCCTCTACCAGATAGGCTCTTTGTTTATAGTTGGTGGCAGATACAGCAAATGAAGAACATTTAGGCAGGAGTATCGGTGTCACAGGCATCTGTTTGCAATAGAAACAGGATTCTTTTAGACATTTCTTTCTATTTAACATGAAATCCTATCCTCTCTGAAGTTAATGCAAATAGTGATTGGTGTGAAGTAGGGTGTTCCAGCATTGTCAGTTTTGGAGCTGAGAACCAATATTATATCCAAACCATTTAGATTCAGAGTGTTCGTTTATTTGATACCTTTATCTGTGTGAATACCTCAGTTTGTGTGGTGTGTGTGTGACGACACAAAACCATGTAATCCACTCATTTCCCAAGTATCTAATCATTCTTAGTTGTCTGCTCAACATGGTCCTCACATTAAACTTTGCAGCACAAGATGAATGTTTGTTAAACTATAGGCTCCATCAAGGCCATGTTTGGTTTGAATTAGTTGTGATTGCTTGAGTCATTGGCTCTTCCAGAGTTGTCCTGCTGATTATGTGCATTTACTGCTGTACAGAGGCATTGGTAGAAAATGTTAGTTTTACAAACCATGGAATAGAAATGGTTAAAATACTATAATATCCACTGTTACCATTTGTTTTATATCAGAATTGAAGGCTGCTACTTCAGTGAATATATTTGTATTTGTGAGGTAGTGCAGATTAGTCAGTACCATATTGAAGTTGATTTTACATATCGTTAACCTGAAAATTAGTATTGACACAGTACTCAACTTTCCTCAACAGAATTTTATCACAGTACAAGTGTGTGTGTGTGTGTGTGTGTGTGAGAGAGAGAGAGAGAATGATTGTATAAAAAACATTAGTCTTAAATTTGGCTATCACAGTTCCCCCCCCCCCCCCTTTTCCTTGCTGCCAAGAGGTGGCAGATGAATCCATTTTTTCACCTGTATTTTGGTTTTAGGATCATGGGCAACTCATTGCAGAATGGTTTTATGACAGATGTGCTCTTTTGGAATGAGTAAATGGCCAACTTCACTTCTATCAGAGCTGAGATAATGCCTTAAAGCATGATACTGGCAGTTAGAAAAGATATTTTTTTGAAGTTCCGGGTGACAAATGAGCAAGCCATGCCCTTCCATCCTCAGGAAAATTTCAGTTACTTTGATGTCATTTTGAGTTATACAGGCTTAGAGATAGAGGAAATGTGGGATAGATTTATGAACAGATGAGGTGTTAAGAACCAAAAGTAAATAGGGGGTAAGAACAACTGAAGCCAATCTCCAACGCCTGAACAACCTCCTAAAACGGAGTGAGGTAAACTACGGTGTATACATGATCTAATAGTTACGATATTGTTTTTAATCGCAATGAGCTGTCTTATCCTATGGTGACTGCATTAATGAATTACTTTCAATAAAGATGAATTCATATCTGATGTCAGTATCTCTGTTAGTGCATGCTATGTAAATTGACCCGTCTTTAATTAAAAGGTGCTTCATATTTAAGAAAGGAGAACTTTAGGGAGTTTGTTTTCTTCCTTCTGGCTCTCAGGTTTCTACTGTCTGTTACTTGCTCGATAGTGGCTTTCTTTGAAACAAGCAGCTCATATCTCACTTGGCTAAGTTATTCCATGATAATGGAGGAACAGATGACAGGCATTTAATATTAATGTGTAATCCTGATGCAGTGCTTTTCCACACTTCAGGATGGGACTTGGTTCTCTTCCTGAAATGCGAACCTACCAAGCTCATGTGTTTCATATATATTTTCTTTCACATTACTTTTGCCATCTGTACTTTAAAGTCTCTTACAAAAGGGTAGAGATACAGGTGAAGATACTGGATTGTAGTAATTCTGTGATTAAAAACCCTACTAGAGGAAATGTAGTTTCAAAGGGGACTTATAAAAATTGACATGGTTCTAAAATCAAATATCTTACATTAGGATGAAATAAATGCAGTTTTATTTCTTATACTAAAACTTTTTCTAATTGACAGATTCCTCTATATGACTCAACTTTTTTGAATGAGGTGAGAGGAGAGGCAAGCTGGACAAGATCCCTTTTTTATTTATCATTTTTTATTGTTAACAGTGCCAAACCTTTTGTTTATTTGGTTACTATATGATCTAGTTGAACTCTGCAGCATTTACTGAACTGCAATTCTGTGCTAAATCTGATTCTTTCTAGACTTCTGCAATAATTTTAATAAGATAGTGCACTAGAACCCAAATTGCAAAAAATGTAAGCAAAAGAAATATGAGAACTTTTTTGCACATAACAATTTTAATATTTTCTAGAAAGAATAGTCTCATCTAAAATTAAACGACCATCTTGTTTGACAGGTGCTTCTGTGTTGAAATACTGTAATTCTAAATGTTCTTAATTGCAAACTGTGAAAATGGAAGAATAAAGACAATACAATTTGTACAAAAAGGTGGTGATCCCCCCATCTTGGCTCCTTTAATGAAAGCATCTCTGTGAGTCTTTATTATCACATAGACTTCATCTCTTCCATTGTTTTCATTCATTTTCCTGCTGCTGTTTTTCTGACCTCTTTCCTCATTCTGTTTTTGTTAAAAAGTGTATTTTATATATTGCCAGTTAATATTTTTATTCTCTTTAATTTGTAAAAATAAAATGAAAAAATATTTAAATTTCCAGTCTTTAGCTACTTCTGAAAGATACTGGGCTATAATGAATCTTCCGCTTTCTAACTCCATCTCCCTCTGCAGGCTCCCTGTCCATGTGACTACTGGTCTGGAGTGTTTGCACCATGTGTTGGGTCAGCGGGACAGATTAGAGATTGTGTTGGTGTACCGCCCACCCCGCTGCTCAACGGACTCCCTAGGTGAGCTGACGGAAGTGGTCTCGGGTGTACTGCTGAGATCCCCCAGACTGTTGGTTCTGGGGGATGTCAACATTCACGCTGAGGGCACCTTATCCGGGGCAGCTCAGGATTTCATGGTCTCCATGACAACCATGGGACTGTCCCAACACGCCATCGGCCCAACGCATGTAGCAGGGCATACTCTAGACCTGGTTTTCGCAACTGGACATGGAGATGGTGATCTGAAAGTAGAGGACTTTACATCAGTCCCCTTGTCATGATCAGATCACTGCTTGCTGAGGTTTAGTCTTACAGTGGCTTTTCCCCTCTGCAAGGATGGAGGACCTATTAAGATGGTATGCCCCCGGAGGCTAATGGATACAGATGGTTTCCAGAGGGCTCTGGGGAGTTTTCCGGCTGATAGGGCTGGCTCTCCTGTCGAAACCCTGTTTGATTTGTGGAATGTAGAAATGGCCCAGGCATTTGTGGAATGCAGAAATGACCCTGTTGACATGATTGCTCCTGAGCGCCCTCTCCTGTGTAGAGCTCGTACAGCTCCATGGTATACCCCAGAGCTGAGAGCAATGAAACAAAATAGGAGACTGCTTGAGGGCAGATGGAGACGAACTCCTGATGGATGCAATCAAACACTGGTAAGTGCCTATAGTAAGGTATATTCGGGGCAGTGAGGGCAGCAAAAAAGCAATACTTTGCTGCCACTATCAAATCATCAATCTGCCGCCCAGCGGAGCTTTTCAGAGTTGTCTGAGGCCTATTACATGCTGGCCGCAAGGATGTGGAACAACCATCTGAGGCCCGCTGTACTGAATTTGCTAAGCATTTCCAGAATAAAATCTTGAGCATCCGCCAGGACTTAGACTCCAGTGCTATAGCAGGTGAATCTAGTGAGGTGTCCAGAGCACAGGCTTGTCCTGTTTTCTTGGATGAGTTTCAGTTGATACAGCTCGAGGATGTTGACAAGGTGCTTGGACAGGTTCGTGCAGCCAACTCTGTATTGGATCCTTGCCCCCTTGGCTAATAAAAGCTAGCAGGGATGGAAAAGCCGGCTGGGCCAGGGAAGTGATTAATGCCTCTCTACGAGAGGAAGTGGTCCCAGACTGTTTGAAGGAGGCGGTAGTGAGACCACTCCTGAAGAAATCTTCCCTAGACCCCAAAAATATTAATAACTATAGACCTGTGGCAAATGTTCCATTCCTGGGCAAGGTCCTTGAGCGAGTGGTTGCGAGGCAGCTCCAGACACTCTTGGATGAGACTGATTATCTGGATCCATTTCAGTCGGGTTTCAGGCCTGGTTTTGGCATGGAAACAGCCTTGGTCGCCCTGTATGATGACCTATGTCAGGAGTGTGACTCTGTTGATTCTCCTTGATCTTTCAGCGGCTTTCGATACCATCAACCATGGTATCCTTCTGGGACGACTGGCTGAGTTGGGAATGGGAGGCACTGCATTGCAGTGGTTCCACTCCTACTTGGCGGGGCGGCTCCAGAAGGTGGTGCTTGGAGGACATTGCTCGGCCCTGTGGAGTCTCCAGTTTGGGGTCCCTCAGGGGTCAGTCTTGTCCCCCATGCTGTTCAACATCTACATGAAACAGTTGGGTGTGGTCATCCGGAGTTTTGTAGTGCATTGTCATCAGTACACTGATGACACACAACTCTATTTCTCCTTTCCATCTTCAGCAGGTGAGGCTGTGGATGTGCTGAATCCAGTGCCTGGCTGCGACAATGGACTAGATGAGGGCTAACAAATTAAACTCAATCCAGACAAGACTGAGATGCTGTTAGTGGGTGGTTCTGCTGACTGGATGGAGAGTGTTCAACCTGTTCTGGATGGGGTTGCACTCCCCCTGAAGGAGTGAGTTCGTATCCTGGGGGTTCTCCTAGAACCATCTCTGTCACTTGAGGCTCAGGTGGCCTCGGTGGCACGGAGTGCCTTCTACCAATTTCGGTTAGTGGCCCAGCTATGCCCCTATCTGGACAGGGATAACCTGGCTTCAGTTGTCTACGCTCTAGTAATCTCTAAATTGGATTACTGCAATGCACTCTACGTGGGACTGCCTTTGAAGACGGTTCAGAAGCTGCAGCTTGTGCAAAATGCAGCGGCCAGATTGATAACAGGAACCAGAAGGTTTGAGCATATAAGACCTACTCTGGCCCTCTTGCATTGGCTGCCTATACGTTTCTGAGCCCGATTCAAGGTGCTGGTTCTAACCTATAAAGCCTTACATGGCTTGGGACCACAATACCTAATGGAACACCTCTCCCGACACGAATCTACCCATACATTATGATCCACATCTAAGGTCCTCCTCCGGTTGCCTACTCCGAGGGAAGCATGGAGGGTGGCAACAAGGGAGAGGGCCTTTTCAGAAGTGTCCCCCCAATTATGGAACGTTATCTTTTCGGTGCCAGGTCAAGACTTTCCTCTTCTCCCAGGTAAACAGCATATGATGAGGGTTTTGTGTTGTTGTTGTTGTTGTTGTTGTTGTTGTTGTACTTTGACCCAGGATTGCTGTTTTTAAAGGATATTGTAATTATAACTTGTTTTTATGCTTTTTATGGTTTAAAATTTTGTATATCGGTGTTTTTAATGTTCAATGTTTTTAATTTTTGTGAACCACCCAGAGAGCTACTGATGGCTAACCCAGTGCAATGCCCCCAAGCAGAGTATTTCACAGAAGAGAGTAAATGTTGCATTGCTGTTCATGGCACTGAGTTTTGATATGCCAATCCCACTGCTATTTAGCTTCAATTCTGGTAGTCTGATTTAACTGTGTATATATCACAGATTAAAGATAATAGGAAAGAAGTACAAGAAAAAGGTTATCTTAAAATTTCTGCATAGTTGCTTAAGGAATTATAGATGCATACTGGGGAAATATTTCTGCTGGTTCAGGTTTCCTGTATTGATTTTGTGCTTCAAAGGATCTGGGACTGTAGGTTAATGGGAGTTCTGGCTTGCTTCCCTTAACTTGCCTTCTTATTTCCAAGGAATGGAGAGCTTTCATTTATTGACTAATGTCAGTAAATGGGCAATAATTGGGCAATATTGTAGGTAAAGCTTTTGTGCATATTGTACAATGTTCGACATCTATATGTGGTCCACATATATAGGTCACTATGAAGCTTAAGCCATTTTATCAATCATGTATTGCCTCTGCAGAGAATTTGAGGTGTTTATGTGGGTTTTTTTACACAACAGTAGCAAGAAGATTATATAAACACATTCTGTTTATATGTACTCTGAAATGCGTGGCTATTTGTAAGACAGCTATAAAGAAACTCTTTCCAACTTCACTTATTATTTCAATGTTATAGTTTCTCTCCAACTAGATTAGAGACGAATTACAAAAAGCAAGAAAAGTTGTGAAAAAGCAGGGTTTTGCTGAAAAACTAATTATTTTGTGAGGAGCTATGCCATGAGACCTGGGGTCCTCAAATTTCAGAAAAGTCGCAATACCCTTGGTAAGGAAATAGGTCCATGCCTTGGAGAAAGAGCACATGTTTTGTGTACAGAATGTCATTGCTTTGTTCCTTGGCATCTCTGGATAAAAAACCTTAGACAGTAGGGCTGGGAAAGACCTTTGCCTAAACCGTGCTGAGCAGCTACCTGTGATGTTAGACAATACTGGACTAGATGATCTGACTCAGAAGGCCAGGCTTAGTTTGTCAGCCATAGTTTTGGATAAAAAAAAGTAAATAATGGCTTGTTGCAAACAAGGATAGGGAATTATTAATCATTGTGCACAAGAGAAGGAGGGGATGTGTGAGTGAGCCTGAGGCTCTTGCCTGCTAGTGTCTGTAAAGCTGAACTATAGTTTGGCAGTATGCCTGAACTATCTACACATTAGTCAGTGATGTAATAAACAAGTGTAGAGTAGCCATTTTATTTTATACAGCAACCTTTGTGCTTTATTTTTATTATTTTTTAAAAGATCAGTGTTTTGCTAGGGTATTAATGATTGCACCCACAGGCTTCTGCTCCATTAAGCCCAGGGATAGGGATGAACGTTTTAGGCTTGAAAATGCATTTCTTATAGCTTGTGCCCATTCCAAATGTTCCAAATAGAAGTTAGGTTGTAGTTTATACTCCAAAGTGTTGGTTGAACACTTTGGAGTATAATTCCAGAGAGTGGTGGCATCATAACGCTAGTGTGTGCTCTGAGATTTAGACATTGAACAGTTTGGACGACATAAGTTAGTTTTCAGGAAGGTTGAAAGGCATTAAAACCTGTGGGGTGCTGTGCTGCCATCATGTGAATCTCCATGCTACTATTCCATAATGCTCTTTGCTTTTGCTGCAGATGTGATTTAATATGATGCTGGCATCCCATGTGGCCCCTGGAGATGGTTTGCAGCCTCACCCCACACAGCCAATTGGGGGCTTTGCTTCTGCACTGCTAATGGCAGCATGGAAGCATTGACGCCATTAGCAGCATTACTGGGAGGGAAAGAAGGCTATCACTGGGAGGGGCATTGTTTGTATGATTTTATCTCTATGCCACCCTGAGATCCTAGCGATATAGGGCGGGATACAAATGTTTAAATAAATAAAGGCATTGCGGAAGCAGTGATCTGGGTTAGGGGTGTGGTGGGGGATGGAGACTTTAGCCTCTCCTTTCTTCAGCAACCCTGAAGCAGCCTCAATCACACTCCAGGTATTCTGCATAGGATCACTAGGATGGAGGCAAGGTTAATGCCCTCTGCTTGTGTATGTCTGTGTGTGTGTATACACCTGCATGTACAGCCCCCGGATAAGGCCCTTGGGACTGAAAAGGACTGACATATAGTGAGCATTCCTAAATGTTACCCAGTGAAGTTGTTCAGAACTTGCAAATGTGGGTGACATAAGCAGAACTAGCCTATGGTGAACTAAATGTATGCACAGCCCTTTCAGAATTCATAGATGTTACCTCTTAATAGTGGTTATGACAGCTGAAAGGAACCACATTATTCAGAGGGAGTATACCTCTAATTATCACATCCTAGGAAAAAACAACAGAAAATGGTTATTGTCATTGTGTTTCATGTGAACTTCCCAAAGGCATTTGATTAGCTTATGTTACATGGGTGTGCTAGATTACAGGGGCCTTGGTCTGATACACCAAGCCTGTTCTTATGATGTTCTTACAAAATATCTTTCATGTTTTGAAATAACTGCCATTCCTCCTTCCTATGCATTTTCATGGGAGTTGGTTTCAGAATTTTATACTTCTAAAAGATAAGCGGTTTCCCGAAAGTTATTAATGGGTAGTGCAAAGCTATACTTCTTGTACATAGTGCCTAAATAATTCTCTTCCTTTATCTTGTAAACTGCTTCAAGGTATTCATAGAATATAATTATATTCTTTCAGTCTCCTTTTTACTCAGCTAAACACAGCTAGCTCTTTTAATAGCTTCCCATAATTCACCATTCCAGTTGTTGTGATTGCTAGGGACTTTCCAATATGTCATCATCCTGTGCTGACACATCAACTTGGATTTGGGCACAGGAGGCCTATTACACTCAGGGCCAGCATCGGGTTGGCATGGTCAGACCAGCACTGGGGCTACTGAGAAGAGCCCGCTGGACCTGCTGTTGCTTTTCACCATTGCAACCTGTTTGTTCATCCTCCTCTTGCTCTGGCTCAAGCAATAGTAGTGGTGTAAAGGAGGAGGAGTGGGTGCCACTGCCTATTTGCTCATTAGCTCTCTGCCTGGCAAGCAAGGCGGTGGCAGCAATGGTGAAGAGGAGGAGGACAAGTAGCTGGCAACAACGCTGTTAAGAACTTCGACTCGCTGAAGGAGGAGGCCCCACTGAGGGTGTTTTGCCCAAGGGCCCTCTAAAACCTGGAGCAGGCACTCGTTACACTGCTTCAGACCCCATAAATGGGAGAACCCGACATCATATGTATATGTGTGTTTGAGTGTGTGTGTGAGTGGTGATTGTACTATGTTGTAGCATAAGCCAGTGATTGTGGTGTCCTTGGATGGGAAATAGATCATCCATCCCTAATGTATAAGTCTTTAGTATATATGACCTCCCACATCTTCATATAAACAAGTTTTTATTTATTTTATTAAAAATATTGACTGCCATTTCAAAAAAACCTCCCAACAAAATATTTTAAATCAGTCAAATCTCAGCCATGGGCTTCCTGACCTTGCTAGCTGCATTTCTCCTGTGACATGAAATTATGTGAACAGTGTAAGTCATAATACTAAGCTATTCAAGTTTAGTACTGCAAGTCTTTTTTTTTTATATAATTGGGCACTATTTTCATACGTTAGTATTAACTCTTCCTATATACGTATAGTTCATATAAAGTCTTGAGAAGAGTCAGCTAAGTTGCGGGTGTACAATTCTTTAGTTCATTTGTAACCCAAGTGAATATCAGTGACACTTCTCCCTACTAAACTTTAAGTCCAGATACAGGCTGTATAGGAAACCATGCTATACATATTTTCTATAAATAATAATATGATTTGGATATTTAGTATTTCACCATTTACTACCTCTAGAAGAAAAATGAGAAACAACCTTTGACATTTCATTTGGATGCTTCATGAAGTTTTAGATAAGGCGTCAATACTGCTACCTCCCTGACATTTTATGCATTCTGTAGGAATAAAAGTTTGTTACATGGAGAAAGCATATTCATAAAGGTTATTTGAAACCAACTGTCTGGAATAGTAAAATTAATCTGGCAGTGTTGTATAGGTTTAGGGAAATAGAAAGTTAGCTAACTTTATAATTCTGCTATAAAAAAAGAAATCCTGCAAGAGAGAGGATTCCACAACTTCCCAAAACTACTTGTAGCATTCATGTACTGCTCTTATGCTTAGGAAGCACAACTATTATGCATATGTTTCAAGCCCAGAGTGAAGGATGTCTCATCAAGTATGTTATTAGTCAGGGAGAAAGTGAATGGAGCATCTCTCCTGACAGTTGAAGAATGTGGCAGTGGAGTCCCCCCTTCCGCTCCGCCCCCATGTTTGTGACTACATCTAGTGAACTCTACTGCTTTTTCATTTGCGGTGAGGTTGAGGTATTGCTTTGTTGTGGTGTCTGGAATATTGTCTGGCTGGAAGTTGAGAGAAAGGAAAAAGTGTACTTTATGAATTATATTGTAGTAGTCCAAAATCTACCTCGAGATTGGTTAATTGAGTGGCAAAGATTTGGTTGTAAATGTCAGTCCTGCAGTATTTGTGTTGCTTGATAGGACACAAGTTACAGATCCTGGAAAGAAAAGAGAGCAGTCTCATAAGCTAACCTGTCTTCAAAACTCAGAAGCTTGGTTTGGCTGTTACATCCAAAGCAGATATATCTCTTTCTCAATTGTCGTGCAACCACTGCCAATTTGGCACCTCTAAATGTAATTTATTTTATTTGATTGGCTGAAGGTACTGATTGCCTAAATGAGACAATCCGAATAGTAAATTGGCAACAAACTTCTCCCTCCATTCCTCATTAATATCACAATACAAATGTAATGATACTTGTTTTCTACTATCCTAGCTCTGTGAATACAAAGCCATTATTCGACTAGGATTTTACATGAGTCCCCCCTCTCTATATTGTGAGGTCTATTGTTCAAAATCTCAGGGCCAAAATAGCCTTGTGTGCAAAACTGTGACGGTGAAAGAAAGTAGCTTTCTGGTGCATGATTTGCATAAAATAGTGCAGAAAAGGAGAATGTCTTAATCTTCTCTGTATGTGGGACAACATATTTCTACCTCCACATATTTTAACAAATTCATGGTTCTAGAGCCATGGTTTTAAATTTTGAGGGTAAATGTTAAATGACTGTATGTTTTCATGTGTACTTATTTAATTTGAATCAATATCTGTTTCAAAAGGCATTTTTAAAAGTTTATTCTCAGCCAAATTGCAGTTCGAAGTAATGCCGAAAGACCACCATAAAATTATGGAACTTTACAGTTATAAATTCTACTTTTGCTCTCAAACAATCAGCTTGTATACCTGTGGAACATACAATAAAGATTTCTGCTTGGGAAAGAAGACAGAAGCCTATGCTATGTCTGCTATGTCTGCAGAGGAGGCCAGGCAGTTCTCCCAAATGTGGCCTTAATTTTGAGATTTTTCTGAAGAACATAAAAGAAATGAAATAATGAATATAAGGAAGAAAAAACATTTTGTGTCTGAATATATGAACCTTTTAATCAGATGCTTGTCCTGGAGCCACAACCCAGACATGATTGAGAGCTTTGCACATTGGGTGGTATAAAAATAAAATCAATCAATCAAAATGAAATGATTACTAAAATTATTATTTTTATTTGTACCCTACTTTACTTTACAAATTATATCCTCTGAGGTTTTTCAAATTCTGCAACGGGTAGATAAAACAGGATGAATTATCATGATTCTAATTTTTATACAGAAAAATGTGTTTATACAGAAAAAAGTCCTCCACACTGAGAGTCTAAACATGTGTAGGATTGCGCCTAAGTTAAATTTTGTGAGGGGTTTTTGATACCAAATCTATTTAGTTTTTTAGTATGGGCAGTTAGACTGTCTAAGCAGCAGTTTCCTGTTCAGGATTTTAAAACCTGATTTGCTTTATTCAGTGTCATTTGAATAAGTTGATCAAAAGATAAGGGGAGCAGTATGGAGGAACAAAGATAAAGAGCTGTTTATTGTTTGAGCAGGGGTTTGGACATACTTTACATTTAAGGGCCAACACTTAAGGTTTTTATTCCTTATGGCATTAAATGCCATTTTAAGCAAAGCTGTTGAAGGTTATCCATATTTTCAATTTTAAATATTTTAAGTATCTTAATTTTTTCCCAATAAAAAAAAATGAATTCGTAGAGCATGATCCACTCCTACATGGGTATAGCTGCATTTGTACATGGAAATCAGAATAGGACTCAATGGAGCCTTGTTCTCTACTTTCTTTCCTGCTCAGTATATGCACTGCAGTGTGTCTCCCATGTCTCCATTCAGCCTTCCCTCTTGCCTGGTGCAAATTTCTCAGGTCTGATATACGCTGTATATGTGTATGCATATTGAGCGCTGCCCTTGCACATTCTTGGGAATGGATCCTGCTTTGTACTTTTCACTACTTAAACTAGTAGGTAATATAATGGTGATGTAAAAGAGATACTAGATTTTTTCCACGTTAAATCAGAGTGCAGAAAGATCTAAATCAGGAAAGATGATGATGATTAATGGAAAAAAATCAAAACTTAGCATAATGTAGAAAATAGAATGTCTCTTGCTAAATGATAAGAAATTAATCCTAATAGTAACAGTGTAAGTAATGCATTAACACAATTGTCTCCTGGGACAGCCATGGGGGCTGGATGATGTCAGGGAGTGGTCACTGCCCTCTGATGTAATCTGAGTCCCTTTCCCTTATAAACTTAAAAGGGAAACCCTGCTCTTATCTCCAATCAATGATTGGAGAAGAGTGGGGGATTTCCCATGCTAATGCTAGTTAGAGTAAGCCCACTTTTATCTCTGTTCACTGATCAGAGATAAGAACAGGGTTTCTTTAGCTACAACTGATAAGTGCAAATAGGTGTGACAGGAAGGAAGTGTGCTTGTCCTGGGATGTTTTGTGGGCTGTATTGGGACCCTGATAGGCCAGAGGATCCCCGTCCCTGACTAATACCATATACTTCATGCTCAGATGACATAAAGCTGGAGATCAAAGGTTATTTTAACCCTTTTTTGTTGTATAATTTCAAGCAAAAACATAGGGTGAGATTTAGTCAGGCATGGAGAACCTTCGACCTGCAGAAGCTCCCTATTTGGCCTGCAAAGGCTTAAGTTCCTTTTGAAGCCAGGGAAAGCCTACACACACCAAAGCTGGGAGCAAAAGGGAGTGCTTCACCCTGCCCAGGCTTTCCTTGACGAGGGGAAACCTTAGTGGAGTAAAGTAGCCCTGCTCAGTCCCCTTTGCTTTTCTGCCAGAAGGCAATAATAAAGAGATGGAGCCATTCAGTTTCACTCCTTCCCCTTCTTCCCTGCGTGGGGAACATGAGGGTGGAGTGAAGTGGGCTCCTTCCCCTTTACTTCTCCATTGGAAGATAATGTAGTGATGGCCACCAATTTGGACAGCTATAAAAGGGGGGGTGGATAAATTTCTGGAGAAGAAGGCTATCAATGGCTACTAGTCCTGATAGCTATGTGCTACTGCCAGTATCAGAGGCAGTAAACCAGTTGCTGGGGAACATGGGTAGGAGGGTTCTGTTGATCCATGTCCTTCTTGTGTGTTCCTTCTAGACAGCCGGTTGGTCACTTTGTGAACAGAATGCTGGACTAGATGTACCCTTGGTCTGGTCCAGCATGGCTCTTCTTATTTTCTTAGGAACAAAGGAGACCTAGCCAGTTTGGCTTTGCTCCTCCTTCTTAATGCTAAAGTACATTTCTATGCAGGGAATGCAAGGGAGGAGCAAAGCCAGCACCTTGATGGACTTTGCTTAATTTGGGCTTTCCCTAGCCAGAAAAGCCTAGGACGAGCAAAGCAGGCTCTGTGGCTGAAGCCCTGTCCCCTGTCATCTGGCCCACAGTGTTGTCTGGGCATGCAATCCAGTCGCCAAACTGTTTCCCACCCATGGATTAAGTTATGACAGTCCTATTAACTGAAGTATTAGAATGACTTGTTAATTACAAGTGTATACCTTGTTTTACTTTGATAACAGGAAACTTTGATTATGTTAATATATTATTTCCCTTCACTTTTTGCATAGCTCCTGGAAAAACACAAGAATACAGAAAGCATGGTGGAGCTGCTTGAATTATATCAAATGGAAGATGAAGCATATGGTAGCCTTGCTGAAGCCACCACTGAACTCTACCAATACTTACTGCAACCATTTCGAGATATGAGGGAACTTGCAATGCTTAGAAGACAACAAATTAAGGTACAAAACTAACAATATAAATCTTAAAGATAATTATCTGTGATAATGCGTAATATTTTAAGCTTTTGTGAGATTTTGGTCTCTTTTGAATGACCTTGTGAAAGTTCTGTTTGCTTTACTCTTTTTGTCTAATATAGGTCATGACCTTTTGCCTTGCTAAATGCTGTCTTCCTTTCACCTGCCTTCCCTTCCATACGTTGAGAACTGTGCACCCACATATAGGGCAGAAATTGGCCATAATAGTATGTAGGACTCTCTTAGTACTCTTTCAGGAGCTCTCTGAAATGTATATGTTGCTATGAACTCTACAAAAAATCCTTAAATTCTCTTACCAGAATCTTGTTCTGAAGATAGAACAAATAATGAAAATATAGCACATTTGTTTACTTGACTTCACATGTTTTTTTAAAATCTGATTATGAATCGGAGCATGTGTTTAGAGAACTTGGAGCTTTGGTTCCATATTTCTCTTATTTATTAATGGATCTAAATACTATACTGCTTTTCTGTTAAAATATCCAGAATTGTTTACAATAAAAATTGGTCCAATTAAAACGATAAATACTCACAAATAAAATTAATATAGGCAGCAGCCATAAGCAGCAGAGCATTTAAAGATTCAATAGAATTTAAGTCAAAATTTGAAAAAGCAGTAGTAAGACTTCCAGCAGATTTTGACAGACACTCATTTGAACAATTTAAGAAACAATAGCCTTTTTCTTGCTATTTCTTTCCTTACACAAGCCTCCATACAAGTGAGGCAGGATCCTTTAAGGTAGCAGTGGTTATAGCCCTCCTGAAAATAAATAAATTTAGTCCCCTCAATCTATGATAACAATCGCCTTGTGCCTAACCTTACATGTTTGAGCAAATCTAGATCTTGGAGAATACTGATTATCTGGACTTATTCTATTATATTTGGGAATAGAAACAGCCTTGGTTGTCCTGGTGGATGACTTAACCTGAAGAATAGACAGGGGGAGTACAACCCTGTTAGTTCTCCTGGATCTCTTAGTAGGTTTTGATACCATTAACCATGGTATTCTTCTGGATTTCCTGACTGGGTTATAGTGGCAGCTGGTGTCCACAGTGACTGCTAGGGTAGAACACTGGTCACCAGAGGTGAAGCCAACTACATCTAGTTTATTACCTAACCTCCCTTTCAAGGTTTAAGTACATTTACTTTAGGGGCAGGCCACATGTGTCCCCCGTGGCCTTTCTTGTGGCCCCCACCGCTCCCCCTGCATTGGTGGTGGCAAAGAAGTGATGATTTTGCTTGCAAAAAGTACCTTTGAAGCAAACGTGTACTCCTGGAAGTCTCCCAGGGACCCGATTTTGCTTTCAAACAAGATATGCACCTCGTTTGAAAGCAAAATCACTGCCTCTTTTTGCTGCAGTTGCCATGCCACTGAATTTTGGCAGGAATTTCGGTGGCTGCAGTACAGCCCCCAGGGGAGTCTGATGGGCATTGTGGCCTCCAGACCCTGGAGTTGCCCACTCCTGACTGAAACAGTGCAAGTAAACTGAAGAATAGGGTCTTACCTAGGTTCAGAAAGGCTTGATTCTACGTTTTTGGTTCTGCTGCCTCCACTTCTCCTTACAGCTACCTGTATTCTCCAGTTATTAATCTCTGCTCCCTGAAAAACTCAGCCTTGGAAAAGTTGTTCTGAGCACGTGTGCACATACACAGAGGAAAAAAAGGTGATTGGAGCAGCACAATTGGGGTCTGTGCTGGGAGAATAGGTATATGGTAGGCTCATGTAACAGTTGTAGAGAAAAGGGAATTTCAGCCAGTGTCATTTATATGCAATTAGTTCCTGGTGAAATTCGCTCTTCATCAGAACAGTTAAAGTTGCAAGGGCCCAGCCTTCTTTTGCATCTGGTCACTCTAGTATAGTGCCTGCAACTTTAACTGTTGTGATGAAGAGGGAATTTCACCAGGAACTAATTGCCTACAAATGACACTGGCTGAAATTCCCTTTTCTCTACAACTGTTAAAGTTACATGAGCCATGTCCTCCTTTTCATATGGTCAGCCTAGTATATGGTCTCTACCACCCTTTACAGCTACCCCAATTCTCCACTTAGGAAAACCACTCCTTGAACATGAAGTTTGGCACCAGAGTTTTCAGCCCTAGAAAAGAAAAGAGTTTACTCACTGTAAAATATATTGCACTGCAAGGCCTGTGCACACCCACATGACTATAAGCTCCATTGTACAAAGTGGGACTTACTTCTGAGTGAAATGCATAAGATTGCAAAAGCCCTAGGAGGGATTATAATTGGAATAACAGAGGTTGAGTCTGATTTCAACACCATACTAATGCATTCCTTTGCACTCAGATTTGTCTAGTACAGCAGCAGCACATCACATAGAAAAGCAAAACATCATTGCACAAGGGGAAATTGAGGTACATTCACTGTAAGATCATACCTGCTCTGTGTGTGTATGTGTGTGTGTGTGTGTGTGTGTAAAAGAGGGATTCTTCTTCGTGGTCTCTGTGCATCACACACTATGGGCTCGCGCCGGCGCCGAGCCTCAATTCGGAAGCTTCTAAAGCCTAGACTTTTTGGCGGGAACCCCTCCCCCCACCGCCCTATCGCGCATGCTCAGGGTTCCTGCTTACCTCAGTTCTTTTTCGACCGCCGTGCAGCTTGCCTCGCGGGAGTCTTCTCCGTCGGTGTTTTTCCACGAAATCGTACGTAGTCCGTTTATTAGCTTAGACTTCTCTCAGTATATCTTTTTTCCGTCTTCTGCTGTTTCTCTGCAAAAAAAAAAAATATTTTGTTACAAATTCTTCGACTCTTTTCTAGCCTTTCTATCTGTTGTAAATACTCGGTAGTGGGAATAGCAATCCCGTCTGCGGGGGGGATCTCCCTCTACCCCTCAGACGACTCCGTTTCTTTCGAAAGTGATCGCCCGGCTAACTAAAATGGCGCAGAACGCTTTGTTTAAGACGTGCTCCTCCTGCAGCGCAAAGCTGACTTTATCCGATGGCCACTCTTGCTGCTTGCTGTGCCTAGGGGAGACTCACGTCGTCGACACTTGTAGCCACTGCAGGGTTTTTTCCCGCCAAACAAGGAAGAATAGGGCTGACTGCCTTCGGGCTCTCCTATGGAAAAAAGCCCTAGAGACGGTGGATCCGCCGACCTCGGTCGTGCCAGCCCCGGCTCCAGATAAGCCTTCGACGGACCGCGCCAAAAAGTGCACAGCAGTCGATGCTTCCTCGGCTTCAGAGGCCGCTAAGCCTAAGAAACCGAAGAAATCACACCCCCCAACTGAGGTGCCGAAGAAACACCGAGAGAAGTTGAGGCATAAGAAACCGTCGAAAGACAAGCCACCCACAGCGGTCGCTTTGTCGGCACCTCGCCGACTGGCGTCGGCATTGGTACCGAACCGATCACCGGTACCGATGGTGTAGGGCCTATCGTCGCCGGCAGCTTTGGTCTCCATCCTGCTGGTACCGTCCGCCTCGGTACCGAAGCGACCATCGGTACCGACCACATCGGTATCGACCCCGCTGAAGCTTCCGTTCGACACCGAACGCTTCTCAGTACCGCACTGGGACCAACCAGCCCCGCGGAATACGTCGACCCAGCTCAGGCTAGACTCGATACAGGGCTCGCCCTTCTCGAGGGACTCACTCTGCTCGGTACCGAGAGTCATCCTGCCTGAACAGCGCTATCAGCCCAGCTCCCTGACACCATCCCAGGATTGGGATTGCCTTTCGCAACACTCCGCCCGTTCGTGGGGCTCCCGTTCGAGTCGGAGCAGGGGCGAACGTGCTAAACCGGCTTATCTATTCGACCCCTACACGGGGAGGAGACCTAATGCGACAGGGGAGTTCCTTCCTCCTTTACCTCCGCGGATGCCTCCATCTTCTACTACGCCGCTCCGCCCATTGAAGCCCCGACACCGGTGGCTGCCGGCTCGGTTCCAGGCCCGGACCCGCTCGACGTTCCGACACCGGCGTCCCCACAATCCATAGAGGATTATGCTTCTGACTCCTCCTCCTCGATAGAGGCTCCTCCATCGCTGCCATCTCCAGATGATGCTGTCGGTACCGGGGCGAGAACATCACCGTCTGCGAAAGCCGGTACCTTCACGGAGCAGATGGTGAGGATGGCGGACTCGTTGGGTATCGAGCTTAAGCAACAGGCGGAAACCTGCGCTGATAACATCTATGACGTTATGTTCCCTGATGTGCAGGCCTCCCCAGCTCTACCCTTCATACCAACCCTACTGCAGACTGCCCAAGACTCCTGGAAAACTCCAGCTACGTTGGGCCCAATCTCAAAGCACCTAGACGCTTTCTACAAGACCCAAGACAAAGATGTCGGTTTTCTCTTCCAACACCCTAAGCCTAACTCGGTCATAGTAGAGTCGGCTCAGGGGAAAACTTCTAAGTCCCATTCAGCACCCACTGACAAGGAGGGACGGAAACTAGACTCGTTTGGCCGCCACATTTATTCTTCGTCTGCGCTGTCGCTTAAGATTTCTAACTATCAAGCCATGATGGAGCGATATCACTTGTTTATATGGGACAAGGTGTCCTCTCTTCATGCCCATCTACCAGAGGACATCAGACAGGCGGCACAAATCTTCCAGAACGAAGCGGTGTCTCTGGCTAAGCAACAACTAACTACGGTGCGCCACCAAGTTGATTCCACCTCTAGATCAATGACTGGCGCTATAGCGCTCCGTCGCCATGCGTGGCTCAGATCCTCGAACTTGCCCCAAGAGTCGAAGGCAAGGATTGAGGATTTGCCCTTCGATGGCGACAGTCTATTCCATACTTCAATGGATGAGAAGATGGACACTATTTATAAAGCAAAGACTACCGCCAAGAAAATGGGGTTCTATGCACCACCTCTCCCCTACTCTTCTCGGCCACGCAGATGGGGCCGACAACAATACTATCCTCCCCGTCAGGCGTCAGGTCGCCAACAACAACAACAGCTCCACTGTTACCAGGCCACGTCACAACCCACCTTCCAGCCAAGAAAGGGATACCAATCCGGCCGGTTTCGGCAGAGCCGTTCGAGGCAGGAGACGCAACAGAAATAGTGCCTTTGACTGCCTAACGCCAAATTTCAACCGTCGCCTGTTGCACTTCCTCCCAGCCTGGACCCAAATAACATCAGACCAATGGGTCCTCAACATCATACGACACGGTTATTGGCTGGAATTCACCAAAACTCCCCCAACGGGGCGGCTAAAAGTTACACCGCCTTCAGCCGTCCTGCACCAGGAAGTTTCTGCTCTCTTGCAGAAGGGAGCAATTGTCCCGGTCAGCTCCATCTCGCTCCGGGAGGGATTCTACTCCCGATATTTCACGGTCCCGAAGCGCGACGGGGGTCTCTGCCCCATCATTGACCTGAGAGCCCTCAACAAATTCATAGTCACCAAGAAATTCTGCATGGTTACCCTGGCCCTCATCCTTCCCCTGCTTCGCCGTCGTCAATGGTTCGCTCTCATCGACTTGAAGGATGCGTATTTCCACGTTTCCATCCACAACGCGCACCAGTGCTTCCTCAGGTTCGTTGTGGGCAATCAGGCGTATCAGTTTACCGTCCTCCCCTTTGGACTCAAAACCACGCCACGAGTTTTCACGAAGTGCATGGCTGCGGTGTGCGCTTTTCTAAGAACGTCGGGGATAGAGTTGTACCCATATCTCGACGACTGGCTCATCGTCTCTCCAACACGACCCCAGGCGACCCGGGATATAGCCACCACAACGACTCTACTCCAGTGACTAGGACTCGTTGTCAACTACGAAAAGTCCCATCTTACACCAACGTGTACTATCCAATTCATTGGGGTTTGTCTAGATTCAACTCTGGAAAGGGCGACCCTTCCATGCGACCGCCTGCAAGCAATCTGCAACCTGTCTCGAGTGCTGTGCAGCTCTGCAACAGTTCCAATTCGTCTCATCCAGCGGCTGCTGGGACTCATGGCGTCCTCCGTTTATGTGGTTCGCTGGGCCTGCCTCCGCATGCGGCCACTCCAGCACTTCCTTCTCAAGAATTGCGACCCCTACGAAACCTCCAGATACAAGAGGATTCGTCTGCCACATTCCCTCTATTCATCTCTTCAATGGTGGATGATGCTGCACAATCTGGACAGGGGCCTACCATTCAGGGAGCATCCCCCAACGAGAACCCTCACATCCGACGCATCCACGGAGGGCTGGGGCGCACACTGCGACCACTTGACGATCCAAGGGCGGTGGTCGACCAAAACCCAGAAGCTTTACATAAACATCCTAGAGCTTCTTGCAGTTCAGAAGGCCCTCCATGTGTTCAGAATGTACCTCGAGGGACATCATGTCCAGGTGGAAACGGACAACACAGTAATTTGGTACTTGAACAAAGAAGGAGGCACTTGGTCCCCAGAACTATTGCACCTAACACTCCAAATCTTCCACTGGGCAATCTGGAATCGCATCTCCCTCTTGGCCATTCACATTGCCGGAAAGGACAACATCAAGGCGGACCTCCTCAGCCGCCAATTCCGGGACACCCACGAATGGTCACTCTCCCAGGACGTCCTGAATCTCCTCTTCGACAAATGGGGGGTCCCAACCATAGACTTGTTTGCGACCGCAGAGAATGCGGCTTGCCCCAGATTTTGCACGCGAGCGGGAATGGGAACACATTCTCTAGGGGATGTATTCAACACTCCCTGGGAGATCGGCATGGTGTACGCCTTCCCCCCATTCCCGCTATTGACCAAAGTAGTAGCCAAACTAGCTTACGGCTTGACAAGCGCCATCTTGATAACACCATGGTGGCCCCGTCAGGCATGGTTCACCCCCTTACACCGATTGTCCAGGGGGGAATTTCTTCGCCTCCCAACAACTCCAGACCTAATCTACAAAGAGCAAGGCCTAATTCTGCACCCGGACTTACCCCAGCTCAACCTCACAGCATGGCGAATCCGGTGCTTTGGCAAGATCTGACTCTGCCTCCCCCGGTGCGAGCAATCCTTCTGGGGGCTAGAAGGCCCTCTACACGAGAGTCCTATAGCAGAAAATGGAAAAAAATTACAGAGTTTATGGTCCTTAGACGGCAGAGCCCGACAACTTGTGATATTACGCACGTTCTATCCTTCCTACACGCCTTACATACAACAGGGTTGAAACCTACGTCAATTAAGGTCTATCTTGCGGCAGTATCAAATATGCATGACTTAATACAAGGGTACTCCGTTTTCACCCATCCCTTGTCTAAACAATTCCTCAAGGGTCTCACCAATGTGCGACCTCCGATCCGTTCGATCGTTCCCCAATGGAGCATTTCAGTGGTCCTCGCAGCGTTAACAAATAAGCCGTTCGAACCGCTAGCCACGGCCTCTCCAAGGTTACTCACTTTTAAGGTCGCTTTTCTGGTTGCGATCACCTCTGCAAGATGGGCCTTAGAGTTATGTGCACTAACGGTGGATCCTCCATACACCCAGTTTTTCCGTGACAAAGTGGTCCTTAGGCCAGGCCCATCCTTTCGGCCCAAGGTGAACTCAGACTTTCACATCAACCAGAGCTTAGTGCTCCCAACTTTTTTTAAAGAGCCATCGGATCCTCTCAGCTCAAGGCTCCACCTACTCGACGTCCGTAGAGCCCTGGCGTTTTATAAATCCAGAACCGCTGAATTCCGCAACTCGGATCGACTCTTTATCTGCTACGGAGGCAGAACAAAGGGCCAGCAAGTCTCACCTCAACGATTTGCTAAATGGGTGGTCCAAACCATTTCCATCGCTTATTTGCTTGCTGGCAAGGAACCCCCAGAGGGCCTAAAGGCGCATTCTACTAGGGCGCTCTCCACGTCCACAGCTCTGACCCATGGCACGACTATCCCTGACCTGTGCAGAGCAGCCACGTGGTCTGATGCATCGACTTTTGTGTCACACTATAGACTGGATGTCCGAGCCAGAGCGGACTGCTCCTTCGGCAGGACAGTCTTGTCTTCAATACTGCAATGAGCCATCAGCGAGTCTCCCTCCACCGGTAAGTGGTTTGCTGATTACTCGCCCATAGTGTGTGACGCACAGAGACCACGAAGAAGAAATGCAGGTTGCTTACCTGTAACTGTAGTTCTTCGAGTGGTCATCTGTGCAGTCACACAACCCTCCCACCGTCCCCTCTAGACCTCGCTTTTGGCCTGGTCCATGAGGCTATCGCCATGCATGTTTTAAATTTTAAGATACTTATATCTCTACAGTACAATTCTAACTTATTTCGTTCGCGAGGCAATTCGGTCTCATAGAACTGAGGTAAGCAGGAACCCTGAGCATGCGCGATAGGGCGGTGGGGGGAGGAGTTCCCGCCAAAAAGTCTAGGCTTTAGAAGCTTCCGAATCGAGGCTCGGCGCCGGCGCGAGCCCATAGTGTGTGACTGCACAGATGACCACTCGAAGAACTACAGTTACAGGTAAGCAACCTGCATATATTGCTGGTAGTGGAATCTTCATAGTTTAAGGCAGAAAAACAGTATTTTAACCCAGCAGTAATCCATTGCACAAGGGGAAGTAGAGATGGTTGCAAGAGAGAGTTTGAGTCTAATCCAAACAACACATTAAAGCTTTCATTTGCACTCACATTTGTCTGGTACAATAGCACCACATTGCATAGAAAAGGAAACCAAGTCCAGCAAGTTCCTGAGGAGTGCAAAACATCCAAAATCTACCACTTTATATAAGCATCCCCACAGGCATACTGAGAAGTAGCAGCTGGAAGCAGCACAGTACAGAAATCCAGCTTGTACATGATAGTCTACTCAGAAGGACCAGATTGCTCAGGAGTAAGCATGAGCAGCAAGTTCTCACAGCATCCAAAATCCACTTCACAAGCAGTTTTTTTTAAAGGGGAAAAATACAAGCAATAAACAGGTTTAAAAAGGGTGGGGGTGGGAAGCCTTGCCCAGTCAAGCAGAACAGATTTTTTAAAATAGCAACAATAAAAAGCCCAACCCAGAAAAGAGATTAAGACCCCTACACCCTTGAAGAAGGGGAAAAAATAGTCCAAGCAAAGCAGTCACGTTTTATAAATAAAGAAAAATGGCCAAGGATACAGATTTTTTTTTAAAAAATAGCCCAAACAACAAAAAGAGAAGAAAGAAAGAAATAGCCAATAAATAAATAAAGCCAGAACAGGGATTAGATAAAATAGCAAAAAAGGAAAAGAAGGGAGCATTCCTAACTACCTTCTGGCTGCCGCTCTACTAGTTGATGAGATGGCTGGTGCCCAGCTAATGGCAGGCATAGACACATATCACTTGCACAAATAGGTAAATTAAATTTGCACTAGAGTGCTGAAAGGCTGGCTGGAGGCTTGTCTCTCCACCTTCAGTGCTGCTCCTCTGTATTCCCTTGTAGATCAAGTGAATGTAGTATGTAGTCCTGTTTCCTCTAAGGGTGTGCAGACCAACGGTTGGGGAGAAAAGAGCAGCAGACTGACTGACAAATGGTGACTCTGCTAACTTTGTGTTCCACTCCTTTGCACATGCTTAAATGTGCTCATTGCATGATGTTCCGCCCCATGTGCCCAAATGGACAGGCCTGCGGAGCTGATTGCGGGTGGGGGCACAGTTTACCAGTTGTTTTGGCTGCCCGTGCATTTCCGGGTTTAATTGAAAGTGCTGTTTTTCATCTTTAAAGCCCTAAATGGTTATTTGAAGGACTGCCTACACCCCTATGAGCCTGCTGGTGTTTTAAGATCATCTTTGGAGTTTCTTTGCATTGGCCTGCAACCAACATCAGTAATGTTGATGAGCATTAGAAATAGGGAAACACTGAGTGTAATTGTGTATAATGAACAAAATGTATGTCACCAAATTACTTTCCCAATTTGGCATTTTATAAGTCTCTTCAGGCCAGTTGGCTGGATCATTTGTGGGGTAGAGAGAGGAAGAGTTAAAAAAAATGCTTTTAATGTAACTGAATAGCATGTTTCCTCTTCCTCATTCAGTCTTTTTTCCCTTTGTAATTCCATACAATTCAGGAAAGCTTGTATTCATCCATCTCTTCTTCCTGTTTATATTTCTTTCATTTCTTGTTATATTATTTACCTGTTTGCATTTTGCTTGTTACTGTTTGCTTAAAAGAATCTTGCTTACTAATGTAAAGCTTTGAGTAATAAATATTGTTATATTTATTAAACTTGGTTTATAGTCTAAGAAGATTATTTAAAGAAAATTGCTTTGTGCTTTAAACAGCTTAACTTCCTTGAAGTTGGTTTTATGCATCCTTTCATTTGATGATGGATATAGTGGATTGATCTGTTTTCAGATTTCTATAGAGAATGATTACTTAGGACCCAGAAGAATTGAGAGTCTGCAAAAAGAAGATGCAGACTGGCAACGGAAGGCCCACATGGCTGTACTTTCTATTCAAGACCTTACTGTGAAGTATTTTGAAATAACAGCAAAAGCACAGAAAGGTAATGCACTTTTCCTATTTAACATTTTCCAGTAAAAGCTTTTTAAAAATCAGAAATCTTGTTTACAAGATCTGGGGTCTTGGAGCCACATCTTATTGTATCTCAAATCATTGGCAGTGCCTTATGTGAATTGCTAGAGCCCTGTCCTGTACAAAGAAGTGAGGAAGGGGGCTACTGGATGCAGGTGCTATTATTACAAATGTAAATTTCTATAACATTTTACATGAAAAGTGTTTTACAATATTATTTCTCATCAAAACCATTCTGTGAGGTAAAGTATTTCCTATTTTGTATACAAGGAGTTGAACTCCACCACTGAGTTCATGACTATTCAACTCTTGAAACCCAAGTCTCACAAGTCTTTGTCCACTTCAAATTTGCTCCTTTACCAATTAAAAAAACCCACACTAATAATTAAGGGGTTGTTGGTTCTGGACTATTGGTCCTTTTGGAAAATGGGGATCCTACATATTTATCCTTGTTTACATTTTTTAAACGCTTGAAAAACATCGAGGGCAGCATGTTCCATCCCCACAGGGGAAGGAGCTGTCATAGGCCTCAATTAAGCCTTTTCCTCCCACCCACCACTGTCTGACTGTCAGGGTGCATATGAATCATAGTGCATTAGCCAATACTCAAAATAGGAGGCCCAATCGCATGTATGGATCCATTTGTCCTTTGCTTCTCAAGATCATGGCCTGCAAATTCCTCAACTCTTTCTCAGACTTGAGGTATATACAGATTTCACATTAAACGAGATATTTTTTAAAATATATATATTTTAAAGCACAATATGCTTGGTTTGTATTAAAAAGTAGGTATTTGTAAATGCGAAAGTCATGGCTGAAAATGGTGTAGCTGTTCATGTTTGAAGGTATTGACTACAGATGGGTGAGGAATTTGTTGGGGTTGCATTTTAATGTAAACCAACACATAAACCAGAACACACTTATATTCACACGTTTCCAAATTTGCAATGCAATTTACAAATTTAAAAAGTGCAGAAAAATGTATATAATAGGAACAACTTCACACAAAAGTGTTTATTTTGGGGGAATGTGTGCAAAAATCCACATTTTATTAGGGGAATCGCTGCAAAAATGCATACAAAATGTGTATAATAGATGCACACAAAGATACTTTTTGTGTGGAGTTTTGAAAAATTGTAAAAGTATAGAAAAGGGAATAAACAAATTTAGTGTTGGTAAAATGAGAGACTGAGCAGACTTGAATTTGTACAGATTCATCTTAACATTGTCAGGCTTCCAACAAAGTGAAGGAGATATTTTGTAAACTTGTAAGGTAATATGTACAATGGTATTCTACTAACTTGCAAATTGCCCCTGTGAATTCATTAATTTGTAAAGTTGTGTAGTTCAAGATTCAGAGTTGCATCCCATTGATAGATTAATAAATAATATTTTTTTCAAAAAATATATGCTGTTCTCAGAACAAAATATGTTATCAAAATATGTTATCTGAAAATATTTCTTGGGAATTTGCTGAACACTTAAAGTACATGCAATGCTTTTTCTTTATCAAGTAGGACGTTCACTCACGATAGATTAACTTATTCTTAATTTTTATAATGAAACATTAAGCATGCCTGGATTTTATATGCTATTTAAACTATTTCTTTTTACAGCTGTATATGATCGAATGCGAGCAGACCAGAAAAAGTTTGGTAAGGCAGCATGGGCAGCAGCAGTGGAACGAATGGAAAAACTTCAATATGCAGTGTCTAAGGAGACTTTGCAGCTGATGAGAGCAAAGGAAATCTGTTTGGAACAGAAGAAACACGCACTGAAAGAAGAGGTAATTTCTCAGAATAATTAACTTCTACAAATAAAACTTTCAAGTCTTATTTTTAAATGTTCTACAACTGTACAGTGGAAGATTCAGAACAAATAAAAGGAAGTACTTCTTCACATATAACTATGGAATTTGCTACCACATGTGGTAGTGATGGCCAGTAATTTGGGTGGCTTTAAAAGGGGATTAGACAAATTCATGGAGGATAAGGCTATCAATGGTTACTAATCCTTATGGCTGTATGCTACCTCCAGTACCAATCGCACCCTTTGTACAGCCTATGTACACCTTTTGCTGGGTAACACAACTGCGATGGTGCCACTGCACTCATATTCTACTTGTAGGTTTTCCACAGGCAGCTGGCTGGCCACTGTGTGGACAGAATGCTGGACTAGATAGAGCCTTGGTCTGATCCAGCATGGCTCTTCTTATATACAAATACAAAGCATGAACGTAGATGGAATTTCAGGATAATTGGTTATTCTAACTTATCTTTGGAGACTAAGGGCGCAGTCTTACAAGACTGACATCTGCTAGAAGGAGAACTCTGATGCCATCTATCATAATCCCTGCCAGAAGTGCCAGGCAGGACAGGAGGTGTTGCAGAGACCTTTATAGCCTTTCCATCGTCTGTTTTTGCATTTTGTGACAGATGGGCCTCTGGGTCCATCTAGTTCACTACCTGGCTGTGGGTGGGGCCAGGAACTGAGGGGGTTGTAGATCCAACAGTTCCATGTCTTCTCTGTCCCCACTCACTGTCCTGCCCCAGAACACCATTTCCTCCCCTCCCAAGGTCATGACACCATCCTCGGGAGAGGAAGCTGCCACAAAGCTTTCTGCAGAGGCTGGGCGAGGTGCGAAATCCAAGCATGGATTCTCCCCACCACACTCAACGTCATAGCTCTGTCTGTGGCCTCCGTAAGTTATATCTCTAGTATCCTATGGCTTCTCAGATAATGTTTAGGTCTCTTAAAAGTAAAAATAAATCAGCTTGTTATCACAATATGCTTTGAAAACATAGTAGAAAATTATTAAGAATTATTATTTGATCTATTGGAGAGGCTTGAGGCTCGATAAAATATTCTAAATAAGTTATTTTATGTTGGTTGCCCTATCAGCCAGCCCTCGGGACTCTGGATGCTGCTCTTAAATGCCAGATCGGTATATAATAAGACCTCCCTCATCCACGATTTAATTGTGGATGAGGCAGCCGATCTGGCATGTATAACCGAGACCTGGATGGGTGAGCAGGGAGGAGTCAGTCTCTCCCAGTTATGCCCACCAGGATACTTGGTTCAACATCAGGGTAGACCTGAGGGCCGGGGAGGGGGGGTTGCTGTGGTCTATAGGAACACCATCTCCCTCTGCAGGCTCCCTGTCCATGTGACTACTGGTCTGGAGTGTTTGCACTTCGTGTTGGGTCAGCGGGACAGATTAGGGATTGTGTTGGTGTACCGCCCACCCCGCTGCTCAACGGACCCCCTAGGTGAGCTGACGGAAGTGGTCTCGGGTGTACTGCTGAGATCCCCCAGACTGTTGGTTCTGGGGGATGTCAACATTCACGCTGAGGGCACCTTATCCGGGGCAGCTCAGGATTTCATGGTCTCCATGACAACCATGGGACTGTCCCAACACGCCATCGGCCCAACGCATGTAGCAGGGCATACTCTAGACCTGGTTTTCGCAACTGGACATAGAGATGGTGATCTGAAAGTAGAGGACTTTACATCAGTCCCTTTGTCATGGTCAGATCACTGCTTGCTGAGGTTTAGACTTACAGCGGCTTTTCCCCTCTGCAAGGGTGGGGGACCTATTAAGATGGTCCGCCCCCGGAGGCTAATGGATCCGGATGGTTTCCAGAGGGCTCTGGGGAGTTTTCCGGCTGATAGGGCTGGCTCTCCTGTCGAAACCCTGTTTGATTTGTGTAATGTAGAAATGACCCAGGCATTTGTGGAATGCAGAAATGACCCTGTTGACACGATTGCTCCTGAGCGTCCTCTCCTGTGTAGAGCTCGTATGGCTCCATGGTATACCCCAGAGCTGAGAGCAATGAAACAAAATAGGAGACTGCTTGAGGGCAGATGGAGACGAACTCCTGATGGATGCAATCAAACACTGGTAAGTGCCTATAGTAAGGTATATTCGGGGCAGTGAGGGCGGCAAAAAAGCAATACTTTACTGCCACCATCAAATCATCAATCTGCCGCCCAGCGGAGCTTTTCAGAATTGTCCGGGGGCTATTACATGCCGGCCCCAAAGATGTGCTACAACCATCTGAGGCCCGCTGTACTGAATTTGCTAGGCATTTCCAGAATAAAATCTTGGGCATCCGCCAGGACTTAGACTCCAGTGTTAAAGCAGGTAAATCTAGTGAGGTGTCCAGAGCACAGGCTTGTCCTGTTTTCTTGGATGAGTTTCAGTTGATACAGCTCGAGGATGTTGACAAGGTGCTTGGACAGGTTCATGCGACCACCTCTGTATTGGATCCTTGCCCCTCTTGGCTAATAGAAGCTAGCAGGGATGGAACAGCCGGCTGGGCCAGGGAAGTGATTAATGCCTCTCTATGAGAGGGTGGTCCCAGGCCACTTGAAGGAGGCGGTAGTGAGACCACTCCTGAAGAAATCTTCCCTAGACCCCAAAAATATTAATAACTATAGACCTGTGGCAAATATTCCATTCCTGGGCAAGGTCCTTGAGCGAATGGTTGCGAGCCAGCTCCAGACACTCTTGGATGAGACTGATTATCTGGATCCATTTCAGTCCGGCTTCAGGCAAGGTTTTGGCACGGAAACAGCCTGGGTTGCCCTGTATGATGACCTATGTCGGGAGAAAGACAGGGGGAGTGTGACTCTGTTGATTCTCCTTGCTCTTTCAACGGCTTTCGATACCGTCAACTATGGTATCCTTCTGGGACGACTGGCTGAGTTGGGAGTGGGAGGCACTGCATTGCAGTGGTTCCGCTCCTACTTGGCGGGGCGGCTCCAGAAGGTGGTGCTTGGAGAACATTGCTCGGCCCCGTGGATTCTCCCGTATGGGGTTCCTCAGGGGTCAGTCTTGTCCCCCATGCTGTTCAACATCTACATGAAACCGTTGGGAGCGGTCATCCGGAGTTTGGAGTGTGTTGTCATCAGTACACTGATGACACACAACTCTATTTCTCCTTCTCATCTTCAGCAGGTGAGGCTGTGGATGTGCTGAACCAGTGCCTGGCTGTGACAATGGACTGGATGAGGGCTAACAAACTGAAACTCTATCCAGACAAGACTGAGATGTTGTTAGTGGGTGGTTCTGCTGACTGGATGGAGGGTGTTCAACCTGTTCTGGATGGGGTTGCACTCCCCCTGAAGGAGCAGGTTCGTAGCTTGGGGGTTCTTCTAGAACCATCTCTGTCACTTGAGGCTCAGGTGGCCTCGGTGGCACGGAGTGCCTTCTACCAGCTTCGGTTGGTGGCCCAGCTATGCTCCTATCTGGACAGGGATAACCTGGCTTCAGTTGTCTATGCTCTGGTAATCTCTAAATTGGATTACTGAAATGCACTCTACGTGGGACTGCCTTTGAAGACGGTTCAGAAGCTGCAGCTTGTGCAAAATGCAGCGGCCAGAGTGATAACAGGAACCAGAAGGTTCTTCTTCGTGGTGTCTGTGCATCACACATATGGGCTCACACCGGCGCCGAGCTCAGTTCGGGAAACTTCTATAGCTAGCTTAGAGCTTTTGGCGGGAACCCCTCCCCCCACCATCCTATCGCGCATGCTCCGAGTTCCCGCCTACCTCAGTTCTTCTTCGACCGCCTCGCTGATCGCCTCGCGGGAGACTTTCTCCAACTGTTCGTATCGTCCCTCCTGTAGAAACGAGTAGAATAGTTTTTAGTTAGCTTAGTAGTGTTCTCTTGTTAGTTTACTCTTAGATATATATATATTTTTTAATTCTTTTTTTACTTAGTTGTTTAGCTATATTTGTTAGCCAACCCAGGCTACGTTGGGGGCCTATGGTGCAATCTGCGCTCTTTAAGCATTGCTCGAAATGTCGAGCTAAACTGACTTTGACTGATGGACACTCGTTATGTCTGCTGTGCCTTGGGAAAACTCATATCGTCGATACGTGTTCACATTGTATGAGTTTCTCTTGTCAAACTCGCCGAAACCGAGCTGACCGGCTCCGCAGTCTCCTCTGGAGAAACGTGCTTTCTGCGGTGGACAAATCTCGCCCTGCCCCGATGCAATCGGCCCAGTCTACTTCTGGGGAGCGTAGGCCTATGCCATTAAATCGCTCGAGCCCAGCATCACCTAGCTCGGTCCCGTTAAGGGCTGCAGCTATGGAGTACGCAGAAGAAGCCATGTCGCCGTCTCTGCCGCCTGCTGCTCAAGATAGCCACAAGGCAAAATCGAAGGATAAATCCAACAAGTCGGCGAAATCGACAAAATCTTCAAAACCGCCAAAGAAAAAGAGCTCAGTACTGCCGTCGATACCGTCGTCGACATCGCTGAAAAGGAAAGCTACGGTACCGACATTGAAGTCGACTCCATCAATACCAGTCTCGGGACTCTCGTCGCAAATCCCTACCAGGCTTCTTTCCTCACCGGTTCAACCTGCTTCGGTACCGCGCGAGTCCCGTCGACCGTCATCGTCGACTTTCCGAGCGTCTTCGCTACCACCGCAACCCTCGGTACCATCTCCGGTACCGATGGATTACTCTTCAGATTTGGACGAGACAATTCCTGTGGGACATCCGACCATCCTCGATACCGAGTACCAGGACCTCGCTACCGTACTGCCTGCCTCACCACTCGGTACCGAGCAACAAGACTTTGGCATCGACCTACCCGCCTCGCCGACTGATACCGAGCGCTGGGGGCTCGGTACCGTGTTGCCGGCCTCGCCGATGTCGAGGACACAACTGTCCTCGCCGGTGTCCAGAACTTCTCGAGGGAGTACTTACCGTTCCCGTTCAAGGTCGAGGTCTCGAACCAGGGCCTGGGATGCCTACTCGGACCATTCGGACTGGCCCAGACAGCCGCGCCATCAGCGGGAGCCGCGCTACCACTTTGACCCCTACATGGGTGAAAGACTTCCTCACTCTTCTAGGCCTGTCAAGCCTGCCCATGCCGTGGCCTTCCAGGAATGACCTCGCACTCGCCAACCGGCTTCGACCTCGGTCCGACTCCCGGCAGCGACGCACTGTACGGATCCATCACCATCGTCGGTTGAGGACTATGCCTCTGACACCTCTTCGGCTCCGTCTCCAGCACCCTCGATGCCGTCCCCTCCGGATGGGGTAGGAACCTCGGACAGGGCTTCACCGTCAGTGGAGCTGGGCGGTTTCTCTGAACAACTCTTACGCATGGCGCAGTCGTTGGGGATTGAGGTCCAGCAGCCACAGGAGGAGATAGACGACAAGATCTTCGACGTTATGTACGCCGATCCGTCCCCTCAACTAGTATTGCCCTTGGTGCCCACACTTCTAAAGACGGTGAAGCAATCGTGGTCTAACCCGCTACTATGGGTGCCACATCTAAACGATTGGATGCACTCTATAAAGTCAAAGAGTCTGAGGCTCCCTTTCTTTTTCAACATCCAAAACCCAATTCTATTGTGGTGGAGGCGTCCCAGGGTAAAACCACCAGGAGCCACACTGCCCCCACAGATAAGGAAGGTAGGAAGCTGGATGCATTCGGCCGTCAGGTCTATTCCTCTTCAGCTTTAGGCATTAAGGTGGCCAACTACCAAGCCATGATGGCCCGCTATCAACTTTTTCTGTGGGAGAAGATTGCAGCTCTAACCGATTATCTGCCAGACGACCAGAGAGAATTGGCTCAGGTCTTCCAGACGGAAGCTATCAGGCTCTCTAAGCAGCAGTTGACTACATCACGACACCAGACGGATTGTTCTGGAAAAGCTATGATTGGAGCTGTTGCTCTGCGCCGCCGTGCTTGGCTACGTTCCTCTACACTCCCTCAGGAAACTAAAGCCAAAATTGAGGACCTACCATTTGATGGTGAGGGTCTCTTCAATTCCACTACGGATTCCACAATGGACTCCATACATAAGGCAAAAATGACAGCGTGAAAGATGGGCCTTCCCGCCCAGCAACAGCAATCCTATCGATCCCGTAAGTGGTACCGTCCGGTGCCTTACCAGCACTGCCAGCAACAGGAACGCTCCCAACGCTACCAGTCATCGCAGGCCTCATCCGCTTACCAAGCTAAGAAGCAACCAGCACGTTTCACTAAACCTCGCCGCCAGGACACAAGTTCAAAACGACGTCTTTGACTCCCTTCCTCTTCCTATTCGACTCGGGAACACAGCCAACAGACTTCTGCCATTCCTTTCAGCTTGGTCAGCCATCACTTCAGACCAGTGGGTGCTCAACATTGTCAACAACGGATACCTAATAGAGTTCGAAGTCCTCCCTCCTCTTGGCTCCGTACGATTCACTCCGCCATCAGAGGTACTTGCTCAGGAAACAACATCCCTCCTGAGAAAACGCACAATCACGCGAGTCCCGCTGTGCCATCTGCGGGTAGGATTTTATTCCCGTTATTTCATGGTGCCAAAGAGGGACGGGGGCCTTCGACCTATTATGGATCTCAGAGCTCTCAACAAATTCATAAAGCCAAAGAAATTCCGCATGGTGACCCTGGCATTGATCCTACCAATGCTCAAACGGAACAGTTGGTTCACACTAATCGATTTAAAAGACGCTTATTTTCACATCTCCATTCATCCATCGCATCAAAAATATCTCCGGTTCATTGTGGGAAATTGCCTTTATCAATTCTCTGTACCGTTCGGCCTAAAAACCGCACCGCGAGTCTTCACGAAATGCTTGTCGGCGGTCTGTGCACATCTACGGTCAAAAAACATAGAGTTATACCCTTACCTGGACGATTGGCTAATTGTATCTCCATCAAAGCTCCAGCCAATCAAGGATGTCCACACCGTGTCGTCACTTCTCACCGCTCTCGGTCTGCAAATAAACACAGAAAAATCTATTTTTCATCCAACGCAGCAAATTCTTTTCATAGGCGTTTTCCTCGACTCCACCGTCGGCAGAGCCTACCTTCCCATGGACCGTAGACACGCAATTCAGGACCTCGCCACGCGCACCCAGTTCACCCGCAGGGCCACGGCCTTCACAATTCTTCGGCTGCTAGGCCTCATGGCCTCCATGAGGCCTTCGTAGTCCGATGGGCCCACCTTCACATGCGCCCTCTACAGCAATTGCTTCTAAAGCGCTACTCACCTGGCCAGAATCCTCGCAGATTGGTACTTACCATTCCAGTTCATATCCACTCCTCTCTCAGCTAGTGGTCCTCCCCTCGGAACTTGTCACAAGGCCTACCGTTCCACGCTCCAGGACCATCCCGCACCATCACAACGGGCGCCTCCTTAGAAGGTTGGGGAGCTCATCTGAACGACCTGGACATCCAAGGAAAATGGTCACGTTCCGAGAGCCTCCAGCATATAAATCTTCTCGAGCTGCTGGAGGTAAAGCAAGCTCTATATGCGTTCCTGCCCCTCCTGCACGGCCATCACGTGCGAATCCTCTCGGACAACACCACCGTGGTGTGGTACCTGAACAAAGAGGGAGGAACTCGTTCCCCTCGCCTCCTCAGCTTAACCTTAAATATACTTCATTGGGCAGTGTCCCAGGACATTTGTCTCTCAGCGCTACATATCGCGGGAGTGGACAACCAGAAAGCAGACGTGCTCAGCCGCACTTTCCGCGACACCCACAAATGGGAGCTGTCGCAGGACATCCTGTCTCCTCTCTTTGCCAAATGGGGTACGCCCTCCATAGACCTATTTGCGACTCCTGCCAACTCCGTTTGCTGGAACTTCTGCTCACGTGCAGGAATGGGTCACAATTCGTTGGGGGACGCCTTCCAGCTCGATTGGCACGGGGAACTCCTCTACATGTTCCCCCCCTTCCCCCTGATTGCCAGGGCAGTAGCATGGGCTCACAGGTACTGAGTCAACGCCATCATGATAGCCCTGTGGTGGCCAAGGCAACCCTGGTTCACTCCACTCCTACGTCTGGCGGGACACCAAGTGTGGCACCTTCCCAATGTGCCGGACCTCCTGTACAAGTCCAGGGGCATGATACTGCACCCGGACCTACAAACTCTGAAACTGACGGCTTGGAGAATTCAACCAGGTGGCAAACCTTAAGCATTCCACCTGCTCTACGTTCTATTTTCGAGGCGTCTACAAAGCCCTCGACCAGGGCCTCCTACGCCAGAAAATGGAAGCGTTTTCAAGACTTTGCGTCGGAGAAAGGCTTTTCTTCCAACAAAGGACCCATCTCAAACATCATAGACTTCTTGTATTCCCTCCACACTGAGGGACTAAAACCCTCCTCTATAAGAATTTATTTGGCTGCCATTTCTGTGAACCACAGTCTAATTAATGGGTTCTCCGCATTTATTCACCCTGTCGCAAAGACGTTTCTTAAGGGTCTTCGCAACTTGTTTCCTTCCTTGAGACCCTTGGTTCCACAGTGGAGCCTCTCGTTGGTCCTCACAGCGTTGACGGTAAAGCCATTCGAACCGCTCGCAACTATTAATCTCCATCTACTTATGTTGAAAGCAGTTTTTCTCGTAGCAATTACGTCAGCGCATCGGGCGTCTGAGCTCGCCACCTTACATGCAGTTTTTTCCTAATATGGTTGTCCTATGCCCTGATCCATCCTTTGTTCCTAAAGTTTCCTCCAGTTTTCATATTAACCAAGACATTGTGCTCCCTACGTTCTTTAGAGCTTCCGACGACCCCTTATGCTCCACTTTGCATATGCTGGATGTAAGGCGTGCGTTAGCCTTTTACAAGTCCAGAACCCAGTCCTATAGGAAGTCTCGTAAATTGTTTGTGTGTTACGGGGGAAAGACTAAAGGCTGCGCAGTCTCTCCGCAATGTCTCTCCCGTTGGGTTGTGGACCTCATCGTCCTTGCCTACCAGATAGTTGGCAAAGAACCCCCAGTTTCGTTTACAGCGCACTCCACAAGGGGACAAGCCACTTCAGCAGCTTTGTCACATGGCTCGTCCCTTCCTGATATCTGCCGTGCGGCAACGTGCCTAGCGCCTCCACATTTGTGAAGCACTACCGATTGGATACCAGGGCAGCATGGGACGCCTCCTTTGGAAGGGCAGTCCTCTCCTCTATATGCCAATGATTCTACAGCGTTACCTACCCTCCTCCGGTAAGTCTTGCTGATTAATCGCCCATATGTGTGATGCACAGAGACCACGAAGAAGAAATGCAGGTTGCTTACCTGTAACCGTAGTTCTTCGAGTGGTCATCTGTGCAGTCACACAACCCACCCACCATCCCCTCTTGGCAACGCTGTTGTGTTTGACAAGAGGTTCAACGCTCATGCTTTTAATATGCTTGTGTTTATTATATTGCTTACCTTGGTGCGAGGCCTTGCGGTCTCAGAGAACTGAGGTAGGCGGGAACCCGGAGCATGCGCGATAGGATGGTGGGGGGAGGGGTTCCCGCCAAAAGCTCTAAGCTAGCTATAGAAGTTTCCCGAACTGAGCTCGGCGCCGGCGCGAGCCCATATGTGTAACTGCACAGATGACCACTCGAAGAACTACGGTTACAGGTAAGCAACCTGCATTTCGAGCATATAAGACCTACTCTGGCCCGCTTGCATTGGCTGCCTATACGTTTCTGAGCCCAATTCAAGGTGCTGGTTTTAACCTATAAAGCCTTACACGGCTTGGGACCACAATACCTGATGGAATGCCTCTCCCGACATGAACCTACCCTTACACTACGATCCACATCGAAGGTCCTCCTCCGGTTACCTACTCCAAGGGAGGCACAGAGGATGGCAACAAGGGAAAGGGCCTTTTCAATGGTGGCCCCCAATTATGGAATGATCTCCCTGACGAGGCTCGCCTGGCGCCAACATTGTTATCTTTTCGGCACCAGGTCAAGACTTTCCTCTTCTCCCAGGCATTTAACAGCATATGATGAGGGTTTTTGTGTTGTTGTGCTTTGACCCAGAAGGATATTGTAATTTTAACTTGTTTTTATGCTTCATGCTTTTAAATTTTGTATATCGGTGTTTTAATTGTTCAGTGTTTTTAATTTTTGTAAACCGCCCAGAGAGCTTCGGCTGTGGGGCGGTATATAAATGGAATAAAATAAATAAATAAATAAATTTCAAGCCTGCAAAAGTTAATTGTGACATTCCTTCTGGGGCAGTTCACTTTTTTCCTTTTATTTTCTATGAAAATTTGAATGGCATAAATTGTCATTATTTTTACCAAACAACTTCTTAAGTCCCTCGGTGGAAATTAATGACAGTGAAATTGGTATAAAGTTAACAGAGTTTGTAGTGGAGTTGTATCATTGGATACGTGGCAGTTCCTGTTCTCGATACTGATAGAGGATAATTGCCATTTTACAACTGGAAACAAGAACTCATTCTTGAGATGAATAAATGCCTTGTTTTCTAGATGTTCATCTCCATCTGAAGAGTTTTATGTGGAATATGATGGTGAGAATTCATCAGTAGACAACTTAAGAAATTAGTGACTGCAGTCAAATATAATGTTAAATAATGGCAACTGAGTTTTGGGCTTGTTAGCTCCCCCTGGTGCAGCCATGAGGAGATCGGAAGCTTTCAGTCCAGGCTTTCACTTGGATGGTGTCCCTCTCCCCACCCTGGGGCAAAAAGAGGATACCTCAGTGCCCTATGTGATGTTGGAGTGATCTCTTGGTTGATGTCTCATTTTGTACGAGGTGCTTGCTGGGTCAAAAGTGGCACCTTGTGCAACTCAAGAGGCTTTCTGATGATTTCTGGCATGTCTAGTACTTTGTGAGTGGTAGCCACCATGTTGAAAGTAGCGACGCAGGTCAGCAGGTGCCTCATCCAAAATAAGGACACTAACAACTAACCAAGCCCAATGGAAGTGACTCTTGCCCTTTGCTGTCATTACTTCTTGAAACACTAGAGCAGCCTTTCCCAATCTGGTGTCCTCCCACCAGCCCAAGCCAGCATAACCAGTGGTTGGGAATGCTGGGAGGTGTAGTCTAAAACATCCGGAGGGCACCAAGTTGGAGAAGGTTGCCCCAAAGATACATTTCTAATACAGCCGGTTGGTTTGCTAACATTCTGTGCCCACAGCTACCCAGAAGAATCAACTGCTTTATATAATTGCTAGTCTGTTTCTGGAACCAATATACTTTTCAGCAAATCTTCTTTAGCTGAGAGAGGAGCAGGTGTATTAGGAAAGATTGCAGGTGCAAAGACCTAAGAAGTAAGTAAGTGGGGGAAAGGGAATTTTTAAAAAGTGACATGAGCTGATTGTTCTCAAGGTGAACAACTGGTTCATTGAAAAATATAATTTCAGTCTATCTTTTAAATGATTCTGATTATCTTGAATATTTTGAGGGTCTTTTTTGTTTTTAAAAAAGGTGCTCATTTGGTTGAAATTTATTACCAGATACACACTACTGCAAAATCTAGTCCTGCAAATAAATAAGTGCATCATTTGTTTTAACTTGTTAACAAATTAGTACATGAGTTATTTTTAAAGACATTTGCATGCTGTGTTGATTCTATACATTGTATTGTTAATTCTATTCATCAATTCCATGTATGCCCCCTTATTTTTGCAAGATTTTCCAATGCTTTTTCTCTTGCCAGAGAAGTGTGCTTTAACTACTCATGCTTAAAAGCTTTGAAAATGGCATGCTGAAGTCCTGTTGACTGCTGTAGTTGTCACTCATAATAATTTATCATAAGTAAGGAATTGTTGTCTCCCTGATTACATTGTTTCTCAGGTCCTAATTTGCGTGTGTGGATATAAATTTCTGAGGCACAATACTGAGTTTCTATTTTACTTGATAAGTCATTCACACATTTTTTTTTTGGTACCTTCTATAACACACTGATATGATTTCTTTCAATCCACTCTCCGCTCCAAGGTTTGTTTCTTCTTTTAAGCATGTGAAAGATGGGCATTTACAGTGTGAGATGAACAGTGAAAGGTTTTCCTGGAGGCAGACCAGATCCTACTTTGCAGTTCAGCTGCTAGGCCTTGTCTTTGTGATGAAAACCAGAAATGTTAAACTATGGAGCACTCTTTGTAGTTCTCTAAATATATAAAATAGCTTAGATGCTTAGAATGGTATGTTTTGATATTAAGGGCTGAGCTGAATGTTTGGGGGCAACAGATTTCTGTTAGGAGCCCCAAAACGTTTACCAAATGATCCCCCAAAGCATACTTTTTTAAACTGGTCGCAGCTGTTCACTGTGTCAATTAACTACAGTTTTGGTGCAAATTTATTAAGAATTCTTTTGGTTTAAAAATCAGCCTCCTCCTTCTGCATAGTTAGATAGCTAGTCAGATTTGGCAGTGTGACAACACTGAAGAGGTCAAATGAAATTAATCTGATTGCCTATGTGGCAATTTCGTGTTACCAGGAAGAGAGGCTGATTTTAAGTAAGAAATTGTGCCAAAGAATGGCTCATTGAAGCGTTCACTCCGTGGTGCCATTGTTAACTGAATGCCAAGTGAGCATTGCGTGTATCAGAGGCACCTTGAATGTATGTCGGGGGGAAGAGGGGGCTCTGGTCAAACACTATTGTCCTCTTTTGTTTATTCTGAAAAAAGGCCAAAGAGTGGAGGTATATTTCATGGGGTGGGAGAAGAAAATGGCACAAACGGTTAAAGTTTATTAGCTCTTCTGGCTGCAACTATGGGTCTTCTTTCCTGTTCAGATGCAGAGCTTGAAAGGCGGCACTGAAGCCATAGCCCACTTGGACCAACTTGAAGCTGATTATTATGACCTGCAACTTCAGTTGTATGAAGTGCAGTTTGAAATTTTGAAGTGTGAGGAACTGCTGCTAACAGCACAACTTGAAAGCATCAAAAGACTTATTTCAGGTGACATATATTCATTTTACATTTATAGTATTTAACAAATTGCCATCGGGCACTATAGTACAATTTGCTTAATGAGATTATTCTGAGTCTGCAAATTTCCCACCCCAGTTTTAAAATTGTTGTGCAATGCAATCTTATGCATATTTACTCAGGTAAGTCCCATTGTGTTCAGTGGTGCTTACTCCCATGTAAGTGTATATAGAATGTATTTTCCCTTCTGAGGTGGTCACAGCTGGAGCAAGATGTTGGATGAGATGCATTTATGCTTGAGGGCTAAGAGAAATTTAACTTGCGGATGCTCAGTGGATGGGATTTTCCACACTCTGAATCTACCTGATCACTACAGTCCCCATATTTGAAGGGGAAAGACTGCCTCTCTCTGTAGCTTTGGCCTAAGTCACCTCTGGTGTCACTTGCCTTAGATGTTGCCTCTTTCTGCTCTGATCACACAACAGTTGAGATACTATGTGTTATTGGATTTGTGTTAGTGTATGAGTGTTTCTTTCTTAGGATGGTGCCCAGACTAGGTATCTCTCAGGTCTCTTCTGTCTCTGTGATTACCCTTCAGATATCACTTAAATGTTTTAAACATCACAATTAAAGTTGCTCCAGACTTTAAGTGCATTGTGTTGCTTGAATATGTCTATGTTTTAAAAGTATTAAAATCATTAGTATTTTCTGACAGAGAAAAGAGACGAAGTTGTATACTATGATACTTATGAAAGTATGGAAGCCATGCATGAAAAAGAAGATATGGCAACATCTATACATTTGCAAAGAGAAGAGTTACAGAAATTACAACAGAAACTCCGCCAGTTAGAAGCAAGGCGTGGGCGCATTTCAGCCAAGAAAGCCTACCTCAGAAATAAAAAGGTAAAACAGTCATTCATTCATTCATTCACATCTCAACAAAGAGTTCATGAGGTAGTTAACAAACTCCACTATAAAGAAATACAGTAATAATAAATTAACAGATTTATTTATTTATTTTATTTTATTATGTCCGGCCTTTCTTAATGTCTTATTTAATCTGCAACTACAGGTTTAAGGGGTGGATAAAGGAGGCTAGGTCTGATTCCTCTACGGGAAGCTTCTAACAAAACTCTGTCTTGACCCCCACTACTGTTTTAAACAATTATCAATGTTTCAAATGTGCTCTATTTGAGCAAGATCTTTGAAAGCATAGTAGAGCTATTCCAGTCTAGGATTTGAGGAAAAGGAGAGTTATAACAGATATCCTGATGACTCTGCACCCTTGCACAACATCTTCCTTCAGCTCTGTGTAGGTATTAATCAACATTTTGAGGCATTCCGGAGGATTGCTCCCATGCAGTAGAGCAGTATTCCTTCAGTACTACCTACAGAGACCTGCCAAATAGGTAGGAACGGCAGACCTGCAATGCAGTGCCTCTAGCTCTCAGTCTTGCAGGTGGTACGGAAGGATACCATGGCTAATGCTATTGAAAGCTGCTGAGAGGTCCAGGGAATCAACAGAAAGACACTTGCTCTGTTTATCTCCTGGCAAAGGTTATCCACCCGTATAACCAGGGCACTTCAGTCCTAAGCTATGCTTGAGGACAAATTGAAATAATATATATTATCTATATAATACATCTCATCCAAAAAAACCAGGAGTTGATAAGATTTAGTATTCCAAAAGTGATAAAATTATTTGTCCTCACTGCCTCATTGCCACTTCTATCAGTGTGGCCAGATTTGCTTTCTCGTGGTGCTTCTGTCTGTGGCCAAATTTGTTGCAAGAACCAGATTATAACTCCGTGAGTACAAAACTAAATCCTTTTATTTTGGATGGATTAACCCATACCTATTACTCCTTGGTCCATACTTAATCATTTTTAATGCAGGCTGGATTTTTTGTTCAACCTACAAATGTACACTGCTGGGGGTAGGAAACTGGCATGATTCAGATGTAATGATCTAGGATCAATAAAGTATAGTTTGCTGGGTATGCAGTTTGGTGAATGAAGGAAATTTTGCTTAATCTCCTTCGAACGTTTCCCAGAAATTGGCTATGGCATTTGGACCTATTGTGATCATAGGCAGTACAGTCCATAACGGGAAGAGTCTGTCGGTACAGCCTGTAGGTGGTGTGTGTGCATGTCACAAGTTTTAATGCTCTCCCTACTTCATTGCATATATTGTCTAAACATGTTCAAAACCAGTTAATAAATATTGGGGTGGGGGCAGTAAATGTTAAGTGGAGAAAACATGAAATTCAAAATAGAAGGAAGATGGGAAATGAAGTACTTGGTAGTAGTAGCAGGGAGGATGAAGAAGACTAATGACATTACCTTCAGCAGGGTGTGGACTGTGGGAAAAAAGGATTCCCAGTCATAGTGCTACTAGGAACTACGTTGACCCATAGAATGCTACTTTCAAACATTATAGCTGGAATTTTGGAAACATAGCTACTCACCACTGAAAAGCCATTTTCAACAATATCCATATGGCAGCCATAGCTTTCAATTTTAAAGATATCTTGTCCTGAATATAGATGTTACGATGAACAAAAGGATGTTAGTGATGACATTCAGTGCTTGTATTCAAGTCCTGTTACTTGCTCTCTTGCTATAAGCAGCATTGTAGAATTGGGAGGGGCTGTAGTTCAGTGTGGTAGAGCTCATGCTTTGCATGCAGAAGGTCCCAGGTTCAATCCCCCACATCTCCAAGAAGGGCAGGAAAATCTCCTGTCTGAAACCCTGGAGAGCCGCTGCCAGTCAGGGCCAACAACACTGGACGGGATGGACCAATGGGCTGACTCAGTATAAGGCAGCTTCCTGTGTTCCTATGATATAATCATAGGAACATAGTTTTACAATTACCTGAATGGGCTCTGAGTTTTAGCTTATTTGTTGCTATTTAATCAACTATAATATAGTTGTGGACACATTTTAACAACTTACTCTCCAAAGTAAATCATTAGATTTGAAAGTTAAAAGGCAGTAAATACTAGTTTCCTAGTTAAAAATAAGCTCCTTATTAATAATAAATTCTTCAGAGATAGAAAAGTTTCCTCAAATTTAGCTCTCAGCTGTAGCTTAGTAGTTTTTGTTTTAAGCTTACAGGTATATACCCTGATTAAACCCAGCATGGGTGATATGTGCACAGCACAGAAAAAAAATGTCCGTAGTTGGATTTCCCTTTTTTATTATCTGCCTTTTTCCTCTATATGCAAAGTGTGCTGCAGAGGAAGGAGAGGCTACCTCAAGCAATGCACCATCATCAAACACATGATTTGGTGCTATTATACTCAGCAGGCGTGTGACCAGCTCTTATGTGCAAAGATCTCTGAATCATGTCCATAGCCTGGGATCTAGGAATTGGTTTATAAGTATTGTTTGTTTGTTTGTTTGTTTGTTTTGCTATAGTTAGACATACCTAACATGTCTATATATACTTTTTTGATAAGACAATTCTTGGCAAAATATCCTTTTAACAGCTACTAGTATGCAACATAACCTTCATGATAAGGCCCTGATATCAGCCTGATATGGGATCACCATGCAGACATAGCTTACTATTTTCCCAGTGCTACCACCTGCTGGCTACACAGCAGTATTCTTGGTTTGATTGGACCAAAGAACAATTTGTATTAAGGAAACTGGTTTTGAAAGAGAAAAATGGCTAAGAAGAGGAAGGGAATGGTCAAAATGTAAAGGCAGGGTTTTGGTAGAATATCTGAATGCTGAGCTTGGGCTTTCCCTTATATTTATATAATGCAAATTAACACATTAGTTAATAAATATATTGTTTTGAAATAAATACTAGAATATATTTAGGTTTGTGTGGTGTTTGAACTCATGATAATGGATGTAGCAAAAAATTAAACTATGAAGCAAATTCTGACATCTATATAAATTCTGGAGCATTTATATAAAATCCTAGACACCCTGAAGGTTATCTTCTAGTCTAGGCTGAGGTTACAAATTCCAGAACCACACTTCCTTTTCCACCAATCCCCTGCCCTCACTAATACTTTCAGAAAGCTACATAAGATGCCAAAGTCACCCAGTCAGTTCAGTTATCCAATTACTCTTTAGTTGTGAACAGTTCTGTGCTTTGTTGAAATCTACTTCTTTGCCAACAATCTCACTGAAATGTATCAATGTGCAGTGGAGAACAAGGTTTCACGCTTTTAAAACACAACATGAAACTCTTAAAAGTTTAGAACTACAATATAAAACCAAAGTAAAATCCATCAGCAGTGTAAAGATCTAAAAATGCAATAACATTCTGGGCACTTTGTCATTTCTGTGGCTTTCCTCTGGATGGTTCTTTGTTATCCTTTTAAAATAAAGTATCCAGAGAAAAGGCCCCGTGCCCTAACCACTGTCAGTGATGCTGAACGGAATGGTACTTTAACTTCACTTGTAAAGTATAAATGCATCTCCAGAGAACATGTGTAATGTACACATTTGGAGTTTTCTACAGAGTTTTTACTGGAAGCAACTTGATTTGTGTTGCTTATCATGTATCAATGCTTATACTTGTAGATGAAGCAAGAAGGTGAAGAGCTGCTACATTCCACACTGTCCATAGCCCCAAGTTACATGCATAGGTTATGTGCATGGTCATCAAGATTGTAGCTAATATGTTTCCCAGTTGAACCCAAAATACAAGCCTGTTCTTACAATATTCATCGAATATTCTATGAAACAACAATATTTAACATAATACAGTTTTTCATAATCTGATTTTAATGGAAGCCCTGTCACTTCACCGGGTATAGCAATGTAATATAAAATTACTACCTTACAGGAAATACACATTTGACAGCAATCCATAACCCCACTCTGAATTGAATTTAATTATACGCTTTGTCTGTAATCTTGAAATTAAAGGTAAACTTTTCAATCTGGCATTTTAAAGGTGCAATTCCCTATGCATGTTTAGACACAAAAAAGGCCCAGCTTTGAATGAGCTATTCAACTGACAGGTGCATAGATCAGCCTTTCCCAACACGGTTCCCTCTGGATGTCATTGATTGCAACTCCTAGCATTCCTGACCATTGATCCTACTAGTTGGGGCTGAGGGGAGTTGAAGTCTAAAACATCAGGAAGGTACCAGGTTGAGGGAAGGCTGGTCTTTATGGTAAAGAAACTGATATGATCACAACGTCAGAGAATATTTATACATTACACATTTCCAGCAATATTATTCTTTTCTTTTATTTAAAACATTTCTTGGCTGCCTTTCAGGGCAGAGCCCTCGCAAGGTGGCTTACAACAATACTTCATTATTAATAGTTATCTACCACCCCATAAATTTGGTTTCACAGTCTCCTTGGGAGGAAAATTCCTATGAGATTAAAACACACAATCTGTCAGGTTAGATCAGATTGATTCTGAATCATATACCTGAGAAAACAACTAACTCAATTTTTACTACTTAAACTTAAGTGTTTATAATTTTTTTAAAAAAATCTTTATAGCAGTGTTTATTTAGTGTTTATGCTGTATACAATATTTATTGCTTAGAAATTAGTGACCATTAAGTGATAAGCAAAAACTCTTAAGCACTCTCCTGGCATTGAATAGTACAATTCCACACTTCATCACTTTAGATAACTCTTTGGCCCAAGTGATTGGGCTGGAACTCAGTATTTTTCCTTTCAATATTATCCCAACTTCCTTGCCCATATGTGTTTGATATTGGTTACCCAGAATTTATTGTGTTCGTACTTGTTTTGTGTCTTTGTCTGTCTTCTCTTTAATACAGTGTTATTTTTTTACTTACTAATGTATTGAATTAATTTATCACTGAGCATTTTCACTTCCTCTTCACCTGGCATTTTATAACCAAATATCTTATATTGCATTGAAAAATGTAGCAATTTCTCAGTAGTCTTTCTAGCCATTCTAATAAGCATGCTAGGGGAATGAGTTTTTTTTTGCGGGGGTGGGGACGGGTTCCTGTGAATCCATGGGCAGCCTCAAACATGTTTGTTCCCACCTTACCAATTATCAGTCTGTAGTTCTGTATTTAGGAAGCCTTTTGCTGCCAGTCAACGACTTAATAGCTGATTAATAAGCTTACTTTGTATTCCTCTGGCAGAACTTTTTTCTAGCCTGGCAGAGCTTTCTACAGGCATACTTGGGGTGGGGGTGGGGGGCTTTGGCAGCACAGGTATTTTATCGCCTACAGACACTTCTCTGCTGGTTGGAAGAGCATGAATGCTGCTTCCTATGGCCCTTCAGCCAGTCTCATAACGGACAGGATTGCTCCCTAAAGTCATTTTTAATTGATACTGAATTATATTTTATAAGGTAACATTTTATGTCTCTACAGGAAATCTGCATTGCAAAACATAGTGAAAAATTCTTGCAGCACTTTCAAAGTGAAGAGGAGTTGCAACATACTGCAAAGTTTGTGAGTTTGGTCAATGTTAAGCTTAAAATGAGCCGGCCCAAGTTTTTTTTCTGACCTAAGCAAATGTAACCTCCAACCCCATTTGTCTTTTACTCTAGATGAAGCAGCGTAATAATGTCACATTAAATTACCAAGAGATGACTAGGATATTATTTTCTTGTTTTAACTTTTCATTTTAGTAACATAACAATTATACTGTTCTACTCCACATTATTTAATCTGGACTAAATATTACACCCCTCCCACGTTCTTCTTCGTGGTCTCTGTGCATCATACACTATGGGCTCGCGCTGGCGCCGAGCCTCATTTTGGAAGCTTCTAAAGCCTAGACTTTTTGGCGGGAACCCCTCCCCCCACCGTCCTATCGCGCATGCTCGAGAATCATAGCTATATTTGATATTTACCAATCATTCAATAAAATAAAATATGCCCAAGAAGCTGCATAATCTGAATGCAGCTAGTTACAAACTTTGAAGGGACAGTCTGTAGCCTTTTGATTTTACCTATTAATTTATAAAGACAATTAACTCTTTTTAGTGTAATTGCCTAGTAATGGTTTTTAAGCATATGTATACCAGTTTAAGCTGAATTGACTCGCTGATGAAACTGTGAAATGAAATGCAATGAGAACCAGAAGTAAACTTGATACATAACAATATGTTTCGATGTTACTCTGTAGTTTGAAAATCTTGCATTCTGGAATTTTAAGATAAAACAAATTGGCAAAAGCAGTAATAATTTTATTTCAAACCTTGGGAATAGTTAAAATGTGCATGAAGTGCAAATGTTTTGTAGAAAAGTTTTCATACTTGAAAGATTTCTTTTTTAGATTTGACTATTCACTCCAACTGCACAAGTGTTCATGTGTTGGAAGTGATATGAATGCTTTTTAACATTTCATTTTAGAAAATGGTGAATAGATGTTTGGGACAAAAGTGCTAAAATTAATTTAGTGAATTTAAATAAACTGAAAAGGAATTAATAAAAGCAACTCCCCAAATTTTTGTATTTGATTCCTTTTTCAACTTCAGACACTCCCCCTTCCTCTGAAATCTCCCCCTTCCTCCTCCTCCTGTTTCATACGCCCCTTGCTTCCCTTTTTATTTGCATTGTCACCTTAGCCATTCAAACCCTTCCTTCCATGTCCCTACCTTCTTCTTTTTCAAATAGAAGTAGCCTCCACCAGCAGCCCTCCATTTCTGCAGTTTTCTCCTTCTGAATGCCTTAGGCTCAACCTACCACTCCCCCAAGTTACGAAAGGGAAGGTGTAAGCCTAGCTTGTGGTCCATTGAGCTATGTGGAAGAAGGCAATAGTGAAGGAAAGTTCTTCCATCCAAATTCCTCCCTCCTAGACTGCTATTCTTACCTTTTTGTTTTTATTATCAGAAAAGAGAACGGTTGCAAGATGAGGAAGAAAGGAAAAGCTCATGGGTTAGTCAGGAACGGCAGAAAACACTGGACAGACTTCGAACATTTAAACAGGTAACTGAAAGAAGGTGGACATTCTACCAATGCTTCAAAAATTAAGTACATTGTGCACCAATAATTATACCTTTTTACACAGGGACCTGCACTAGAGCACCTGGATTAGCTATCTCTATTGTCTGTATATGTGGAGGCAAACTACATATTAACACTGAAGGGGGAGAGGTTGGAATACTTCTTTTTACTTCACCTCTGTCCAGAAAGGCAGGATTCTAATCTTTCTATAAAGAATGTTTCAGTTTTGCTGTGCACTTCATATGGCCTCTACGGTGTCTTTGTGTGCATTGCTAACCTTTAAAGACATGAAGAAAAAAATCGCAGCCTTTGTTCAGAGACAAAGCTCTTATGGTTTCTTAAGTCAGGCTTGAAAACATAACAGCATCATTAAAACTTAATTTCTATTTATTATGTTTCTCAGCTTCCAAGTTAGTCTGATAGTTTTAATAAGGTTGAATCATGATTTATTGTGCGATTGAGGCTAGCAATAATGTTTCTTGGTCATCAAGATGGTTGGAGGAATGTGGAGGAACAGAGCAACAGGTTTTCTATATGAATGCAAATTATGTTAATTCTACAGCAATAGAAAGTGCATGAGCTTAGACCTCCAAATGTCTAATGAGTTATCTGAACTCAACCTTGAACTTCTGCATACTTGTTCTTCCTCTTCCTCTGGACTAGAGAGCAGACCTGGCCTCCCTCCCTCCCAAACTGAGCGCCTGCCTGCCAGCTAGCTTCCTTTTCTTGGCGCAGATACGTGCGCCTACCTCACCAGCGTTTCCGCCTTCAGAGCCGCACAGTACATGCGCATCAGGCAAAGTATCATGAGGAGTCCCAGAATTTCCTGGACCTTCTGGGGCATGCGAGCAGCTGCTTTTTGGGCCTGCCGGCTGCCTGCATAACCAGCCATGCAGGTGGCCAGTAGGAACAATGAGTGGCAGATCCTTTGGAGGGGGAGAGTGCTGCTCTTCCTTTACTCGGCCACCTGGTGTGCCTGCATCCTCCTGCTTCATGGTAGGGCCACCCTGCTAGAGAGAATTGAAGGTACAGTGTTCTAAGGTTTCAGATATTCCAGTTGTATGTGGTTCCAACATTGTCATTGTGAGTTCTCTGCTAATGACGGTGTTCTCAGCTAGCCTTCCTGCCACTTTTAGACGTGGTATATGTAAATTCTTCATTGCTGTAATTTTTAGAACAAAACAAAACTTTCCAGTTGTAGAAATGCTATCTATCCTTGTATGATTTTAATTCATTTTTTCCTCCTAAGCGCTACCCTGGGCAGGTGATACTTAAATCGACCAGACTTCGACTGGCCCATGCAAGAAGAAAAAGTACAGCCAGTTCAACATCATGTGCTGATCACTCGTCTTCACCATTAACTGTGCAAGCTGATATGGTGGGACAAGAAAAAGCAACCCAACCTCTACATATCCAGGAGCTCAGGAGCTTAGGACAACTTGAAGATACTTTGTTACCTCCCTGTGATGTTACCTCTAAATTTTCCGAAACTACTTCTCTTCCGACTGTCATCACTAATGAACTTCACCCTGATACAGTCCGGGAGGCACCACTTCCTCCTCCTCTACCGCCACCGCCACCGCCACCACTGCCCACCAAGGAAGAATCTACTCAGTGCTCTGAAAAAAGCAGTAGCCCAGTTAAACAAGACAGCATGGAAAAACCAGCCCTACTGACCACCATAGCACCATCAGCCCATTTCTTTGATAGCAGTCAGCTAGTCAGTGCCAAAAAGAAACTAAAGAAGATGGGTGATATAGAAGGTTTACAGAGGAGGAGAGGTAGTTTTTCATTTCTGTTAAATGCGATTACATTAAAAGAAAAGGCAGTGATCTGTTTGTTGCCCTGTTGTCTTTTACTTTGAGTAATAACAATAGATAACAATAATGGCGAGGATTCACTATGCTAGTTCTGCACACCAAAGAGAGCTTTGGGTTTGTGTTTCTTGCACAGCATAGGTCAAAGCATTTTGTGCTTTGGCCAGAGGTCTGTTGTTTGCCACACCTAGAGTAAATCTCTGGATCCCAGCTAATGGAACTAATGAAAACTCTTGCAAATTGTGTTGGTGGTGTTTTTGTTTAATTTATTTTTTATTACTGGTTTGTAAGCCAGGTTGAACAATTGGAAAGGTGGGATAGGAATAGTTTAGTCAAGGGTTGCAGGGTTCCAAGTGTGAGGTGTTATCTCCCTACATATATCTTTGCTCCATAAACCACACAAAATAAAAATACGTTAATTTGCATAATTTATACAACCCCTAGAGGTTTGTTTTTGTTTTTAGCACAGAACTTTTATTTTAGGAACAGGGTATCCACAGTTCTGCGTGTAGAAAGTGGTGGCTCAGAAGATCTGTGGTTTTAAATGGAAATATTAAAAGGCCTTTTTACTTCTAGCTGGATGGCATTAAACATAGAAAGTTGAAGTACATACTTACCAGGGAGTTTGTGAAAAGCAGAGAAAATAGGTGAGGGTTTAACTCATACAGCATGTGACCTTCTGAATTGCAGCCTCCTCCAGTCTTTTTGTTCAACTTCCTCTTGTATTTGATGATTGTGAAAAATTACCTTAAAAGTCTTATCTGCTGGAAGTGGTATTTGATTTTGGTGTGCTATATTCTTTTTTATTGTGGTCCATAGACCAGAGATAAAAGGAGTTAAGATATGTTTACAAAAGAAAATATAACAGTATAAATTACATCAATTCAAACCTATGACTGTACAAAAATGGGATACTCTAAAAACGCCCGTTGGAAACAACCTTCCAACATCAATCAGATTGTTAGTTGCTATAAATATGATTGTTTACATTATGTAGCTGGTTTACTTGACCAGAAATGGGGGGTGTATGTTCAGAAAATATTGATAATGTGAAGGTTAACACTCACTAGGTGTTGTAGGCCACATTTTGAAACTTGAAGTTTTTTTCTCATGCTTATTTTTCTTTGGTGCATGTCCCACTAGATTTCATAGCATAGTCTGTGAAAACTTAGAAGTTGTAATGTGTAAAATTATACTTAATGAGTTCTTTGATTCACTGTAGTGAGTTCTCCAATGGATGAGGTGCTGGCTTCCTTGAAACGTGGCAGCTTCCACCTGAGGAAAGTTGAACAGAGAAACCTCCCGCCGTTCCCTGATGAAGATGACAGCAATAACATATTGGCACAGATAAGAAAAGGCGTGAAACTGAAGAAGGTGCAAAAGGACATTATGAGAGAGTCATTCACAATTTTACCTGATGATGACCCTTTGACCCGCAGCATCCACGAAGCACTACGACGAATTAAGGAGGCATCACCAGAGTCTGAAGATGAGGAGGACAACCTGCCTTGCACAGATTGGGAAAATTAAGGTGTAATGTTTCTTCCTTAAGTATACATTTAATTTCCTTGAAAAGTAGTAGCATCTATGGTGATTTAGCTCTCCTTCATATCTACAGCGAAAAAAGTGCATGTAAGACCCACAGTTATGGTATAAGCATTTTTATGTGCTCAAAATAACATAATCATTTTATCTGGAGGTTTTTCTAGGTAATGGTTTTAGACTAAACTACAGAATAGTTTTACCCAAAATAATTCAAAGGTTTTTTTTATCATTTTTCAAATTAAAGCAACTGTTCGCATGTTAATATTACGAAGCAGAACGCTTCTGTGTGTAGAGAGAAGGTATATTGGCACAATTAGTAAATCTAAGACTCATGTCAATGAACATAGGATGAAGGCTCAACAGGAAAAAAAGATGAGTGCACACTAGAAAATATAGTTGGAAGGATTTATATGGTGTTGTGTGAGGCTTAGAATGCCAGAACTTGATGGAAAGATAGACTTTCTTCACAGCTTCCACCTTTACTAAAGTGTGTCTTAGGTCCCCTCTACAAGATTTCGGTTTGATGCCCGGTTGCCCGATTATGCGCATCTCCTCACAATCGCTTTTATGCCTAATCCCTATACACGGGAGGCGTTGAAGCGCATTACTGGCTGTATGAAACACGATTTAAAGTTGTTGACATGCTGAGAATCGCATGCAAAAGTTGTTGAAAGTAATGCGCTTTGTCCCAGGGGAACTCCCCAAACAGGTTCCCTCCCTTTATTCTCCCCACCTACCAGAATCTCCCGCCTTTGGTTTCCTAGGTTACCTGCCGGGAATGACTTGATTAACATGTTCGGCTACCTGTCTCTCCCCCCCCTTCTCCCCGATTGCCATTTGAAGCGACCTGCTCAGGAATAAATGGGAATGTGCCTTGCACACACACACGCCAAAACAGACGGGGATGTTGCTGCGTTCCTTCCCCCTCCTCTTCCCAGCAAGCTCAACAATTGTAAAACATACGCACGCACAAACACACACATACACACACACACACACACACACACACACACACACACAGAGCTCAGGACAGGAATCCAGCAGGAAGCGAGGGGACGATATGTGAGCTGATCGCTAATTATGCGCACATCCGCACATCCTTCCTACCCCCTTTACTTCTCGTGAAACCACCTCCATCTGGCCCCGTGTCTCCATGAACGAAATATTCTATCGGGGTGAAGATAAACTTTTTTAAAAAAAACTAAATGAAAAAGTGGGAGCTTTCCCAGCGAAGGGGCAGTTCTATCCATGACATCACGACCACAGGCCGCCCACTCTGATCGTTAATGCGTCTCTTCGGAAAGTTGTTTACACGGACATAAGGCGCTCTTACTCCCGCTGTAAATTAAAAGTCGCTATTTAACGCGCATGCGAAGATGCGAATAATCGGAGGGAAAACGCACCTGGGCCCCTGATTTGCGCTCCTCTCTTGTAGAGGTAAATTTGGTAATGCACCTTGAAAGAGCTTTAAATCGCTCTTGTAGAGGCATCCTTAGCTAGTACTTTCAGAGTTGTGCAACACTGATTCAGACCTCCTTGGTAGTTCTTTTTTGGGGGGATGAGTTCATCCTAATTCAAAGATCTGTGTACACACTTTTTCTGGATAGAGGAGCTGGCTGGCTTGCAGCATTATATTCCATTGTTTTAATTGGAGTGTGGTTGTGCAAGACTGCACTTTATTTTTACCAAACTCTTCTAAGTTATAACTTAACAATAATGTCTCTCTTACAGTACTAGGGAATTTGGGAAAGCATTGATACTAGTACTTTTTTTTTCTTTACCGAAAGTTCTAGGGAGTTTTCAAATGAAATAACAGTATATGACTGTTTCCCATTTATAGTGTCTGTCCTTAAATGGTGATGCATTTTCAATACATTGGAAGCTTCTGTGGAAAGGGGATGTTTGCAAGCAAATCTTGACTATTTGTGTCAGCATGAAAAAAGAGATCGGGAAAGACAGTGATCATGCATGGATTTAGTCACAGTGCAAAATTGCGTGAAAGTCTTAATCTGATCTCTGGTTTGCAGGTTGAAACATATGTTGCGTTAGTGGAATGCAAGATTTGTTCTCATCATGGTTGTTATCAAATTGACAGAGGTTGTCCTACTGAATTAATCTATGAATTGGCATGCCAATAACTAACTGCAAATAAATTTAATCAAAATTAAGGTCACTTCCAAAGTCTGTAAGGCAAGTAAAGAGAAAATCAATTTAATGTTGTAGCCTATCCAAAGGCTGAAATGAATAATTTCCTTTGTAAATCAATTTGCAGCAAGATATATGTAAAAAGTAACATTTTTAAAAATTTAAAAATTATATAAGTGTTGCTGTCATCCACAGATATGGCCCTGGGCACAGTGATAGGATGTTCAGAGCGGTAGTCAGAGATATCAGGAAGGGCATAAGAAGGCAGCTCATTCAGGGCAACTCCCAAGTACCTTTCAGCTGAGATGCTGAAGCACTGAGCGAGTGAATATTTTTTATTCCCCTCTGTCACCCCTCCATACCCCCAATGCAACAGCATTATGCTATAGGCATTAAGAAGTGAACGGAAAGACAGTTTATTAACCTACTCAGCACAGCCAAGTTGTACTGAGCCACCTCTTCCTGATGCGATATCAGAAGCATTGGGAAAGGAACAAAAAGACGGCTCATCCACTTGCCCAGTGCAGCTACTTGGCACACTTCTCAGCATTGGGCAGCAAGGCTAAACAGTTCTTAAAGGGGCCTACCTAACTCAGTACATCTAAGTGTCTGCATGGATAGTCCCGTCAAGATTTTTGTTTGTTTGTTTATCCTTGCCATCCAGCACTGAGAGATGCACCGGGCAACTGCAAGGAGATGCATGCAACCCACCATTTCAGTCTGTCATCAGTGCTCCTGACATAGCATCAGACCACCGTAGGCATCAAGAGATTAAAAGGAGGCGTACTTATTTGCTGCAGTTGCCTGGTGCACTCCTGATCACCTGGCAGCAATATATATATATATAGTGTATGTGTGTGTGTGTGTGCGTGTATAAGTGGTGGCATTTGCTTGAAGGTGTGATGTGCTGTCACCAGGCTTAATAGCCTATTATGTTTGGGTTGGTTAGCCTTTTCACATTTGCAGCGCTCGTCCCTATCCAGTCCTGTCCAATATTTCTTTATTGGGTTTCCTTTCTGTTGAATTCATTTTCTGCATTCTTCCCCAACAGTTATGTGCAATAAATGATTTAACTCCTAGTAAAACAATACACTTTGAACAGCTGTCTATCATGGTGGGGAAAAGATGAGTGTTTGTAAATGAACATAATGGAGACCCCATTCTTCTATTACATTGGCAGCAAGATAGCCACTTGAAAACAGAACCCCGCCATTAGTGACAGACTTAAGGAGCTATTTGTGTGAAGCAACTCTCTCTATGGCAACAGTGAACCATGATCCTTGTGACATTTTTTTTAAAAAATACTGTACCATAGTCAGTGAGCTATGCAACTTAGATACTAATGTTTAGGGGTTTGTTTTTTAAAAATTGGCATTCATTTTGATGGATATTGAGGCCTTATACTACCTATATTATGATACTTTAAAATATTTTGGAGTGTAATGGTAATTTAATTAGTGTTTTCTACTGTTAAATGAGTTTGTTTTCTAAAATTAGGGCTGCAGTGTTTATTCTATCAGTTAAGAAAAGTTTGACCAAAAAGATAGTTCTGATTAATTTGACATTTTTATTTAAAAAAATTTTTTTTTATTAAAGTGCAAAGTTGTCTTCAGTTATGTGGCCTTAATTTCCTAATTCCTATCTCCATGCCAGGCAGTTTTTCAGAAGTTACAAAGTGCAGCATGAAATGGACCTGTGGTTGGCACAGACTCCGAGATGTCTGTGGCATCTACTCAGGAAAGTGAATGGATCCAAGTGGGGAGAAGGAATAGGTGGCTCAGAATTTAGCCAATTTTGAGGCAGCCCCACAGGGTAGAATTTGAGTGAAAAAGCAAGTTTGCCATTTGTCCTTCATCTGTGATTGTTTTTGTTTAAACAGGTCTAAGGATTTCACAGAATATGATTTTCCTTTCACTTCTGAACGCTCATAGTCCACGGTTGGATCACCACCTTCAGCCTGGGAAAGCTGTACTCCGACAAATGATTTGATATGTGCATAAGAAAGAGATTGAATGCATTTTTTAATTCATGGTAGAAGATTCTGGTTGGACCAAAAGCTATCTGATTTAGATATGCATTTTGCATTATTCTGAAGAGAGTGAACCTTTCAAGGTATTTTCTGGTTCTTCACTCACTTTTTTCATTCATATGAAACACTAAGGCAGCAGCTATTGCAACAAAGCTTCTTCCCAGCATAACTAGGATAAGGTATGAAATCTGGCCTTTGTTTCACTGAAGACTTGACTATTTCAAAAACAAATTGCTACTTTCACAACAACTTCTTATACAACAATAGGAATTCACACAGCACTCTTCATTTCTCACCATATTTTTCATACAGGAGGTGGATTTCAGAGATAAAATGAATTTCTTAACTGTTCATAGTACAAAGTACAAATTAGTTTGAAAATGAGAAGAAACGGCTATACAAAGTAATGGAAAGTACCATAAGAGTGGAATACTTGTATTTAAGAATGTATTTGTTTACACCCTAGTACATTTAAAGCGGTATATAGCAGAACCCTTTACAAGGCCATGTATACTGTGTACATCCTATATTTTTAAATTAGATTTTTCCGTGCTCTTATGAATAGTAACATTTTAATTGCAGGACTGAGTTATAATAAAGTTACATAAAATTTTATTTATAGAAACAATATTTTGTAATGAAAATACTTAAAATTATTTTTGTCTATTAGGTTGACTGTTCTTTGATTACTCTGAGGAGCCTTTATTTAAGGAGAATGCAAAACTGAAATACAATTTTAGTTTTAAGTTGTGGAAGTTATCATGGTTTTTCATTTTTCATTATTCCCATTCATTGTTAGACATATTTGAATTATGTAACAGCCTGCTTATTTGAAAATACACTTCCTTGTATAATGGTCTTCAGTACAGTGAATATCTAAAGCAATGTAATCCCAAACAGCATAACAAATAGCTGCAGGCAGCTCGTTTTATAATAACAGAGTACTGAACAGTATTTCTGCACCAGGACTAATCTTACCCTTATTAAAACTCTGATGAAAACCTTTACTTGTAGGAGAATCTTGAGGTTGGCCAGCTTCTTATTTTTAAATACGTGTGTACTGTGCTTGAGAAACTATGATTGCCTATTTTAGGAAAAAATCCCTTTTGAAACAATTTACTGTATACATTCACTGTCCTGTTACAAGCAGACTCCAGGAGCTTTGTATATTGGAAGGAATGCATATAATAATCCCACTTAACGTTTCAGAACCAGAGGTTCGATATATTGCCCTTTTTTCCTTTTAAAAATAGTTGGGGATTACCCAGAATATTTGACAATAGTTATATCACTTAGTCCACCTGAGCTCTTGAAAATATTTGGGCCTGCAACAGTGACAACCTTGACCAATAGTGGTAATAATACCACATGTTTTAATGGAACACCTGCCGTTCTGTACTTGGCAGGTGTACTTTTTCTTATGCTTATTGCCTTATATAGTCTAAAATGCTGCCCTTTTCCAAAGGTAAACTTGAGAAAAGCATGAGTTCAGTTAGTATCAGAGCGCCTTCTGTTGGTGAGAAAGAGAACATCAGTTGTATTATGCATCAAATGTTAATTTGCTGAAAAACTGACAACCCAAGTTTCTTTTTACTGCATATTAACCAAAACTGCATTATACAATGTGTGGTTATAATCCCAGATAATGCAGGGTTCGGTGGCAATAATTAAATAGCTGCAAAATGTATCTGTTGACCTTTAGCATAAACCATAATATGTAGTCGGTGTGTCTTTGCTGTGTAGTCACATACACTCCAAATTACCACTATATAATATAATGTATTTGAATTTTTAGCTGTGGCACAAAACGGGAACATCTAAAATTAGTATGACATGTGGATCACGCAAAGCTTTGCACAATCAGTCACAGCAGGAGCTTCAAGCAACACATTCCACTGGGCAGGTCACATAAAATGTTTTTAAAAAAACACCTCTGAGCAAGGAGTCATAATTTATTTAAAACTAGGACTAACACTCCTTGTCTTTGCACTATTTTGCATCTACAAATTTTGAATTTATGTGAGAAGCTTATGAAGCTCTCAATATGTTCATACAGTGTTCAGGCTTTATTTATCTGAGATCTTGCCTTGAAAACTACATGGTTTAGGAAAGAAAACTGTATACCAGTTTAATTATTATGAGAATCTGAAACTAGCTTGGGTTTGTAAAAATAGCTTATTCATAGGAATGTATTTTATATATAATGGCTGCTGTACAGTGGTTGATCTCATATCCAGAGTTTTCCTTTTGGAGTATGTTTTTTTCATAATCTGTTAGGAAGAAGAGATTAATCTGCCTGCCAGTAATGACTGGACAGCACTTCACACCATTTTTTCCAGTTAGGTCCTTGTCCATCCTTCCATGTGCAGTTTCTTAAAATTATATTTCCAAACTTTTGGACTAATGGCAATTCTTAATTTTATTGCTTGAAGCTACTACACATGAAAGCTCCCATCTGAATGAGAAGTCACAGTTCTTGAGTCTGTGAATTCCTCCCAACAGGTTTAGAAAAGTTTTAGATCTTAGTGAATGCTGTTTGAAATGGGTCGAGCCCAAATCTATGAAGTTGACACATGTGCATGAAAAATGCATTTCAGTATTTTTATGCTGCAGGCTGCCATACATGAGTGTGACTGTATTTCATATTGCTAGTCACGATTTTTAATTAATATCTTGCCCACAATGCATCAAGAAATTATATGAGGCTATCCAAGATATAGCTGGATGTTCCCAAAATTGTTAATGGACTTTCTCATTGAACAACAAATGGCAGGTGATAAGTGATGTGATTGGGAATATTGTAGCAGGGTCCAAGGTGTTGAGATGTTTTGTTTTACTTTAGAAAAATAAATTAAGTTGAACGGGAACAGAAACGCTGCTTAAACTGTTCCATCTTCTAAAGCAGGGGTCCCCATCCCTAGCCTTCTTTCTCTCCCTTCTTAGCTCTTTCTCTCCCATTCACCCCTTTATCTCACAATTTCTCTCCTCTCCCAGCCTCTTGCCACACTATTTCTCTGCCCTCACCTCTTTTTCTCATGTTTTGCCCCCTCCTCCTAGCTTCTCGCCTTGCTCTTTTTCTCTCTTCTACCACTGTACCTTGTTATCTCCCTCCTCATTTCTCTCCTTCCTCTCATAGCATCCGTTATGTGATTAGCCACATCCTCTATGGGAGCCATTTTGTGGTGGTGCCCACAGCAGTTTCTCAAATTCCCAAATGTGTCCACGGGTCCAAAAAGGTTGGGGATCCCGGCTCTACAGAATGATCCCGCTACTCTTTAATTTTAGTTGTTTGGTTAGTTGTATATTGAATTTCATATTCATTAGAATAGATAGTTTTGCTTCTTATTTCAACCATTTGCTTGTTGAGCTTTACAGTATAGAACTGCTTATGCCATAAAACCTATCACCACAAAAAAAATTAACAGCACTAAATTACGTCTTGTGGGGATATAAGGCAAGAATCTATTTCACCATAAGGAGACTTTGCTCTTGAGCTTTGTCTTATGTAGACTCTGTCTTCAGATTATTGGTGCATTTATGTAATGCAGCCCTGTTAAAAGAGGAAATTTTCACTAATTGTCAACATGCTATTTTTATTTGCACTGACTTTAAAGAGTGAATTGTAAATTAAGGTGATTTGGATTTATGAGCATACATTATTTTCACTGTTAATGCTTTTGTAATTTGGTTACCTGTGTTAGTTATAATGATCTCAGAAGCATGAAGTAAGATAATGTCTAGTGTTGGTAAATTGTTAACAAGTAAACAGGCTTATTGCAAAGATATGCAAGAGATTATTGCAGGAGATAAAAGCATATTATTGAGAGCATGTGGAATTTTTAAATGCTAGGAGTTGCTAGATAATGGCTTGCTGCCAACATTGGCACCAATCCAGCAGCAGGATCTTGGTGGAAACACATATAGAAGGAAATACCCAGATCCAGTATGGCATCCTGCTTCTCTGAGAGGCCTGAGGACAACTGACACTTTGGGGTGTAGCAGCAAGCATAGAGGGTTTTTTGCTGCATTCACAAATTTCTTGGAGTGGGGTATTTATTAATAAATGTTCTTTAGTAGAGAAAAGCATATTGGTTTGTTGTTACTGTGTAATGGTTTGGAAAATTCAGCACAAACTAGTTTTCCTCCTATGAATATAACTAATTTTAAAGCTGCAGATAAAATACACTTGTTAACGGCTACATAAATTCATAACGTAATGAAAACCTGTTTTGGGGCATGGTGGATATTACCCCAGTATCTTTTACAAAGCTGTTTTCTGATGCTTTGCCCAGCCTTATCTTGTTGTTTAAGATAATTCACTTGGAATTCCTAGATTTGAACTTTAAAAAAACAAACAGGCAAACAAAAATCTTTTGTGTGGTATTTAAAACTCTCCAGGCCTGGGTGCCAGAAATTTATTGATTTTCCATTCTCTAATGCAGATGCTCACACATCTCTGAAGATGAGTTTGGCTAAGGGTTTATTTCAGGAAATAGTTTGTGCTTGGTCTTGTAGCCAGGGTGATAATGTACACTCAAACGGCCCCTCCCTAATACTGAGTGAACTGATTCTACTTAGCTGAACCAGGAAGATTGTGTGTTCAAATAAATATGAGATTGCCCTAATTTGCTTCTAACAAAGGCTCTACATGTAGTCACCAGTAGCAATCATAGTTCTAGCTGACAGCAGAGAGCACCTCTACTATACACCACCATAGGAGTAATTATTTCCTTCAAAGGTGCCACTGCACGCACAGAGCCCATTCATGTGTGAATGCATAGAGACCACGAAGAAGAATCATACATAGTTCTAGCTGACAGCAGAGAGCACCTCTACTATACACCACCATAGGAGTAATTATTTCCTTCAAAGGTACCACAAATACAGAGAGTTCATGGCCCAGTTTGGCCATAATGCTAAACCATAATTTAGTACTATAGGAACGGGCTGGGCAAGACACAGGCTCACATACTCCTCTCTTTCCTCTTCCTCTAGCATGACTGTGAGGAGATTGCAAGCTTCCAACTTCTGGTGTAAACTAACCATAAACCAGACCAAACTGGTTGTTAATGCAGGGATAGGGAATGTATGGCCCTCCAGATGTTGTTTAACTGCAACTCCCATCACCCTTCATTATTGACTATACTGGCTAGGACTGATGGAACTTGTTGTCAAACAACATCTCAAGAGCCAACCTTGGTTTAAAGTATAGTTTATTGAAAGAAGTCAAATTTAAACTATGATTTATGATCCTGACATGTTTTAATAAGCCACAATTTAAAGCAGGGGTCCCCAGACTTTTTGGGTAGGTAGGTACATTTGGAATGTTGTGTGTCATGGGCACTCTCATAAAAGGGCTGCTAGGGCCGGTCATAAAACATTCATTTTTCAGAAAGCAAACTGGTGAGACTAAAAGAAAACAACATGCTCAGCAACCTAATTACAAGGCAGCAGTGGGGTCTGAGATCCAAAATGCAAAACCACTCATTTTAATCCCAGTAAAGATGTCAATGGAAGGCAGCACTTCACTTTTAACAACTTCCCAGTTAAAAGGGTATTTTAATTTTTAAAATCTGAAGAAATAAAATAAAAATTAGGAGGGGCAGAGAGCCTGGTGGACACCGTGTTAGGGACGCCAGTTTCAAACCACAGTTCCTGTTTCAAACGTAAGAAACTGGTTAGTTTTAGCTAAATCTCCTTGTGGTCCTGGGTTTAGTGTTCTGTCCAAACTGGGCACAGAGTGCTGCTTTTTAAAAATAACAGGCCGCTTCTTGTGCTTGGACACAGCAGGAGTTGGGTTGGAAGAGAGGTTTCTAGAAACCCCTATCACTTCCCTCTGTACAAATCCCTGTCCAGACAGGTACAAAAAAGCAACACACCTACTTTTGCTCCTGTGCATCAGGAAGCAATAAATCCATGCCTCACTGGCTAGTTGAAACAACAATTGGCTACCAGGCCCAGCCAAAATGTTTGGATCCTTGTTCAGCAACATTTGCCTGCAATGAGGGGCAGGAAAGGAAAGGTGTGTGTCAATGTGATCTTGCCTCGGAAACAGTCCTGAGAACTATAGAATTGTCCTGATTTGATGGCTTTACAAAGTATGCAGTACTGTGGATGATAGGTGGCTGAATTGGCATGGACACTTCCTACTATTTTGATATTTGCATCTGGTACCTTTGTTCCATGCAGCTCCACTGTGGCCATGGTGGTAATTGTGGTCACACAGCCCACACAAGGCAAAGAGTGTGATAATTAAACCCTACACTGAATTGTACTGTCTTTATGCAGAAATGAGTTCTCACACTTGCAAATTAATTCAAAACCATGACTTCAAGAAATCCTCCATAGATGTGCTGTTAGATTATTGATTATTTTTTTAAAACAATGGTAATAACATGTGCAATCTTCAGGTTTTGGAAACTAAGTCTTATGTTTACTGCATATTGCCACTTACATCCTGTGTCATCTACTTCCCACAAGTGTCAATGATGCATTAATATTAATCAACTATGGTTTGGTTTCTAAGTAACTTTGATGGCTTCTGCTGGGAAAGATGTAATCTTATGAATTATCTCACATGAATTAGAAGCAAGGATTTTCCCATTCCATTCTATTCCTCCTCCCCTTTTGTAAAGGTATATAGGCAGTATATATGTATCACATTCAGTACTAATTCAAATGTGCATCAAAACATGCAATCCTCTCCATGCACTCTGAAATGGTACTGTTTAGGAATGACTATCATGCTATGTTTACACACTTGAAACAGGATCTTAAGGCAAACCAAAATAGGCAATGGTGAGATCCATTGTCAGATCTCTTCAGGTTTTTCTTTTAAAGGTAAAAGCATGCATAAAGGCTTCCAAATAGGACTGGGACCATGCTGCATTTTTTATCATTCTCTCCCAACCAACTCCATTTTCCTGATTTAAATCATCCCTTGAATCTGTTAATTCCTCATAGGAAATTTTAGAAGTAGTGTATGTTTCTCCAATAGGCAATCAGCAGTTTCAAGAGGTGGGTGGGAGGGATTAAACAGGAAAAATGATGCACGGGGAAAAGTTTAAAAACCAACCAACCAAAAAAAACCCACCCTGCACTATGGCCCCAATCCAATCCCTCTCCACTACTGTTTGCTTTTACCTTTTTTTAAAAAAAATGCATTGACTTGGTCTCCCAAAGTCACCATTTATTTGGCCCTTAGTCTTAACATTCCTGTGGCTACAACCTACTTGACATTTGTGTCATCTAATGAACTGCAAGAGCAGAGCTGTGTTAACATGTTTGCTGAAATGCAGAAGGCTGTTGATTATTTTGCATGGGTAACCCTTGTTAAATGTTAATGGAATACTTCATTTTTGAACAACTAAAAATCAAAGGAAAACTGATTCACCATTCACTAACTTAGTACAAAGAATAGAATAAAAATCAGTACACTTCTTTAACACAATTGTATTTAATAGACATTGTAAATGGACATTACATTTCTAAAATGCTCCAGCAAACTTGCAATACCTTTATAATGCTCAGTGTTCTAAAGTATTAAGCAAGAATCATAAATTCAATGAGCATTCTTAGCAATATTTTGAAACAGGTTTAACTGTTTGCCTTTTTGCTCCCCCCTGCCCCCCTGTAGTGCAGCCTTTCTGCAACTTTACTGTATTGCTTCATACTTCATGTTTTTGTTTTTTACTATCACGGCTTCAAAATTCAAACCTGTACCCAAAGTCCTGAATGACTTGTCTCTTGCACATGCAATGTAACAACATACTTAAAAGTTTTTGGTGCTTAAAATTGTTCCTTTGTTTTCTTTAATAAAGGATATTTATTTGAATATGGTTTCTTTCATTTCTTAGAAATTATCACATTTGTTTAAAAGACTTTGGCTGCTCAGTTCTCCAAAACAGTTGTGTTAGTGCATCATTTGCACAGTTACGTTCTGCACAAGCAGTCCCTTACCTACCTTCTGCATGTTCACGGGCTGAACAGAAGATGTTTTCACTGGAGTCGGAGGATCTCTTCTTATCCTGTCATTCCACCATGCAAGGGACAACTAGGCCAGCCTGCCCATAGGATTCAGATGTGAAGATATGAAACATACCTGTAATGGCACACTTCCATTTACATGAGATTTTGAGAACTGGTCTTGGCTAAGAGTGTGAGTTGTGAGTCATGAGTGAGCTTAAAAGCACTTTTAAGCTAGTGCCTTTAGAAGAGCAAGTGAAGGTACTTGTTGGAGTTGTGGAATACCCTTGAGGAAGAGAATTATGTTTATGAGAACTCTGAAGGTGACAAGTACAATAAACGATCTTGAATTATTACATTTTCCTGTTGATCATTTGTTCTTAACAGATCCATATACAGCAACTGCCATCTTTTCTGGTTTCTTAGCATTTTGAAGGTTGCACATCCCCCTTTTGCTGTACCTTTTCCCCCTCTAGACACCTCTCTCCTTCCCCTCCATACAGCCCATTTAGCATATGATACTAGCAGCTACTGTGTAAAGAAAATTAGGGCATAAAAGCTACCACCCTACAGAAAATGAAAATCTTACTGTCAGACATGCTCTAGCCTAGGTAAGGATCCATTTTTAACATTTCTTTTTTAAATTTTAATTAAAAAAATTAACCATTCAGATTCAAAGATGTCATTTTTTAAAAAAAATTAAATACTTCTTGCTCAGCGATCATCCAATTTTTGGTTTTTACAGCTACCTCAAGTTCATTCATCCTTTCAACAGCAAGGACTCTGTTCTTTGGCCAAGGTCTGTTACTACTGTATTAACTGCTCAAGATGCTGGTGCTTTCTAGTAGAGAAAGAGAACTCCATGCTCCTTAACACAATGAATAAAATATACTTCTGTTCACATTTGTTTCCTCCTATTGTGGCAAACTAGAAGAGTCCAGCAACAATGTGGATGGTGCTTCTATGCCAGCTTAGTGACCTCCTGATGTTTTAGACTACAACTCCCATCAGCACTGGCATGGCCCATGCTGGTTGCGGCTGATGGGAGTTATGATCCAAAACAATTACCCAAACCTAACAGATTTTTAAAAAAGATTGTAGAGTACTGTTTTATGTGTGCAAAAAATTAAGGCTGCTGCATGTGAAAAGAGGCTTACAAAACAATCCTATACATGTTTATTCAGAAGTAAGTCCCATTATGTTCAGTGAGTATAGGATTACAGCCTTAGTGTCATACAATGTCACAGAAACTTCAAGATTTGAAAGCGCTTTTAAATGAGCAATAACAATATTTAGGTTTTTTTATAGTCCTTTGAAGTACTAAAGGTGTTTTACATACTGTTTTTTCACTGGTGCAACTTTTATATGCCAAGTTTAGTCTATGGAATAATGCCCTTGCCAGCTATGGCATGGCTGCATATTATCCTGGAAGAAGCAGTACCGTTGCTTTTCTGGAATACCTGCGTACACCCTAAGAAGTCTAGAAAAGCAGCAGAAAGATGCCTATTGCAGCCAAGCTCCAGAGTAGGATCATATCTCTTTTAGAACGTTTCTAGTCTGTTGGGATTATATAGCAGACTCACTCTGAAAAAATACTTTTACGACTTCATCCTACATACTAATAGTAAACTCATCCTCTGAGCATGGATTCTAAGGTAGCCAAAATGGCATGACTCACACACAAAAGGGAAGTATGAGTGGATTTGGGGATCACCAAATTTAAAGAACTATAGAATATCTTTAGAAAAATAACTCTAAGGGAGGAATAAAAAAAAACAGCCCAACAAGAACTGAGCATGAAATGCTGAAAGGGCAGGATGGGGGATGAGAAGGAAAATGGGGGATGGAGAACGGAATGGAACGGAGCGGAGTATCCTGGCTGGCTGGCACTCTGAACAGGAGCACATTTTACTGCAAGTCTCACTAACATTGGGCCTGTTCAGACAACATGCTAAGCCATGGTTAGGCCACTAACCCTTTTGTGGCAAATGGTTAGTGAGTGTGTTTAAACCATTGTTATGTAGCCACCATGGTTAGGAATGGTGCCCACAACACGCTAAGCCATAATGTTTAGCTCAAAATGCTTAATCACCGTGGTTTAGCATGTTGTCTGAACAGGGTCAATAAGTCTGTTCCCTTTTACAAGTATATAAAATCCAATGCATCAACCTAAATTTACACAAGAGGATACACATATTAGTTTGCATAAGTGCCACAGGACTCTTTGTAGTTCCTTCCAGCTTTAGCAGGCAGAGCTTATAACAAAAGCAGTTGCAGGCCAGAGCAATAATGTGTACCTTCCTTTATTCCATGGCTATTTCTTCAGGGCTTCAGGAGGTTGCTCTGGCAGAAGGGTTCAGCCAGGTAAAGTAGCTTCTCAGCAATGCTTCTTTTTTTCCTTGCATTAGAACCAAATTTCAAGCTTTTTTTGTGCTGTTGGAACAACTACAATTTTGCTATGGCTGTCAACATTTAATTAACCCTATCCTGCATAGTTAGTCAATCAACCAATGAGGATATCCAGGTTAAAGCGCTGCTTACTACCAAGCTGCTATGAATCATCAAAGTGTGGCAATATTTTGGTCCATTTCCTCTGTTAATTTGTTGGACACAGTTCAATAAATACTACTGCCATTTTGAAACAATCTATGTCTCCCAAAAGGGCCCTTGACTTTGTAGGGAGGTGGCTAGCAACAAAGTTAGGGAAAGCTAATTTACAGCACAGTCTTAGGCATGTTTACTTGGAAGTAACTCCCATTAAATTCACTGAGGCAATGCAAAAGTGCCCATAGAATCACAGTCTTATTGATTTTAAAGAAATAAGTGATTGCCTATTGTCTTTTTTACAATAATTTTAAATATAATTTTGGCTTGGATGCAGAGTTCCTGTGAACTAAACTCCATTCATGTTGCCGCTGGTAAAAGGGAAGGGATTATTTTTGCAAATCCCTCCTGCCTACTGCAGTCCCGTGTCCCCTGAAAATCTGTTCAACAGGATTGGGATCCCTCTGAGATAGTGTGGAAGACAACATGGAAAAAAGGAGGAATCAGTGAAAATTTCCTTCCTCCCTTGTACCCCCTTCCTCTAGCTGGAGTTTGCAGTGGATTTTAATTCCTTCTACAAATGGCAAGAATCTCCAATTGGGTAAGGGCAACTCTGAATCCAATCCTATATTTATAATTACCACAAATCTCACACAGATGCAGTCAGAAAATGGATCTTTATACACTCTAGCTTACCTGTGAAATGGATTTCTTGGAGACCTGACCAACTAATTTAACACTCTGTCTTGCTCTATCTTGCTTTCTAAGGCTGCAGTTCTAAGCATACTTATTAGACATTAAACCGTATTGGACACAGTGGAACTTAATTCAGAGTGAACATGCATAGGGGTTGTTCTGCATTCCAAGAACTATTGTTTCTTTTGCTGGATCTTGTGTTCTGGAGCAGGTAATTCTATGGTAGACAGTGGAAGACTTAATTTGCTAGAACATTCTGGAGTAGAGTTTTGAGAAAGAGGTTCCAATAACCAACTTCCAGACAGGGGTATACTTATAAAACCTTTTTATGTCAAAGTCAGAATTTCACAACATGACACTCTAATTCAAAATCCAGTAGCACCTGAAGGATTAAGGTAAATGCTGCCATCCATTGAACAGTTTGTAAGACTTAAAAAGAGTTCAAGAAGGAAAAAATGAGTAAAGTACATTCTCCAGAACAGCAATTGTATTTCAAAATAAAAACTGTATTTTGTTGGGTTTTAAAAGAGTTGTTTTTAACAAGACTCAATACTTGTCATATAACAGGTTATACACAATATGATTGTTCTTCTATGTAAGTTCTTGTTTGCATTTTTTTTTTAGTCTACAATTCCCAACATTATTTTCTGGTATATATATATTCCCACAGTTTCTCTTAAGATAAGATACAATATGTAATACCTGTTCCTGGGAAAAATAACTTTTTTTCTAATATGCCAATTATTATCTTAATAATACAGAAGTGTAGAGGCTACGGTAGGTATAACCACCTAAGTAAGAACTTTGGAGTACAATTTCTAGAGTACAGTTTCTAAACACCCACCTACTGTAAATGTCCATTAAAATATTCTTAACAATAGGATTTTATTTATATGTGCACTTAAGTCCATCTTATCCCATATACATGTTAGATGACTTTTTGGGAATTCAATGGTGCAGCCCTCATAGATTTTATTTTATAAACAAAAGAACCCAAAGTCAAGCATCTTAATATACATGAGAAAAGAAATTCTCAAATATTGATTTCCAATTTTTAAATTTAATTTCAATAGGAAAATATTAAAAATGTGCACATTTAAATTTTCCATATACTGTATATACATATGTGTGTGTACATATACAAAGAAATTTCTTGTACCACACATATACACAGCATTTAAGTGGAAATATTTTGTAAACTATTTTGCCACATGTAAATTTCATTGTATTAAAAATTTTGATCTCATTAAAAATAATGTTACATTTTTTTGCCATCATATTTCTGTTCTAACTTGTTATAATTAGGAACACCCAGCATGAACATATTTCATTCCTCCTACAATTACACCAATTTTATACTTTGCTGAAGATGTTTCCAATTGACACTCATATAGCAAGAGAATCAGGTACAAACTTCTCCAGGTAAATTAAAATCAGGTAATCACTACTATCCCGGACCTGATAAAATTACACATCGTTAACATCTAGCTATTAAGTCTTAAAAAAATCACCATAGAAAGCTTTTACCAATGAATGCAATGAACAAATATTTTCCTCAATAATAAATAAAAGAAGTGATAAAATACTCTAAAGTATGGATGAAACTTAAATGATGTGTACAGTACATACAGTATAATACATGATAATTTAGTGTTTAGTTAAATGGTAATCCTGACATCTCAGGAGATACCTGTTAATTACAGATAAAGAAAATCGCATTTTATAAATTAAACCATGTATTTCTTCCACTTGGAATAGAAATTAGAATGCGTGTATTATACAGTATATACATACAGTACACACATAAAAAACCCGACTTATATTATCTAGTTTTGAATAGCAGTCCTTAAGTGGAAAAAAATGTCTATTGTACGGAGTTTATATTCAAGCTGGATTTTGTATTTAATATTCAAATTAATTTGGGTGTAAATAAAACATCAGTGCATCTTGTGTCTGATTCTTTTTCATTCATATTTCAAATCCTCTCCAATATTAGACAATTTACAGCAAGATTGTCCCATAATGCTGTTCCCATTCAGTAAGCAGCCATTTGACACTTAGCTTACTTTTCTTTTTCTTCTTCTTTAAAATAAAAAATATTATATAAAGAAATACATGTTTGGCAAAAGTCCTTTGTAAATTACATCAAAACAACTTAAAAACATGTTCACTGAGGATAACTGAATTCAATTCCTGTTTTGAAGTTCAGAATATTGCCTGGTGTGGTTTTTGCTAAAGATGCGATGTGAAGATCCAACAAAGAAAAAACAAAACACTCCATTTCAATTTCCTATGATTATACATTGTTTTTTTTAAAATATGACTGAGCGAGGACAACTTAAAGAGAATGCCCTGCCAATCACTGTGTTTCCAGAACATGAGGTTTCTTGCTAAATAAATTATCAAAACATATTTCGGTAACAGTAATTATTAAACCTATGTAATTGTTAATAGGACTAGGTTGATCCTTATATTTCTTATCTGTATATAGCAAATTTTAAAATACTTTGAGGGACTCACCTGTCTTCATAGATTGGCTTCAAAATGTGTAACAAAATGGAATACAGAACTTCTACAGACATGGACTTAAATAGGGGAAAGTAAACCATACACTGGACAATATTATAGAACACCAGAGTGAACATCATAAATAAATACCGTATCTTCCAGTATAAAAAAGGGAAGAACTCTATACAAGCAGTTATTCACTAGGTTAGAATTAAAGATGCAACTCTCTCTCACTCCTGGCAAGAATTAATTGGTAATGCACTGTTTCTTAACAGTGCAAAATATCCTGAGAAATTATTAAAATTACAACAAAAGACAGGGCTGTCATCACAAAGTTCTTGCACAAAACACAGCAATTAGGTACCGTAGGGCGTAATCCTATGTATGTTTAGACAGAAATATGTTCTACAACACCCAGAATTCCCCAGCCATCCTAGTTGGCTGGGGCATGCTGGGAGTTGTAGGCCTTTTTTTCAGTCTAAGCATACATAGGACCATGCCCTTAACCAACAAAATAAAATAAGACAAGATCTTCTACATTATGTCTAACGCTAAAAGAGATGTCATTTGGGGCACTTCGCATTATTTTACTGGCTAATAATTAGAAAAGGATTGCATTCAATTACTATTAATATCTTCGAGTTATCTATGGCCAATTATATACAAGGAGGTAATTTGTAATTCAAGTTATTTTTTTCCAACTAGCTACAAGCTGAATTCTAAAATTTTACATTGAAATATATTGTTGAAAATTTAAAACAGGCCCTCCTGGAGGAGCATTTTCCTAATTTTGTGCAACTTTGATGCAGAGCCCAACGAAGTCCTATGAAGAGAGACAGCGCATCTTTAAGAAAGTTGGCACTGAGATCCCATTTTCTTTAGCTGCATTCTATTAGCTTGGCCAGGTTATCTCGGAGTTCTGTCAGTTCAAAGATTTTTCCATCAAGAATTTCTAAAAGTGTTTTCAAGTTATTGCGAAAAGCTTCTTGTTCATTCTGGCTTTTCTCCAGACGTTGCTCTAGATCAGACAGTTGTCCTTCTAGGTCTTTGTTTCGAACTTCCACTTCCTTTAAGAAAAATATGCATGATGTATCATTTGCAAATACAGTAAACCCCCTTTTACTTTCTATTCTGCTAACATGGAGTCAGAGTAATTATTATGCAAGCTTTGCTGAATGGAGTCCTTCTAGCATTGTAATTATCATATCTGTGTAAAGATTGTCATGTTCTAGACGATGCTCCCTGTCTTACAGCTGGGAAGCAAGGCTCACATTCCAAAGTGATGGCAAATGCCTAGGACGGAAACAAAATGATCATGGGCACCATACTGTGTGTACAATTGCATGGACAGAAGGGTGCTTTTGCCTCTGCTTCTGGGAAAATAAGGGAATATAGCCGAGAGGTGTGGAGGCTGCCTGCTCAATAGTATTTTGAAGGCCCTATCTCTTTATTAACTTAGCAAACATATATTGTATCCTTTTAAAATCCTTCCACTTATAGATTGTTTTAAAAGCAAGACTGTATTTTGGTTGTGTTCGTGTTCAGGTCACACTTAAGAGGATGGTTAAACTTTAACCTACTGAATTCTACGTCACTTAAATGTGTTAATTTTCATGCAGAAAAAACTGTCACCCCAAAACAGTTTTGCAAAGGATGCTTTTGTTCACTTATTTATAAAGCTGTTTTATAAATTCCTCAAGGGCACATGCTCCACGAATGGTGCCACATGTCAGGGAAAAAAATGCACAGTGCAGCATCTGGTTAATAATAGACTGTGGCATCATTGTACAAGTCTACAATTTTGCTGCTTATTACCAAGTAACCTGACCAGGCATTTGTGAGAACTCTAAAGCAATAAAGAGCCAAAACACATGCTCATTTGACGCGATGAAAAACACCAATGCCTATAACAATTTGAAAGCAGCTCCAAAAGCCGTGAACACTAAAACTCCTACCAGAAATTGCACGAAAAAGTAGAAGAAAGGTTATTTTCATGGTGATGGTCAGCAGGATTTTATTCTAGCTACCCTGCCCAAGTTGTTGTTATGCATCAAGACCAAACTGGACAAGACGCCATTCATGTGGGTCCCGTCCAGACTGATATCCTAGCAGGAGAGTTGGGGGCTCTTAACACCTTGCTGGGCCCCCAATCTGGATCACCTCTCATGCTTGCAATCTACATTGGAAAAAAAGTCTCCACTGACATGAAAGCAAGTTTTTCTTCCAATGCAAATATCAGGTATGGGGGTCTATTCTGGTTTGGGACTGCAGTGGAGAGCAAAGAATCAAAGCCCCCCTACCCCGGCCAGCGACCCAATCCTAATCACGTCCCCTCTACCAGCTACTACTTTTAAAAATACATTTATACACTAGTTTGTCACCTGCTTAAATCCATGAGTACTCATGTAATCCTTGAATAAGAAAAATGAAAAGAGTGTGCAAGGCTATTCCCCACCGCAAGCAGTGTTTGGTCACTGATAATGTTTTTGAGGGATGTGCACTCCTCTTCTTTAGAATTAAGCACAATGTCTTCATTATTTAAAAAAGGGGTTTCCCTTGCTCCTGCATGACGAAGCTTCCCTCCTTCCATTAATTACATATATACAGTGAAAGAACTGTTGCACGAACAGAGCACCACCGAAGCAGTAAGTGGGAAACCGCTCCTATTGTCGCCTCGAAATGACTGAATAAGTCCGTAACTCCACCTTCTTTCTTCTAAACTGTGACTTACTTGTAGCTTCTGAGTTAAGGAGTCCCTCTGTGCCTGAAGCTCTCTAGCATTATCAATTTCTTGTCTCAGTTTTTCTATCTCCTAAGGGGAACAGAATAGCATATTAGCCCAACTGACTTTAATACATATGCCAACTTTCATCGCAGACAAATCATTGGCTGGTTACTGAAACATTAAGACCTCGAGTTAGCAATTCCTATAATTTATTCACCTGCAAACAACGAGCAGTATGTGCTGCACAGTTCAACTTGGGTCATGAATTTACATCAACTTCTTCTGAATTTGTGCAGGGAAGAAATGTCATAGTGACTTTAGTGTCACTGTAATCTAGGGAGCCAGATTTAATATTTAATTTAAAGAAATATTATGTCAACATCATATGTAAGAGCATATTCCTATGTCAATGCACCCACGATAAGGCTCAGTATTACTAATGCTGCAACAAATACCTGTGCAGTGCAAGTTACTAGAATAACAAGAAAGCTGTGGAGATACAAAAGCAAGGATTGCAAAATTTAAAACAGATGTTTCTGGAAGTAGCAAAGGCCAAAATACTTCTCAGTAGAATCAAATTCTACTAGTTAGGTGACTAGGAAATAACTTCCCTGAAGGCATGTTATTTCAGAACTGCAGTGAGGTATCTTGAACTTTCCTCTGAAACATCTGGTGCCAATTACTGACAGAAAAAGAATAATATGCTTCCAGGATGATAGATGTGATATGAAAAGGCAATCCCGACCTATTACTCACTCTTTGGGGAAGTGAGTGTGCTCTGCTAGAAGCAGCAAAGATGCTTTTTGAACTTCCCACCAATGCATGGCCCCATACTGATGGGGTCATTCTGCCGGTCATAATCTCTACAGAAAGTACCTTTAATCCAAACACACCAGACTTTTCAGGCACTTAAAACCAGTATATAAAAGTAATCTTTTAGAAACAGGTTGAGGTCTATTTGTTACCATGCTTTCTCACTTCTAAAAAGAGCATAGTGAATCTACTGCCTTTTGAAATAAGTGCGTGCTCTGGCACAAACCCATATTTATCTAATTATTTTTAATTTTTTCATAAACAGAATAGACAAAAAAGTAAGAATATTTGGAAGATTAATAAATTATGAATGTTGTCATTACAAAAGAACAAAATACGTTTCTCAACAAACATATCATTTTGCCTTCCACTACACATCCCTATACAGCAAGTTAATTTGACCACTGAGATCATGTTCCATATTTTATGTAACCAAACCATTACTGATTTTCCAAGCTTGTGCTGGAACCATTTTTAATACTGAACCCTGGTGGTGATTGTCACCAGGATTATAGTCAAAATGAGGCCACTGAGAAACAAAGGGGAGGTAGCAGCTTTCTCGTGGAACCCTGAAGTTTACAAAACCAGGTTTCATGACTCTTCAATTCTCACAAGATTTTGCCTCAGCTCCTCAGACCACTACCATCACCACCCTGCCACAGAATGTAGCCTTAGAAAAACGTTCCCATTGGAAGTGCAAGTGGGATTGGGAATTTTAATATGTTGCTCAGGAAGTCAAGATACAATTATGTACCAAAGTTCAACTCATTTTGAATTTCTTCCCGGTCCACAGCTTTTTTGGGGTTAACGTTTCTGATGTATTTCTTGCGGATCCCCACTTGTTGCATATATTTATTTAATAAGTCTTTAGAACGTTGTCCAATCTCCCATGATAACGTGAGCAGAGCATGTTGGGAGCTGAAAGCATTGAAAAGTAAAAGCTTTCCTACATCCAACAGCACCAATGATTTCAGGTTAAGGATTTTAAGGCATTTCCATTCACTAATTCTTTTAATCTATAAAATGATTTTTTCCCCACATGGTCATATTCCCCAATACAACTTCAGATTTGATCTGCTTGTTATAATGGAATGTAACTTTAGAGCGACAGACCTGGAGAAAGCAATGTTTTAAATATCTTCTGCACTGGCACCAATAGAAGTGTTTAAAAAGCCGAATTGGTGCTTTGGGGTTTGGACTGAGGAGGGGAAGCCATGGGCCGGATGCTCCCCATCCCTGAGGGCTGTCTTCATGGTGCTGAGTTGGTGTCATCTCCCTCTTCAACCTTGCGCTTACCCTCTCTTGGAATATCATCTGGTAATCCCGACGCCGAGGAGGGAACACAGGGTTTATGGGCGGCCTTAAGGATCCCGGAGCTGTTCCCGCTCTCTTCCTGGTGGAAGGTGACCAATCGCTGGTCACCTTCCACCAGGCTCCACCTTGGGTTGACCCCGAATTGGCAGAAGTCCTGTGTTGATATCACTCAATTTGAAAATGTCGGGGTAAATCCCCAACTTTTTCTTAACGCAGCATTGCAGGAAAGCCCCAAAGTGGTTGCGAACCTCTGCCTGTGTCATGTAACTGACGGGGTGCAGATCCACAGCCACCATAGGGCTTTCCCTGCCTATAGACAGCCCCCCAGTGTAACCCATACTTCTGATACAAGTTCAGCTGACTTTATAATTGATGATTTTTCATTATCATCAATCCTAGACCAAAACATTCTTTTTTTATTATCCATAAAGAAAGACATGTGAATTTCAACTACCACTTTAAGATTTAACATTATGAACTGTATAAATGACATGTTTTCAAGGGTACTTTATGAGTCAATCAACAAAAGCAAGTAAGCACCTCTTCCTTTTTCTTCAGCGTGGCTTCTAATTCTTGAATTGTCTGGTTTAATTCTGTTTTATGAGTGTGGACTGCATTTGCTTGACTACTCACACACTCCAGCTCAGTCACCTGAAAAATACAAAGAGCAAAAGAACAATTAAAGAACAAAATTTAAAAATTTCGTTTCTTGAGCATCTGTATCAACGCATTGATGCCTGTTGAAATGTTCATAGTTAGGTTTGCACAGCATTTGGCTAAAAGTTGGTGGAACAACTGTTTAATTGCAGTGTCTAACGCTTCTAAAGGTAGTAAGATTTGGAGGAAATAACTGGAGGAAAAAATATTGCATATGTGGGAAATACTAAAGAGAAGGACACCAAATGGGTATTGCAGTGCATTGGTTCTTTTTAAATGACCATAGGAAAATCATTGGAATATTTTAGGGACCATCTCCAAATCAAAAAATTTGCTTAAAACAGTGGTCTTTAGAGAACAACGCCAAATGATTGATTACACAGCATTTTTAGAGATCATCAAAATATATATGTAAGCCCACTAAAATGCAGTAAACCAAAGGTGATTCAAAGCTGATCTTTCGGCACCATCTATAAACGGATTAATAAGAGTCCCCAAGATTGCTTGAGATCATTTCCTGACCTCACCACAGGAATGGCCTCTTATTCCAAATGGCCATCAGAAACAACTATCCTTCTAAAACGCCATAGGAACACATTGGATTGAGACCACCAACCCCATAGCAGGAGCAGGAGCTCCAGTACTGTCCATGTGTGCACCCTTCAATCAATCAGACGCTTTCATTGCTGCCATAACCACCATCATCTTTGTGGGAATGGTTTGTCTTTCTGAATGGCCACAGAATGGTTTGTCTTTCCAAATGGCCATTCCGTGAGAACGACCTGTCCTTCCAAATGCCCATAGGAATGCATTGGAGTGAAAGGAACTAATGCATTGCAACTGCAATTGGATTGAGCTCAGTTTCCCATCAGCAGGAACCCTAATAGTGCTCATGGGTGTACTTATACATTTATTACATTTCCATACTGTTCAATAGCCAGTATTTCGGTGGGGGGGTCACAAAAATTTAAACCCTAAAATGCAACATGATAAAAGGAATACCCCACCACCATCACCACAAGCAGCTTGTTGCCACGACTCCATCCCCACCATGACTTCTCTATAGGAATGGCCTATCCTTCTGAATGGCCATAAAAATCAACTGTCCTTCCAAGGAGCCATGAGAACACAACAGATTGAGTCCAGTTCCACACAGGAAACAGCAGGAGTCCCAGTATTGCTTGCAGGTGGACCAAGGGAGTATCCCCAAACACCCCAAAAGGATTTTGTTGCCATAATCCCCCCATAGGAACACAGTATCTTCAGACCAGAAGTCCCCTTAGCTTTCTATGATGAATAGCCTGTCCCACAAATGCCCCAACTGCTTCAACGCTTCCAGGAGAATGTCCTGTCCTTCTGAATTGCCACAGAAATGCAGCCCTCGCAGGAATTAGCAGGAACACCAACACTGTGAATGAATGTATTGAGGAATTCCCACCCCCAACACCTCAAAGGGATGCTGCTGTCATTGCCCCTCCCCCGCCACACCCTCTCTATAAGAATGACCTGTCCTTCCAAATGCCCACAGGAACGCACTGGAGTGAAAGGAACTAATGCATTGCAATGGCCATTAGTTGTCTTCCTTTTCAGTACATCCTGTGATACACAGGCTCAAAAACGAACTTATTTAACTCTGAAGACTTTGAAGAAACTGTGCCCTTCTAGAGGACCCCATTTAATGGATTAACACAGATACAGCCTGTTGAAATTATTCAGGCAAAATAATCTTAAACTCAAGTAATTCATTAACCTATACTATCCACTGACTTCCCTAAAGATGCCAGTAAATCTCACTGCAGTTTTCCATCAGCTGTGATGTGACCACATGCATGTTCTCACACAGATGCCTATCGACAGAAATATACAATTAAACGTTCATGTCTCACTCATGTCAAGAGTTCTCAAGCATGGTTAACTTTCCCTGGATTGTGGCCAATGCTGATTCTTATTTAAGAAGTTCTAAATCCTCTGAAGTAGACTAAAGCTCCATTCCATCCAGCATTTTATGGCCAGCCAGAGGCTTCTAGAAAGTCCACTATTAGAGCACAACCGAATCCTATTGTTTATTTCCAGTACCTGGCATATTGCCTCTCACTGTGGAGGTTCCATTTAACAAAAATGATTCCCTCTAATAGCAAACATAGGTATGGAAGCAAAATTGGACCATTCAAATATAAGGCAGAGAGTTCTACATACTTGGTGGGCTCCCGAGATATGCAGAAGTACAGATGTTTGAAAAGAAAAAGATTAAAAGAAAAAAGGTTAAAATAAAACAGCCCCTAAAGATCCTGTGAGCTTACAAAATGCTGACAGCAGCTAAATCTCTCTCTGTCTCTGTCTGTCTCTGTTTCTGTTGAATGTCTCTAGATAGATAGATCTAAATATTTCTAGACAGAGAGGGGATGGGGACCTAAAGAAACCAGACATCAGGCAGACTTTAGCCCCCTTCATGTAACTATGTGGAGAGGTTCCATGCAATTAAAGGGTATTGGGGTCATATCACTGGGCCCTACCCCCAATTATGTGCCACTTGCCTGGCTCCACTCTTGAAGGGGGAGCTGGCTGTACTCCATGTGCCCGGGAGCCCAGTGTGAGAAGCCTTTGCAGGAAGACAGCCTATTACCTTCAGACCTTCACTGAATGCAGAGATGGGAGCTAGGCAAGCAGGTTTGCTCGGGGGGGGGGGGGTAGTGCCAGTAACACAGCTATGGTATGTTTGATTGCATGGAGCCCCTTCACGTAGGTAATTCAGGAAGGGGGCGTTGTGTGAGGCCATCAACTGAATCCATGGCAGAAATTGGTACACAGGATATCATACTGTCCGTTGTAAACAACCCTCATCCCCAAAAAGGAACATGGAAGACAAGGGGAGAGAGGGAATTAGCCTGGTCAAATCCCTGACATTTATAGTAAATATCATGGAGATGGAAGGGATTAGGGTTGAGGAGAATATTTTCCATGAGTATATAACACCCATATGTTTCAGGAGGGAGAGAAAGGAAAAAGACCGTTGTTTTCCTTTCCCACTCTCCAGACACCTCTCCAGACTACATGGCAGGAGTGGGCAACCTTTTTGTCTCCAAGGGCCGCATGTGGAGATGGACGGTGGGCCGAGAGTTACACGCATAACCAGAGCCAATAGTGGACAAGAACTCGACCTCTCCTCTCCTCTCCACCTGTTCTCATACATACACACAAGCAATTGATGCACTCCTTACCTGTTTCCAGCACTGATCAGCTGGGGAGCAGGGAAACAGGCCACAAGCTGCATGAAAATTGGCTGTGATCCCCACATGACTTGTAGGCTGCCCATATGTGCTATAGTGATAAAAGGCACCATATCTGGAAGCTCTCTAGTGCTATATAGTGAAATAGAAAGGCCTTATACTAGTATTATGAGAGAGAAGGAGTAAAATTTCTCCCTATCCATGTTCTCCATACCAGGCATAATTCAGCTTTTTTCTAAGCCAATATTTTTTATCTTTGCAATACATGGAGATACAACCCTAACCCCACCCCTAACCATTGACCAGCATTGTCTCTGGTTGAGACAGGTCTGAGTATATCAGATCCTTATAAGTCTAGTATCTATTTTCATACACACAGATTTCCTCTTCTCTTCAGTCAAGTAGATTTTTTTTGTGAAACAGAATCTCTTCAAGATGTCAAGTACACTTGAGTAGATTGGGAGGCTTCTACAGCATCCTTTTAAAATGGCACTTTAAAGATACATGCCCAGTTGCTACTGGTTGGGCGTGTGAATACCCTTGTTAAAAACTCAGCTCTGAAGCAGAAATAAAACTCTACATCACTAACAATCGTATAATGACCAAATTGTCCAATTTAACAATTTCTGAATTTCAGCAGTTTTTTCATGGTGTAAAATGCATAGCAGTAGCAGATGTTTTGTCACAAAATGTGCTTACACTAAGTAGGAAATCGGTATGTCATTTCAACAGAAGGAACATAGTACCAGAACAACCGATAATCAAATTAAAATTCTTAAATCCCAATCCAGAGAAACATGGCAGAATATCCATAGAATTAGAATAGGTTTTGTCTATTATTATTTTTTGCTTAACTACTCCTGTGGACACATCCCAAAGTGGTTTTTAATGCCCTCTTCCCCCATCCCCCCCCCCAAAATCAATTTAAACTGATTAACAACATGGGTTGGTTCCAGAATTAGTCATACTTAGAGCAGACCCATTGGAACTATGTATGTATCCCACTTCTTATCTGGAGCTTCAGAAATATAAATCGTCTGATTTGCTAAGCTTATGGGTCAGGTTTCTAGGTATCGAAGAAAGAATAATCAATTGAACTTTGCATGGGAGATAAGTTATGTGTATAGCACTTGGAAAGCTACAAAATGATGAGCTGTAGTACAGCAGTGAAATATAAAAATTGTACATCTGAAAGAACAAACAAAACAAAGGCCTCCAGCAAAAGATCTGGTGAAAATGTATTTGCTCTGTTTCCTTTGCTTCAAATGTTTATTATTATTATTATTATTATTATTATTATTATTATTATTCTGACTAATGGTCCAGGAACTCTTAAAATAATATCCATTGTTCTCGAATGGCTATGTTACATGGACAAGAAACTGGAGCAGGAGGTGGAAGAAACACTGAGGGTAGAATGAGGAATATTCACAGTGCCTAAAATAGACATGAATTATCAGCTGCAACCAGAAAACTTTATCAATGAATAATATTGAGAGGCCATGTAATAAAAGTATAAGTTGGTGGTTGAAAAATGTAATACATTTCAAACATATAATCATGAAAAACTAACTTATAGACTATGTTCGGATGACACGATAACCCACGATGGGTTGCATTTGCAAGAATTTGTACCTATGGAATTGTGCATTTTAGGCTATGGGGGAAATGCACATTTTTGGTCATTTTATTTTTTGCTTATTTTCCAAAGGTTTATTTTTGCCACCCCCACCCCCCAACAGAATTTCCTTCCCAAAGGTGTAACTGTGCAGGGTTCTGAAGGTGAATTGGGTGCCTCGCCACTAGGGGAGGTTGTGTATGAAGTTTGGTCACAATCCTGCAAACTTCCAAGTGTTTATTAGTGCCACTCCCTTTTTGGTGTACCTGGGATTTTCCTTCCTCCGGGTGTAATTGTGTAGGGCTTCGTTGTTGGATCAGGTACCTCCCGATTAGGAGAGGCTGTGTGTGAAGTGTTGTCCCGATCCTTCAAACCCCTAAGGTTTTATAGCCACTTCCCACTTTTTAATGCGCTCGGTATTTTCACTCTTTGGTGAGTAGTTGCACGGGGTTTTGATATTGGATCGGATGCCTGTGAACTACAAGCTTCCAGCACTTTAAGAGTTCAAATAGCGCCACTGCTTGGGCAGGAGGACTGCAGCAGGATAGGGGGCGAGGGGGGTGAGTCATATTACACACAGTATCTTAATAAGCTACTCACAGTAGCTTATTAGCTCATTCATATGGTGGGGGATTATGGACTACTTCAAAAATAAGCTACTGTGCATAGCTTATTAACCCATCATGCGCTATCGTGCATCCAAAGCCTCTGGAAATACCAAAGCCTTTGGAAATGCCATAATTCAAATACTTTTGTCTTTTAACTGTATCACTTTGTACCTCTTATTTGTCGAATAAGTGATATAAAAATATTAAAACTGATATACATGTTTTTTGGCTTTCCTGACAACAGTCCCCTTGAATATGACTTTGATCCTGTTCAGAAGTGATCACCAACCATAGGCCTTGTGGAAGTGAATGAGTACGTTGTCTCCTGCCCATTCATTTCCACTCTGCATCCCATTTAGAAAACAACCCAGGAATGTACCTAGGTTGTTAAGCATGACATGTGAACTCGGAACTCTGGGTTGTTTCCCCTCAACAAACAAGCGTTTTTGGATTTGCACAGGCCAAACAACCCAGGAACTGGAAATTTCTGGGTTGTTTTCTAAACTGGATGCAAAGCAGAAGTAGTGAGTGGGCAGAAGGCAGTTTGCTCCTACATGACCTCAACACCCCATTGGTTAAACAACTTAAGGGTTGTCATTAAGTCGGAACTGGATCATTAGTTTTGATGGTACCTGGCACAAAAAGGCAGAACGCAGAACAGTTGAGACAATAGCAATCCATTATTTCAATATTAACATATCAATAGCATAGTTTCCATATGAATTGGATTGTTCTCATATAAGAGGCTAACTTTGAATTCTACAATTCTAGCATTTATTAGATGACCAAAAAGGAACTGAGACAAACACTTTACTCTGGCAAATTAAAAGACTTTTCCAATAAAGGACTGTGAACAAAGATATACCTTCTGACTGTTTTCATCTGTCTGGGGAATGGGTGTGAGGGAAGAAATTGTATTCTGAGATTTTATACAGATTTGTAACTCATCCCGAATGTATTAAATGAAAAAAGGAGGATATAAGTAGGGAAAATTAACAAACTTGCAATCCTATTCCCATTTATCTAGGAACAAATCCCTCTGAACTATTGGGACTTACTTTTGAATAAATATGCCTTGATTTACATTGCATATCAACCTTATGGGTATTTTTATGGGTAGAAGAAAAGTGAGGGTCGTGCCTGTCATCTAACCTCACCAAACATTACTGAGAACCAGGAACCTCATAGGAGATAAGAAGCATGAACTAAGAAAACTCACCATCACTGAGGACAGACATGTCTCAAGCCCACACCATTTCAAGGTAGAATTGTTATCTTGGATACTAAGGGGTGAATGCTGGGAGTTCTGTGGCATTCTGTGGGAGTTTTAATTGTCTTAAGGAATTGTGATCCATCATCCTACAAACTATGAATAATATTCTAGCAGAGGAAATCTGCAGCAAAGCATCCGCTGCATCCAAAGTCCTGCTGTCTCATGGCAGATAGGGCAGGAGGTAGGTGCTTATTTGTGTGTATGTGTGTGTGTGTGTGTGTGTGTGTTGCCAGTTTCTGAGGTGGCATTTTGTTTGTTTAAACTTTTTCATCCCACTGAAATCAATTGGGGGAAATAAACTAAGCCAGCATCAAGGCTGGCCTAGTTTAAGGTCGTGTTTGAGGGCATGTTTACGAAATGGGTGGGGTTTGGATCTAGCCCTCCTGTAATTTGCCCCCTAACATGCAACTTCCATCCCTCTGCCACTGCCCCCAGTGGTAGACCTCCTTCTCTTCCATGGAACTCCACCAAGACCAGGAAAGGGGGAGGCCCTTCCAGGAACCATAGGGTTGCACTCTTAAATATAAAATTGCTATTCCTTGCTCTGAATCCTAAAGATGGAATGGACCATTAAATATAAAACAAAATATATAAATGTCATAATAAATAAATAGCTTTGTGCACAAAATTGTACTTATTTTCCTTCATCCTTTGCTTTCTATGCCATCTGCCTTTGCAATTCCAGAACTGAGTGGACTGGGGCTTTAATTGTTTAAGCCGCAGCTTGCAAGTTTAACTCCACATAATTTGCAATTTCTATAACGTAACATGAATTCTTCTTGTATGTGATACAATCCGGTGGGAAGGGCACTTCGCTACTTCTGCTGATCCCCCACAAAATTCATGTAGGTAAACCTTTGATCTTGTTCACCTCCTTGATCTCTGAAGATTCAATCTAACCATGAAATCTAAAATAGAAAAAAAAACCTGATTCCTTGATAAGACATACTATGAGAATCTGCGGTTTTAGATATAGAGCTATGATTAACTCTTGGCGGATTACAGCAATATTTCAGCAAAAGATTTTCAAGATCTTTGAGGAAATTCCTATACATCTATGGCGTGATGTAAGACCAAAATGTGTCACTGGATTTACTATCGAACTAAGAATTTGGCTGTATTCACCAGCTATGGCCATGTCTACACCATGCTTTTTTCCCTGGGTCCAAATGACGCACAGGGGATCCTGGGGGCAGGAAGGGACAATTCCTCCATTTTCCTGGGATAAGTGGTTCCTCAGTTATCCTGATTTTCCCTGTGGTCCCAGGAACCGTCCCAAGGACCGTGGGAGGAGTGGCCGCTGTTCCCACCTCCTCGCGAGTAGCGTGGCCTTCGAAGCAGGCACAGAGCTGTAGAAGGAGGCTCCATGCTCATGGGGGGTGGGGGTGGGGAAACAAATTTGTCATGCCCAGGATGACGCGGGGTGTGTGTGCAGGATTTTGGGTTTTCTAAAACCTTTTTCTGGCATATCACAGCCACGCGCTGGGGGAGGATCGCGGAAGCAGGTAAGTCTGTGATCCTCCCCCCTCCCTCCCTCTACACCCTTAGGTGTAGATGAGCCCCAAGTCTAACCCTTTAAAGAAAGCAAGGACAGATTGGGAAGCTGAATGAAATAAGCAAGGTGTGCCCAGCCTTTTTTAGGAGCAAGCACATGGATTACTTAATTTTACCCTGCTTTGCTCCGCTGCTGCAGCCATCAAGGTGATAGCAAATTGAAGTTGATTTGTTTTTTAAATACAAAAGTGTCATACATTTTCTTCGAGGGTTGGATTTATTAGTTCAACCAGGTCTCTCAGCTATACTTTGTAATTCCCAGAGAGGACAGCACACTGCATGAGGTTTTGCTGTTGTAATTTATGACCACGCTTATAGAAATATCTCATCATAACATGCAGTCAACTTCATAACCAACCCTCTATGGTGATAACTTATGTCAATAATTTGGGAAAACAAAGAAGAACACAAAGCCATCTTACTAGGTAATAGAGTAAAGAAAAGCTGTAGAAAATGACACACAAATGGCACCATTTGCTGATCCAGCTTTCACAAAATATGCACTTTCTTTAAATATAATTATTATTTGTAAGTACATGAGTGTGCTTAAATACCTTTATACAAGAGTTTAGCGCCCACAGTATATGCATCCTGCAATTGATCCCCACCCTGGCTGTATCATTCAAAAAATTCTTACATGGGCATCGTTGTCATCACGTTGAGAGTCTTCAGGCCCTGCCAAAGGTCACTAGGAACATCTGTGGGTGGAGAGGCAGGAATGGAAACTCACAGTGTGATGACAACAAATGTTGTGGTAAGCATTTCTAAACACAACATGGAGAGCAGAGATCACTTTAGCTAGTGTACTGTGTGAACTGGCCTTGAACTGCCAGACAAAGGGGCTAGAAGTTGACTTTGTTGGATGTATGTGTAACTGATGGCCGGCCTAGAGCTCAAAATAGCAGGGACACTGTGTGGTCTCTACTAGTCTTATATCATTTTCCCCTCCCACAAAATTGGCCAAATCACCAACCATCAAATTGGACAATACCCATCAGAGGACTCACCCCTCGCCTAATCAGAGGCTAGTCCTGAGTGCTCAGTTTATGAGAGAGGCCTGGATGTCAGTTGCATTAAGAAGGTTAGCCCTCCGAGCTGTTTGGCATTCCTCACTGAGTACAAGATGTCAGTCACACAACTTTCAATGTCGCACAAAATATACTCATTTGTTAAAATTGTATGTTTGATATCAGATCTTCTGATTGCTGGTTATCCAGTCTAGGAAGGTTGAGTTCACTTTACCTCTTGGTTCTCTTCAGGACTCCAGCGAGTACTGTTTGGTTAGTCCAGACAAATTATTGTTAGTTCTCTTGCAACTTCTAACACCAGAACCTGAGATCAGCAGGAGCACAGCTAGCCATGGCAATCCCTATGAGACCAACTTAAGAGTTTACGGTTAGCCTCAAGACTTATTGGAACATGTCACCTGGGTAAACTTTGGGGAGCCAAGTGTACATAGGCCTATAGACTCTTAGGAGCCTATCAGCCACTTTTTAGGAAACAAAACATGTCGAGAGGCCCCCATTTGGGGCAGAGAGTTGGCAGGTACACAGTGGGTGCTTAATCCTTTCTCCAGGATATATTTTTCTTTTCCAAATCCCTTACTCCAGTTGCTTTTCTTCCCCATGACACTTCCAAGCTTGTGTTTCCCTGCATCTGGAGCCCCACAGGGGAAAAAGCAACTGGAGTGACTTTTTGGAGCAGAAAACCAGCCATTAGGGAAAGGGTTAAGCACCCTCTCCCCACTCTTCCATTTAAAATGTTCCCCTTCCAAAGCCACTTTTCCTTAGAAAAAAGCAGCTGTCAGGGCTTTGTGACAGGCATTTGCATATGATGCGTAGTTTGCCCCTTAGGAAGCTTCAGAACTTCCCTCCTCTATCCTCTGAAAGGTTCTTATCACTAGAGCATGCTGTGATAAATACTGTGCAATGATCCTTCCTGGAGAATGGGATATGCATAGAAAAATCTTTTCCATCGAGTGATATTGGGCTTTAACAGATTTACATACAAAATGCATTTCCCTTTTTTTCTACAGCCACCCAAAATTACAACAAAGAATGTTTATATTTTAGATCAAGGGGAAACTTAAGGAAACAAAACAGTGCCAAGACAACTTAAGAGTGAAAGCAGACATAATATGAAAACAGAACCCACAGGAATGTTTCCACTTGCAATGCAAGCCTGGTTTGCTCCCAACTTCACAACCGAAATGACAGGCATGCACACTAACAAATTGTCTGTTCGCTCAGCCAAAATTCTTACCCTTCCTCCAATACTTCTCCCCTGTATTGTTCATTCATCAACTTGTTTAAAAAACAAACACTTTTTTAAAAATGTGTAAAATAGCCTCAGAAGTGTGTCTGTGTGTTTCTTGGTGACAATAGGAGGACCAGTCAATCCAAACGATACAATACTGATTTCTACTTTATATTTGTAGAGCTCACTGCTGATTAGAAACAGGTATGCTTGAAGTGAATGTAGTGAGGGCTTCTAGAGCAGATGCTACTCTAAAAATGTTACATGTGCATCTTATATCTTATTCTCCAAGAACAATTTCTGTCACTTGAGGCTCAGGTGGCTTTGGTGGCACGGAGTGTCTTCTACCAACTTTGGTTGGTGGCCAAGCTATGCCCCTATCTGGACAGGGTAACCTGGCTTCAGTTGTCTATGCTCTGGTAACCTCCAAGTTAGATTACTGCAACGTGCTCTATGTGGAGCTGCCTTTGAAGATGGTTCAGAAGCTGCAGCTTGTGCAAAATGTGGTGGCCAGATTGATAATGGGGACCAGGAGGTTTGAACATATAAGACCGACTCTGGCCTGCCTGCATTGGCTGCCTGTATGTTTCCAAGCCTGATTCAAGGTGCTGGTTCCAACCTATAAAGCCTTACACAGCTCAGGACCGCAATACCCTCTCCCGACACAAACCTACCCATAACACTACATTCAACATGTAAGGTCCTCCTCCAGATGCCTACTCCAAGGGAGGCTCGGAAGACGGCAACAAGGAAAAGTGCCATCTTGGTGGTGGCCCCCCAATTGTGGAATGATCTCCCTGACGAGGCCCACCTGCAGCCAACATTGCTATCTTTTCGGCACCAGGTCAAGATTTTAAACTTTTCCCAGGCAGTTAGCAGCATGTGATGAGTTTTAATCAATCCCAATTCTGTTGTTTTAAGTGTGGCTGATTGCTCAAAGTTGTTTTTAGATGTATTTTGTCTTTGTGTATACTGTCTGTTGTATGTTTTTATGTTTTAATTTTTTTAATATAATTTTTAATGTTTAATCTTTTGTAAACTGCCCGGAGAGCTTTGGCTATGGGGCAGTATAGAAATGTAATTAATAATTAATGATGATGACAATAATAATAATGTAGGTAATAATAATAATAATAATGTAGGTATTATTGTATCCTTAATTTAACATTGACAGATTGAGAGAAAGATGTTTTAGGTCGGGCTGTGTGTAACAAAACAGAGACTTGGTTGATTTTAATAATATATTAATTTTATATGTTTTTAATCAGTTTTATATATATTAATATTGTTTTGTATTGATGTTGTTCCCCCCCTCGATCCGGAGGGAGAGGCAAGTTAGAAATAAATAAATTATTATTATTATTATTATTAATAATAATAATAATAATAATAATAATAAAACAAATGGGAGATGAAAGAGTTAGAAGATAGAAGAGAGTGGCAATTTTGAATGTTCACACTTGTCTGCGTTATGAATTTATGAAGTTAATGTAGAGTTGATGATGAACCAATGCAGCAGTGCAAAGTGGCAATATTGCGCTGGCTACAGTTTAAGAACATACATAAACATGCACAGACAAAAATCGGTGTTAAACCCATATTCTATTCTGTCATCATGGTCATCATTAATGTCTCCGCTGAGATGGTTTGGCCTTGTACTCAACCCTGCTTTTCTCCATGCAGTCTGGCACAAATAATTTACCTTCTGGCTAGTTTCCATTATTTTCAATTAATTTCATGGGCCTAAACTCTATGCTGGATTGTGGTCTCAGGCTGCAGCTAACTGTGTCATTCTGTCAGCCCAAATGACGTTTCGCTAGTGGAAACTAGATTCCAAAGTATGCACAAGAGGAGAATCCACCTAAAGTTATGTCTGCGCAAGTGGTTGTGCATTATGTTTACGCAACTCATTGTGCTTAACTCTTGTGCAAACCACAGTACAACCTGTTTTTGCAAACGTTTGTACATTCCGCTTGCACATCTGGTTGTGAAACTGCTTGCACAACCTGTTTCATAAACCTAATGGGCAATTAGTTGCGCAATGGAAAGATTCAGCGGAGCTCCACTGGCACTATTTGAATTTCTAGAATGACACCATTGGATACTGCGCACGGTCAGTATATAATTCAGGAGCAGTTAAGAGCTGGTAGTTAGAGCAGTGCAGATCATCACAATGTACATTTGAGAAGCATAAAGGTGCGGTGTCCACAAGCTCACGCAGCAGTGTGACACAGGTGCTGTGGTCAATAAACCCTGCCTCTCTCCTTGCTGTACACTTCCTCTCAAAGGCCAGGTAAACCAGAGGACTCTTATGCAACAGACCCAGCACTATAGACTTCTCTTAATAATTCATACTAAAATGCTACAGTGATTTCGTTACATTAACTAAATGTATATGTAATAATGTTAATATTGTTAATAACAATATAGGCATTTCTTACCATGGGGGGGGGAGGGGGGAAGGTGAAATCATTGGAGACGTTATCCCATTACAAGTTCGTAACATATTTCATTTCAAGAATTGAAAATTAAACTCAGCTTGCAGCATAAATGTTGTTTGTGCTAAGGTAATATTTTATTACACCTTTTCAATTAAAATAAATGAATGAATGAATAAATAAATAAATATAATTGTGCTAAGGTAATGTTTTATTACACCTTTTCAATTAAAATAAACAAATGGATAAGTATAATTAAAGCAGCAGACTCACTTAACTCTACCTAATCATAGGGATGTGCACTGACCCCCCGGATCGGATCGGATAGCGGATCGGAATCGGACCTGGGGGGTCGGATCGGATCGGATCGGATCGGAGGATGGTCGGATCGGATCGGACCGGATGTCCGATCCGGATCGGACGCCATTTTGAATGCTTTTTCCCATAGCCAAGTATTGTTTTACAAAAACGCCTATAACTTTTTCATTTTTAAAGATAGAAGGATGAAACTTGGGCACATTATACACTGGTTAGGGATAGTTATCTGTGAGAAATTTCAGAAAGATTGGTGCATGCGTTTTGTGGCAATTAATTGTTTAATAAATACCCAGAAATGCCTATAACTTTGTCATTTTTAAAGTTACAAACATGAAACTTTGCCACATTGTAGGTGGTACCTTGGGACCTATCTGTGAGAAATTTCAGAAACTTAGGTGCTTGCCTTGTGTGGCAATTAATTTTAGAAAAATGGGTAGTAGTGGGGTAAATACATTTACGCCTCCCATTTTTTTATTTTTGAAGATACAAACAGGAAACTTGGGCACATTACAGGTACCACTTGCCTTGATATGTGTGTGAAATTTCAGAAACATTGGAGCTTGCCTTGTGTGGCAATTAATTTTTGAAACAATGAGGAAAGAAACACCTATAACTTTGTCATTTTTAAAGTTACACACATGAAACTTTGCCACATTGTAGGTGGTACCTTGGGACCTATGTGTGTGAAATTTCAGAAACATAGGTGCTTGCCTTGTGTGGCAATTAATTTTTTAATAAATACCCAGGAATGCCTATAACTTTGTCATTTGTAAAGTTACACACATGAAACTTTGCCACATTGTAGGCGGTACCTTGGGACCTATGTGTGTAAAATTTCAGAAACGTAGGTGCTTGTATTGTGTGGCAATTAATTTTTGAAACAATGAGGGATTCATTGGACAGCACTTGCCCATAGGGATTCATTGGACAGTACTTGCCCATAGGGATTCATTGGACAGTACTTTCCTATAGGAAATCATTGGAAAGCACTTGCCCATAGAAAATCATTGGAAAGCACTTGCCCATTGAGAAATACAGTTATGCCTCCCACTTTTTTATTTTTGAAGATACAAACAGGAAACTTGGGCACATTGTAGACTGGTTAGGGATAGTTATCTGTGAGAAATTTCAGAAAGATTGGTGCATGCGTTTTGTGGCAATTAATTTTTTAATAAATACCCAGGAATGCCTATAACTTTGTCATTTTTAAAGTTACATACATGAAACTTTGCCACATTGTAGGTGGTACCTTGGGATCTATGTGTGTAAAATTTCAAAAACGTAGGTGCTTGCCTTGTATGGCAATTAATTTTAGAAAAATGGGTAGTAGTGGGGTAAATACATTTACGCCTCCCATTTTTTTATTTTTAAAGATACAAACAGGAAACATGGGCACATTACAGGGAACACTTCACTTGATATGTGTGTAAAATTTCAGAATGATAGGTCCAGGCATGTGGTGGCAAGGTGTCTGCACACACCACTTTGAAGACTGTAGAAAATTTCTCCTGTAACGATCCCAGCGAGAGAGAGTGATCCTAGGCTCAGCCGTTCTGCTTGAGTGAAAGTATCAAAGCAGACACGAGCCAAGTGCTACTTTGTTTCTCCTTTTGTAATGGATACTAGCTCAGTTGCAGCCAAGCGTGCAAGGATCAAAGAGATGAGAGAAAGTGTTTCCTTCTTCTTCCCGGGAGGCGGGAGGGTGCAATTGACAGCCCCAGCCTCTGTGTAAAAAAGGTTAATAACTTTTAATCTAAAAAATTCGTAGCCACCACATGCCTGGACCTATCATTCTGAAATTTTACACACATATCAAGTGAAGTGTTCCCTGTAATGTGCCCATGTTTCCTGTTTGTATCTTTAAAAATAAAAAAATGGGAGGCGTAAATGTATTTACCCCACTACTACCCATTTTTCTAAAATTAATTGCCATACAAGGCAAGCACCTACGTTTTTGAAATTTTACACACATAGGTCCCAAGGTACCACCTACAATGTGGCAAAGTTTCATGTATGTAACTTTAAAAATGACAAAGTTATAGGCATTCCTGGGTATTTATTAAAAAATTAATTGCCACAAAACGCATGCACCAATCTTTCTGAAATTTCTGACAGATAACTATCCCTAACCAGTCTACAATGTGCCCAAGTTTCCTGTTTGTATCTTCAAAAATAAAAAAGTGGGAGGCATAACTGTATTTCTCAATGAGCAAGTGCTTTCCAATGATTTTCTATGGGCAAGTGCTTTCCAATGATTTCCTATAGGAAAGTACTGTCCAATGAATCCCTATGGGCAAGTACTGTCCAATGAATCCCTATGGGCAAGTGCTGTCCAATGAATCCCTCATTGTTTCAAAAATTAATTGCCACACAATACAAGCACCTACGTTTCTGAAATTTTACACACATGGGTCCCAAGGTACCGCCTACAATGTGGCAAAGTTTCATGTGTGTAACTTTACAAATGACAAAGTTATAGGCATTCCTGGGTATTTATTAAAAAATTAATTGCCACACAAGGCAAGCACCTATGTTTCTGAAATTTCACACACATAGGTCCCAAGGTACCACCTACAATGTGGCAAAGTTTCATGTGTGTAACTTTAAAAATGACAAAGTTATAGGTGTTTCTTTCCTCATTGTTTCAAAAATTAATTGCCACACAAGGCAAGCTCCAATGTTTCTGAAATTTCACACACATATCAAGGCAAGTGGTACCTGTAATGTGCCCAAGTTTCCTGTTTGTATCTTCAAAAATAAAAAAATGGGAGGCGTAAATGTATTTACCCCACTACTACCCATTTTTCTAAAATTAATTGCCACACAAGGCAAGCACCTAAGTTTCTGAAATTTCTCACAGATAGGTCCCAAGGTACCACCTACAATGTGGCAAAGTTTCATGTTTGTAACTTTAAAAATGACAAAGTTATAGGCATTTCTGGGTATTTATTAAACAATTAATTGCCACAAAACGCATGCACCAATCTTTCTGAAATTTCTCACAGATAACTATCCCTAACCAGTGTATAATGTGCCCAAGTTTCATCCTTCTATCTTTAAAAATGAAAAAGTTATAGGCGTTTTTGTAAAACAATACTTGGCTATGGGAAAAAGCATTCAAAATGGCGTCCGATCCGGATCGGACCTCGTCGGATCGGATCGGATCGGATCGGAGGTTGATCGGATCGGATCGGATCGGATAGGATTTTCCCGATTTTGGGGCGGATCGGATTCGGATCGTGGATCGGATCCGATCCGATGCACACCCCTACCTAATCAAGGGCTTGAAACTCACCCGCTTATGTAGACGTTCTGCTTCCTCCTGATACGCAGCAAGCTGTTGTTTCCATTGTTTCACGTTGGCAGTGGACTCGAGCAGCGCTGCCGTCAGCTTGGCATTGTTGCCCTTGAGTGTCGCGAGTTCTGCCTCCCAGTGCTTGCTGATTGCCGAACTACCAAGGGAGAAAAGGAGAGTTGTCACGACAGCGGAAGCCACGACATCGCTGGCTTGTTTTTGCTGTCTGGCTCACACCTATAAAAGTTGTCTTCAAAAGCCAACGGGGCTTGTTATTTAAAATCTATATTAACATGCAACAGACAGATACTTAGTTAGGCTGACCATCTGAAAAGGAGGACAGGGCTGATGTAACTTTAACAGTTGTAGAGAACAGGGAATTTCAGTCAGAGTCATTTGTATGCAATTAGTTCCTGGTGAAACTCCCTCTTCATCACAACAGTTAAAGTTGCATGCACTATACTAGAGTGACCATATACAAAAGAAGGCAGGGCCCCTGCAACTTTAACAGTTGTGATGAAGAGGGAATTTCACCAGGAACTAGTTGCATGCAAATGACACTGGCTGAAATGCCCTTTTCTCTATAACTGTTAAAAGTTACATGAGCCCTGTCCTCCTTTTCATCTGGTCAGCCTAACTTAGTGGTCTGATACTGAGACACTTTGTTTAGGGGATGGAGGAGCAAAGATCAGTGGGAAAACACATGCTTTCCATGCCCAACGTCCCGCTTGGCTTCTTCTCCTGTTGAAAGAGTCTCAGGTTACAGTGTTGGAAAAATATTTCTGATACATAAGACATAAGAATAGCCATTTTGGGTCAGACCAAAAGTCCATCTAGTAGAGCATTTTGTTCCAACAGTGAACAACCAGTTGCCTGTGGGAAACCCACAAGAAGAACATGAATGCAATAAAGTCCACATGATCCCACTCCCCTCTCTTCCTTCCACATGGCCAGGAGGAAGAATAAACCAGAATTCTGTTTCACTTTAACAGATTCCTGGTTTGTCATTACATATGAACCAAGAACTTTAAACAAGCCAGCAAAATAAACCTAGGTTGCTGATTACTTCAGCAATTGACTAGAGTATCTTTAAACCACAATTCCTGTTTCATATGCAATGACAAAGCCAGGAAACTGTTAAACAGAATCGGAATTCTGGTTTTTTCCCCTTCCAACTGCATCAGAGGAAGGGGGTGCACTCCTTTCTGTTTATGCAAATAGCATTAAACCATGATTATGTGAAAATGCTCCCAGTATAGAATGAAACATGATTCAAAGTAATTATTAGTAATAAATTATGCAAATGTCCATCATTGCTTTGCCCAGTATAACCAGGTTTAATAACAGATAAGCAATAAGAATCATTCATTTTGCATTAAGGCTGCAATCCAAACATTTTAAGAAAGACCATCTGGACGTACTCTCAAAAACTTTAAATTAGGAGTAGCACTATGTAACAGTGTTGAAGTTATTGGCAGTTTCCTGATTTATTTCCATGGGCAATACTTTATATATCTTTGTTCATATCACAATTGCACACATTGATCTCAGCTAAAAAGGGTCTTCTGATCTGAGACTTTTCTCAGCTGTATTGAAAAGCTATAGAAAGTGATGAATTATGAAGTATCCATTGCAATACAATCCTGTGTGTGTTTACTTTGAAATTAGTCCCATGCATTGTGATCGTAAGAAGTCAAGTAGTTTTGCATGGCCAAGGGGACTTGAGATTGTGTTTCTCAAACAACCACCTTCCTTGCTCATAATAAACACTTTTGAAAGTGAAGAGGCTTTCAGAAGGAGTTCATGATCTGGCATGGATGGACTGCTGTTCCAAGAAATACAAAAGTCAAGGGGTAGCGTAAGCAACCTCTAACACAACGCCAATAGCATATGCTGGAGTGTTGTTGCTGTACCCCAGTACTATGGCATAGGCATAACTGCTGCAGGAGTGTTGGATACTGCCCAAGAATCCTACTGTACATGTCAAGCCCTTGGGAGTTCCTGCAATAGCTTTGATCCCAGTCACTGGATTGAAATAGGATTGCAGACATAGACATAAAATTCCTGCGTCTATCGTTCTTCAAAATGATAGAATATTTAGTCCCACAATGGCTGAATTCAGACAACACGATAGCCAATGGTGGGGTAATAATCAACTTTACAGTTGTTCATCTAGGGGATACTCCCCACACAACATGGTAATAAATAATCAACTGTGGTGTGGATTAGGATCAGCACTGAGTTGACTATGGCAGCATTCGGATAACACAATAGTCAACACAACTGACGTTTATTTCCCCCTCCCCAGTTGCTTATTGTGTCGTCCGAATTGAGCCAATGACTCTTAAAGTATTTTCATGCAAATGTTCTATTTGCTCTTATGGAATTTTCACTGGAGAAACACTCTGAAGTTTAGGGTATTTATTTCAGTATTATATTTGGTATACTATTGTACACAATTGTATTGCATCATTGTATTATTCCATGCAATTGTATTATTTCATACAGATTGATGAAAATCAGCAGAGCTGTCTACAGTTAGATTTACTTTATGATCTCAGGTTGAGTCCCATTACTTTTCTTCTTACATAGCTCATTAATTTAAGGGAGAGTGCACTAAGCCAGACAGATGTTCAAGCCTCTCCCACAATCTATAGCAGTAAGAGGAGGTAAGTTCACCTCCTTTTCCCACTTTTATTATACAAAACAGCCTACTTGAGAAACAAAATTAATGTTATAGACCACTTGTCAAGGGAAATTGTTTCACTTTGCAACAAAATTAATGACTGAAGTTGCTTCATAAGAATTAATAAAGAGAATACAATTACATTTTAACTAGGTGGAGAAAATAGATAGATGCATGTCCCATGAAATATCTGTTCTTTGACTGGCTTCACTAAGTGGCCATAAATTCCGAAATGCCATTCAACAACGTATCAGCCCACAGCTGGCAGCAATTCTGCATTACTGGACACACTTGGACTTCTTGTGCATTCATGGCCCTCCCATTTAGGGGTCAAGGAAGGTACTGTGCCAATACGTGAGATCCTGTCACATAAACTGAGACTATTTTTAGCTTCAGTACTAAGTTGATAAGGGAAGCAGGAAGACCAGGAGAAGCAATATGGAGCTTCCAGGACCCCTGATATCTTGGCCAAGGCATGGCTTAGAACATGCATTGACAGTCAAATGGTATTCAAGAGGATTCTGGGGAAGGGCTGTAGCTCAGTGCTTTGCATACAGAAGGTTCCAGGGGTACATCTTGATGAGGGATTTGACCCAGGGCGGATTTGGAGTGGCAGCAGGTCATCTATACAACGTAGCCGCCATCACAAAATCATCCAAGGGCAAACTCCCCACCCCCCAAAGCTCCATTTTTAAAAAACCAGACATTTACTCTGACTTTTTTTGCTTGCAGCAAGGCGACGACGGCACCTGACGTCTGTTGCCTTGCTCCGGAGCTGCTGCGGAGGCATGCCACAGCCGACAGTGACCCCTGCCATAGGCTGAACAGGGAAGGGGGTGGACCAGTGAGCCAAACGGTCACTGGACCACCTCTGTGGACCATAGTTCAAATAAATAAATAAATAAATAAATAAATAAATAAATAAATAGGGGTGGATGTGCAGAACCGGAGCACCCGTTCCTCCCCCTCCGTTTATCTGTAAATGCTTTACATTTACAGATTAAAAAAAATAAACAATTCAAAACAGGCTGGCCCCCCAAGCACCCGTGCAATGTCCCGCAGTGCACACAGGCTTGGGTGCATTTATTTATTACATTTATATACTGCCCCATAGCCGAAGATCTTTGGGCAGTTTACAAAAATTAAAAACATTGAACATTTAAAAACCAATATACAAAAAATTAAAAAGCCTAAAAGCCTAACAACGAACTACATATCATTTAAAACTGTCCAGGGGTCAGTTACAAAGTTCAACATATGCTGTTAAATGCCTGGGAGAAAAGTCTTCACCTGGCGCTGAAAAGATGACAGTGTTGGCGCCAGGCGAGCCTCATCAGGGAGACTGTTCCATAGTTGGAGGGCCACCACTGAAAAGGCCCTCTCCCTTATTGCCATCCTCTGAGCTTCCCTCGGAGTAGGAACTCGGAGGAGGATCTTAGATGTTGACTGTAGTGTACAAGTAGGTTCGTGTCGGGAGAGGCATTCCGTCAGGTATTGTGGTCCCAAGCTGTGTAAGGCTTTATAGCTTAAAACCAGCACCTTGAATCAGGCTCGGAAACGTACAGGCTGCCAATGCAAGCAGGCCCGTGTTGATTTTATATGTTTGAACCTTCTGGTTCCTGATATCAAACTTGCCACTGCAGTTTGCACAAGCTGCAGATTTGGAACCGTCTTCAAAGGCAGCCCCATGTAGAGTGCATTGCTGTAATCTAACTTGAAGGTTACCAGAGCATAGACAACTGAAGCCAGGTTATCCCTATCCAGACCGGGGCATAGCTGGGCCACCAACCGATGTTGGTAAAAGGCACTCCGTGTCACCGAGGCCACCTGAGCCTCAAGTGACAGAGTTGGTTCTAAGAGAACCCCCAAGCTACAAACATGCTCCTTCAGGGGGAGTGCATCCCCATCCAGAACAGGTTGAACACCCTCTATCCAGTCAGAAGAACCACCCACTAACAGCATCTCAGTCTTGTCTGGATTGAGTTTCAGTTTATTAGCCCTCATCCAGTCCATTGTCGCAGCCAGGCACTGGTTCAGCACATCCACAGCCTCACCTGATGAAGATGAAAAGGAGAAATAGAGCTGCATGTCATCAGCATACGGATGATAACGCACTCCAAAACTCCGGATGACTGCACCCAACGATTTCATGTAGATGTTGAACAGCATGGGGGACAAGACTGACTCCTGCGGAACCCCATACTGGAGAATCCACGGGGCCGAGCAATGTTCCCCAAGCATCACCTTCTGGAGCCAACCCACCAAGTAGGAGTGGAACCACTGCAATGCAGTGCCTCCCGCTCCCAATTCAGCCAGTTGTCCCAGAAGAATACCATGGTCGATGTATCGAAAGCCGCTGAGAGATCAAGGAGAATCAACAGAGCCATACCCCCATCTTTCTCCCAACATAGGTCATCATACAGGGCAACCAAGACTGTTTCCGTGCCAAAACCAGGCCTGAAACCCGACTGAAATGGATCCAGATAATCAGTCTCATCAAAGAGTGTCTTGAGCTCGCCCACAACCACTCACTCAAGGACCTTGCCCAGGAATGGAACATTTGCCACCGGCCTATAGCTATTAAGATTTTCTGGGCCCAGGGAAGATTTCTTCAGGAGTGGTCTCACTACCGCCTCCTTCAAACGGCCTAGGACCACTCCCTCTCATAGAGAGGCATTAATCACTTCCCTGGCCCAGCCGGCTGTTCCATCCCTGCTAGCTTTTATTAGCCAAGAGGGGCAAGGATCCAATATAGAGGTGGTTGCACGAACCTGTCCAGGCACCTTGTCAACATCCTCGAGCTGTATCAACTGAAACTCATCCAAGAAAACAGGACAAGGCTGTGCTCTGGACACCTCGCTAGATGGGTGTGGGGCGGCGGCAGCGGCTCCTTCACACAAAAACCACAGTTGTGTTCCTTCCCGTTCAGTTAACGGGAAGGAGCACCAATGCAGGAGTTCGAGGCCTCGGGGCGCAGATGCGATGCCATCAAGCTATGGCCCAGGTTCAATTCCTAGGCTCTCCAGGTGGGGCTAGGAAAGATTCCTGTTCAAAACCTTGGGGAGCCATGGCCAGTCAGTGGCAATAAGCTGGCCTAGATGGACCAATGATCTGGCTTGGCATAAGGTAGCTTCTTAGGTTCCTACACTACAACTCTGCTAAATGCACATTTTTCAGTATTTCAGCCAGCGGATCATGTGCAGTGTACTCCTCCCTACAGAGAACTACTAGGTGTACTCCTGGATTCAGCCCTGAGCCTGGATGCCCAGGCTTCGGCAGTGGCCAGGAGTGCATTTGCACAGTTGAAGCTTGTGCGCCAGCTGCGCCCATTCCTTGAGTTGTCGGACCAAGCCATGGTGACACATGCCTTAGTTACATCCTGTTTGGATTACTGTAACGTGCTCTGCCTTTGAAGAGTGTTCGGAAACTTCAACTGGTTCAAAGAGCTATGGCCAGATTGTTGACTGGGGCTGATTACAGGGAGCATACAACTCCCTTGTTAAAACAGCTCCACTGGCTCCCAGTTTGTTTCTGGGCACAATTCAAAGTGCTGGTTATCACCTATAAAGCCCTATACGGCTTGAGTCCAGGATATCTGAAAGACCATATTCTCCCATATGAGCCTGCCCGTGGTCTGAGATCTTCTGGGGAGGCTCTTCTCTTAGTCTCACCAACATCCCAGGCATGCCTGGTGTGTACGTGAGAGAGGGCCTTCTCTGTGGCTGCTCCTAGGCCCTGGAACTCCCTTCCGAAGGAAGCCAGACTGGCTCCCTCTGTGTTGCACTTCCGGAGGCAGGCAAAACCTTTTTTATTCCAGCAGGCTTTTTGAAATACGCTGGATCTATGTTACTGTATGATTTTGTTGTTTTTAAAATTTGTTACTGTTTTTTAATTTTTTTAATGTTTTAATTTCACTGTGGTTTAATTCTATTTTAACTTTTGTAAGCTTATATTTATATGTTTTAATTGTACATGTTTAAACTTTGTGAACCTATTTGAGTCCCAGCCCTGGGAAAAAGGCGGGATAATAATAATAATAATAATAATAATAATAATAATAATGGACCAATCTGTGATTAAAATGCTTTCATCTACAGTTAGGCCCCGAATATTGTTTTTTTAAAAGAGTCAGAAAGATGTACATAATCAGAATAATTTAGTGGTATAGGAACAGGCCCTATGTTCCCCTCACAAAAACTACTCCCCTCACTCACTTCATCCCACTCATTCACAGCTTTAACCCTTTCCGTCTCTGCTCCTGAAAAGGGGAGGAAATGCTGTAAGAACGGGCTCTATGGTTCCTGCACTAGAAGCCTCATTCCTAGAGTCCTTCTAGAAGGAGTCAGGAACCTTTGAGCTCTGCTTCCTGGGACACTCTTGGGAATGTGGTTTCTATAGTAGGATCCATAGAGCCTGTTCCTAGAGCATTTTTCCTCTGCACCTTTTTTTGTGGCAGAGGCAGATGAGGGGGGTCTTGAGGGTAAGGAGAACTGGACTCCCTGCAGCCTGTACATTTTGGCCCTAAAGTTTAAACTATGGCTTATTTAAGCAAGCAAGGATCAAACTATGGTTTCTGAACCTGGCTTATTTCAAGAAATCAGATTTAAACTAAACAGAGTTCCCAGTTCAGACATAGCATTAAACGCCAGTTAGTTTAAACCAGGAAGCCGATGTTTCCAATCTTCTCCTCACAGCCATACCAGAGGAGAAGAGAAGCAGGTAGAACACAAACCCAAGGCTCTTCAAAGCTTGTTCATGTAGAGCTAGACTATGGTTTAGCTTACAACATCCGAACTAGATGATACAATCTTCTTGTTTATCTTTGTCGTATCGTTTAAATTATTTGTACAAAGTGTTGGTCATTACCTTTAAAACCCTACGTGGTTTGGGTCCGGGTTACCTGTGGGATCACCTCCTCCCATACAATCCGCCCTGCACACTCAGGTCCTCTGGGAAGAATTTACTACAGTCAGCCAAAACTAGGCTGACAACCATTATCCAGAGGATCTTCTCTTCTGCTGCTCCCAGACTGTGGAATGGCCTGCTGGGAGAGATTTGCCAACTTAACAGTCTTCTGGATTTTAAGAAAGCTATAAAGACTGATCTCTTCCGGTAGGCCTACCCAGTCAATTTTTAAGAGTTTTATTGGTATATTAATAATGTATTAGTTTTTATATGTTTTTAATCAGTTTTACGTATTTTATATGATTTGCTTTTAATGCTGTTCCCCGCCTCAATTCAGGGGGAGAGGCGGGTAAGAAAAATGTATTATTATTATTATTATTATTATTATTATTATTATTAATATTAGACTTTAGCAGAATAAACACCAGAAAGAATAAGCATTAGTGCAACATGGAAAAAGAGAAAGATGAAAGGAAGAAAGAATCTTATGAGATGAAATTTAAAGAGTTACATTAGTTTAACCCTTAATCTATTGTGGTTAATTCTGAAACAAATTTGTTCCATCCTGTCATGGCGAGGTGTCTTCTGATAACCCATTTATCCCTCCTTCTTTGAAATAATGTCAAATGGAAAGGGGCAGGTATTAACAAAACTATTTGAGGCACTGTGAGTTTTCATTCACATAGGACATTTATCAACACAGAAGCAGATTTGTTTTTTTTAAAAGAGGCAACTATTTCTAGGCATGTGCTCACATTGTGGAACAATGTACAAACATGGTGTACTGAGATAAAGCTGCCAGAAATTATTGTGATGATGGCAGTACTTTTTTTTAGCCTTTATGCATGTGGAAATTATTATTGGCTCTATCTGTGCACACCTGTCACCAAGGAGCTGCCTTGACGTCATCTTTGCCCCGGGGTGGCTCAGAATCTGCGCTGCATCAGTTAAATGATGCAGTTGCAGATTCAAAGCCACCCGGGGCAGAGGCTAAGATGCATGGCTGACACGTTGGGAACTTACCCCAACTTTTCTAGCCAGAGCAAGGTCAGCCTGGCTCTTTCACCGGTCTTCCTTGCTTGGAGCCACTCCGAGGGCATGTCCGGATGGAAGGTGACCTCCTATTGGTCGACGGAAGCTGTGGGAGAGGAAGGGGGCAGGCGCACCAACCCTAATGGCCGCTGGAAAGCCCGCGCTACCTCCACCTATTAGGACAAGTTGCAGTTGCTGCGCACCATCGAGAGCGCGGGAATTGGTGGTGGAGCAGCGTCAACCTGGCACCATGAAGACAGCCCCCTGGTCTATTATCTACACCAATATGTACTCAGTGATTGTCCGAACTGCTTAGATAGAAACAATACCAATAGTTATCAGAAAAACAGCTGTAAAGCTGGAATCTATAGATAGATTCATCTCGTGTGAAAAAGGCTTGTGGATAAACTTTTATTTTTATTTTTTATTTTAAGTGTTGTGTAATGGATCAGTAGGCTATGAGTTATTCCGTACATCATATTGCCTTTAGACTCTGGACAGGAGCCCAGGAATTGTGAACTCTTTTCAGTGTCTTCAGTTACAAAGAGTACATATACACACAAACCACTTTTGTCCCTTTAAAATACATGTGATCATCAACCTGGAAAGGACTGGGTCCCTGCTTTGATGTATTTTAAACAGAAATGTCACAAACGCATACCTATATGTGACCTTCATAAATTATATAATGTGCATGTATTCAAGATCAGTACTCAACTACAAAATGTCTCCCAAGACATGGGCTTTTCTGGCTTTACTGCAGTGCGGTGTCTGAATTGCTTGAGCCAAATAACTTTGTCTTACTGAATCTGTTCCTTGTTTTAAAGGCCAAGAAGGACAATGTGTATTGGAAAGATAACTCTTTTCAGTAGAAACCCATGTTGAGATTAAAGATTATATGAATATTAGTTAAGGATTCTGTCTGCCATAAATGGTGGATGTTTAGCTAATGGGGAAGGGCTGAAATTGTGGGATTCTTTGCCTCAGCTGGCTCAGTTGGTCCCCTCTCTTATGGCGAAAACCTTAATTGTTTTAACTGTTGTTAGTCAAGCCGACTGGAGCATAAGTATCAGAAGGACAGGATATAAATGTCTTTATTAATCTATTAATCAGCCTGGGTTAGGGAAATACTATGACTGAGCAGAAAAGAAGGGGCATAATTTTCTTTAATACATTTAATAGCATTGAAAGGCATCCCCTCCCCTTTCAAATATTTTTTCAGGCATCTCTAAGAAAGGAAGAAAAGTGTTCACCTGTTCAAGAAGTATTACCCTGAATAAACTTTTGATTGCCCTCATGTCCCTTATTGTACAGGATTACCGATATGGCAAGTCCAGGAAATATTTCCCTTACTTTAAATCAGCATTGTTTGTTCTCTGCGATGTAATCATATAGCATCATGATCTCAACACTCTCAACATGTGGTCCCTGATTAGCTGGGATCACTTTCCTAATTGAGAAAAAAAAATGTGCAGAAATAAAATAACTGAACAAGTTGGGGAAAGTAAACATTCTTAGGAATAGGGGATATTTGTAGGGAAAGATTTCAGACCCTCGAAAACATTACTTTCACCTTGAAAATCAAATGGGTGAGCGCACAGCCCAGAAAATAATGTAGCTACTACATTTCCCATTTTGCCTTGTGTGTTTCAGTTTGATCCCTAAAGTATATAGCAGACCATCAACTTCTGCTCCCAAACATAAAGATTCATGGATTCTCTACATAAATCTTTCATCTATCAATTTTTAAAATGTTGGTCTATTAATATATTAGAAACATGCAGCCCCAAATCAATGGCTGAATTCAGACAACACGATAGTCAATGGTGGGGTAATAATCAACTTTACAGTTCTTCATCTAGGGGGTACTCTCCACACAACATGGTAATAAATATTCAACCGTGGTGTGGATTAGGATCAGCACTGAATTGACTATGGCAGCATTCGGATGACATGATAGTCAATACAACTGATGATTGTTCCCCCCCCCCCCCCGTTGCTTAATATGTCGTCTGAATTCAGCCATTGTGTTGAAACTAAAGTTGTGAGAACAGAAAGCTACTTGTGCAATGAGGTTTCCCTGCCTTTCCAACCAACTGCAGTCACCTGTGCCTCCCCCAAAAAACTCTATCAAGGGTTGGAACAACCTTCTGAACAGTGCCGGCCATATGGTGCACATGTGGACCATAAAAAAATTGGGTAGAGCCACATGCAAGCTATCTCCATTTGATTTTTGGCAATCCCTCTTCCCAATGCAGCGCACACATCCTAGCATCACAATCCACACTGTTCAGGAGGTTTTCTGCCAACACTCCCGAAAGACTGCTCAGGGGGTGAGGGGAAAAGTCGTGGGAAGGGACAAGAAAGCAGAATCCACCCAAGATGTGGAATTCACACACACCTTCTCCATTATCACTTCATTGGAATTGCTGCTCCATAGTTATTTAATTATTATTATGATGATTATGATTATGATTATGGCGGCTTTTTGCAAGTTGTGGCCGTCAAAAATATATACCCAGCTGTCAAATTGAATGAACTGCAGTATGAAACATACAAATGAATTGACAAGATGAGACTGCATAAAGACTGATTTGACAGCTGTTAATGACAACTGGGGGCAAGGGTTGAAGATCGCCCCCTTAACCAAGGTGATCCCGAACGTTTGAAGTATTGAGCTCTTACTGATCTAGGATCCACCCCATTTTGCAGCTCCCATTCTGAGCAGTTTCTGCCATGGTTACTGCAAATGCGAGCTGAGAAAACGGGGAGAGACACAGATCACCCTTAAAAGGAATTGTTGGAGACTAGGGGAAGTTTGGAATGGAAGCAGGGCATCCCCAGGCCAAACTCTGGGAATCACCTTGCTAAGGAGGCAATCTGGTCCCATTTTCCTGACTGGTCAACTATCAACAGCTGTCAAATCAGCCTATATGCAATCTCATCTTGTCAATTACCTTACATGTTTGATAGCTAAAACATACAAGGCAATGGGTAGGCAAGGCTATTTATTTTAAACAACCACAAGTGCTCATTTGTGCAACTGCGAAAAGCTGACAAAAATTATTAATTAAAAAAAACACAAGACATTTGCAAAAATTTCTTGCTCCAAAAACACCCATTTGTGCAAATGTTGTCCATCCCCAAAAAAGCCAGGGAATGAAACAGGGATGCAATCAGTGCAGAGAAGGGGACAGGATAGGCAGACAAGATGGCTTCTGTCGCAAAGTCCACTGGAATTCGTGGCAGAGCCACCTGGAAGACCGAGGGGGGAGGAGAACAACCCACAATAACCCAAGCTTCTGTCAGGTTCATTGTGGGTCGTTCCATGAACAACCCACACTGTGTTGCTTGTTCACAAGGGTGGTTGTCACATTGCATGATCTCGTCCTATGTGGAACTTCATTTGAGACTGGTCCGGAAACTGCTGCTAGTGTGGAATTTGGTTGTTAGATTGCTGGGTGAGGCAACCTAATGTGAAGTGTATTCTACTTTGCTCAACAAACTGTACTGGCTGCCACTATACTTACTGGGCCAGGTTCAAGGTGATGTTATTCACAAATAAGGTCCTAAACAATTTGGGACCAGACTACCTGTGGGAGCACTTTCCCACATATCCACCTGCCTTTGCATGGAGATCTACAGATCAGACCTTCTGGTAGTCCTGTCACCTGCACAGATACATTTCATATGGATGCTTATTTAGATGGATGGACTACTTATAGTAAATATATATTTGAAATAGAAGTATTAAATCCTTCTTTTCCCCTCTTTTTCTTTTTTCTCTTATTAAGAGTGATGTGTAAATTATTATTGTGTATGGATATGTTTTATGAAATGTTTTAGATTGCTCTGTTTATCGCTGCAAGCTTCTTCATAGACCTATCAAGCAGAGAGATGGAGTAAAAGTGAATAAAATAACTAAAATATAGCCCCTGGGCATTTCTCCCCTTTTCCTATCCCTTTTTATTGGTATTTCCACTCCTCAGCTTCCTACTTACTTTACCCTCCATCTTGGCTCAGGCCTCTTACACGTATCCTTCCATCTGTTGCCTTTTTCTCAGTTCACTGCCAACCTGATCGAAAATGGAGGACACTCTTTCCCTTCAGTCATTCTACATCTGGCTTTCCATCTCTGGGATCCCTATCCCTTCACTTTCAAGCCTTCTAGGACTGCTCTCCAGTCTTCTGCTTCCCTTTTTGTCCCACCTTGTATGAGTCTCTCTCACCACCAAGGGGACCTTTCGCTTTTCTTGGAGAGGATAAAGTCTGTATGAACATCATCCTATGGCTGAGTTTTACACTTCCCAACTATGTAGGCTTATTAATATGGTAGTTGATCAGTGCAGTCCGGACGTCAGGGGGATCAGGGATAGGTAAGAGTGAATTTTTAGCCTAGTATGTATATGTATGTGCTATTGACTATATTTCTATGAAAGAATAACTCTTTTTCTTGGGCTGCATGTAAGCCATATTTTGAAGTAGCACCTGTGTAATACAAGTTCTCTTATTTCTTGAGCTAGCTGCCAACGGACTAATGCTTATTATTTATGAGAATTGTTTTTACTTTGGGATGCAAAAGAAAGTCTCAGGCAGGTATGACTCTCATGCCAAGCATAGAACATTTTGTATAAACCGACATCTACAAAGGAACATTTGTTCATGAATAGACCCTGCTCAAGCAATCCATCCACCTCAATGAAGTGGGTGGATGGATGGATCACTTGGCTGAGGCATATCTGCATGCCCATTTACAGGGCAATGAGGCAATGTCTACAAGAAGGGTGCAGAACTTCATGCCTAGGGCCCAAATCCACCCACGTGGGGATCCCTATTAGCCCTCCAGGGTTCCCCAGAAGGCATTGCCCCTTCCCTGGCCCCACCCCCTTTCCCCCCAACCACCAATTCTTTGTCTGTTTACCAAGTTTGGTACTCCCTCTGCCAATGCCATTCTACAGGGTTGAAATGTATCTCCTAAGGCTTCGTTATTGCCAGTAAGAGCTTTAGGGAGCAATCCCCGAGGCCAGAGACAGCGTTCTTACCTTGGACCCAGGAGCCCAAGCTCCCTATCTATTCCCCTGCCCCCTCGCAGCCAGCACAAAGAGAACCAGGATGGCTACCTCTATGAACTCGCAAACATGAGCATGGAGAGGAGGGAAAGGGGGCGGTTCTACGGGCAGGGGAGGAGACTGGAGCAGCCTGCTTACAAAGAACCCTCTGGCAGCCCCAGCCTTCTTCCTGTCCTCTCCATGGAGCCCCAGCTAGACAGGCAAAACCACCCATCTAGTGAAAATGCAAGGGAAGAGGAGCGTGGAGGCGACCAACCCTGCATAGGATATGTGTTAGCCTCCAAATTCAGAGGCTGGTGACCATCCCCATAGGATTACATCTTCAAACTAAAATAGGCTGAGAAGGCAGGAGAGGGCCTCCTCAGTGGCTGCCCCAGGGCTCTGGAACTCCCTTCCCAGGGAAGCTAGACTGGCTCCCTCCTTGGTGTGCTTTCGGAGGCAGGCTAAAACTTTTCTGTTTTGGCAGGCCTTTGGGGAGTAGTTTGGACCTCTGTTGATGTGTTTATAGGATTTTTTAAAAAAAATATTCATATTTTAAATGTTGTACCATGTTTAATTATATTTTTAATTTTTGTATATCTCTATCTGTTTTTAACTGTACATATTTTAATTTGTAAAGCCGCCTTGGGTCCCAGTATTGGGGAAAAGGAGGGATATGATGATGATGATGATGATGATGATGATGATGATAATAATAATAATGTCCTAGCTCTGCCCATCATGGGAATGTAGCCTCAAGACCTTCTCTGAAATGGAATTCATCCCTATGGCTGAAAGAGGTTCTGCCCCCTGGCCTACAAGATGTTAAGTTGGATCTAGACTTAGTCATACTTAAAGTAGACCCACTGAAATCAATGGAACTTACATTTTCTAAGGCCTGTATACTAGGATGCAGTGCAAACACTCCAATAGAATGCTTCTTAGTTTACAGAGTATCACTATGACACTGTTTTGAGAGAACTCAATTTCATCTTTGGGTTCACACAATAAAGCATTTAAGTGTATGGAAGCTGCCTGTGCTGAATTGCATATCTGGCTAGAAAAAAATGGGAAAAGACATTTAGGAAGAATGCCTTTATTTATGCATAACTAAAGAGATAATCATATTTCCGCCACCTAAAATTAGAAAATGAATTTATTTCAAATGGCTCAGCCCAGATATCCAATGCAGTTTAAAAGGGAAATAATCTAAATTCATTAAGAAAGCTAACTGAACACAACAGATCTGAGTCAAATATAAAATTGCTTTTGTTAACTAAAATTATCTGGCACGCTACTAGAATCAAGAAGATTGAAGGGCAAACTGTTGCAACATTCTAGATTGCCTGCAAAATGTTTTCTAGTATGGTTTTTGATAAATAAAAAAACCCCAACAAAAACCACGTACATGGTTTATCTATAAGACATGATTTATCTATAAGATATATGTTAAAGGTTGCGAGCATGTGTGCTTTTTTCTCATCTAAATTCACCCTTAAAGGTTTATTTGCAATTTTTAAAGATAATACCAGAGCTTTGTGTGTCATGGAGATAGTGTGCCCAAATCTTTGCCCAGTATGTATTTTAAAAATCTCCTTACAAAGTGGGGGAAGTTCAAAAGCAGTGGGATATGAAAATGAATAGGACACCAACCTAGCATTTTGGAATTATTTTTCCCATTAACAGAACTAATAGAAGACAATGCGATATAGTACTTTGTAAGCATGTGATTTAAGAGACTAAATAGCTTGCTCTCTGATTGAATTCAACTTGGAAACAGCAAGCATAGCTCTCTCTTAATTTCAAAACATTTTTACACAGATGGCAGCTTTACTATTGCTTGTGAGTGGTTCTGCGCAATTGTCTTTGCAGTTACTTAGCTAAGAGTGTAGCTCTCTGTCTATCCTATGCCCTGCCAGCAGGAGCCAGGCAGCCTGGGAGGAAGCAGAAATACCTCCCATTACACATCTTCTTTACATTTTCAGCTAGACAAGCCTCTTGGCTCATTTAGCCAACTTACCTTGCTGTGGGCAGGATGGACAATGGAGAGGCTTTTAGGATCTTGTGAATCCTGGCCTCTCTTCCGCCTCCCTCACTACCCACCCACTGTCTCACTTCCTTTTCCTTCTCTTTCTGAGCCCTTCCTATATCACTGCTGTAATCTTGTTACATAGCAATCACTATGGTGCTTTTCACAGCAGCTGTCGGGGGTGGGGGTGGGGGGAGGAGGAATGATCCGATCTTGGAATCTGCCTCCTGATGTCATAGCAGGATCTATGGCCTCGGAAGAGGGATCCCCCATATTCTATAACCTCTGGGACACTCTCCCAGGGACCATAGGATTGCTTTGTTATAGCATTTGATAATGATATAGGGAACTCTGAAAAGGTTCCGTTATAATAGGCTGACCATCTGAAAAGGAGGACAGGGCTCCTGTAACTTTAACAGTTGTAGAGAAAAGGGAATTTCAGCCAGTGTCATTTGTATGCAATTAGTTCCTGGTGATATTCCCTCTTCATCACAACAGTTAAAGTTGCAGGCACTATACTAGAGTGACCATATACAAAAGAAGGCAGGGCCCCTGCAACTTTAACAGTTGTGATGAAGAGGGAATTTCATCAGGAACTAATTGCATACAAATGACACTGGCTGAAATTCCCTTTTCTCTACAACTGTTAAAGTTACAGGAGCCCTGTCCTCCTTTTTAGATGGTCAGCCTACGTTATAACCCATATAGTAATATGCTACCAAAGTGATACCAGAGTTGTCTTGCCTACCTTTGTGTTGTACATTTACCAACTTGCTTTTTACATTTTTCAACTTGCTTTCAAAGCAAGCTGGGGCATTTTTTAATATTTCATTTTCATTTTCCCCCTCACTACCAATACAAAGTAACATTATGTTTCCTATCTAAAACTTACAAGCTTTCCTCTTTAATTGCATACATTGGCTAAGAGCTGGATTACACTAATTCAATTATTCTCTTTACTGCTTTTCTATAAGCCAAAGGCAACAAAACCTCTTCACTTTTTAAAAAAAACAGTACAAAGTTGCTGGAAACTTTCTTTTAAATCTAAATCTTTCCTATTGTTACTAGCTACACAGTTACACAAATTAAAAGCGTATTCATTATATTACAGTTTATTTGCAATATTATGAGTCATTATCTATCTTCTATCTTTAGGTATAAAACACAAGGTGTCTAATCTTCTCTCAGCTACAGAAAAGCTAGTATTTCCAAATGAGTACACTTGTACTATACTACTATGGAAGGAAATGGTTGCAATTTGATATCAGTTGTATCAGTTTGATCAAGAATAGATCTGGATCATGATATTCTTAAATATAACTATGAGCAGAATGTAAACATACAAACTTACCAACAATTTAAGACATGCTTGAGCATCCCAACACATAGGAGTTATGAGAGGTATTCTAATCTGTGGGATATTGTCTCTAATATGGATTCAAAACTTCATTGCAGTTTTGTTACTTTCTTCCTCCAGGTAGCACTTATTTTGTCGGGCTATTCCTTACTCTTAAAATACAGCCTGTTCTCATAGTAACTATTAGAGTATAAGTGTGTGGAGAGAGCCAAATCTTTTCAGTTTTCATAAAGCATCTGGTATAGTGATAGTTGGGGTATAAATAATGACAGCTTTCCTGGAAGCTGACATGTCTATTGCTATTATTAGCACAATATTGAATGTGGCTCCAAAAGACTCACTTACAACTGTTAGATAGTGCCTCTGATAGCAGTAGAGACAAAGGTCATAACTCTTCTTTCTGCTAGTCAACTACATTATGTGAAATTCTAAAGAAATTATTTAAATACCACATCATTCACACTCTCCTATTGTATTAATCTGTTGTGGAGGAAATTAGGCAAAAAACGTTTTTAAAAAGTGGTAAAAATGAACAAGACTACTTCCTTCCCTCCACTTCAATTTCCTGAACCTTTTTCATTTAACTTCCCTGAAGATCTCCTTCAAGCAGCAAAGTGCACACGGAACTTGATTCCTTTTGGAACAGGAACACTCTCTATAAGGCTTCTCTCCTTCCATTATGGAAGGAAAGGACTGCATATTTGTGGTGCTAGATTGGCACTAGTTTCATTGCAATGTTCCAGTATTCTTCTCAGGTTTCCAGCTAATCTACTCCATTCCATTCTCCCTCCCCTCTCCCCTTGCCTGACTAACAGTTAATTAGCATTCTATGGCCACTGAGCATTCTCAGTTCCCACTGGGTGTTTTTTTTTGGGGGGGGGGTTCCTCCCTCTAGGTTTCCCCTCCCCTCTAACCATTTTTTATACTTCTCCAATGTTGGTGTTTCCCCACGCCTGCTGTTATCTCTCTCTTGGGCATGTATGGGTGGTGCCATTTTGGCTGCATAAACAACATCATTCAGAACCTGAAGATTGGTAATAGAGAGGATGTCCAAAAACAACAGCATTTTCCATTCTTCTATTTGTAAGCTTCAGAACAGAGAGTTATAAAGAACAAGTAGTATGAAAGAAATAACAACTGCACTCCAATCCTATTCATGTTAGCCCAGAAGTAAATCCCATTCTGTTCGGAACTTGCTTTCTAGTAAGTGTATACAGATTAAAGAAGTAGACTCTGATAAACTTGGATTATTCTCCTATTTTACAGTATATAGTTTAACAAGCATTTGTTCGAACATAGTCTCTGGGTGTAAACTATGTAAGTGGAACCAGTTTTTGGATGCAACAAGGAAGATAGCAGCCTTCATCTAGCTTTCAATTGCACTAAGCATAAATAAAGATTTTGCCCAATTATACTGTAAAATGACTAACTGAAGCTAATAAGCCTTTGGTATTCATGCTTGAGAAGTATAACTTTTATGTAATTATTCCTGCTTTCAGAATTGATTTGAATACAATGAAAGTTTAATGTGAAGATGAGTTAAAGCTCTGTATTGAGGCAGTGTGCTTCTACTTTTATATGTTTTTTTTAACAAGAGGAGATATAAAAGTAGGATTACATTATTGAAAGTTTGTCTCTGATAAGATGGTTATCTGGGTAAGAGTTTTTAACATCCATCAGTTAGCAGTGGATGCCTTCATGGTAAACAAAGTCACAATGAGGTATTTACAAATATTGATTGGATCCAGACTAAGTTGCTTGAATTTAAATTCCATTTATTTCAATGGAACTAAGTCAAGGCATGATGAATTTCCTCCATTGATATCAATGGGAACAAAGTTCAACTAAGTTTGGATCCAATACATAGTTTATTCTTGCAGCTCTGACTTATTTCTTACAGCAACAACTTACATAAAGTTAAAATATCCTGAGCATTTTTCCTTTAATTTTTTTTAATGTTAAAATTATAAACTGCAACAAGGTTACATAATTAAACAAAGTTTGTCAGATATCCAAATTCATGAGAACTAAAGATTTATATTGAGACATGCTAGTAATAAATGGTAATCATTGTTTTTAAAAGGCAGTTAGAGGCAAGGGATTGTTAGGAAGTGAATTTATTAGGTACCATAAAATCTAAATTTCAGTGAGTTCAATAAGCAAAAGAACTATTGCTTTAAGCTGCAATCCTGGACACTTACATGGGAGTAAACCCTAATGAATATTATGGGGCTTATTTCCAAGTAAACATTACAGGATTGTACTTTAGGCTAGGTAACTGTATGCAAGCTTGAGTCTGAATTGAACCCTGGGGGCTGTCTATATGCGGGGAAATCACCAAAGTGGCTGTGGATCTGTGCTGCGTCAGTTCTTTGACAGTTCTTTCCCCCAAAGCTGCACACTGAAAAAGTCAGATACTTACCCCAGCTTTTTCAGTGGCAGCAATCCACCACTTGACGTCACTCTGAGCCAATCCAGGGGCAGTTCCTGGTGGAAGGTGACTGGCGATTGGTTGCCTTCCACCAGGAAGAGGGCGGGGGTGGCTGGAAACCCCATGCTCCCTCCTCAGTGTTGGGATTACCCAACGCCACCCCGGGAGAGGAAAACCGTGGGTTTTTGGAGGGAGGCGGTGCCAACCTGGCACCAAGAAGACAGCCCCCTGGAAAGGTCAGATTATTACTTTGTATGCTTGAACCACTGAAGAAGAGCATATAGTCAAAATGTGCTTGGCAATTGGTTATTAGACCTTCTATGTATTGCTTTCATTTAAAGCATCTTTGAGGGTGTATTGCAGTTTTCAAGAATGTTAGTTCTAACAAACAAGTTGTAGTCCATAAACTCTAGCCCTTGAATGAAGAGTTCCACGATCCTTTACGGTTCTTGTCTGTTGATATATAGATATATTACTGTGTTTAAAATATTCTTTTATATTTATTTGGCAATAAATACTCTACCAATTTTTACCCTGACTTTTACATTATTTTTACATAATGCTTGTGCTTACAGACCATTCCATCTTTGTTTGCTACTAGAAAGGACTTTGCCTCCTTCTCTAGCAAAAACTAGAGGCTTAAAAAAAAATCTCCTCAAAACTAGAGTTGCATGTTTGGTTTCCTCTCAAGCAGCTGGGCTGATTTTGGGACATCTAGTCATGCACTTGGAATGCCTTCTTCCCCATGTCATTAAAACAAAAAAATCAATCCAATGAGGATTCTTCACATTTATTTAGAAGCTGCTTTTCTGTATATCTTCTAGATGACACTGTTTTTGCTTCATTTGCATGAAACGAAGGAAGGGGGAAAACCATATGAAGAATTTAAAATGTGCTCACTGCATGTATACTTTACTTATGAACAAAGACAGAATGCCCTGATATCACAGAAGTTGGAATTTTAGGCACATAATAAAACAATGGTCATGTTATACTACTAGTTACTCCCATGCTATTAAGACCTTATTTACATGTTGCCTTTATTTATATGGTCAGATTAGGGTAGCTGAGTGAAAAAGATTCATGTGCACATGTGTGAGCCTATTTCCCTATATACAGAAGGCTCACATATGGCTTTTGAGCTGAAAATTATGGTGGGAAGGTATGAGGGGATGCTGGGCAAAAAAGAATGCCGGCTGTAAGCCAAAGTAACAGACAAACGAAAGAGCAATGAGAGGAGAAACAGGAGCTTGAAGCAATAGTAAGTGGCAGACGAATGGAACTGAAAGGAAGGAGGAGCCAGGGGGAAAGATGGAGGTATTCGTTGCTTTTTTTCTATCAATGCTCTCACGCCTTTAAACATTTTCCTCATTTAAAAATTTGTTCAGAGCAAGGTTAAACTACACACATAAAAAGCGAATGGAAATATAAGAATGTATTTGAATTCGAATTCACACCATTTGCATATGACCTAATTTAATTTAAGGGATAGATTATTTAAAACATCTTGCTACACTCCAAAGTACAACAGTAACATATACAATAAAATGCAAGCCAGTTTCCAAAAATGTAAATTTCTACATACTTTTTTTAATGATAGCGACAAATGTGTTGTTACAGTAAGGATATACATGCAGCATTATTATCAAATTGTTTGCTATACAAAGAAAAATTAAAATTGAACTATTATTTGAAGGAGACTTCTTGCTAAGGCAATAAATAGATCAGATTGTTATGCCAAACTTTGTACAGGAAAACAAACAATTACTTTAATAGGCACACAATTACATCACTATAAATCTATTCCTGTTAGTCTATAACATGTTTTCTTAAAATACTAGGTTGGATCCAGAGTTTTATGCTGTCAGCGGGAGTGCCTCTGTGTGGGGTTCCACCCAGAACACTCCTGCTGGTGGAAAAGGCGTGTATGTTGCCAATTCTCCCTCCCTCTGCAGCCCCCAGTGCTACTTTCCCTTCTGGATGGTCCCCCAACCCTCTGGAGTAGATTTTTGAGGAACATAGAGGACTGCAGGGAGAAGGGGAATGAGTAACGATAGCCTTCTCCCCTGTTCAGGCAGCAGAAACACTCTGCTGGATCAAAAGCCTCCCATAGACAGAAGGAACCCTTCTATCCATGAGAGGCTTTTGCTGGATCCAGTTCACTGTATATTAAGATCGACTTAACAAAATTCATACCAAAAAAATCACAGGTTTATATACCTGAAAAGTACTGAGCAACATCTTCAGACACTGATGACAAGTACTTTCGGAAAGACATCCCAAATCTCACTTTAAAAAAGGATAGGAAGCAAGAGATTCTGCTTGTTTTCAGCCAGTATGCAGGTTTTGTTGCAGGAAGAACAATTCATAATTTAAAAGCTTATTTTGGAAACATCCAAGATCAGATTCCATTTATAAAAATGAGTTGGCTATCTAGCAAAATCCCATGAACTTTCACAATAAAAAGTGCAATATGTATATGCAAAAACTTAAATGTTTAATGACATTACATTTCCCCCCATGTGGTCTTTTTTGAAAATCTGTCTCCATATGCATTAATAAGACTTTTTTGCAACAGTATGAGTATCAGGAAAAGAACACGATTGAAACATTCACTTTTAAAGCACAGTGGGCAGGAGATGTAACGATAAGTAAATCTTTACCATTAAATGTTTATGTTACTGTCTACAAGTCCCACAGAAATGTTTTGAATATAATTCAGCTGCTAGCAACATGTAAACTTCAATATACCTTGATTATCTTTGGATGCTATTATACCACAATGTGCATTTTGGATTCATAAATGGTTTACATAAATGGTTTTTATAATTGAAAGCAGCAACCCTATGGTCCCTGGGATGGAGTCCCAGGGGCCAAAAGACATAGATATAGTAGAACAAAAAGAGAGGGAGAGCTGCTGGCGGAAAGGAGATCTGTGGATGTGGCTTCTCCGCTGTTAGAACTTCCACGGTAGAGGGAGAAAAGGAAGTCTTTGCGAGGGGGCCTTAGATCCACAGCCCTCCCAATGCCCCAGCCCTCCCCCACAGCCAAACGTGGGACTATAAGGTCCATAAAAGTCCAAAGAAAAAGGTGGCTTGGTCGTTATAGTTTCTCCCTCCCTTACAGCCCCTTGGATTGCTTTGCCCAGGTGCAATCCAGAGCCTTACCTATTCACACACAACTTCCAAATGAAATAAATAAATAAATAGCTCACAAATAGCTTTGACTCCGCCTGCCCATCCCCGCCATGCCTATAGCCCCACACCACTACCATAATGCTATCTGACTCCATGAGAGTCACAGCTCTCATGGAGTCAGATAGCAGATAGCAGATACAGGTGCTACAAGCATGCTTAAGGTCCCAGGTTCAATCTTTGACATTTCCAATTAAGAGATCCCAGCAGGCTAGCCCCCTTCTCAAGACTAAAGGCCAAACTACATGTTAGGTTAAATCTGTAGTTCGCTGTTGCATGTTTGTTTGTTTGTTTTTACTTTAAGGAGCAGCCACATGTGTGAAGGTTATTAGGATGGTAAGCACAGTGAGGCGGGGGGTTAAAACCCTTTACCCTGCACACCACCATCCGAACAAAATCGCCACCAAATTGGCTATTAGTGTTGGGAGGCAGTAAGTTTGGGGGAGATTTTCACAAGGATTGCAGCATGGAGGTAAAAAGTAATAAAAACCCTCCTCACTCATTGTGGCCCTGGTCACATCCCTCCCACACAACTTTTCTTTTTAAAAAAAGAATCACACAATGCCAAATTATATGTTTAAGATACATGGCCCAACATGTAGTTTGGATGTAAGAGAACTACTGTCAGAATAGATGGACCACTGAACAAAGTCAGGGTGTAACAGTTCTTATGCTATGTTCTTTCAAAGAGTATTCCAGCTGTCTCTCTGAGCTTCAAAAGTGCCAAGCCAAACAGCCAAGGATGCCCTTCATAGAAGAGATGAATGGACTAAGCAGCAATGGACTAAGGAATGTGTGCAATTTGCCATGTGTCTGCTGACCGTCAAGCAATCACCACTTGCAATACAAATAGCACCTCTCAATGGCTTTATTTCTTCAACTCTGTTCAGCCTTACCCCTAAAGCATGGCTTTAGGTAATCAAAAAGAGGCTGCATTTACATACATGGGCATGCCTCTCACAGCCTTTAACATGTTTCAGTAGTGTGCAATTATTACAGTAAAAATGTACACACTCAAATTCCTCATCATAGAAGAGTTCTCAATGCTTAGAGAATGCTCATTTTTCATTTATTAGGCTGACAATTGCCACATTCCAAAACAGAGGAGAGGAAGACAAAAGGAGAGGATGGGGTGCACATGTGTATGCAGGAAACACACAGCCCTGGATCCTTAGGCTCTGGTTTCAGTTGCAAGACTATAGGAAAGGCAGAAAGGAACAGAAAATGGGCATTTACTTCCTACCTAGAGATACGTTCTTATCTGCAAGGTATCAAGGCAATCCATTTCAGACTTGTGTTTGAAATTATAGTGCAATATTCATCATAGAAACCAAAGTATTTTTGTGAACAACATTATCCAAGTATTTAAATCCATAAATAGTAGCAAAAATATTATAATGACAGCTGAAACATATCTTTCATATAAAAGATTTTCAGAGCCTCTACCATTCTCTACATGGAGAAGAGCCAGTAACTAAGTGGTTATCTATAAAAATCCACTCTGAGCTACGATATAACCTATCATAGATTCTAAATCACAGCTTCTTGCTAAAATTTAACAGCAACTAAATTAGGAAAAGACTGCTCACATGGCATTCAGGAAATAAACATTCTTATATTTCAGCGGAAGGTTCAATACTGGAAGACCAATTCAAGATTATAATGTCAAATAGCATAATACTGTAAAGGATTCTCTCTCACACCACACTCTATAGAAATATACATAAAGCAGTTTTTAAAAGTCAGATTTCTGTTAATGCCAATATAGAAGTCCACAAATTTAACCAGTAGCACAATTGGTTATTTTCAAGGGGGGGGGGGGGGGGGTTATCTGCGGATAGCCTGAGTAACAAATCATTCAATTTTTAAATTGTTATCAAAAACACATAATTTACAGTAATATAAATAGCAGTCATTTTCCAGTGATCAAGAATTTATTTACAATATACCAAAATCACTGCACTTACTCCAGCTGCATTCATATTCACAGCTCAGCATTCAAAAACACATACATTTCAAGTTAACTAGCCCAACTCAAAATCCTGTTTTATAGCTAGAGAAGTGATAAATGTATCTCAGACAAAACAGGTATAGTTCACTTGAACTGTGGTCTGGAGCCCCATATCTAGCATCCAGACCTGCACATGTCAATCAACTGTGAGAAGGGAGTGGGGGAGGGGGTAAGACACAAAGGGTTGCAAAAGCCTTAGAAAAATATTCCAAAACAGATCAGTGAGAACTGAGCATGCTCAGTTGGTACGGAACACTGGCAGGCTATTGGAGAAAGCTGGGGGGGGGGGGGGGGGAGGAATGTACTGTGCTGTGAAAAGGGCATGGCTGGCACCCTGAACAAGAGCCCTCCATGCAGCAACATTTTGTTACAGGTGCTTTTTAAAAAATCTGAAAGTTATTCAAAATCTGGAAAAATCCCATTAAAGCTATTAATTGTATTAGAAGTCTCAGAACTTAAAATATTGCTTCCTATGCAAAGAACAATAATAAAGTGCTTTTACTGAAATATTTGTGTCCAAGGAAGATACTCTGGATCTCAAAAATAGGTGTCCCATTCCATTTTTTTTGTCCAGCATAAAAAAATGCTATGTCTGAGATACACAAACAGGGTATGTACACAGGAGAGAAAAACATCTGTACTGGCAGGGCCAAGTTTCTTTTTAAATTGAACAGTGGCCTTTTTGAAGGAAAGCAGTAAGCAAAACTAGTTGCATATGTGGGTGCTTCACCACATCCCCTGCACAGATGCCTCTTCTTGGATATGGTCCCACACAGAAAATATTTTTAAAGTTTAATACCCAACGAATGAAGAAAGTGGCCATCATCACAATTAAGTACATGTGCATTACTTAATAAGGACTTCTGAATGGAATCTGTACCTATGCGCAAACGGCAATGCATTCTGGGTTGGTTCAGCCCTTGGTTCTGAGTTTTGCGTCACTTCTGGGGTTGTCCTTTCATCATCCGTCCCATTAATGCTCTCAGGTGTAAGAGGAGACTGAATTTCACCTGCAGATTCCTTAAATGAAGAAAGTCATGGTTACACATTGAGGTTTTTGTACAGTATAATCCCAACAGATAAAATAAAATGTTGCCGCTATCATACACTTCGTAGGTAAAAGGAAAAAAATAACAACACTTTCCTACTGGGATTTGACACATTTAGGTTAGAAAACCAAACGACAGCTAGAGGTCTGCAATCAATGCACAACCTTCTCCCAATCCCACTTACCTATGCAATCAGCATACCATGGGAGAACATCTCCCCCTCCCAACCTTCACCTTTTCCACTGCCCTCCCTGATTTGGGGTGGTAGTGGTGAAGCTCACGAGCATAACACAATGTTTTGCTTTTTAAATGGAAATGTTGCTTTTGGGAACACTCAGCCTGGAATTTGCTTGTGCTTAGAATCTGACCAATTAGAATATGTGGATTAGTAATTAACTCATCCCAGCTGAAACTGGTAACAACCTCAGAAGGGAGAGATGCATGGGCGTTCTGTCTTCACGTGCAGCATCTTGGCCTGGCTTACTGTGTGAGTAATCTCAAGCTATTTGCTCTGAAAATGCTTTGGCAGTTCACCTGCTCTCTCCTTGTGGTACATAACAAAAATGGTTCTATAGAAGATGCATGGATGGGTGATCTTATTTCCTTCTAGTTTTTGTAAACCGCCCAGACAGCTTCGGCTATGGGGCAGTATAAAAATGTAATAAATGAAATGCTTCTATAGGGAGATAGCTCAGGTCTTGGTCTGTGCTGGAGTGCTGGTTTCTAGATCTTACACCATGAGATCAAATGTAAAACTATCTCTGTTTCAGGCTTTACTAATAATCAGTGTGCCTTAGGATATATGTATACAAGTTTCATCTTTCTAGCTAATGTTTTGGCTAAACTTCATGCCCCCACCTCCACCCCGAGGGAAAGATGCACAAATGACTAAAGTTCAGTTTTCTCTAGTTAACAGGGTGTCAGGAATTCCACATGTTCCAAATTTCAAATTTCTGGGTAGTATGGAAGTACCTCAAGTAACTTGACACACATTATGGGAACACCCCTATGCATGTTTAGACAGAAAATAGTTTTACAATTTCCAGCATGGCTGTCTGGGGAATGCTGGGAGCTGTAAGATTTTTTTCAGACTAAACATACATAAGATTGCATCCTGATGCTCTTTTGGAGATAGAGATATATAAGAGTCTCATTTTCATCAACCATACAAAAAGCTGAAGGCCTTTTCGCTCTTGAATCCTTCAAGTGTATTATCAAAGCCAGCTTTTATCCTGACTAACATTCTGATATATGGTTAGTATTGCTCAGCCTTTAAGAATAATTTGGACCAGGAGTCATTTTATATGATTTGAATTTTATATTATATTAATTTTTATTGCATATGTTTATGTCTTTACATGTCTATAGTTTTCTTGTCCCCCCTTTTATTTTATGTTAGTTATGGAATTATTTTGTATGTGTGAGTTTGGTTACATTTGGAAATGGAAAAGTTAAATAAAAACTATGAATACTGAAATGCCTCCCACCCAAAAAAGAGTCCCATTTTCAGACTTTTCTAGTAATTAAGACTACATACACAGTGCAATTGTGTTCTGCGTTGTGTGGAAATATCTCAACAAATTTGGCACATCCATGTGTCATACAAGTGAGAAAATCCCAAATGTTTTATATAAAAGGTTGCACATTCCAGTTATGAAGGAGTAGTTTACAATTGTTGCTCTTTAAGGTGTTCATCAAACTACTATAATAGGCACAGAGCCCCATCACACCAGCAATTTAGTGCACTGTTGCCCTGCCTGGTGTGCAGATTTACAGCATGGTACTCACATGATGCCGTGCCTGTCCTGCTGACACCCTGCCAATTCCCCAACCTTTCCTAGAATGCTAAAAGTCTGGGTTATTTTCTCTAAGTGCATCCAATATGCCCTAAGCCTCCATGTAGTTTTAAAGGAACTGGGGGCTTGAATGGATTGCATCAAGTCCTGGCAGGGAAAAGCGATCTTTCTCAGCAGCTGGCTCCAAATCTCAATATAAAACCTAAATCTTGCATAACAGGCTCAAAAGCCTTTTTAAAAATCATACAATGCCTGAATCTCTGCAGAGACAGGATTGTACTCCTTCGATGCCCCCCAAGAGCCAGACTAAAGGGTCATTCCATTTTTGCCCGACAGAAAGGCAGTCTGATTGAAGTACTCATCTGATAGGCCCTGGCTGGAGGGAGAAAGAGGAGGGGTGGGGTGGAATGGAGCAGAAGAGCTAGCAAGCAAAGGAGAGAAAGAGCAGCTATTCTGGTGAAAGGGATCATAAGCTTGACGCGCTTCTGCATCAGAGGTAAAAAATCATGGAAGCAAACCGGGAGGGGGGAATTAGGTGTGATGGAGATCATAGATATAATTTATTCTTCCTGTGCTAAGTTACTGGAAATAGGGTTTTATACATCAGCTTAAACACCGAACAAGTGTATTGGAATGCAGTACTATGAGTATAAAGAACCCACAGTTAGACCCATCTGTTTGCATAATGAATGCAGTGTGTTTAATTGACTTAAACTCTTTATATGCGAGGTTGTCACAGGCATTTTTTTTTAACCAAGAGAGATCAAAAACCTCTGTCAACATATGAACAAAAATCATATTCGCTGGAAAATTCTTTATTGTCCAGTTGCAGCATATTTAATAAACCTTACCACCTTCTAAGGCAAAGTTTGAATCAAATGGAAGTTGCAATGTATATGCCTGAGAATTCATATGATATTCAGTGATTCACTAGTTTAGGGTCCTATATCTTCAGCCAAAAATTACAACTTAAATATGTTTTGGGATTCGGAGTATAGACCCAAACAGGCAGAAAGAGCATAATGCTTTCAAAGATGATTTCACAACAGTGAACACTTCTGCAGGGTGGCATTAATTAACATTAATTATAGTTACAGTAAATAATAAAGAATGTTTTAGGTAACAGTAAAGCTCTCAAATGTTAGGAAATATTACAATTCAAATAGCATTCTACCAACTTTCCTATGTTCCCTATAACTTGATTATCCATTCAAGGACATAAATATGTAAGCTTGTCTAGGTGCCTTGATTGAGAAATAACTTGAGATACTTGCTGCCCTTTAAAAACAGTGTGATCCAGGCTGATGGGCTTAGGGAAGTTAAGCGTTTACATACTGTCCTGAATAATGCATGAACTTAATTCTTTGTGCACCAAGGTATTCAGGAACAGAGAAGTCACTTCAACCAAAGTACAAGTATTTGGAGACGAGGAAGCGGTTAGTTTTTGAATTCCAATTACATCGAGGAACCAAGTTCCTTATCATGACCAACTGCAAATAATTACTGCAGTCTTGAGGATTATGTATCATAACTTTTTCCAAACAATTTTATTAGGATTCTAAACATTCAAGATGGTCATTTTCAATATCTATAACCTGAACATTCTCAGTGAAAGCAAACGGCACTATCTAATTTTAAAGAGTCCCTGGACAAAGAAAAACGGGAATAGGTACATGATTTATTTGGCCAGTTAGCACGTAATGATGGCAAATCTTGGGTTAATTAATTAACCCATGATTTGTTGGGATGTATGCTGCTTCCCTTTTCTGTAAACAACCTCCGATTGGTCCAATCAGAGGTTGTGAGCATGACATCCAAACCCAGACTGCTGGATTGTTTAGGGACTAAACAACGCAGCAGTTAACTCAAAAACAAACTATGAGTTAACTGCTGGGTTGTTTAGCCCCTAAAGTGAGATCCAGGTTCACACATCATGCTCACAACCCGATTGGGCCGATCAGAGGTTGTTTATAGAAACCAGGAAGTTTGCAAGCAGCATGCATCCCCACAAAATGTGGGTTGATTAAATGCAGGTTGCTTACCTGTAACTGTAGTTCTTCGAGTGGTCATCTGTGCAGTCACACATATGGGCTCGCGCCAGCGCCGAGCTCGCTTCGGGAAACTTCTATCTAGCTAGGATTTTAGGCGGGAACCCCTCCCCCCACCGTCCTACCGCGCATGCTCAGGGTTCCCGCCTACCTCAGTTCCCTGAGACCGCTAGGCCTCGCGACTAAGGCTATGCCATTTTGTATTAATAGTTAAGCTATTCGAGCATGCCGGAATCAGCTTGGCAATCAGAACAGCGATGCCAAGAGGGGACGGTGGGTGGGTTGTATGACTGCACAGATGACCACTCGAAGAACTACAGTTACAGGTAAGCAACCTGCATTTCTTCTTCGTGGTCTCTGTGCATCACACATATGGGCGAGTAATAAGCCAACTTACCGGAGGTGGGAAGGCACGCTGTGTGGTTATTGACATATCGATGACAGGACTGCTCTACCAAACGAGGCGTCCTGACGTGCTCTAACGTCCAGGCGGTAGTGTTTCACAAAAGTGGAGGCGTTCGCCCAGGTGGCCGCCTTGCACAAATCTGGGATAGTTGCGCCATGGAGGAGTGCTGTTGAGGTGGCCTGTCCCCTTGTGGCATGTGCCTTTAATGCAGGGGGTACTTCCTTGTGAAGGAGCTGGTACGACAGGGCAATCGTGCTGACAATCCATTGGGAAAGGCGTTGCGAGGACACCGGTAGGCCCTTCTTCTTTCCACCAAAACAAATGAAGAGTTGGCGAGATTTGCGAAACTCTTCCGAACGAGACTTATAGAAGGCTAACGCCCTTCTCACGTCTAAGGCATGTAACGTGGAGCACACAGGATCGGACGATGCTTTGAAAAATGTAGGTAGCACAATGTCCTGGTTTATATGAAAGGTAGAAGCAACTTTGGGGAGAAAAGAAGGAGGAAGCCGCAGGACGACCTTGTCACGGAAAAACTGCGTGTATGGCGGGTCGACAATTAATGCAGCGAGTTCTGACGCTCTTCTAGCAGACGTAATGGCAACAAGGAAAACAGTCTTGAGCGTCAGCAAACGAATGGGAGTTGTGGCAAGGGGTTCAAACGGCTTCGTGGACAACGCACTCAATACCAATGAGAGACTCCACTGTGGGATCAGCGGGCGAACAGGCGGGAAGAGATTATGTAGGCCCCTAAGAAAAGCCTTGGCAAGAGGGTGAGTAAATGCCGAGAACCCATCGATTGGAGGGTGGTGCACTGCAATAGCCGCTAAGTAAACACGGATAGAGGTTATCTTTAGGCCCGCAGTGTGTAGGGAATGCAGAAAATCAATAACATTAGTAATAGTGGCTGAAGAGCCGGCAAATTTGTTGGCTAAGGCAAAGAGCTGGAAACGCTTCCACTTGGCCAAGTAGGAAATCCTGGTAGAGGGTTTTCTAGACGCGTCCAAAATAGTCCTTACACCCTGAGGTAGGGCTAGTCCTTGCCACAGGGCAGGAGTCTCCAAGCCGTGAGGCGTAGGGTGCGCAGATCCGGGTGTAGAACCCTGCCGTTGTCCCTGGACAGGAGGTCCGGGACAGCTGGGAGACGCCACACTCGATGGGCAGCTAGTCTGCGTAGAGGCGTGAACCACGCTTGTCGTGGCCACCACGGTGCGATCAGAATAGCGTCGGTCTGATAGCGGCGAACTCGTATGATCGTCTTTGCTAATAAGGGGATCGGAGGAAACATGTACAGGAGGCCCTGTGACCAGTCCAATAGGAAGGCATCCCCGAGGGACCCTTGCCCTATGCCCGCTCTGGAGCAGTAGTGTTGGCAAACTCTGTTTGTCTGAGTTGCAAACAGATCGATCTGAGGCGTGCCCCAGCGGGCGAAGAGGCGATCTAGCACATGGGGGGCTAGTTCCCACTCGTGGGTTTCTCTGAAGGAACGGCTGAGTTCGTCCGCTTTGACGTTGGCGGTACCTGCTATGTGCAGAGCTGACAATCGTATGTTCTCTGTGATTGCCCAGAGTAGGATGTCCGTGGTAAGGTGGAGCAGACGCGGGGAGCGGGTGCCCCCTTCTTTGTTGATGTACCACACTACTGATGTGTTGTCCGAAAGCACCCTGACATGATGTCCCCTTAGTTGAGGTAGGAAGGCCTTGAGGGCTTTCTTGACTGCGAGAAGCTCCAGCTTGTTTATGTGTAGAGCACTCTCTGAAGGTGACCATCTTCCTTGTATGAACAGGTCATTTAAGTGTGCTCCCTATCCCTGCAGCGACGCGTCGGTCGTGACGACTCTGGAACGACCGTGATCGACAAAGGGCATTCCTTGCGACAGATTCGATGGGTTTGACCACCACAGGAGCGAGCGTTGTACATGGTGTGGTATGGTGAGTACCAGGCTGCGTGGATCCTTGAGTGGCGTATAGCGACTTAATAGGAGTTGTTGGAGGGGACGCATTCTTAAACGCGCCCATCTGACCACGAAAACCACCGCCGCCATTAGTCCTAGAAGACGCAAGATGACGAGAGCTGTCGCTCGTGTGCGGCTGCTTAGCTTGGTTGCCAAGTGTCGTAGGACGTCCAACCTGTCTCGGGGGAGAAATGCTCTTGCGGCAGAAGAGTCCAGATGGACTCCAATAAACTGAAGCGTTGTGGATGGCTGGAAAACTGATTTGTCATAATTTATTTGCAGGCCTAGAGACGAGAGGGTGGACTCCACTGTGCGGACGTCGGTGGATGCTTGGTGACGAGAAGGAGACACGACCAGCCAGTCGTCCAGGTAAGGGTAGACTTCGATGTTGATAGACCGGAGATGGGCGCAAACGACTGCCATACATTTGGTGAAAACTCTCGGGGCTGTCTTTAAGCCGAACGGGAGCACTACAAATTGGTAGATTTGAGGTCCTACGGCAAAACGGAGGTACTTTTGGTGCTCGGCTAGGATGGCTATATGAAAATAAGCATCCTTGAGATCGATTAGTGTAAACCAACTGTCTCGTCTCAGAAGTGGTAGGATTGTAGACAGTGTGATCATGCGAAACTTCTGGGGCTTGACAAATTTGTTCAGCTCCCGGAGATCCATAATAGGACGAAGTCCTCCGTCCTTTTTGTGCACTGTAAAATAACGGGAGTAGAACCCGCTGTCTGCCTGAGATGTTGGGATGGCGATGATCGCTCCTTTGCTTAACAAGGCCTGTGTTTCCTGAAGGAGAGTTGCCGATGGAGACGTGATTTTTACAGTGCCTAAAGGAAGAAGGGCTTCGAATTCTATTGCGTAGCCGTGTTGAATAATTTGAAGGACCCACCGGTCGGTGGTGATGGATGCCCAGGTGTGATAAAAGGGCTGAAGTCTGTTGGACGGTTGGGCGGGGCTTTGTGGGAAAAAGTCAAAGACGCCGCTTCTGCGCCTGGGGTTGTTTCGAACCAGATTGCGCATAGCGCGGAGCGGGCTTACGCTGTTGGTAAGAGGACGTGGCAGCTGGTTGTTGATAGCGTTTACCACGATCCTGGCCTTGCCTCGATTGGTAGGGGAGAGACCTGTACCACTTGCGGGGTCGGAAGGTCTGTGTTGGGAGCTGGCTAAACCCCATCTTTTTGGCCGTCATACTGGCTTTATGGATCGTGTCCATTGTGGTATCCGTTTGGACGCTGAACAAACCCTCACCGTCAAAGGGCAAGTCCTCTATCTTATTTTTTGTTTTGATAGGGAGAGTTGCCGAGCGTAGCCACACATGCCGGCGGAGGGCGACGGCTCCGATCATCGCCTTGGACCCTGAGTCTGTCTGGTGCCTGGCTGTGGTCATTTGCTGTTTTGAGAGCCGGATTGCTTCCGCCTGGAAGACTCGCGCAAGTTCGCGTTGGTCGTCCGGCAGGTAATCAGTGAGATTTGAAATTTTTTGCCATAAAAAGAGTTGGTACCTGGCCATCATGGCCTGGTAATTCGAGGTCTTCATCACCAAGGCCGCTGAGGAATAGATACGTCTCCCAAACGAATCTAGTTTGCGACCTTCCTTGTCGACCGGGGCGGCATGGGAGCGTCCAGACTTCCCCTGGGCAGCCTCCACAATGATGGAGTTCGGCTTCGGGTGCGTAGCCAGGAACTTTGCTTCTGCTTCCTTTACCTTATAAAGGGCGTCTAGCCGCTTTGACGTGGGGCCCAGGGTAGCAGGGTTAGACCAAGATTGTTTGGCCGTCTTCAATAAGGTTGGAACCAGCGGGAGTGTCAACTGTGGGGTGGGTTCAGTTCGCATGACATCATAAATGTCACCTTCTTCCTCCTCTGGTTGCTGCACGTCTATGCCCAGGGATTGGGCCAGACGCAGCATTTGTTCGTTGAACCCGCCCAACTCCATGGTTGGGGAGGCTCCCTCCTCGGTACCGATCTCCTCTATCGGGGACGGTATCGATGGCGGCACTGATGGGGCCGACGAGGTGTCAGAGGCGTAGTCATCTATGGAGGTAGACTGTACCGAACGTCGGTAACGCGCCGTGACGGACCGCTCCGGTACCGAGTGGGTTGGAGGACGGTGCTTTTGGCGGGCCGATGCCGGGAGGAGCGAAGTGGAGTGGCGAGGTGGTACAGGTAGAGGCACCCTGGGTGAGGTCGGCAGATGTTGTGCCGCGGAGACGCGGTAAGACCGATCCGACGCGCGGTCCCAATCGTGAGAGGCAGAGCGCGATCCGGACCTTGATCGATGATGTTGGCGCATCGGTATCGAGGCCTCGATACCGATGGGGTCCGAGTATTCCTCATCTATGACGAGGATGTCGGAGTCAAGAGGGAGAGGTGGTAGTTCATCCCCCGAAGGTATGTCCGTCGGTACCGGGGACGGTAGCGATGGTAAGTGGACCGGTGACTCCAGCGACGGTGTTGGTGGGAGCGGCAAGAAACTTGGCTGAGCTTGCGTCACCGATGGAGAGCGTGTCTTCGATCCCGAAGACTGGTCTCTCGGTAACGAGGATGGTCGTTTTGCCGGTTTTGGTGGTGTCGGGGCCGACGGTATCGACGACGGTGCCGACGATGCCTTCTTTGGAGTGCTCGTTGGTCTCTTCGGTACCGAGGAGGATTTCTTCGATACCGAGGATCTCGGTGGCGATGGCGTTGCCTTCGGGATCGTTGCCGAGGTCGACGGTTTCCTCGACTTTTTTGTCGTTTTCGTCTTCTGCCTCTTTGGAGGAGGAGGAGACGGCGACACCGATGCCTGAGTTGTGGCCCTAAATGAGGGCAAATCAGGAGTTGCTGGGCGTGAGCGATGCTTGGGCGACAGCCCCCGCTCCCCAGAAAAGGAAGGTCCCGGCTCCATACGGCCCGTAATGGGGCGGTCCACTGCCGAGAGAGCTCTGCTCCAAAGTAGACTGCGCAAGCGGTCGGCCCTGTTTCTTCGAGTTTGGCGCGAAAAACACATACAATGATGGCAGGAATCGGTGATGTGCTCTTCTCCCAAACAGCCCAGGCACAAAGAGTGTCCGTCGTTGAGGGCTAGTTTGGCGCGGCAACGAGAGCAGTGCTTAAATAGCGCTGTCTGCGCCATAGGCCGCAGAGGAAAAAGCCCTCTCTAACTACTAACTATATAAAGGAAAAAAATTTTTTTTTTTTACTATAATAACTATAACAACTAGAACCTAGCTAACTGCAAACAATTAAACGGATTTTTTTGTTCTTACAGGTCTCCGACAACGGAGGAAGTCTCCCGCGAGGCGTTCAGCGAAGCGGTCGAAGAAGAACTGAGGTAGGCGGGAACCCTGAGCATGCGCGGTAGGACGGTGGGGGGAGGGGTTCCCGCCTAAAATCCTAGCTAGATAGAAGTTTCCCGAAGAGAGCTCGGCGCCGGCGCGAGCCCATATGTGTGATGCACAGAGACCACGAAGAAGAACGATTTGCTGCCATGATGTGAGAGCCAGGCCACAGAAGGCATGTGTATTGTGTATTGCAGAACAGATAGCACTGAAGTGCTTAGAAGACAAATAAGAAAACTTAATGGAAGTGTTTAAAAGGTAAATAAGAAAGCTAACTGGGGCAATGATTTTGAGATATTCACTATGCATATTTAATAGCTTACCTAAGCTTTCAAGCAATTATTCTTAAGCTGGCAGTGCCAGAAGGCTTCTATGTGTTCAGGCAAGGGGACGGATAAGGCTGACAGATATACGAACACTTTAAGTGGCGATTTAAATTAATGTACCAGTAAGGCGCAAAGATCAATAGCAACAAGTATCTAAGTCTTCCTCAACAATGATATTGGAAAATGCACCACTTAGAATTCCAGTATAGTTTTAAAAAGCCACATTCTTCAGTCACCACTCAAGCCACCATTTTGCCTGCAGATAAAATTGCTGAGATCTTATGTTTTCCACACATAAAAAAATAAGATCTAGTCAAAATACTAAACACCATTCACAATGGACCTGTTCACACTTTGAGTGGATTACTATATATGGAAAAGAGGATGAGAGGTGGTGCACAATCCACATGTAATCATTGTAGGAGTTTTGGCCCTAATTTTCCTACATAGTTATATTTTCCTTCAACTGAAGGATTTCCATGCAGATTTGCTCCCTTGGAAACTACTACGCTTTTCCAGCATTCTCAGTCACCCGGAGAGTCTCCATGGGCCCTCCACGAGGGCAACGAATGTGAAAACTGAGGGGGCAAGGCTAGGACACCCCTTCTTCTCAGGCATTTAGATTAACCACTTTAAGAATGCCTGAATATAGCTAAAATAACCCGAACATCAGGATATTAAATGACAAAGTTTTCCAGATTTTCCTGGAATATTTTGCCTTATTCAGGAATTCAGCCTCAGTCTCAATGCAAGAGGATGGAAAGTGGATGAATACACTGCCCCCACCGTCAATACCTCCACATGTACTCCACCACCACTTTCAACCCGTGGGCATTCAGGTCTGAAGGGGAATTCTAAGCACAATCCAGTGAATTCAAATAGAAACTGTCTTCAGAAGGGGTTGGGATCAAGGAGGCAGTGTGGGGCTAGTGTGCACAGGGATGTTGGAGGCTGAGCTGGGGCATGTGCTCCCAGCCCCCTACACATTTTGTGTCCTCACGCATTCAAGCACCATGCTTGAATAGGAATTTTATTAATACAGATTAGAATTGTGTGGTAACTATGCGGAATATTTCTCTCCTGTCTCTTTCACAGATCTTTAACACCAAGGGAACATTCTTTGTAATAACTTCCATAGTACCTCAATTATGACAAAGAAAATCCAAGCTCTATTTCTGTGGCAGTTCCTGAGCTTTAATCATAATGATGATGTAAGCAAGTTACACAATAGTATGAATCCTTAGGCTGCTTGAGAAGAGGCAAAGACCTAAGAGTCTCCTCCTGTCCCTAACAATGAAAGAGTAACAGGAATTTATCAGAAGGTTAGTCATGCAATAAGCTTTTATAATTCCCTCTGCTTCTGATGTTCATTCAGGAATGAATGACGATCCTTACACATCACCACCCACACACAAGAAAGTTCTCTGCATGCTCAGTCAGAAGATTCCTGAACTAGGCACAAGTACAGTAGAAATTTTACCCAAAAATCAGAAGGTGGTTAAAAGTTCTCAAGAATACAGAACAAAGGAAAACTGTACATGTGCTTGCATATGGTGGAGAGAGTAAGAAACAAAGAGCAAATAGAAGTGAGGAGGCTGGTCTGCAAAACTGCGTGCTCACACACACTGCATTTTGACCATGGCCTCATCTACAAGAATTCGCCTTTATGCCTGGTTAGGCGATTATGCGCATATTCGCAGAAGCGCATTTACGCCTAATACCTCTGCACGAGAGCTGGCGAAGCGCATTACTGGACGACCGAAATGCAATTTAAACTGTTGACATGCGGAGAATTGCTTGTTCACATAGTCAAAATGCACTTTAACGGCTGGAGCAAAATAAAACTCGCTATTTAACGCGCATTCGATAATGCGCATAATCGGAGAGAAAACGCGCCTCTACGCCCGATTTGCGCTCCGTTCTTGTAGAGGTAAATTTTTTAATGCGCCTTGAAAGAGTTTTAAATGCCTCTTGTAGAGGCAGCCCATTACTGCACTGGTTCTTGGCTATGCATACAGTGGGGAAGAGCAGGAGGAGGTAGGAAGGGGTAGGAGGAAATGAAAGAGGTAGAGAAGGGAAAGCTGGAAAAGGAACGACAGCAAGAGATAGGGAATGGGGGAAGAGGTGAGCAAGCTAAATGGGGCACTGAGGAGACAAAAGCAGGGGGAGGGATCCCTCTATTGAGGGATAGAGAAAAGAAAAGCGATCTGCAGAAAGAGTTGCAGCAACAGGTAGGACAAGGGAGGAAGAAGTTATGTGAAGCAGACTGGAGTCACAATATCTTTAGCACCTCCTTGCTTTCCCATGCCTGCTTAGCAGCCATATATCTAAACACCTAGGAGTAAGTTTTTCTTTGGTCTTATATTCTGCTATAAACCTAATATTTTTTTATATTATATTTTACTATGATATTGTATTTTATGGTTTTAAGCTTTGTTTAGTGAATCGCCCAGAAAGCTTTAACTGTTAGGTGGTATAAAAATGCAATAATTAAATAAATACAATATGTAAGCCCCCATTCTTCCTTGCAAAGCTTCCTGTACCTCTACACCTACCTGGGGATCCCTCAGAGCTGTCCTCTAACCTCCATGGCAAACGTCTGGGGCATGGAAATAACCGCTGGGACAGAAGGAGCCCAAATCTCTTTCTTTCTCTCTTCCCACATACCCGAGCACAGCCAAGGAGCCTGGACTGCTCTGTTTCTCAGCCTGCTTGCTGACCCACTTGGCTAGGTTGGTGTCCCCCTCCATTACCCCCACCAAAAAGCCACACTATCCCCTTCCCCAAGCCCTCACCTACCACCTCAGCTGACCATTGCCCTAGAATCACTGCACACTCCTGCCAACCTTCCCCCTTCCCCCTTCAGCTCCAGGTTCAGGTCCTTACAGCTTATCGTATCCTAGAGGAAGGGAAGGCTGGCTGGCTGGCTCCTGAACAGAAGCACTCTTGTTAGAGGTGGGGATCCACAACAACCTTTTATTGTGAGTCTTACTTGTGCAGAATAAAAACTTAAATCCACAGATCAGATAGCCTGGTTTACTCCCATTATCTTTATTGGTCTGCAGATTACTGCTGCTTGGGCTGGAAACACACTCACACATCAACCCCAGAGAATGAGCATCCACAGAGTGTTCCAAAATGTATAATGGACATGCCAGGCACAGGACTGGAGCAGTCTGCATGAAACTATGCACCTGAGCTTCCAAAACCCCAAATGTAATGAAGAAATCAAGCCCCATTTTTAAAGCAGTTGGTAGTATCTAGAATGCAATCTGAACAGAGACTAGAACAAACGCACCTGTGAGGGTGTACTTGTTAATTCCATCTTTTCTTGGGATTTTTCCTTAGCTAATCGTGCAGCTTCTTTAAATTCCTGAAATTTTTCTGCAAACTGAAGGCAAGGATTATGTAATTAGGCATCGTACACAACATTTTTTTCCTGTGCAAAACATCCTATGATATGATTCCTTGACCAGAGAGAAACAGTTGCGCTTGGGCATTCTCATCTTCAATAATGGTTTATAAAGAATCTGAACAAAATAGCAAAGACAAATCTTGAAAGATCATGCTGTCTGCAAAAGGCGTTGTGACAGACCTGTTCGGAATTCTGAAGCTAGGCTCTGTCTGAAAAGTGAGCCAACTTATACTCACGCTAACATTTGCCATCTACTTTGTAGCCAAAAAATTCACTTATCATGGCTTAATTTTTAGAATACTAGTTAAACAGAGTCACAGCCTAAGATCTCAAAGGCCTAATCTTGTCCAATCATTTTCTAGTTAGTGGAGAATTGTTTACCAGAGAGTTGTCTTGCTCCTTCTGGCACATTTGTATACTATTGGTTTTCTGAACTATAGCCAGGTTGGGTTTCTACTGAATTATAGAGGAGACTGCTGTTATGGCCATGTCTTATGAATTTTGCCTTGAGACTGAAAAGAACTTGTATCTTATTGAAGTACTAGGCTTTTCTTCAGCCTTCCAATATTAATCATTTATTTTCAGAATATATCTTGCTAACAATTTATTCTGAGCATGAATCCCTAAAAAAATAATCCTAATCTTGTACATAATCCATTTTAAAAGGATTTTTACATCAGGGCATCTGAATCCTGAAATTTGATTCAAAGGTTCCCTTTCTCAATTGGAGAAAGTCCTTTTCTAGGAGGAAAGGAACCTTTGAATCCAACCACGTTGCATATTAAGTTGGGAAAACATTCTTCAATATACAGGGTTTAGTATATACATCTGTATTACTCCTGTTTATGTCTCTACTTGCAGTTATGAGCACACAATATTCACAAGGGGATAGAGAACAGGAGAAGGGTGGATTCCCAGGATCCAATAGAGAAGCTGAGAGGGAAGAAGGCAGTCTTTTTCCTTTCTTGTTTTATTCTTTGTTTCATATAAAACTCTTATTTATTTGCCTGTACGTCTCCATGAGTTGTTCCTGTATGCATTCTGGCAGCTGTATATGTAAAGTAACCCTTCTGGAATTTGATAAAGACCCATCTTTGCTTCCCAGTCCAACTCTAGGATTTTACTTGCTTTTCCATTTGTTTAACTACTCCTTCAGTACCTGTGTGGCTGTACAGGGCCATCTGTTGTGGGAATTCAGATTAAACAGTTTAAACAGTTCCAAATATAATACACTCTTTGAAATTCAGGTTTCCAGAGCCGGCTATACCCCATGTCATAGCTTTCTCTAGAATGGCTGCATGCTCTAACAATTCCAGAGCATGTGTTCTCTGGACTACACTTCCAACATTCAGACAATATAATCCAATATAATCTGAATATCTTTCTTGCATTTTGCTGCAAACATATTTTCAATACTGGAACAGTATACCTAATCAAAGTATTTTAAGAATCTTGTTCCCAACTCTACTTCCTAGTGCTGCTTTAGGGTGCACAATGAAGTTTATATTTTCTCCAGAATAAAATTATATATTCTTCAATCCTTGAGACAACTCCCATCCATAGGTCCCATAGCTGGAGTGAGGGGCTGAGTGATTCCAGTTAGCTTCTGACAGTTGGATCAAAAAGAACTGTGAATAATACCCTAAGAAGTCGGCAGCTGAAATTCATCCTGTCGCTCTGCTCCACACACAGGATGCTCTTAGAAACCTACTGTTTCCACACAGAGCATGCAGTTTCAGATGAGAGGGGCCATAGCTCAGTGGTCGAGCTGTGCTTTGCATGCAGAAGATCCCAGGTTCAATCCCTGGTATCTCCAGTTAAAATGATCAAGTAGCAGGTGAAGGGAAAGACCTCTGCCTGAGACTCTGGAGTGTGGGTGCTTATAAGAATAAACAATAGGGGGTTAGATAAGTCGCCTCACCTAATATTGAAGGAGTGTCCTATGTTCCTATATCTTGGTTTAAACTACAGTACTATTGCAGAATGAGCCATGGGGTTAAACCCAAACCATTGCCAAATCTCTCTTGCACTGAAGACAGCTAAGATCTCATCTCTATTACAGTGGCCACTGTACATTTCAAGTATTATTTTCAGCTAGAGGCAAGAGTACGTAATGTGGGACCTAGCAGATATTCATCAGATTGTTGAAGTGTGGTTTTTCATAGAGAAAGGCTTTACATTCGAGATCCCATACATGTTTAGAAGCGCCTATGAACCCACTGAACAAGATTATATGAGAGCTGGTGGGCGGAATTGTCAGTGCCCTGATAACAGGTAGCTCACTTTTGGCTCTTCATCCAGCCTTCAGTTTTGGTCTTTACTTCCTGCCTGGCCGTGATCAAAGACTGGATGAAAAGGAGCCAACAGAAGCAGAATCCAGACAAGATTGAAGAAATTACAGTCTTCAGGCACAATATCTTTCCTACTCAATAAAAGGAAACTAGTCATTTCCTATGAAACTTGTATTAAATCCAGCCCAACACACATAGTCACCTACTCCAACTTGTTCTGTCATGTTATCTAAGACTGGATAAGGGCACCCTGAAGTCAAAACAGCAAATGCACAGAAAGAAGCATAGCCAATGGTTGCTCCATAATTCTGGAATGTCTTCTCTTGGAAAATAGTTGAAGTCCTCACCTAAACAAATTTCAGAAGCCTTTAGGGACGCTACAGTTTGGCTTGCCTTGGTTTTGGTAGCCAGGGTTCAGCAGGCATATGGTGGGTGGTTTAAGCTATTTTAATTATAGTTTAGATTGGTTTAAAAACTACTTCAGGCCTTGGAACAGAATTCACACTCAAAAGAGAAAGTTGCTGTTTTTAAGTGAAAAAGAACAGACTGGAAAGTTAATTCTTATGTTGCGTCATTCTTCCCAAATCCACAAGTTAATTTGCTTTTGGTGATATGAATTAGAGAAATACAGGGGCATCCTCAATGTTTGCTCGGGGAGTCTTTGCCCTACGGGCAGCATTTTCACAAACAAGCCCTAAACCATTTTGCGATATTACCTGGCACATTTTGTGAGCCTATTCTATTCCTTGGCAACTCCAAGCAATCAAACAGTTGTATAGTGTTACTTACTTTTGAGAGATGATGTTCAGAGGAAAATCCCAAGCCATAAACTGTATTTGCTCTGCTATCTGCCCACTGACCAAACTTCTGTGATGTTTTTGTGAACGTCATGTTGGGAGTGATAGTGCTATTTATTATTGCCTGTACAAAAAGAAGGTATGAAATGAACTAAGTAAAACAGTCATAAAGCTGTCCTGAGAATGCCGATTGGCTATTGTAAGGTGGGGGTGTATGTTTTAGGAAATAAATACAGGGGTCACTTTAGCAGTTAAATAACTCCTAAATATCCAAGCACACATTTGTAACTGTGGTAAAATGTACAGAGATAATACGTTCCACTAGCAAACTGCAATAGTATCTGCTAACTATTAAAATCCACCACTAGGCAATGGAAATTATATGACAGGCAGCTGTCAGCAAGAGATATTTGATGTTACATTATAATGAGCCCTATTCAATCATTATTATCCATTAGATTGTCACCACATGAAAAGCAAGAGAGCGCTACTGTGTCCCATTCCCTCTGCTATCAATGCACTGGGGGAATATCTAATGCCCATAAGTTCTCCCTGTAATTTAAAACCCTGTGTGATCAGAGTAGGAATCTATGCACATACAGCAGGCTTCCCTATTACAGACATTCCCCCAACTGATGGACAGCAGGGGGAAAGGGCCAGCAGAGAATGCAACAGCAGGGGTGGGGCAGCAGGTACAGCTCAGCTCTCTTTTTCTCTACACAATTATGATCACATGAAGAACTGAATGGGGCTATAGTAAGTGTGGGCAGAAGGTAGATCTCCAGATGTTTTGGACTTCAACTCCCAGAAGCCCCTGACAGTATGGGAGTTGAAGTCCAAATATCTGGAAATCTACTTTTCGCCCACCCCTGGCCTATAGAGTCTAAGAGTATGGAATTCTGATGATACATGAACATATGATTGCTTCCTATGTGAAATAGAATGCTGGACTACCGTAGATAGCCCTTTGGTCTGATTTGGCAGGCTCTTCTTAGGTTTCTACATTTCTTTCAAGGGAATTCCTCTATTTCTTACTAACTCCCTGAATAGATGTACTAACAGAGATTTAAAATAAATTTTATTTTATTATGCTCTCCCAGTAGAATGCTCCAAATATAGCATCATTCTGAGGAGTTCTGGATTAAAAACAAAGAACAAAAAAACTTAACCACCCCTGCAGCAGCACTAAAATAAAATTAAAAACAACCACTGTTGTCAGTAATGGTAAGCCCTCTGGAATATTTTGAATTCCCCCACAATCAGTCCTCAATTTTGACCCTTCTTCCAACTTAGAGCTGAAAGTCCTCACTTGGGAACTGTTGGCTCAGCCCTAGTTTGTAAATTCAGGGTATATGCTAAAAATATAAAAATAATATTGAAAAATAAGTTTATGTGTTATTCCTAAAACTGTAAAAGCAAAATTTGCTTTGGGATTAAAGAACATGGGTGGGAAGATACTGCTGCACCATGTTTTGTTTGAGGGTTCCCTGGTCGATAGCTGGTTGGCCACTGTGTGAACAGAGTGCTGGATTAGATGGGCCCTTGGTCTGATCCAGCATGACTCTTCTAAACTGTACCTATCCCTTTACCTGACTGCTTAGTTTCAAGCTACAAAATGGATGTGCTAATGGTGCAATTGGATGGCTAAAAGGTGCTAGCTGGAAAAGAACACTACATGCTGCCCTAGTTTCCAGAAAGACATAGTCGTAATAAAAAGCTTTGATGGTAGTGCAACCCAGGCTGGGTCTCTGTTTTGTTTCAGGCCATTATGTAATTCTCTCACAAGACATTTTGTCCCAGGTCCCTGCTGGTACATTATTGTACGTTATAACTTTCCACAGTGTAACTTTGGTCACATGCTACACCAAACTGTGTTTCAGCATTTTTAAAGTTATGGCTCAGTTCACAACTACCATCAAATCATAGCTTGGTGTTTCATTAGTAGTGCCCCAGCTGTAACTCTTTGTAGACGTAGGTCCCCTCCACAAGGATTCGCTTTTGCGCCTGGTTAAGTGATTATGCGCTTCATCGCTGAAGTACATTTACGCCTAATACCTCTGCACGAGAGGCAGGCAGGGAGATGGGAGGGGGGAGGTAGGGCGGGCAGGCGCCTGTCTCTTTAAGGCAGGTCCCTGCGAGTTGTTATGCTGGAGAGCGAAGGAACTGACGGGGGACTGAATGAAACGGAGCGGGGGGGGGGGGGGGAACAGGGCAAGAAAAAGGGAAAAGGGTCAGCGGGAGCCCGGTAGGAGCGGAGCCAGGAGCCGAGCGGGGGAGCCAGCAGCAGCAGCAACAGCAGCAGCAGCAGCAGCACTCGGGAGGCAGGGCGCCGGCTTCACATCCAGCCGCAAAATAAAACTCGCTATTTAACGTGCATTCGATAATGCGCACAATCGGAGGGATAGCGCGCCTCTACGCCCGATTTGCGCTCCCTCCTTGTAGAGGTAAATTTTTTAAAGCGCCTTGAAAGAGCTTTAAACCTCTCTTGTAGAGGCAGCCAAAGATGCCAGCCACAGTTCTGATAACATTCCATTTGGATTACTGTAATGTCTTTGAAAACTATTTGGAAGCTTCAGATCAAGAGTGCACAACTCACAGCTGCAAACTCCGTGGCCCCACCCACTTTTCTCTGGAATGAGACTAACAAAAAGAGGGCCTCTGAAAGACAGCTTTCTTCAGTGGTAAGGAAGGAAATCCCATTGTTATCTCTGCTCAGTAATTGGAGATAAGAGCAGTTTAAAGACATTTAAACTTTAAATATCCAGCTGGGTATTTTAAATTGAAATATCTTTAAATTTTAGGATTGAGCTGTACTTTGCATGCCTGAAAGCTCTTGCATTGGATCTTACTTCTGAGTAAACATGTATAGAACTGAGCTATGCTTTGTAAGAATTACATTTGTGGTGTTTGTATATATGTGTGCATGCACCTGTGGGGTTTTTTTTAACAACTACCTCTGTTAATTAATATTCCTGTGTTTTAAATTTTGACCATGTTTTAATTGTCCAGTCCTCTTTAGGGTTGAATACTAAGATACAATAAAACAACAAACCAATTAATAAAATCAACGTGCCTCAGGCTTATGAGTTTCCTTTCCTTTCCCTTCCCATGCCCCAACTCTCTCCATGACTGCTTGTTTTGCAGTGAGTTATAGTTTGCCATTAGCTTCCCAATGTAGATGTATGGTTGCCGCTTGGACTCCAAACTTAAACTGGAAACTGTGATCAACCTATGGGTTCTAAATCTAGTCCAGAAAATATGCATAAAACTATAATTTGAAGATTTGGACATAATGGCAAGCACTGATTTCGCACAAAAGGGTGAATCAGAGCACCCAAGGGGAGGAGTGTGCAAGGCTGACCCATGCTCAAGTAATGCCAAAATGGCAACTGTCAAGAGAAACTCCACTACTGCAACAGCATAACTGTGCTTTAAAAGGTTGCTTGTTAACACCCCTAATGGTAAGCCCCCTAAACCTTTTGAGGGATTTTGCATCCACTTAATAACATCCCCAAATCTCCCTCCCATAGGAAACTGACCTCTGAAAATATATTATATCTGAACAATAGTTTATATTAACAGTGAAATCCTATACACAAATACTCAGAAGTAAGTCCCATTAAGTTTAACAGGGCTTACTCTTAGATAAGTGGGTATAGAACTGCAGTGTAAATCTATTATCCGGGTCTTAGGGAACTGAACATGTGATCAGAAATACTGTGCTTCCCACCAGCAGTTGTCAAGTCCTTATAGGAGACATAATATTGAAGCAACATGTGCAATGGTGGAGAAAGGCAGGAAATTGTAAGAGTAGATTTGTTTCCTCTACCTTTGTACGCTGAGAGGACATTACTAAAGGGGGCTTTGAAATGTGCTGTATCAATAGGAAAAAATCCAGCAAGTTATAAAATAAGGACCAAACTTCATATTATAAAGAAAATCTGCAATTGGATCTCCCAATACTTTGTTTCCCCTGTTTCAGAGAAGCTCCCGGAAGCCGCATTCCAGTGGAGAAGGCCCAAACACAACACATAATTTAGCTTAAAGCTCTTACTACAAGTAACTACACCTTTGAAGAGGCGTACAAAACTGCACCCTTTCAGAATGGGGGGAAAACTGCACAAATACCAGGAAAAGATCCAATGAACTGTGGTTAGGGGAAGGGGGGCATAAACTCCAGAGGGCTGGATTTGGCCCCCAAGCCTGAGGTTATGCAGCCCTGTATTAAAGCAACTGCAGTGAAACTCCAAAGCTGTGGCACTGGGCAAGGGGCGCTTTCATTCTTTCCCAATCTAGATCAGACCCTCCCCACAAAGCTGCGGTTAACCCCATGATGGGGAATTATCATATTTTCCCCTCTGTGTGACAAACAGCAACTTTGGAAAGTGGTGCATGACCTAAAATCAGGAAAGAGTTAAATAGCTCCTTACCCAGCGCCATCAGATTTGGTGCTCTCTTACCGTTGCTTTAAGATGAAGAGGCGCTGGGAGATCCATTCACAGATCTCCTGCATAACATGGGAGGTTGTAAGCACTCTTGCATGCAACTGTTTAAATGAAACTGAGGTGCAGAGTCTCAGAACATCAGCAGATTTGGGGGTACAAGGTGCCACTAATATCCTTATTCAGTACTTCCTAAGGCTATAATCCAAGAATAAGATATGTATAATGCCTCATGTATAATTTATTCCAGAAGTCTAACTGAACAAAGGATATTTAATTAGCTTGTGCCAGAAATTATAGCCTGTGTTTTTCAGCTGCTTGTCAGAATGCAATTTGCATAACTACCAACATAGTTTATTCCAGTAAACCACCGTTTGGAAATAACAGAAGGCTAATTTTAAAGGAATAATTAGTTCTGAATTTAGTTCAGGGCAATGGGAAGTTTGACGCCTATAGCCAGATCAGTTCCTAAACCCAAAGGTCAACTTCCCTGGGATTAGAAATTGAGACTTACTATGGGAGACTGAAATCTACCAGTCAGCAAAACAGGAGAAAGAAATACTTGTTCAAAGCTTGGTTACTCTAAAATTGCAGATCATTCCAAGGAATAGGCTTTCAAAAGGGGGAAATGGAGCCGAAGCCCCTGAAATCCTAATTAAAATGCCTAGGTCAGATCTTCATATATTTTTGGAAGTGGCAGTAGCTGTATTTTGCCCAAATTAGGAGTTGCTACCATTTAATTGTTGAAAAATGACTGAAAGAATACTTCAGCACTCTACATTTAAGTCATCCAGTTGGTGGTGCTAGATAATTGTATAAACCAATTCTCACATGAAACCCTGCATGTTTTTTCTGATGTCTGCAAGAGCCCACTACAACATGAATGAAATTGGATGGTAGTATCAATATCCTCAGATGTCTGCTTTGTGCCTTATCAACAGTCTTCAATGAAGAACCTGTTTGATCTTCAGTGCTTGAATTAAATCATACAGTATCAGTGTCTGCTTTGCATATTGGCATCTATTAGCCCTTTCCATTAATTAGTGGACTGATATACTGCAAGAATACATGCTACCCGTAACAATGAGAAGCAGGCAGCTCAATTTTCTAAGCAGCAGATCAAGAAAGTAACACATTTTAAGAAGCCCCTGCCCAACAGATGCTTCTTTATTGTAGGCCAATTAGCTAAATATGATTTTTTTAAAAAGCAATCTCTTTACACACCAGGCAAACAGTGCGGATGCTTTAACATCCCCCTCAACTTCCTGCTCTGGGTACTGAGGGGATGCAACCATTTTGATCTCTTCTTACCCTTAGTTCCTTCTGTGTTGTTTCTCCTACTGTCAAAATATAGGCTGTAATAAACTCCTTGAGGCAGAGACATCCTGTTTCGCTTGTGTTATAGCAAATACTTGGGTGACACACAAAAAATATTGTTTGCAAGCTGCATTTTGTTCTTAAGATTCTCCACTGTGGTTGGAAACCAAGAATTTTGGAGAATATGAACTAAACAGGTCAATGAACCAGCTTTTATAAGCAACTAGATACAATTTATTATTTGGACTAAAAGTTAGGATTTTAACGAAGATTCAAAAAGAAAGACAATGTGCTAGTGGAGTAATAAGGATATTATTTCACCTTATAACTTGCTATCCAAAGTGTTCAGGAAGATTACACGTTTACAAATGGATCAACTTGTCCAAAGACATTGTCTTATTCAAGAGACCTTCTCTCTACTTCCAACTCAGCAGGTATTTTTCACATATCTATCACCTAATTCCAAATCTCTTTACTCTCTATCCAACCCCAGAACTCCCTTTTGTTCATAGTCAAACGGGGGAGGGGGGATCCTAAATTTTGCACTTTTTTTTATATGACTTTGAAATGAATATTTTAAATGGCCAAACTATTAATTTCTAGATGGTTGTTAACACTTGAAGACTTCACATCTATTTATTTTTACAGCATTTTAATATTTTTTTTACAAATGGACGGACTGTGAAGTGCACAGGTTATCAAATGCAATCAACAAAACATTCTTCAATAATACAATGTTATGTCAACTAGAAATACTTTGACTTTTTAGAATACACAAAATGTGTTATTTATCTATGAAGCATTACAAAACATATGACCATTTTTTAAAAACAACAAGCAGAAAATGTTTTTTCTCTGTTAATTTTCTATTAAATATTAAATTATGACCAACACATGCATCCACACACACACTTCAAGCAGCACATACTTTAGCCTATTGCCTACTTTATAGTGAATTCACAGACATAATTCAAAATGAATCAACAATCCCTGAACAGCTGCCAACATATATCAAACGTAAATTTTAATAAAGCATTCACTTGCATGCAAAGTACCAAGGAATGTTGCCTCATTTTGAATCACATTTACAATTGAATATTTTGAGTTGAGATAAAAGAAAAAAAATTAAAATTACAACATTTATGCTTACATTTCAACGTCTTTCTAGTAGTTTACTTGCACTGAGAAACTCAAATAGCTTACCTTTGAGCCATCCAAGCTGATTATCCTATAGACATTTCTTGTGCTGTCATAAAAGTAGGACACTGTAACAGCATGCTTGCTGGTGGGAACCCAGTTCTTCTTTGTGTTAGGGTCAATCTGGAAGACATGAGCTCGGGTGCTGTAGATGGGTTGTTCCCTGAAGGGCAGAAAGTAAAAGTGATGGATTTGATTTGGACGCAATATGGTTGTGCACAAGTCATTTGGATATTCCATCCATTGGCCCCTATAGACCTCACTTTGCATGAGTACCTATTTGCCCCTCCCTCCTCAGGCTTGTGTGTATGGAATGGGATATAACTGCAGAGCACATGAGAAGTACTCACAGGAGAGGGAAGCACAAATCCTTTAAAACAAATTGAGCGGCCAGCTGTACAGTTAGATAAAAGAGACATATCTAAATATAGAGGCACTACTCATCCACCATCTTCCCCTCCCCCATGCTCCATCTGCCAACCTCTTTAACAGTGGCTGTCAATAATGCAAGTGTAATTTCCTTCTATTGAAGGATGTCTAGTTATATGAGTTCTATCATCTTTTTTTCTTGAACTCTTAATAACTGCCCTAGATAGTTCAGTAAATCACTGCTTATGATCAGAAACTGAACAATCTTGTTTGTTTCTTCTTCTTCTTCTTCTTCTTCTTCTTCTTCTTCTTCTTCTTCTTCTATCAAATACTTCAAATAGTAGATCATGACTACTGCCTCCTTTAGCCATATCTCACAATCTAGTTTTATGGCTATTGAGGCATACATGAAATATCAGCTTACATCTGCCAAGAAAAAAAATGTAAGTAATGCGAACCGTCCAATAACATCAAGGAGTCTGATCTTCTTTCTGTGGTCAGAAGACTAACACCCTGTATGAAAGCTATGTAATTTTTGCCTGAAGTTCCTCCCACCTCAAGATATGGCCTTCAGGTTGAATTTGAGCACCCAAATGTAGATTCAGTTATCAAGGGCTCATTTGTCTCTTTCAGATCAGCTGCCTGCTTCTTCTTCCTGATAACTACTGTTAACACCTTTATTAATACTATTTCTAGACACCATAACCTTAGTCTCCCTCCCATGAATTGGTTTCCATGGCCCAGCATGTAGCAGTAGACGCAGTAGAAATCCAGTCATCATGCAATGGCTACAATATTAAGTGGTGATGTGAATGAATCTATATATTCCCTCAGAAAGAACATTCAGAAAACTCATGTCAAACTCAAACATAATACTCAACAATGAGGATCTTTCACATAGTGTGGCTGAAAACTGTTTAAAGTGTTGAATAGTCAAGCAATGAGATGACATATCAGGTGAAGTGTTGCATATGCAACTAGGTCCTTAACCCAAATCCTTGCTCAGCCATAAAGCTCATGCGGTAGCTACACATGTCGGACAGCCGTAAGAGGGCAGTTGCAAAAGACCAACTCGAAATATAATTTTTTAAAAAATTACAACCCCATTTGCACAAATTTCTGGGGGCAATTATGAGGTAAACCAGTGATGGTCATTCCAAAGTGCCACACAGCCACCGCTGGATGGGCTGCTACTGGTGGCTCACAGGCAAGATCGCAAGGAGTGCCAGGAGTTTTTACTGTTCTTACCAAACAGTTCATTGGCCAATTCCCACAACTCAGGATGAAATGCTCTGCTAGGTTCGGATGATATATCAATCCATTGTGGCTTGAACAACCCCTAGAACAAGCCATGGGTTGTCTAAGTGGCTTGTTACTCAAAATAAGCCACCCTGCAGGAAAGGGTCTGGGGGAGAATGACCCATCATGTCATGCAAACTCACCCAGTGTTTTTTTCCTATTGTTTCACTGGTGGTGGTATTAGCTACCGTCAGTATTCTGGTACTAAATCCACTGTAACTATACTTAGCAATCTGCGATCTTATTGGTTTCCATCAGTTTATGTAGGACAGTACGGTTTGTTTGTTTTTAATGGTTTTGCACTGGTCACTTCCCAAATCTTCTGAAGATTGATTTTAGCGATAGTAACATATTTGTGTTTACAGTTCAGCTGTTTCACATTTTAAATCTACAACAGGATTATGCTTTCAAGCTTGTATACATGAAACAAAGCTAAAAATCACATTTTTGTAAGGTTTTTCAGCACTATTGAAGATATGTCATCAAAGTATTAAGAAAGCTATAGGGAAACTTCTGTCCTTTTGCCCTATCCTGTCCTCCAAGTATGGAGAAAATATATTACATTTTTCACCAATAAGAACATAGGCCTAACTCCAACAGTTAGCCATACTTAAGCTCACTGAAAACAATGGGCTTAAACATGCCTCATACTGCATTGGAGTTACTATCAGCATAAAAAAAAAACATAAAGCAAATCAAAACACTAATTTAAAACATCAGACTTGATTATAAATTATCTTAAAGGCCCGGGAAAATAGAAAGGTTTTTGCCCAATGCCTAAATGATAATGGAGTAGTGCTGCAAGGTGGGCCTCACTGGGCATGGAGCTGAACACACATTGTGCAGGAGGACAAGGCTTAGATACATGTTACATTTATCTGCAATTTCCCATCCAAGGATCAGGACCAGACTCATTCCTCCAATAACAGCAGCTGTTGTATAGCCACCACTGCTGCACACCTGTAACCAAGCTCAGATACTAGACTGCAATAAAGTTAAAGTGAGCACTGTCCTCCATGAAGCCTAATTGCCTATCAACAAAGCATTCAGTGGTCCACTCTACCAAGACGGCTTCCCCATTGTAGCTATAACTCCAATTTGCTCTCCACTAGCAATATCCCCTTTGGTATTGACTTTGTGAAGAGAGATGTCTAAGGAGACAGTTTGTAGTAAACCACAACAATGATTCTTTGAACAAGATTTCAGTTGATTTACTTTTGTAGTTTCTAATTTTTAAATATTACAGCTGTGTGATTCAACAGGTATACTTTAAAGTAGGCTGACCAGACCCCCCGGGGTTTCCCGGTCCTAAACGGGAAAAATGGGCCAAACCGGGCTGACCGGGCACCAGGGGGCAACCTCCGGGAAACAGCTTGTTCTCCTCCCGCGAGGAGGGGGGGGGGGGGCGGCGCAGCGCGGCGCGGGTGGCGCGGGCGGCGGCGCGAGGCACTTACCTGCTGGGGCGTCTGCTTCCCTCCGGTGCTCGGAATCTACTGAGAAACAGGCTTCGCGGCCTGTCCCTCAGTAGCGCGCCGGGTGAGCCGGTAAGGAGCGCGGGGCGGGCGTGGCGTGGCGTGTGTGCGGGCAGCGTGGGGCGGGGTGGTGGTGCGGGGGGGGGGGGGTGGCACAGGGGGCCTGCGCGGGGGGGGGTTGTTTTGGATGGGTGGGGTGGCGGGGGGGGGTCCGGGATTTTGATCCTCAAAATCTGGTCACCCTACTTTAAAGGAAAATCAGAAAGGAAAACCAAACATTTTAATCTTCTGAAAACCTCCCAGAGAACTTCGGCTATGGGGTAGTATAGAAATGTAAATAACAGCAACAGCATCCTAGGAGTCTAGGAGCACAGCTAGCCTCATCTCTTGTTCTTAAAATAAGAGAACACTAGGAGCACGCTGTCTGGGTTGATTTTTCTGATTCTATTTACATTGAAGGAGCCACGGTGTTATCTAGGGTTATGCTAAGACACGCTTCAAACACTTCCACCCTACTTGGCATTAGTAAAGATAAAGTTGGATTACTGGGTTTGGATAACTTTTCTTTTAAGATAGATGGAGCTATGTACACTTGATGACACTATCTATAATTAAGGAGAGACAGACTAGGAAAGGTTTAGAAGACAGAGGAAATAAGGACAGAAAACAGTAGGGCTAAAGCAATAATTAGTAAATTAATTCATTATTCACAGGTTTAAATGCTGTAAGGCACATTTAGAATTGGAACAGTTCTCCGAAGAAGATGGTGATAATCCCTCACTTTGTGTTTAAGGATAGGGCAAGAAGGAATTAACAAGTATTCTTACCACTGGCCTACTTATTCATTTTGTTAGGAAGATTGCTGGTTAACTGTCCTTAATGGTCAATCAATGTCTTTTTATGGGAGCTAATTCTTAGAAGATATTTCTTGATGTAGAAATCTCTTGTTTGGAATGGGAGATCTGGCTTCTCCAACTAATGGTGTGTGGATGTAGAAACAACATTTGGGGCAATTTGGGAAGAAAGGCATAAGACAAGAAAGATCTGAGTTTGCAGGAGCTCTCTTTCTGTAAAGCTAATGCAGGGAAGTGGATCTGTTGCTCCCACTTAGGCTCTACTCATGCATTTGTAAATAAAGCAAATATTCCATAAAGTCCAAAACTCTCCAGTGTGCTCTCTCCTTCACAGGAAACCAAAACCCCGTCATGTTGTCCTTGGAAATTCTCACATCTCAGGGAAGTGGGAGCCTGCAACAATTCATGAAATTGCACTCTACACAGTCCTGTCTTATGCTAAACAAAAGCTAACAAGCAGTTCTCACAAATGGTAATATTGCTGCTATTGCTTGTATCATTTCTCCCTCTTTCATAATGGAACAACGGAATTATGTTTTTTAAAATCATTTAAAGTATTTTAAAGGCTGCATTAGTAAAGAAGTCACAAAAGGGGTTCCTCAGGAGTTGTTTTTAATCCGCCAAACTATTAACATCTACATCTACTGTGTCGCCTTTAAGTATACTGATGACATGCAACGCTACTCCTTTTCATCTTCATCAGATAAGGCTGTGGACGTGCTATAGCAGTGACTCACTGAGACAATGGACTGAATGATAATAAACTTAATCCAGACAAGATAGAAATGCTGTTAAATGGGTGGTTCTTCTGACTGGATAAATGGTGTTCATCCTGTTCTGGATGAGGTTGCGCTTTCCCCCAGAGGAGTAGGTTTGTAGTCTGGGGGTTCTCCTGGAGCCATCTTTGTCACTTGAGGCTCAGATAGCCTCAGTGGCGTGGAGTGTCTTCTACCGGCTTCAGCTGATGGTCCAGCTTCACCCCTATCTGGGGGGCTAACATGGGTTCAATAGTCTATGCTCTGGTAACCTCCAAGTTAGATTGCTACAATGCATTCTTCATGGGCCTGCCTCTGAAGACTGTCCAGAAGCTGCAACTTGTGCAAAATGTGACAGCCAAATTAATACCAGGGACCAGGTGTTTTGAGCATATAACACCAATTCTAGTCTGTTTGCACTGGCTGCCTGTATGTTTCTGATCTCAATTCAAGGTGCTGGTTTTAACCTATAAAGCCTTACAAGGATAATGACTGCAATAGCTGATGCAGCGCCTCTTCTGATATGAACCTCCCTGGACACTACTATTATCTAAATCCCTCCTCCAAGTGCCTCTTCCAGGGGAGGCTTGGAGGGTGATGGTCTCCCAATTATGGAATTCTCTCCCCAATGAGGTCTGCCTGGCACCAACATTGTCATCTTTCTCATACCAGGTTAAGATTGTCCTCTACTCCTGGGCATCTGATGGCATCTGATGGGCTATTTATGTCAGTTGCTTTCATCAGGTCCAGTATTTCACCATAACTGCTTTTTAGCTGTTTAAAATTGTTTTTCAAAAAAACCCAAATATTTTAATATAACGATACGCATGCGGAGCTTAAAACCCTTTTTAAAGCTGGACAGCCCACCTGAAAACAGGAGGAGGGGCAAGATAACCATCTTTGATTTGCTAGTTGGTATAGCTACCTAGCTATTATTTAAATTAAGAAGTTGGGAAGAAGCCAGGCACACTGCAGCTGAGGGATCCACTGGGAGGTTCTCTTTTTATGTCTTACCTGCCATCACCCTTGAGAACAAGGAAAGTTGTTCTCCTTTAGCAAATTCTGCTCACTGGTACAGACTGAGGGCAATTTATACAATTTCCAGCTCAACAATTCCATTATTTGTGGAAAGATTGTATGAGGAACACAGACGGAAGCAGCTGCAGCATGCACTTGGAAGTGGAAACGTTTTTCACATATTTCAGTCTACAGTTTACTATGCCAACAAAATGAATTCAGCTGAAGCCAAATAACAAAGCAGTGCCCATAGAACAGGCTAGACGCAATAGTAAGCAGGATCATCCTCAATTGCTAAGGTCATAGTGACCCAGATTTCCGCACTATGCAGTTTTTTCTCCTCTTATTGTGTTATTACACATTACACTATATGGAATGCACCAAGAACATCCAACGAGGCAGTTTTAAAAGCAACATTTGGTCACAAAAAAAGATCAAGAGCAACTGTAAGGCATACCAGTATATTTGATTGGCAAGTTAATGTTAAAGCCTTTAAAAGGCTGCAGCTTAGTTACAATTGTACTCTGCTATGTATTTCACACCAAATGCAGTACCTACTCTGATTTAAATCAGGAAAAGCATATCTTAAAGTATCTTGGTTGGTTATGATATATTTTGAGTGCTTGTTTCCTAGATTAGTAGTATAGCACATACTGCCCTCTTGCTTCTTAACTTGGAAATAACTTCAGTTAACACACTAAATCATGTTCTCCTCCTCCTTCTGTTAGGAGAGTTTTGCAATCTGGCCAGCTGTAAACTGCTCTCCTAGAAAGAAAAACCTAACTTGATTTTAAAGTGTTTTAAGAAAGCTTTGGAAACATCCTCTTGGTTTGTTAAACAGTTTAAGAGGTTGTTTGTTTGGAATCTTAACTATTTTATTTATTTACTTACACGGTACACCACACTGAAAGGCATGGAGGCTTGAGCTATCTCTAGCTTTTTATATCTTCAGGACTTTACTGATCCATTGAAACTCAACCCTCAGACCGCATCATTTCTTGGTGTTCTACAAACAAGTTGCCAATGGAGAACTTCTTGGACTAGTTTCCAAGACTTCAGGTTTCTTGTTCTGGAAGATTTCAACACACATGAAGACCAATTCTTCAGAATTTGCTTGCGACCAAGTGACCTCTGGCGCAGCTATGGCTCTAATAACTAGGCAAGCTCATGGTGAAGGACACAAAGGGGACCTGCTGGTCTGGGGAAAAGGTGCTCTGGTTATTAAAGGTACAAAAAAAGCTATTTTCATGGTCAGATCACTACTACTAAAAAGCACAGGTCCCTTCCCTTCCCTGCTCCTGTAGCAGGGATAGGTAGATTAGAAAAAAATAATCTGCACTCAGATTAGAAACCAACTGGATTTCAAAAGATCTCTGGGCTTGAGAGCTACTGCTTAATTTAACTCAGGGTGGGGAGAAGGTAAATCAGGACCTACTGGTAGATCTCTGGGTAATTTGAAGTAATTTAGTAAGAATTTCTGACTTGAAATTATTCAACTGTAGCAACAACAAAATGGCTCCCCTTCTGCCCTCAAAAATATACTGCTGAAATGAAGGTGCAGGTATGACCACAATTAGTTTTTTGTGTGGAAGGATTTGACTATGAGTTCAGTTCAATTCTGGGATTCAAAACAAATTCCTGGGCTCAGTATTCTTTAACTCTAGAATGGGGAACCATTTTCAGCCCTGGGCCAGGATGCTGGGCACTGAGCCTCATGCAAGCAGTGTGCAGAGCCACTGCCCAAAGTGTTCCTTGAACCTGTGGCTGAATAAAGAGCTGACTTTGCTCCTGCCTCGCATTTCCCGATCAAGAAAGGCCAAAGGAGAGCAAACCAGACTGAGTAGCAACCTTGTGAAGCACTCCTCAAGGCCACAACTTAGGTGGGCACTGTTTTCCCATCTCTTCTCCTTTCTGAGGGGGACGGGCCTCATCCAAGGCCTTCATGGGCCAGATAGGGAGGCTCAGGGAGTCAAAGGTTCCCCACCTATGATTTCCAAATATAATTTATTACGATCACTTGGCTTTTATGCCAAGTGTGTGCCTTTTTCTCCTGGCTCCAGTTCATGGAGCTCAAAATTCTAGTAAAAAAAATGAAATAGATATTGCAAGCCTAAAGTCTTCCCACCTCTGGTTTAATTTACAGAGAGCCATTTGGGCCCCAAAGGCAAGGTACTATTCTTAGAAAATTAGTTACATTAATGTATTATTAGAAGTCTAGAAACGCCTTAGTTGAGTGATAGGTCACATGCTTTGAATGGATATAGGTCCCAGACTCAATCCATGGTATTTCCATTTAAAGGATCTCAGGCAGCAGGAGTGGGAAAGACATCTGTCCAAACTCTAGAGGACTACTGCCAGCCACTTTGACCTGGTTCACACATAACAACAACTCAGAGTACTTCTAAGTTCACACATAATGACAACCCATGGTTTAATGGTTTGTTAACATACCTGGATTCACACATCACGACAACCCAGAATTAAACAACCAATTGGTTATATAAGCCATGGGTTAACATTATGTGCAAATTAGGTCCATGGGTTGAATATGGGTTGTTGAATCCTTTAGTGTCATTACACGCAAGCCTGGATCTATCGATTACCGACGGGTTGTTAACCACAAACAACCGAGGAAGAGAACTCTGGGTTGTTTTAGCTATGAGTTGTCATCATGTTCAAACAGAAAACCATGGGTTGTTTCACCAGGCTACAGAGCCTGCAGGCAAAAGTAGTAATAAACAAACAAAAACCTAGCTGCTCTACATGCCAATACTAGTGCTCTGCAAGAGCCTTTTAGAATACAGGGAGGGAGTGGGCGATGGAGGAGGGGATCAAGCAATTTAGGAACTGAAAGGACACCCTACACTTTGTGAAACCATCTGACAAACAAATCGTAGATAAACTCTAGGTAAGGAAAAAATCAATAGTCTGGGTTCTTGTTACGTGTGAACTAGTTCAATAGGTCTGCCCAAGTGGATAAATAGCCTAATTCAGCATAAGACAATTTATTATTCTAATCCATAAGTACGTTGATCATCAAACTTGCTATCTCCTCCGAGCTAAAAATCCATGCTGAAAAGATTTGCTTTAAACTGCCTCCTACTTAACAGAGAAAACACTCCATCAGCAATTAGATACTACAACACCTATTACTGAGCTGGCTCCAGATGGTGACTGTGAAAGCTTTGGAGCTCAAGACCACACTTTTTCCAGGTCAAAATAAGGGTACTAGAACAACGAACTTCACTGCCTACTTGAATTGAGTTCACACCTTGAAGAGTTCTGAAGCTCTTTACGAAATAGGTTGGTCTGATAAATTTTCACTCTTCCAGTCAGTTCAACTCATTCAAATAGGTTTAACTTCCCACTGTTCAGAGACTGAACAGCTGGTGGTACTGAAATCCTTTATTCACATGATTTGTGAAAGCATGTAGATAAACTTTAGGGGAATGTCTATTGTACAAATGTAATTCTAAGTATTGCAGAGAGAAAAGAGTTCTGACATTATGCTGCTAGTGTAACATGTCAAAGACAAAAAAAAAATCCATTATGTATTTATTTATCCCCCAAGCGCTCAAGGTAGCATATCTGATTCTCCCCCGACACACCTTCTCCACCTTTCAGCCCCATAACCATTTTTGAGTTTCATTAGACTGAGAGATACTGACTGCCCCAAGGACATCCAGTGATGTCACTGATCACTCTCTTTGGGTCCTTTGCAGTTGCTACTGTACGTTTATATCAACAGTTAGGCCTGGTCTGTGTGCGACAACAGCCCACATTTTTAAAAAATTGTGGGCTTTGATGAGTCAAGCAGTGTGCTGGTACATACTGCTCGATTGCTTCCGCTGCAAGCAGGAGTGGCTAAACAACCCAAGGATGCTCTGTCCTTTGGTTGCTTGCTGTGACACGCAAACCAGGACCTCTCTCTGGTCTCTCTCCTGACATGAAAGAAATAAACCTAGATTTGTGCTTGGATGATTTCTTTGGGTTGTCAGTGGAGAGACAAGCCAGAGTTCCTGGTTCGTATGTCATGACAAACAACCCAAGAACAGAGCATCTCTGGGTTGTTGAGCCACTTCCATTTACAGTGGGAGCGATAGGGAAAAATGCACCAACACACTGCCTCGTTCACCACAACCCACAATTTTCAAAAACTGTTGGTTCCTGCTATATGCAAACCAGTCCTTACTCTGCAGAGGGGAATTCAACTCCCTTTAACACATGGTGCTCCAAATGTCAAGTGAAATACTTCACTCACATTAGCAGAAGCAAGATTTTTAAAAAGGAGTTTTCATTATTAACTTGAAATAACCAACTGTTAGCACCTATATTGTGGCAATGTACTCCACAAATATTATTTGCAAGTTCTATTTCAGAGATCCTGCCATGTTCTGTTCTATCAATTCAATAATATGGGCATATGGAATATATGCCCATAAGCAAGACCTACATATGGAATATATGCCCATAAGCAAGACCTACATATATACATAGATAAAAGGGATAGTAGAATATATTAGTTGTCCCAAAGCACAACTGAAATTACCACATTTATGCAATTCCCACTGGGTTCAACCTTGTTTCTGAATTATATGCCTGATGGTTTTGAACTCCAACACTTTCTTTTAGGCTGATAAGCTTTAGCTTTAGACTAGTAAACTTTACAAATTGTTAGGAATTTGTTTTCTGCTGTATCAGGAGAATATAACAAACCTCCACTACCACCTCACCCCCCACAACAGTTTTCAACGCACAGCATGTGCAATAATATTTCTACTTAAACCCAAAGTATAAAACACAAACAAAAACTATGTACAAAAGATGCTACTGTCAATTGTCATGAAGCACCTAGCTATTAATGTGATTCTAGAGTACCCTTCCTCAACCTGGTGTCCTCTAGATGTGTTGGACTACAATTCCCATGCCCTCCACCCAGCATGAATAGTGGCTGTGCTGGGAACAATGGAATTTGTAGCCCAACATGTCTGAAGGGGACCAGGTTTCTCTAGAGTTATAGCATCTAAATGCTTGCTTAGGGACATCACTTCCTTTTGTGCTGAGGGAATATACGGAATTTGGAATAGTCAGGGGAAGGAATGAAAATTGGATTGTCAGCTTTGGGTTAAGAAGCCATTCTTTATAAGCCCAAGGACTGGTTTCCTTATAGACATTTTCAGCTTTGAAAAGATATCAAAGTTGGCATAGACCACAACTCTGACCTTTATTTTTGCTACACACATATTTCAGTGTCAACCAGCAGTTGCTGAGAGACAGCTGTAGGCTTCAATGTGTTTAGATCAGCCCTAAACAGAAGGCACAGATATGTCTGATTCAGCTGCACATTTATGTTACAACAGAACAAATAGTGCAAGAGAAATTTCAGCAGCTGATAGTGCTTAGCATTAAGGAACTACCAGGCCTACTGGACTAATCAGCTTTAGCAAGCTCTAGTGCTACTGTGCTTATTATCTTCATAGCATTTCTTTAGATTTATTTTTCAAGTGCTTATCTGAAGCCTTTAATTTCTCAAAAACCGCTTCCTGGCATTATAGCTCTTAAAAGGTCAAGTTTAGAGTTATTACATGGAACATGGCCACTGTCCCCTGCTTGTCCCATTTAACTTGCAATCTGCAGGCTTGTCAGTATTTTTTCCCCTTTAAAAATGATATTTTTTCAAAGTGAACTATTTTACATTACCTTTCCCATTAAACATTCTGGGAAACATTTAGCTTGCTAATTCATGGGTCCAAATAATTTCAATGGGAAAATTCCACAACTGCAGGTCGGTTCATATACAAAGTAAACGAAGACCAATTTGTCAGAACCAAACTACGAGATCCTTTCTTTTCCTAAATGAAAAGCTGTCCTGGAGGCTGCCATCAAATACAGAAGAGCTACTGCTTAGCCCTTTCCTTTTCTGCAGCTTGTATGCAGAAAATTGCATCCCATGTTGCTTTTCTCCCACAGAGGAAAAAGTGACAGGCTAGGCTTTGTCCAAGCTGGATAAAGGATGCCCTGGGTTCAGGGCAAGCACATGGCCTTCTGCATGCTACGCCTGAGCTAAACACACTATGGATGCCTCTACAAGAGCGATTTAAAGCTCTTTCAAAGCGCATTACCGATTTTACCTCCACATGAACGGAGCGCAAATCGGGAGTTGAGGCGCTTTGTCTGTCTGATTATGCGCATTATCGAATGCTCATTAAATAGCGAGTTATAATTTACCGTGGGAATTAAAGCGCCTTATGACCATGTAAACAAGCGATGCTGCGCATGAAACAACTTTAACGCGTGTTTCATACAACCGGTAATGCGCTTCACCACCTCCCGTGTATAGAGATTAGGCATAAAAGCGATTGTGAGAAGATGCGCATAATCGGACAACCGGGCGTCAAACCGAATTCTTGTAGAGGGGACTTATCACTCACTGCTCTGGCTTTGAAGTTTAACTGCTCATGCTCAGCCAATCACTTCTCCTGAAGAAGTCAGCAGTCTCTCCCTTTCTCCCAGCGCAAACCTCTTGGCATCTCTTTACTTTACATAACTACAGTGGAACGGAGAGAAAACCTGCGGGGGAAGGGCGGGAGAATCCCCCTTGTGTGCATGCATTGGGAGGGTTTCCCTTCCTCTGCCCATCCCCTCTACCAACTGCATCCACATGCCTATGACTGCCTGCATTCAGTCCCCTGCCCCTATAAGCGTGGTGAACTCTCATGGTTCCTCACTGGTTACATAATACTTTTATTATCTATAAAAAAGTTTTGCACTCTCAGTCACCTTAGTAAGTCTGAATCATGTCTCTAATGTCCTCACATTCTGGTTAAAGCCACAGTAGTATTCACAAATGATTGTGTAATGATCATTTCTAAATATATTAGTCAAGACACACAATTTTAATGATATTTTGGTTAAGCTGCCATTGAATGCTTTTGATGAGGGTTGGTAAAGCCCCAAACCAGCTAAGATGTTAGATGTTCTCACATTAGACACCAGAACAAGGATTGATAGAAAATTATGCTCAAGACTAAAATGTACCCTGGGCTATGCAAGAATCTTAACCCAGGTTTCTCACATCTAACATCTTAGCTACTACTAAGCCAATTTAACCTAATAGTTAAATGCAGCTTCATGAAACTGACTTCAACTGTTGTCATCAACTCTCATCAAAAGCATTCAATTGCAGCTTATCTAAAATAGCACTAAAAGGTGTGTCTTGATATATATATTTAGCAATGATCATTACACATTTTTTGTTAATGCTACTCTGGCTTTAACCAAAACTGACAAGAGCACTGAATTATATCTATATGTTTAAAATGGACAGTTCTGCTATGCCAGGGGTAAGCAACCTGATGCTTTACAGGTATTTTGAGCTACAACTCCCATACTCCCTGCTGATTGGCCATGTTGTTTTAGACTACAATTCCCACAATCTCAACCACTTGGAGGGCACCAGGTTGCTTATGTGCTATGCCAAATAACTTTGTCTTGGTTATGTTAGTGGGGGGGAAACGTAAGCAAAGTACTGTAATTACTGAATGCCTCGGCAGAGAACTGAAGACAAGGTTATGTTCAGTTTAGAGGCATAACCAATTTGTGTACTATTTGTCTGCAAGCAGCTCCTTTTCTAATTTACAGAGGGGTAGCCATGTTATTCTGTTTCCACAAAAACAGACAAAATTCTTGTGGCAAATTTATGACGGTATAAACTTTTGTGGATCAGAATCCACTTCATCAGATGCAACCTGTCCACAGAAGCTTAAGCCATAATAAATTTGTTAGCTTTTAAGGTACCATAAGACACTTTTTATTATGCTTTTTCCACAACAACAATAAAACCTCAAAAGTTGTTAGTTGCAATTGAATTATGGGAGTTTCTCTCATACTATAGAATCTGCCACAGCAATTAAACTGGAAGGTGTACATTCCCTGGGTTTGACTTGGGACCAGTTCACATGACAAAGCTAAAAATGCTATGTAACAAAATGCACAAAACTCAAGAAATTGTACAACTCTTTCACTACAGAGTTTGACACTCTACCTATGTTACCAAGTCAAAAGTATCTTTAAGAATGGCACACACATCTGTAGATTTACTTGTAAGCTAAGACATGGCCAAGAAAAAAGAAGTCACTATTTCTTCTCTTCTGCCGCTCCCAGACTATGGAACGACCTGCTGGGAGAGATCTGCCAACATACCAGTCTTTTAGAATTCAAGAGAGCTATAAAGACTGATCTCTTCCAGCAAGCTTACCCAGCTGAATTTTAAGACTTGGTTGATTTTAATAATGTATTAATTTTATATGTTTTTAACCAGTTTTATATATTTTATATTGTTTGTACTGATGTTGTTCCCCGCCTCGATCCAGAGGGAGAGGCGGGTAAGAAATGAATAAATATATTATTATTATTATTCACTACAAGATGAATTCAAGGCAAATCAACATGCCCGTTCAGTCAGATGAATTGGTTCTAAACTTAACTACATGAACATGCTGCCAATAGCAATGGACAGACACTTCATATGTTGCATCTCTATGCAAGAGGCCTGGCAATTTGGCAGTCTTGTGTCAGGATCAGGCTTGTTCTCCCTACTGTGGGGGAAGGGGTTGCCGGGGGGGGGGGGGGTCAATCAAACTCAGAATCCGGAGGAGGACTAGAAATTCACCAGCCAACACAGGAAGCATGGGAGGAGATTTTCACAGCAGGGGGGGGGGGGGTGTCAATCAGACGCAGTCAAACCAAAAATTTACCAGCCAACACAGGAAGCGGGGTGGGGGAGAGATTCTTCACAACAGCTTACCTGCGAGAATGCAAATGGCCCAGAGAAATCCCCCCCCCACACACACACACTCCTGGGAACTCTCTCTGAGGGGGAGGGGACATTGGAGTTGACAGATCCTAGAGTCCGCTGCAGAGTCACAAGGGCGGAGTTGAGAGGAGGTGGGAGACTGTCTCTTTGCATAGCAGCAAGACGTTCTTCAAGAAAAACCTTCCCTGACTGGGAACAGCCCTGCTTGAGTTGAAAGCAACGGCCTATCTTTGTTAGTCAAATAAAGCTTAGAGCATAGCTCCTAGCATTCAGATACCCTTCAAGTGAGAAGAGATGTTTGTTTGTTGAATAAAGCTTTGTGGATTATATGGCAGACATCTTTATTGTCTTGTACAGTCAGGGAGACTTGGAATCATGACAGCTTGCCTTCAACTCAAGCAGGGCTGTTCCCATGCGAAGAGTCCACCTCCCACCTCTTCTCAACTCCACACTCATGACTCTGCAACGGAGCCTGAGATCTGTCAACTCCTATGTCCCCTCCCCCTCAGAGAAAAGATTAGTTCCTAGGAATGGGGGGGATGGTCTCTGGGCCATCTGCATTCTCAAAGATGAGCTGCTGTGAAGATTCATCCTTGACTCCTTAAGAGTCTTTGAGAATCTCCTCCCACGCTTCCTGTGTTGGCTAGTAGATGTCTTCAGATTCTGAGTCTGACTGACTCCCCACCCCGCAACCTCTTCCCTCATACTAGGGAGAACAGGCCTGATCCTGATACCTTGATATCAAATAGAAATGTTTTACCTTGCTTCTGGGGCATGGCCTACATCTAGCAATTCCAAGACTGTAACTACAGTTTCCAGGCTTGCCACTCTAAGGTAGAAGAATACAGGAAGGGATGCTTCCAAGATACTCAATACATCTGAAACCAAGAGTGGGATGACACGGGTTGTCCTAGCAACTGACACAACTTCAAGTGTCCAGGCAATTCCTCTTATCTGCCAACTACATCATGTGTCTGGATTGTGCATCAGCACAGGGAAGACACAAAGCCTCTCTGCTCTGTGTCCAGGAGGAAAACCCTCATTTCTGTCTCCAATAGGAAGGTTTACAGCCTCCCCATGACACAGTTAGCAGTTCCAACTTTTCCTTACTTTTTCCTTTAAAAACGACTTCTTCTATTCCCCCCTCTTCTCCATTGCATATTTAGATGATAATGTTTACTAAGTAATGTATGACTTCTTGGCACCTTTAATAGTACATAATGAAGAATGCCAAATTCACTAAGCATCCCCTTTAAATAATTTCAGAGTAGCAATGATAATGACATTTGTGCCTCTTTTTAATGAGTCAGAAATGCGTCAAACTTATCCTATATGACCCTAAGGCATGTAGGTGAGAGACAACTAGCAAAATGGACCCTGTACTGATATAAGACAACCATCTGGGAGTTTCCAGACAGGCAGATCCTAGTGCTATCTATCAAGAGGCATGAGGCATTGGGCATTTTTCCTGCCTTATATTTTTTGTGGAAAGGAAAAAAGATGGAGGCGGTGGGAAAACACAGGATGCTAACAAATAGAAGACTGCAGCTGGACTCCCTGAAAACATATGTGAATGAAGCAGGATGATTGCAGAAGAAAAGCCTCATCTAAAAGCATCCTCTGTCCCTTTTTTCCACTGGTGGGATCTTAACTCTAACCTTCTACTAGCATAGTAGCAGCTAGCATAGTAGTATTTTTTCCAAGAATAAATGTGCCACAAAGGGGGCAGAGGGCGTATTTTGCTCTATATGCCAGTCTCTCCACTGCCAGCACAGTCTCAAAAACATGTTCTGCCTCAACAACCTTTTGGAGTTCTTTGATAGTGTCAATAAATATGTGAATCGGAATGATCCAGTATACAGTATATACTTGGAACGCCCCAAAAGCTAAGAAAATTGGAAGAAGGGCAAGATGTGGGCAAGATATGAGACAACACACTAAGCCATGGTTTGGCCACTAACCCTTTTGCAGCAAAAGGTTAGTGAGCGTGTTTAAATCGTGGTTATGTAGCCACCATGTTTAGGAATGGTTCACATGACACGATAAACCATAACATTTAGCTCAAAGTGCTTAACCACTGTGGCTTAGCATGTCATCTGAACAAGGTCAGTGTGGTGTAGTGGCTGGAGTGTTGGACTGGGAGTTGGGAGATCCAGGATCTAGTCCCTACTCGGCCATGAAAGTTCACTGGGTTACCTTGGGCCAGTCTCAGACTCTCAGCCCAAACCCACCTCACAGAGTTGTTGTTGTGCAGATAAAATAGAGAGGAGGAGGCTTATGTACACCGCTTTGGGTATCTTAAGGAGAAAAAAAGACAGGATTAAGTGTAATAAATAAATAAGATACAAATATGATTGACAATAACAAACAACAAAAAGTGAAAAGGAACATTAGCTCAGGAGAACAGAACAGCTTAAGGCAGGCGAGAAGTGGCAGGGTACATAGTTTTACATCAAATCAATTAAAATCAGTTATTTTAAATTGGGTTTCTCATTTTATATACTTTGGATAGTAAGTCAGCACTTCAGTTGTGGAAATAATTACTTGATATAACTATTAAAACATACAGCTAATTTATTTATTCTGCTTATAAAGGAATATTTTCACTTGTATATAGTCATATATTTAGAATAAAATAGAAAATTATAAATGACACTTATTTATTTATTACATTTGTATACCGCCCCATAGCCGAAGCTCTCTGGGCGGTTTACATAGGATTAAAAACAATTAAAAACAATATACAAAAATTAAAACAGCAAAAACATACAACATACACACAATCTGTACATTTAAAAACCACTTCAACACTTCAAAAAAACTACAAAAACAAAACAAAACAAACCCAGGCTCCTCAGATATTGCCAAATGCCTGAGAGAAGAGGAAAGTCTTGACCTGGCGCCGAAAAGATAACAATGTTGGCGCCAGGCGGGCCTCGTCGGGGAGATTGTTCCACAATTGGGGAGCCACCACAGAGAAGGCCCTCTCTCTTGTTGCTGACCTCCGAGCTTCCCTCGGAGGAGGCACTTGGAGGAGGGCCTTAGATGTTGAACGTAGTGTTCGGGTAGGTTCATGTCGGGAAAGGCGTTCCATCAGGTATTGTGGTCCCAAGCCGTGTAAGGCTTTATAGGTTAAAACCAGCACCTTGAACCGGGCTCGGAAACATACAGGCAGCCAATGCAAGCGGGCCAGAGTAGGTCTTATATGTTCGAACCTACTGGTTCCAGTTATCAATCTGGCCGCTGCATTTTGCACAAGCTGCAGCTTCCGGACCACCTTCAAAGGCAGCCCCACGTAGAGTGCATTGCAGTAATCTAACTTGGAGGTTACCAAAGCATGGACAACTGAAGCCAGGTTATCCCTGTCCAGATAGGGACGTAGCTGGGCCACCAACCGAAGTTGGTAGAAGGCACTCCGTGCCACTGAGGCCACCTGCGCCTCAAGTGACAGAGATGGTTCTAGGAGAACCCCCAAGCTACGAACCCGCTCCTTCAAGGGGAGTGCAACCCCATCCAGAACAGGTTGAACACCCTCCATCCGGTCAGCGGAACCACCCACCAACAGCGTCTCAGTCTTGTCTGGATTGAGTTTCAGTTTATTAGCCCTCATCCAGTCCATTGTCGCAGCCAGGCACTGGTTCAGCACATCCACAGCCTCACCTGATGAAGATGAAAAGGAGAAATAGAGCTGCGTGTCATCAGCGTACTGATGACAACACACTCCAAAACTCCGGATGACTGCACTCAACGGTTTCATGTAGATATTGAACAGCATGGGGGACAAAACTGACCCCTGCGGAACCCCATACTGGAGAATCCACGGGGCCAAGCAATGTTCCCCAAGCACCACCTTCTGGAGCCGACCCACCAAGTAGGAGCGGAACCACTGCAATGCAGTGCCTCCCACTCCCAACTCAGCCAGTCGTCCCAGAAGGATACCATGGTCGATGGTATCGAAAGCCGCTGAGAGATCAAGGAGAATCAACAGAGTCACACTCCCCCTGTCTTTCTCCCGACATAGGTCATCATACAGGGCGACCAAGGCTGTTTCCGTACCAAAACCAGGCCTGAAACCCGACTGAAATGGATCCAGATAATCAGTCTCATCCAAGAGTGCCTGGAGCTGGCTCGCAACCACCCGCTCCAGGACCTTGCCCAGGAATGGAACATTTGCTACTGGCCTGTAGTTATTAAGATTTTCAGGGTCCAGGGAAGATTTCTTTAGGAGTGGTCTCACTGCCGCCTCTTTCAGGAGGCCTGGGACCACTCCCTCTTGCAAAGAGGCATTAATCACTTCCCTGGCCCAGCCAGTTGTTCCATCCCTGCTAGCTTTTATTAGCCAAGAGGGGCAAGGATCCAATATGGAAGTGGTTGCACGAACCTGTCCAAGCACCTTGTCAACATCCTCGAGCTGCACCAACTGAAACTCATCCAAGAAAACAGGACAAGCCTGTGCTCTGGATACCTCACTAGATTCATCTGCTATAACACTGGAGTCTAAGTCCTGACGGATGCCAGAGATTTTATTCTGGAAGTGCCCAGCAAATGTATTACAGCGGGCCTTAGATGGTTCTACCATGTCCTTGGGGCCAGCATGTAATAGGCCTCAGACAACTCTGAAAAGCTCCGCTGGGCGGCAGGCTGATGATTGAATAGTGGCAGCAAAGTATTGTTTTTTTGCTGCCCTCACTGCCCCTGAATACAGCTTACCATAAGCACTTACCAGTGTTTGATTGCATCCATCAGGAGTTCGTCTCCATCTGCCCTCAAGCCGTCTCCTGTTTTGTTTCATCACTCTCAGCTCTGGGGTATACCACGGAGCCGTTCGAGCTCTACACAGGAGAGGGCGCTCAGGAGCAATCGTGTCAACTGCCCGGGTCATTTCTGCATTCCACAGATCGACCAGGGTTTTGACAGGAGAGCCAGCCCTATCAGCCGGAAAACTCCCCAGAGCCCTCTGGAAACCATCTGGATCCATTAGCCTCCGGGGGCGGACCATCTTAGTGGGTCCCCCACCCTTGCAGAGGGGAGAAGCCACTGTAAGTCTAAACCTCAGCAGGTGGTGATCTGACCATGACAGAGGGGTTGATGTAAAGTTCCCCACTTTCAGATCCCCATCTCCATGTCCAGTTGAAAAAACCAGGTCTAGAGTATGCCCTGCTACATGCGTTGGGCCGATGGTATGTTGGGACAGTCCCATGGTTGTCATGGAAACCATGAAATCCTGAGCTGCCCCAGATAAAGTGCCCTCGGCATGAATGTTGACATCCCCCAGAACCAAGAGTCTGGGGGACTCGGCTTACTACTTGGCTTACTACTCATGGTTAGTGTCAAGATAAATTAGGAGTTAACTGGAAGGTGATGTATACACACTGTACATCAACTTTTTATTTCAAAACCTAGACTTCTCTTTACCTTTCTCTCTACATATGCAGCGATACAGACTAAGACCCTTTATTTACAGAGCAAGTGCTCAAGGTTTTCCAAAAATACGGGCTGACAGAACTGGGTTCTTCCCTGTGACAGGAAGTTATAATCATGCTTTGTACAAAGTCAAATACACATAATAATGAGAATAAAGCAAACTGCAGAACCTAGGTAGGTAGAAGGATTAACATAGGAATCATAGATTGCTCATCTGTTATGAGCAATTGATTATTCTGGTGAAATATATAGACCAGGATCTCCAGGAAGCAGATGCTGGCTCCCATTTTCTATGGCTATAGTTTGCCAGTCTCAGGACCTGTGTGTCACACCCCACCTCCGTTCTTTATATTCAAAGTAGTGTTTTACACAGTGGCCACATTCACATGCAATGATAAAGCTGGACTCCCAGATTACTGTAAACGAGCAGTGTGCTGGTGTATGCAGCCAGTTCACTCCTCCCTTTACTCTGCAAATAAATGGTTTGTAACACTGCATATGTGGGCTGGGGTCACACAACACATTAACCCACCCAATGTAGGTTGTTGTTGAACCGTGGGTTTGCATGTTGTCTACAGGCAGGGTTTGCATGTTGTCTACAGGCACTGTCTACAGGCAGTGCTTATTCCACAGGGTTATTGTGCTGTCTGAACCCAATATATTTTAACCATGCAGTGTGGGTCGTTAACCACTCTAAACAACCCAACAACAACCCATGGGTTGTCAAGGTGGCTTGTTTCAGAAAAATAAATCACAATGTATGGTTAACAAGCCAGCCTGCAGAAAACATACTGCGTTCAGACAGCACATTAACCCATCCTGCTGAAAATGTGCTGCATTCAGACAATACAAAATAACCCATAGTGGAGAGCAAATGACCAACCCAATATCATCCAATAACCCTTATAGCTGAGCAGGAATTTGAAGAAGCACCTTCCCAGTAAACCCCCACAATAACTGTTACACCACATTGGCTTGTGGCCCATCATGTCCAGAATTCCATCCCAGAATATCTGTGGTGCCACCTCCTGCTTAATCCCATTTCTATCACCAACTGCAAGTAAATCATGAGTCCATGCCACCAATTTGGATGGCTTTAAAAGGGGGTTGGGTACATTCCTGGAGAAGGAGGATGTCAACGGCTACTAGTCCTTATGTCTATGTGCTACCTCCAGTATCAGAGGCAGTAAGTTGATATACACCAGTTGCTGGGGAATATGGGTGGAAGGGTGGTGTTCCACTATATTCTACTTGTTGGTACCTGGCCGACAGCTGGTTGGCCACTGTGTGAACAGAGTGCTGGACTAGATGGACCCTTGGTCTAAGCTGGCATGGCTCTTTTTATGTTCATGTCTCAGCATTTGCTTACATTTGTCCCTCTTTACCCTTCCCTCTTACCTTTCCCCTCCTTCTGTTATCTCCCATGTGCCAAACCTTACATTATAAGTCCCATGGGGCAGGAGGGCCAAAGTCAATGGTAATGAAAGGTGTTACTACAGACTTGCCAAAAGAGGTTATTGGCAAGTACAAGACAGACATCTGAAATAAGAGGCTCAGGTAAGTGGGAATCCTATTCTCTGCACTGATTGAGTGCCAGCTGGCTAACTGAAGATTTAGATAATTTAAGGATATGTACTGACAAGGCAACAAAAGAGAAAAGCATCTGACAAAAGACAGGAAGGTGTGAGATGTCAAATCCTGCTACAAAAGAGCAGTTCATATTTGCTTTAAGAAAACTCTAGTCCTTTTGTGTGTGCAAGTGTTAGTACTTAATTCTAACTATTGGTTCGAGGTCTACAAGTAAGTATTCTTCAAGATTCTATTAAAAGAGAAAATGTAAAGTTGCTCTACAGTAATTCACCAATTCTCTATTTTCAGCACTGTTCAGTCTCTACAAGGCAATAAATAGTTGCCTTATTTGCTGCTATGTCTGTGATCCTAAGCACACATCAATGGAAATACTTCCAAGTGACTTAATTCTAAGTAAATTAGCTAACAGTCTAGGATTACATTAATAAACCATAGTTTAGGCCGTCATTTGTCGAACCAATTAACTCAGTGTGTAAGAAGAGAGGGAAAAAACAACATTGCCACAAATATATGCAGGCAAGCCATTCTCTTGGCTACTCATCTTTATCACCACCTTATCAAAAACAGCCAAAATAGGTGTGATAGTGGCACTTCCGTGTGTTTAAACACAGAACTGTCCCTATTGCAGAAAAACAAAGGACAGGGAATAATTTGAAGAGGAAAAAGGACAACCCAGGAAGGTGCCAAAATCTTACCAGAGCTCCCCTCACTCCAAGTACTTTTGTGCAACCAAGTATGTGACTTCTGTTATTGATACTCAGTCTAGGAGAAAAACACTTGGGGAAGAGTTGCTGGAGTAAACAGAGGATGCATGAAGGGTTTAGTGCCCCTCACCAATGCAAACCCCTAGGTCAGACCCCCTACCGGACATCCCTCTCTTTTTATGCAATTCCTTCTGCTTTAAACCCAAGGAACAGCCGCTGTCATATCTAGTTTAGCCTTTCCAATAACATGTTTCTAGAACTTAGATAAATCTACTCTGTACAAACATGAAATATTAGCCAACTGCTATGTCAGTAGCAGCTGGCTATCATGTGTACCTGGGTCAAAATTAGAGTAACCCAATGACTGATGGGAATCCAGCCAGGTGCCACGAAAAGCTTAAGTCAAAACTTAAAACACGACTTGTTGTAGATATAAGTTTTCATTTGTATTAGGCTTTTTACGTGCACACAAGCACACAATCAATCTATGGAAGATTCTATAGAGAATATTGGTCATCTGATTATTAAGCTTGACAATTATGACTTAAGAATGAACTACCATTCTCTAGCAGATATTATTATTGTTATTATTATATCTCTTTCTTGCTCATGGTAGTTTTTCTAGATGGACATGACAGGCTTTGCCAGGTCATGCTGTCTTTTACTGGTCCAGGAATTTCCTGAAAATGGAGCATGTTTTAAGTATGACTGCTTTCTAGATGTGGGTGTGGATGTATTTTGATAGGCCCAGTTTCTGAAGGTTTTCTGTACAGTTTTTGATATGATGCTGGTACCTGATGTGACTAATGGAATAATTGTGACCGTTTCCTGTTGACATAGCTCTTTAATATCCATGGTCAGTTGCTGTTGTTGTTATCATCTGTAGTTGTTGTTGTTGTTATCATCTGTAGTATCAATGTCAGATTACTAAAAACATTTAGGACATTTTAAAAATTCATCCCAAGCATCATGGTAAAAACTTAACTGGGATCCAAGGCATCTGATGAAGTGGGTCCTAGCTCATGAAAGTTTACACCTCAATAAATGCATTGAGCAAGGGTCCAAAACAATGTGGCTTCCAAGCCACAGGTAGCCTCCCAAGCCCTGTCAAGTGGCCGCCCAGACCTCCAACATCTCCCTCTGTAAAAAGAAAGAAAAATGCTCTAGGAATGAGCTCTACGGTTCCTGCCAAACAAGTCGCATTCTTAGAGTGTCAAAGAGCTTCCTAAGAAGCACTGCTTGAAGGCTCCTGCCTGCTTCTTAGGATACTCTAGAAATGGGGTTTCTATGGTAGAACCAGAAAGCTTGTTCTAGAGCATTTTCCCTTGCCTAGAAGATCCCATGAAACTATCAGAAAAACAGCAATTGGGTCAGGGCAACTAGGATGGGGAACAGCCTGCAGCCTTCTCCCTCCAGCAGCCCCTTCACAGCAATCTGTGTGTATAAGTGCACAGGGGTGGCCCCCACCACCTGAGACCCTGCAATACAAGCCCTTAGAGATGAAAAGATTGTGCATCCCCGATCCAAGGACTCCAGCCCATGAAAGCTTTCTTCCTTGCATTTGCAGCAAAAGGCTAACACAGCTACTGTTCTAAAAACATTCTCATGTAATTTAGAGAAAACTTCCTGCTAACCTAGAGGCAATCTTTACTTGTTATAGGAAAATGTTTATTTACTAATGTAAATTAGGCAAAATGACATGAGCAATTTGTAATCCTCCATATGTTTTGGCCTAAACTCCCATCAGCCCTAGCCAGCATAGCCAATGGTGAAGCATGATGCGAATTGTAGGCCAAAATATCTGGAGTGCCATAAATTGTCCATCCCTGCGCATAACCAAATACTATATAACACTTTATAGCAGGATTATCCAAAGTAGGTGAGTTCTAAGGCCAAATTTACCCTCTAGCAGACAACCTGGGGGCCAAACCCATAACTTCATCAAAAATATCAATTCACATTAATTTAAACATACATGAGTAACTCACCCCTCCCCAATACCATACTGCTGCAAGCATTTCACTGCCTGGTACCAATGGGGAATTACCTCGCAATGCAAATAGCAGCTTCAGAAGAGCAATTTTCTCCCTTTTTTCCAATATTTGCAAATTAGAAATTACCGTACATTCAAGAAGCAACTAGGGGAATAAACATGGCTAGGCCTCATACTTTTTTTGAGAAACTATTGAGAATACAGAATAGATCAGTGTCCAAAGTATTTAAAATAACTAAATAAGAGAATTTAAAATTACAACCTCAGAGGGCAATAGAATTATGTCGGTTCAAAATTTTGTAAGAATAGACTAGATGTAACTTCTGAGAAAATTTCTACAAAATAATGTATGTGTTATTATACACCAGCCTGCACCTCTAGGATGTTCCCAGTAGTAACATATAGTTGCTGGAGGTGTAATAGTAGAGGAACATTTGCCCATATATGGTGGCATTGTAATCATGTTAAATAATATAGGAAGATAATAAACAGCATCAGTGAAATTACAAAAATTAACCCCAACAACTATATTATTGGGTGATATTAAAGATCAGATTCTGCAGAGATTTAATGGTGATGTTGAGTTATATGTTAATAGCTGCAAGGATCTTCTTAGCAAGGCTTGGTGATCAATGTATATGCCATCTTTGGTATAATGGAAAAATTAAGATTTGGACTATCATGCTGATGAATAAAATAAACTATATGTTGCTATGGGAGGGAAAAATTAACTCCATCCAGATTTTCCAAAAAAGCTGGATACCATGGATCTATTATTGGAATAAATTCTGGACAGGAGATTTAGCAACTATACATATACTATATATGTGTTAAGTTGAAGTACTGTAACTGTCTTGAATTATTGTATTAGGAAACAGAATATATATATATATATATATATATATATACCAGTTTTCAAGAGGACCTCAGAGAGAAAAAGGTTGAACTCCCACTCCACCAGCTGCAATCACATTGGGGAGAAGGGGAAGCAGGGGGTATTCTTTGCATGCAATAAAAGAACACTAATTGCAAAGTCACATTTAACATCATATCTAGCTTAGTCCTAAAATTTGGGTTGCCTTTTGGGATCCCAAGGTGGATCTTAGCAGTCTATTCTGAAATATTTCTAAAACCCTAGATACTGTAAGGGCCCCATATTAATCCACAGGTATTCTTTCAAGGGAGTAGGGGAAAGGAAGAGAAAGATTAACATTTGAAATCAAGCCCCAGATATTAATAGTGATATAATAGTAACATGCTAATATATTACTGATATTGGTCCTGGTTCACATGAACTGCTGCTGTTTAAACAGTGTGTGCCCGGGGCCATTTGTCTAATTACTTGCCTAAACATGGATTGCCATATCGTCCAAATCTGGGCAGCGTGGCTTATTTGAGAGGGAAACAACCCTCAAATAAAACAACGACATGCCATGGGTTATTTGAGGGATGTTTCCACCTGAAGGAAGCCATGCTGCCCAGGTTCAGATAGCACTTGTTTAAGCCACAGTGATCATGCACAACGGGCCTAGCAAGTTTACCAGGAAATACTGGATTACACTGTGAATACACATTGGTTATCACATAAATGCCAAGTTCTACACCAAGGAAAAAGAAACCAAATGCACAGTTACAAGATGGGGGCTCAGCAATACGACAAATGAGAAGAATCTTGGAATTGTTGTAGACCACAAGCTGAATATGAGCCAACAGCGTGATGTAGCTGCAAAGAAAGTAAATGCTAATTCGGGCTGCATTAATAGAAGTATAGCTTCCAAATCGTGCAAGGTACTGGTTCCCCTCTATTCGGCACTGGTTAGGCCTCATCTTGAGTATTGCATCCAGTTCTGGGCACCACACTTCAAGAAGGATGCAGACAAACTGGAGCATGTTCAGAGAAGGGCAATGAGAATGATCGGGGTCTGAAAACAGCCCTGTGAGGAGAGACTGAAAGAACTGGGCATATTTAGCCTGGAGAAGAGAAGATTGAGGGAAGACATGGTAGCACTTTCAAGTACTTGAAAGGTTGTCACACAGAGGAGGGCCAGGATCTCTTCTTGATCAACCAAGACTGCAGGACATAGAATAATGGCCTCAAGTTACAGGAAGCCAGATTCCGGCTAGACATCAGGAAAAAATTCCTGACTGTTAGAGCAGTACGACAATGGAACCAATTACCTAGGGAGGTCATGGGCTCTCCCACATTAGAGGCATTCAAGAGGCAGCTGGACAACCATCTGTCAGGTATGCTTTAAGGTAGATTCCTGCATTGAGCAGGGGGTTGGACTTGATGGCCTTATAGGCCCCTTCCAACTCTACTATTCTATGATTCTATCTGAGAAGATTTAAATGAGTTTTACATTTTTAAAAAATCATCAAGTTTTACTAAGCGTTTTGAGATACAAAGAACAGTTAAGAGTTCTGGGAAAAGATAATAGTTTTACCACTATATTGAAAGTATATTTTAATATAGAGACACTCAGTTCTGTTCCTGTACCTGGAATAAAGAATGTGGCTCCCAATCCTGGGTGAAGAACAAATCATTTCAACTACAGAAGGTATTGAAATAAGTCCATAGAAAAGAAAATCACCCAAAAATCAACCCTAAGTACAAGCCAGCTTTCAAGAGCATATCATCCCATTCCATTTACCATCTGAACTGCAGAAGTGGTATTATAATGTTCATGTTGGTACATGGTATGAACATAACAAGTCATATTAATATATGTGAATACCAAACAGGTGCTGAGTTATGATAGATATGTAGCCAAAACGGGGTTAAAGACAAACAAGTGGGAGATATCAACATACTTGGAGGAACCCCAATATCTGCAGAAGCAGAAAATAATCTTTAGAGCATAGGCCATGGGACCCCAATGTGGTGTCCATGGGCACTTCCGAGAGCACCCACGAAGTTCTCCACTTCTTGCCCTTTAAAAAAAATTTAAAAAACAAAATCCATGGAAAATATTAGTGGTTTTCTTTCTTTTACTTTCTAGCCCATTCCCTGCCTCTAGCTTCGTTATTGCTCTTCTCCCACCCATCTCTTTATTTTACTTTTAACTAGTCAGACCCACGGCACATCTTTCGTGGGAGCCATCTTGTGGTAGTGCCCACAGCAGTTTCTCAAATTCCCAAATGTGCCTATGGGTCCAAAAAGGTTGGGAATTCCTGATGTAGCTAGCTGCCATATACTGAGTAAGACCACTGGTGTATCTCGTCCAGTATTGTCAACAATGATTGGCAGCAGCTCTTCAGGGTTTCAATCAGGAGCTTTTCGAGTTCTATCTGGAGATGCCAGGGACTGAACTTTAGACCTTCTGAAGGCAAGGAACTACAGTCCTTTCCCCACAAACATAATGGGGGACCACCACCCTGAACAGCATAATAAGGCTGAGCATCCTCAATGACCACAGAATACTGAATGTGTGTTGCGGGGTGGGGATGGATAAGGGGGGAGGGGTGAATGGCATGGAGCATCCTGGAAAGGGACATGGCTGGCTAGCAGCCTGACAAGAAACATTCCACATTGCAGCGTTTTGTTGCAGGTTGCACTTATATATCTATAGTATTTAAGAAGCTGCTCTACCGTTTGCACATAAAACTTAAGTATAAAATATCTATGCTTAAGTGTGTACAAAGTCTTGATTTGCAAGTTTACTATTGAGTGTTCTAGAGAAAGGGTGGGCAGAAAGTAGACTTCAACTGTCAGTATTCCCGAGGATTGGATATATTGGCAGGGTCTTTGGGGAGTTGGTCCTAAACAACTGGAGATATACCTTCTGCAGACCCTGTTGTAGAAAACCAGTAAACAAGACTTAGGCCCTCTCTAGATGGATTCCGTTTGACACCTGTTCCTCCGATTATGCGCATCTTCTCGGAAGCACTTTATCGTAAATGCTTGTATGCAGGAGGTAATTGAGCACTCAACAGGTGACCTTAACAGTTGTTTCAAATGCGCTTTACAAGTAGTTAATGCGGAGAATCGTTTGTTCACATAGTCAAAATGCGCTTTAACGGCCGGAGCAAAATAAAACTCGCTATTTAACGCGCATTTGATAATGCGCATAATCGGAGAGAAAATGCGCCTCTATGCCCAATTTGCGCTCCATTCTTGTAGAGGTAATTTTTTTAATGCGCCTTGAAAGAGCTTTAAATGCCTCTTGTAGAGGCAGCCTTAGACTTCGGAACTACACCCCGTATGTGGAGGCAAATTTTTGATATCTGATAGGTCCATTTAAAAGACCAATTTACTGAAAATTATGTACCACTTGAATCAACCTGCTGCATTTTTTCACATCTCTGGTTATCTGTTTTCTTTCCATATCTGACAGTGCATGACTAATTTAACCATTTTACTATACAAGCAGTATGGTTGAACTGTCTCCATGTTGGTTTAATCTTTAACTTGGTATGGGATCTTGGCATAAGAGTTATGTCAAGAATGGCAACCCTTATTCCCAGTGAAAAATAGTGTTACAGACCAGCCTTGCCCAGCTTCTAGATGTTTTAGACTACAGTTTTCAGCACTGCTGACCATTGGCCATGCTGGCTGGGGCTGATAAGTCCAAAATATCTGAAGGGCACCAGATAGAGAATGCCTGTTGTAGTCATACTCTAATTAAGATCGTCACTTGGGACTACCTCATCATAACGGCTGTTGTTGTAGAATCGATCTTCCTTTCTGTGCCATGTTAATTTCTTCAGAAGAATAACTGAAAAACTTCAAAGCCCTTTGCTAAGTGGAAAATGTAAGCATGACTTTTTTGCCTCAATTTTTTTTTCAGCCTTGTACTTCAGTACTAAGCATATATACTTTGTAAATATCCCACTGGTTCAATGGAAAGTCCTTTTAAGAACTATGCTGAGTGTAGTAAAATAAAAGTTATGTACAAATGCATATGAGTGAACTCTGACAACCCTTTTGTTTTCATATCAGATCTAGTAACGTGCATTTGTATGCAGTGTACATTTAAACCTTAGATTAGGGATAATCAAACTCTTATAATGAGGTTCTTCAAGGTCGCAAACCAGTTTTCTAACAGAGAAGAAATGCAACATATTCAGTAGCAACACTTGAGCACACATCCACACAATCCTATAAAATGAAAACAAAAAAACAAGGAAATCTACATACAAGAGTTGACCCAATAAGACAAACTCATCTGACTTCACAATGACTGGGAGATTGAAAAGTGACACACTACGATTTGGCACGAACAAGCCACATTAAGGTTCAAAATACACATTAAACAGTGTTCCACAGTTCTTTTCTCAGCCTTTTTAAAAAAAAACCAAAGCAGTATGAGACAGGATGAATCAGAGTGGTGGGAAGTGGCTGGTTAGTGTTCCTGTATCTTTCCCTCTCCCTATGGATTTTAAAAAGTACAGAGAGGGAGACTTTAAGGTGAAAAACAGCTGTTTGTCTCTGTGCACCCTCTTTCATGCAGATGCTCCTGGCTGGTTAAGGTAGAACAACAAAGGGGCAGAAACGACTAAAGAACACCCATGTTACACAAGTTTGAGCCTAAGATGGGACAGAGAAGAAATGTTAATCTTTCTATTAATGAATCTGGCTCCCTAGAGAGGCTTCCCACTTATTGTAGAAACCAGTGAACTAAGTATTCTCACTGAAAATTCACATGGGAACTACTCACAGATAAGACCACCTTAAAATTTACTTATTATAGACCTCTATAAAAAATATTGTATACAGATGAGAGATTACTGCTTTTGTTGGTCTCCATTATCTTAAACTAAGAGTCCCCAACCTTTTTGGACCCATGGGCACATTTGGGAATTTGAGAACTGCGGTGGGCACCACCACAAAATGGCTCCCATAGAGGATGTGACATAATGGCTGCTGTGGGGGCCTGGTTAGTCAAAAGTGAGTTAAAGGGTGGGGGTGAAGCTTGAGGCTGGAGAGGAGGAGGAAATAGCAAGGAAAAGGTGAGCTAAAGAGGTAGGCAGGGATAGAAATAAGCAGGCTAGAAAGGGAGAGAAAGAAGACTGCCCTAATATTTTCCAAGGATTTTATTTTTAAAAAGTTTTTGAACTGGCAGGGAGTGGGAAACTTTGTGGGCATCCTTGGAGGTGCTTGCGAATGCCTTGGCATCTGCTGCACAGCCCCCCCCCCCCCTGGTAAACAGTGTAACTGGGGATGCATATTCAGTATGTATACTTGACCACACAGTAACTAGGAACCCTGGGCTGAAGCAACCTACCCCAAAATATTGCCCACTTTTCCCAGCTGCCAACCTGAAGACAAAAATAGAGTTATATTCGTGGCAACATAATTTGCAAGCAGTACACTTTAGGGGATATGGTTTAATGTGCTTCCCACTTCACTGTTTTTTTTCAAGTGCCCCTCCAGGACATCTAGTTAATATAATTACCATGATATCACACAAGAACATCCCAAGGTAAAACATCCCAGCAACCAGAACAGTACTAGTCATTGCATTTTACTAGTTAAAGATGACACATGTTTTACAATGAAACCTGACCACATCTGTATGATCTTGATATAGAAAAAGAAATGTTTAGATTATTTGGTGTATTTCATAAGTGACCCTAAAATTATTTGTTTGGATAACTTGTGAATGTTATAAACTGAGGCTAGAAAGCAGAACATTTTACACAAGATGAAAAAAAATGTTAAGAGAGTTTTCAAAAGTGACACTTAGCTGTAACAGTTGTCACCAATGAACCAATGGATAGCGAGAACTTTGGAAGAGCTATTCACCAAACCCACAAACTGCTTAAGGAGCCATTTTCCTAATTTTCAGAGCAACCAACAGGGCTAAAAAGGAACAGCAATTTTAAAATATTTTGCCTATAGAGGATGTTCTCAGAATGTGTATGTACTGGCAGGAAGGAGAAGCACTATAATCCTTTGGATTCCAGCAGGTTATGGAAAGCATGATCACCGACTGAAGATATGACAGACCTAGCTGACAAAACCAGAGCAACAATTGTTTTGTGCCTTGTGGATGAAACACTCCGATAATATTCAACATTACCCATATTCAAACCTGAATAGGTCATCAGATTCATGGCCCTACTGACATTTCCCAGTACTGCTGCTGACCAAGCAAGAGATCTACTTGGCCATTAAAGAAGGTATTCTGAAGTTAAGCTTAGATAGCAGCAGATTCACCAATTACAGTGCCTCCTCTTACAGGTAATAGGGGGAATTATTTGGCCTGCCTTTTAAAAATAAACATTCCACAGAAGCCAAGCATGCCAGATACCCACTTCCCTCTTTTACAACTCCTCGATTCAATATGAAATCCTTACCCCATGATGACCAATGAGACGTGCAGTGCGAGTTGTTTAGCTGACCAATTCCTAAAAGGCTTTTCCTCGCCCTTTTGCAACGCTGTAAGTGTACTCCGACTAGTTAGCAATGCTGACACTCCTCTACGTCTGATTTTCTGCTCTTTCCCCGTTGTAGATCCCAGGTGGTTCCACGAAATCCAGGTGGCCCTGTGCTCTTTTCCCAGCAGGATTTTAAACGCTAGAGTCTACAGACATGTGGGAGCGTAACCAGCAAAAAACAGAAGTGGGGGGAAAAAACCACGACCCTTATGAGGAGGAAGAGAAAGGGAGTCCGCCTAGGAAGTCAGCCCGAAGGGAATCTGCCCCATAGCCTCCCGGAGCTCGACTTCTCCGCACCCCCTGCACCACGGGGTCCAGGGACCGCTCCAGCTCCCTGCCAGGAGGCGGCGGACGAGGAGGAGGTAGAAGCAGTAGCAGAGGCGGCAGCAGCACCAAGCCAACCCTCCTTCTGCAGGGAGAAGAAGGGGAGGCACTCGCCCGCCACTAGCAGGGAGGCTTAGGAAACCCACAGCAGCGCTTATGCCTTCGACAGTTAATTAAAATGCCCCGGAGCAGCTAGAGCCCCGGATCGCCGTCCGTCTCAGGTGCAGAGCGGGACTGGGGGGCTTGCGGTGTGCGCCGCCCTTCCTTCTAACACCCCCGCCGGCGGCGGCAGCAGCAGGATGGGGGGTGTTGCTTCATTTTCCCAAGCACCAGAGGAGGCGGCGGCGGCAGCAGGCGGAGGAAGCCGTTTCGCCGGCGCTGACATCGGGCTCCGGTAAAACGGCGGCTGAGGCAGGGCACCGGCCGCGCATCCCCTACAACCAGGACGAGATGATGGGCGTGGGGGGGGGAGGCTAAGGGGTACAGGCAGGGGATGCAACACGGATGGCGCCGCTCCTTATCCCGGCAGGGTTGGGCAAGTCCCTTTCAATCACGCCAATTTCTGCGGCGAGAGAGCATCTTCCCGGATCCGGCTGGAGGATGGCAGATCAATCATTCACAGTAGCAGCAGCAGCAGTGAGGGAGGAGGAGACGGAGGAGGAGGAGTGGCGGCGTCGATCGCAGCAGAGCCCCTCTCGCCCCTCTCTGCAGCGGCGGTGCCACAGCGCGGGCTGCGGCGGCGGGAGGAGGAGGGCGCCTGCCTCTACAGCACCTCAGCCACCGTCCGCGGACAGACGCGGCTCTTTCCAATCCAGAGTCAATCCGTTACCGGCTGCTCACTCTTCTCCTCCGAAAGCTTCTCCGCGCTGCCCGTTCACATCCACATCCTCCTCCTCACACCTCCTCTCCCCCCTCTCCCGCCTGCGCACACGCCTCCGCCTCAGCCAGTCGCTCTCTCCCTCTCTCTCTCTCTGCCGGTTTCCCGCGCAGGGCACTAAGTAGGAAAGCGCGCCTCCCCCGACACTCGGGGCCTGAGAGGGCAAGAGGAGCTGAGGCGAAGATGAAAGAGCGCCCTGGTCTCTCTTCGCCCCGTCCCTCCCACTGGAGCTCGCAGCCACCAAAAGAGAGAGAGGGAAGGAGGGGGGGGGGAGAGACGAAAAAAAGAGTGTTGCAGGATCGGCGGGTGGGTAAGTGGAGAGAACAGGTGCGCTGCTGCGGCGTGTGGATAACCCGAGCTGAGCACCCTGTCCACCGCTCCACTCTGGCCCAGCTTTCCCTGCGGGGCTGCGCGGCGCAATCTCTCTCTCGGCTACTGTGCAGCCACGCTCCCCCACGCGGCAGCAGCACCTGCTTATTCTGTCTCCATCCTCCACTTGGGGACCTTTAAATAGGATACGTCACCACGTTCCCCTACGCACTGGCGTCACACAACTGCTCCCGGCGCTGACGTCACCAGGGTGCGGGGGATGATGTCAGAATGCTGCACGCCGCCGGAAGCGCTTCTATAATAGGGAATGGAATAAGAGAGCGCGGGAGTAAAAACAGAGAAGGGATTGGGCTGGAGTCTGGTGCAGCCAGCCTCCAGGAGCTGACTTGCCCCTTGGTACTTCGTCTAACCGACCACCCCCGTAATTATCCTCACGGGGAATGGGAATGTGTGTGGAGAAACTAGGTGACTTCTTATTGTAGCTTCAAGTTCCAAAAATGAAAATGTGCCGTGAAAAAGCAGATATGTTTTCCTGCAGCAAACTAATCTGGGCTCTGGTGCTAGAAATCAGCCTTGCAATTTGAATTGCAAACTAGGCAGCTAGTTTACCGTAATTCTCTAGCTGTTTGTTCACAACTGCAGAAGCCACTATTGGGACCTAAGTGTTAGAATCTGCCCCATAGAATGGAAATAGTCACATTCATATAAGTGGTTGTTTTTATGCACTGTATGTTGCTGTGGAGACTATTTCTGGAAAAGCAAGTTGTAAATGCTTAAAATAAGCAAACAACTCTAATGTGACCTAATGCTAAGTCAACGGCTGAATCCCAAGAATTTTTATTTTGAGGGTGGCTTGTAACATAACTTAGAAGATATGATGGCAAAAATGTTAAAGGTTTAGAAATAAGTAAGAAAATGTCTGATCCATTTTAAATACATATACATCTTTATCAAGAGCTCATGATTTGAAAATCTCTGGGTCTTGGGTTTTGTTTTTCTAAAACCATGTTTTTAAGTTTATTATACTTATGAATTTAGTACATCTATATCCCATGTTTCCTCCAATGAGGTCAAGACAGTGTACATTGATCACATCACCACCACCACCATCATTTTATCCTCAAAACAATCCTGTGAGGTAGGCTGAGAGAAAATGTCAATGTCACCCAGTGAGCTTCATGGCTGAGTGGGGCCTTGAATTTGGGAACTCCCCAGTCTCAATCCAACATTCTAACCACAGTCCCCTCTACAAGGATTCGCTTTTGTGCCTGGTTAGGCGATTATGCGCATAATCACTGAAGCGCATTTACGCCTAATACCTCTGCACGAGAGGCGGCGAAGCGCATTAAGGGATGACCAAAATGCGCTTTACAAGTAGTTAATGCACATAAGCGCTTGTTCACATAGGCAAAATGCGCTTTAACGGCCGGAGCAAAATAAAACTCGCTGTTTAACGCGCATTCGATAATGCGCATAATCGGACAGATAACGCGCCTCTATGCCCGATTTGCGCTCCGTTCTTGTAGAGGTAAAAATTTTTAAGCGCCTTGAAAGAGCATTAAACCTCTCTTGTAGAGGCAGCCCACTATAGCATGCCATATGTATGTAGTTCTCTGCAATGAGGAGGTCTCTGGAGGGGACCACCTTCACCTCTTAATATCCTCTACTGTGTTACAATGGGAGGAATGCTATGAATTACTAAGAACTAAGCTCTCTCTTTGGAAAACCAATGGCTAGAAACCCTTGTCCCCCTAAACTATCATGTATTAGCAGATATTCCACCTGGCTGCTGCTGAGGGAGATGTGGCATAGGCCAGTCCAACCACCATCTCAGCCAGGACAAACTTCTCTTCCAAAACTGCCTCCATCAACAGCTATTCCTCGTGACTACAGCAGAAGTACCATCTTGCCCTGAGGAAAGGTTAGAAGAGGCAGAAATGGTTTGGTGAGCTGCCACCACTCAGTTCCTGCTATTCCAAGTAAAGCAGTCTCTCCTTCTCCAAATTGCTACTATAGGGAGAGGAGAGAACCTTATTTAACAATGAAGCATACAATGATCAGGCTTTAAAAAACTACCCACCTAGTTCCTAATCTTTTCTGTTTTAGTGTATATTTTTAAATTAATGTTTATTGTTTTAGTGATTCAAACCATCTGAAAAAGCAGCATATAAATACCTAAAATAAACAAACCAAAAAGGTTAACCTTAAAACTGGTCACTATCCCTTCATCTGCATAAAAGAAATTCCACTTACTTATCAGCAGATTTGAAGCTAATTGAACCCCAAATTGGTCAATTAAAATGTTCTATATTCTGTCCTATATTATATTGTAGCCTCATGAAGACTCCTCCTCCTTCCACTGACATCACCAGCAGCCATTCCAGCAGGCTGTACTGAGGGGAGATGAGAGGTGGAAGCAGAGCTATTCCACCAACCTGCTGAAAGAATTAATTTCCCCCCTCTTCCTTTCCCATACCTTTTTCCTTATGTGTTGTGTCTCTTTAGATTGTAAGCCTGCAGGCAAAAACTATATTGTTTGATTATATGTAAGTCACCCTCAGAGTCTTTTTCACAGAGGAGTGGCATAAAAATACTTCAAATACATAAATATTGACAGCATGGGATTGGCTTAGACTCAATTGCCATTTGTCTCCATCTTTCCTAGAAGGGCCATTCCATCTGGCTGCAACAGAGGGAGAAATAACACAGCACAACCCACTCATCTGAGCTGGGATTAGCTGCCATTTGGCTCCTCTTTAAGGAACATCTCCCTCAGTAGCCATTCCACAGCATCATTAAAGATTTATGTAACTTTATCAGAAAGTGCCTGAAATTCCTTGTTTTCCTGTTCCTACCCCAGCCCCTTTTCTTCTTGAATAGTGTCTATTAGATTGAAAGCCTGTAGGTAATGCCTACATTATTTCTTAATCTTTGTACAGACTGTATTTTATTGTATACTTAATACATTATTATAGATAGATCCAAATAACTGTAAGCATACCATTGGTTTTATTAGATTCACTTTTATTATGTATGTCACCCGGAGAGCTTCTGCTATAGGGCAACTCATAAATGAATAAATAAATGAAAATAAGCATAATTAAAATAGTTGCTAGTGTTTTTCCAAAAGAGCTTATGCGAGACTATGATCATTAGGTTCTATAGCAGTTCTCATGCTTCTGCCTCTGCAAGAGATTGCACAAGCTCTTGTACAAGAAGTAGTTTTGGATTTAATTTCATTTTTCTTGTGCAACACTAACACACAAGATGAAAAATAGTCCTTTCATGAATGGCAGATGTGTTTCAGCTATGGAAGGACAACTTTGTATCCTACAACAGATTATTATTAATTCTTTGTCCTGAGAGCGGTTTCCAGCCCCCTGGGAAATATTTCTGTATTCGAAATCTTTGTTGCTACATATTTTATACAAAAGGATAGAGTTGGATCCAGACTTAGTCATGCTTAGAAGAAACCCGTTGAAATCAATTGGACTAGTGTCAAGGAAAATAGAGACTCAGTCCAACAAGGTTTATGAGAAACTACGTATGTAGAAGGCCATTACTAGTGAGCTGATCCTGGCCAACTGCTGAACAAAGGCAACATGCAACATTTATCTATGTCTGAGGCTTTGATGTCACTCACTCTCGCCTCCTCCCTTCCCATGATGGATTACATGTCAATAAATGTTGCAAACTAAACTATTTCAGAAAACATAATAGAAGCAATATCATGGGTACTTGACGCTTTGTGTAACTTATTGTTCCTTGATAACAGCTATCAAGGACGCTTGAGGTGGCTCTTCTGCTAACACATGTTTACATTATCTCAGGCTGATGTGTGCCTCTTTGCCTGAGATATGTACTTGGGGCAGATGGGTCATGCTTAATTTACAACACAACAGGCAGGAAGGGTAGGAGAAACCCGAGGGGAAGAAGGGACTGGTATCAGGAAGGACATTTAGGGATTCCTGCTCTGTTCAGTGTTTCTTTGTCAAACTGGAATGTAAGGTGTGAAAATCTTGGCTGGGTGCAATTTAGTGCTTACATTTCCTCTTGAAACTTTTGACTGAGACTTGGGGCACCTGGAATTCAGATTTATTTTATATCAAGAGCAATATATTTGTTTTACTTTAACACTAGTCATGACTAACTTCCCATTGGATTGTATCCAATGTTTGTCTAACTCAAGTCCCATTCACTTCAATGGGTCTACTCTATATAGGACTACCATTGGTTACAACTCATTGACTTAGATCTGCTCTAAGTATCTGGATCCAACCCATAGCTAGGACCTTTTGCAGGAGAATGTAATGCAAATTGAAGCACAGTATTATATGGCAATATATATGGGAGCAAAAAGTTATTTTTTAATTAAAGGGTGGGGGTGAATGTAATTCAATGTTTCCTACCTATATTTCAATGAACCATAGCTTCCCTTTCATTTTTGTTTAAGTCCTCACTCTTTTTGCCTTTTTCTACTTCTGTTTGTGGTTCTATTTTACCATATCCATTCTTTGTTCACATTTAAACTTTTTTGGTGTTGTTTGATTCATAGATCCCTGTCTGATTTAGCCTGGTGACGTTACACATTATTCATTATTTACTCTGACATGACACATTATTCAGGCCTTTTAACAGTCCAACAGTCTCAATTCCCATTCCCATGGAAACCTCCAGAACCTTCTGATTCGAGAAACATGCAGAAGGTGTTGCATAAATTATGTTATCTCGAAGTGTATCAAAGTCCAGATATGAAACACTCGATGAAAGACCTCATGAATCTTTGGAAACTAATTTATTATTCTGTGCAAAATAGGTGACCACTGGGCGCTATCGCTGCCTTCCAGAGTCACACCACACCAAGGTTCAAACAATGCTTTTATACTCTAGATGTTACACATCATCAGCCCTCATTCCATTGGTTTATAGCCCCAATGACATCATTTGGCCAAGTCTATTTTACTCTCGAGTAGTCCTGAGTAGTGGCCAGATGTGGCGTTGCATTGCCATGTGTGATTTTATTTATACCCAGAGATGCTTTGCAACGTCTCTTCACTTTTATCATTCCCTTATATGGGGTCATTTTGTCCCTCTCCAGGTGTGCTAAGGTCACATCTGGATGAAGCACACCCCTGGTTCCTCTAAGTCAGGTAGCCTACGTGTGTTCTGATTCTGTATAATGGAGTCTGACCTGGAGAAGAAGGAGCAATGGCGATTTTGACAAGCTCCTAGTTCTTGTGCTGCTAAATCTCTTGCAAGCAGCTTGACTTTTGCAAAAATGGATACAATGGACAGGCAGTGGGGAATGGGGATTTGGGTTGCTGTGTGTGGACGGTTTGGGTGCGCGTATCAGTGGACACGTGTAAGATGCGTGTAAGATGCATGTCGGGAAATGGACGTGTTTTGGAGTGAAAATTACAGAGCTGTACAGATTTTTACAACAAAGGGATATAGTTTACAAAAACACCTTGTTTCACACTTGTTAAGATCAGCACATTCCAAATGAGGCAAGGGAAAAGTCTAAATTATCTCCATAAATACCATCAGCCAAAATGGAAAGAAGTAGATTTTCACACATCTGATCCATTAGTTAACTCTAATCTACCTCAAGTTTTGATTAGCTAATGAAAACTAAGATGTCTCACAGGAAACATTCACACTATTTTTTATAGACCCATCCCCCATCCCCTCTGAAGTGTTTAAAAGTCTGTAAAGGAACCAACAAAGAAAATAAGATGGGAACCCATCTTTCAAGTTTCAGCACAATTTGAATTAGCTACATTATTTAATTGTATTAGATGTGCTCCTTTATTTGTCTGTGAATGCAATGCATTCAATGTTTTAATAGGCATGTGGGCCTCACATGAATAAAAATAACTGGCATTCAGGCAATACTTCTCATGGACAGATATTGCCTCAAGCACATACACTGAACTACCTAGAAAGGTATTCCAGTGCCCAGTAACACTACAGCATGTATATATTCATTTTAAACACCTGTGAACCCAGCACTTTTGAGTTATAATCAACTTATTGTCGATTCATTGTTTTTTTATTCATGCTGTGGAAATGGTTTTATTTCCCTCTCTGTAGATAATTTGTAGGCTGCAATTTGTTGCTTTGATTGTGAGCCACACGGAGAACAATGCTATTGGGTGGCCTATATAAATGCCAAAAACAAAACAAATAAATATTGTTAGATACATTGGGAAACATGATATTAGCTGACTACTTAATTTTATCTCCGATCTAGGATCCATAGCTCCATGCCTCACCCAATGTAGGCAAAAACACCTCCTGCTGTTTCCTATCTAAAATCCAGATGGGATCCATGCGCAGTGGAATTTTTTACTTCCTCCCCCCTTTAAATGGCAGGGGTGCATTACCATATCACAAAATGCTTTTGAAATTCCCCTCAGTTTCAAAGTAGTTGTTATATGACATTGGGAGCTGTTAGTCAAAATATGAGCATTCCATCCTTTTAACACACACACACACACACACACACACACACACTTGTCATGTATGAGGTAGCTGGTCACAATATAAAACATACAATCATAAAAGTTCTGGCCCTTTCCAACTCTACTATTCTATGATTCTATGATCTTTCTGTCAATGGTACATTTGAAATTTTGAGAGTGCTTGGATTTTTTTTCACAAAATGGCTGTATGGGGGACCTTGCCCATTCAAAAAATGGTTTTCCATGGTGGGCAGGGCCAGTCACAAAACACTCATTCCTCAGAAGGCAACTGGTAAGGCTAACAGAAAAGTAACTTGCCCAAGATCCTAATTATAAAATAAAGGTGGAGTCTGAACTCCAAAACACATAAACACTCTTTTGAACTCAAAGATAGCACTGGAGGGCAGCAGCACTTTGCTTCGTAGTATGCCAGCCTCCGAAATACATTTTCTCTAAAACGAAGAAAAATCTTAATAAAATTAAAATCAGGAGGGGTGGGGAGGCTGATGGGCACCAACAGAAGTAGCCACTGGCACATTGATGCCCACGGGCACCATGTTAAAGACCCCAACTACACACCCTCCCCAAATCTGCTCTGGAAGGTTGAACGAGGTCCACTAGCAAAACATTTGGCTTTAACCCAAAGAGAACAGCAATAAAACTATATGGCACCAGAGGACTCCTCAAAAACCTCACATTCTCACAGGCATCTTTTTTCCCTTAAAAAGCAATGACATGTGTTTACTATCTCCTACCGTTGTCCATGACTCTTGCTGTCAAATCCACCTGGACAACAGGGTGAGGTTGCAAAACCTATTGATTTTTACTGACCTTCTGTCTCCAAAATTCACAGCAACTTCCCCTTGCTCCAGAGAACTGTCTAAACAGCTTAACCTCAAGGTACGGTCCAAGACAGAGTCTAACTCAAATTCTCTTTGCTGTCTCTCTAATCCTTTAATGGAAAGCTTGTGATGGAGAGACTTGAGGCCAAACTAGACCTGAGGTTATATGTATGTTTGCATTTAATGTGCAGATATATATATATTTAATGAAAATAGCATCAGTTATTGGGAGTCGGGGTGGGCTGCAGCACACAGGGAGGTTGAATTAACTCTTTTAATTCATGCTGAGTGTTAAGGAATTCCATCTTTTGAAGTGGATATTTGGCTCTGTTGGAAATCTCCCATGGGTGCCAATAAGGAATTTCCTCCCAATGAAATGGTACCTTCAGAAGAGGGAATTTCCTTAGGACCCAGTAGAGGGGGAAGTGTTGCATTCCCTCATTATGCCTGCTGCAATTCTGGAAATTATCAGACCAAGCCTACCCAACAGCGGATGTTAGGCTCCATCACACTTATCGTTCCCCCTGATTTGCCTCCGCATTATTTTACCTCCATTTCATAAGCGTATCAAGCTAATGGCCCCTTTCACGTGGGTTTGTGGTATTGCACTGCACTGTAAAACTTCCCTTTCGTTTATTTGCTCTTATACTCCACCCCACCCCTTTTCCTTCTGCCTCCAGTTCATTGGTTGTGGTACTTTAATGGGTGTGGGCTCCTTCCTCCCCCTCACTCTGGCTTTGTTGTCTAATGATTTACTGATTTAACATTTCATCCTCTGGGCTCTGTTTCTGCAGGCAATAAAGGTGGGGTTGGAGCAGTAAAAAGTCAATTCAATTGAATAAGCACAAGTCCCTTCGTTCAACAGGGAGTGCTAGAGGAGAAGAACCGCCCCACCCTCCCCTTTCATCCACAAGACTTCATTCAAAGCACATGCCCCCAGCAAAGGAAAAAGCGAGAGGACAGCAGTACATGGAGGCTAAAGGGTGCACCTGGGGAAAATAATCTAGACTTTCCCAGCACCAAAATAATACACAAAATGGAGGAAAAAAGGCAAGATGGGTGCAGAACAGGGATGATGTCATGTGAGTCCTGTATTGCCAGATAGTAGACGTGGCAAGAATGCATCTAACAGTTGGTATGAGGGAGTTGCGTTTTTTAAAACTTAAAACATTAAATGCGAAGATGCTTCTAATCTCACATCAGAGTTTGGTCTTTAGAAGTCTGATTGTAGCTGCTAGTATTACCATTGCAGCAAACACAGGTGCTAGTAAAATAGAACCGCATGGAAAGGAATATTCTACTGAACGTGAAATAGGAAACAATATGCATGAACCAATATTGAGCACATTTAGTCCCACTTATTTCAGTGGGTTGTATCCAATGTTCCATTTAGAGTAGACCCACTGAAATGAATGGGACTTTAGTTAGTCATGACTTAAATCACATTCATTTTAATGAATCCACTCTAAGGGCTCCATCACACCTATTCTCCCCCCCCCCCCGGGTTTGCCACCGCATTTTTTTTACCTCTGTTTCATAAGTGTTGCAAGTGCTCCTCAATTTCATGATCGTAGCTATACCGGTGAACTCTCTTTTCATTTGTTTGCTCTCCAGCTGCTATTGCACCTGCCCTGCCCCTTCTTCTTCTCCCTCCAGTTCTTGTTGTTGATGGACATTGTGATCCACGTGGCAGCCTTCCCCCCTCATTCAGTGGAGCTCCTATGGGAATTAACCAAAATGCTTACACCTGTGTAATTTTTAAAGATAAAGAGATGAAACACGGCATGGTGATAGGTCTTAAGGAGGGATTTAGTCATGCCAAGTTTGAATCAGATCAGTTCATCCCTTGATCTTTTAGGGATTTTTTTAATTTCCTCCCTTTAAACCATTTCCGTAATACTCCACAAATGCAAAATTCCACCTATTTGCATTTGTGGAGGATCTATTTTCCTTTACTTTGATAACGCAAAGCTGTGCATCTCCAGTTCATAAAATAGAGATCTGCTAGTTCCCTTACTCAAGAGTCCCATTGATTTCAACTGCATTTACATCCAAGTCATAGTAAAATCTGATGCAGGCTTACCTTTGAGTAAACCCCATTGAACAGAGAGAGACGTACTTCTGAGTAAACAGAAGTAAGACCTTAGAAGTAAGCATAGGGTTGTAGAGCACTTCTTTACAGTTTGCTGTTTTAGACTTTTTAAAAAAAGCTTCTGAGTGACCACACTATTAAAAGTCAGTTCTATATGTGTTTCCTCAGAAGTAAGTCTCTCTGTTCAATGGGGTTTACTCAAAGGTAAGCCTGCATTGGATTTTAGTATGACTTGGATGTAAATGGTTTAAGGGGGGGGGATTTTAAAAAATCCTTAAAAAATCAAGGGATGAACCAATCTGATTCAAACTTGGCATGCCAAAAGCTCTACTTTAGAGCTCTCAAAATCCCATGTTTTATCTCTTTATCTTTAAAAATGAGGGAGCTGTGGGCAAGGAGGGTGGGGTTGGAGCAGTAAAAGTCCATTCATTTCAATGCTCCACGGGAGTGGTGGAGGAGAAGGACTGCCCTGCCCTCCCCTTTAGTCCGCAGGACTCCATTCAAAGCAGCAAAGGAAAAATCGAGGGGACAGCACTACAAGGAGGCTTAAGGGTGCACGAAAGTCACTTGGGGAAAATAATCCAGACTTTCCCCACACCAAAATAATATGCAAAACAGAGGAAAAGAGACAAAATGGGTGCAGGACAGGGATGACATCATGTGAGTCCTGCACTGCAAAACCAGATACCAGGCATGGCAAGAGTGTATTAATCCGCTACTGTGATGGAGCTCTAAGTAAAACTAGCACTAGATAAACCCATTGAGACAAACATGTTTAAATCTTTCCTATTTGACTTCAGGTTAAACAGGGCAATATGGACAAAGTTAATACCCTGAATTATGCTCAACACTAATTAAATAGGATGATCATTAGGGCTGCATTTGTACAAACACAGAATCTCACATGATATAAGGGTGTGGGTAAAGCACTAATTAACTCATGCAAATACCATTACTTACTGTTAAATTACAACATTAGATTTATTGAAATAGGTTACAGAAATAAAACATCAAAATAACCGGTAAATTCTTCCAGAAGTATTCTCTGGTCTGGTTCGGACTACACGATAATCAACGGGGAGTGGGGGGGAACAATCGTCAGTTGTGTTGCTTATTGTGTCGTGTGGAGGGCAACACACAACGCACACACGACTGACCGTACGCTATTTTGGGCACTTAAACAACAGAGAGGTTGCACATTGTTTATCCCCAATTCCGTTGTTTAAAGTGTCGTGTGGAGGGAACCCCCCTCTCTATGTGTACTATTCTGTTTGGTCATAGAGTTCGCCGGCCAGAGCAGCCAACCCCCCCCCCCAGCTGCTCGTATACAGCTGGCAGTACTTGCAGTGCATGCTGGGATACGGCCAGAGAACTGAGGGAGGAGTGAGGGAGGAGGGAGGAGGGAGGGAGGAGACACAGCAGCCCAGAAGGATGCCAGGACTTTTAGCTGTGCGATGGGGGGACGGGCAACATGTCATGTGGCAGGTGCTGCTACCGTGGCACCAAATAACGCATAGTCAGTACGCTATTTCCCCCTCCGTTGCTGAAAGTGTTGTCCGAATTCACCCTCTGTTAGTCAAACAAAGGGGAGAATGTGTTTATCTTGTTTCTTAAATCCACATTCATGGTATCAAAGGGAAGAATACTAAGCTTGATTAGGCTACAGCTGTATTTATTAACTTAGGGTAAGAAAGGTCTCCATCTCCTAAGCTATTGACACTCCCTAGCAATAGCAATTAACTAACTATATTTGGAAGAAAGAGTTAATCACTTGTTTAATTTTCGGGGACAGGTATGCAAAGAAGAAATTTGTTGTAGTCTCTGGTAGTTATGATCCTCTGTTATGGTCTTTATCGGTTAATTGGAGCTCTTCTACTATAACTTACTCTTCCTAGACAGCATCTCATTATTTCAGGCAATTAATTACATCACTTGGTAAAAAGCTGTTCCATCTTTGAGGGAAAATCATTTTCTTTCACAAGATTGCTTTTCTTGTGTGCTTTCCTTCTTGGCTGAATTCAGGCCTCTGCATGTAGACTAGCAATGAACAGCTTAACAGCTATCAAGTGCAGAAGATGGCATCTCAACATTCTTTTCTTGACCCACACAGCTATTTGGTTCTGTCCATATAGATACGTGGGCATGGTGAATGGCAGTCCCCCCCACCATGCGGTGCCCATGGGCATCCCCAAGAGTGCTCATGAAGCTTTCCACACTGTGCCCCTTAAAAAAAACATTCTTTTTTAAAAAAAATACTTGAAAAGTGTTATGGCAGTCTTCTTTCTCTCCCTTTGTAGCTTTGTTATTTCTATCCCATCCACCTCTTTACATGTTTTCCCCATTCTTGGCCTCTAGCCTTGCTCTTTCTCTACCCCTTTGGCTTCTTGTTTCTCCTTCCCTCTCAGCCTCTAGCTTCACTACTATTCTCTCCCACCCCTTTACCTTGCTCTTTCTCTCCTTCCCCCCGTCTCTACCCTTGCTCTTTCTCTCCCTTCTACCCCTTTGTCTGGCTATTTCCTCCTCCCTCCCAGTCTCTAGGCTCAGTGTTTCTCCTCCACCCCACCTCTTTGACTAGCTAGGCTCCCATGGCAGCCATTATGTGACTAACACATCCTCTGTGGGAGCCATTTTAAATTTCTTAAATTCCCAAATGTGCCCACCGGTCCAAAAAGGTTGGGGACCCTGGTGTATGGTGAAGAGTCCTGCAGTACCTTGCTCAAGGAATAACACATTCATTGTTACATAAACCTTCACAAGTCAGGGCCCACGTCTTCAGATGGTAACCTAAGGGGATATGTATATATATTCTGCATACAGAGGTTTTTTGTTTGTTTTTTAACAAATTGAGGCCAAAACATCAATCATAAAGTGAGATAGTTGTAGGTGTTTTACAATACTATGTGTACAAATGAAACAAGGTTACATCAAAACCAGCCATATACTAGTTCAGGCTATTTGTCCTTAGCCCAGCATTGTGTGTTCTGACTGGTAGTGGCTTCCCAGGGTCTCAGGCAGAGGTCTTTTCCATCACTTTTTACTTGATGCATTTAACCAGAAATGTAGGGGATTGAACGTGAAATCCCCTTCATGCAAAGAATGAGCCCTACAACAGCTATGATCCCCCCTCTGCCATGCCATTTAATCAGTGTGGGGGTGTGACCGACTCCTGATTAGAAGTCACTGAGACAAGTAGGCATTGCTAGATCAATAATATATATAAATACCTAGAGATGGACAGTTGTTTTCTGCATAAGTATATCGGGATGGGGAACCTGTGTGTGTGTGTGTGTCAGCAGTGGTGGATGGAGCCAGCGCCAGTGGCAGGTAGAGCCAAAAGTGGACAAGGCGATGGCCTTTCTCTCCCTCTTTCATAGTATCATAGAGTTGGAAGGGGCACTTAGACCTCGAGTCGAACCTCCTGTTCAGTTGAGGAATCCAGTTTAAAGCATCCATGACAGATGGCAGTCAAGTCTTTGCCTAAATGCCTCCAGGGATGAAGAGCCACCACCTCAATAGGCAGTTGATTCCATTGTCTCACTGCTCTGATTGTTAGGAAGTTTTTCCTGATGTTCAACCCAAATCTGCCTTCCTGTAACTTAAGCCCGCTATTTCGTGTCCTACAGTCTTGGATGATAGAGAAGAGATTGCAGCCCTCTTCTGTGTAACCACCATTTAGGTACTTTAATAGTGCTATTACATCCCCCCTCAGTCTTCTGTTCTCAAGGCTAAACTTGCCCAGTTCCTTCAATTGTTCCTCATAGTTTCTTGTCTCCCTAATAGCTTTTGTTGCCCTTCTCTGAACTTGTTCCAATTTATCTTAAAGTGTTGTGTCCAGAACTGGACCCAGTATTCAAGATGAGGTCTGACCAGCGTAGAGTGGAACTATTACTACCCATGATTTAAAAACTATACTTCTGTTGATGCAAGCTAAAATATTATTATTATTATTATTAATAATAATAATAATTATTATTTTGTAGCCACATCACATTGCTGACTCATATTCAGCTTGTGATCGACTTTCTGACGTCACCTTCTCTCTCACTCACTCTTTCTGATTACCCCTCTTCCTTACCAGCCAGCAGGCTGCCAGGGAAGGGGCAGCCTGCTGAACTGGACACTTGGAGAGGGCTTTTGAAATTAAGCTGAGGACTGCATATAGCCCTAGGGCCATGGGTTGCCCACCTCTGCAAAATATGTTCCCATAGAAGGAAGCTATAATTTCCTTTAGTCATGGAGTTATTAGTCCAAAAGCTAAGGATGATTTATTAGCCAGAAGATTTGTCAGGTGGTGGAGTTGGAAAGAGCAAACTCTGGTACATTTGAAAAGGCATTCTTCAAGCATCTCTACATTTAGTGAACTTGCCTTGTTTACCCGGGCTTTTCTACTTCCTAGTTCTTTGGCACGACTCTTATGGGCATTTTATGGGAGGAGAGGGGCAACAAGGGTTTTGAATGGAATACTTCCCCTCTGTTCAGTTCCATTGAGTTCTGTTGAGAAAGCGGCATCTAGTGGCGGAAGATCCTTCTATTTCCCCGCTATTGCAACTTTAAAGGGGGGGGGGGTTATCCCAGGATTTCTAGAGGATTCCAGGGGAGATGTCCTGGTTGTAATAGACCCAAAAACGTCCGTCCATGGTCAGTCACGAGCATGCAATAAATCACTTGTTTAGAGGAACCCAGAAGCATTCCAGATGATAAAACACAAAATTATACATAATGGTTAAAATGAAGTACAGAATCAATTTGTTAATGTTAATTCATAACATATGCAGGACCATAGCAGTAGCACGGGACAATGAGTGGAGGCCTAGCTGTCTGAGGGATGTTCAGCTCTCAGTTTTGCATACAAGTAAAAAAGTAAGTTTCTAGCCTGTTTGCTTACTGAGATAGAAGGGAAGGCATGAACAGTACTATACTATAAAATCTGGATGTAATGGTCTTACGAGGAGACCCTCCTTAGATGGTAAATGTGGAAAGCCAAGCTTGTTGCATTTGTTGGCTCTCTTGCTCATTCTGCTAAGCAGGGTCCTGGACCTCTGCCCCCAATGCACCATTGAACCCTGCTTCCAGTTTCTACCGTTCTGACCAATGGCTGAAATGGCCCTGAGATGCCTGGTAAACACACAGGCACTTTAAAAAGCTTGATTACATTTGTTTATTTTATTAAAGTATAAAGAGATTAAAGCACTTCCTTTTACACATTGAACTACCTGTACACAGGTTTGTCCTGTTCTGTGCCTCTACACAGTTAATAAAATCAGTGCCAGCTCTAGGTTTTTGAGGAGCCTTAGAGAGGACACATCTGGTGGGCCTCCTTCCTCAGTGACCCTGCCCAGACGACACACTAAGCCATGGTGGTTAAGCATTTTGAGCTAAACATTATGGCTTAGCATACCATGAACCATTCCTAACCATGGTGACTACATAACCACGATTTAAACTCGCTCACTAACCATTTGCTGAAAAAGCGTTAGCGACCTAATCGTGGCCTTGCATGTGGTCTGAACAGGCCCAATGAGTCTACTTCTCATTGCCATTGTCACCAGGGCAGGATCTATACTACCGCTTTATAACAGTTTATAACAGTTTTGAGAACTGTTTGAGCCCAGGAAACATTCCATATACTGTTATCAAACAATTTTCAAAGTGTTATAGCCTGCTTGGTGTAGATCTGGCCCAGCTGTTAATTGCTCCTCTTCCTCATCATTGCTACCACTTGCTGGTTTGATAGGCAGAGAGCCAGTGAAGAAGTGGGCAGTGGCATGTGCTGCTGCTCCTTCTCACCATCACAATTATTGGGCCCAGAAAGAGGGCAGGTGAACAAGCAGGTGTTGTGAGTCCCTGCTAGGTTATGGGCCCAGGCAGGTGCCCAACTATGCCTACGCTTGATGCAGGGCTATATCTGAAATTATATGTCGAACCTTTTTTTAAAAGTAAAATGTGAATCTCCGTTGTAATCCTGTTAACTAGAATAGAAGTGGTAACTAAATTGCTGAGTTAGAATATGATGGAAGAAAGAAGGGAAGGCAGCAAAAGCAGGAATGAATGGAGAGGTGATCTTAAAAGGTACACAGGGGACTATCTATTGCCCAATGTGTTTCAAGAGTTAAAATCTTTCTTCAGGGGTAATTTTGATCTGGTTCTTTTGAAGAAAAAAAACCCAAACCCATCCTTTTCTCCATTTAGAATGTGACCTTTGCAACCTTTAAAGACATGTCTTGGGACGTATGAACCTCCAGAATAGCATCCAACCTTACAGTTACAGAATTTCACTGAAAACCTTCCCAGATAAGAACTTATCAGCCAACCACATCAAAATGTAAAAGACTTGAAGCTGCTTCCAGACAAGGGTTTTTATTGTGCAACTGCCCTTGTTCAGTCATGGGATTTTACAGGGGGTGCAGATGAAACCATCGTCTGTTTTTCCTCACTGCTTCTTCTCTATTTTTTTTTCAATTACAAAAAATCCATGAAGAAAACATAGAATAGCTACACAATGCCTTTTAAAGGTAGGACTAGGAATCTGGAAGCACCCTTGTAGGGAATTCATTCCCTTTTCTATGAAGTACAGAAATTGTTGCAGAACGTAGTAAAGCAATGTGGGGAACATTTTGCTGTTGTTCATTATTATCTAGCCATTACAAAACTTGCATTGCAAATACAACCCACAGAAGTGCCAGTTTATGACAATATTTTAATTTGTTTTGACCCATTTCATATTCATATGACATACTTTACTTCACTTGGTTATTTTTTAGACCCTTCAGGAGCTGAGGATATATTGTGTGCATCAAGAGTCTTGGCATCAGGCTCTGTTAATGGATTCATGTCTTGAAAATACTTCAAGCGCTACAAAAGAATCCACATATTGTTAGCAATAGCAATGCAGTTTTGCTGTTTTGAAATTTTGTACACTCTAATGGTCCTATTTCAACAAATTTATGAAGCTCTAAAACTGATTGCTGAGCAGCCAAGTCAATATTTCAAATGTTTGTGGAGCCATACATCAAAGAGCTAATGGACAAACATTATGTATTCAAGAAACAGTGATCACAAATTAGCTTAAAAATACCAGATAATATATATATATATTGACATGGTTGGAATTTACATATTATTTGATATACCTTGCCATTCAAATGATGTTGCTTTTATTCATCTTTCCTGTTGGTAAAGTTTATTCAATATTATATACCACTCAAATTTATTTTGCTATTTAGTTGACTTAACTCTTGAAACAACTGTAAACAAGGATGTAGCATCAAGATAAGAAGGCATTCATGCATTTACTCAAATGTGCTGCAAAGAGGTAGATGGTAATAAGCATCTTAGGGATCAATTATTAGTTGGTCACCACAAATGGCAGGCTTTTTAATAAGAGGTGATGTTTGTGAAGAGCAGTGATGTGTGATGAACGCATCCATCATCACCATGTACCTTGCCTTGAGTGTTCCCTTGGAGTGCTTTCGGAAACTCAAGGTTTTGTGCAAGCATTTGTAAAGAAGATTTGAAAAACTGAAAAGGTTTTCAGTTCCTCTCCTGGTAGATCTGTCCCTAGCCCCCTTGTCAGCATTTTTTTTTTTAAAAAAAAAATCCATCTCATGCAGAAAAAGGGAAGGGGAAATCAATGGCAGGAAGGGTTCACGGACAGGCTAACACTATACTGAAAATTATGCTTCCAATCAATGCTCAGGTAAGTCATTTTCAGCTTAGAATCAAGACAGATGCTTTTTTTGTAAGCCCTCCCCTTTGTCTCACTACCTCTTCCTTTGGGCCTAGCAACAGCCTCAGACAAGGAGAGTGACATTCCTAGGGTGACCAACTGTCAGGATCTCCCCAGATTTGTCCTGTTTTTTGGTCTATCCTGCATGTCAGGAGATTTTCTGTAATTTTCTATAATGTCCTGGAATGACATGCTTTCCCCTTTAAGGCCGCCATTAGCATGGCAGGGGGAATGATGTGCTGTCTAGACGCGTATCATTCACCTCCACTGCTCCAATTGGGGCCTTTAAGGTAGGGTGATCATATTTTGGAAACCAAAAAGGAGGACAACATGGTTGGCCCCCAAGGGGGCGTCTCCACCAACATGTCTGCCCCCAGGGGATGTGTCCAGCAACAAGGGGGTGTGCCCACCTGAACATAGCCTTGGTCACATGTCTGATTTTACAGCACACAAGACAAATATGTTCTAAATAACATCTTAATTTTAACATCACTGAAATAACAAGTGTGACATCCAATGTATCTGAAATTAACTTCTACTTTTGTAGCTTTTGCTGTACTTTGTTGCTATACTCTGTGTGATACATTCTCCCCTTCCCCCAATATCTTTTCTGATTGTATCCTCACTCCGCTGCCAGCTGCTGCTTAACGTGGCTTGCTGCTGGCTGGCTGGCTGGCTTTTTTATTTTTGAAGTTCAATTTTTTAAAAAACTTGTATGATTATCACAAGTTTCTGTACTCTAAAATAAGGGTGGGTGTTGTGTGTGGTGGACACTACTTCGCCCATTCACACTTTTCACTTATATACATTAGCTTCTCAAGGCTTGTGCTTTGGCACCATTTTCACACCCAGACTTTGAACTCCTGTCTACTGCCTGCACAAACACGTGACAGTTTTGACTGACCTCTTCTTTCCCACATTTTGATCTGTGGACACCTCACCTCTGCTGAGCTCCAGGTGCCTGACTGCCCACCAAATCTGCAGCAGGAAAGGTGCCATGCTCACTCAGCAATTCTTAGCTAAAAACTCAAGATACCCTTGATACCAAGGGCTTAAACTGCTCAAGGTGCAAGACCCCAAAGTGGAGGTTTGACAACGGGTTTGAATGGTATAGCTTCAGTGTTGTTGTTTTTAAAATAATAATTTTAAAACCGTGAAGTTTTTAAAAAATGCTAAAAATCAACAGATGATCAGAACTGCTTGAAACATGCCATGGCTAAAACCCTACTTAACAGTTATCATGATGCTAAGTTTTATCTCCTTATCTTTAAAAATGATGGTTTTATAAAAAAATAATTTTAAAACCTCAATTTTTTAAAAAATTCTAAAAAATAATAGATGAATGGATCTGCTTCAAACTTGGTATGGCTAAAGCCCTACATAAGAGCTATCAAAGTGCCAAGTTTCATCTCTTTTTCTTTAAAAATGATATTTTTAAAAAATAATAATTTTAAAACCTCAAACTTTAAAAACTTCCTAAAAATCAACGAATGAACGGATCTGCTTCAAATGTGGCATGGCTAAAGCTCTACCTAAGTGCTACCATGGTGCCAAGTTTCATCTCTTTATCTTTAAAAATGATGGAGCTGTAAGCATTTTTGTTAATTCCCGTTGACTATAAAGTAGAGCTGCCCTTTGGGTGGGGAGGAGAATGGGAAAAATCATGTTTTTCCTTCAAATTTCATAATTCCCTCCCCTCCCAGATTTTTTGCCAAAAAATCCTGACATGTCCTGTTTTTTCCTGACATATGGTCACCCTACGGGGAAAATGTGTCATTTCTGGACATTATAGAAAAGACCCGACTGGAGAAAAGGGAGATGATACGCTTTCCCCTCCAAACTTCAAGGCCCCAATTGGAGTGGAGAAGGGGGAAAGCACGCTTTCTGGGGCCTCCAGAAAGTGCATCATTCCCCCGTGCCATGCTAATGGCAGGTATACTTTCCCGCTGCCCCCGCAATGCTCCAATTGGGGCCTTTAAGGCCCCAATTGGAGCAATAGGGGGGCAGGAATGACACACTTCCCCTTCCTCTGCTCCAACTGGGGCCTTTAAGGTGGCAGGGAGAGTGACATGCTTTCTGGGGGGGCCAGGAAGCTGCTTTCCTACCCCCCCCCGGGTGTCCTCTTTTTTGGTTTCCCAAATATGGTCACTCTAAACATTCCTCATGTTTCCTTATCTGCTTTGGCTGTCTGGAGTGAACTTAGTGGCCTATCCAGGGGAACTGGCCAATAGGAAACTGAGCCCTGGCACAGGGGTTGGTTTTACTGGCAGGCACATGTGGGTGACTGGTATTTTGCCACCGATCTTGGCAAAGGCTTACCACTTTTTATTTATTAAATTTATATCCCGCTTGTCCACTGCAAATAGTGCTGACTTAATCCTCTTGCAGTGTACAAGACATGTTTGATCCTTCTCCCCATGAACGCCCTGCTAGACCTGTCCTTCCGCCTCCACCCTCAGCAGCCCCCTAAGTGCTACTTACACATCAGCCTCAGTTTTGTGCCTCTGCCACCTTGCAAATCACTAGGGATATGGGGAGTTCATTAAGGGACGGAGAATTTTGCACTCTTTGATTTTCTGCCCTAGGCTGATTTTGTATTCCGGGGGTGTGGTATTTATTTTGTACACTTCGCAATAAACATGGAGTATTTTGCACCACTAGATATTGTTCTGTGTGCTTTATTGGAATGCTGTGTGTGTTTGAATGGGATAGGCTGACCAGATGAAAAGGAGGACAGGGCTCCTGTAACTTTAATAGTTGTAGAGAAAAAGAAATTTCAGCCGGTGTCATTTGTATGCAATTAGTTCCTGGTGAAATTCCCTCTTCATCACAACAGTTAAAGTTGCAGGGCCCCTGCCTTCTTTTGTATAGGGTCACTCTAGTATAGTTCCTGCACCTTTAACTGTTGTGATGAAGAGGGAATTTCACCAGGAACTAATTGCATACAAATGACACTGGCTGAAATTCCCTTTTCTCTACGGCCCCCTCCACAAGGATTCGCTTTTGCGCCTGGTTAAGTGATTATGCGCTTCATCCCTGAAGCGCATTTACCCCTAATACCTCTGCACGAGAGGCAGGCAGGGAGAGGGGAGGGGGGAGGCAAGACCCCCGGAGGCAGGAGCCGATCTCGGCCAGGGAGCAGCGGAGGGGGCAGCGAGAGTCCTCCGCCGGCCTTTCTCTCTGCAAAGGCAAGAAACCGGGGGTGGGGGGGCACTCAGGGGAGCCGGGAGGAGTTGTCATTGCTGGACAGGGAGCGTCTCCTTCCCGGCGGGGGCGGCGGCGGCGGGGAGAGGGGGGGCGGCGGCAGGGCGACCCCTTCTTCGGCCACGCGAAGCTCTCCCACGCGCGCTGGCTGCAGCCTCAGCGCTCCGCTCCATTGCCTGCCTGCGTGCCTGGCTGCTTCGCCCTCCCCCGCCGGAGGGAGGGAAGTCTGTCGAGGGACGTGGGCAGGCGAGGAAGGCAAAAGACGGAGCCAGAGGAGCCGGCTAGGGAAGCCAGGAGCCGAGCGGGGGAGCGAGCAGCAGCAGCAGCAGCAGCACATCCCGCCGCAAAATAAAACTCGCTATTTAACGCGCATTCGATAATGCGCACAATCAGAGGGATAGCGCGCCTCTACGCCCGATTTGCGCTCCCTCCTTGTAGAGGTAAATTTTTTAAAGCGCCTTGAAAGAGCTTTAAACCTCTCTTGTAGAGGCAGCCTACAACTGTTAAAGTTACATGAGCCCTGACCTGGATTTTATCTGGTCAGCCTAACTTCATTGGGTAGGTGGGCTGTGAACATGTGGGTGGTAGCTCATGAAAAGTTGCTGTTGCCATAATTTCTATGGATACATTAGGCATGGTGTCCCATCCCTCGTCCCCGACACAGCTTGTTTTTCTTTTCCTGATGGCTACTCTTCCCTTCCGTGGCTTGGGGGAGGCAGTGTGTGGTGTAGTGTTTATTGTATCAGAGTGACTCCGTTGGACCTTGCTTGCAGCAGCTCTCCATACTGAGATTAACATAGCTGCATGAGAGAGGCTCAGAGGCAATTTAAATTTCATGAGCGAAAATAGAAACGTTCTAGGGCTGCAATTGCCTGCTTACTTGGGACTAAGCCCCATTGAACTCAATGGGACTTACTTCTGAGTAGGCATAGGATTGTGCTATAAGACTCCTAAGAGTTTCTAGTTTATTGTTTTTGTTGTTGTTTTATGAGGAAAAAACAGGAGTAAAGGAGTGTGGCATTACCATCTGGGAGAGGAAATGAGAAGAGATTATCGAGAGCCTTTCTACATGAGGCATTTATTCTGCGCTCGTGATTCCTCACTCATGGTAGTTTGTGTAGGCTGACCAGATAAAATCCAGGTCAGGGCTCCTGTAACTTTAACAGTTGTAGAGAAAAGGGAATTTCAGCCAGTGTCATTTGTATGCAATTAGTTCCTGGTGAAATTCCCTCTTCATCGCAACAGTTAAAGTTGCAGGGGCCCTGCCTTCTTTTGTATATGGTCACTCTAGTCTAGTGCCTGCACCTTTAACTGTTGTGATGAAGAGGGAATTTCACCAGGGACTAATTCCATGGACAGTGACAGATCCAGGAGCATTCCCAAGCTACACACTTGGTCCTTCAAGGGGAGTGGAACCTCATCCAGGACAAGTTGTACACCGCTATCCAGATCAGCCAGCTTCCCAACTCATAGAAATTTCAATCTTTCCTGGATCATTTCAGTTTGTTCTTCCACATCCATCCCAGAACCAAATCCAGACACCCGTTCAAGAGTTCCCATGGCTTCCCTGGGATCCTTGGTTAGAAAAGAGAGGCACATCTGCGTGTCATCAGCATATTGATGACATCAGATGCAGATGACTTCTCCCAGCATCTTCACATAGATAGTGAAGAGCATTGGGGCTACAATGGACCCCTGTGGAACCATCATATCCAAAGGCCATAAGGCAGACAGAAATCAACCAATGCTACTCTCTGTAACTGACCATTTGGGAAGGACAGGAAGCGCTGTAGTACCTTTCTCTCTAAGCCCAGGCCAGACAGTCAAGACAGGTGGATATCAAAGTCAATGTATCAAATGCCACTGAGGCCTCCTCCACACGAGACATTTAATGAGCCTTAGAGGCTCATTATAAATTTTACCTCCACACCAGCGGAGCGCAAAACGGGCGTACAGGCGCGTTATCTCCCCGATAATGCGCATTTTCGAATGCGCGTTAAATAGCGACTTTTATTTTTCTCCGGCCGTTAAAGCGCATTATCGCAGTGTGAACAAGCGATTATGCGCGTTAACGTCTTCTAAAGCGCTTTTTGGACATGAATTAATGCGCTTCGCCGCCTCTCGCCGCCTCCCGTGCAGAGGGATTAGGCGTAAATGCGCCTCCGCGATAATGCGCATAATCCCGGAACCGGGCGCAAAAGCGCATCCTTGTGGAGGGGGCCTGAGGGAGGTCAAGAGGTTTACATTCGCACCAACCAGTCGCTGGCATAAGTCATCCACCAAGACACTCAAAGCTGTTTCTATCCCAAACCCAGGAAGGAACCCTGTTTGGAATGGATCTAGGTAATCGGTTTCCTCCAAAACCATGTGGAGCAGAAGGGCCATCACACTCTCCCACACCTTACCCAGTTAAAATAAGTAAAATATTAAAAGTTAAGTTAAAATAAGTAAAAGATTAAAAGAGCATATCCACCTGGCTACTCCCCACACCTTACCCAGAAAGGGAAGGTTTGAGATGGATGGTAGTTGTCCAGGTTCTGAAGTTCTAAAGTTGGTCTCTTTATTAATGGCTACACTACTGCTTCTTTAAGGACTACAGGTGCCTCACTCTCTCTCAAGGAGGCATTTACTACTTCCAAAGTCCATCTTTTCAAACCAGCTCTGAATGCTTTCGTTAGCCATGATGGGCAAAGAGCCAGAGAATTTGGTCCCCTCTACAAGGATTCGCTTTTGTGCCTGGTTAGGCGATTATGCGCATAATCGCAGAAGCACATTTACGCCTAATCCCTCTGCACGAGAGGCGGCGAAGCGCATTAAAGGATGTCCAAAATGCGGTTTACAAGTAGTTAATGCGCATAAGCGCATATTCACACAATCAAAATGCGCTTTAACGGACGGAGCAAAATAAAACTCGCGATTTAACGCGCATTCAATAATGCGCATAATCGGAGAAATAACGCGCCTGTACGCCCCATTTGCGCTCCGCTGGTGTGGTGGTAAATTTTTTAATGAGACTTCAAAGAGCATTAAACCTCTCGTGAAGAGGCACCCTTTTGGTGGTATGTCTCGAGTTACACCAGTTCTCTGGATCTTTGCTTGTGGCCTTTGAGCAAAAATATTTCTTATGGCCTATCAACAAAGAATTTAGACTAATTATGCAGAAATTGACATCCTTGAAACTGACAGATTACAAATGCAATGCTTTAGTAAAGTCACCAATGACTTCCTGCCTTTCACAGACTAGACATTTTCCAGATTAATAAAGAACTCCCCTAAACCTCTTAGGGAGCGATCCTATGGCCTTTAGACAGAGTCTGGGGGGCCATCGGATAGTTTGGATTCTTGGATCTGACTATGGAGACACTGCTCTGAACTTAGACCCAGGAGTCCAAGCTTCCCGGCCACTCTCCCTCGTAGCCAGCACGGAGAGAACTGTGCCTCTCCGATGTCTCAAAAGCAACACTGGAGGGAAGGTAAAAAGGCTGTTCCCTTGGGCAGGGAGGGGACTGGGGAGGCTGGCTTACAAAGAATCTTCCAGCCTCCCCAGCTGCCTTCCCTCCCCAATACCTCAGTTAAATGGGCAAAAAAGCCTGTCTAGGTGAAATGCAGAGCACGAAGCTCCGCTGCGCCTCCTGCTCTGCACTGGATACTCATAAACCTCCCATTTTGGAACCTATGAGTATCAAGGGCGGATCCCATAGAATTGTGCCCTTAGGTGGTCATTATCATTATCTTCATTGTGGCTCTTAGCCACCACAATTTCCTGGCTTTTTGGAGCTTGAGTGAACTCAAAAAGCCCTTCAGAAAACATATTAAACCAAAAGGTGTTTTATTAATTGAACTTAATAATAGGTTTTGGGGAATCCTATTCTAATCAAAATCACAGCATGAAGGGAGGAAAGGTTGAACTCTTTCCTCTTTGGCTGTCATCCAGACAAACATTGGCTCATAGGCTTATGACAGAGCTACAATCCTCTCAACTCCATCGAAATCAATGGTTTCTAAAGCAGGCAAGGCCCTTCATGCACAAGGGTAGACATGTACAGGATTGACTATATTGTCAAATGCTGTTTTCTGAAGGACATTGCTGTAGTCTGTAGGTGCAACCACAATACATACACTGGGATGAATATAGAAATTGAATGGTATGTGTAAGGGAATTGAGATTGTAAATGTGTTGCTTTAGTTCACAAACTTGTGCTAAATTTCCATACCCAACTATGCTTTGTTAACTTGATTTTAAGGTCTGGGTGGAGGGGGTGGGGGGGTGGGGAAACAGAACAGTTTATGTTTTCTGTTGGGTTCAGGGAAGGACAGCTCTCATCTCCAGTTTTTACTAATACTAAGCTTTTACATAGCTCTCTTCCCCCAGTGACCTGAAAACATTATTGCAGAAAACAAGGTAAATAGCAGAACAAAGGAAAAACATTATATAGGGTGAATTCCAGTCTGCTGACCTGACGGGTTGTAACAGCTTTAATATGCCTTAGTACATTGTAGATAGACAGACATTGTGTCTTGTGTGTTTTTTCAGTGAATCGCTAAGACTATACCCCAGGATAATACTCCATCCAGGAAATCTGCAGAATTGGGGGACCTAATGGGCCTGAAATAGGTTCATCCCCTATTTCATGTTCTCTGGACATCCCTCCCAATTACCATTGGATCCGCTAGAATAGCAGCCCTGACCTGAAGGTTGGTCCCAACAGTGCAGAGCTTGAACATCTGTTGAGCTGCACAGAGGGCAGAACATCTGCCTCCCAAGACCCTGCTTTGTCACCACCACCTTTGAAGGACAGCAAGGACAGAAGCCATGGCAGTTGATCACCAGTCCATGTCAGGGTGGGGAACCTAAGGCCCAGGGGCCAAATACAGCCCTCTGAGGTTCTCCAGAAGGCCACACCTCTTCCCCCTTCCCCCAAGCACCTATCATTTGGCAGCTTTCCCCCCCATTCTAAAAATGTGAACCGTCTCTCCTAAGGTTTTGTTACTGTCAGTAATAGCTTTAAGGTACAACGTGCTGGTATGTTCTGTATTTTTGGCCCCACCCATTTTGCCTTTGATCCCGTCCACCACTGGAATGCAGCCCTGAAGAGCTTCTCTGACAATGAATTTGGCCCTTGAGCTGAAAGAGGTTCTCTGCTCCACGTCCAGGTGAGAAAGCTATGCCCCACACAGACTGAAACATTGGGCTGCTGCTGAGCACAACTCTCATAGTTTATTTGCTTGTGGCTATTTCCTCCATGACCACTGTTGCAGATGTGGAGAGTTGGCAACACCCGTATGAGGGCTAGAGAGAGGACTTCATCTAGCACTGTCCTGGTGCCTTGCCTCCTCAGTTATAAAGGGAAGGAGCCACTAATATCCATCTTCCTAGAGCAACAGCAGCAGGAAAACCTGGCAGACTGAAGTCTCTAAAGATAATTTATTTATTTATTGCATTTGTATACCGCCCCATAGCCAAAGCTCTCTGGGCGGTTTACATAGGATTAAAACAATTAAAAACAATATACAACAGTTAAAACAGCAATAGCTTGCAATATACACATACATTTAAAGCCACTATAATAACTTTAAAAACCTGTAAGCCTAAAAACAAAAACAAACTCAAGCTCCTCAGATATTGCCAAATGCCTGAGAGAAGAGGAAACTCTTGACCTGGCGCCGAAGATAGCAATGTTGGCGCCAGGCGGGCTTCGTCAGGGAGATCATTCCACAACTGGGGGGCCACCACAGAGAAGGCCCTCTCCCTTGTTGCCAACCTCCGAGCTTCCCTCGGAGTAGGCACTCGGAGGAGGGCCTTAGATGTTGAATGTAGTGTTCGGGTAGATTCATGTCAGGAAAGGCATTCCATCAGGTATTGTGGTCCCAAGCCGTGTAAGGCTTTATAGGTTAAAACCAGCACCTTGAATTGGGCTCGGAAACATACAGGCAGTCAACGCAAGCGGGCCAGAGTAGGTCTTATGTGTTCGAACCTTTTGGTCCCAGTTATCAATCTGGCCGCTGCATTTTGCACAAGCTGCAGCTTCCGAACCGCCTTCGAGGGCAGCCCCATGTAGAGTGCATTGCAGTAATCTAACTTGGAGGTTACCAGAGCATGGACAACTGAAGCCAGGTTATCCCTGTCCAGATAGGGATGTAGCTCGGCCACCAACCGAAGTTGGTAGAAGGCACTCCGTGCCACTGAGGCCACTTGAGCCTCATGTGACAGAGATGGTTCTTGGAGAACCCCCAAGCTACGAACCCGCTCCTTCAAGGGGAGTGCAACCCCATCCAGAACAGGTTGAAGACCCTCCATCCGGTCAGCAGAACCACTCATTAACAGCGTCTCAGTCTTGTCTGGATTGAGTTTCATTTTATTAGCCCTCATCCAGTCCATTGTCGCAGCCAGGCACTGGTTCAGCACAACCACAGCCTCACCTGATGACGATGAAAAGGAGAAATAGAGCTGCGTGTCATCAGCGTACTGATGACAACACACTCCAAAACTCCGGATGACTGCACTCAACGGTTTCATGTAGATGTTGAACAGCATGGGGGACAAGACTGACCCCTGCGGAACCCCATACTGGAGAATCCATGGGGTCGAGCAATGTTCCCCAAGGACTACCTTCTGGAGCCAACCTGCCAAGTAGGAGCGGAACCACTGCAATGCAGTGCCTCCCACTCCCAACTCAGTCGGTCGTCCCAGAAGGATACCACGATCGATGGTATCGAAAGCCGCTGAGAGATCAAGGAGAATCAACAGAGTCACACTCCCCCTGTCTTTCTCCTGACATAGGTCATCATACAGGGAGACCAAGGCTGTTTCCATACCAAAACCAGGCCTGAAACCCGACTGAAATGGATCCAGATAATCGGTCTCATCCAAGAGTGCCTGGAGCTGGCTCGCAACCACCCGCTCCAGGACCTTGCCCAGGAATGGAATATTTGCTACTGGCCTGTAGTTATTCAGATTTTCAGGGTCCAAGGAAGATTTCTTTAGGAGTGGTCTCACTGCCGCCTCTTTCAGGAGGCCTGGGACCACCCCCTCTTGCAAAGAGGCATTAATCACTCCCCTGGCCCAGCCAGTTGTTCCATCCCTGCTAGCTTTTATTAGCCAAGAGGGGCAAGGATCCAATATGGAAGTGGTTGCACGAACCTGTCCAAGCACCTTGTCAACATCCTCGAGCTGTACCAACTGAAACTCATCCAAGAAAACAGGACAAGCCTGTGCTCTGGATACCTCATTTGATTCACCTGCTATAACACTGAAGTCTAAGTCCTGACGGATGCCAAAGATTTTATTCTGGAAGTGCCCAGCAAATGTATTACAGCGGGCCTCAGATGGTTCTACCATGTCCTTGGGGCCGGCATGTAAAAGCCCTTGGACAACTCTGAAAAGCTCTGCTGGGCGGCAGGTTGATGATTGAATAGTGGCAGCAAAGTATTGTTTTTTCACCTCCATCTGCCCTCAAGCCGTCTCCTGTTTTGTTTCATCACTCTCAGCTCCGGAGTATACCACAGAGCCGTACGAGCTCTACACAGGAGAGGGTGCTCAGGAGCAATTGTGTCAACCTCCCGGGTCATTTCTGCATTCCACAGATCAACCAGAGTTTCGACAGGAGAGCCAGCCCTATCAGCCGGAAAACTCCCCAAAGCCCTCTGGAAACCATCTGGATCCATTAGCCTATGGGGGCGGACCATCTTAATGGGTCCCCCACCCTTGCAGAGGGGAAAAGCCGCTGTAAGTCTGAACCTCAGCAGGTGGTGATCTGACCATGACAGAGGGGTTGATGTAAAATACCCCACTTTCAAATCACCATCTCCATGTCCAGTTGAAAAAAACAGGTCTAGAGTATGCCCTGCTACATGTGTCGGGCCGATGGCATGTTGGGACAGTCCCATGGTTGTCATGGAGACCATGAAATCCGAAGCTGCCCCAGATAAAGTGCCCTTGGCGTGAATGTTGACATTCCCCAGAACCAGGAGTCTGGGGGACCTCAACAGTACACCCGAGACCACCTCTGTCAGCTCAGCTAGGGAGTCAGTTGAGCAGCGGGGTGGGCGGTACACCAACAAAATTCCAGATCTGTCCCGTTGGCCCAACACAAGGTGCAAACACTCTAGACCAGTAGTCACATGGACAGAGAGACTGCAGAGGGGGATGGAGTTCCTATAGACCACAGCAACCTCCCCTCCCCAGCCCTCAGGTCTACCCTGATGCTGAACCAAGTACCCCGGTGGGCACAGCTGGGAGAGACTGACTCCTCCCTGCTCATACACCCAGGTCTCGGTTATACATGCCAGATCGGCTGCCTCATCCACAATTAAGTCGTAGATGAGGGAGATCTTATTATGCACCGATTTGGCATTTAAAAGCAGCACCCGGAGGCCTGAGGGATGGCTGATAGGGCAACCAACAAGCCTGTGGGTGTGAAGGGGACCGGAACAAGGCACGTCCCCTTTGCCACCACAGCCATTGTGGAAGTGCAGAGACCGGAGTCACGGCATTTGGACATCAACTCACGGTAATCTGATAGATACCATAAATGCACCTGATATTTTGAAGCCATATAATGAAGAAACTAACTTCTCTTGCCACAAATCTGATTTTATTACTGTGAACCAGTTTGAGAAACATTGTGGTTGAAAAGCGTTAGACAAATGTTGCTAAGTAAGTAAATGCTGATTAGCTGGCCTTGATGACAAGTACCTGGCTGTGCAGCGAGCAGATTGGCTGAGCCTTGTGACAATCCTGCATATTCAGCCTGGCTGCCCCACCCTCCCTGGAGCACTGGTGGGGCCTAATACTGATCACACTTGTGGTCACAGTTCCTCTTCTCAAGTAGGACTCTGTCCTGGGATGCCTTATGCACCTAAGCAAGCACTGGGCAGATGGTATCAATGGCTCCTGTATTTGTTAACAGCAGAAACAGGAAGAAGTAAGTGCTCCTGATCTCATTTCAATTTGAACATCTGCCCAAAAGGGGTGAGTTGGGATCTACAGCAGACTCACTGCACACGACGTATGTCTACCTTCACCCTTACCTAAGACTGACTGACTGGAACACATTAGCACTTATTTCCAAATCAACATACATAGGATTGGGCTACATGAGGTATCTTGATAAATGGTTACTCCACTGTTACTCCCAGTGGAGGCTGGTGGCTCAGATGTCAGTGGGGCAATGCATCCAACTCTGGGTTTCAGTCAGAATCAGTCAGAACTCGAAAGGAGCTATCCACTGTGCTTCTACACCTTCAATAGCTCCTCCAGAGTTCTGACTGAAACTTGAAGTGGATTCGCCACCACACTGACCTCGGAGCCACCAACCTCCACTGTTTTTGGCTACTTAAGGACGGTTACTCAGAAAAGCTGAGAGTGTTGAACTGGGACTGAGGGAGCCCCGGGTTCTAGTCACTACTTGGCTATGAAATTCACTGGATGACTTAGGGCAAGTCATAGTCTTATCTACTCATTGGTTGTTGTGAGGATGAAATGGAGAGGAGGACGATCATATATGCCACTTTGGGCTCCTTGGAGGAAAGGCGAGATATGAATGTAATAAATACATACTCAATTTTAAGATGCACCATTTATGTCCATAGAATGAATACATTCATTAATCAGTTATTTAAGCTTTTTAGCATTATGCAGATTTTTAAAATCCAAGATTGTCTATAATGAACAAAGATCTCCAAAGTAATTAAAACATAATCGTGTGAATAGCATGTTTGAAGTATTTAACCATTGGCTAATGAAATTAATAATTCACTGATGTTATATAAAGCTGATCAATAAAGGGAGTAATTAAACTCATAGCATATTGCATATATTAAGAGCTCAAGTTAGGGTTGCTATAGAAACCTTAACTTTGAGTTCTCTTGCATTTGCAGGTTTAAAATGTTAGCCTCTGTATTGCATTAACATGGTATTTTTTGCACTGAATACATTTGCCACTGAAGGATTATTTAGGACCTTGACATTTTTTAGATGTCTAACAGTGTAGTTAATTTGCGTAACAACATTTGAAATCATAAAAAGTGGAAGTATTAATACTCAGCTCACAAAAGCTCCAGGATGATTTGTCTTTGATGTATTTATGTAAACTTGGAAGCCATTTTAATCTTTCTGTTGCACCAACTTCATAAAGGAACTTTCCTCCTCCCCATCTGCATCTGTGCTGGGGAAATGTGCAAGCTTAACATCACTTTATCACATGGGCGGTTTGATCCACACCCCCCGCGACTTTGATGCAATACTTTCACATGACCCCCCCCCCCCTCCTGCTGCTCTCGCACCCCGAGTGCTCCGTTTCCCGTTTCACTTTCGAAGTATCCCTGGACAGGGATTGTCCGTTTGCTCCCCTCCTCCGCAGGTTTAGCTGAGGAATCAGAGCAAAACCGACCACGTGTGATTAAAAGGCTACACTCACATAGGAAATGAAGGGGGAACCCGCATAAGCAAAATGGGTAGGTGCGATAAAGCCCAAAAGCTATAGTAAAAAAATACATGATCACAGACTGTAAATCCAAAACCACCAAAACATTTGCAGATTATGTAAATGACATGTATCTATTGAGGTGTCCAATGTATTGTCTTGTCCTGTGTTGTGGGATCAATTTCAGTTTCTGAAGCCTGAGGAGATGGACAAGACGCTTGTAACTGTGTGACCTACCACATGCTGTCTTGACCACTGCCCAACATTGCTTCTTTGACCTAGCCATAGCGCATCTAGCCATAGATACTTAGAGGGGAAAAAATATTCTAACATTGCCATCTGAAGCCCACTTCCCCCCTGAACCCGGTGGGATTTACATCTGAGTAGACATACTTAGGATTGCATCTTAAGTCTTAAAAGCAGAATTGTGCTCCTGGAAGCTGCCCGGAAGCACAATTTCACTTGGAAAGATTCAGCTTGTTTCACTGCAAAATCTCTGTAATTTTTGCCACCGCTCCAGTGATGAATTTGGCAGCCACAGCACATCCGACAGTAGTAGGCTGACCATATGAAAAGGAGGACAGGGCTCATGTAACTTTAACAGTTGTAGAGAAAAGGGAATTTCAGCCAGTGTCATTTGTATGCAATTAGTTCCTGGTGAAATTCCCTCTTCATCACAACAGTTAAAGTTGCAGGGGCCCTGCCTTCTTTTGTATATGGTCACTCTAGTATACTGCCTGCAACTTTGACTGTTGTGATGAAGAGGGAATTTCGCCAGGAACTAATTGCATACAAATGACACTGGCTGAAATTCCCTTTTCTCTACAACTGTTAAAGTTACATGAGCCCTGTCCTTCTTTTCATATGGTCAGCCTATCCGACAGGTGTAGGTGTGCAGTGCAGCATCCTGTGGGTTTGGGGGGGCAACATACTCCTTCAATCCCATGATGTTGCCCATCCCTGCTTTAAGAGTATATTTCTTACAATAGCTACATAAAAACCATTGATCACAACACTAATAATTCAATTTTTCCACGAGTAGCTTAAAACAGTGTGTGTGTGTGTGTGTGTATGTGTATGTATACACACACACATACACACACACACACACACATAAATTGTTTAGCAATTTTATAAGAATGCATTTTGGCCATCTAGTCCTGGTCCAGTCTTATCTTGTACCTGTTGTGGCTCAAACAGAAGCTTGTGCCTCGCTGCAGCAGCTGCTGAAGCATCCGAAGTCAGACACTGAGGATAGGGTGACCAGATAAAATCCAGGTCAGGGCTCATGTAACTTTAAGAGTTGTAGAGAAAAGGGAATTTCAGCCAGTGTCATTTGTATGTAATTAGTTCCTGGTGAAATTCTCTCTTCATCACAACAGTTAAAGTTGCAGGGGCCCTGCCTTCTTTTGTACATGGTCACTCTAGTATAGTGCCTGCACCTTTAACTGTTGTGATGAAGAGGGAATTTCACCAGGAACTAATTGCATACAAATGACTCTGGCTGAAATTCCCTTTTCTCTACAACTCTTAAAGTTACATGAGCCCTGACCTGGATTTTATCTGGTCACCCTAACTGAGGACAGATCTGCACAGGACACTTCTTTCTGATTAGTTTTTAGCAAACGGAAAGGCACAAATGCCTGGCCTGTATTTAGGTGTTTGGGAGCCTTTAGTCTGATGCTATACTCCGTGAAATGCAGTATGTACAAAAAATACAAGATCAGTCTCTAAAAATACAAGATCAGGCCCTGAAAGTATACTTCACATCACTGAATATTAATTTTTGGAGGTTTTAAAAGCTGGACTGTCATTTAGCAGCCTTGATTTCCTCCCTCCATGTATTATTCTTGTCCTGTTTCTTAAAAGGACATTTTAGAATTGCATTTTCATACTATTAAAGGCCTATATTGCATTTTCAGAGAAAGATGCTTTCTCATTGGTAAAGAAAATTTCCTTTGCCACTAAGCCGATCTTTTGGCTTCCATCCCAGAATGAACTTCAAAGCACTTCGCATGGGTATTATATTTAAAGACCTGCATTTTTTCCTGTGGATAGTGAACGAAATTAAACCCAATTAATGCCATTTATTTCTGTGCTGCTAGAATAGAGTGTTCAATACATTTAGGTTTACTAGGTCACATCGGTCCTCCTGATATAATAGTATGAATTTAATTATAGGTAAAAATAATTACAAAAATGCTTTGCTGCAAGTTGGCAACAAAAAATTAAGTGACTTAGTATTGAAGCTATGCGCATTTACATGGGAGTAAGCCCCAGCGAACTCAGTGAGACTTACTCTGAAGTAAATATGCATAGGATTGGGTTATACAGCTACAATACTTACATATTATGGGTTGTGCCCCTAAACTCCATGGGACAAAAGCCCTAATCCAATAAACACTTACTTGGGAGTAAGCCTCACTGAACATAGTAGGATTTACTTCTAAGTAAAAATGCATAGGATTGCGGAACCTCTTTCAGCCCGAGGGCCAAATTCCATTTCAAAGAAACTCTCTGAGGCCGCATTCCAGTAGCAAAAATAGACAGGACCAAAAATGCCAGCCTATATAGCTTAAAGCTCTTATTATCAGTAACAAAGCTTTAGAATAGGCTGACCAGATAAAATCCAGGTCAGGGCTCAGGTAACTTTTAACAGTTGTAGAGAAAAGGGAATTTCAGCCAGTGTCATTTGTAGGCAATTAGTTCCTGGTGAAATTCCCTCTTCATCACAACAGTTAAAGGTGCAGGCACTATACTAGAGTGACCATATACAAAAGAAGGCAGGGCCCCTGCAACTTTAACTGTTGTGATGAAGAGGGAATTTCACCAGGAACTAATTGCATACGAATGACACTGGCTGAAATTCCCTTTTCTCTACAACTGTTAAAGTTACATGAGCCCTGACCTGGATTTTATCTGGTCAGCCTAATCATGACTAATAGCTACTGATAAACGTGTCCTCCGTGAATGTGTCCAAACCTCTTTTAAATCCGTCGAAGCTGGTGGCCATCATAATACCTTGGCTGTGGTAGCAAACTCTGTAAATCAATTATGCTTTGTGCATTGAATTATTCTCTCTTAACTGTTCTGAATCTACATCAATTTAATTGTGTATCTGAGTCCCTGTAACATGCAGCTCCTGGAGGCTGCCCATGTGGTACATTGCAGGTGCCCTCCCCCCGTGCATGCTGTCCCCCCTCCTGCCACACAGAGCACACGTGGAAAATCTTCTTCACATGCCCTTGTGTAGCAGTAAAATCTGGCTCCTGACAGCCTGCCAATCAGCTGTTTGGTGGGCTGGCAGGAGACCACTGCTGCTGGGAAATGGTCATCTAGAGATAACTTCCCTCGTGCTCCTGTTTCCCAGTAGAATCCGCTTCTTCTGGAAAAGAGAGTGCACAGAGAGAGCAATTTCCATGCACCTCCTTTCCCAGACGGGTCTCTGGGAAGAGGGGAAAGTAAAGCCTCTTCTTCCCAGTGATCATAATCCAGGTTGCTGGAATTTTGGGGGGCAGGGGGAACAATAAGTTTAAAGCCTTTCCCCTCCCAATCTGTGTCTTGGATCATGACTTTTGGGATGAAGAAGAGATTTTGACTGTGCCCTCTCCGTGATCATGATCCAAGTTGCTGAAATGGGGGAGAAAGTGTGTGTGTATGGAAGGGGGAAGAAGTGTATGTTTATGTATATATGTGTGTGCATGTTTATGTGTACAAGCATGCATGAGTGTACATGTGGTCCTGGTGGTGCAGTTCCTGGGGGGTCCCAGAGATTGAATTTTGCCCCCAGAACCCCAAAATTCCCCACCTCTGTCTTAGAGAGTGAAATTCGTGTCCATCCATTTTTTCCACACAGTGCATAATTTTGTAAAACCCTTATTATGTCTCCTCTTTAGTTAACTCTCCGTGTACTATTCCAGTCAGTCAGAGTTCCCCGGCAAGAGTGGCAAGAAAAAACCAGCCGTTCCTATACAGCCGGCAGAACTTGTGGTGCATCATGGGATACGGCTGGAGGACTGAGGGAGGGGGGAGGGAGGAACATCCCAGAAGGACGCAGGGACTTTCAGCCGCACAATGGGGGAGGGGCAATGTGTCATGTGGCTAGTACCGGAAACATTACACATGGTGAGTGTGCTATTAACCCCTCTGTTGCCTAAAATGTCGGTCGAACTAAGCCAATGTGTCCTTTTTTAACTTCCTGGTCATATCCTTGGGCACTGATATAATCACACTTCAGGAGATCACTTTGGGGCTGGCAAATTCATATATAATTGCCTCTGCATGTTCTCATCCTAAGGCTACTGAATATTTGCAATTTTGCTACATCTGATCTTGTATACATGACCTGCAGGGCCATTAGGCAAGAACACCTTGCTGTCCCTTATTGTGCTGCATTTAGACAAGGTTTTCTTAAAGTGGCCACCTTCAAGGTTGCCAACTGTACCTAACTTACCACTGAGCAGCCTGCTAATAGCACAATGCAATCTACACTAATAGCAGTAGCTTTCCAGATCACAGGCCGAGGTCTTTCTCAACCCTATTCCCTGAGATACTTTTAACTAGAAATGCCCTAGACCATGTGCACACAAAATATGTGCTCTATTTTAATGCCCATAAGGGTCATAGAATACCAGCCAAATAAAGGGAGAAATGTAGAATGACAGGAAAAGGCAAGCAGAGAATAAGCCATTTAGCTTGAGCTGGGGGAAAGAAGAGCAGAAGAGAGACCTAAGAAAGAAGAGAGAGGCAAAGAAAAGAAAGTAGACATCACATCAGATAAAAGGAAAGCAGTTGGAAGAACAGACGGAATAAGATAAAACAACTTTTCTGTATTAAAGTTGTCCAGCTAGTTATAGATAACCAACTCTGGTCTAGGGTCAGGTTCATTTTATTCATTATGACTGTTAATTGACTGTTAACTAGGTTCAATCTGCAACATAAAGAGGGCTGGGGGGGACTTGTGACATACAGCTCTCATCAGCCTTAGCCAGCATAGCCAATAATGAGACATAATGGGAGATGTAGGTCAAAACATCTGGAGGGCCACATGTTGCCACTCCTAGAATAAAAAAAATTCAGATATGTTTAAATATGCACTAGAGTTAGGGTAAAGCCTGGTTGCCGGTCTGCCTCTTCTCATACACAATCGAAAGTGCATGTTAACACTATTTCATATCTCTCCTTTCCACTTTGTTTTTAATGTGCCCAAGGGAGGATACGTCTCCACATTATACAGTAATAATAATAATAAACCAAACGTTAAAAACAGACAAGCACACCGGGTAAAAGACATCTCGCGAAAATAAAGTTTCATCAGCGACTATGGTCCTTCCCGTTCAAAAGAGTCTCCTCAAATTCAGCGGGCCTTTTTTTCGGAGAAAATATGCATTTGATTGGGCTGCACAAGTAATTTTAGCAGATTAAGTTAAAGAGATTCCCTCCCACACAACAACTCTCTCCTTGGCTTTAAGAAGAAACCCCATATAATTTGCGCGTATATTGTAACTATGGGTAATATTTTATGTTCAGTGCTACACCTTGAGACTTAAACTTGACATATAGCGTCAGCCTCTGAGAACTGGGATTTCAGCCCCGGTTCGCCGCCCGATAGGAGCCCTTAAGCGTAATGCTCTGCGCTTAACACACCGCAAGCTCGAGCCGACCGAGACACCTGCTTTTGCACATGCGCAGAGCGAGACTATAGAAAGCGGAGTCTCTAGAGAGGCGGGGTGGGGCCGGAAGCAATAGAGGAGGGATGATCGCGCTTGAGTGCTTCATCTTATGCTGTCACTTCCGACCCTCTGGATCCGGGGGAAAAGCCAGGCACCAGCCATAGAGATGGTCTCATGCAAGCAATTCCGGCTTACTTCCGCAGTGTTCTGCCTCTCTTTCCTTTCCAGAGAGGAGGGGAAGAAAACAGAGGAGGCGGCTGGCTTCGGAGCGAGCTGGGCCTTGCCCAGTCGGCTGCCTCTCTCGAGTCTCCCCGTGACCGTCGGAGTAAGTTGAAAGAGCCCCTTGGGGTTACGGCTGCTGGGGCGGAGATGGAGAGGGAGTGTGCTGGCGCTGCGCTTCTGCTTGGCCAAGCGTAGGCTGCTCGGCTGGGTTTCCCTAATTCGTTGCGAACCAGGCGCCAGTCCTGGAATGGTTTGAGGGGATGGAAAAAGGAAGAGGAGCTCATTTCTGAGGCATTAGTTAGGACGTTCAGGGTCCTGCGGCGGGGGCGAGTCGCTGTCGATGAGGTGCTGGGATGGGTAGAGTTCCGGTGCAAAGGGGGCTCTGGGAATTCTCGATAGGGGACTTTGGGGGGACCTACACGGGAGTGCGGATTGGCTCGCGGTGACGCCGGTTGTTTACAGTCATAGGGTGCCTCTACAAGAGGCATTTAAAGCTCTTTCAAGGCGCATTAAAAAAATCACCTCTACAAGAACGGAGCACAAATCGGGCATAGAGGCGTGTTATCTCTCCGATTATGCGCATTATCGAATGCGCATTAAATCGCGAGTTTTATTTTGCTCCGTCTGTTAAAGCGCATTTTGACTGTGTGAATAAGTGCTTATGCGCATTAACTACTTGTAAAGCGCATTTTGGACATCCGTTAATGTGCTTCGCCACCTCTCGCCCCCTCTCGTGCAGAGGGATTAGGCGTAAATGCGCTTCAGCGATTATGCGCATAATCACCTAACCAGGTGCAAAAGCGAATCCTTGTAGAGGGGACCTTCATCAATGTATTTGTATACTGCATCTTCTGCAATACATCGTGTTTAAAGCGGTTTCAAAAATAAACAAATACAATTACCATAAGTATAAAGCAGCATTAAGTCGATTGAAGTTCATTTAAAACATATCAGATTTTTAATGAGCGCGCAAGTCATAGCAGTAGGTCAGTAGCGTCCTCAGAAGCCTCACGGGCTGCATGTGTCAGTTCCTGCAGTTCCGGATTGTTTATGTGCACCCCCACCCCACCGCCTCAAATAATAGTGGGTCATGGGTGAAGTCAGTGGTGGTTTTCCAGGTTTTGCTTTCTCTGTAGCTTATCCCTTCCGTAACGTGTTCAGCCTTGGTTTGCTAGGGCTTGTTGCCAATGCTCCCAAACTTGTGCGAAGCAATAAATTGAATGTGCACAAAAAGCTTTAGGCTTTGTTGATGTGTTATTCAATCCCTTCATCCAGGTGTTTCAACTGTGTTGGGCAAAGGTAACACTTGTGTTTGGAGGACTAGTAATTGCTGACAACTTTCTGGGAAAGACTGCTTGTCCAATATTGATGGATGCTAGATAAGAGACTCTGCAAAACATTGTTCTAATCTGTTAGATTGCATTTCATTTTTTATTTTAATTGCTATGGGGAGTATCTGGTCCCTTATGGCTATTGGTGTAAATGTTAAAATAATCAGTGGCATGGAATAGAACTTGACAGTGAGCACATTTACAATGATTACAACTGTTTAAAGAGACCAACGCATTGTAGGATAAATTGTACACAGCAAGGATATTTGGAGGAAGACACACCATGTTTGCATATTTAGATGCTAATGCTAGTAACTTGAAAGGAGGTCATAACTATAGTGGGCATATCAGAAATCTGGTGAAATCAGTGAGATATGGTTACTATTCAATTTGAGATTCATGGTTAAATACATCTATTTGCCTCCTTATCAGTGGTGAGGGCCTTCCTTCATCATCATTCCTTCATCTGGTGAGCAACAGTGCTTCTATCAAGGTTGAATTAATTTAAATCAAGGTGAATTGAATCATTGGTTAAAATGGTTTAAATTGGCAAGAGAAAAGCCAAGTTGCCATTAATAGTTCTCATATTTCTTAAACAATGGTGCAAATCTGATAATTAAAACATGTCAATTTACAACTCAACACAGCATTTTACAACATTGAGGGCATACTTCTTGTAATTTTTTAAACAACTTGATTTTTATTAATTTGGAAGGAGAACGTAATAGTCATTATCTGTGTCAAGCTGCAGATTCTGCAGCAGTTCATTAGGAATAGTAACTAAATCACAAATACAAACACAATAGCATATTTTCTTTACAGGCCACTCTAGTGTTCCTTTCAACTTTGCATCTGATCATTCTTTCTTATATTAACATTCTGTCTTAACTAACTCCTCTATTTTACTTGGCCCAGCTCCACCACCAAATAAGTACAGAACAACAACAATCCCATCTAAGTTTTGCACATGTGACTGCAGTCAGAGAAACAAACTGAAAGCCCATAAAATAGGGTGCCATATGAAAAGGAGGACAGGGCTCCTGTATTTTTAATAGTTGTGTAGAAAAGGGAATTTCAGCAGGTATCATTTGTATGTGTGTAGCACCTGGTGAAATTCCTTCAACACAACAGTTAAAGCTGCAGGAACCCTGCCACTGAGAATAGGGAAGAAAGGAGAGGTGGCTTGTGTCCTTTTTAGTGCCTTGCAGGTGCCTCTGACAAAATCCCAATGAGAAGGGAAAGAAATAATCCCTATTCTCTATGGCAGTAGCAGACAACGCCTGAGTTGATTTCCCGCTGATTTTCCGTGAAGCAAGCGGTGGTTTTGGCTGCCACACCACTGAGTTTTAGTAGCAAAAGGGCTGTTGCTTTAGCTGGGGCACCAAATTTCAGTAGCAGATGTATTGCAAGTCATGTAGCCCCCAGTGGGTCCCAGGAGGAGAAATTGGGCCTTAGAAGTTGCCCACCTCTACTCAAAGGAGAACTTGTAGAGAGGATTTGAGGAGTGACTTCTCCTTCCCCTTTCTTTGAGCTTTAGCAGATGCAGCAGCACTGGCATACTACTGGTTCTTTCTGTAAAAAGGACAACTTGCAGGAATAAGACACCCCACATGCACACCCACTATGTAGAAGAAGAGTAGTTTCTCACCCTTCCCATTGGGCTTTTGCTGGGGGCAGCTGTGAACTGCTGCTTGTACCTTCTGCAGAAGTCCAGTGCAAGGGAAAGCACCTCTGCTTTGCCTGAGTTCTCTGCTCATAACCAGATTCAGGGAAGGTAGGGGTCAGCGATGACAAAAGTTATGACTTTGGCTTGTAAGCCAAGCCAAAATTGTTGACCACTAATGAGACACATAGAAAGAACGGGGAAGGGCATAAGAATTATCTTTGATCAGACTAAAGCCCTGTATCATGTTTATCATAGTGGCCAGCCATATGCTTCTGGAAAGCCCACAAACAGGACATGATGGGTATATGCTATCTCCAGGATTAGTGGCAGCATTCCTTTGAATTCCAGTTGCTGGGTGGCAGTAATGGGAGAGGGTATTGCCCTCACGTTTGGTAGCCTTATTCTCCACAAATGTGTCTTTTAAAATGTCCCTTTTAAAGTCATCTAACTTGGTGAATTCCATAGTTTAAGTATGTGCTATGTTATGTACTTCCTTTCTTTTGTCTTGAGACTTCCACTATTCAGCTTCAATGGATGACCCCAGATCTAATATTATAATAGAGGGAGAAAAATATCCCTGTCTACTGTCTCTACACCATGCATAATTTTATACACTGTTTACATGTCCGTGGTTACTTGCCTTTTTTCCAAACTAAAACTTTCCAAACCATTCCTTGCTCTACCCTTCCCATCAATTTGTTGCCATTTTCTTTACCTTTTCCAGCTCTACCATTTTCTTAGAGGTAGGATCAGAACTGTACAGTTTCAAGGATAGTCATACCTTAGCTTTGCATAAAGATATTAATGATTTAGCAGTTTAAATTTTGATCCCTTTCCTAATGATGAGCTGGCAGATTATAGGCCAATTTTGGCCTAATGTCTATTCCCTTTATTCCCTGCTTGTGGGCTTCTGTGACTACTAGTCTGTATTCTGTTGGAAGTGAGACTAAATGGATTCTGAGTGTGATTCAGCAGTGTTCCTCTTGTTTTCTACATAGTGGAGGGGAATATTGCATTCTGGTTATGTATCTGCAAAGCATGTATGTGCAGGGAAGAGGGACATTAGAAGAATGTAAGTGTAGACAGCAACTGTCAAATCTAAATGTGAAAATTGGATGGACATCTTTTGTTTATCAAATTGTGAGATTCCACCACATTCTATAGAAGTTTAATTTGTGAAGGGGAACGGGGAATTACTTTTTCTATATCTAAAACATGTCATGTTTATAGTGGACAACAAATAATGGTTTCTAAAATAGTTTTAGGTTTTGCTAGTCTTTCTGGCACCATAACACAGTTACCCATTTGGGAATTAGTGATTTTGTAGCATCATTGTGAATGCTGTTTATGAATACTGGGTGTATCATGGGACTGTAGTTTCAAGGTAACACATATGAATCCTCAATGGGCAAAGGAGTTCTACTTTGATTTCCAAAACCATTTGGAAAATAAGAAATACTAAGTTAGATTTGTGTATGTAAATATTCAGAAAAAATGGTGTTCTGACAGTGTATTTATTTGACTGACAAAAATCAAATAGTAGTAGCTGTCAAATGTAAGCATTGTTTGTGGATGTTTTTAGTTGTCTAATTTCAATTTTTTCAAAAAATATTTAATATAGGTAGAAGAATACATGTTCACTTTCAGTATAAAAGAGCATGTTCCCAAATTCTTCCAACTTGGGTCGTCCACCCTTTCCACTAGAACGGCAACAATACAACTTCTTCATTAATCTTCCTGTGAACGTACCTCCTGTTCTCTTTCACCAGCAGTTCCAGAGTACAACGTAAGTTTGGTAGGACTTTAACCTCAATCTTGAAAGGCTTGTGCTTTCAAAAGAAATTTTAGATTTTTTAAAGCCTATTTGCAATATTCATATCACACAAACCATTGCAGAGAAGTTATTTGACATCCAGTTGGGCTTTGCGGTTGTCTTTTTTTATTGGAAATCAAATTTGAGTAATCAGCTAGAGTAATTTGTGTTGCATCTTGTACAAAGGAGTTGAAGTATTGAATTCTGGCATGAATGTGAACACTCTATGTAAGCAACTGTTATGATGTATTTCTAAAACTCTGGAATTTTCATGAGTAATGATGTGACTTCTTAATCTTCCTAGGACTCTGGTGAGTGGTAATCTTCCAACCATCCCAACGGTTTCGCCACCACCCTTTGCCTATAGAAATGGCAGCCCAGTGCATGCATCAGCTGCACCTGCATCATTCCGAGGCAGAAAGTAAGTATGTCATATGCATGTCATATATATCTATATCTATATATATCTTTGTTCACACTTTGTTCACACCCCTGCTTCTCTTCCACCTCCTCCCTCCGTCATGACTCACAGCAGCAGCGACCGAGGGAGGTGACGACCGAGGGAGGTGAGTGGGAAAGCGTCCCCACTCACCTCCCTCGGTCACTGCTGCTGTGAGTCACAACGAAGATAGAGGGAGGAGGTGGAAGAGAAGCAGGGGTGGACGCTTACACACACACACACACACACACACTCACGGAGGCACGCTGCTCTCAGCCGGGGCTGCTGCTTTTTCTTTCTCCCCCCTTGCCGCTGCTTCTCCTCAGCCCTGCCCCATCCGCCCCTTTCCTGAGGGGAGGGAGCCCGCTTTGCCTCTGCGTCGACAAGGGGGCCAGCTCAGATGGAGCCCCCAACAGCCCCGCTTCCCCTTCCCTCACCGCGGCAACCTCTCTCCTCGCCGCCTCAGGTAAGCGCCAATTTTCTTCCCTGCTGCCTCCGCCCGGCTCGCCGCGCCCTTCCCTTCCCTTTCTGCTTTTCGCTTCTTCCTCCTCCTCCCTGCCGCGCCGCCGCCATTCCTCCCTCGCCTGGGCCCCGCTACCGCCTCTGACTGCCCCCCCCACCGCTCGACCCGCTTTTTCTTTCTTACGCCTTTCTGGGATTCGCCGGCGGCGGTAGAGGAGGTTTGGAAACACAGCGTTTCCACGAAGTAGGCCGCGATCCTGCACGCTGGCGGGGAGAACTGGGGCGCGATGGAGGTGAGTGGGGAGGACGAATCGCTGGGGGGGGCGCATGCAGAGCCCCTTTGTGAAGGCTCTATTGGTGGGTGGGTGTATCCCAAACCCATTCCAGCGCTGGAGAAAACCGGCGAATCTAAGAAGCCATTGATTCTAAGACGCACTCCATTTTACAGAGGTAATTATGGGGGAAAAAGTGCGTCTTAGAATTGAGGAAATACAGTAATAGACTATAAGTTTAGGTATAGACTATCCAGAACATATTTGGGATGTGTGCAGGGGAGGAGAGGAAGGGGAAGTCCCATTCCGCAAGAAGAAATCTGCTCATGTGACATTCAATATAGCCCTTGGTTAATTCCGAAAGCAAATATCTAAATCATGTTTGCATTTATAGAATTAATCCAGTATTTAAAGAGGTTCTTTATGCTGCACCCTGGCTGACACTTGCAGATAGAAAATGCTTGTATTCAATGGAATGTTGCATCAGTTATATGTGAAAGCGACACAAATAGCATAAGACTTAAAAGCATTTAATAGCTTTTGTTGGCCCAGGCAAACAGGCTAGTTGGTGAAATGCTGCCAACTGTTAGACACAAACCTCCTCCACCACTACTGGGGACAGGGGTGACATTTGTGACCCTGGGTAAATTAATATATGAAATACTTAAATAGAACTACATTTTGAAAAAGCAATGACTGTGCCTTAGAAGAATTCCAGAATGCTTTTCCATGTTAGATTTGCCTGAATTTTCATTGTGTAAATGTTAATGCCAGTTAGGGGTAAGTTTATCTCAGAAAATGCACTGCATTCCTTGTTTCATTTGGATGATCAGATGCTTCCTAGGGCATTAGTGTTTTAACCTGCTACAGAATAGATTTGGACCCTAATATTCTTTCTCTGAAGTTGCACTAATGATCATTTTAAAACACTGATTGTCTGCTTTTCTGGGGAATCTTCCTTTCATCCCGTTTGGTGCCTTTTCACCTTCTCCTACCCTTCTAATGATATTGAGAGGCCTGACTGCCATTATGATTTGTCTGTGGAGTGTAGCCTGGAGATCCCTTACCCTGTATTTGGCTGCAACTATGATTAAAATAGTGTGGCAGGAATCTTTATAACTATTTCCAGAATAGAAGATGTGTGAACCAGCTTTAATGCTATCCATATGAGGTTGGTGTTCGTCATCCATGTTGTTCAGAAAGTAACGACATCATACCAAGCTAAGAAAGGCTGTTGAAAGCAAGACATTTTGTAATACAAGTTGACTATAACTGCATTAATCTGTAAATATTGCCAAATGAAATAGAGGTTCTTTTTTGCCCAGATCAAACACTTTACTGTCTGTACAATCTAAACCTACACAGACATATTCTGCATTTTGAATGGCTATTTTGGTAAGTTTTTTCCATCTCTCACCTCTTTATTCCGACTTTTGTCACTGGGTGCACATTGCACACAACTTCTTACTGCAACACTCTTTTCAAGATACAGAATTACTCTCTTGAGCAAGGAGTATTTCAGAAAGAAATTATATTGGCTCTGCACGAGAATGGCTTGGTGAGATTTCAACTTTAGGTGTCTCAAATTTCTATTTCAGTTTGATCTAGCGCTGTCTTTCCATAGGACAAAAATTGAGTAATTTTGCATTTTTTAAAGTTTCCTGTTTAAGACAATATTTGTTTAGCATCAAAGTTGGACAACCCTCTTTTAAAAAGGATAATGTACAGTCTTGCTGGAGTAGTCCCAATTATCAATTGGTAGCATTTGCAGCACTGACTGGATTTTGCTGATGATGGCAGGGCTAGAAGCCATCGTGGCTTCTGCATACATGGCTGCCATTTGCATTATTCCTCGTGTTATGTGTCGTCCGAATCTGGTGCACAATGCAGCTAGGATAGCTTCATATCGACCCTACAACCCACAACAAGCTGTAGAGGTTGTAGGGTGGGTCATGAAGCTGCCTCTTCCACACCGCACGCTGGGTTCGGATGACATGTACCTTATATCTCTACGGTCCACATTATTTGTTGCATATTTTAAGTAGCAAAACTGGTGTCGATAATCTCTCTCTTACCTTTTTAGGAGGCTAAAAGAACAGAGCTTTCCTTATGAAGTGAAGCGCCAGCGATTTCATTCACCTCACCGTGAATCCACTTCAGCTAACCAACTAGTGCCTTTACCTGAAGATCACAGGCGTTCGTTCCCTGGATCAATTTCTTCGCCATTATTTCAGGCACATTACATCTCTGATTTGACGGGATGTGTGCCCCCCTTACGAGAAGTTTCATTTCCTGACCCTGCAGAAACTACACTCCCTGTGGCCAAAGATAAGGTAAGATTGATAACAGATCCTGTTTTGCTTTTGGTTCCAGTTAAGTTTTCTGCGTAATGCAGTGACTCATAAACCCAATGTTCCAGCTCACTAGTGTGCTAAACTGAGCCAACACCTTGGATGTAGGGATGGACGAATCAGATATATTAAGTCCAAGCATGCATGAAAATTCACTTTTATCATTAAACACAACTTAGAATCATAGAATAGTAGAGTTGGAAGGAGGCTATAAAGCCAACAAGTCCACACTCCTGCTCAGTGCAGGAATCCACCTTAAAACATACCTGACAGATGGTTGCCTCTTGAATGCCTCTAGTGTGGGAGAGCCCACAACTTCCCTAGGTAATTGGTTCCATTGTTGTACTTCTCTAACAGTCAGGAAGTTTTTCCTGATGTCCAGCTGGAATCTGGCTTCCTGTAACTTGAGCCCATTATTCCGTGTTCTTTCCCTAACATAAACATTTTTGTTTTAATCTTTGAGCCAAGAACAGCATCCCCAAATTCTGAGCTGTGTGCAATCCCAAGGATAACTGTGTCCATATCTGCTTATTAATCTGGGAAGAGAGAGCTGGGTCAGTTCGCTTAAAGTTATCTGCCAAACAAAATTCACCTCTATCCATAGTTGGATGTATTTGCCACACTGACTCTCAGAGGAAGGAGACTCTGTGCAGCATTGGTGTCAATTCCTGCTGTCTCTCAGTGTAAAGGCAGTGACATTATCCTGAGGTGGGAATAGTGCACTGAGAACACCCAGCTGTACAGCTAAAAGATGCAGGGGAAACTCGGAAGTGTCAACTTTTCAAGAATGCACAGTTACCTCCTTGAGTCCTGATTGACTGCAAAGTGACTGGAAGACTGCCAAGGGATGATAGTAACTGGGCTATTTTGCAGGTGCAATGAGGATGCCTACTCCCTTTTAGAAGCTGATTGAAAAAACATAGGATAATATATTTGACAGAGTAAAGAGTGCCTCCAATTCAAATAGGGGAAAGGAAATGGGGAGTCTGTGGGAAGAAACCAATGGGGTGCTTACACCTCTGCTGATTCCCTTACACCCTGCCAATTCCTGCCTGCAAGCGGAACCCATTGCTTGCCAAGTGAAGATTTAGCACTTCCAGCCCAAAACTCTGGAGGGCACCAGGTTGCCTACTTGTGATCTAGTTGAAGTCTTGCCTTCCAAAGCTACCAACTAAGGATGCTGGATTGCATCTAGATTTAAACTGGATCAACTTTGCCAGCAGAAATGAACCCCCACCCCCTCCTTCCCATGGTAGTCCCTCAAACCCTCTAAAAATGGTCTTCGGAGAGTCAGGAGATTGTGCTTAATGGGTAAGCTGCGGTGTAGGGGGAAGGAGAATCCCCAAATGGCGGGTGGAAGGACCTTCTGTGAATGGATCCCTTCCTCTCGCAGAAGCAGATTATGGGTCCAACCCTGTCTCTTGTGCCAAAGCTTCTTCGGTGCTGAGTGTGTTACAGCAGCAATGCTAATGGAATGCACCCACTTACTCTTACAGTAAGATTAGCGTGTTTGTGGCCAAAATCAATCTTTGCCTCCAATGGGCTTTGACTTCCAAAGACAGAAGTTCCTGACTTTGTAACCAATCTAAAGAATAACTAAATTAGGCTGCCCTGGCTTGAAATAACTAAGCTTATTAATCAAGGTCTGGATAAATCCTTTGCTTGTAGTGCGTTCTTGTATAAATCTGATGATTTTTGGGAAAGCAGCATTCTAAAAAGTGTATGTACATACACAAATCCATGCACTGCATATATTTAGAAGTTCATACTGATACTTGTGTAGTAAATGCAATTTTGTGTTTTCTTTATGTAAAGCTAAGTCAGCAAGTACTGGAGTTATTTCAAGCGTGTCAACAACAAATCCATGACTTGAACAAAAAAGAGCTTTGTCGAACACAACTCCAAAGGGAAATTCAGCAGATCTTTCCAAGTATGTTGCAATTCTCCATATTTATTACACACTTGAATAATCAAACTTTTAGTGAGTGACTTCTAAAGACCTGAGCTTAAATACGTTGTATGGTTCTTGCCTTGCAGATAGTAGACTATTTTTGGTTGGATCCTCGCTAAATGGATTTGGTACTCGTAGCAGTGATGGTGACTTGTGCCTAGTGGTTAAAGAGGAGCCAGTGAGTACAAAAAGGAAAACTTGTTCACACAATGGATATGGCTTATAAAGATACTCATTCTTAATTTCTGTGTTCCTTCTGAGAGCAAGATATAAAGGAGAGCTACTGTGGGAAGGGGGAATGATGCCAAAAACTGTCAACAAGTCCAGGAATAAAATGTAGATTTTCTATGTCTGTTGGAAAGAGAGAATAGTTATTCCTTTTAAAGGAATATCTAATGGAATCTAAAGCTACTTTCACAAGTGGTGCTTAAATCAAAATGTTATTTTCTTTTTGTATTTTTTGCTACAGTGTGATGATATTACTCTGAATTATATTATCCTGGTCAAATGTTCATATTTTTGTACTTTTAGAACCAGTTCATAAAACTATCAGGCTTTCCTATCTGCATGGTGGACAATCAGACCCCCCGCGACACACTTGTAAAATTCACATGCATATTCTCTTCTGTGTATAATGGAAACACTCCTCCATCTGAAGAAGATAACAGATATATCATATCCACCAGTTCTTTTAACATTTGAAGAGGAGCACTACCTGCATTCTGTGCTACTGTAGCAAAATGAGGGCAATTAGTGATTGGTAATGTGGTTCTTTTCAAATGTTATCTCTTTACTGGAATGGAAAATGCAACTCCACCAGATAATTTGAATAAAATAATCACATTTCTGGGTACTATCACTTAAATTAAAAGTGCTGGTCTCCTGCATTACATGCTACATTAGCTTTAATCAATTAAAAAAAATCTTGCACTTACATCACTTGTGAAAGCCACTAATGAGTGAGTGTAGTGGCAATACTAATTATGCAAATACACCTTCTATGTAGGGGTTTCAATTTGTGTTTTAGGAGCTGCAACCTAATTGCTGGGATTTCAGTTTAGTTCCATTAATTTGGCTGTTTTATTCTTTTGAAGAATAATATTATCATGACAAATATCTTGAGGTAAAGTACGGAAAAAAATGATACCACTTAAATGAGTTCTGTATTCCTTTGGTCTTGTTTTATAATGGGCATAGGGTGCCAGTTATTAGTTAATATGAACTGCTAAGTAATGTTGTAGAGATGGAAGTAAAGAAGACCTGAGCCTTATTCAGATGTTCCATTCTCCATGTGATTACTATTGCGTGAGGGGGACAGAGGGGACAAACCTGTTGATCCCATCCCCTCTGCATGTCTCCCAGGTGTTAGGGGCTGAACTTCTGCAGTGCCAAGGATTTTCTACTTCTGAAGGCTCTCAGCACAATTTAGAAGCCTGTTCTTCCAGGGTTTAAAATTTTGCTGGGAGTTTAATCGAGTATAAACGGGTCCCTGTTGCAGACAGACAGCCCCAACATCTGGGGGGAAGCAGCCAGTGCAGTTTAGAAGCCTGTTCTTCCAGGGTTTAAAATTTTGCTAGGAGTTTAATTTGAGTATAAATGGACCCCTGCTGCAGACAGACAGCCCCAACATCTGGGGGAAGGCAGGAGCAGTGATTGTGAGGGGTGAGGCTAATGGACTCAGACCCAGCCTTCCCTTTGTGAAATGGTAATTGGATAGAGAAGAGAAAGAGTGAGTACACTTCAATCTTGTAAATTTGCTCTGTATGTATTCATTTTGCTAGATGTTTCCAACTGAAAGAAAATATTCACTCATTGTCCATACTTGTCCAAGTATTAATGGCAGTAAATTATTTCAGATAAATCAGAAGACTGAAGCAAGACACATACTCGGCTTACTCCAAAGACACTTCTATAGGAAGCTTTGTAAGTTCTAGACTACTTTTATAGTGAAATTGTTGTTGATTATATATTTACAATATTCACCAACAGGACAGAAATACTTATATGAAAAGGCTTAAATAACTAAGATAGTTAACATCCATGCCTACTTGAGTGACCTGGATCTAGATTTATAAGTAAATGATGGGATTGTGAGGAGCAGCTGGGATTTTCACCACTGTTGCCAGGCGGCCTCTAGCCATTCCCAACAACTCACAATAATATTGCTTTGCCAGGTTCAGATGCCACAAAAAGCCACCCCGAGATCAAGCCACCCCAAACGACCCTACTACAGGCCATGGTTTCTCAGGGTGGCTTGTTGGCAAAAGACAACTCACAGCAGAAAAACTGCTCCAGCTTCAGAACCCACTGTGGTTTAGCGCCACATGCGAACCAGGTCATTGCCATGTGGTATTGTAATGCAGATTAGTTTTCTTTGCAGTAGTAAACCACAGCTTCACAGATCAAGCACATTTTCTAATTTAGGTAGTGATTTGCATGCTATGCTTTCCTCCTCACATCCTCTTGAGTATTGGAAGTGAGTTTCAAAACAATATCTTGGAACTGACTTCTTCTCTCCCCCCCCCCCCCCCCTTTTCACATCATTTGCCCAGGGATTTAGAACTACTGAAGTTCCATTTTAAAGGGGAAAAAACATTCTTTGTTCACATGTAGATCTGGCAAAAGATCTGCATGTGAAAAGGAAAGCTCCAATGCTGTGCATGTATTACTTCATATGATTTTAAATGTATCTAGTGCTGGCACAGGGTAAAGAGCAATGGGCAAAATTAGCTTCATCCTTTTCTTCTGAACAAAATAGGATAACACACTGATAAGTCTTATCAACCTTTATATATTGCCTCAAATGTTCCGGACAAAGGTATCACTTTAGGCATAAAGGTGAGGACATCCACGTTAACATATAGAGTTACGCCCTTGTGCTGTTTCTTTGCTGGCCACAAGACCAACACAAGCTGCAAAATTGTCCTGTTACAGGAACCTAAGGAGAGGCACAAGCAGGCATCCAGGATTACCAAACTCCTGCTCTGATGTAGCAGCTTCAGAGTAGGATGAACCCACCCACCCACCCTGAACTCTAAATGACCATGAAAAACAGGCTGGTCGTGAAGTTCCTGCTTTGAAAGTTGTACATAGGTATAATTTTGTAAGGTCTCTTTCCATGTGTATCAGCCCTCTGGCTTGTCCATGCTAATACCACGAGGAACATACAGTACTGATGCAGAGACTCCATATGGCAAAGCTGATTTACATACCTTCTGGCTCTCATGAGGGGGAGCCCTAAGTCAAAGCTAAATTTGGATTTTGTTAAGGGATGCCTTGTAAAATTTGACAATTGTAAGTTTACAAGAATAAACCTGAACATTTCTGTGAATTGAGTTTGTGTCTTTTTCAGCCACCCAATCTGCATCATATGGTTCCTAGCTTTGTTTTTAGGTGCTGGCATTAATCCATCTACTTACTTCATGGTTTTAATAATTGCAACCTGTTCTGACCTTGGGAATTAATGATATTGGATTATTGCAAAAAACATTTTATCCAATAATGGATAGAAACAACTACTTGAAATGTACTTAAAACCTTTGAGTTACGTACTTATATCTGACCAGTGTGAAACTGCATAAGAAATGTCTATGTTTTTGCTCACTCTAAATTAGTATATCTGTTAGATGTCAGTGGACTTTTTCTTCCCCCTCCCAGCGAACTACATTGAGAGACCTCAACTGATTCGAGCAAAAGTGCCAATAGTGAAGTTCAGGGACAAAGTGAGGTAAGTATCTGCAATGACTGGGTTTTTTTTCGCTCTTAGTTCTGGAAGGAATTCATATATAGGATGAAAATGGGCTGAATGCTTTTTCATTGTTGTGGGGGATATTTCTTTAGATAAGTTACTATTGTCCAGTCTGCTGTTGGCTCTGCTATAGTGACAGTGGGAAATTAATCAAATGTGAACCACTGGTTCCATAGACCTTCATTGGGACTTGACGGTGTGCATTACTTTTTCTCATATTTTGTTGTACACTCAATATATGCCTTTATTTATAGTGAAGTGCTGTCAGTATGATGACTGTCCTACTTTCTCCAATAGAACTGGCTTCCATTCACTATTTTAATAAAATATAAAGGGACTGCAGTTCATGATACTATTTAGGTGAGGGCACTAGCTACCCCTGACAATGAGGGGAGGGTGGAAAACTTTGAGACTGGGGCTAGCTGTGAGAAGTGCCCGGTACATAATTGGGGGAGCGTGTACTCCACCAGAAGCCTAGTGTGCCCAAAATAAAAGCTATCATGTTTAAATTTATATCTGATTTGTATTATTTATAGAAGAGACAGGCTTTTGTTTGTTTATGCAAACTATTCTAGTTTATCCTAATCCTTTAAAATGTTCTTTTTAAATCCTTACTTACATGTCTTTCAGCCATCCACATGTACCAGACACTATTCACTAAACTGTATCTCAATGGTAGAGCACATGCTTTGCATGCAGAAGGTCCCAGTTCAATCCCTGACATCTCTAGTTAAAAGCATCAAGTAGCAGGTGATGAGATGGTCATGTGCATGAGTCTCGAAGATCTACTGCCAGTCAGAGTAGATCAGGATAGGCAACCTGGTGCTCTGCAGATGTTTTGGAAGTTGCAGTCCAAAACATCTAGAGGGCTCCAAGTTGCTTACCCTTGGAATAGGCAGTACTGTACTAGATTGGTTAGTTTGACTTGGGAAAAGACAATAGTGTAAAGTAACCATCTCATTTCTCGAGGGAGAAGCATATGATATTTTCCCTACAGTTCAGATCTTTAACACAACATAGTCATTTTTGTAGCCTCAGCTTTCATTAACATTTACATTAACTAGATGCCTGCTGCATTCTGTCTCTCTAGCTTGACTGCTAAAGAAATGTTTCCCCCCTTTTCTGTTGTCAAGGGGGGAGTCCCTGTTTTTCTCCAACATTCCCAGTTGATTTAATCCCAGTGATTAAGTGCCTTTTCCTGCTATTGCTTAGCTTTTTACCAAGTATTAACAGCAGAGTAAGTTTATTTGTTTTCAGCATATCTGTTACTCAAGGTTTGTTAGGATTTCCTGATACTCTCAGTAAAGTGGAAGTGGATTTTGTACCTTTAGTACAACTTGCTACTGTCAGAGGCTTTGGTTTCCAAGATCAATCTGTTACACTTACTTTAATTATATTAAGTTGTTCAATCGTACTTTAGAATTCATTAGAATCCATTTTCCCAGGACCTTGATAAATGATGTGTCTGCTTATATGTGCGACTTGATATGGAGCAAATGAAGATTCAGGTTGTGAGTAGCACTTAATCGTTGCCTGTGCTCAGCAGCGGAACATATAAAACAGTGTGTGTCTTTGACCAAAAGTCGAGTGCATTTCCTTCACCACTGACTGTCCACAGAGCTGCCAGACCAGGATGTGCCTAGTCTAGGAATGTTTCTGCTTTTCATTTATGGGAATGCAGCTATAAATGGGTTAAGAATGGAAATGGTAATATATGGAAAATTTGTACAAGGTGATGGCTAAACAGATACTTCTGGGAGTTTCACCATATCCTTATGTCTTGTGATTAGTCATGTGTACAACTCTTTCCAATATTAGCTTTTCATCCTGGGCACCTATGGTCACTCTAGAAAAATATGGAGGAGCAGCTGTGGAGTCCCAGTCAAGTAGGAAATGCTTTGATGGTGGAAAGAACACGGAGCTTATTGCCCAACTACATTATTTCAGGGTGCAGATGACAGTATGCCGTTCCAAGAAATTATAGGGTTTAAAGCCAATTTTTAAGATTAGTGACACTAAATACTGAAAATACTAGCCTCAGTTTACATTTGTGCACACACGAAACACAGATGGTATTTTAACATGCAAAATAGCCTTAGCTTTGAAAATCAGAATTTCACCATGAGTGTTTTTAGTTATAACCTAGTATGATGTGGATTTGTTTGTAAAGTGATTGTATAAACTTGATTTATTTTCTCCCCCCACCCCAGCTGTGTGGAGTTTGACTTGAATGTAAACAACGTTGTAGGAATAAGAAATACATTCCTTCTGCGAACCTATGCATACAGTAAGTGTGTACATTTTATTACTTCTTCAAACCAAGTTCAAGGGGGTTTTGTAATGAATGTGCCTGAATTTAATCACTGTGGGGGGATGGGTTTCAGTATCTATAGTATTCCTTATTCACTGCATAATAAAAATAAGATCATTACAGAATAATTTATGTCTAATATAGATTACTGTCATTCTTTACTTATTGGTTTCAGCTACTATTGTCACTGCTATCATTAATAATAATAATACAACTACTACAACAATTGGGACCTGCAACAAAATGTTGCAGTTTGAAATGCTCTTCTACAGGGTGTCTGCCGGCAATGCCCTTTTCAGGATACTTAATTCCACCACTACCCCACCTAATTTTCTGTTTTCTCCAGTAGCCCAACATTCTGTGCCCACTCAGTTCTCATTGAAGTGTTTTGGAAATATTTTTCCCCTAAATATTCTTTGTATTTCTGCAAATCTTGAGATTTCCCCAAGGCTATTGGTACTATTTTCTTGTATGTGCATGGTGCTGTTTTGGCTACATAAAGATATGCATTTGAAGAATGAACTTGCTATAAGTATATGCATACTCTCTCTCTCTGTGCATTCAGAAAATCTACATGGTAGCCTACAGAACATAAGCTAAAAGGGTAAGGCCTTTCTCCAAGCAGCTTACAATCTTTACATTTAAACATTACTATAATACAGTAGAGAGGGGAGGAAAGGGAGAGTTCAAGATAACAAAACAGATGAATGTGAGAGAACATTATTACTCATATTTATTTCAGTTACTGAAAACCACTAGGGTTAAAGCCAAAGGCTTTATCATAAAGGTGAGTGTTGAGAGAGGTGGATCCACATCAGTAGGGGGAATTCCACACATTAGGCAATCGCAAGAGAGAACAGGCACAGCAAGGGACCTTTGGGTAGCTGGAACTTTCCAATAGACAGAGGCAATGATATATCTAGTGAAAACGTGGTTGTGTTAGGAAGGCAGTGCTGGTTTACCTAAAAGTTTGATGCCCATTCTCATTAGACAAGCACCTAACTGCTCTGCTTGAAATCTTTGTCTTGTTTACAGTTGAGAGTCGAGTGCGTCCATTAGTGCTGGTTGTAAAGAAGTGGGCAAGCTTTCGTGGCATAAACGATGCTAGTCGAGGCACTTTAAGCAGCTATAGTCTTGTGTTGATGGTTTTGCACTATTTACAAAGTAAGTATATATTTAGCTTGTGGAATGACTTTTCCCCTAAATATAACTTTTATCATTAGCAACTGTACTGGAACTTCTAGGAGTACCTTTAAATAAAGTGGGGGTGGGGGTGGTCTTGCTTTTACTACTATCTTCTTGGTACATGTCCACAGAAGATGTTTATTCTCCTGTTAAAACATATCAAAGCTAAACTGGACTTCGTTTTTTCTCTCTCAGAGGAGGTTTCTGATCACATTCTTTTGTAGCCTACTGTATTAGCTCTCCTGAAAAAAATATGGTAGCATGATTATTGGGTTTCTTTTTGTCTTTTAAATAAAATTAGCAGCAGGAAACAGAAAATCTGCCATTCACCTTAGCAATCTTGTAACCGACTGTAATTTCAAGTAGGGTCTGAATATAGGAAAGCTGCTAATCCTGCTGCCAATTATTTTGCATTCCTTTAGCACTTATGTACAAAGTGTCTCAAGCATTATTCATATTCCAAAAAATGCTATGAGAACAACAACTATTACACCCATTTAATGGATGGGGAACTGAGGAGTTGGTGGCTACCAGTGACACAGTTTGCACAGTGCAACAACCCACGGCTTGTTAACCATGGGTTGTTTGGGAACGAGCAAGTGTGCAGTCTCTTGCCCACTTCTGGTTTGTTCTTAGGTTATAACCGTGTTGCTTCTCCCTCAACAACCCAGAGTTTTGCGTTTGGATGTCACAGAGAACCCAGGGCCAGAGTGTCCCTGGATTGTTTAACGCACTAGAAACAGATGAGCAGTCGGGATGCAGCAGCCTTGCTTGCTTCCAAACAATCCATGATTCACAAACCATGATTGTTTCATCATGTGAACCGTGTCAGTAAATTCTGGTTACAGCAAAGATTTGCTCTAAGTTGCAAGTCCTACATTTTTTTTCTACTGCACAATGCTTGTTCTCTATTTTTCACCCATTTTTTAAAGCTTGGTTCCTTTGCATTAAATCCAACATGGTAATGGAGGTTTGCTAACATGATGGCACTTTCTCCCTCTCTCCTCCTCTCCATAGCCCTCCAGGCCACTCGAAAATTTCCTCCAGAGAGTTTCCCATTCTCAGGAGCAGATACTGAGGAACTGCAGGGAGAATCACATTCTGCTGAATAATAGTGTTGGATAAAACCCATAAACTTAAAGAGTTAAATTCAGTGTTGCATGAATGGACATCACACAACCGGATTTCAACTTGCTTTCCTCCCCCCACCCCCAATCTGCTTTGGAGAGTCCACTAACCTTCCAGAACAGATTGGGGGGGGGGTACAAGGTGGGCTGCAGATAGGGTGGGGGAGGGGAATCCATTTTGTCGGTATGTTCCATTCTGCTGGTGAACATCCAGCATATTCAGAAAAATTCAGAAAAATTTAAAAAATGCAATATTAGCACTTTTTACAGATTAAAAGTCACTTTGTTACTTGGGACATAAAATGTAATTATGTACAAGTTGGTTTGGCATAAGTTATCACATTTGGTATATTAAAACTACAGTGTATTCAAACAATTATTACAAATTGAATTCTTAAATTTTTTACTTGTTTTATAACAAATGGAGCTATAAGTCCTGAACTGTAAGGAACCTCTTTGGTTTTACCAGTTTATGAGGAGCAAGCAAAAAACGTTTTTTTAAAAAAAACTGAAGAAACCATCAACATTAGTAACACAGAAAATTATTTATGTCTCTGCTAGTCCTCCACGGTGTCAAGCAGATATAAAGCACCCATTCACATAAATAGTTTTTAGAAATCATTTGGAGAAATAAGTATATGAACACCTTGTCTTAAACATTTCATTCATCATGCTAAAATAAAACATCCCATAATCCATTTTCTTCATTTTTAAAAGTTTTTGGAAAAAACTTCAGGAAAAAAACATTTTTTTCTGAATTTCCCCGTTTTTTTTTCCTGAGCCTTTACTTCTCTAGATCCAACCCTAAAATCAGAAATTCATTTACATGGCTCCTGAGCTTGTTGAAGGGGAAGGGCAAGATAAAATTGTGCTAAATGTTATTAAATATTTCTAGAATCTGCTTTTGGTAGGAGGTTCTTGTGTTGCAGAAATCCTAATTGTATAATTAAGGAAAGAAAAGTGGGAAATGTAATTTCTTCTCTACACCTGTTCACTTTGTATTATAGAAGCTTTCATTAGAAATTAGGATCTGGTTATTTAAGAGCATTATAATAGGGCACAATCCTGTGCATATTTAGACAAAAAGTCCTACAACTCTCAGCATTCTCATTCAGCATGACAGGCTGGGGAGTGTTAGGAGTTGTATTTTGTTTATCTCTTTAAGCATGCATAGGATTGTGACCTTAAACTTCTTTAAACCATGATCCCTAATATAGCTACACAGCAGTAATAAACCAGAACTTTGTTAACAAATGTAATCAGTAAGCATTTACTTTATAATATTCTCAGTATTCTTAGAAAGCTTCTTGAGGTGTAACACAAATTGGCTGAAAGTGTCTTGAATTCTATAATTCAGAAATATGTTGCTGTTTTTAAACAAAATATTGGGGGGGGGGTACTCATTCACACATGCCTTTTCTTGGAGAATAAAAAGGGTTGAGTCCTAAAGTGTTATCATGCCCATTTTGTATTTTGATGCCCATTGTTATCTAATATTTTACTGTTTCTATTTTAAATGTGTTACACTGATTTTTTTAGTTGAATTTTATTTAAAATTTCTACCTTGTAAACTGACTTGAAGAGGCTTTGAAGTAAATAAATAAAAATCATATTGTTAGTCATGTTTAGTAATGGCAAAAGTAGCTGTACATTTTAAAATCTTCCCTGTTAGACCAGTTGATGCTCCAATTTAGAATATCATTGCTCCAATGCAATTATATAGATCACCTCTTAATTTGGTGAACAGTTACTAAAATGTCCACCTATTGTCAGCTACTGAATAGGAGCAATTGGGACAGAATGGACATTGAACTAAAGAGTGTTAAAACTGCATTGTGGGTAAAACATAACAATGGGATGATGAACATTTTTAAAACATGGGCATACATAGCAACTGCATCATTTGTAAGACAATAGCCACAATATTTATTTGGTTTTGGGATTCCAGTAGGTATTTTAAAAAGGGATGTATATAATTAGGAAGACAACTTTTTCTCTTTAATATTTATTTTGACAATGGCTGTTGGTTGGGGGCAGATTGTGCTTTCTGTATTCAAAAAAGTAGGTAATAAGCACCATTCACTATCGTATTTTGATAGTTCAGTATATATATTTCTACTGCAGTAGCCTAAAAGTTACTTTTTTTAATGAATTAAAATGTCTTCATAGTGAAAAATGTCCACATGCCCCTATATAAACATCAGATAGCCATAGATTACTAACTTTGGCTTAAATGAGTAACTTTCATATTCTAGAATGTTTAACCACGTTTCACACAAATTTATGGAGGTAATCTTGCTTAATTTAAAAGGCCTAGAAATTTACATTTGGAGTAAGCATTTTGTCCTAGACCTTCAGTTCACACCACTGGTGTAGCTGGTATGTTGTTTTCTGTGAAGTACATGAATCACAGCGACTTTAAACTTTTTTTTTATAGCCCTACCTGAACCTATCCTTCCATCCCTCCAAAAAAATTACCCAGTAAGTGCTTCTTATAAATTACTACATAATATGTTTATTACAAATTTATTATCTACAATATGAATGTTGCTATTTAACTATTAAATTTGGGTAATGGCAAAATCTGCCTATGTCCATGTTTGTTAGAACTCTACAGTGAGCCACCATTGTGAGCCACCATTGTGAGCCACCATTGTGAGCCACCATTGTGTGCCCATGTGTGTAAAGTTCCCCTGCAGACTGACCTTTGTTTCATACAAACTGACTTCTTCACAGATCAGTACTGATTATGTTCCATTGCTAGGAAGTAAGACTCATTTATTTCCATGGGACTTACTTCCAACTGAGTGTGCTTAGGATTGCATCCCATTGTTTTCAAATGTGTACTACTGTACTTAATGGTCTATTCTGCAAGTAGGGCATGTCTATATGAGTTCTCTCGCCTTTTCCTGGTGCTGTTCTAGGTTTTAACGTTCTGTGTCCCATTCGTCTTTGGCCATGTAGTTTACATACTTCTGAAGTTAATTTTATTTCTAGGGTATCTGGAAATACCCTGCAGTTGAGTATTTATTATATTAGAATAGCACAGTTGCCATAGGTTTGTACAGGGGATAACAAGCAAAAGAATCTGCTGTGAATCAGATAGAAAACTTCCTAATGTAGTGGCCCAAACTTCATGGAGGTGGTAAACTCATGTATGAGCTATATCATTTCATATTGCAACATATCTGAATGTTCCTCCATACAAAATCTCCTCACTTAGAAAACTAAGCGTTCTTAGTTTTCTGTGTTGAGGAATGTTTTCTTCTACCACCTCGATGAGATCTAGGTCAGTGAGTACAGAACTGTTAAACAACAGAAGACAGTTCTTGATTATTACTGCTAATGCAATACCTTGCTAGAAGCATCTAGCTTCTCTTAACCTGATACCCACCAGATGAGTTGGATGTGAGTTATAGTCCAACCTATCTGTAGGGTCAAAAGTAGGGCAAGACTGGTCTAGGGAAATCACCCCTTTGAAAAGACTGAACGAGAAATTGCTCACTCAATCTGTAGCATGTTTAGAAGTAAGGAACTTGTGCTGTATAATTTGGGATTCCCCACTTGCCCTAATAACTACTTTCTGTGCTATACGTCTCTTGGCAACTGAGTTAATGGCAGTGATAAGGCATGACACTTGGGGAGTTTACTCACAGTGACACTTTCTAGAGAAGTAGCCCTAGTAGTACCTTGTAGCAAAAATAAGTAAGATGCATCCAGCACCTTAAAGAGTAACAAATTTACTGTCATGGGCCAGAGCCAACTGCATCACATGCATGAAGCGATCACATGAGTGATTAGGTGTTTTTGTGTGTGTGTGTGTGTGTGTGTGAGAGAGAGAGAGAGAGAGAGAGAGAGATTTACACACAAAGTACAAAGTGAAGAAGGGGGCAGCATTCGTTTTTTATTCTTAAAATTAGGCCAAAAGGCCAAGCAATGCAAGAATGCTGTAGGTGTGTCTTAGTGTGTGTTACCCAGAGTACACATGAATATAGAATCTAATGACATTAATAAGGTTATTAATAAGGTTATTCCCCAGTAGAACCCTATAGTGCTGCTGGGGCATTGCATTTCCATAATTAGCTGCATTTGGAATTAAAATGGAGGGGCCAAACAGGACTTCATAGAGCTTCCTTATTCAGCAAGTCCCTTCCATATGGGTAAGATACAGCAATTGAATTTAGCAGAGGTCTCTTCTAATGTTAATTAAACTTCTTTTAATTGCAGACGCTACTTATTTCATATATTTCTTGTTGATCACAGCTAGGGAGTAGAAATTAATAACTTCTCAATTGCCACAGTGTTTGTGTTCCCATGAAGGGGGAGTTAATTACTGGTTTACTTGCATTTTTTTAAAAAAGTGAAATAACATTATTTTGCTGTTCAAAAAATGAAAAGGGACAAAAATTAGAGGAGTTCGGTAATTAAAGCTTTCCTCCTGCTGCAACTGATGTAGGCGACGGGCCGTTGCCAAAAGTGAGTGAACAAAGGATGGCAATTCCAAAGAAAAGGGCTAATGTAGAAGCAACCTCACTTGAACCCCTCTTATGAACCCCTCTTATATCACAGTAGCTGCTCAGAGGTCACTGAGTTAAGGGGCTCGATTAGCAAAAGTAAGAGCACAAAGAAGGTACTACAGTTTGTTTGGAGGCAACTTATGCCTTAATTAAATTCACTTTTGCAACAAAATGCTGTGGATGTTACATGATATGTTGAACAGAGGAGGTTAAAGATGGATTAAAATTGGTGTTAAAAAGTTCTGTGTTGGCAATCAGTTTAACAATTCCTTTTGCTGTAAGATAAAGCCATCTTTTAAAGAGCTTAATAATGCACACATATTGAAACAAAGAAGTTCTTAAAACTTTCCATCTTTCAACTGCCTTTTTTTTAATGGGGGAAACTATTTTAGTAGCTGTGCATAACACTCTTTTTTTAAGGCTAGCAAGGAACAACGGAAAACTTTCTGACATATGGTAACAGTCTGGAATAAGCAGATTTAGCTGTATTGCACTTGACTCCATGTCTTAGGTTACTGTTAATACAGTGTTCTAACATTTTCCTGTGGTTTAGTAACTGCTTAGCTACCGTACTCTGTAGTTTCATTTCTTACCTTCATGTGCACTCTAATGTTTATTTTTGAAAATTGAAATTCTGACTTAACTAGTTTGTTTTGAATTCAGTATTTGATGTTTTACTGAACTTCAAGTACTTGGTAAAGAGTGGCTAGTACAGCACATTTGTATGCTTATACTCCTGTGTAAATTCAAATCAAGTGAACTTTTCAATGTTCAATATGCTTGAGAGCATAATCAGGCATGGGAAGCTCCTGTTCAATTTCCATATAGTATTTTTGTGCAGCATCTCCTAATGGCATTTTATTTCTAAAATTTATATCCTGTCCTTCAGTGGCCAGTTGGCATTCCTTGAGGTGGCTTACCTAGTAATGCTTCATTTTTCATGAATAAGAAAAAATAACCTTGTTTAAAAAGCTTGCGACCGGTCGGGGTATTTTGTATCCAAGAGGGGTATCATACATCTTTCCATTCATCCACCCTCATTCCACACCCCATGGAATTCAACCAGGGTTTAGAATCCCTGGCTTGTTTCGCATACTGCATCAAGTACAATTGAGCACTGATGACAGGGATGAGTTTTTGGAATGTGCATCCCAGATGAGCATGTACCAGAAGAAGACGTAGTTAGCATCTGGTAGCCAGAAGGTTTAGATTGAATACCTGCTCTGTCATTGTTTTATGATGCTTGTATTACAGACAGTCAGTGGAAAAAAGGAGTTTTGCAAAACAAAAGCAAAAAAAAGTTCAGTATGAAAAGGGAGCATGTCTTAGGCTCATACTTGTGCATGTCTTTCCCCCCAAAATTCAGGGGGATCCTGTATACTGATAAGCCTTGTTTTGTCTTAGATTAGGCATTATTTTCTAGTCAGGGAGAGCAAAATGTGAGCCTGAAACTCATTCCACTTACAAATCTGTCTTCCTCTTTTGTCTTGTCACTTACTTGATCTGAAATATTTCAGCTGTTACTTTGAACTATTGCATCTTATACTACCACACAATCATGAATCTTTTGGGGCTCTGACTGCATGTTATAGGTAATTCTATTTTTAAAAAAATCTGTGGGTTTATTCACTGAAGAGCCAGAACATAATTATTTGTTAGTTTTACAGAAAACAAGAAACATTGATTAAATATCCATTTTAGATTTAGCCTAAGTGGACATTGCCTTGGAAAACTTACATCTGTATACCAGGATAAGGCATGTGGTTACCTTCACTATGCCTTATAAACTGCCTAGGGGTTGCCAGGTATAACTGATGATATGATTGGCTCTTACATATAGGGTTGCCATCTTCTGAATCCACAAAACTGGGACAATTTGTTTTTTTTGGGCTAGGCTTTTTTAAAAAAACTGAGCAATATGTAAAGGTCTAGGGAAAGAAAGAAAGCTAACAGTGGCAATCCTATGTGTGTCTACTCAGAAATAAATCCTATTGAGTTAAATAGGACTTAATTCCCAGGTAAGTATGTATAGGATTGCAGCCTAAAGTATTTAAGTATCTGCAAATAAATAATAGGCAAAGAACAGTTTAAGCAATCAAACATACAAACAAAATACACTAAATTACATTTCCCCAGTAGTTCTCAAAAGCTAGAGGAGAATTCAGTACGGAGACTTACTCCCACCCCAGTCACCCAAGTAGTTCCCATAAGATATTAAGGCTATTAATATTAATATATATTTTTAACCCTAAAGTAGCCATCTGTTTTGTGTTCAAGTGGTGGCTTTAGTAGAATATGTAGTGTTCATTGCCACTAATTGAAGAGATCAAAATGAATTGTAAATAACAACAATAACAATAATAATGTTGGTTTTCTTATACATATTTAAAAGGCCACACACACACCAAATTAAACTTAAGGCATCATCCAACCAAAGTTAAGCACTTTTAAGGCTGCAATTCCATGCATGCTTACCTGGGAGTAAGACCCTTATGTCTGAGCAACCCAACACATTCATCTGTCCTGAAAGCAAGCCCCACTGCAGACAATGGGACTTACTGTGTGTCTACTCAGAAGTAAGTCCCAGTGAGTTCTGTGGAAATTACTTCTAATTAAACATGCATAAGTTTAGGTAGCTAAAAGTGCTTAATAGTAGCTGGACCATGCCATTATGTGTATATTTTTTGTTTTTAAAATCCAGATCAAAATCTCCTTTATTGTGTTTTATTCAGTTAAAATGAAAGTTTGCTTTTGTGCTTTTTTGCAAAGTAATGTTTTTGTTTTCCTTTTTAATTGAGAAATGTTTCTCTACACATGTAACACATAACAGGAAAGCTACTTCACATTTTTGCAAAGCGCAATTTTGAATTGAAACATCAACAATTGTAAAACCAGACATCTTACATTCACTGCAACTTACTTCCAAATAACAGATTTGAGGCTTGCACCCCAAATCTAAGGAAATGGATTTTTGAAGGGAGATTTTTTTGGGAGGAACTTTTCTTTCTCCCCTCCCTCCCTCCTTTCCTCTCCTTCCCCCTTCACTCCTCTCCCCCACAAAACTCTCTTCCCCCACAAACCCAGCTTCTCTGCCTGGCGCTTATTCCAAAGCTCTGACCGCAACCAAGCAAACTCACCAAACTCAGGCAGCCTGAGGAGAGCATGTGTTCCTTTCCCTGCTGTTCTTTTTTTTCTGCGCAGCCGCAGGCACAATAAGATGAGTCACAGTGAGTGACTCAGTTAAGCCTATGGAGGAGCGGCGGCGCTCTGGAAAAGACGTCAAATTGACGCATCTTTTCCTCTGCTGCTGCTGCTCCACTGAACAGGCTCAAGGCACCATTTTAGAGGTCGGAATTTCTTCAGCTGGCTGGACTGGGAATCTGGGATTCTTGTCTGACCAGACAGGACATTTTGGAATTGTCTGGAATCTGTGACATTCCTGGTTTTCCGGGATGTATGGCAACCCTACTTACACATGTTCTGTTTGTCCATATTCTCCAGCCAAGCAGTTAGAAGAGTTTTGCCACTCCCCTACTTTCCTAGATTTTATGCATCATAAGAATATAAGAAAAACCCTATGGATCCAGCCACTACTCCAGCATCCTGCTTCTCACAGTGACAAGCTATTAAATTATTCCGGAATGTCCAAAAGAAGGGCAAGAAGGAAATTGCCCTCCTCAGCTTTTGCCTCATCCCCAGCAGCAAACTGTTTATGGAGCTGGAGGTTTGAGTTAGTTCAGTCTTCTATAAATATAACTAATCTCCTTTTAAACGAGTTATATTATAGTACTATGAGTTATAGCAGGGGTGCAGAACCTCAGGCCCGGGGGCCAAATCTGTCCCTCCCAGGGTTTCAATTTGGCTCTCCGTGCTTCCCCAGATGGCCATGCCCCTTTCCTTTTACCCTGGCCACCAGTTGTTTAGTTTCCCATATTTTGTGCAGTTTCCCCCCATTTTAAAAGGTTGAAATGCTTTCCATAAGGTTGGATTAATGGTAGTAAGAGCCTTTAAGCGAAAACATGCTGATATTTTGGCCATGTCCACTTTGCTGTTGACCCTGCCTGTCACCGGAATGCAGCTCCAAAGAGTTTCTCTGAAAGTGAATTTGGCACTTGAGCTGAAAGAGGGCCAACTCCCTGAGGTGGTTCAAACTAGATCTGATGTTATTGTTTTTACAAAACAAATTGGTATCAATTTGAGATATATTGACACCAATAATGGATTTACTCCCAGTGCAAATACCAGTTTTTCATTGGATTGTCAGAGGAATCCATCTGTGGGAGGTCAAGATCGTTGAGCTTTCAGCAGCTTGGTCCCCCACACTCTGTCGTGTTTACCTGTGAGTTGGCTCTGCTCAATCTGTGATATGCTTAATTTGCGTAAATTGCACTCACAATTTGTGCAAACTTCAGGTACGTTTGCACAAGTTAAGCAAATTTATGGCTGCAGTCTGCGCAAATTCTGGCCGCAATATGTGTAAATGCCAATTTTAAGGTGGGGGGGAGCAAAAGTTTCTGGATTTCAAGGAAAAAGCCTCCAGCTCAGTAAGCAAATGCAAGTTGAGCTGGAATCTCCCAGGAAATCTGGCAAGCCCAAAATGGGCCAGATTTCCACACAGATTTCCATCCTTAGCTTATCAGAAATTATTTTTGTCAGGATTGCAGAGAGGGAAGAATGGGTTAAACTCTGCCTACCTGCCTAATGCAGTCAAGATAATTATCCACTCCCCCAGCAACTGTTGCTTGCATTTATTTTTTTTTAAATGTACACATTGATATGCATTTTAAACCATGTTTCTCTCCCTCTCACAGGGAGAACTTAGACCTCCCTGCACATCATACATAATTTTATAGATCTCTTATCATGCCTCTCTCCCGCAGTCATCGTCTTTTTTTAATTGAAGTCCCAAACGTTTTTGCCTTTCCTCTTAAGGACGATGTTCTGTCCCCTTCATCACATGATTGCCTCTTTTCTGCACCTGTCTAGGCTTTATGATGATCTTTTAAAAATGGGTTGACCAGAACCACAGATGGTTTTCTATGCAAAAATCTCTTCAGTGCTTGATAGGCAACAGAGTGCAAGTTAAACAGTTAAGTTACAACTTGACTAGATCATTGTCTGTAGTTATCCAGAGTCTGCCCAGTGCTGATAATTCAGAGGGAGTTAATAGTTTATGGAGAGTCACTAGAAAAGCCTTTTTGTTGATCTTGTTCTTGCCTTGTAATGGATGGCATGGGGGTAGGAATGAAAGGAATAGTTCTAGACTGGGGAAAAGGAGCTATTTAACCTAATAATTTGCTTTTATTAATAGGATTAAATCTGGACATGGAGAGACCTGTGTTCAAATCCCATTGTCCAGACTATCTGTGGCTAGACTTGGGCTTGTCATTCTTTGCTGTAGGTCCCCAATTGTAAAATAAGACTAGGGATGGACCTCACTGTACCTGTAAGGGCAAGCAAAATAAAGATTCCTTTGCCTATTGCAGCTTGAATGCTATGTAGTCGATTAATAACATAAGTTTAAGTCACTGTTCTGTCAAGGTGCATCAATTGTTACAAACTTTTCTGCTTACCACACACTTGGTCCTCTCTGTCATATGCAGATTAGGTTTATTAAAGTGTGATAAAAACCTGGATCCTGCCCCCTCCCAACTTTTTCACGAAACGTTTATGGGTGAGATGTGGGATTTAATCCAGTACTAGTGATTGCAAAATTTCATATTCACATTCTGATTTTAATGCCGAGCTGAAGGGAAGAATTAACAAGAGCAAAATAACAAAATCCCACCACCCTCTAGAAGGTATTTTTTAGTTTTGTATTCTTCCTGTCTCCAAAGATAGTCAGGAATGTGTACATGAGGATTACTCATTTTAGTCTAACAACTAGATAAATAAATTTGTGCTGTGAAATGGTACCTTGGACCAAGGAGATCTAGGTTCAAATATTGTACAAGTCCAGAATTCTTTTAAAATACAAGAATATAGCATCACATATTCTTATATTTAAAAAGCTAAACCTTTGTTTAGGAAGGAAAGTTTTCTTCTGTGCCAAATAATGAAAGATGCTCATTAAACCAATTTAGTTTTTCAAAATATTAATAAAAAGATACTAATTTTACCCCTTTTGTTTTAATGGGCTTCTTTAATTACCTGGTAGACCACTTTCGTTGTGTTAATCAGCAAAATAGCAGGATATGTGCATAGGTATTCTTCTTTGTATTAAAGATGAGGGAATGTGTATACAAGAGAAACACACAGAAGAGCGCTCAAGAGGAGCAGGGATGGGATAAAACTTGCAAATAGCAGGATGGTCTGTGCCATGGAGCAGAAAGGGTCTTTCTGAGACTAGGAAGCTCAGGTTTCAATTAACATCGTTTTATTTTTTTGATTTCTGTCTTTTGCAGAGATTCAGTTGTTCTACCGCAGACAAATATGAACTTTTGTTAACCAGCCAGCAATAAAATGCTCATATCTATTAGATTTTTATTATTGTTTGATTTTGAGGTTTTTACATTGTGTTTTTCAAAGATTCAGACTGATTAGTTGGAAGTAAGTGCTACAGAATTGAATGGGGCTTACTTGGGCCATGAGTCATATGCATGTTTACCTTTGATAGCATCTTAACAGATTGTAGCACTGTGGCATAGACATGAAATAACACTATGCTCTCTGTTTGTGTCTTATTGTCTTTGCAGGAATCTTTTGACCCTACTATGCAGCTGCACCTTGTGCATCAAGCCCCATGCACCATTCCTCCTTACCTTTCAAAAAACGAATCAACACTTGGAGACCTGTTGCTGGGCTTCCTGAAATACTATGCTACAGAGTTTGAGTGAGTGATCAGCTTCTCATTTTAATGAACTCCTCTGTGCCTGCTTTGCTTTGAGGGTTCACATTGGTTCTGCATTTGCTGGAGTTTTGAAATGAATACAAAGACTTGTGCTTCTGTTTAAGGAGGAATGCTTTCCTCTTTAATTAAAATTGCCTATGGTGTGTGTGTACACATACACAGTAGAGACAGGTTTAAAATGTAGCCAGGATCTAGCAAAAGTTAAGAAATCGATGGTTTGGCTCACCAGAAATAATTTGGCAGTCTCCAATTCAGAGTTCATTGAAATAGAGTCAGGGCGTACGGTGTTTGAAGGTGCACCTTTCCATTTGTATCCATGTGCCTTAAGGTCTGTACAGGAAGATCTATTGTGTGCACCTCCTATTCAGAGGTTAAGTTGGAAGCAGTAAGATCTAAGTCCTTCTCTGTTGTGGTCCATGGTTATGGCATTTCTTGCCTAGGGAGGCCTGGTTCCCTTCCGTAGTCCACCACTTTCCAGATGGTGCTTCTGACTATCTCAGTTCTCAAAGTTATTTTGCGCTCAAAGGCTCCAGAGCAGCATCTCCAGTAACTGCTGCCTGATGCAAGTTGTGATCTCTGTGCTGTGGTAATGCAATTATTTTTTGTAACCTGCCACAACAGTCTGAACCAGGTAGCTTGGAAGGATTAAAAATAAATATTGCCGAACATCATAACTGGAATTAGTTGACAAAACACTGTCACAGTACAATTCAAGTTTAATTCTGCCTCTTTTGCACACACAACTAAAATGTGTATGGATGTTGTTTATACTGACTTGTGTGGATGTCTGAAACAAACATGCTAGTTAGATTAACCATTGCCTAGAAATATAATCTGGATAGGGGTGGGGAAAAGAACAGCTTCTTGAAGACATCCTTCTATGTTTATAAACTTCTTGAAATGTAGACTATCCTACTTCGCCTGCATTTCTTTGGGGGAAAGTAAAAGGTTTTTCTTTTGGCATTCAATAGCAAAGCAAATGTTGACCCAAATGTCCTTCTATCCATTGAGGTTTATTATAGGGAAATAAAGGTTAAATGCAATTCCCCCCCTTAAAATAATCCCTTTATTAAAATTGTCATCTACAAGCAAACTTGAAATTTTACAAAATAAAAAAAATGTTTTTTTTAAAAAAGAAACATTAAGAAATCCCGTAACATTTGTACATTTGGGAGTATATTTAGTATGTTTTCATAAGTGTGCATTTGTGCACAATGTAAAATGTTCATCTGAAGCACTTATAAAATCCAGTGTTTAAGTATTATTTTTGAGTTACGTAACAGGCTCTGATTTAAGGTCATCCAATCATTAATCTGTATTTGGGCAGATTAGACAAAAATAAGTATGATTTGCCACATGGCCTTTTATGTGTGTGGCAAAGGCCAGATTGACCAATCTCTCAAACAGAATAGTGTGGGCTATATCCAACACATGCAAAATGCAAATGTATTAGGGATGTGTTTCATATTCATATGAATCCAGAGCCGAATATGACAGATTCAGGAGGTGCCCATGTCAAAGCAGGACTCCTTCGAAACAGACCGAATACAAATTTGAAGATTTGGGTTTTTGAGGGATGCAGAGACACAGTGTGACTCCAAGCTCTCCATATAAGGAAAATACTAGGTTGGCGAGAAGAAGGGGTTAAATTTGTGACTGGCCGTTTTAGTTTCTGTTTAGAGGTTTTACTATAAAGTGGTATATAAGTACCACTAATAAAATAAATAAATCACTGTAAATGGTTTTACCAGGACATTCTAATCCTGATAGTTTGGTGGATGGATGTTAAAGTAATTTTTTGCAGGTCTTAGTTTTCTCTTCCAGAAACAGAAAGGTTAAAAGAAGTTTGGTCAAGCCTAGGTCCTGGGAAGTTCTGTGCTTGGTTGGAAAATGCTGAATATTCAAGTCCTTCTGCCTCTATTACCTTATGTTCTACATCTGTCATCTACCTCTATCGTATTGCACTTTCTGGGACTTTGAGCAATCTCCCCCCCCCCCCCCCCCCCACAAAAAAAGTCTTAAACTAATTTTCATTCATCATAACTACTTAGTCCCTGCACCTATTCTTCTGAAATTTTGCAGGTTTCTTTTCTAGGACACCTCTGACATATGTCATTTCATACAAACTGGCAGAAAACCCAATGAAGGGGTTAAGGGGAAGTGAATTACTTCTCTACCCAATTTGAGCATTCCCCTTCCACAAAAAAACAAAAACAAAACACTGCACCTATCCTTCTGGAATTTTGCAGGTTATTTATTATCCTTTTTGGGAAACTCCCAATTTGTAAAGGCTGCTCTTGCCCAAAGCTTCCTTAACCAATTCATCTGAAATGTAACAGGCAAGATCCCATCAGAAGGGGGTGCAAATTTCATTCAGTTCTGCTCAGAAGTAAGAAAGTTATCAGCATTTCACTTTTTTACAAAAGCAAAATTTAGCACAACCCCCCAGAACCTATTTGTCTGAAATCTGGCAGGCTTAACAACCATCCCTTCCTCCAATGAGGGACTACTATGCCTGCAAATTTTATCCAGTTCTTGCAAACTGGGGAAAAATTAGACATTTGTTGACTTTCGGAGATAGTCAATGGTAGGTATGAAGATTTCCGAACTGAGATTTGGATTCAGACCCGAGTTGAAATATATGGCTGATGATTTGGGCTGTTTTCCAAATTGGGGTCTGAACTGAATTGCTGAATTGGAGTCTGAACCCAGTCTTGTAATTGGCACACACCCTAGTATACATGGATTCAAATTCTCTAAAGCTTTAATTGATACTCAGGTAAGTGCAACCAGCTCATATGAAGAATAGCACTTTCATATGATCATACACAAAGATGCACACACCAGGCTATAGTGTGTGGGATGCTTCTGCCTTGGTTGTGGTTCTCTAGTATATGATCGTTTCATCTTTTGCTTCTCTTTCATATAGTGGGGTGTTGTACTGATAATTTTAGGGAGGTAAGTTTTTAAGTTAAACACAGAAGCCAAATGCCTAGCTGTAAGAGCAGTTCACCCATGAAATAATCAACTAAAGTTTTAGAATCTTTTCTGTAGGCTTTCATGAAATGGTAGGGCACCCATTAACAAGAGTACTTCAGGGCTTGGGGCAAAGGGTTGTGTTATACTGGATAACCCAATGAGTCCTGTTCTGCTTCCTAACTTTCACAGTCTTTCCCTTACGTGTTGAAAAGTAGAGGAGATAAGTAATGATGATAACTTGAGGCTAGGGGTATCCTGATAGAATTAGCTCCTTTATCCCTTTAAGCAGTTATATTTTTGCTTAATAAAGAAATTATGAAAGACATTTCTTCCTTTCGTTCCCTGAAGTAGATATGTAAATTGGCACCAGACATATCATATTGATAGTTGCTTATTAATATTTGTGCTTTTGGGATGCGCTTTTTTGAGTGATATTAGAAGCCAGATGGATTCTGCAAAAAAAAAAAAAGTTTACTGCCTGCTGTGAACTGCTTAATTCTGTTACGTAACTCTTCCCTTTAGCTTTTTTCCCTTAAATTTATTGACAAGTTGGGATACAAGCCAAGTGATGCTGTAACATTTCCTTTCCTCTGACCTACATTTTCTATTGAAACTTTGCTAATGGAACTCATTCAGCTAAAAATGGGGATTCCAAGACCTATTGTAGCCCCTTCCTAATTTCTACCTGGTCTCATGTATTTACTCCCTGTGGCCCTAAACATTTCTTTGTTTCTCTCATCTACAATAATCACATCGCTATTTCTAAGGCGCATGATCAGGAATGTCTCCTGTTATTACTCCCTCTTTGCTACTACATTTCTAGGGATTGTATTCCTTTCTTATTAGCGGCATCAAAACCCTACACTTCCATCCTAAGTAAGGATTATTCCCAGTTTTAATGTGTGAAGTAATTAAAAACAATATCACACTGTATTCAAAAGTTTCTGAAAATTGTTTTATCTTTGCTAGTTGGAGCAGTCAAATGATTTCAGTTCGTGAAGCCAAAGCCATTCCAAGACCTGATGGTATTGAATGGAGAAACAAGTTCATTTGTGTAGAAGGTAAATTCAGCAGCTTTTTTGTATCTTCTGTATTCTGGCAGCAAGTGGCTATACATAAATAACCTTTTGCAGTTACCTGTATATGGTGGTAGTGTTTTCCCCACAGATGAACCTTAAACTGGGGCTCTCTATTAACATAATGCCAAATCATGTTTTGAGGAGCTTCAGACTCATACGTTCCCTCCTCCCCTTATTCGTGACTTCTAGTTCTGATTTGTGGCAAATCATTGATGGTGATTTCATCTGAACAAGCTAAATAAGATTTGGCCTAAAACAGGGAATTGAAAGTTAGTAATTGACAAAGGGTGAAGACGGTGATATGCATGTTAAATCTTGTTCTCGTAAATCCAATCCATCATTTGGCATTACATCTGAACAGCCCCAGAAAATTAAGATACTATTTTAGTATGTGCAGTACTTCACTGTTCTTACCCAATTCAACCCTGCTCCATTCCTATGAATGAAGTCACTACAGATGTAAAGGAGCTAACATTCTGGTTAAAAACGCAATCGTAAAACACATTCAAAACTAACCTCTAATCTCGCAATTATGTTTGAAGCAAGACTGCAATCCTCTGCATAGTTACTTGGGAGTAAGCTCCATTAAACTCAGTGGTGCTTATTTCTTACTCTAAACACAATGAGCTTTAACAAAAGCATCACCCTGCTGAAATGCATCCTTTAGCTTTTAATTATAAATGCAAACATTAATTCAAAGTCATATTTCCATTTAAATTGCTATCTTGAAGTAGGAACCCCATCAAAGAAGAAGAAAGAAGTATCCCCCTTGGACTTAATTTCCTCATTCTTTGTCTTCCTCTATGCTAATAATCTACCACAATCAATAGTAGAACTTGAAAACCTTGTTATCACCTCATTCACTTGCCACAGCAAGGAGGTCCATCAATGACCCTGGTGCTTTGCTGGATGAATTCATCATTCCTGCTCTGAACAAAGTTCCAAAGCTGCACCCTAGTGCATTCCTGCTCCATGATACCACTAGTCACTACAATTGCTGTTTTACAGAGAGAATAAAAGTAGGGAATTGACCGTCTTGCCTGTGGAGTTATTCCGTAGTCTATGTTACATACTGTGATCCCTTAAGGAATACCCTTTACCATAATTGTTGACCCGTCATGAATATTTCATCCTTTGCTTCTCAGAATAAATGTTACTTAATCCTGATAATGAAACATTAAATTTTAGAGTGGCATTTTGTTTCTACAACATTGAAAAGTCATATATGCCTTTTCATATAGTAGTCATGTTTTATGTTCCTTGGAGATTCTGATTGGAGACCAGAGATTTAGGTCATACTGGAAATAATTGGCTTTCTAGTTGATGTTTTACTAGGGCTGCATGAGTAAAATGGGCCTAAATTCAGTTTTGCCTAGTAGACAACTGAAATTAAAATAATGTTGATATCCTTTTAACTTGAGCTGTCTTTAAAGCAAACTAAAACAATAATGCCACCTGACCATAGATAAATACTAATAGCCATGCATCACATTTAAATGCATTTAATTCTGAATAACTGTAATGTTTACACAGGCATGTGCTTCCCCATGCTAAAAAGGCTACCCCAAAGCTTTGTAGTCTTTTCTCTGTCACCTGTTGGTGTGGTTTTTGCTTGTTTCACTTTTTGGATTATTACTTGTACTGTCTCCTGGAGAATTGTGCGCTATTGGGACACTCAGGAATGTGCAGCTGCTGTTACCATCCATTCATTCAAGTAGTACTTAATTTCTACTGAAATTAGAAAACCCTGAGTAGGATCCAATCCTTTATAAGAACATAACTCTTTTTGCCTGATTTGCTGAATCAGGTAAAAAGCCTATGCAGTCCAACATTCTGTTCACATCATGGCCAACCAGCTGCCCATGTGAAACCCACAAGTAGGACATGACTGCAATAGAACCATCCTATTTGTGTTCCCCAGCAACTGGTATACAGAGGCATGCAGCCTCTGATACTGGAGGTAGGCCTTGATAGCCTTATCCGCCATTAATTTTTCAAATCCTCTTTTAAAGCCATTTAAATTAGTAGCCACCACTACATCTTGTGGTAACATGTTTGTGCTGCTTCTCTTGATATGCAGCGTAAAGATAAGCACACATAACTACACTGGAATTGTATGTTTGCGGAAGGTTACAAGATATGTTCAGATCACTCAACATTGTTTCTTTTGAGTGTGGCCCATTGTGTGCAAATACATACATGCCAAAGGGTAGAGCTGTAACTACCTATACATTGTAGTGGAAAAAGACTTCACTTTGACCCTCTTTTGTGAAAGAAAATATGCTAAATGTAAAGCCAATAACCTGAAGATGTTCACCTTCATATATATAACCTCATTGATTCCTGTAGAGCTTCTCATGAGTGAATACTTATAGGACTGTTTCTTTAGATAAGCTTTAGAAAGCTAGCAAAAGCTGCACCACTTATAATCTTCTTTTAACCTTTTCAGAACCTTTTGATCGAACAAACACTGCTAGAGCAGTCCATGAAAAACAGAAGTTTGACATTATCATAGATGAATTTCGAAAGGTAAAAAGGCAGTCATCCAATAAAGCTTTAAGGGAAACTTGTTACATATAGACAATTGTTTAGGGGAAATATTTTTCAATGAAACGTAAGGATCTGAGTCATTGATTTTTCGAAGTAATTAATGCTTGGGTTTTTCTCATGGCTGAAATCCAAAGAATTGCAACTTGGGATTTTAGGCTTGTGTTTCTCAAGCACCAGCTCCCAATGTCACATGGCAAATGACTTACAAAGTCAAAGAGGTCTTTCAAAGCAGTTTCTTTACAGCAAATGGGACTGTTGTTCAAAGAAGAAAAGTGAAAAGTCATGCTGAGCATACCTAACCCTTTGGATGCACACAAAGTAGCTCTTTGTATCCTGGCCTCATGACTTTCTTTGTAATCAAATCAGTATTACTCTCATGCCACTACCTCTGTGATCAGAGTATAGTATCTTTAATACATTTTTCAGAGGGGTAGTTATGTTAAATCTGTTGCAGCAAAACAGGAAGGAGTCATATGGCAATTTAAAGACTAACAAATGTTATTTAGCGTACATTTTCATGGACTATAGTGTACTTCAGATAAATGTAGTGTTATTAAGAGTTTCAGATAGATAGATAGATAGATAGATAGATAGATAGGAGTATACATGGTTGGGAGGGAGATAAATTCAATATGTTTACTAATTAGCTTTCCTCTTAAAACAAATTATTTGGGAGGGTATTTTGATAATTTAGGCTACAATCTTGTGCAGATAATTGTAAACCATTGATATGGAACCTCTGACTTGTGGAGCCTCCTTGAATGTCTTCAGGGGGTGTGGTTTGGCCTCCAAGCCGTGCGCTATGGAGGGATCCCTTCTGTTACCTTCTATCAAAGATAACAGCAAGGATGTGGCATGTGCGAAGCTGGGGACTAGATTGACAGTGTCCCTGTCTCCATCCTAAGAAGGCCATGGAACTTCATTCCCCTCTCATCATGGAGAAAGGCAAAATGGGGAGGGGGTACCATCAGTAGTGTGGCCAAATCCACTGATGTCATGTGGCCTGCGGAGGTCCCAGTGGGCAACAGTTTGGCCCCCACCATAAAGAAGCTCCTCACCCGTTTTAAACCTTTCAAATAATAAGCCCAAAAGTGTGGGATTCTGATCTGTGGAATATAGGTTAGTATATTTGTGTTCGGTATAAAGATATTTCAGTAGTAAACTTTCCATTAACTAATTATTTTATGTTTGAGTTCAATGTGATAGTCACTGTCCCTCTGTCATTCTAAAGGCACTAAATTTCATGTGGGCACTTACAATTTTCCCCTAAAGATTTTATTCCTTGTAGTCTGTCTTTTAAAATGTTTTCTGATATGAATGAGTAAACAGACTGAATAATGTCTTAAGTACTGTACAACGGCAAGCATTCTATTGGCACTCAATAAATGGTAGAAAATAGGAACCTGCCTTTTACTGTCAGGTTCAAGCAGAGAGGTCTTTCACAGCTGATCTTTATTTGACCAGGAGATGCAGGAGATTGAACCTGGGATGTGCTAAGCTTGTGCTCCTGAACTGAGCTGTGGTTCTCCCGCCCCCCACTCCAGTAGTAGTAGATTTTAATTTCACAGACAGCCATAACATCCTCTGATTAACTTGAAAGTACTGAAATATAAGCAATGTTGATTTGGTATATTGCTGTGACAGTTGAGATGTGATGCTGATGTGATGCAGAAATATAACCACAAAATAAGTGCAGTTCTGAACCTGTGTTACGTTTGCTCAATGGTATGAAAATAATGCCATAGCTTTAAGGTATGGGTGGGCAAACTTGTGGCCTTTAGATATTTTGACCTACAACTGCCATCAGCCCTAGCTACCATAGCCAGTGGTGAGGGATGATGAGAATTGCAAGCCAAAACAACTGGAGGCCATAAATTGATCACCCCTGCCCTAAGGTAGGGTGACCAGATTTTGCAAAACAAAATCCCGGTTCAAAATGGCTGCCCAAAGGGGGCATGCCCACCAAATCAGACCCCCCACAACATAAAATAAAAAAAAATTAAAAAGCCGCCCGCCATGCAGCCAACAAGCAGACGCCACCCCCCCACCTGAAACAAACCCTACCATCAAGCCACCCACTGCCCAAAAACACCAGCCCGGACCTGCCAGGTCCTCCGCTGCCACCGCCGCTGGGTCCGCCGCTGCCGGGCTCGTGAGGCCAGAGGCAGTGCGGAAGAGGGCCGAATCCAGAAGTGATGTAATCGACCCTCTCCTGCCTCTTCTGTGTGGCCTCTGCCCACCTCGGGGTTTGTCGCGATGGTGCCAAGTCCCAAGGAGCCTGGATGCCCATGCAGAAAAGGCGGGGGAGGCCGACATCAGTCCTCCCCCACCTGGGCATCCGGCATTGCGACAAACCCCGAGGAGGCCAGAGGCCACAGGCCACACAGAAGAGGCGGGAGAGGGCCGAATGTAATTGGCCCTCTCCTGCCTCTTCCACGCTACCTCTGGCCTCACGAGCCAGGCAGCGGCGGCGGCGGACTCGGCGGCGGTGGCAGACCCGCCATCCGGGCTCCTCAAGGCCCGGTTTGCCCCCGCCACCCCCTGGTAGGCCCGGATCGCCCCAGTTTTCCCGGTTAGGACCGGGAAACCCCAGGCGATCTGGGCACCCTACCCTAAAGGGAAATACACTCCATTAATTTGCTGCAGAACATCATTTGTCTGTCTTATATGCTTTATAGAGTAGCAAAAGTTAAATAAAACTGGATTTCTAACTTGCAGAGTCGTTTTACTGTATGTCTCCTTAGCCTGGATCCAAAGAACTGCACTGCTAGTTAAACACAACAAGAGTTTTCTGGATCTTTGTTTCTTGAACAGCAGTCCCCTGTGCTGTATTTTTATTCTATTTTGACTATGTGTAAGCTACCCTAGGAATTTGTTTGAATGGCAGGGCAGAAATGTATAATAATTCATGGAAATTATTTTGCGATTTCCAGAAAACCCATTCTGCTGTCAAGCACTATTGATGTGCAAGCATTGGTTTTATGCAAGCACGACATCAGTAGTGATAGCGCACAGACACCGTTGGATCCTTTCCTCCTGTTCTTTAAACTTGAGGGGAGTTTCAAAATTAGTTTGCTATAGCATGAAGGTCTGCCTTTCAAAAGGAAAAAGTCTTAAATTCCAATGCCACATTCAAGCCCTTGGCTCTGCCCTTCATACTACTTTAATCTTATTTTGATTGCACATGTTACTGTGAATTTTGTAATGATGACTTTAATTGTATGGAGATATCAATGTATTCATGATATGTTTTGTTCTATTCCATAGTCATGGCAGAGACTGAGAGACAGGCGGGACTTGAACTGTATACTACCTTTAAGAGCAACTATACAGAAAAGATAATTGGCTTCTCTTTCCTTAAGCGGACCCTTCTGAAATATAATATAAAAAGGACATTATCAAAACCCCAGGATGCAGTTTTTCTCCTTCCCTCAATGCACTTTTTTTTAAGAGGAGATTTTTCTTTCAAATTTTTGTTAAGGAAAATTTTGTAAAAATTGAAAAAAAAAAAAAGGCTACCTTTATGAAACTTATTAAAAACCGTTTGAAGACTGGCTTTCTGAAACAGATTGAATCGGTGACCAATAAAAAGACTGCTGTAATACAAAATTTTGCAAATCTGTTGAGAGTGATTTATTGTTAACATATTGAGGTTGATTCAGAATTTTGTAATGTACGATAGATAGCCAGGCTGTGACCTTAAAAAAGAACATATGGTGCACATTTCCTTCAGAGTGAGTAGTCCCTGCTTTACAACTGCTAAATGCAATATACACTTTGGCTCTTTTTGGCTTTTTCCAGTTTTTAATAGACTTATAACGAACAGCAACTTTATAGCAGAATAATAATTTGGCCCCTTGATTTGGCCTCATTCTTGATGAATTGGTAAACTTGTGCCTGGACTGCACCCTGTTAGAATGTTCATTTATATGACATAATTCTTTCCACATGTAAAATGATGTCAAGAAGAACGCTAGACTGGAACAACTCTGTCTGATACCTAGTTTTCTATGACAATGGATTTTTTCCCCGTACAATCGTTCAGTTGCATGAGGTTTCACCTTCAGTCTAAAGTAGCACAACTCGGACACAGGTTTGCTATCTTACTGAGAACTTCTGAATGCCGGGAATTGTAATCTTAACTGGAATTTTTATGAAGCAGAGCTGCTACAAGGAAGGCAGTTGGATAACCTATGTTAGGCTTTTAACATGCATCCTATCGGCCATTTATGGCAGCAGTGCAGCCTACCAGCTATTTCTGGTAACCCGTCAGGTGTTCGATCAACCTTCTGTGTGTTCTGTCCTCCCGGGGCTGCAAAAAACCAGGATGTTAGGCACTTTGCATGCCACATAAAGCATGGCTGTGTTCAGCTTGATGCACAGGCACTGCAGACCTGGTCGGATTGGCAGACTCTCTGGAGCGTGTGCTTAATACTCATTTCTGATCATTGGTGGCTTTGAACAGTACATTAAAGCAAGTGGAAAGAATGCCTAAGCAAGAGTTCTCATTCCTCTTAACTGCACTTCCAGTATACTGTTTGAAAATAAACTTTGCAAAGGTGGCACTGTTGCTTGTACATCCTCCAATGTTCCTGTACCAGAATAGGTGTAAGGAAATGTAACTCCTTTGTGCTTCCTCACACCCCTCTGCTTTATTGTAAGATGTGAGCCCATCCTAGGTGAGGCCCTCTCCTACAGTTTCTTTTCCTTACAAATAAAGTAGTGATGACTGCTAAAAAAAATAGCTGCTACAATAAGACAAGTTTTTTTTATTTCTGTTCCTATTTTTGTGTAAATATTTGTAAATTGGTCAGCTGCTAATATAAATTGGGATTTTAAAAATCTTAAATTTTAACTTTTTTTGAAGAAGTATGGGACTTCTTTTAGATCTGCTGTAGCACAATTTGTGCCTCATATTTATTGCAGAGCAAGTCATGTTAACAGATGTTATTTTTCACTGATGTCAAACTCATTTTTTCTCTTTAAGTTTAATATTTTTATTGTGCTAAGTGGAATAAAGTTTCTGTATTGAAATAAAACTACCTTTTGTATATGTCATCTTTTTCTTCCAGTCAGCTGCTTGGGTCTTTTGAGGGGTTTGCCTAGTAATATTGTGAAAAATGTTTTAACAACCAAAGTAGTTATTTTTAGAAATAATTTGGATTTCAACTTTTTTAGTTTTGCACTTTGTAAGGTAGCGATGATAACTTACAATTGTGCTCAAAGATCTATTGACAAACATATTGACATGTTACATATTGACAAACACACACACACATACGCACATCTTAATCTCAGCTTCTTGGTGGTAGGGCTTCATGGTGCATTGGTTCAGGATTGTATGTCCCAATGACAGGAGTCACTCAAACCATATAGTTTATAGCCTCAGGCATGGTACTGGCCTGGAAAGTGACAAAGTAATCCAGGTGATTCATGATTGATATTTGCAAATCCACAATTAACACAACATGGAATTCAACTACAAGGAAGTGGCTTTTCGGAAATAATTATGCTGCATCAGTAACACGAATTTAGACTGCCCACACAATACCGTTAGCTGGTGTGGCAGGGTTTCTAGGGAATCCTGTTATGGTAGCTAACGCTATTGGAGTTGCACCAGAGATCCACTGTGCTAGTGCAACATAGTTTACATAAGTGCTCATGTCGCGTTGGATACTGCCAAAGGTTTACAAATACTGAATACATTTTGCACCTTCTGTCGTCTTGGAAAATGGCCAAGTCACCATTTTGCGGGATTTGGCACCTTCTGATTCCTTCGATAAACTTGTGAAAACTGTTTTAGAGCTCATGAATTTATTTACAGATCAATCGGAATGGCTGCTGCATTCACACACTATTACACCAAGTGGCTGTGGTCACAATTTCATAGAATGGACACTCCTTTCTAAGAATAAGGGGCAACGAGCACTGTAATAATATATTCATTGGTGTGTTATTTCCTTGGACTCAGTCCAGAAATCAGGATTGTCTCTAGTCTTGTGGTACCAAGGAGCTTACTACTTGAATTACAACGTGCAGTGTATCTTAAGGGGCCCACATACAAAGGGAGAGAACAGTTTGTGTGTGTTTCTTTAGGAATGAGTATCTAGACTTCTGAGAGTCCCTTTCCATAATATACAAACTGAATAGGAACAACAGATTCTTTTTTTAATGGTGCTAAGCATTTCAAAGCCAAGTAAAAGTCCCGTATGTTTAATTACACATCTTTGGAATTCTGCTTCTCTGGAACAGGGGTTGCAGTATCTAGCAGGGTGTACGCTCACCCTCCTTGAGGATTTCCAACCAAAACATTGCTTTTACACAATCCTGCGCTAGTGAATTTTTAAGCCCTGTAGTGTTTGGCCTCCATTGTAAGCTTCCCTTAGATAAAGGTGTTGCCAACACAAAAGAACTGCAGGTGGAGGAGCCCATGCTCTTCATTAAGGATGTGGGTACAGGAACAGAAATGGTGGTTCTCATGTTGCACAACCTACCTGACTAAGGGATATGGCTCAAATACTTCTGCTTTTTCCTGCAGTTCAATTTTCCTTTCTCCAGCCCGCACCTGGATCTTGTATTATCTTTTTCTGTTGGTTCTCCAGGAGTAGCAGGGTGGGGGCATCATGGTGCATTGGTGGTAATCCAGAAGCAAGCACCAATAGCAGATGTTCCTGACTAAGGTTGTGCCTAAGCCAGAAACTACTAGTCTGAGTTGGCTGTAGCACATACAACTGAAGAGATGCCTGGAGTAATAGGGGTAAACCTGCTCTGGGACACAAGCTATGTTCCAGCCACACCAAAATACAAATCTGCATATGATCCTGTTCTATGTTTCAGTCTGTACTCAAAAGGGCTGGCAGATGGTAGACTTTGTAGTTGCTGCAAGTCATTAGCTTGTTCGCAAGTTAATTGGGACTGCATGTTGCCCACCCATGTTAGTGTGGAATTTATTGCAAAATCTAAAGAAATATGTGACATCACTATCCAGGGCTTCTATTGCTCACACTAGATTGAAGTGTGCTTAGAAAGCAAGAAGAAACTAATTCCATTCTTGGATTGCTGGTGCAATATGCTCCAGGAAACCCCAGTGCTGTCAGGTGGAAAGTTCATCCTTTGCAGCTGTGAGTTTCCTAATGAGACAAAGGTTTGCCGCCTTCTCAGGTAAAGGTTGTAAAAAGAGCTACTAACTGAGCTCCCAAATAGAGCTCCCAAATTATGCTGTTACTCCTGAGGATGTGGGAATCTGAGGGTGTTAGTAAATCAGAGGACTGTCTTCTCCTCTGACCAGATGGAGGGTGTTCAACCTGTTCTGGATGGGGTTGCACTCCCCCTGAAGGAGCAGGTTCGTAGCTTGGGGGTTCTCCTAGAACCATCTCTGTCACTTGAGGCTCAGGTGGCCTCGGTGGAATGGAGTGCCTTCTACCAACTTCGGTTGGTGGCCCAGCTACGCCCCTATCTGGACAGGGATAACCTGGCTTCAGTTGTCTATGCTTTGGTAACCTCCAAGTTAGATTACTGCAATGCATTCTGCGTGAGGCTGCCTTTGAAGACGGTTCGGAAGCTGAAGCTTGTGCAGAATGCAGTGGCCAGATTGGTAACAGGGACCAGAAGGTTTAAGCATATAAGACCGATTCTGGCCTGCTTGCATTGGCTGCCTGTATGTTTCCAAGCCCAATTCAAGGTGCTGGTTTTAACCTATAAAGCCTTACACGGTTTGGGATCATAATACCTGATGGAACGCCTTTCCCGACATGAACCTACCCGTACACTACGCTCAACATCAAAGGTCCTCCTCCAGGTGTCTACTCCGAGGGAAGCTTGGAGGACGGCAACAAGGGAGAAGGCCTTCTCTGTAGTGGACCCTCAATTATGGAATGATCTCCCCAATGAGGCCCACCTGGCGCCAACACTGTTAGTATTTCAGCGCCAGGTCAAAACTTTTCTTTTCTCCCAGGCGTTTTAACAGCTCAAGTTGAGGTTTTTGGTTGACATTGTGGCCAGGCTTAACAGTTAATTTTTAAAAAATGTTTTAATGTCAGCTGTTTTATGTTTATGGTTTTAAATGTTTTATATTGTCTTTTTAGTGTTCAATCTTTTAATTTTGTAAACCGCCCAGAGAGCTTCGGCTATGGGGCGGTATATAAGTGTAATAAATAAATAAATAAATAAATAAATAAATAAATAAAAATAATAATAACAACAACAGTATAGGGCCTAGCAATTGTTAGCCCCAACTTCAGTTGCCTCCTGTATCTCACCCTACAACCAGATAGGTAAAACTGAGACTACATGGGAAGGCTAAAGGAGAGTGAGTGAGCAAGCTTGTGTGGTGATTGGCCTCATTCAGTTTGTTGAGTCATGACTGAACAATAAAATTTAATAAAAAGTGTGTGTGTGTGTGTGTGTGTGTGCGCGTGAGAGAGAGAGCATTAAGTTCTGCTAGAGTCTTTTTTTAATGCCTCCATTCCATTTCAAGCATTTCAGCATGAATTCCAACAAGTCAACTTTTTTCTTCTTCCTTTCCCTCCACCCCTAACCTGTTTTTTGTAACATTTTTCCTGATTTAAGATCTTGATCTTGAAAGCTTGCACATTTTTGTGATCTTTTGATTGGCCCAATAAAGGTTTTACATTTATATGGATTTTGCGAAGTTCTTATGTAATGCAGTATATAACTTGACAATCATTTTGATTCAGCCACAGAGGGTGCAATACTCACCTAAGGCTTAATGAACTTGCTGGGTCCTTCTTTTGATGCAAACAAGGATACTTATCTGATTCCAGGGCCACCAATTATGATATGTAACTAATGGCCCATGACTATAGCTGGATCAAAGCCAGCAACACCCAGATCTGCCACTTGTTTATCAAAGGTCTCATGTTGACCGTATATTGAGACTAGAAACAGGCGGTGTTAGGACCCAGCAGCGAGTCCAAGGTGGCAACAGCAGTTTGATATTTCAACTTTCCCTTGTTCTATTTAAAACCTCCCTGAGTCAGGAGAGCTGAGCTGCTAAGGATGACAGTTTGCTTGGGCAACCCTGGAGACCATTGAGAAGAGGGGAGAAAACACAGCAAGGGGACTGACCTGGGGATACAATGGAAACTGACTGCAACACAGAGTATGATGGATCACCTGATGTGTCCGTGGAAGAGGAGGAGGAGGATGAAGAGGGACCCCAAGAACAACAGCTTACACACAGGTATTAATAGCTTTCAAAAACAAACAAGCACAGTGTCTGGAAGGTCCGGGAAACTAAAAGGGAGAAGTGGCATTTTGTAAATCTAGGGTAGCATCAAAGGAAATGCAAGTTTTAAGAATGAGGGGAAGTTTTATGATGAATCTGGATGCAGCTGGTTGTGATTCCAAAAGAGCCTGAGCTGCGCACTAAAGGCATTTTCTATTTAAGGATCCTGCGTTGTGCCAGTTAGATTGGCATGCCCTCCTGCTCCTCCCTTCCAAGCTGGCACGTCATTATATCTCAATCTCGGTTACTCTAGGGGTACAATGTGTGAGTAAGCAAGTGTGAGAGAGGGTCAAGTGTCTGAGTCCTAAAAACAGGCCTTTAATTTGTTCTGCTAAACACTCTGTGCGACGAATGGTGTGGGAGAACTTCAAACTCTAGGGATCAATTTGCTTTTCGGAAAGGAAACGGGGGTGGTTTTGTGACTGAGTTCGGAGGCTGTAGGCCATTTATTTTCATGTATCTTATGCAGGATTTGTTCAGCCCAATAGAAGTTGTCCTAAAAATAGGTCCCATCTTGGGTCTACACCGGCTGGGTAGAGTAGGTCTAAATATAAGACAACCTTTGCATTCTAAGGAAGAACAACATTTGGGAAGGGAAAGATGGCAGAAGTATATATAACAGGGTTAGGCAATTTGTGGCTCTTCAGATATTTTGGCCTACAACTCTCATCAGCCCTGGCTACTGTAGCCAATAGGGAGATATGATGGGAGTTGTGGACCCGAAACATCTGGAGGGCCACACATTGCCCTCCCCTGATTATATATTATATATTATATATATGGGGGAAATGGTCAAAAAGATCTCAACTAGGTTCTAATTATAAACCATGATAGGGGAAGATGGGGGACTCTACCATGTTGGTTCCCTGACCCTTTGTGGAAACAAGGCACCATCATTTCTGATTGCATACAAAAACTAGCACTGAAATCAGTGTGACCTGTACTGTTGGAGTTAAAGGCTCATAATATAGAATCATAGAGTTGGAAGGTGTTTTGAAGGTCATATGGTCCACCCCCCCACCCCCCATTCCAATGCAAGAACTACAATGCTGGATGCCACTACAGCATCTTTGACAGATGGCAATCCAGCCTCTGCTTAAATCTTACTACTTTGGCTCAGGATATTCTCATGATACCGCTATAGGGTGGATATTGAAATTGTCCTCTGATCGACTGGAATGAACCATTTTTCCTGTTACCACACTTGGTTGGGACAATGTGTCTCTAAGTATGTTTGCAAACTACTTTTTCTGCGTACAGGGAATAATGCTTTTGGAACATGAATGTCTGGCTGAACATGTACTGAGGAACCATTTCCCAATGGAACTCTGACTTTATTTTACTGGGGGACCAGACATTGTCTGGTAAAGCTGATTCAAGCTAGCAGCTTTTAGCTAAAGTACAGAAAACCAAGTATATGTAACTGGGATAATTTACTCTGTGTAGTGGAATGCCCTTGGAAGACATCCCTGGAGAGGCAAGTGAAACAAGATCAGAACGCTTCCATAAAATGATAAAATATTGATAAAATATTACAAATAAATATTTGTAATATTTATTTAGCTTATCATTGTCATTTGTAATATTTATTTAGCTTATTGATAAAATATTACAAATGACAATAAAACCACTGATTACAAGAGCTTTGCCAGAACGGGAGAGACAGCAGGCGAGAGAGGGGGTTTGGGGTGAGGGGTGTGGTTTTGGGCTTCTGATGAGTAAGGGAAGGGAAGAAAAATTGCAATGGGTTTTGAAGAAAGTGGGAGAGGAGAGTAAAAGAAGGGAGAAGGAGAGTCCCTCACTATTGCTCTGTCAGAGAACTAGAGAAGAGTGTGTTGATTCAAGGGTGTATGGCTAACACCCAGTTGGAAACTCAGTTCTGGGGAAGGGGAAAAAACTGCAAGAAGAATGAACTGGAACCCAAGGGTTCCTAGACCAGGTATAGGTTTGGGTGACAAAACAATTGCAAGGGAATGGGATGGTTCCTGGAAGGCACACAAAAAGAAGATAATTATACTGTATTTGTTTAACGAAATAATAGAATGTATGCTACTAGTAGGGTAGAGTATTTCTGATACCAAGAACTGCAATTTTTCATTTAAATGGGTAGTATAGTGTGGTTGGATTGAATTAGGACCGGAAGAAGGTTTGGTGTTTATTTATTTATTTATTTATTTTTATTTTATTTTATTTCTAACCCGCCTCTCCATCCAGATCGAGGCGGGGAACAACAATAAATATAAATATAAAAATCATAAAATAGATAAAGCATTAAAACAGATAAAAACAAATACATTATTAAAAACATCTTAAAATTCAACTGGGTAGGCCTGCTGGAAGAGAGCAGTCTTCACGGCATTCTTAAATTCAAGAAGACTGCTAATTTGTCGAATCTCCTCCTTCCTTCTCAGGAAGTCCCATGATAGCTGATTAATGGATGGAGACAACCCTCCATCCATGCCAAGAGAGAATTTGAACTGGAAACTTCAAGTACACCTTGATTTTCCCTGTGTAGCTAGTTTCTTAATAGCTCACCCTTTCAGGAAAAATGAAACCTTTCAGGAGTCAAGGTGCTTTGGAACACAGAAAATGGCAGCAAAATTTTGCTCTCCTGGCAACAATTTACCCTGTTTGTTGGGGCACAAACTCTGTTCAGAAGACATGCTAAACCACGGTGGTTTATTTTGAGCTAAACATTATGGCTTAGGATGCCATGTGAACCATTCCTAACCATGGTTTAAGCGGCCTAACCATGGCTTAGTGTGTTTCTGAACAGGCCCATTAAGTGTCCCCATGCACTCTTCTTCTTCTTCTTCTTCTTCTTCTTCTTCTTCTTCTTCTTCTTCTTCTTCTTCTTCTTCTTCTTCTTATTTCAAAATACAATACAATACAATCTCATGAGAAAAAAAAACGGGGGGGGGGGGGGGGAAGACCAGAGCTGGAAAATGTGACACTCCAGATATTGTTGGACTCCAGTTCATCATCAGTTTCATCCAGCCTGGTCATTAGTGAGGGATTATGGGAGTTGTAGCTCACTAACATCTGGAAGACTACATGTTCCCTTCTCCTGCTCTAAATCATGGAGTCTGCATGTTTTCCACTTCATCCTTCTGACCAATGTTAGCAAGCCAAGGGGCAATTTAAATGGTGGATCAGGCTGCTACGCTGCAATCTGGCACACATATGGGGAACAACAAAGATGGTAGCCCTAATTTTTTTATTTGGAACCACTTACTTAGAACTCGACAGCAGGGGACCTACTTCTAAGTAAACATACATAGGATCATGATGTAAAAAGGATAACGTTTAACATCACGTTCATTTACTTAGAAATAACTCCCACTGAAAACATTGAGGCTTAACTCCCAAGTTTACGAAGGATTGCAGAATAAAGATTTGTCTTCTTTTACTGTACCTTTGTCCTTATTTAGCTCTACCTGCTGCCTTCTTTGTCCACTTTGTCCTTCAAAGAATGGAAGTTTTTGCCTCTGAAAGCTCATCCAGCAGTAAATGAAGATGCTACAGGGCTCTGTGTGAAGATGGCAGAGCGCTCTGTGGTTTGCAATATAGTGCACTACATTGCAGCGAGATTGCACATAAGAACACGGTGCAAAGATAATTAAGTTTGACATCACAGCTGTGAAGCAGCTTTGATTAAAAACACTTTTGTAAAAGCTCCACATTAAATTTGGGTGCAAGGCGGCACAGATAAGATTCAGTCAGCTTCAGCCTGCTGCTCGTTGTTTTCATTGTACTTTTTTTTGTGCAGGACACTTTACGATCTCTTAATCCTCACAGCATTCTGTAGAGCAGATTCCTGCACATTAACACTGTTGGGTGGCGTGCTCTATGGTTCTTCCGATATTTATGCTACCGGTTACTGTGGATGTCTCCTTTTTAATACAACAACAGTGTGGTGGCTAAATTCTAGCTGTGCTACTTCTCAACACATCCTCCCTCATGCCCCCTCCACAAGGATGCGCTTTTGCGCCCGGTTCGGCGATTATGCGCATTATCGCGGAGGCGCATTTACTCCTAATCCCTCTGCACGGGAGGCGGCGAGAGGCAGCGAAGCGCATTAATTGATGTCCAAAAAGCGCTTTACAAGAAGTTAATGCGCATAATTGCTTGTTCACACGGCGAAAATGCGCTTTAACGGCTGGAGCAAAATAAAAGTCGCTATTTAACGCGCATTCGATAATGCGCATAATCCGGGAGATAACGCGCCTCTACGCCCGTTTTGCGCTCCGCTGGTGTGGAGGTAAAATTTATAATGAGCCTTCAAAGAGCATTAAACCTCTCTTGTGGAGGTACCCTCAGTTTCATAGATCTCTTAAGGATTTTGTACAATGCTTACATAACAATAAAACAAGGAACTTTAACATTCAAATGTTGCCAAGTACATGTAGCACTGGGAAGATTATCCTTCTATATGTATTTGTTGTTCATGCTTAGAGCTTCAGGCTGGGTGAGTGTCTTCATTATGTGAGCAGAAGTAAGCATTTTTCCATGGTCCAAGCTGTTCGCTTCCTCTGTGGCAAAGAGTCCTTCTCAATTGTGACCATAAATGGTATTGGGGTGTTTTCTTCCAAGAACAGGGTCCCACTCCATTTATTATTTTATTTTTCTAATTTACTTGCAACATTTATATACTGCTCCACATCCAGGCAGATCCCAGAGTGGTGAACAATAAAAGATAAGAGAATAAATCACTGTTAAAAATTATTACGTTTTCCCCCCCAAATGAAACAGAATTCCAATAAAAACCGTGGCTGGTCGGTCAAGGAAGGCTTCCTGAAATAGAGATGTTTTCGGGAGGTGCTAAAAGCAACATAATGTTGGCACTGGCCTGACCTCCAGAGGTAGAGAGTTCCATAGAAAGGGGCCACCACTGAAGGCTCTTCTCTGGGTGGACTCCAGTTGGGCCATAGGTCCACGTGAAATGACCAGTAGGATGCCCTTTGATGACCGGACAGTGACCGGACAGGCTGGTAAGGGAGAAAGCACTCTTTCAGGTATCTTGGTCCCAAGTTGTTCAAGGCTTTGTACATTAGTACCAAAGCCTTAAACCTGGTCCAGTAGCAAATAGGCAGAAAGGATGGGTGTAGTTCACAAAATGTACTGGGTAGGGAATCCAGCCGCCAAAGCCATTTGAGTTTGCCCATCTTTACAGAAGAGCACCCTTCCCCAACTTGGTGCCCCCCAGATGTGTCTGGGTTATAACTCTCATCATCCACAGCCAGCATGACAATTTACTTTGCTGGCTGGGGACGATAGAAATTGTAGTCCAATGCATATAGATAGAAGTTGTAGTCCAATGCACCGGCTTGGGGGCAGCTGCAGTAGGAAGGTTGTCTAGTGAAAAAAAACTTTTCAACTTTTTTGTATGTATTATCCTTTCTCTAACATCATATCTGCTCATATAATATATATATATATATATATATATATATATTCTTTGCATTACTTAGTTTAATTAGCAAAGTGGATTCTCTCTCTCTCTCTCTCTGTGTAGCTTATGCAACCAATGGGGATGTGATTAATGGAAATGACTAATGTGACTTGATAAATGTGTTCGACGTCTCCGGGAACTCACCCAAGCAATCCCTCTGCTTCTTCCTTCTAATGATAGTGGTTATAGTTTTTACAAAATCTAGCCAGAAATTCATCTTCAGGATGAGATCAAGTTGAATTAGGGATATGAGAGCAGAAGAGTCAAGGTGTCTTGCTATTCTCTCCAAGCTACTCTCACAGTGCAATCCCATATACGTCTACTCAAAACTCAGCCCCATTGAGTTCAATGACACTTACTTCCAGGTAAGTGCGCATAGGATTGCAGCCTATGTACCAGCCACTGTTCTGTGAGCAGAACTGTATTTTATGGGAGACCAGGGAAGGGGCTGCCAAAATCAGCATATCCAGTTTTGATCCTTCCCCTCCCTATGCTGCAGGCCCTGCCTCTGGTGGAGTTCATGTCAAACCAGTGGGACTTTTTTATTATTAGGGAAGATTATGTCATTTGCTACCCACCCTAAGGTTCGGGTTGGCTTCCATGTTCCTCTGAGCTTAGCTGCAATCCTCACACTAGCTGGGGGTGGGAGCAAGGAAGTGGATTTTCCCAGCAGCAGTGTAGTGTATTGAGCTATCCTGTTGTCCTGTTTAGCTCCTTACTCTGCAAATGCACACATGCACATTTGCAATGGAGGAATCAATTAAGCAGGCCAAGAGTGAAGCAGAGCTTTTACCTCCAAACTTGGATTTTCCAGAGATAAGCCAGGGGCATAGCCAAGGTCAAACACACGGTATAGCAGGCAAGTCTAATATCAGAATCAGGCAGAAGTCCAGCTTAAATAATACAGAGGTGCAAACCTGAGTTTAAGGGTACCTCCACAAGAGAGGTTTAATGCTCTTTGAAGGCTCATTATAAATTTTACCTCCACACCAGCGGAGCGCAAAACGGGCATAGAGGCGCGTTATCTCCCGGATTATGCGCATTATCGAATGCGCGTTAAATAGCGACTTTTATTTTGCTCCAGCCGTTACAGCGCATTTTCGCCGTGTGAACAAGCGATTATGCGCATTAACTTCTTGTAAAGCGCTTTTTGGACATCAATTAATGCGCTTCGCTGCCTCTCGCCGCCTCCCGTGCAGAGGGATTAGGAGTAAATGCGCCTCCGCGATAATGCGCATAATCGCCGAACCGGGCGCAAAAGCGCATCCTTGTGGAGGGGGCATAAGTCAGGATATAAAAAGCAGGGGCTGAGATCCAGTGTTGTTTTCAGCAAAGTCCAGACCAAAAAAAAATGCAGATTTATATTCCCAGGGCCTCCTGAGCCCTACCCATGGCTCAGCTGCTATATAATACAATCCTTTCTCCTGAAGACATGTTCCTTGGAATCGGGTACTTTGTCTTAAAGGAGCCATTCTGATCTGCTTCTTAAGGCAACACCATCCTCTAGGACTGGGTGGATGTTCAGCTTCTGCCTCTGAAGCAGAACTCCATTCTTCTAGCAGGGGCAATTCTCTCTCCTGAGAGCCCAGGCTCCCTTATGTCTCCTGACAGAGGTGGCAAGATGGCTTCATTTGTCTCAGGAAGTTCTAGCTCCTCTGAAGAGAAGGAGGATTCCTCCAGCGGGGGCATGACGCCCATGCACAAGTATATAATATGCACACAAATGTATAAAAATCACACAGCCACCTGCATTTTTAGACTCTCTTTGGGGGTGTGGCTATGGGGACTGTCACGATGAGTTCCTGCACTTCAAAATTTACTGCTACACCATTGCTGTGGTGTTATGCATAGCACTGGCCCCACTCTCTGGCTCCCATGTGATTAGATTCCATGCCCAAGGGTTCTGATTGCATGGAACCCTACACTTGCAGGTGTCTGTGGGCAGTGCCAATAGCATGGTCCCCTCTTCCTATGAGTGGCTGAATAGGGCTATCTCCCATAACATGAAGATGACAAGTTATAGAATCACATATGTTATGGCTTTGCTTATGCCTTTTGACAGGGCATTGGCCAAGATGACCCCTTGATCTCTTGGAGCTCTCTGATTCTATGGTTTCCATACCCTAACCTAAAGCTCAATCTCTGACATGGATGCAATCCTGATGTTGAAGGAAATTGCTTTGATGTTTCATTGCTTCTCTCTGCCAGAGCAAAGGCTGGCTAACCTCATATCGTCCTACACTGGGAAGTTTGCTTCATTCAGAATAAAATGCAGAAGGCTTGCCAGTGAAGCATGAGACACTGATGGATTGCAGCAGGTCCGGGCAATCTGTTCAGCAGTGAGCACCACATTAAAAAGTGTGAAGATTTGCTGCTATGACTATACCTGGTTAATATTTCTTTAAGTTAAGCCAGAGCTCTTACAATGCTGATGTATTGTGGGGATAGAAAGGAGGCAGTGTGGGGACAGGATGATTCTACATGTTTGTTTATAAATGAGGCTTTTATACCTCTTCCTTTCTTCCTTCTTTTATTTTGGGACTCTAAAACAGGCCCAAATTTGGGCTTGTTCAAGCAATAGCACTGTGTTTTATAGTTGGATTAAACACCTCCTGTTGCCTTTTATTCTAACTGAAGCATCACATCCTTAGAATAATGCAGCTGGATGGATATACATCTCTGCAAGGCAGGCATTCTGGATCTTAAGATGTTCAGCAAATAGTGCAGATATGAATGATTTTGCTCACTTCAAAGAGCCCCATAAAGCTGTTGGGTAGTTCATGAATGTATGGCTGCCCTTACATATAAATATTTGCAGATTTTAGGATTTTCTTTGCTTCTCTGGCTACCCATGTCCTTTTATTAGGGCTGGCATCACAGGAAGCCTTGGTTGGGCATCTGTCAGTTGCCCAGTGGCTTGGAGTGCACAGTGGCTGCCAAGTATTGTCGACCATATTTGCAAGGCCTTGGGCACCTGTTGGCTTGGAGACCTTAAGCCTCACCCCCTTGTGGTTCTGTTGTTAGGTGGTGTGGAAGCCAATAGCAAATGAACAGGGGACTGTGGCATGAAGGCGGCAGCCTTTGGCCCTGACACATCCCTCGATCTGCCTGTTGTTAAGAGCACTGCTTGCTGGTAGCTCTGTAGCAAGGAGATTTCTGGTAGCTGTGACTTTTGCCACCACAAGAGTACAGCAGTGACTGAGAAAGTTGTATATGATGAACTTATTCCTGATAATTCCCCTTTATGGACAGGAAATGGTTGTCTTGGGATGAATCGATTCTGTGAGGGAATCTCTGCTAGTATAAAATGTAATTGCTGCCTGTTGAACATTGATTACTCATTCAGGCTCCACACAGAAATTGGTATAAGAGGTTTATTAAGCAGGGTTATATATAGCCTCCTGGTAGGGCCCTAAACAAAGGCCTGCTGAATGTTTCCAATCTTTCATTCCATAGTGAGGTTTTCCTTTGGCTGGTTTACTCTAACTGTCCCACGAGCATGTCCGTGATATATTAAGCATTATAATAGTGAGTGTCTTTATTTCTTTAAGGTATGCTGACCATATGAAAAGGAGGACAGGGCTCATGTAACTTTAACAGTTGTAGAGAAAAGGGAATTTCAGCCAGTGTCATTTGTATGCAATTAGTTCCTGGTGAAATTACCTCTTCATCACAACAGTTAAAGTTGCAGGCACTATACAGAGTGACCATATACAAAAGAAGGCAGGGCCCCTGCAACTTTAACTGTTGTGATGAAGACTGTAGGGTGACCAGATCGCCCTGGATTTCCCGGTCCTAACTGGGAAAACTGGGGCAATCCGGGCCGACAGGGGGACTGCGGGGGCAAACCGGGGAAAGGATCAGCTCTCCTTCCGCCCTAAAATGCCCACGCTGCTCCCTTGCCTCCGAAAGAAATAAGTGCTCAGCATTAGGGAGCGTCAACAAATTCCTTGTCTGGTGGCTAAAGCTAACTGCTTTAGCCACCAGACAAGGAATTTGTTGATGCTCCCTAATGCTGAGCACTTGTTTCCTGCCCGCTGCTCCAGCCTCCCAAGAAAGAAGTGCTCAGTGTTAGGGAGCGTCAACAAATTCCTTGTCTAGTGGCTAACTGCTTTAGCCACCAGACAAGGAATTTGTTGACGCTCCCTAATGCTGAGCACTTGTTTCCTGCCCGCTGCTCCAGCCTCGCAAGAAAGAAGTGCTCAGTGTTAGGGAGCGTCAACAAATTCCTTGTCTAGTGGCTAACTGCTTTAGCCACCAGACAAGGAATTTGTTGACGCTCCCTAATGCTGAGCACTTGTTTCCTGCCCGCTGCTCCAGCCTCGCAAGAAAGAAGTGCTCAGTGTTAGGGAGCGTCAACAAATTCCTTGTCTAGTGGCTAACTGCTTTAGCCACCAGACAAGGAATTTGTTGACGCTCCCTAACACTGAGCACTTCTTTCCTGCCAGTGCTGCTCCCCAGCCTCAGCAGGAAACAAGTGCTCAGCGTTAGAGAGTGTCAACAAATTCCTTGTCTAGTGGCTAACTGCTTTAGCCACCAGACAAGGAATTTGTTGACGCTCCCTAATGCTGAGCACTTGTTTCCTGCCCGCTGCTCCAGCCTCGCAAGAAAGAAGTGCTCAGTGTTAGGGAGCGTCAACAAATTCCTTGTCTAGTGGCTAACTGCTTTAGCCACCAGACAAGGAATTTGTTGACGCTCCCTAACACTGAGCACTTCTTTCCTGCCAGTGCTGCTCCCCAGCCTCAGCAGGAAACAAGTGCTCAGCGTTAGGGAGTGTCAACAAATTCCTTGTCTGGTGGCTAACTGCTTTAGCCACCAGACAAGGAATTTGTTGACGCTCCCTAATGCAGAGCACTTGTTTCCTGTGGAGGCCAGGGAGCAGCACGGGAATTTTAAAGCAGGCTCTTCCTCCTCCTTTGCCTGCTGCTGCTGTTCCTCAGGTACCTCCAGGGAGCCCAGGAGCAGGGCAAGAAGGGTGAGGGGGCTGCAGGGGGTCACGCGGCAGTGGAGGAAATCGGCAGTGGTAGCGGAGGACCCGGTAGGTCCGGGATGGTTTTTTTTGGGGGGCGGGTTGCTTGGTGGGGGGGTTGTTTCTGGTGGGGGGTGGCAGGGGTGTCTGTTGGCCACATGGCAGGCGGCCTTTTTAATTTTTTAATTTTATGTTGGGGGGGCTGCTTTGGTGGGGTGGCCATTTTGGACCTGGATTTTGCTTTCCAAAATCTGGTCACCCTAATGAAGAGGGAATATCACCAGGAACTAATTGCATACAAATGACACTGGCTGAAATTCCCTTTTCTCTACAACAGTTAAAGTTACATGAGCCCTGACCTGGATTTTATCTGGTCACCCTAACCTTCAATAAAGGACGATTCTCTGGTAGCCCTTTAAACAGAGGGCTGTCCTCTGTAAAAGAGGACCTATGGCCACCAAGGTAAGAGAGTAGGGTGGTCATGTGTCATTTACAGAGGACAGTCCTCTATTTGAAGGGCTGCCCAGTCCAACTCCAGTTTAAAGATAAACAACCCTAAGAAGGGAAAGCAGAAGGAACCTTGAAGTTGTCCACCACCAGTTAACACCTGGACGGCATACTAAGAGTTTCTCTACATATAGGAAAAATCCCACAGCCTTACCGGGGTTTTCATCCTCTGCAGTGTTTCCATATTCATGACACACTCCTTTACACATGACCATGTGATTTTGAATTGAAAACTTCCCTTGTTGGCAAGGGTCCATTGTGTTTACTGAAACACTGCCATCTAGTGATGGAATTATCACACAATGAAGATTTTACACCCTGGGGAGATCCACAATATCCCAGCTATAACTTTAAATATTGCATTATGTCCAATCTTTTAAAAGCGAGATTCCTGGGCGATACCACGGCAAGACATCCTGGATGTTGACGGCGTCATGTAATTTATTTATTTATTTATTTATTACATTTGTATACCGCCCCATAGCCGAAGCTCTCTGGGCGGTTTACATAGGATTAAAAACAATTAAAAACAATATACAAAAATTAAAACAGCAAAAACATACAACATACACACAATCTATACATTTAATGGACCCGCAAACGTCCATGAGTGGCCAATCATGAGTGTGCAATAAATTACTCATTTAGAGAAGCTCTGAATAGACACACAGGGGTCACCTCGTCAGAATTTTCTCTGCTATAGTGTGATATATTGTAAGTGCAGTAATTATTTCCAAATTCACATCTATACATCTAAATTAGTTTATGTTCATTTTATGCAAATCTGCATGCTCTTTTGCCTTCTTTATTGGTGATGCATTTCCTCTTTTTGGCAATGCGTTAAGTGGCCACCCTAGAAGAGAGGGAGGTAGGGAGGCTGAACTGTACTTAAGAGGGCAGTGCATTGTCAATTCACTGTGCCTGAATGCAGCAGCCAAAGGGAATGATGAGGACATTTTCATCCAGGAACAGTGACCACAAAGATCCCATTATCTCTTCCACTGCATCTTATGTAGTCAATGAGTTTAAACTGCTGCAAACTCTTCAGTTAGGAAGTTCTGATCATTGTCAATAGCCACTATTTTTCATTAACTGGCCCAGTGCAGTGAATGCTAGTCATTGGTAGATATAGGCTGAATTCGGACAACACGATAGTCAATGGTGGGGTAATAATCAACTTTACAGTTGTTCATCTAGGGGGTACTCCCCACACAACATGGTAATAAATAATCAACTGTGGTGTGGATTAGGATAAGTGCTGAATTGACTATTGACTATGGCAGCATTCGGATGACACGATAGTCAATACAACTGACTATTGTCCCCCCCCCCCCCCAGTTGCTTATTGTGTTGTCCGAATTCAGCCATAAAGATAGATATGAAGAGAAAGCAAGGGTGGTATTTTGGAAAAAATATCAAGACAATTATATGATTTTGAGATGATTATCAAGCTAGTCCGCTGCCACTGAGGCTGGAGCTGCTGAAGGCAGTAGCTCCAAGTCTCATGCTTCTCCTCCCTCCAGATTCTTCTTCTTTTGTTGCTACTTACATGAAGAATGGGAACATTCAGAATGCAGGAAACTCATGTACACTACTAGGAGATGTGGTAAAGAATCAATTAAGAAACTGCTTGTTCGAGCTTTAGATACATCTATACTGGTATTCCTATTATATTTCAATGTAGTTTTCTTCCTTGATTTCCTGTTATTAATCCTCATAGAATTGCACCCTCTGGCAGCTACTGGGGCACTAGGATCCTGCAGGGCCCACCATTGACCCCCTTTATTTTTTATTTTCCCAGCACTCTGAGCAGCACTCAGGTGGCTGGGACTGGTCATCACTTAAATTTCCAACAATGCTCTGGAGTGATGCTATATTGGGGGCATTGCAGGGAATTTAAATGGCAGCTCCCAGGCTCACGTGCTTGGCAATGGTTAGAGCACTGCTGCTCCTGCCACCGCCAAGTGAGACAGGATTGTTGACCTGCATGCTTGCAGCACAAATTTGGCCCACCTGGATCCCAATCCAGCCCACCAGGGTTCCCCAAATGTAGGGTGACCATATGGAAAGGAGGACAGAGCGCCTGTATCTTTAACAGTTGTATAGAAAAGGAAATTTCAGCAGGTGTCATTTGTATGCAAGCAGCACCTGATGAAATTCCCTCTTTATCACAACAGTTTAAGCTGCAGGAGCCCTGCCCTCTTGACCAGATACAAAAGAGGGCAGGGCTCCTGCAGCTTTAACTGTTGTGACGAAGAGGGAATTTCACCAGGTGCTGCATGCAATTCCAACTGTTGTGGAATTTCACTAAGTGCTGCATGCACAGAAATTTCAACAGGAGCCCTGTCCTCCTTTCCATATGGTCACCCTACCCAAATGACCATGCCCTCTTTCCCTTGACTGTCAAACATATGGTGATTTCCTAGCTCCCCGCCCCCCCCCCCCATTGTAAAAGGTTGGAATGTCTGTCCTAGTGCTTAGTTACTGGCAGTATGCTTGTAATTTGTGCCCTTTTGCCTGTGCCTTTGACCCTGCCCACTACTGGAATGTGGCCTCTGAGAGCTTTTCTGAAATTGAATTCAGCCCTCGGGCTAAAAGAGGTTTGACCCTGCTGAGGCAATGTATGGTGCCCACTGACACAGGGAGCCTATCTACACATGCAGGATAAAACACTTTGAAAACATTTTGAAAACTGTATTTGGAGTGTGTCCTGGACCTCAACAGTTCTCAAAGCTGTTATAAACCGTTTTAAACTGTTTTAAATCAGTAGTGTAGATAGACTCTGACGTTTTTCTCCCTCTCTCATAATATTAGAACCCGGGGTCATCCCATGAAGCTGATTGGTGGGAGATTCAGGACAGACTTCTTCACACAGCACATAGTTAAACTATGGAATTCACTACCACAAGATATGGTGATGGCCACTAATTTGGATGGCTTTACAAGGGAGTTGGATAAATTCCTGGGGGAGAAGGCTATCAATGGCTACTAGTCCTAAAGGCTATGTGCTACCAACAGTAGCAGAGGCAGTAAGCCTATATATACCAGTAGCTGGGGAACATGGGTGGGAGGGTGCTATTGCACCATGTCCTGCTTGTGGGTTCCTGGTTGACATCTGGTTGGCCACTGTGGGAACAGAGCGCTGGACTAGGTGGACCCTTGGTCTGATCCAGCATGGCTCCTCTTATGCTCTCAAGAGCTTCCCAAGTAGTGTTTTATTGAGGACCCCCTCAAACCTAGAGTCAGCCCTGATCTTTACATATTTACTGAAGGTTGTCTTCTTCTTCTTCTTCTTCTTCTTCTTCTTCTTCTTCTTCTTCTTCTTCTTCTCCTCCTCCTCCTCCTCCTCCTCCTCCTCCTCCTCCTCCTCCTTCTTCGCCTCAACACACTCACGCACAAGCTCCAATAAATTTGACACTGTGTGATAAAAAGGTGTTGAGTGGGGAAAGATTTTGAGACAACAGTATGATGTAACCAGATTCCTGGGGTTCTGAAGAGCCCAAGTTCAGCTTCTGCTAAAAGAAACATAATGAATGGATACATTGGTGAAAATGCTGAACAGGCACAGGGGTGCTATAAATTCTGGATTAACTTCAGAGAAAAAAGACAATGAAGTGGGTCAGGCTGAATGGGACAAAAGCCAGAAAGAGAGACAGTGAGACACTTTTGTCTAGACCAATTAAAGGAAAGTTTATGCCTCTAAATGAAGTACAAGCTTTCAAGCAAAGTCTGGACATGGAACACTAAACAGTGACAGATAGTGGAATAGGGTGCAGCCTGTTCCATCAGCTCCGTGCAAGATGATCATTCATTCTTCGGGCAAAAAAACCTGCTGGCTCTACCCCCTAATAAAGATCAAGGAAAGAAACATGCATGTTGACAATTTATATGAAGTGAGATAAGCTAATGGTGTGGAAACAATGATTCTCTTCTGGATCATTATGTATTCATACCATTAAATATTAGAATGAGGATCGCATTGCAACATGTAAAATATGATCCCAATCTGGCTATATTTTATTTATTATTAATTTATTTGCAACATTTACATACTGCTCCGCATTTCAAACAGATTCTGAACAATAAAAGATAAAAAAGATAAAATAAAACAGCACATTAAATTGTTATTTTAAAAAACAGAATACCAGTAAGGCTTCCTGAAATAAATATGTTTTCAGGAGGTAATGGAAACAGTACAATGTTGGCGCCTGACTGACCTCCAGAGGTTTGTGCCTGCCTATAGAAAGGGGGCCACCACACTGAAGGTTCTTCTCCAGGTGGACTCCAATCGGGTCTTAGGTCTATGCGGAACTCCCAGGAGCATGCTGTCTGATGACGTCAGTGACTGGGCAAGTTGATATGGGAGAAGGCACTCTCTCGCACGATTGCAATTGGCCACTCACAGAAGTTTTCAGATCCATTACATGACATCGTCAATGACCAACACATTTCCCATGGTATCCCCTGGAAATCCTGGTATGAAAAGAACCGCTTTAATATGGTAATATCTAGGGAAAAGTGGGTTCTTCCTCCACTAGATGATGCTGTCTCAATAGAAGTGAAAGGACGGGAAGTAATTAATTCTAAGCACTTGGTCACCACTCTCCTCTCGTGCAATGCATTCCATAACAATCGCGCCAAAGAGCCAGGAAGCCCAAAGCCCTAGGTAAGCAACCTGATTTCCCCTGAATGTGGAGACGTTCTGTCCAAGTTCCACTCCTGGACTTTCAGAGTTCCACTTTCCTGGCTGGACACTCTGATTCTGCTCCTTAAAGATATCTTGCCTCTTTAAGAGTGACCTTGTCCCTTTCTGGGACCCAAGCTTCCGCCTGTCTCTTTTCCCCTTTTCAGTAGCGTGGAGGTTCGAGCTGTAGGCGGGTATGAAAAGGAATCTCCAACAATACAAGTTTTAAATCAAAACTCTTTACTATTCTTGGCATAGTAAGGTACGTTTTGCTTAAGATATTAATAATAATAATAATAATAATAATAATAATAATAATTATTTGTAGCCCGCCTCTCCCTTCGGATTGAGGCGGGGAACAGCAACAATATAAAACACAAAAATCACAACAGTTAAAATTTTAAAAGCAAGAGAAAAATACAACATTAAAAACATCTTAAAATTCATCTGGATAGGCCTGTCGGAAGAGGACAGTCTTCATGACTCTCTTAAATTCATGAAGACTGTCAATTTGTCTAACCTCCTCCGACAGACCATTCCATAGTCTGGGAGCGATGGAAGAGAAGGTCCTCTGGGTAACACCCGCCAGCCTAGTTCTGGCTGGCTTGAGTAAATTCTTCCCAGAGGACCTAAGTGTGCGGGGCGGATTGTACGGGAGAAGGCGATCCCGCAGGTACCCTGGACCCAAACCATGTAGGGCTTTAAAGGTAATAACCAACACTTTATACTTCGCTCGGAAACTGATTGGCAGCCAATGAACCGATTTTAAAACTGGTGTGATGTGATCACCCCTAGATGTACCGGTGACCAACCTGGCTGCCATATTTTGAACAAGTTGAAGTTTCCGGACTAGGCACAAAGGTAGCCCTATGTACAGCGCATTGCAGAAGTCGAGCCTCGAAGTTACCAGTGCGTGCACTACCGTCTTTAGGTCTTCCAACTCTAGGAAGGGGCACAGTTGGCGTATCAGCCGAAGCTGATAGTAGGCACTCCTGGCCGTCACATCAATCTGAGCTGTCATCTGGAGCGACGGGTCCAGGAGTACCCCCAAGCTGCGAACACAATCTTTCAGGGGGGGTGTAACCCCATCCAGAACTGGTTGACACACCTCCAAACCCAGGTTGGGGCCTTTGACAGCAAGCACCTCCGTCTTGTCTGGATTCAGCTTCAGTTTGTTTTTCCTCATCCAGCCCATTACCACCTCCAAGCATTCATTCAAAGGAGACACACTATCTTTAGCTGACGATGTTGTCGAAGGCATAGAGAAATATATTTGGGTGTCATCAGCGTATTGATAGCACCCCGCCCCATGCCTCCGGATGATCTCTCCCAGCGGTTTCATGTAAATGTTAAACAGCATTGGGGAAAGGATGGCACCTTGTGGTACACCACATAGCAACTCCTTTTTAAAAGAGCAGCTATCCCCAAGCATCACCATCTGGAACCTGCCCGAGAGATAGGATCGGAACCATTGAAGCACAGTGCCCCCGATCCCCAATTCCCCCAGGCGCTCCAGAAGGATACCATGGTCGATGGTATCGAAAGCCGCTGAGAGGTCCAAGAGTACCAGCAGGGACACACTCCCCCTGTCGATACTAAGGAGTAGATCATCCACTAAGGCGACCAAAGCGGTCTTAACTCCGTATCCCGCTCTGAAGCCGGTTTGAAATGAGTCTAGAAAATCAGTGTCATCCGAGACTGCCTGGAGTTGAAAAGCAACTGCCCTCTCGATCACCTTGCCCAAAAATGGAAGATTTGATACTGGCCTGTAGTTATTAAGGTCCAGGGGATCCAGGGAGGGCTTTTTTAGAAGCGGCCTTACCACCGCCTCTTTTAAACATGATGGAAAGCTCCCCTCCCTGAGAGATGCATTAATGATATGCTGTAGATGTGATCTAACTGCATCTCCTCCCTGGACGACCAGCCAGGAAGGACAGGGGTCGAGAGGGCAAGTCGTCTTCCTCACACATCCAAGTACCTTGCCCACATCCTTGGTACTCACTAACTGAAACTGATCAAGTGTAATCCTACTCGCGGAGTCACTGGACACTCCACTGTCAACCTCTGCTATAACAATGGCATCTAAGTCGGCTCTTATCCGAGATATTTTATCTGAGAAATGATCGTTAAAGGCATCACAGCGAACTGCCGAAGGCTCTAAAATCGGATTCAGGGGAGAAGGAGCCTGAGTTAGACCCCTCACCACCCTGAACAGTTCTGCTGGATGTGAATTCGCAGATGCAATGCGTGCAGAGAAGAAAGCTTTCTTCGCTGCACGTATTGCCACTCCATAGAAACGAAGATGTTCTCTATGTCGTGTCTTATCGGATATAAGTCGAGTTTTCCGCCATCGGCACTCCAGCCGTCGTCCTTTCCGCTTCAGCTTCCTGAGGTCTTCTGTATACCAGGGCGCCCTATTAGAAGCGGGCCGGAGAGGACGTTTGGGGGCGATCGTGTCGATAGCCCTAGTTAGGTCTTGATTCCATCTATTGACCAGGGCTTCTACAGGATCGTCAACGATACCAGCCATGGAACCCTCCAAGGCTTTCTGGAATCCAGAAGGATCCATCAGCCTTCGAGTGCGGACCATCTTAATAGGTCCGCCACCCCTGCAGGGACAGGTGGTAGCCGTGATACTAACCCTGACCAGAAAATGGTCTGTCCATGACAATTCGGATGTATTCAGTACCTCCACCCACAGATCCGTCTGTTCGGAACTGAAAACAGCATAGAGGGTGTGACCTACTGAATGTGTGGGTCCAGAGACCAATTGGGATAGGCCCATGTTTGTCATGGATGCCATGAACTCCCGAGCTGCACCTGACAAACCAGCCCCGAATGGGATGTTGAAATCGCCCAGGACCAAGAGCCTGGGCGAATCCAACACCAGCTCCGAGACCAGTTCCGTGAGCTCGGCCAGGGAGTCTGATAGGCAGCGGGGGGGCCGGTACACTAACAGAATCCCTAATCTATCCCTGGTCTTCAGACTCAGGTACACACACTCGATGTGATTCAGTTGCCGGACAGGATGTCTGGTCAGGTTAAGATGGGTTTTGTAGACCACAGCTACTCCGCCCCCCCCGCCCACTTTCCCTCACCTGCTCACTAATACAGTACCCAGCTGGGAGAGCCTGAGCCCATGTTGGGCCACTGTCATCTCCCAGCCAGGTCTCCGTGAAGCATGCCAGGTCGGCCTCCTCTTCTGTGAGGAGGTCAAAGATTATGTTTGTTTTTGTTTTTAACTGACCTGGCATTGCATAGGAGCAAGGAAAGGTTCTGTGGGTGGCCTGGATCGTTCCCCAAGATCCCCGGGGTAGCAGGGCGACCGGAAGGTAAGATGGGTATTAAATATCCATCTCTCCTTCCCCTGTAACGGCATTTCGCCCTGCTATCGCCATATTTACACACATAGAACTGAAGTTACAAAGGCAAGAAAACAAAACAACAGGAGTCAAACTGCTCATCCATCTCTTGACTAACTCTCCTCAAATATTCTCACACACATCTTATCCAGAAGTCCCCTCTGGCATTTTTATGGGAAAGTTCACCCTTCTATTCCTAACGAAAGCAATCTCCCCGGTTTTGACTCCTAATCCCCCTTCTCCCGCTTCGCCCCTTCTTTTTGTTAATCACCTTGTCGAGCCTTTTGTTATTGTCATTGGCTATCCTTTTGTGTCTGGCTCGACACATCCTGAGCTGTAGACCGATCAGAGAGCTATTACTGTTTTAGCCCTGAGGAATTCACTCTTATTATTATTTTCTAATCACCGTACTTCATAACTGTTAACTCTTTACATACAGTGAACTGTCACACGTTCTTACATTCGTAGTGTGAGAAAGTGTATGAAAATACACTTTCCCATCTACATTGCAATGCATAACCCCAGAAAGCATTGCAGATAGTGATACCCAACTCCATCACAGAAAGATGCACATTACAATATGCAGATGTGCCCTGGGTGAGTTACTGTGCCTGCATCCACATGCAGTCTCCAAAGGCAACTCTCCCTTGATGGATTGAGCTTTAATGTAGAAGACAGAATTGCTCAGATCAGCTTATATCTAAAAGACATTTTAAAAAAATATTACTGGATCCCAGAGGAAAATCTTAAAAATGTCTTCACAGTTTCTGATCAATGCTATTTGTTCTATCAGGAAGTCACATGGGTTTGCTGGAGTTCAGGGAGCATGAGACATTGCTTGTCACCACCTTACACTAGAGCCATTCATAATTAATAGTGGTACATTTCCTCCATATTATACTGATTAAAATTTACAAAAGCTGAATTGGGTCCCTGGTAAATTGTCATACTTTCAACAATACCAACAATTCTGTTCTTTGATCTAAGTAAGTGTTGTATTTACTATACTTGATCTAGGAAGCCTGCCAACTCCCGTATCTAAGAATGTCTGGGAAAAATGCCAGGCCTTACTTGTTTAAAGGGTTTTATTTGCAGTTCGAAAATCCAATTACAAATCGCCAGGGTCATGCCAGTAGTTCCGTCAGTCCAGTTGTCGAAGCTGAAGGTCAGGTTTCCAGATTCCAAGGTCCAAAGCAACAGTCAGCCGGGTGTTCAGTCCACAGGTTCTGATCCGAGATCACGTAGGATGTCAAGAGCCGAATACATCAGTTGTTCTCAACGAATCTTAGCTTCTGCCTCCTCCCCCCTATATACTCCGTTTGAGCCTGTTCACAGCTGCGTGCAATTCCTTCGTTATCTTACTTAAGGCTTGCGTCAGCTGTGCTCTGTTTTCTCAGTCTCATGCTTCGCCTTGTGGGCTTAGCTTTCTCCGCCCGTTTGAGCTGCCGCCTTTGCTGGGGAGTTACTGGACAAACCCCTTCAGGTCCCGAGTCTTCCTCATTAGAAACAGGGGGTGGGAGAGGGTGGCTTTCCTGGGGCTCTTCTGAGGAACCTCCCTGCTGTTCTTCCTCCTTCGGTAAGTCCTGGGGAATGGGTAAAGCTGCAGTTTCTGCCCCTTCTTCCTCCTCAGAGGAAGATTCTTCAGCCTGCCTCATGACATTAAGCAAGATCAAAAGATACACCATGCACATTTTTGAGTGATAGGTATGAACTGGTCTGGACCCGAGACCCACCTTAGACTCCAAAACTGCAACATGGGACCCACTTTCACAGTTTCACAGTTGCCCCACATGGCGGCAACAGTTTTGCTGTGATCCATCTGGACTGATCTTGTGACCCACTTTTGGGTCACGACTCGTGACCCACCAGTTAAAGACCACTGGTTGATAACATGGTCTGTGTCAAAGGTTACTACACCAAACAGGGCTCAATTCTTTGCTTTTCTAAACAAAGTGTCAAACCTGCTTTCTCCAACCTGGTGTCCTCCAGATGTGTTGGACTATGCCTCCCATATTCCTAGCTGGATGATGGGAGTTTTAGTTCAACACATCTGGAGCACATCAGGTTGGGGAAAATACTAGCGCAGAAAATCCAGTAGGTTGGGACTGAGAGGCATGAGCACAAAAATCAGCAGCTGCTAAATTCAAATTCACCAAGAAGTTGAATTGTCAGTGACTATTCTTTCCCTCCCTACACACGCACACCCACCCACCCACACCATCTTAAGTTGGATGGTAGGAAGGAAACTTTTTCCAGCTCTTACATTCAGATTCTCATGTAATCCTAGTGCAATAAGGCTCATGCTTATCACATCTTAGTACAACCTTGTAGCAGTTTTTGAGCTCCAATGTTTTAATTTTTTAAACAAAAACAAAAACACATAACGTTAAGAAGTAATTGCCTTTAAATATTTTAATCTTCTGTGACTACTTTTTAAAAAGAGGTTATAGTTTCTTAATATTTGTTTCTTTAGCAGTTTAAAAAAACTTAACCAGAATGAAGAGGTGAAATCCAAGTTGTCTGACGCTATGGATACTGTTCAAAGTGAAGATAGTGGATTGACATGGGAGACCAGCTCGAGTAGATGTTCCACATCCCAAGCCTCAGAAACTAGCACTACATCCGGTTTTTATAGTATGGAAAACTCATTCATGGATTGTCCACCAGGGAAAGTTATATTTCCAATGGATGAGGAAAAGACTACTCAGAAAAGACCAAGCAGCTCACCAGATCAGAGACCATTGTCTCCAAGTGAGAAGATCAGCACAGATAGTACAAAATGTGACTTTTCCGGAGAGCCAATGCAAGTAAAAGCTCAAGAAAGAGAATTAGATCCTTCTGATCCTCACTCATGGCCCTTTCAAGTACAACCGTCGAAGATTAAAGATTACTTGGTACAAATCACCCAGGACACTGCAACTTCATTGCCAGAAGAAAAAGAAAACACTTTGATGAGGAAGGGAGAGCTGCCTCTCAAAGGTACGGTGAGAGCTAGGATTCAGCTCATCACTGCAGTGTTGGAAGAAAGACATAAAAAGATTTTCCGGAGGGTGAACAGAAAAGATTTGCCTCCCCCTTCAGATGTACACAAGAAGCCGAGGGAACAGCCCAAAATTTTCTCCAGGCAAGGCATCTCTGTATCTTTAAGGCATATTGAACGGGATGCCACCGATAAGAATAACAAGAAGGAAATTCTGCGTTATAATCTCAAGCACGTGGAGACAAATATTTCAAAGTCTGGTGCGTCTGTTCCCTATAACAAAGATGAGAAGCAAACGCGGCGATCTTTTCTGCCCGAAACTCTAAATAAGGCTTCCGAAAAGCCACCACCAATTTCATTGCTCCTGGCTGAAAAAGCAAAGAAGCCAGATACCAAATTGTATTCACCTGGAATGCAAACATCAGTCCTAGAACAGGAAAGCTTTGCTCCAGATTGTCCTGACAAAACAGAGAAAGGGGAAACACAAGCTCTTCTTGCTGCTACAGCAAAGGTCATGCCAGAAGAGTCATCCAGCCTCCTTGCTGAGACGGAGAGGCAGAAAATGCAAGATTATTCACCAGTGACCACAGTGGACACTGATAGATCAGAAAAACCAAAGGCTCTGCTGCAGGGGGAAACAGTTCAGCCTTGCTCACCTGTTTCTGCTGAACCCCTTTATTACCCTGTGAGCAAACCAGAGAATCAGTCTGACTCGATGGTAACTGTGCTATCAGAAACCACAGCCCAGGATGTGCATTACCCAAATAATGCTGCAGCTATGCAGCATGCGTCTGAGCAGTCTCTTTCAGCTGAAACTAGAAACCAAGATATTGAATTCACAGTCCCTTCGCAACTAGAGATCAAAGATGCAGCCTTGTTGCATTCCGCTGAAAAAACAGGCAAACAAGCCATCCCTCTTTACTCACCTGAAACGGCACAGTCTCTGCCCAAACAGGCAGAATTGTCACCTTCTGTTAGTGGAGCAGAAGAGCAAGAAAAGGAACAGTCGAAGGTGGGATGCTCAAAAGAAGAAGTAGTGCAGGAGCAATTGGCCGTGTGTTTACAAGCAGAGTCAGGGCATCTGGATGTGTTGCATTCAGTGAAAGAACCAGAGCCAGGAGTAACTGTAACTGATTTAGCTTCTACAACTAGCAGTATAGAAACACAGGAATCTCAGAGTGGTTCATATAAAACTGCAGAAGAGCATTCTGAGCTTTTGGAGACCTCATATTTTATAGATGAAGCAGAGCAAAAAGGAAAAGAACATCTGGAATCAGAATTTGCAAAGCAAGCTGCTCCAGCACAGGACTCTGTGACCACATCCCTAGAGCCGAAGCATCCAGATGTGTCACATTCACGAGGCCTAGGAGAGAATCAGACTGTACAACCAGAAACTCAGCACCCTGATTTATCCCTCCCCATTGCTGAAGCGCACAGAGAAGAAACTCACTCGAACTCTAGAGCAATAGCACACCCAGAAAGTGAACATCCAATTATCTCTGAACCTATAAAGGCATTGCAGGGATCAGAACCCTTGGAACCATCGCATCTCAAAACTCAAGTAAAGCAAGACTTTCCTTTTGAAGAGCATTCTGAGCTTCCACCACCCTCCTATTTTACAGGTGAAGCACACCAAAAAGGAAAAGAGCATCTGGAATCAGAATTCGCAAAGCAAAGTGCTCAGACACAGCTCTCTGTGACCGAATCCCTAAAGCCAAAGCATCCAGATGTGTCACATTCACGAGGCCAAGGAGAGATTCAGACTACACAGCCAGAAACTCAGCATCCCAATTCATCCCTCCCTATTGCTGATGTGCACAGAGAAGAAACCCACTCAGATTCTAGCGCAATAGCAGAATCAGAAAGTGAACATCCAGTTATGTCTGAACCCATAAAGGCACCACAGGGATCAGAACTCTTGGAACCATCGCATCTCAAAACTCAAGTAAAGCAAGACTTTCCTGTTGAAAAGCATTCTGAGCTTCCACCACCCTCCTATTTTACAGGTGAAGCACACCAAAAAGGAAAAGAGCATCTGGAATCAGAATTCGCAAAGCAAAGTGCTCAGACACAGCTCTCTGTGACCGAATCCCTAAAGCCAAAGCATCCAGATGTGTCACATTCACGAGGCCAAGGAGAGATTCAGACTACACAGCCAGAAACTCAGCATCCCAATTCATCCCTCCCTATTGCTGATGTGCACAGAGAAGAAACCCACTCAGATTCTAGCGCAATAGCAGAATCAGAAAGTGAACATCCAGTTATGTCTGAACCCATAAAGGCACCACAGGGATCAGAACCCTTGGAACCATCGCATCTCAAAACTCAAGTAAAGCAAGACTTTCCTGTTGAAAAGCATTCTGAGCTTCCACCACCCTCCTATTTTACAGGTGAAGCACACCAAAAAGGAAAAGAGCATCTGGAATCAGAATTCGCAAAGCAAAGTGCTCAGACACGGCTCTCTGTGACCAAATCCCTAAAGCCAAAGCATCCAGATGTGTCACATTCACGAGGCCTAGGAGAGAATCAGACTGTACAACCAGAAACTCAGCACCCTGATTTATCCCTCCCCATTGCTGAAGCGCACAGAGAAGAAACTCACTCGAACTCTAGAGCAATAGCACACCCAGAAAGTGAACATCCAATTATCTCTGAACCCATAAAGGCATTGCAGGGATCAGAACCCTTGGAACCATCGCATCTCAAAACTCAAGTAAAGCAAGACTTTCCTGTTGAAAAGCATTCTGAGCTTCCACCACCCTCCTATTTTACAGGTGAAGCACACCAAAAAGGAAAAAAGCATCTGGAATCAGAATTCGCAAAGCAAAGTGCTCAGACACAGCTCTCTGTGACCGAATCCCTAAAGCCAAAGCATCCAGATGTGTCACATTCACGAGGCCAAGGAGAGATTCAGACTACACAGCCAGAAACTCAGCATCCCAATTCATCCCTCCCTATTGCTGATGTGCACAGAGAAGAAACCCACTCAGATTCTAGCGCAATAGCAGAATCAGAAAGTGAACATCCAGTTATGTCTGAACCCATAAAGGCACCACAGGGATCAGAACTCTTGGAACCATCGCATCTCAAAACTCAAGTAAAGCAAGACTTTCCTGTTGAAAAGCATTCTGAGCTTCCACCACCCTCCTATTTTACAGGTGAAGCACACCAAAAAGGAAAAGAGCATCTGGAATCAGAATTCGCAAAGCAAAGTGCTCAGACACAGCTCTCTGTGACCGAATCCCTAAAGCCAAAGCATCCAGATGTGTCACATTCACGAGGCCAAGGAGAGATTCAGACTACACAGCCAGAAACTCAGCATCCCAATTCATCCCTCCCTATTGCTGATGTGCACAGAGAAGAAACCCACTCAGATTCTAGCGCAATAGCAGAATCAGAAAGTGAACATCCAGTTATGTCTGAACCCATAAAGGCACCACAGGGATCAGAACCCTTGGAACCATCGCATCTCAAAACTCAAGTAAAGCAAGACTTTCCTGTTGAAAAGCATTCTGAGCTTCCACCACCCTCCTATTTTACAGGTGAAGCACACCAAAAAGGAAAAGAGCATCTGGAATCAGAATTCGCAAAGCAAAGTGCTCAGACACGGCTCTCTGTGACCAAATCCCTAAAGCCAAAGCATCCAGATGTGTCACATTCACGAGGCCTAGGAGAGAATCAGACTGTACAACCAGAAACTCAGCACCCTGATTTATCCCTCCCCATTGCTGAAGCGCACAGAGAAGAAACTCACTCGAACTCTAGAGCAATAGCACACCCAGAAAGTGAACATCCAATTATCTCTGAACCCATAAAGGCACCACAGGGATCAGAACTCTTGGAACCATCGCATCTCAAAACTCAAGTAAAGCAAGACTTTCCTGTTGAAAAGCATTCTGAGCTTCCACCGCCCTCCTATTTTACAGGTGAAGCACACCAAAAAGGAAAAGAGCATCTGGAATCAGAATTCGCAAAGCAAAGTGCTCAGACACAGCTCTCTGTGACCGAATCCCTAAAGCCAAAGCATCCAGATGTGTCACATTCACGAGGCCAAGGAGAGATTCAGACTACACAGCCAGAAACTCAGCATCCCAATTCATCCCTCCCTATTGCTGATGTGCACAGAGAAGAAACCCACTCAGATTCTAGCGCAATAGCAGAATCAGAAAGTGAACATCCAGTTATGTCTGAACCCATAAAGGCACCACAGGGATCAGAACCCTTGGAACCATCGCATCTCAAAACTCAAGTAAAGCAAGACTTTCCTGTTGAAAAGCATTCTGAGCTTCCACCACCCTCCTATTTTACAGGTGAAGCACACCAAAAAGGAAAAGAGCATCTGGAATCAGAATTCGCAAAGCAAAGTGCTCAGACACGGCTCTCTGTGACCAAATCCCTAAAGCCAAAGCATCCAGATGTGTCACATTCACGAGGCCTAGGAGAGAATCAGACTGTACAACCAGAAACTCAGCACCCTGATTTATCCCTCCCCATTGCTGAAGCGCACAGAGAAGAAACTCACTCGAACTCTAGAGCAATAGCACACCCAGAAAGTGAACATCCAATTATCTCTGAACCCATAAAGGCATTGCAGGGATCAGAACCCTTGGAACCATTGCATCTCAAAACTCAAGTAAAGCAAGACTTTCCTGTTGAAAAGCATTCTGAGCTTCCACCACCCTCCTATTTTACAGGTGAAGCACACCAAAAAGGAAAAAAGCATCTGGAATCAGAATTCGCAAAGCAAAGTGCTCAGACACAGGACTCTGTGACCGAATCCCTAAAGCCAAAGCATCCAGATGTGTCACATTCACGAGGCCAAGGAGAGATTCAGACTGCACAGCCAGAAACTCAGCATCCCAATTCATCCCTCCCTATTGCTGATGTGCACAGAGAAGAAACCCACTCAGACTCTAGCGCAATACCACAATCAGAAAGTGAACATCCAGTTATCTCTGAACCCATAAAGGCACCACAGGGATCAGAACCCTTGGAGCCATCACATCGCAGAGGTAAAGAAGAAAATCAATACTCCCCTGCTGAAGCACTCAACTTGTCAGAGCCGCTACCATCTATTTCATCTCTTCTGACTGAGACTATAGAAAAGCAGAAAACTGAGCTGTCTTCCCTAGTAACTACAGCACCACTATCAAAGCAGCCACACTCCGTTTTACCATGCCCGGCTGAACAAATGACGAAGCAAGAGAAACTGCCCCAACCTCCTGAGATAGGAGCATCACATACCACTGTGGCCTTCCAAAATGTAGAAGTGACAGAAGTAGAGTTTCAGCCCTTGTTGTCCACAGAAGATTCATCAGAAGAATCACTGCTGTTTTCAAGAGAGCCAGATGTTACCATGGAGAGGAAAACAACTCAGCTTGTTTCAGCTTTACCTGGCGAACCTCCAAGTGAAACATCTGTTCTATCCCAAGAAGAAGTGAGGTTAGAAAACCAGCTCTATCCATCTATAAATGCAAAGCTGTGCTCTGAGGATCAGGATGAATCCCATCCCAACATAAATGAAGGCCAGCAAGAAGGCTGGCTTGAGCTGGACCATTTGGTTGAATCTCAATCAAGAAAGCAAACTATGAAACAAAATTCCTCTGTACCATCCCAGTTGGAAGAAACAATTGCATTGCATTCTGTTGATGAAGGAGATAAGAATGATAGGCATCCTGACAAACCCATCGCTGAGCCTCGGCATCCAGACCCACTGCAACCTGTTTGTGTTCTGGAGAAGCAGGAGAGGGCACAGACTGCTATTGAGAAAACTGCTCAGCAGTTTTCACCTACACTTCTACCCATGGAAGCAGATACATTCCAGTCGACGGAAGAAGCAGAGATAAATGGGGTCACACCTCATTTGCCTGCAACTGCACAAAATTTATCCAACTCAGTTTATTTAATGGGAACGCAAGAAAAGCAGTGTGTTTTAACAGGAACAACAACCCTAGATTCTGCACCATCCACTACAGCCAAAGCAGAGAAATACAACACTATAGAACCTGAATCAAAACATATGGAAAAGCAAAGTATTCATGCTGTACTTGCAGAGTTAGAGCCAGACTATCCAAATGTGTCACATTCCTTATCTGAAGCAGGAAAGCCTTTAGATATAACTTTCCCAGCTCCAAGCACAGAGGAAAGAGACTTTCAATCACATCGGTCTGTGACTCCAAAATCAGAAGATAAAGGCCCAATTTCATCAGAAAGGAAGCAAGAAGAAGCTAGACTTTATTCACTTGTCACGCTAACATCAGAATTGGAATGCCCTACTGCTGCTCCAGAAACACAGGGAAGCCAAAAGGATTCATTTGATAGTTCATTGAATGAAGCATCCAAACCATCTCCAGTAATGGTAACATTTGTTCCAGATGAAATAAAGCATCAGGCAGTTGCTGCAGAGTCCACAGTAAGTTCGGTGCTGGCCTCAGAACAGACAAACTTCCTTTCACCGGAGGTCAAGGACAAAGCTGAGATAGAAGGAAGTCAGTTCCCTTTTCCTGCTGAGACTCCAAAAATGGTTCCAGAAGACTCACCATCCTTTACAACTTTCCCCATTGGTGAAGCCAGGGAAGAGCCGCTCTATTCACCCATGGCCCCAAAGTTTGGGCCAGAGGAATCAAACTCCATCCCTGAAGACTTTGTTTCTGTAGAAGTGAAGGAAATGGCTCCTCCTGTCTCACTTTTGCCTACAGAACTACTTTCTCCTGAAACTATTTCATTGTATCCTCCTGCTGTAGGAGAGAAACAAGACCAGTCAAAACATACGACAATGCAAACTATGCAAGCTGAAACTGCAAAGCTAGAGCCAGACTTTCCAATTGTGTCGCATTCAGGATCTGAATCAGGAAAACTTTTAGATGCATCCTCCCCAGTTCCAAGCACAGAGGAAGGAAACCTTCAATCACATCTGCCTGTGACTCCAGAATGGGAAGGCGAACACCCAGTTTCATCAGAAAGGGAGAAAGAGGAAAGTGGACTTTATCCATTAATAACTCCTACATCAAAAGTGGAATGCTCTACTGCTGCTCCAGAAACACAGGGAAGCCAAAATGATTCTTTTGATCATTCATTGAATGAGGCATCCAAACCATCTCCAATAATGGTATCATTTGTTCCAGATGAAATAAATTATCAGACAGTTGCTACAGAGTCCATAGTAAGTTCAGTGCTGGCTTCAGAACAGACAAACTTTCGTTCACCAGAGCTTAAGGACAAAGCTGAGATAGAAGGAAGTCAGCTCCCTTTTCCTGCTCAGACTCCAAAAATGGTTCCAGTAGACTCACCACCCTTTACAACTTTCCCCATTGGTGAAGCCAGGGAAGAGTTGCTCTATTCACCTATGGCCCCAAAGATTGTACCAGAGGAATCAAATTCCATTCCAGAAGATGTTGTTTCTGAAGAAGTAAAGGAAATACCTCCCGCTACATCATTGTATGCTGCTGTAGAAGAAAAACAAGACCAGTTTCATTCATTTTTGAAGGAAGAGTCAAGGTCTCTGGCTGCTGGGAAAGCAGATATGCAAGATGCTCAGTTTAATTTGCTTATTACTGCACAGTCTGAAATGAGGAGCCAGGATATCCAGCTATATTGCCCTGCAACAACACAACCAGAGCTAGAAGATTTGTCTTTATTGAATTCAACTGAAGAGATCAGGAAACAAGAGCCCCCTCTATATTCACCTTCCGCTTTGCCATCTGCATCCATACATCAAGAATTATTGGGTCATAAGGGAGAACGGGAAACTCAAGAAAGGATAACATTGGAGGATGAACATCCAAAGGAGCATGATGCTCCTTTAAAGTCATCTATCATGCAACAGGAATTGGAACACCTAAACTTACTGCAGTCAGTAAAAGAATCACCCATAGAAGGAATTCAGTCTTATTCTTGTATAAATGTTCAAGATTCACCCCAAGTGGCTGATGAGACAGGAAGACAGCAACATCAGGACTACCTGTTTCAAACTGCAGAAGTGGGTTCTGGTGTTTCTGTGTTATCAAAGTTGATGGATGAAGCAAAGAAACAAGACCTTCCTCCACCACTGTCTGAAGTTGCTCAGTTAGAATGTAAACACCCTGTCTTGTCCACAGAGGAACGGGGGGAAGTCCAGCATCCACTAGATCTGGGACATTTAGGCTTATCTTATTCCACAGAAACACAGTTCTCTTCATCTGGAGCACAAAATCAGACCTCAAAACAACCACCATCAATTTCATCTCTTCTCACTGAGAAAGTGGAGGAGCAGGATGTCAAGTCACATTCAGCAGCCGCCTTAATGTCATCATCTGTCTTGAGTCCATCCACCTCTGCCCTACTGGATCTAATGGAAGAGGATGAGAAACAAAAAAAACAGGATTGCTCTCCTGAGGTAGCAAATGTGATGCCAGAAGAGCCCTTGTCCATTGCTGCATTCCTTCTTTCTGAGGCAAAGACAATACATGCAACTTTTCCTCTAACCTCAGAAACAGAGAACCTAGATGCTCAATCTTCTTTCAAGGAAGCTGGTTTATTGATAAAAAGATCAGGAAGTGCTTCAGCTCTTCCTCCTGAGAGAAATGTAATGATTAAGAGAGAAGATGAGCCTTCCACAACACTTTTTGAATCCGAACAGTTTGCTAGTAAACCTCAAGCAGATGTTATTTCAAGTCGTCCCCTTGAAGATATAAGGGAAAACATCCCAGATATTCCTACACTACCTAATGTAATTCTGAATGAGCCTTCCAATGCCTTGATATCAGAACCCATAAATGATACTCACACACATAACCTACATTCATCAGAAAGTTCAGAGGACTCAAATACAACTGTCAACAAGGCTATAGCAATTAGTGCTGAAGATCTTGTAAAAACAGAAGACGAAAGGTGTTTGGCTAATGTGGAGAGAGCTTTGAAAGAACCTGAAAACTACTTACAAAAAGAAAAGGACTTAAAAGATTATGAGAAACAGAGAACAGGATCCATACCTGCTCCTGAACTTGATCAAGGAAATGACACGTTTGCTATTTCTGAAGGTTACAAGGAAGCAAATATTCATGCTCCTCCACTAATTTCTCCTGTTGATAAAGAAGATAAGCATGTACTAGAGAGTTTAGGATACTTGGAAACAGTTCCAGTGCTGAAAGCAAAACTATTTGATGAGGTTGAAGATGTGATTCTTGACCATGAACCTTCAGTGTGTAAACTGAGTGGAAAAACTTCAGAAGGCTTAAAAGCAGACAACCGTGAAAATAAGGGAAATGAATCAAAGGAACTTGTCAAAGAAAAAGGTGTCCAGGAAAATGTAGAAACCACAACGGAAGTTTCTTTTGTTCCAGAAAATATGGGTGATGGCATTTTAAATGCCACTCATATTGATCACATTGAAAAGTATACCTTGATGGATGATGCTTCCTTCACCCAGACAGGAAAAGAACAGCCTATCAAAGATGTGCAGGGGCCATTTGATGTTACAACTGAAAATTCTGAGGAGGGGACATCTCCAGCTGCAAGCTCAGAAAATATTTTAGAATTTTCTTTATTAGAAAGAGACTTTGATAAAGCCAAGAAAGAAAATACCCATGAAGACACTTCTAAGATATTAAATGAAGCTGAAGCTGTGAGAGGAAATTATGAAAACATAGAGGATGAACTTAACTCAGTAGGTGCTGGTGCACCCTTATTTAACCCAGAAAAAGATGAATTATCCCAATCTCCATTATTTCCCTTGCCTGTCACTGCAGTGAACCCTGAGCTTCTGAAGGAACCTGCTTTGGAATTTTTATATAAAGATTTCTATGAAGAAAGAGTGAGAGAAACTAAAGAAGACAGCAGCAAATGTCAATCCAGTGAAGAAACTGACATACCTTTTCATACTAGAGGTCATGCTTCAGATGAAGGGTCTGAAATATACTTTGAAAAGGACATTCCTGACAATTGTGCTCCAAATAATTTGGAAAAATCCCAGAAGGAGAAAGTTCTAAAAGTTCAGCCTATTAATGAACAAGATTTAAACCAAACAAGAGTCTCAGAAATTAAACGAGAACCAAGTGAAAAGGTGCACAAGCCTATTCATATTCTAGCTGAAGCAAATGCCCCAAGAGGGGTCTTATCACCAAGTGGAGTTGTGGAGAGTCTGAGTGATACATTGACAGAGAGGTCAACTGAGATCGTGAGTGACATAAAAGTTGGGATTTGCCAGCCAACACATGCAATTCCTTTTGGAAGTGGGCTCTACAGCTCGGGTGCAAGCAATGATGACAGCAGTCAAAGAAGAGAAGAAGAATGCTTGTCTGAAGAAACAGATCAAGCATTACCCGAGGAAACAAGTGATGAGGAGTCTAGTCCAATACTTGATTATGCAGCAACTGTCTATCAAAATGAAGCACTTGTGCAGAATGAATCACAGGATATTGCTTGTTTGGCAGTTGACCAAAACCAACAGTCTGAAATAACAGAAGTTCATGAAGTTAATAATTATGTTGTCAGAAAACCTGTTGAAGAAAGCACACATTCTCTTGAAGCATTCCAGCATGTTGACAGTCACTGGCAATGTGAGGGACAACCAGAAGGCAAGTTAATGGCAGCCTTTGATGAGCCCATGGCACAAGATGCACATCCTTTAGATCATGAACATCTTCCATATTGGGACACTGAGAGGGAAACTTCTGAAAAAAGCATTGGAGAAAATATTGCCCAAGATCTAACTGAACGCAACATAGAAACAACGGACCACCTAGAACCAGAAGCAATAAAAGATAAACCATTTGTGGAATTGGACTACTCTCTTCTGTCACATGATTTTGATACCTATCCATTATACTCAATAAAAGAAGAAGACTACAGTGACATTGATGAAGATCTAGCTGAGCTCATGGACTATGAAATGGTTGAGCGTGATGACGTCTTTCAGGAAGAAACATCCTCAGAAGCAGCTCGTGAAGAACTGCTATTTGACGACAGAAAATCCTTAGATCATATTAGTGATAGTTACGAATTTGTGAATGAAAGAGAGGCAAGTATGTATGCTGAAGAAGAGGAATATGAGTTGATGGATTCTGGAAAGCCACCAAGAAATGTTCCAGAAACTGAGATCCTACAGAAAGAAATAGAACAGGCAGATTTGGATACCTATTGCTACCAGTGTAAATGTTCCATCTCTGGTGAGGACAAGTTTTCGGGGGAGCATAAAGAGCATGATGTGACAGACTTAGATACAGCTGTGGCTTTATTAAAGGTAAGCAATTAACATTTTGGAATTACTGAATTGTGTTCTCATTATCTCGGATGTTTACTTTAGGATGCTTCACTGGAATATAGAGCACACACTACAGGTCAGGAGAGCAAATAATTGTTAGTGACCTAATATAGGCAGGTTGCATTGTGTTTATTTTATTTTACCGTTCCCTCTAAGAAAGAGCAATTCTGTTTGAAACACATCCGGTGCAGTGTTAATTGGAGTGCTTTCACAATGAAACTAGTTTTCAGCATCTAGGGGTTCACCTCTCTTTTTCCCATTGGAAATAATACAGGTAATCAGTTGGAAAAATCCTCTCCCCCAATACCTCTCTCTGATTTTATTAAAATTACAGCCTCCCCATGGCTACTTAAAAGATAAGAAATCACGGCTCTCTTGCCTGATATCTGCTTTGGTCTTTAGTTTGGAATTTTGAAAGCCTAGTTATTTAACGTTAAAACAAGAACTTCAATTCTTTGCTGGCTCTCTTGAATGCAAGTCATTTTGTTTCGCCACCCAATGGACTTACTTCAATGTAATCTTTTCTCAGATAAACCATATCTTGAGTATCTCTTTTTAAAAACTACCAGCCAGGATTCAAAACAGTACACTATGAGTCCTGCAAACCCAAAGTGTGGTTGTGCTGGAATTTATCAAGTGATCAGGTCTCTATTCTGTATGGAAAATCATGTTTGGGGACTTCCAAGGACAGATTTTGATATGGGAGACTGTGACAAAAGGAACGGGATGTGTGGGGTGGGATAGGAAATCCCACGGTATGATGAATCCTGGCTATCATCTTAGCAAAATGTTTCAAAAGCAAGAGATATACTGCATCTTAGTGGTGGTGGTGGTGGTGGGAAGTCACATAGGTTTGTATCCAGTAATGTTACCAGATACTTTGTGCTAACAGAAAGCCTTTCTGCTCATGTAAGGTGAGGCACCTAATTTCTGCCAATCCCTCCTATCCGTTGCAGCCCTCTATGCTATATCTCAAATGTGTCCTGCCCCCCAATGCTTTTGAGGGGCATAGGAAACTGCAGTGGGTAGGGGGTACTGGTGAAAATCGAGTGTCTCACCTTGTACAAGAGGAAGTGTTTCCGCTGGTGGAAAAGCACCATTGGTTGCAATCCAAGTTACAAGACCTTGAACGTATTGATTGCTTGATTTTCTAGAAGGATGGCTTCCATGATTTCAATGTGTTCTATCCAAAGGTTCTTTTCATTCCAGAACAGGGATGGGGAGCCTCCAGCTTCCAGCTTAATCCAGCCCATAGAATTCTCCCTTGCAGCCTACAGAGTCTTCCTTGCAGTGGCCTCAACCCCGCTCCCCTGGGGGTGGAATCTCTGCTGTCCCAATCAGCTGGGATTCCCCAATAGGATGAGATGGATAACTCTGGATCATGGATCAGAAATAATAACAGAGATTGGATTTCATGCATTGCAAAGCCAGTAACTTGGCTGGTGCTTGGAGGAGCTGCTTCTCCAAGCATTGGCCTAGTCCATTCACATGCTGCTCATTGTCCCAGTTGGGATGATAAGTGGGGCGTTAAACCAATAACTCAGCCAGCACTTGGAAGAGCCACTCCTCCAGACGCTGGGCACATCCATTTGTGCTCTGCCCACTTTCCCAATTGGGATGTTGAGCAGCATGAGAAGCTGGGGAGTTGGCGGTCATGTGGTGGAGCCAACCTTCCAAGCACCAGCCGAGTCCTTTTCTCCATGCCGAGAGAAGCACAGAGCCCCATCTCTCTCTCTCTCTCTCCCCAGAGAACAGCAAAATGGGCGGAGGATGGGACTGGATGACATCAGGGAGGGAGTTTTTTGGGGGAGAACCCTGTCCCCTGATATCATCCAGCCTGCCGGACTGCTCTGGTGTGTGTGTGTGTGTGTGTGTGTGTGTGTGTGAATTCAGTCCCTGGACCAAAAAGGGTTTGACAGCCTTGGTCCAGAGGAAAGAGCCTTTCCACCAGAAGTAGCTCTTTTGGTAGGAGGACAGGAACCTTTGAATGTAACTCAATTAAAAAACCAAGAGTAAAGTAAAACAGCTTTGCCTTTAATCCCTGTGGTTTCACTGCTGTGCGGGGAGGGGAGGTTGGTAATCCTGATTGCAGAGGCAGCGTGGGCTTTCTGGAGGCCATTCAGTGCATCAGGCCTGCCCCCTGCCCGGCTTCTGGTAACCAATCAGTGGTCGCCATCCACCCAGAACGACTCCGGCTCAATGCTGGGGCAAGATCAAATGGGGGAAGGGCCATGGTGACCTTGCTTCTTCAGGAAAAGTCAGAGCTTTCCCCCAACTTTTCCAATGCACAGCTTTAGGGAAAAGCCCCACAGTAGCTGCAAATCAGCGCAATGTCATATAACTGATGCAGCACCAATATGCAGCCACTGCGGGGCTTAGAAGACCCCCGAATGCCAAAAGGACACCAGAGTAGGTGCAGGCGAGCCCCTGCGGAGAGCATTCAAGAGGCATGCCTCTTGGGGCCTGTCTATATGTTTTCTGAGCCCTGTGGTGCCTGCGTATTTGCACTGCGTCGGTGAAAGAGGCGTCTGGTGGAAATCCTCTGTACATTACATACATGTATCTCGCAGATTCATTTGGGGGGGGGGGTCCACCATGTATCCAGGTCCAAAGCAACGTTGAGCTTTGATGATAAACACTAGCACTTTCAGGTGGGCTAAGAAATGAACTGGGAGTGAGAGAGAGCTCTGAGATATATTCCCAATGTCCTGCCTGAGCTAGCTTCCTCCCTCCCTCCCTTCATTTATTTTTAGGGTATTTATATGTTGCCCAATAACACAAGTTTTCTGGACAGCTTATAATAAAAATTAAAAACAATTTAATGCAAATATATGACCATAAAATTAAATACACAGTAACTCTAGCAGCACATGAGAAATCAAAACAATGCAGTTCAAGCAGCACCAGAATTTCACCAAAATTCAGCTAGTAACCTCATGGGTGTATTGTTATAGTTTCCAGGCCATCTTCAAAACAGCTCAATGTATAATGCATTGAAGTAGATTAGTCTGAAGGTTATCAAAATATGGATAACCATGACAAGGCTGTCTCTGCCCAGGTGCTTCAGTGAGTGGGAGGTGTTCTGTGCCACGGGTGCTGACTGGGCCACCAGTAACAAAGCCAGAACACTGAGTATTTGAGTCAAAGCTGCGTATTTATATTTTTGAGTGTTCAAAGCACTTTACATAAATTATCTCAGTAACCCTCAGTAACAGGGTTGTTGAAACACTTTCAGCGAAAGGACTGAACCTCGTGTAGGAGAAGGTCTCAGAGGCAACATTTCAGTGGTAGGCGGGACTAAAGACAAAAGGGGCTGGGGCAGGAATACCACCATCTTTTAGCTTAGCACTCTTACAGCCAGCAACTCTGGCCTAATCCACACCAAGCAGGATATTGCACTATGAAAGCAGTATGAAAGCGGGATATGGTAAGTGTCAATGGGCCCCAACAGTTGTCAGTGCACTTCAATACCCCTATAAAGCAGTAGTGTGGCTCCTGCCTTTTATATACCACTTTCATAGTGCAATATCTTGCTTGGTGTGGATTAGGCCTCTGTCTTAGGTAAGGCATTTCAACCTGTTAGAATGAGTAAAAAGCTTCACAAAAACTGGGAAACTATCAAATAAATGGTGGTCGGGGCACCACCACTTGGGAATCCTGGAGAGCCGAATTTGGCCCCCCAGGCTTAAGGTTCTGCATCCCTGCATTACAACAGCTCTCTAAAGTAGGCCAATATTAAAATCTCCATATTCTAGTTGAGAGAAGAAGGCTGAGGGCATAATGGCCTGTTTAGTGTCATGAAGACTGAGGTAAGATTGGAACCACAGCCTCCACAGCTGACACTCCTAACCACTGCACTGCGTTGTCTTTTTAACATATGCTTCAATGCCCTTTTAGTTACTCCGATGAACAATTTTTCAATAAGGGTGAAATTCATGAATGTCCATTACAAAATGTCCATTGATTTGTAATAGAGCTTGTGGCCTTCTCAGCATATAGTGTCCAGCTTACAACAGTGAATGATAAACAGTTGCTAAGAATATCAGAAAAGTCATATGCCTCTGTTTCATCCTTAGACTGGTTTCTTGAAAGTCAAAGGACTTGAGCATGTCCCATGACATCATCCCTTGGCTCTGTTACTTGAAGAGAGAGCCAAAAATTAATTCTAGACTAGCTACGAAATAAACCTGCTTCCATGTGACTTGTTCCACCAGGCAAAATATCGCTTTCATTCTTATACCATTTCTGTCTTGTTTCTACTATTCACATTCTTGTATTATTAGAGAAGGTGCTTAAGTAACAAAATGCTCACTGCCTCAGCTTTCATCAGCCATGCAATATGCTCAGTGTGATAAGCTGTGTGAACAGAGGCTATTTTTTAAAAAAAAATTAAATGTTTCTCTGCAAAACCCATGTTCACCTTGGAAGTGCCGAATGTTTTGCCCTATGTATTTACATGCCCATGTAAATATTGCAATTTGGTATGTACATTTTATAATTCGCAGATGTCATATGCACTAATTTTCAGTCTTGCTTTTAACCTTCCTTCTAGGTATAGGGAGGAATCTGATTAACATCAAGGGTGTTTACGAAACACAAGCTGCTTTTGAACAGATGGCCCAAGTATTCCAAAGGAAGGTCAAGGAAGGCTACTTCAGGAGAGATAGTTATAACTCATGAATGTTGTCCTCCATTATTTGAAGAACCCAATCCTCCATAACTTCTGAGAAGCACCTTCAGAAGCACAGGAAAAGCAGGTCAAATAAAATTAGGGCTGCTAATTGCTCAAGGATTATTTTAGTTGTCTGAACATGCTGCCTGGAACCCAAAAGATTGTAGGCCACACCATGGCCTATCAAGGCCCTCTTTTCTTCCACAGCCCTGAAAAAAACACTCTAAAAAAATCATCCACTCCTGGGGGATGTCTATACAATGCTGCTTTGGAAGAGTATCAGCTCAAAAGTCTGCAGCATCGCGGCTGCAAGCTAAATCAATAAAGCTAAACGGGGTAGGAGGAAGCGTGAGCTATCCGTCCAGAAAAATCCGCCCCTGCCCTGCATTCCTGCACTTACCCATCAACAACAACAAAAGACTCCGCCTCTCCCTCTGCCATATTCAGTAGATTTTTGTAATGCCCACTGGATAACCCGGAGCAAAGATAAAAGTTGCTGTGAAAATGCAGTTTTGGGGGAAAGCCCAATGTGGCTGCGTGGTGGCGGCTGCATCATTTAAACAACACAGAGCCACTAAGCAGCCACTACAGGGTCAATAGAGCATATAGACAACCCCCTGAAGGACAGCAGATCCTCCAGAATGGTGTTCAATGTGGCTGCAGCTAGAACAGAAAATCAGCCACCTGTTCCTCTGACCTTATATGCTTGTTGAAGTGTTTGAAGAAACCCACGGGCCTTTTGGGAGTCTGTCCATAGCTTTTAAAAGATCAATTGATTGCTTCATTGATTCCATCAAATTAAATGTGCATGTTACCAAAACCTCAATCTGAGTTCAACCTTTTTGATAATAGTATTTTATGATTTATGAAGTAAAGGCTATCCCTTGTTAGAAGGAAAGGTCATTTTTAGTATTTTACTAACAGATAGAAAATAAACTAATGTGTCAAAGCCATTCCCCCCCATCTGCCTTCTAGCCTTATTCCTCTAAGAAAATGTATCCCCTCAATTAATTAACTAATTAATTGATTAACTTGCAATTAAATTTATGAAAGCTTTCAAGCTACATAAAGAGGGAAAGTGTAGTAAATCCCAACAAGCTTTTATATAACTTATTGCCCATCTTAGGTTCCTCACAGTTATTGGTATTATTTTCCTGATTCTGCAGCGTGGTTTATGTTCCAGTAAAGCCTCCTTAATTAAGCAGTGAGCCATAAAATTGCATTTTGAGAGACCTTTCAATAAGGATTAAACATTTTGTTTATATCTAGTTCTATGTGTAAAAAAAATTATAAACTGTCCTGTCTCCTTGCTCTTCTGAACATTTTATTTAGATAGTTTTGGAAACTTTTATATTTCAGGGTCAATTGAATGGATTCCTAGATGTTTTGCAAGAAAGGTCTTTGAAGATAGAGGGGTTTGTCAGTGAAATAGAGGCTCTGTTTAATTCTCTTGAGGTAAGTGTGGTGTAGGGGCCCTCTGTGTTCTGGCAAATACCATGCATGGGGGAGTGAGGAGGGTTGTGGCAGCTGGAGGAGGCACCACCGTTTTCTGCCTCTCCAGAGCTCAGTTGACCAAGGGCCGGGAAGTCTCAGTTCTGGCTAACTGAAGAGTTTATCAGTGAGATAGAAGCTCCATTTAATTCCCTCAATGGTTGTGTTGCATTTGCATGGGTTCACGAAGATATATGCTAAGATATAAATAGTATACAGAACACCATACCTAGGAAAGGCATAACAATATGCTCAACAAAGGATCCAACTACAGAACACATCCATTTTGACAAACAGTCTTTATCAAGGCCCCCTCTACAAGAGTTCGCTTTGATGCCTGGTTCCCCAATTATGCGCATTTCCTGATAAGTGCATTTACACCCAATACTGATACATGAGAGGTGTTGAAGAGCATGACAGGCTCTCTGGAAGATGCTTTAAAGTTGTTTACATGCTGAGAATCGCATGCAAATGTTGCTGAAAGTAATGCGCTTTGTCCTGGGGAACTACCCAAACAGGTTTCCCTCCCATTATTCTCCCCGCCCACCAGAATCTCCCACCTTTGGTTACCTGGGTTACTTGCCTGGTTAACCTGTTCGGCTACCTCTTTCCCCGCCTTCGCCCGATTGCCATTTGAAGTGAACTGCTCAGGAGTAAATGGGAATGTGCCTCGCACACACGCATGCCAAAACAGACGGGGATGCTGCTTCGTTCCTTCCCCCTCCTCTTCCCAGAGAGCACACACACACATACACAGCTCATGTCAGGAACCCAGCAAGAAGCAAGGGGACGATATGTCTAAGCTGATCGCTAATTATGCACACATCCGCACATCCGTCCTACCCCCTTCTCGTGAAACCACCACCATCTGGCCCTGGGTCTCCATGAACAACATATTCCATCAGGGGAGTTAAAATAAACTTTATTTTCAGTTCACATTGGGTCACCTCTTCCTGGAGCCTCCATCCAGAGAGTCGGAGAACAAGGAGGAAGTTGCAAGCAGGAGACAGGAAATAAAACTAAATGAAAAAGTGGAGGTTTTCCCAGCGGAAGGGGCAGTTCTGTGCATGACATCAAGATCACAGTCCACCCACTCTGATTGTTAATGCGCCTTCCCAGAATGTTGTTTGCACGGACATAAGGTGCTCTTACTCCCGCGGTAAATTAAAACTCGCTATTTAACTTGCATTCAAAAATGCGCATAATAGGAGATAAAAAGCGCTTGTATTCCTCATTTGCGCTCCGCTCTTGTAGAGGTAAATTTGGTAATGCGCCTTGAAAGAGTTTTAAATCGCTCTTATAGAGGCATCCCAAGTTCATATGTTTAATTATAATTGCTTGGGGGAAATTTTTCTATTGGAATTACGTAGTGCTGTTATCAGGCTGAAATCCTCCCACTCATCCAGTAGTACTTGCGCTCTTTCAGCTGTAAAGCCTCCTACACAGAATGCCACAATACCTTAATGTGCAATTATATCACACATGATAATACCGAACTAACACTTACCACCCAAGTGACAAGCCCAACATGTATCACGTCAAAGACTCTATGATGATCGCTTACTATTCTTAGCTCTTAAGATTGTATCCACCCAAGGACAGAATAAAAATAACATCATGTTCAGCTGAATTTATTACGGCTACACTAATCGCTCCCCTAATAAGACCAAAGTTAACAAAATTAACAAAAAGCTACTGAAGCTTTGAAGTCAACTATCCTCCTTGTTTCATTTCCCCAATGTGGTTCCCTCCAGATACTTTGAACTACAACTCCCATCAGCCCCAAACAGCATGGCCTATGATTATTTATTTTATTATTTACTTAATTTGTACCCCACCTTTCTACCAAGGAAATGGTACTCAATGGGAATTGTCATCCAAAACATCTGGAGAGCTCCAGGTTGAGGGAAGGCTGATCTACTGCAGTGTTTTGAATTTTAAGGGTTTTATTGGTGTTTTAATAATGTATTAGTTTTATGTGCTTTTAATCAGTTTTATGTATTTTATATTTGATGTTGTTCCCCACCTCGATCCAGAGGGAGAGGCGGGTAATAAATAAATAAATAATTATTAATGTTTTCACTTTGGCTGACAGTGGCTCTCTGTGGTCTCAGGCACGGATCTTTCCCCGCCCTGGTCACTGAGATCCTTTTAACTGGACATGCCAGCAGGGCAGTCCCTAGGATAAATAGTGCCCTGGGTGAGGATTTATGAGGCTTGATCTGGATGTGATGGCCATCAAGAACTTCCTCAAATCCTTAATCTCTCAGCCACTGTGCTACAGTTTGCACAAGACAAAGTTCAAAAAGCCACATTCAAAAAGCAACACAGCAGGTTTTACTTTTAATATTTTTTTACTTTTAATCACAGGTTTTACCTTTATTTTTGTTTTGTTTTGTAGCAGTTCCTATCTTTTGGTAAGCGTTCTTTACTTTAGAATTTCCATTATTTTTATCTTTAAAAATAACACAGAAAAGTTATAAATGAAAAAGGTATCCAGCTGACCTCTTACAGCTTATGGCTTTATTTTATTATTTATATAGTTTTATTATTTATATTTATACAGTCTTTGAAGTGCTAAGTGTTCAATAACATTGCCTCAAAGTGAGGCTGTATTCCACTGATTTTATAGCACAAATGACATCAAAGTGGAATCATACTTTAAAGCTAATTGAAGGAAGATCATTTTATTTATTTATTTATTTTTATTTATGAAAACATTTGTATCCCGCCGTACATCATTGGGATCTCAGGGCAGGGTACAGATAAAATCAAATAGTATAGAACAATAATGTACACAGCAAAAACCGTATTAAACCATTAACAAACTAAAACCAGTAGAAAATGTAGAGCAATTAAAAACAATTAAAACTTTGCGCAGCTTTAGCCCTCAAAGGCTTTGATGAAAATCCATGTTTTTACTTGCCGCACTCCACAAATGGGGGCCACAACAGAAAAAGCCCTCTCTCATGTCCCACCATAATGTATGTCCCATGTTGATGGGATGCAGAGGAGGACTCCTCCAACAGATCTCAAATCTCAGGCAGGCATATATAGGAAGAGGCACTAGTTAGTACCCAAAAAAAATGTGAAACCTTGAAAGAAAGATTACAGACAAGTGCTTTTTTGCCACCCAGGCAGTACATTAAAAAAATATAGCCATTGAGCTCAGCTTGGCACTTCCCTCTGCTCAACTTGGTGGCCCCTCAGCTTGGCACCCTATTTTTAAGGTGACCATATTTTGGAAACCAAAAAGGAGGACAACATGGCCGCCCCAAGGGGGCATGCCCACCAACATGGCCAGCTCCCAAAGGGACATGTCCACCCAAAGATGGCCTTGGTCACATTTCTGATTTCACAGCACACAATTAAGGCAAACCTGTTCTACATAACATCTTAATGTTAAAATCACTGAGACATTCAATGTATTTGAAATTACCTTCACTCCTACTTTTGTAGCTTTTGCTGTACTTTAAAGATTTTGCTATACTTTGTGTGATACAGTCTCCCTTTCCCTCAAATATCTTTTCTGACTGCAAATCCTTCATTGGATGACCATAGTCTCACCTTTCCTAACATTTAACACTCTTTCCCCATCACCTTTCTCATATTCATACTCACAGCTTCAGCATACTGCTACCACTGAACAAATGAAGCAGTTGACAAGTACAACAAACTAGCAACCTAGCATTAAGAAAGAGTATAAAATACTATTACCCTGCAAGCACTAGCCATGGAATAAAATGGACTAAAGGGTTGTTGTTGTTGTTGTCACTTCTCACTAGCACCTCTTAGCTTGTTTCAACTTCTGATTTATCAATGAGAAACTAATCTAACAATGTGTCATTATATCTCTGGTTCATTAGCCATGTAAACAAGACCATGGTCAGTAGCAATACAAAGAAAGGCCAGAACAGATGCCCATTATCACAATGCTAGACAAATATCTCCTGAATTTACACTGTTTCAGTGTGCAGAGAACAGAAATCTCAATCAGGGACCCAAAGAAAACTGCCCAAAGAAACCTCAGAAACAAGTCCCATTGATTTCAATAAAGCTTACTCCCAGATAAATGAATATAGGATTGCAGCCACTTCACATATGTTCAGCTTACTCTAGCAAGTGCAAAGCCCTCCTGTCAAGAAGAACTATGCACTCATGAGAACCTGGCCTCATGGATCATGCAACCAGCAGGTGCTCTCCAGAAAGACGCTTTTAGAGCCTAGGAGATCCAGACACACTCAGACAAGCCAAGACAAGCCACACTATGCACTCACATGTTATCTTGCTGGGACAGAACAATTTTGGGAAAAGACAATACTTTGTTATCGACCAGACATTACAGTAATAAACAAGAAAAACACACCTACCTCATTGATTTAGCAATACCTAATGGCAAAAATGTTGCAGAAAAGGAATAGGAAAAGAGAGAAAAAATGGCTATGGAAATTAAAGAACTATGCAGCAGGAAAAGGTTACAATTATTCAGTTAATCATATCAGTCACCAGCAACACACACACACACATACACACACACACTACAGAAAACCTTCAGAAACTGGGCCTACCAAAATAAATCCACACCAACATCCAGAAAGTAGGGGTGTGCATCGGATCGGATCCGATCCACGATCCGAATCCGATCCGACCCAAAATCGGGAAAATCCGATCCGATCCGATCCGGACAACCTCCGATCCGATCCGATCCGATCCGATCCGATGTCCGATCCGGATCGGACGCCATTTTGAATGCTTTTTCCCATAGCCAAGTATTGTTTTACAAAAACGCCTATAACTTTTTCATTTTTAAAGATAGAAGGATGAAACTTGGGCACATTGTAGACTGGTTAGGGGTAGTTATCTGTGAGAAATTTCAGAAAGATTGGTGCATGCATTTTGTGGCAATTAATTTTTTAATAAATACCCAGGAATGCCTATAACTTTGTCATTTTTAAAGTTACACACATGAAACTTTGCCACATTGTAGGGGGTACCTTGGGACCTATGTGTGTGAAATTTCAGAAACGTAGGTGCTTGTCTTGTGTGGCAATTAATTTTTAGAAAAATGGGTAGTAGTGGGGTAAATACAGTTACGCCTCCCATTTTTTTATTTTTGAAGATACAAACAGGAAACTTGGGCACATTACAGGTACCACTTGCCTTGATATGTGTGTGAAATTTCAGAAACATTGGAGCTTTCCTTGTGTGGCAATTAATTTTTGAAACAATGAGGAAAGAAACACCTATAACTTTGTCATTTTTAAAGTTACACACATGAAACTTTGCCACATTGTAGGTGGTACCTTGGGACCTATGTGTGTGAAATTTCAGAAACATAGGTGCTTGCCTTGTGTGGCAATTAATTTTTTAATAAATACCCAGGAATGCCTATAACTTTGTCATTTTTAAAGTTACACACATGAAACTTTGCCACATTGTAGGCGGTACCTTGGGACCTATGTGTGTGAAATTTCGGAAACGTAGGTGCTTGCCTTGTGTGGCAATTAATTTTAGAAAAATGGGTAGTGGTGGGGTAAATACAGTTACGCCTCCCACTTTTTTATTTTTGAAGATACAAACAGGAAACATGGGCACATTACAGGTACCACTTGGCTTGATATGTGTGTAAAATTTCAGACAGCTGGGTCCAGGCATGTGGTGGCAAGGTATTTTTGAAACAATGAGGAAAGAAACGCCTATAACTTTTTTATTTTAAAAGTTAGAAGTCTGAACATTGCTCACTTTGTAGATGGGTTAGGGGTAGATATGTGTCAGAAATTTCAGAATTATAGGTCCAGGCATTTGATGGCTATGGAATTTTTAAATTACATGTTTCAAAAAAATTTCTACAGAGGCCAGGTCTTCCCCTCCCGCTTCCCGCGAAGAAAAGGAAACACTCTCTCGTCTCGATCCCTTTGATCCTTGCTAGTAGTATCCATTACAGGGCTCGTGTTTCCTTTCCTACTTTCACTTTTCAAGCAGAACGGCTGAGCCTAGCTGAGTTTTGCAGCCATGCGTGCAAGGAAGGATCACTCTGGTCTCGATCCCTTTGATCCTTGGTAGTATCCATTACAGGGCTCGTGTCTGCTTTCACTTTGTACTCAAGCAGACACGAGCCCTGTAATGGATACTACCAAGGATCAAAGGGATCGAGACCAGAGTGATCCTTCCTTGCACGCATGGCTGCAAAACTCAGCTAGGCTCAGCCGTTCTGCTTGAAAAGTGAAAGTAGGAAAGGAAACACGAGCCCTGTAATGGATACTACTAGCAAGGATCAAAGGGATCGAGACGAGAGAGTGTTTCCTTTTCTTCGCGGGAAGCGGGAGGGGAAGACCTGGCCTCTGTAGAAATTTTTTTGAAACATGTAATTTAAAAATTCCATAGCCATCAAATGCCTGGACCTATAATTCTGAAATTTCTGACACATATCTACCCCTAACCCATCTACAAAGTGAGCAATGTTCAGACTTCTAACTTTTAAAATAAAAAAGTTATAGGCGTTTCTTTCCTCATTGTTTCAAAAATACCTTGCCACCACATGCCTGGACCCAGCTGTCTGAAATTTTACACACATATCAAGCCAAGTGGTACCTGTAATGTGCCCATGTTTCCTGTTTGTATCTTCAAAAATAAAAAAGTGGGAGGCGTAACTGTATTTACCCCACCACTACCCATTTTTCTAAAATTAATTGCCACACAAGGCAAGCACCTACGTTTCCGAAATTTCACACACATAGGTCCCAAGGTACCGCCTACAATGTGGCAAAGTTTCATGTGTGTAACTTTAAAAATGACAAAGTTATAGGCATTCCTGGGTATTTATTAAAAAATTAATTGCCACACAAGGCAAGCACCTATGTTTCTGAAATTTCACACACATAGGTCCCAAGGTACCACCTACAATGTGGCAAAGTTTCATGTGTGTAACTTTAAAAATGACAAAGTTATAGGTGTTTCTTTCCTCATTGTTTCAAAAATTAATTGCCACACAAGGAAAGCTCCAATGTTTCTGAAATTTCACACACATATCAAGGCAAGTGGTACCTGTAATGTGCCCAAGTTTCCTGTTTGTATCTTCAAAAATAAAAAAATGGGAGGCGTAACTGTATTTACCCCACTACTACCCATTTTTCTAAAAATTAATTGCCACACAAGACAAGCACCTACGTTTCTGAAATTTCACACACATAGGTCCCAAGGTACCCCCTACAATGTGGCAAAGTTTCATGTGTGTAACTTTAAAAATGACAAAGTTATAGGCATTCCTGGGTATTTATTAAAAAATTAATTGCCACAAAATGCATGCACCAATCTTTCTGAAATTTCTCACAGATAACTACCCCTAACCAGTCTACAATGTGCCCAAGTTTCATCCTTCTATCTTTAAAAATGAAAAAGTTATAGGCGTTTTTGTAAAACAATACTTGGCTATGGGAAAAAGCATTCAAAATGGCGTCCGATCCGGATCGGACATCTGGTCCGATCCGATCCGACCAGCCTCCGATCCGATCCGATCCGACCCCCCAGGTCCGATTCCGATCCGCTATCCGATCCGATCCGGGGGGTCAGTGCACATCCCTACCAGAAAGCAGTCATACTTAAAACATTTTTAAGAAGGATGAATAAGTATCAGCAATTGTTACAAAATATACATCATGCCAATTATCTCAAAGCAAATTGGAGAGGAAGGTCTATGGGTCAAAATGCATTATTAAAAAAATGAATTGCTATCTTCTAGCACCAGCTAGAGACCCACCTCTTCCTTTGCACTCTGGAAGCAGGTGGGCACAAACAACTCAAGCAAAGTAGGTGTCAGCCAGACCTCTCTGTGGACAGTATTCCACAACAGGGGGCTACTACTGAAAAGTCCCACTCCCAAGTAGCCCTGCACCACACTACAGCGTATGAGGGCACTTGGAACAGGACTTCCAATAACCACCAAAGGTAGGATGACCATATGAAAAGGAGGACAGGGCTCCTGTATCTTTAACAGTTGTATAAAAAAGGGAATTTCATTTGTATGCATGCAGCACCTGGTGAAATTCCCTCTTCATCACAACAGTTAAAGCTGCAGGAGCCCTGCCCTCTTTTGTATCTGGTCAAGAGGACAGGGCTCCTGCAGCTTTAACTGTTGTAGTGAAGAGGGAATTTCACCAGGTGCTGCATGCATACAAATGGTACCTGCTGAAATTCCCTTTTTATACAACTGTTAAAGATACAGGAGCCCTGTCCTCCTTTTCATATGAACACCCTAATCAAAGGGCTAAGGTAGGACTATATGGGAAGTAAGTCAATAGATTTACTTCTGGGTAAGCAAGCATAAGCTTGTGCGGTGTGCCCCAAATTTAGATCAGAATCCAAGGAACCTATACCCAAGAGGTTCATGCATAGGGTGACCATAAGGAGGACAGGGCTCCTGTATCTTTAACAGTTGTGTAGAAAAGGGAATTTCAACAGGTGTCCTTTGTACGCATGCAGCACCTAGTGAAATTCCCTCTTCATCACAACAGTTAAAGCTGCAGGAACCCAATCTCTTGCCAGATACAAAAGAGGGCAGGGTTCCTGCAGCTTTAACTGTTGTGACGAAGAGGGAATTTCACCAGGTGCTGCATGTATACAAAGGACACCTGCTGAAATTCCTTTTCTATGCAACTGTTAAAAGTTACAGGAGCCCTGTCCTCCTTTTCATATGGTCACCCTAGGGAAGCCCCAGCAGGTAAGTGCCTCGCGCCCCCCCGCCCCGCGCACCCGCGCTGCCCCCCCGCCCCGCGCACCCCCGCCACCCCCCCACCCGCCCCGTGCACCCGGGCCGCACCCCCCACCCGCCCCGTGCACCCGTGCCGCGCCGCCCGCCCCGCGCTCCTTACCTGCTGCTGCTGGGGCGTCTGCTTCCCTCCGGTGCTCGGAATCTACTGAGAAACAGGCTTCCTGGCCTGTCTCTCAGTAGTGCGCCGAGTGATGATGTCATCACCCGGCGCGCTACTGAGGGACAGGCCGCGAAGCCTGTTTCTCAGTAGATTCTGAGCACCGGAGGGAAGCCCCAGCAGGTAAGTGCCTCGCGCCCCTGCGCCGCCTCCCCACCCGCCTGCGCCACACCCGCGCCGCACCCCCCATCTGCCCCACGCCCCCGTGCCGCCCCCCACCCGCCCCGCGCCGTCCCCCCCACGCCGCGCACCCGCGCCGCCCCCCCCACGCGCCCCGCACACCCGTGCCGCACCCCCCACCCACGCCGCACCCCCCACCTGCCCCGCGCACCCGCCCCGCGCTCCTTACCTGCTGCTGCTGGGGCGTCCGCTTCCCTCCGGTGCTCGGAATCTACTGAGAAACAGGCTTCCTGGCCTGTCTCTCAGTAGCGCGCCGAGTGATGATGTCATCACCCGGCGCGCTACTGAGGGACAGGTCGCGAAGCCTGTTTCTCAGTAGATTCCGAGCACCGGAGGGAAGCGGACGCCCCAGTAAGTGCCTCGTGCTGCCAGCCTCCCGCCACCGCCGCGTGACCCCCCACCGCCCCGGTTTGCTCCCGCCGCCCCCCGGTTGGCCCGGATCGCCCCAGGGCCATCTGATCACCCTTTTGGGGGGCTACATTTCTGGATTTGGCCCCCCAAAACAGTTTTTCCGCCCGGATGCAGATTTGCTCCCCATTTCCCAGGCATGATCCGGGCATCTGGGCACCCTACTTTTGCTCAGCTTGGCTTTTGTATGTGGAATAGGGGAGGGGTGCCATTTGTCCACCCCAGGCAGCAAAATTTCTTGAGCTGGCCCTGGCAGAGAGAGAGGGAGAGGATTCAGGGTTACATGGACCCTTCCTTCTCCAATTGCCATAGAGTGATAGATACATCTAATGTGGTGGCTTAATTTCCCGAGGCATGTCTTGGCTCTTCTCATTGCACACTCCTGTTCCCTCCCTGGAATTTTACTTCTTATGACGACTTCTCTATGACAATCGAACATATAAAACAGTGTCTTCTCCTTTGAAAGATCTGACCAGGGAACTGCAGCCCTGAAATTTCAATTACACAGAAGAAAAGTTAACCAGTGACTTTTATTTTTCCATTATGTGGAATATGGTGGATTTTTTTTCCTCCCTAGGAAAACTGTAAGGAAAAGGAGCAGCTTTTAGAAGAGCAAAATGAAAGCATTGTCAAGATGGTGATGGGGCATCATGACAGAAAGGCACAGAGCTTTGAGGAAATAAAGAACACAAAAATGGAGTATCTTTATGAACAGATGGTGAATTTTCAAGAATATATTGATACAGCAAAGGACATTCTGGAGACTATAATAAAGGAAACTGAGGAAATGGATGATTTTGTTTTCCTAAAGGTATGTATAAAACTATGTTAATGCTTTCTCCCTCTCTCAAAATACTAGAACCTGGGGTCATCCCATGAAGCTGAATGGTGGGAGATTCAGGGCAAAAAAGGAAGGACTTCTTCCCACAGTGCATAGTTAAATTATGGAATTCACTACCACAAGATGTAGTGATGGCCACCAGTTTGGATAGCTTTAAAAGGGGGTTGGATAAATTCCTGGAGAAGGCTGTCAATGGCTACTAGCCCTGATGGTTATGTGCTACCTCTAGTATCCAAGGCACAAGCCTAATGGGCAGCCGCTTGCACAACAGGAAGATTCAGCAGAGCTCTGCTACCATTATTTGAGTTTGTGGAATGTCCCAGTTGAATACTGCCTCATGGTAAGCACAGCTCTAAATAACTAGATGCATATTTATTATTATTTTATTATTTACTACATTTCTAATCCGCCTAATAACTAATGTTCTCTGGGCGGATTGCAACCAGTTAAAAACTAAAGTGCCATTTTAAATCATAATTAAAAATATAAAGCACAATACAAATATTTTGAGGAATAAAATACAATGTAATAAATGTAATCAATAAAACAGCCATAATAATCTTGATAAACTGTTGTGGGCACCACCACCACCAAATGGCTGCCATAGGTGGCATGGCTAGTCACAAAGGACAAGTAACCTACTCAAAAGACTAATTACAAGGCAGAGGTGGGATCTGAACCCCAGCACACTAAAAACCTCCTTTAAACCTACACTTTTTAGTGCCAACAATAACCTATCTGTTAATTATTTTTAAAGTAGGGGCAGGGCACCTTGGTGGACCCCAAGAATGGGGTCCGGGGCACAATGAATATTGCAGGCACCATGTTGTATACCTGCTATAGTGTATAAAAGGTAATGGGATTTAGAAAAAAAGGAAGAAGCAGACAAATCATCCACAGCATAGTTTCGCACAGTGTACAGATGTTTTTTAAAATTAGTAAATCTAAGCTGATAATTCATATTAGAGATCCTGGACATAGATGCTGCAAAACTTTAGTGTTGAGCTATTTAGCCGTTCAGATTTAGCAAAGTTTCTTAATCTCCATCCTCTAAAGTTATGTAGGAAATGCCTAAATTGCAACTCACAGAGTAGAATGGCTTTAAAATGTTTTTGCAGTTAACATACATTTAAGAATATGGTCTGAGAAATGCAAATTAGGACTGTCAACAGTTTAAGGATTTTTAGGGCACAATCCTATGCATGTTTATACAGAAAAAAGTCCGACAACACTGGGAGTTGTGTGGCTTTTTTGCATAGATTGCGCCCTTTGTTGATTAATTTCTGCATTTAATGAATATTGTTCGTATTACCAAATATAGAACAAGTGTTGTGTTATCAAATAGATAAATATGGGTATAAAAAGGCACACATAGCTGCCTTTTTGAGATATTGAAGAAAATGTGAACTAACTTACAGTGTAATAAACAAAAGCTGCCTCTCATTGTCAGAAGGAAAGACCATCTTTTTCATTGCCTGTTATAGGAATGCACCAGAAACAACTAAGCTATCATTTAAATCTTGCGGCCCCAATGCAAATATTAAAATATCTCCTCTGGCTTTCACCTTCACATTCGTTGTTGGCAGATAGGTGAAGAAAGAGTCTTAGGCTACAACCCTACTGAACACAATGGTACTTATTCCTATGTAAATACAGACAGGATTGCGCAGTGGCACCGCTTAGGGAAGCACCATCGGGCGCAAGTCCAGGGCCTCGCAGTTTAATGATGTGTTTCGCTTGTTTTAAATTTTTTAACTTTGTCATGCTTGTATTGCATTGTGTTCCCCGCCTCGATCCGTAGGGAGAGGCGGGTTATAAATAAATATTATTATTATTATTATTATTATTATTATATATTATTATTATTAGATGGCCCGTAAATATAGTTCCAACAAATGGGATGGAAGGGAACCCTCCAAGTGCCTAAACACAAAAGCACTGCAGGTTGGAAGATAGTGATGATGTTTATTCCAATCTCGACGCGTTTTGGATTATTAAAAAAACTTTATCAAAGGCAGTCTATAATCTTCCAATTTGCAGTGCTTTTGTGTTTAGGCACTTGGAGGGTTCCCTCCCCTAAATATAGTTGCCACTTTTATTTATTTTTTAACTTACAGAAGAGGCTGGGTGTGGGTTTCTAGGTACCAGGTGACTCCAGGTGCATTCTGGGGAAACCAAGAACATTTTTTTGCACACTCACGACTGGCCTCTCACAGTTCTTCGCATGACATTTTGACAATGCGGTGTTCCTCCCACGCGTCTCCCGCGTCTTCTACTCTTTTTTCCGTCACAAAATAAGACCCAGAAAATCCAATTCTTTTGGCTATAACAATACTTGCCGCCATTTCCTGCTGTGTGCAGGAGAAGCTGCGTGATAAAAACGCCCACTGAATGGGCCAGGTAGGCGCTGCTTGCTTCCTCTTTCTTCCCCGTGTGAAGAAAGAGGAAGCTGTTTGTCCCTATTGTAGGACAGAAGCAGGAGGCAAAGCGAGGGTAGGGAATCACAATCCCCCCCACCCCCGTCTGATGATCCCAGAAGATAGAGGGCGAGACTACAGCATGCCTGAACTCTTCTGTAAATTGGGGGAAAAGGAGCTATTGCTGGCTCTGCCACTGCCTCATAAGTGGGGGTGGAAGAGCTGGGGAAGACTCCCCCCACCCTGCTGGGGGAAAACAGTGAAGAGAGATAGATAATGTGCCAGGGAAGGAAGAGAGTGAGGTGAAAAAGCATCCTGGAGCAGTGGGGTAGGGGTGGGGAAAAGAGAAACTGAGGAAGTAGAAAACAGGGAGGCAGTGTGTGGGGGCAGGGCCGTGCAGAGCTGGTAATATGCCCAGGCCAGATGGGAAGTGTGTGCCCCCCCCATTTCAAACTGCTCATTAAGTATTTTTTAAAATTTTTTTAACATGTCCGTTCTACATTACACCTTCATATTCAACCTGTTTCATATTTCATATTCAACACCTCAATGTTGAATCAGAAATTAACATTTTTTTTGTTGCTGTACAAATAGAAGCAACAACAATAGAACAATCCTTCATCATTATCAAACATTATCATAATCATCACCCTCACGGTATCATCATCATTATTATAATTAATAACTAACATCATCATTACCTCACCCTCCGCTCCAGAGATTATATGCCATGGAGAAGATTACTGCGTAGTAAGGACAACATCGCAACTTCAGCAAATATATCCCCGCCCCACATAGGGCATGGCCCTCTGGAGCTTGTAGTCTGACCGTGGTATTCACGAAGGACAGCTTCTGTGCCGTTTCCGCAAGGCGGGCTCCTCACTTCTCAATGGGCCGCTTACGCTACAGAAGCAGTAGCGTAAGCTAGGGGGGACCTCCTCGTTGGATGCCCCCTCACAATTGTGGGCCCCGGGCCAACTGGCCCCACTGGCCCCCCGTCTGCACGGCCCTGTGTGTGGGAAAACCTCAGAGGACATCTTGTTCAAGGCCCCTTCAATCTTGGCAGCACTACTGAGATTGTGCTGGCAGGTTGCAATCCTGTGCCCATTTCTAAGAAAATAGGATTCACATGAAGTGGCGTAATGGTAAATGTTGAGGTGCGGGCACTCATCAGGACAGTCCCCACAGCCATGCCCTCAAGGAGAGTCCAAAAATTCAGACAGCTGTGTTGATTCAGATCAACAAACCAGTTCTAGCAGTTTTCATCTCCATGAGGAGCAGAACTTTTGCAAAGCTAATGGGGCTTAATTGCCCATTCTAAACCAAGCCAACCCAAAATTCCTTGCATCACAACAGGGAACAAACTAGTGTTGCTGGGAAAATTCAGGAGGGTGTGGCGGATGATGTCAGTGGCACTGTTAATAAAACAGTGCTGATGGTGCATCCTTGTGAGCCCTGGTTCCGCTACACCACTGTTCCCATGAATAGGATCATGATGATAGACCCTAAAGCGGGGTGACCATATGAAAAGGAGGACAGGGCTGCTGTATACAGTTGTATAGAAAAGAGAATTTCAGCTGGTGTCATTGTTATGCATGCAGCACCTGGTGAAATTCCTTCTTCTTCATCACAACTGTTAAAGCTGCAGTGACCAGATACAAATGAGGGCAGGGCTCCTGCAGCATTAACTGTTGTAATGAAGAGGGAATTTCACCAGGTGCTGCATGCATACAAATGACACCTGCTGAAATTCCTTTTTCTGTGCATCTGTTAAAGATACAGGAGCCCTGTCCTCCTTTCCATATGGGCACCCTACCCTAAAGGGAGATCTCTGCTGCCATTTGCCAAGAACACCACTGCAACCTTGGTCATTACAAGAGAAAGGGCCCAGACCTCTGGACCGGTTAAGAAGCACTTTTCTCAAATGATGCTGGAGCAAAAGACACTGGTAATTAATTTGGATAATTAAGACACAATCCTATGCATGTTTATACAGAAAAAGGACTACAACTCTCAGCATGCCCCAACCAACCATGCTGGCTGCGGCATGCTGGGAACTGTAGGCCTTTTTCCTGCCTAAACATGATAGGATTGCACCTTTAGAAGTAAAGTGCACCTTTAGAAGTAAAGTGAAATGCAACAGGGTTGAGAGATGTATGGTTAGGATCTTTACTTATATAAACCTGTTGAAGCTTGCAAAGGCGCAGCTACTGCTGGTAGTGTGTGAATTGATGGCTGAATTACAGATATTCTATTTTTCACGCTGCAGTTTTGTGAATGTGGAGGTCAAGACTCTGCTGGTGTAAGTGCACACATTTCCTATGAAGATAGGAAAGCTCTGGTTGTTTGTACTAGTACAATATTTGGTGCCCAGGGAGTATGCCAGTGAATGGACTCTTATATAGATTTGATGTCGGGTATATTTTGTAACACATGCATTAATCCATTCCTTCCCCACCTTTCCCTCCCATAGTCATCGGAAGAAATAAACAAAAGGTATATGAAATGTGGCTTTGGTGCATTGTAGTGAGTATTAGGATCAGCATGTTTGAATGCTTTAATATTTTCACGCTGTGGCGGAGGCATGCTGCCTTTTATAAATACCTCATTTTAGAAATGCCAAGGTGTTAAGGAGGAAAATGTGTCCTTATTAATGCAGCTGCAAGTGTTTGAGATATTTTGCATGCATCTTGTCATTCATAATTTAAAGACTAATAAATAGGGCATTATTAAATTCCATCTCTTGCAATAACGTCTGTAAAAATGTTTTTGAGCAGGTGTTTATCGTGGTTGTGTAAAAACGTTTTAAAATTCCAGTTGCATTCTGTAAAATGCCAATATTTGTGAGTGTTCATGTTTTGCTGATTTAATTTCCATATTAGATGAAACGTTAATAAAATGATCCTGAATGACAGTTTGGTAGGCAGAGCTAAAGTTGGACCGTAGTATTAGTAAGGGTTGCAAGCCTAGTCTTGTTATTTTTGCCTCTTCCACCAGAAAGATTACACACAAAGTATGTGTTGTTTAGGATTAGTTTTATTTATTTGTAGCATTTTTTAATCTCACCTGTTAGGCAAAAAAGGCTTCCATGGTGGCTTATAAAAAATAAGACAGTCTTGGGCAACAGGCTTTCAATCTAAACGAAAAAGGAAAAGGGGTTGAGAAAGAGGAGGGAAAAAAGCAAATTAAGGCACTAGATTCTTAGCTGCAAAGTTCAGCAGGTCATGGAGTTGGATCTAAACACAGTGGAAGGGCTGCTTCCTCTTCCTCTGCTGCTGCCACTTCCTCCAAAGTCATGAGCAGTGGCACTTGGTAGCTGATGTACTCCTCCCAATGATAAAAATTAATATTAATCCAAAATCCATTTTATTTGGTTTGAGAGAGAATGTTATAGGCAGTATTTTTTTCCAGAGAGTTGAAAAGTTTTGACAAATACGTCTTCCATGTTTTTGAAGCACTACGAAAACCTCCAAGACCAGATATAATAATGGGATGTAGAGGGGAGAGTCTGTGTACATCATGCACAGTGATGTCCAACCTATCAAACCCTCTTCAAATCCCTCTTCATACGTTCTCCATGCAGAAGGGGAGAACGGGACCATATCGGTGGCCTCTCTCTCAACACTGTTCACATGTCACTGGTCCTGCCCTTTGACATATGCGCATTCAATGCAACGTCTGCAAAGGAGCGGCTGCTACCTATGAGCATCTGAACACCTGTAGGTGCTCTATGCAGTTGAATTCCAGATCACCACTTTGCAGACATTGTACTGAACGGCAAACATCAAGGCTAGGGCCAGTGGCAATATGACAAGTCCAGTGGTGTGTTTTCACTCCCCCTTCTCTCTATGTATGGAGAACATACGGAGAATGCTCAACTCTCTCAATAAGCTGTTATCTAGCCATCTCCACCCATATACATTCTACCCTCTGAAAACATTGGGCATCACTCACTTAGAGCCACCCATGCCATTTGCACTGGAAATCCCATTTCAGGACACCTTGGGGACCCAGTGAGGTCTAAGATAGCAATGCTGGCCATGACTCAGTGTAGACCATGCGTTTGGCATGCAGAAGGTCACAGGTGGTGATGCAGTGGTGGAGAGCCCTCCTGACGGTGTGGAGCTCACAATTTGCCACTTCTCCCGCTCTGCTGTTTGAGTTGGGAGATTCACCCTGTGTCATGGGAGAGCCGGCCCTTTTGAGCCCCTTGCAGCATCCTGGAAGAATTCATGGCTTATTGGAACCCTGCGACTCATTTTAGGGAGTGAGGATATACTGCAACAGTTTGTTGGATGTTCTGCTTTAAAAGCAGCAGCAGCAGCAGCAGCAAACTCGTTGTCTATGACTGTCCTAGATGAACAATAATTCATTTGCTTATATATAAATATATTCAAAGAGACGATGCACCATTATTTTGCATAAACATCTTTTCATGTCTTTTGAGATTTGTTCTTTCTCAGAGTTAAAAATATATTCTTTTCTCCCTCTTTAACAAGCTCAACAAATAAGAGCTAATTACTTCTAATCCATTTTGCTTTCATTTTCCCTTCTTTTTTGGGGTTGTTAGCTCCTCACCACCAGCTGTTTTACATTATATCTTTGGAATCAGTCAGCTTCCTGGATTTTCTATTGCATTAAAAAATTCTTCAAAGGATATTGTTCATCCATTGGACTCCTGTATTTCTCAAGGAGCTTGCTTTGAACTTAAGCCCCAAACATCCCTGTGATTCAGAACTGGGCAGGTATAGCTGATATACCCACAATTCCAAGTAGGGTTTCCAGGTATTGATGTAGAGCAGGGACGGTGGCCTTTCAGATGTTTTGGCCTACAATCCCCTCATACCTCACCATTGGCTATGCTGGCTAGGGCTCATGGGAGCTGTGGGTCAAGACATCGGGAGCTGTCCACAATCTGCCCACCCCTGATCTCAAGACCTGCCTTTAACTTTTATGTTAGCAGGAGAGGATGTGGCTGCTGTGTCTTCATTTTGCTGCTTGCTTGTCCTTCTGCCCAATCTTTTCTGCCTGAAGTGGGGGATCTCTAAAGGCCCTAATTGCTACAGCAAGAGAGAGAAGAGAACAGCTCAAAGGTAGAACAGCGAGGAAGGACAATGGTTGCATCTTCTCCTTCAGATATACCAACCATGATTTGTCATGATGTCCTCTCAACCAACACTATCCAACAAGTCATGGTTTGCAAGTGGCCACTAAATCAAGATCTGAAATTTCAGTTTGAAGCAAGTTTGCAAATGAAAGTTAGGGCAAACTATAGTTTGGCATTCCTAGATAAACAATAAACCATTGTTTGAGAGGTTCCTCCACTCTTACTGGTCATGATTGAGAATAGTTCCAGAGATTCCCAGGAAACAGGGAAGCAAACCATGGTTTCTCTGTATGTCTGGAACACAAATAATGTTTCAGAGTCTAGACTACAGTTAGTGCAAACCATGGCTTGATGATGCATCTGAACTGAATAATTAAGTTAGTCAGTTCACCCTGAAGAAGATTCTTATAACCCAAATTTCATTGGGTCTATAGTTCTCAGTGCACCTTTGAGGTCTCCTCTCTCCTTTGTTCCTGGACTGGTGCCTTCTATTCTTTCCTTCTCTGCCGCATGCTCCCCATTCTTGCTGCCCAGGCAGGCAGTAATAACAGGTATTCTATTTGCTGATGGGCCATCATATATAGCTAATTTGGCTGTGTTTGGATTGGTGACTCCCAAATTACGCACGTCTGATTTAGGTAACTTCAGCTCTCAGGTAATATGATTAGAATGCCTTTAAATTGGGTGCATATTTTTCTTAAACCTAGGTTACTTTCTGCAATGGAGAATATTCTAACTTTGGAAAAGATGCCGGCTGCATTCTCACAGTTTGAACATTATGCAAGTGGTTCAGCAAATGGTGAACAGACTTTAAAACACATGCCTGGTAAGTATCTATACATACTATTTGGTGCAAGGCTTGAAAATGTATGAAAACCTTTAAAAAAGGAACGTGCTTGGGAAAGAAAATTTGGTGTTGCGAGAGTGTGCATATAATTAGCAATCAGCTGAGTTTGAAGTGAAGCCTGATTGTGCCTCAGTGTCTGGATTATGGTGGGGAAAAATTGGAGAAGAAGCAACTAACACTCTTGTTCGTATTGAAAAGACAAGTCACCTGCAGGTCTGGATTACTCATTATGTTAAGCAATCTACAGAGAATATTTTCATGCATTATGAGGAAGAGCTGAATGAAAAAATGCAAGTGAGTCTTCTTTTGTGTTTCTAGGATCACGAGCAAAAGGATAACTTAAGCATGCCCCCTGGGAGCTATCCCTGCACTAGGAATTTGCTGTGGAAATACAAACAGGAAACAGACTGGTTCACACGACCAGTAGGCAATTAACAAAATACAGTGGTTTGTTAACCACCCTGAGTGTGCCGTTTGCATGCTGGGAGGATTCACATAATTACCCTTGCAGCACAGCTTGTTGTGGTATGTGAATTCAGCCAGGGTAGCTTGTTGCCATGGGTAACAAGCCACCAAATCCATTGTGGCAGATGTGGCAAATTTTTCATATTTGCATCACCCAATCCCTGCTGCCCAATTAGGAAACTCTTTAATCAAATGCCTCCAAGAGGATTCTGGAATTAAAAATGGGATTCCAATGACTAATGCAACACAGCTTGGCCTACGGATCCATGAATAATAAAGGTGTCTCATCTCTGAGGTTTGCTAGGTGAGAAACAACAATGCCAGGCCATCGGTGACTGGTCATTGGCCCCCATTACTGATGAGAGAGGAATCCAGATAAAGAGGTGCCTATGTCAAATTTATAGCTACATCTTCCTCCTAGTATTGTCAAAAAGGATACTACAAAAACAATTAACTTCATAGCAAAGCCAGGTAGGCCATCAGATAAAGTAACAGAATGCTCACTGCAAATTGTAAAATACACCAGATGTGTAATAAGACAAAAGCTCATAAGACAGTGTGCAGTCAAGGGGAAAAAATTGTGTCACAAACACACTCATAATATGTCAAGGAAGGCTAAAATGTTTGTATAAGTATGTTTTTACAGTCATTTATCTTGATAAGAAGCTTTGAAATTCAATAACCTCATTTTGACATCCGAACATTTAGGGTAGAAGTGGATCCTTAGAATTTTTGATAAGAAATATAAATAAAGTAGTAAAAATAGACTGAACGAAGTTTATAGCATTCAAAAAGTACATAAAGGAGAGCCTGAACACACCACAGTGGGAGCTTATCCTCCTGGATCAGTTTCCTCAGCATGTTGCCTGTAGGATCAGCTTGGTATGTTACTAGCCCTGATGGTTGTGTGCTACCTCCAGTATCCAAGGCAGTAAGCCTGTGTGCACCAGTTGCTGGGGAACATGGGTGGGAGGATGCTGTTGCACCGTGTCCTTCTATGTTGGTCCCTGGTTGACAGCTGGTTGGCCACTGTGTTTTTCAGAGTGCTGGACTAGATGGACCCTCACTCTGATCCAGCATAGCACTTCTCATGTTTTTATTGATTATCATTGAGGACTGTCAGTTGTACTCTGCTCAGAAGCCATGTTTAGAATAATGTTAAATGTTTCATGTGTTTGAATTTATGCATACCCAAGCTTTGCATTTACTACTGTGATGCTGATAGATTTATAGTAAAAAGACAATAAGATAAATCTCGTCTGGGAGTGTGTTTCCTGGAAATGAGAATTCTGAATCACCCATATCTAAAGTGAAGTATTAAGCTTGCTTTATGATAGTATCTGGTTTTGTGAGGGAGAGAGAGGGGGAGGGAGAGAGAGAGAGAGAGAACAAACTGGTAATCAGAGGTTGCAAATGTACTGACAATATATTTTGAGAGAACCTCTGAACCTGGGCAAAATGCCACAGAATGGATTGCTGGAGGATTCTGGGTGGCTTGTTACCCATGGCAACAAGCCACCCTGTCTGAGTTCACATGACACAACAAGACATGCTGCCAAGGGTAATTATGTAAATAACACCGGCACACGCAACAAGTCACTGTGGCTTATTAACTGCCTGCAGATTGTGCGAACTCAGTCAGCATGATACTCACACATCCATATTTGGTGCTTCCTTGTCAAGCCTAGGATCAACATGGGACACCCTTGAGCAGTGGCTTGATTGTCATCTACCTCTCTTCATCCTTTTAAATAAATACCGACACTCTGGTCACTGCCAGGCAGCTGGATCTGTTCCCCAATGTAGTGTCATTCTGGAGCATTGTGGGTAATTAAATGGTAGCTCCCCACTGCCTGGTGCTGATCAGAGTTTTGCTGACTGGAGCTGCTGGTTCCACCAGATAAGTGCAAGAGCTAGGGATGTCCATCACTGAGAAATCGACTTCTTTTTTGACTTGACCCAGATTTGTGGTGTGTATGATTCAATATGCACCTGTGAACTGAAGTGTGGGCTTTCCCCCGAACTCTGGGAACATTTTTGGTGCATTCTTTTTGTTTCTTTTTTTGGGCAGGTTCTGCAATTTGTGCAAATGGCAGCCAAATTTGGCTTTAATTTGTGCAAATTACTTGAAAATTTGCACAAATTACAAAATCGGATGGGGGAAAGAAATGCAAAAATGCACGGAAAATCCATGTACCACCCAATTTGCTGTAGACCGAATAGGATGCCATAGCAGGAATTGGAACAAAGTCCAGGGGACCGGATCTTGGAAAATCTGTTGAACTCCGTCCCCCCCAAATGGATTTCTCCAACATCTCTAGCAAGAGCCCACCCATGTAGGAGCACTTTGCTGAGAACCCCCTCAAACCTGGGGACTTTTCAGAGGGGCCACTCAGATCTGTAGCTGGCCCTGTGAGTTAAGGAACCATCCCAGCTGATGTCCATATTGAGGCCATCCAGGGTGCTTCCAGGCATCCCAGGAATGGGAATGGAAAGATTCAGCATGGAGAGTATAAGAGTGAATGGTTGGGAAGTTGAAGGATTTCATTCAGTCCATGTTTCAAAGGAAACAAGCTTGATTCACACCATCTAAAGGAATGTGTGGATCACAATGCAGTTATCCTTTGGGTTTCTGATCTCTCCAATTTCCTGAGGTTCCTGTATATTTTGCCCTGGGCGAGAGGCAAATCAGAGTTACAGCTGGTCTTTGTGTTTTTAGAAATGGAGATAACCATTGCTTCTTTATCCCAGAATGCATTGCGAGATGTAATCTGAAGTCTGACCAATTCATTCGCCTGCAAATTTGCTTTAGACAAAGACTGCTTTATTTTAAAAAAGCCTTTAACATGTAAGTGGGTTTGGCGAGTTGGGTGCTGTTCTTAATAGATATATATTCTGTAATAATTATATTTTACTGCTTTAATCAATTTTAATTGGTTCTGTAAGCTGACTTGAGTGCCATTTTTTGGTAGAAAGGTGGAGTGCAAATAAAATAAATCTCAATTTTGAGACTGGGGGCTGCTATCTAAGCATCGTCTTTGCCCCAGAGTATCTTTGAATCCATGTTGCATTGGTTATATGACACAGCCGCCAATTTGGAGTCACCCCAGGGCAAAGAGCCGAAGATGCGAGCAAGGTCAGTGTGCCTCTTACGCTTCTGTCCTCGCTCTGGCGCTGTGCCGGGGGAATCCTGGGCAGCAGGCAACCTCCTATTGATCACCGGAATCTGCAGGAGGGGGAGAGGGTGGGCCCAACGAGCCTAATGGCCACCAGAAAGCTCACACTGCCTCCCCCAGTGGGGTTTATTTGCCGCCACGCCACAGCAGCAATACCACAGGGTTTGGCAGCAAAGCAGCACCAACTCAGCGCCGTGAAGGCATCCCCTGGATATATCTCAACTCAGAACCACAATAGCTGGCCAAATTTTTGGACTTTTGGATTTCTTCCCACATTGCCTATGTTTTCTGCCACCTACCCTGATGAAGAGGTCTGGAGAACTCAAAAGCTTGCACATTTTTGTGGGATTTGGGTTGGTCCTAAAAAGGGTATTGCTCAACTGTGGATTTTGATTTTGATTTTTTTTAATGGACCAGCATGGCTATATTTGTTTTTATATGTATTTATATGAATCATTTTGCTTTTAAAAAAAGAAATCACAAATTATTGCAGAAATGTGATGGAACAGATTTATGATTGAACACATGTGCTACAGATTGGAAATAAGTCTGATCCAGCTCCCTCTAGAGAATGGTACTATCCTCACTTTGAACCACACCTTTTTTTAAAATGGAAATGTAAGGGGCATTGGCAAGTGATATAATATTAATTACAGAAGCTCGATTTTATATATTTCCAACCCATGTGCTTATGAAGCATCAACAGAATTAAATTAGCTACCATAAATACCTTGATAAAAGGTGGAATAGAAATTAGTTAATTAATTAGCCCACTCCTTAGTAACGTGTCCCATTCTAAGACTGCCATTTTTACGCATAGATTTATTAGCTTAGCTTCAGTGACAATAGAAAGCAGTTTATTCCTCCTCCCATTAACGTTTAACAAGCAAGATGAATACAGAGAACGAATTGCTCATTCTCCTTTCGTCCAGCATCATATTTCATCTTTCTTTCTTTTCTTCTCTTTTTTTACACACTAAAAAAACCCACACTAAAAAAACCAAAACAACCACTCTTGAAAGAAGTGGATTTTGGTGTCAAAAGTAGTATGGTATAAGTAGCCTTTTAAAATGTTAAAACTGCAAATTTCATTTGTGATCACAACAAAATTCATCAAAATTGTCTTTTTTTCCAAAAGGGTCACCTACAATTTGCCATAGGTAAGCCTGTCAGTCTGCATATAAATATAAAAAAATATCTTTATATGGAGGCAACATCTTCTTGGAAAGCTACTTGGAAGATGGACTGCTGGCAAGGGATGGGATGCACCTCACAAGGGCTGGGAATAATGTGTTTGGCCACAGCATGAAGAACTTCATCAAGAGGGCTTTAAATTGAATCCTACGGGGACAGGAGACATAAACTTTGAGGCAACAACAGATGAAGGCTTATGCACCATACCAGAGAGAACAGCCCCAATAGTGCCCCAAAACAGTCTAGACAAAAATGTAGGAAAGAAGCCAGACTACAAAGCACATGGTCTTCGATGTCTATATACTAATGCCCAGGGTATGGGAAACAAACAGAATGAACTTGAACTCTTAATAAATGAAGGCAAATACGACTTGATAGGTATTACTGAAACTTGGTGGGATGACTCCCATGACTGGAATATAGCAATTGAAGGATATAACTTGTTCAAAAAGAACAGAAGAAATAGAAAGGGAGGCAGAGTTGCACTATATGTTAAAAATACTTATCCCTGCACAGAAATACAAGAGGATGAGCCTGAGAGCCCCATCGATTAAAATAAATGGAGCAAGGAATAAAAGGAGCATGATAGTCGGAGTCTACTACCAACCACCCAATCAAGGAGAAGATAGGACGAAACTTTTGAGTTCAACATTTTATTCTGTTTTCACAAATAAAAAACAATTAAAACACACATAATACATAAAACATCAGAAACGACACACTAAAAGAGGATGATCAACAGATTCTGTTCTGCTCTTCTCCCCAGCAAAGGCATATAATCAAATTTTCTTATCGCTAAACTGTATAACTATGCTGTATGCATTTCACATTTTCCTTTCTCTCTATTTTTAACCCTTTCTTATTCGTCGAATCCACAGATGAACAAATCATTTTTCTCTTGCCCCTTCACATAATCTATAAGGGGTTTCCATTCAGTTCTAAATCTGGCTGTTGACTTTTCTCTTATTATTGATGTAAGTTTCGCCATCTCTGCCATCTCCAATAGTTTCAAAATCCATTCATCCATTGTAGGTATCGTTGTGTTTTTCCAGTTTTGTGCATATAACAGTCTCGCCACCGCCATCATATATAAAGCTAAAGTTCCACAGTTGTTTCTCGTCTCATCATCCATTAACCCCAAAAGAAAGTATTCCGGTTTCAATTGTATATTGATATTTAATATCTTCTGCATCAGGGAATGAATTTGTATCCAGAAAGCTTTTGCTCTTTTGCAAGTCTACCCTAAATGATAAAAGGTTCCTTCTTTCTCTTCGCATTTCCAACAAGTTCCCGAGGCCCCCTTATACATTTCAGCTAATTTCGACGGAGACATATACCATCTATACATCATCTTGTAAAAGTTCTCTTTAAGTCTAGTACTTAATGTGAATTTTAAATCTTTCAACCACTGATCCATTGTAATATACCCCAAATTTTGTACCCATTTTATCATACAATCTTTCACCTGTTCATCTTCCGTCTCAAACTGCAACAACTTATATATTTTTGAAATAACATGTTCATCATTTGTACATAATGCCTTTTCAAATTCAGATTTTGTTTGTTCAAATCCGTACATTTTAAAATCTATTTTAAAACTTCCCGCAATTTGCAAATAGGGAAACCATTGACATACACAACCTTCTCTTATTAAACCCTCTCTTGGTTTTAGTTTATATTCCCCTTGTACCGCTTCTAGTACATCTTTATATGTTAACCACTTATGTAGACTTGACAGTTCTCTTCTATGATATGCTTCCTGAGCTGATATCCAAAGTGGACCCTCTGACACAATCTAGGTTTATATTTGTTCCATATTCTCAAAATTGCATGTCGCATATAATGGTTATTAAATTCTACGTTGACCTTAGCTTTGTTGTACCACAGGTATCCATGCCACCCATATCTCAGTTCATGCCCTTCCAATTCTAATAATCTTCTGTTTTTCAACAATATCCACTCTTTCATCCATACCAAGCCACAGGCAGAGAAATACAGCTTCAGGTTTGGAAGACCCAAACCTCCCCTTTCCTTTGCATCTTGTAGTATTTTATATTTAACTCTTTGCCATATACATCTAGCTATATCTCTCTGCCTTTGCTTGAATGGTTGCTCCGAAGACACAATAGGTATTGTCTGAAATAAGAACAACATTCTTGGTAACACATTCATCTTAATTGTAGCAATTCTCCCCAGGAGCGACAATTGAACCTTATCCCATCTTTCTAAGTCTTTTTTAATTTCACTCCAGACCTTAACATAGTTATTACTAAATAGCATACAATTCTTACCTGTCGGCGTGATACCCCAGTATTTTACCTTCTTCTCAATCTTAAAGCCGTTTTTTTTCTATCAGCTTTAGTTGTTCTTGAGATTTCATATTTTTTTAACATCTTGGTCTTCTGTTTATTAACCTTAAAACCTGATACTGCTCCATACTCTTTCAATTTGTTCATCAAAATTTCAATTCCTTTTAGGGGTTCTTCTAATATAAACACCAAATCATCCGCAAATGCTCTTAATTTATAAGATTCTTTTTTATAGTCACCCCTCTAATTCTCCCGTCCTGCCTAATATCTCTGTTCAAAATTTCCAAAGCCAAGATGAACAATAGTGGTGACAATGGACAGCCTTGTCCGTTCCTCTTTGTATTTCGCATGATTTTGTCAAATCTCCATTAATAAGTATTTGCACATTTTGAGAACTATAGATTGAGTAGATCCATTTTATAAAGTTTGCCCCAAAGTTAATTTCCTCCAGAATTTTAAACAAAAAATTCCAATTCAAATTATCAAACACTTTCTCCGCATCCAAAAAGATCAGTGCTGCTTGCTTTTGCGGATGTTTTTGCAAGTACTCCAAAGTATTTTAAACACTTCTCACATGATCTCTTAGCTGTCTTTTAGGTAAGAAGCCGCCTTGATCCTCATGTATGAATTCTTGTAATGTTCTTTTAAGTCTTTCTGCTAAAATTGATGTAAACCGCCCAGTTTCGGATAACCACTCTAATCAATGTAAATTAATCAAATGCTTACAGCTCCCTAATTTTTAAAGCTAAAGAGATGAATCTTGGCGTGGTGGTAGCTCTTAAGTAGGGCTTTGGGCATACCAAATTTGTAGCAGATCCATTCATGTTTTGATTTTTAAAGGAATTTTTAAATTCCCCCCTCAAACCATTATCCCCATTAAACAGACAGACAGACAGACAGACACACACACACACACACACACACACACGTGTTAATCCACCCCTGTGAATTTATAGAGGGAGCTTTTATCCTTTACTTTGCTGATGGAGAGCTCCACTGCTGCTGGTGGAAGTTTCTACTTCAGCCTTCTCCAACCTGATACCCTCCAGATCTATTGGATGGAGCCCCTCCCCCCTGCACTGGAAGCCCAGCCAGCCAATAGGAGAAATAGTTTAACTAAAATAAAGAGCTTGCCTGACTCAGGTGTAGAAGCTTACTCTCTCACGATGCCAACCAGCTCAGCAGCACTTTCACACTGTGGATGATTGACTTCTATAAGTCCGAGCAGAAACACATCCCCCACACAGCCAGAACCAGCAGCCAGTTAGTGTTTCTCGCTCCCCCGAATACTGCAATTGGAGGAGAACACAGTCATGGACAGCACTGTGGCAATTCCTAATTGGTTAGCCACAGATGTCAATATCAAAGCTACCCTTCATCCCACTCAGCATCTTCCAAATATGGAACTTGAGGCATACACACACACACACACACACACACACACCACTGATGCCTGAAAAACAGTTGGATAATTTCAGAGACTTTAGAAGCTCCAGTTGGGCACGTCTCTGCTCTGACATTAATCAATGGGTTTGGAAGCGGCCAATCTCTGCTCTGGAAGATCGAATGTTCTGCAGATGTTTGCGGTTACCAGATAACTCCAAGGCGGAGAGCACACCCCTACTTTCCATTAAAAACAAATAACCTGAGCAATGTTGCTTCTGAGAGGGTCCGTGGCTCAGTGGTAGAGCATCTGCTTTGCATGCAGAAGGTCCCAGGTTTGATCCCCGGCATCTCCAGTTAGGGCAGCAAAAACTCCTGCCTGAAACCCTGGTGTTGACAATACTGGGCTAGATGGACCAATGGTCTGACTAAGGCAGCTTCCTATGTTCCTGATTGCTAGGCCATCTTCTATTGAGTGATAAGGAAATGGACAGATCAGAGGGGGACCATCTCTTTCAGCTCAAGGGAGTTCAGTTTCGGAGAAGCTCTCAGAGGACCATATTTCCTCTGACAGTAACTAAGCCTTAGGAGAGGCATTTCAACCCTTTAGAATGGGGGGGGGAACAAGACAAAAGCCAGGAGACCACCCAGTGATAGGCGCTCAGGGGAAAGGGGGTGGGGTCAAGAGAAGGAAGTGAGGACATTTGGAGAACCTCAAAGGGTGGGATTTCCCCCCCTCCCCCGCTGGCTGGATTTGGCCCATGGACCTGAGGTTGAACACCCCTGCTTTAGCTGCTTCAATATAAAATATTTTTTGGAGAGTGTGTGTTGTTTGCTGATTTAGTGCATAGAACAGCGACAAGCTACATGGGAACTAACACAAATGGAAGACTACAGGGTTTAGCTGGAGGTGGTTCCCCTTTGGTGATTTAGTCCAAATGAAGGATTCATGCACATTATATCTCTTTTTTGTGGCAATTGTACTTACTACACTTCCAGATCTGCACTAAATCACTTCATGGGCTTCTAGATCCGTGTCAGTAGTGTGGGAAGCCACTATTTTGACCGATTCTCAGCTAGATAGGCATATATCAGAAATGCCTTCAGTTTTATTTCAGATGCTTCCACTGGATGCAACTGTCTTGCATGACCTAGTAAAAACTAAGTTCACTGGACAAATGCTCCATCTCTGTACTGATAGAACTGCTTTTATGAAATCCTATGTAATATGTAACAAGCTTCACTGGTTTAAATCCTATCAGACCTGCTCCATCTTCTGTCTCCACCACAATGAGCTTACTCTCTGCAGGGAGCACTTTTTTAAACCTATGCACTTAGCACATTTGTCAGATATTAGGGCTGAAGAAAGACAATAGTTGGTAAGAAAACCAAAAGGGGCATGGCGATATTGGTACCTGTGATGTATATATAAATTCTACTTGTGTGGGTCCTATGAGGTTAATTAGAATGATCTTGCAAAAATATAACTTGAACAAAATATGCCTTTAGTAAGCATCAAATTACAGAAACATGTCACAATTAGTCCTATGTTCAAACAAAAAAGAAAATATGGATCTCTTGCTTGTAGCCTAGTCTCAAGAGTTTTTGTATCTCCAGATGCTGAATATTTTGGAAGTCCCTTTTGTAGATTTTCTGAACTATAATTCACAGGGCAATCTCCAATTTGTAACTCAACACTGTTGCTCAGTGTATTAGCTCTGCAATAATAAAATAATTATGACAAATATCAAGGATGCAAAAGTGATTCCCAATCCCGTTGAAATTCTACTATACATAAATAACAGTTCAGTTTACCTTACACAAGGTCATAAGAGCCCATAAGTATACATCAATCCTCTAACATTCAGCTTTCAGCAGCACAAACCGACTCTTCTTAGCCCCCACCCATGTTGTTTCTTCAATTAGCCCTCCCTCTGAGTGAGGACGCTGGCCAAGGGACTAAACCATTCACTCTATAGGGGTTATATATATACATTCACAGATTTTGCTCTGCCATTGCCTGTGGTCTAATAGGCCTTGCAGGATTTTGAAGTTCTACAAAACCTATTAACCCCAATGGCAGTTGAATGTCATAATGTGACAGCAGGAGATTGGTGATTGGATCTCCAATTCGGGTTTTGTTGGGTTTTTTAAAAAAAGTTTTATCGCAGCTGATGGAGTGGGAGGGGAAATGTGATTGGTAACCATGACTAGGCTGACCAGATAAAATCCAGGTCAGGGCTCATGTAACTTTAACAGTTGTAGAGAAAAGGGAATTTCAGCCAGTGTCATTTGTATGCAATTAGTTCCTGGTGAAATTCCCTCTTCATCACAACAGTTAAAGTTGCAGGCATTACACTAGAGTGACCATATACAAAAGAAGGCAGGGCCCCTGCAACTTTGTGATGAAGAGGGAATTTCACCAGGAACTAATTGCATACAAATGACACTGGCTGAAATTCCCTTTTCTGTTCAACTGTTAAAGTTACATGAGCCCTGACCTGGATTTTATCTGGTCACCCTAACCATGACAGCATTGGCCGAGTAGTATTTTTGTTTTACTTTACCCCTCCTCTGCTCTTTTCCCCAATTAAAAATGCCAATCCCCAACTATTACTCCATAGGGCAAATAGCAGTTGGAGGGGGAGGGAAGGTACTTTAATAGGAAAAATGGCATTGAGGAGAGGATTAATCCCCCACCCCTATGTTGTGGTCCTGATTGGTTCATGCCTTTCCTGCGGCTGCTATTATACGCTAAAAAAAAGAAAATAAAAGTGGTACATCTGATCAGGAATGTCTGGCTGTCACTTATAGTTGTGCTCACTGCTCTTTGGAAGCTGGATAGGCTTTTATAGTCTCTGAAATAATTACTGTGGTTCCAGCCTGAGTAAACAAAGAAATAATCTAGTTTTGTTCAGAGATGGAAAGGAAGAATGTTTTTGAATGACAGGCAGCTCTTTTCCTTAATCACATGGAATCTGCTAGTATCAGCATTTGTTTTGTTTGTGCCACAGGAGTTCATGATTGCATCAGAAAATAATGGAAAAAGCAGAAAAATATTTTCCGTGTGGCTCATAAAACTCACATCAAATCTGCCAAGAAAAAGTCAAAATGGGAGATTTTTTCCCCTTTGTGCTACCAGGTCATTTAACATTGAGATATGCGTGTTTTTGCTCCACCCTTTGAAGACATCCTACTTCACTTTAGTTTAGTTTGGATCAATAGTCCCCGGTGTGTTTGCATGCTTAGCTGAGATGTGTGCAAATCATATTGACCCTGTCCAGGGCTGGCCCTACCATGGTGAGGCAGTTGCTTCAGGCAGCAGGTGTTGGGAGGCAGCAGGAAAGTATCAGAGGAGCCATGTTACCTGCCTTGCAACCTCTAAGCTAGGCTGACCATATGAAAAGGAGGACAGGGCTCCTGTAACTTTAACAGTTGTAGAGAAAAGGGAATTTCAGCCAGTGTCATTAGTAAGCAATTAGTTCCTGGTGAAATTCCCTCTTCATCACAACAGTTAAAGTTGCATGCACTATACTAGAGTGACCAGATACAAAAGAAGTCAGGGCCCCTGCAACTTTAACTGGTGTGATGAAGAGGGAATTTCACCAGGAACTAATTGCATACAAATGACACTGGCTGAAATTCCCTTTTCTCTACAACTGTTAAAGCTACATGAGCCCTGTCCTCCTTTTCATATGGTCAGCCTATCTAAGCTAGCCCGTTGCCCTCAGATGCAGTAGAGGAAGCTGTAAGATTGATCTGCTACTCCATCTGGCTTTTGTACCTGGAATGGGAGGGGCGCCATCTTGTTCTTTGCCTCAGGCAGCAGAATGTCTCCGGCTAGCCCTGAACATGTCTCCACAAAAGTTCAGAATGGATCACAGATATAAGGCCTCAAAACCCCTGAGCAGTGGGGAGGGAGGGTGTTCTACTCTAGGAATTTTATCTCTCTGCTGCACAAGAAGGGTTATAAACCATTGCTACACATTGAACTTGCATTTTTCAATTTGCACACTGCATTTGAATTTTTAACAGCATGTTCTACCGGAGAATTCTTCCCTACTTTCACTTAAGGATATTTAAAACCTTGCCTAGCAGCTATGTCTATTTTTCATTTTTACTCTAGGGTAGACTCAGTGCCTCCAATCCAGACTTGACTCCCAATGTATGTGGGGGGAGGGGGTATGGGTGCTTGAACTCTTCTTCCCCACTCTACCTAGGCAGAATCTACCCTTCTGCTTTAAAACGGTTTATAACACTATTGACAGCTGTTGGGACCCATGACACATTCCTTAGAATGACCAACAGTCAGGATTTCCCTGGATTTGTCCTGGTTTTTGTTCTATCCTGGGTGTTGGAGGATTTTCTGTATTTTTCCATAATGTCCTGTTAAGGCTGCCAATTGAGTGGGAGGCATCATTTATTTATTTATTTATTTATTTATTACATTTATATATCGCCCAATAGCCCAAGCTCTGGAGGTATGTCATTCTGGAGGCACGTCATCCCCCCCCCCCCGCTTTAATCGGAGCCTTAAAGGGGAAAACATGTTATTCCCAGACATTATAGAAAAGGCTCCAATTGGAGTGGGGGGGGAATGATACACTTTCCCCTCCAATTGGGGCCTTCAAAGTGGCGGGAGGGATGATGCGCTTTCTGGAGGTGCAGGTAAGCTACTCTTCCCCCCCCCCCCCCATGGGGTGTTTTCTTTTTTGGTTTCCCAAATTTGGTCACCCTGCTCCACATACAGTTTTCAAACCATTTTCAAAGTGTTTTATCCTGCTTGGTGTAGATCTGGCTCTACTCTGGAGCAATAATAATAATAATAATAATAATAATAATAATACATAACTGCAAGATCCGCATTTAAAGTAATGGCTGTTCTGGCTCTAAACTAGAATTACTAGGATGCTTTGGGGAAAACCATGACAATTAGATTAGTATAAAACTGATATGTGTTTGCAGTATAGATTATGATGATGATTAATTCAATTTATATCCTGCCTATATACAAAATACCCTAGGCAGCATAAATATGTTTTAAAAAACAGTTGGTAAAACACTACAGCATAAAAACTATATATAATGGTCAACAATAAGATTCTAAAAAGTGAAGGCCAGCCGGAATAATAGAGTCTTTAACGCCTGCTTAAAGACATTCAAAGAAGTCAGCAGGTCATTCCATAGCTGAGGGGCAGCAAGGGACAAAGTCCTCTGGCGTGTGACTGCCAATCTCATGTTAGGCAGTCACAGCAGATGATGACCTGAGGACCAAACTACATTTTGAAATGCACGTGCTTTTGTTTTGAAGAAAAAGCAGCTGATTCAGAATGTGATTCAGAATCAATGTCAGGGCCCCAGCCAGACCAGTTTCCAGCAGAAAATCTCCCCTCCCACCCTTTTGCTGTTTGCCCCTGAAGGTGCTGTTTACTATAACTAATGTAACATGTACTTGATCCCTTAGTAAACATGTTTAGGATTGGGCTGTTTGATTCTAAAGCCACTTTCTGAGAGAGGACTTTTCAAATCCTACGAAGGCAGGGGCCGTCTGTGTGCTGTTCATTACTAGCCCAAATAAGTTAACAGGATTCAGTCGCTTTAATGATCAACGACCACGTCACTTGGTTGCTGGCTGGTACGTGCTGTGCTCAACAGGGATGTGTGTGAATAACTGATGGTGTGTGTGTGTTTTCTTCCAGTGCCTCAGACTCCCAAATTGCAACCCCAGGATCCAAGCTCAGCTACCAGCACATCGATTGCAGTGTATTGGACTGTGAATGAAGATGATGTCATTGATTTCTTCCAGGTTTATTGTATGGAGGAGTATCCTGGAAGCAAAGAACAAAGTGGTGTGTGAGTGATGCTGCCTAGCAGCCAAAGGCGGGATGCAGGGGTGGGATGGGGGAGGGAGAATGAAACCTATATTGATTGATTGAATGATTGATTGATTGAAAAGCACATGAAATAAAAGGCATCTTGAAAACTTTGTGACAGCCTTTCCCAACTTGGTACCCTTCATATGTGTTGGCATCATTTTGATAATAAAGCATACATTTAAGAAATATAATGAGGACAGCCATGACTGAAGTCGTATTCTCAAGATGCCAGTTTCATTTTGCATCTTGAGAAACTTATCAGAAAGAAATCATTTGACCAGTATAATAAAATATCACCTCCCTATTCTTCTAGCTGCCAATTAACTCTCTTTTTTTGTTTTATTCCCCGCACCCATTTTGAGTATTTACAATAGGGCTGTGCATCGCTTTGGATCCGAATACCGAATCTGAAGTGAATTGGGGTGATTCAGACCTCCCTAAAACAGATCCGAAGCGGATTGGGGGAGGTCCGAATAGATCCGAACCGAATTGGTTTGGTCCAAATCGATTTGGATCAATTCGGCGATTCAGACGCCATTTTAAGTGTTTTCCCCATAGGGTTGCATTGGGGGAAAGAAATGTCTATAACATTTTTATTTTTAAAGATAGAAACATGAAACTTGGGCACATTGCAGATGGCCTGGAGCTACTCATGTGTGGCACATTTCAGACACAGAGGTGCAGGCATTTTGTGGCTATGAAGTTTTGAAAAATTATCATTTCGACCATGCGGTAACTTATAGCACTTTGCATGGACTGGATTGCCTGGAAAATTGCATTTTAAAAAAATCCTTGTGAGTAAACGCCTGCACCTATATTTCTGAAATTTGCAACACGTGAATAGCTCCAGGCCATCTGCACTGTGCCCAAGTTTCATGTTTCTATCTTTAAAAATGAAAACGTTTATTTTTCCCAGTGCAAGTCTATGGGGAAAATTAGTCACCGGAATCTTGATTCAGAGGTCTGAATCTCGCTTTGTATTTGAAACCGAAGCAAATCGGGGGAGGTCTGAATCGACCCGAAGTGAATTGGACCCGATTTGGAAGTGACAAATCAGGATCCAAAGCGAATTGGGTGGTCCGTGCACAGCCCTAATTTACAACCATATTTTTTTTGAATTGTGGGGAGGGGGGATTAGACTTGTGACTGAATGGCTAATTCCTGGTCATCTATTGGGTGTCATATCTTGCATGCAATCTATGAAAATGCTTCCATTAGAGCATTTATTATGGCTTCTTGCATGTGAGTATATTTGTATGTGTGTTTGACTTGCTCTAGGCTTGGTAGAAGAATACCGTGTTACTGTGAAGGAGAGCAACTGCATTTTGGAAGATCTGGAACCTGGTCACTCTTACAGTGTGTGGGTTATGGCTGTGAACCACACCGGATGTAGCTTTCCCAGTGACAAATCCACATTTAGAACTGGTAAGTAGCCTGGGCGGAGGGACACAATTTTTCTCAGTATTTGTGGTGTTTCTGCATGGATTCAGAGGCAACTGCCTCTGCTAGGATATGCTCTGTATTTTCACCTATTTGAGGCCCTTTCTACACCTAAGGGGGTTCAGGGAGGGAGGGGGGAGGATCGCGGACTTACCTGCTTCCACGATCCTTCCCCAGCATCTAGATGGCAGTGCGACATCCCAGGAGGAAAGGAACATCACAGCCACCATTTTTTTTTTTAAAGGAAGAGGAGCCCCTGTTACATGGCGAAAATGGTAAGGAACCCCCCCTGCCAAACTCTATTCCCACCCCCACCCCACCATCCTGGGGATTGCGTAATTGCTCCCCCCCCCCATGATTCAGGTCCTGGGACCACAGAAAAACCAGGATATCCCCAGTTTCCATTATCCCGAGGTTATCCCCAGGTCATCCCTAGGTCATCCCTGGTTGACCCTGGGATCCCCTGTGCATCATGACCTAGGGACGGCCCCAGGTTAAATCCCTGGTGTAGACATGTCCTGAGTCTGCCCTTAAGGATGGTTCAAAAGACTGTCTTTCTTTATGGGACTCATATTGGCCTGATCCACACATGCATATACATCACTTGATTACTCAACACTTAATAATCAGCAACTGAATGTGTGAATTGACATCATTGACACATTTTAATTTTGCAGTAACTTTGGGTGATTTGAAAGATCTGTCTGGAATGTCTGACTCTTTCACACATGCATTGAAAACATATCTGTCTGTTTGGTTTTCCCCCAGCCAAGAGCTATCTTTGTACCACGTGTGTGTGTTTTTGTTTGCTTATTCCTATTCTTTGATAAACTGCTTCAGGAGCTAGTGTGGGGTAGAGGCTAAAGTGTTGGGTCTGGGAGATCTGGGTTCTAGTCCCCACTCGGCCATAGAAGCTCACTATGAGTGAATTTGGGCCAATCATAGACTCTCAGCCCAAACTACCTCACAGGGTTGTTGTTGTGAGGGATGTCACAGAGAGGAGGAGGATTATGTATACCCCTTGAGGTTCCTTGGAGGGAAAAAGGCAGGATATAAGTGTAATAAATAAATAAATTGTTTCAAATGAGAAGCAGTATGTCAACATTGTTAATGACTAAATAAATAAAGTACCACCACTTGAGGGATGAAAACAAACGAAGAAAAACATGTACTTTAAAAATAAATAAATAAATCTTAAGCTAGTCTCTTATGTTTACCTTGGCATTAGCAAAACTGATGTTTTCAGTCATTTCAGCATGTATACGCTGTAGCCATCATAGCCTTCTCTGCAGTAAATCTGGCACTGTATCCACAGCTCCCCCAACTCCTGTAATAAAGGCAGAAGAATGTACTGTCTGTTGGGATACTGCCACCATTCGATGGAGCACTGGCCACCCAGATGCGACAGATTCCTTCACGCTCGAGTATTGCAGACAGTATTCTCCTGAAGGGGAAGGTCTCAGGTAAATCCCTCACCCCCACCCCACCCCCACCCACCTACCCACCCGCTTACTTCATGCTTTGGAACACAAAATGATCTGGAATGGAACCTAAAGCGAGTTTTCCCAAGTTAGGATTATTTTGAGGAAAGATTATTCTGTTTGTCTTGATCTTCCTAAGGAAGAAATCTGCTTTGACATGGTGATTAACATTTTGTGCCAGATGCTAATCTCCGAGATTGTACTCAGAAAATCAGAAAAACCTTTAAGTTGTGCTAGTAAAGAACAAAACTAGGGGAGGCTAAGCCCCAAAGCCTTACTTGGGTCCCATCCAAGCCACCCGGAGCTGGATTAGGCTGAGCATTCAGCATCTGCTTTCTCTTCTGCTGTGTTCATATAGACTGATGGGTTGGCCAGCAGGAATGCAATTATCTTAGTTACTCATGTCCACGCTGGTGTGGCTCGAATGTTGGACGTGGACCAGAGATACCCAGTGGAGGCTGGTGACGCCGATGTCAGTAGGGCAGTGAATCCACTCTGGGTTTCAGTCAGAACCAGCCAGAACTCTAAAGGAGCCATCCAAGGTGTGATTTTAGATACTTGCGTCACTTTTTTCAGTCTAACATAACTGTCCTGAGTTCAGATCTGCCATGTTTTGAGTCCAGGAGCTTGGGAGAAGAATGGTGATGCTCCTCCTAGTGGTTGAAGAAGAGGAGGAGAAGGAAGCGGAGAGAGGTGCAGGCCAAGGCTCACTCAGGCTTATTCACATATAATGCCAAACCAGGGGTAGCCAACCTGGTGCTTTTCATGTGTTTTGGACTGCAACTCCCAGCAGCCCCAGCCAGCATGGTCAATAGTCAGGGAGTATGGGATTTGTAGTTCAAAACATCTGGAGATCAACATTTTGCATAGTTTAGGGTGCAATCCTAGGCATGTTTAAACAGGAAAAACGTCCTATAACTCCCAGCATTCTCCAGCCAGCATGGCTAGCTGGGGAATGCTGGGAATTGTAGGACTTTTCCTCCTCTCCCTCCACAAAGCCTCACCTAGACCGCCTCCGCCACACCTCCTGCTCTGTTTTGGATGGCCGTCAGTGCTACACCCCATCGACGGTCGTAAGTGTTACATCCAACTCAGACCAATAAGTATTGGCATACAGGTGGGAAATAGACATAGAAAAAGAACGTTCATATTTATTTCTTGCACTTTTAAATCGCTCAGGTTCTCTGGGTAGTATACAATACATTAAAAACATAAAATGCAAACAATGAAACAAAGAATAATAACAGCACCTAATTAAAACTAAGCTAAAACCAGCAGCAGTCTTAGATTGCTGCGATAATGTAGAGGGACATGACGAAAGGCTGAGCTTTTTACCCTGAATTTATTAACGAAGGGACCGATGAGGTTTTCCCCTTGTGTGTTGAAGTTAGGTCACAAGCTCTTTGTTCTTCTGGCCACATCTGTTCTTTTTATTATAGCTTTGTGTAACCACAGAGATCTGTCTGCGTGAAACAGCTGACAACAGCAAAACGTCAGGCTCTAAAATGATTGCTGAAGAAACACTTTTGTCTCTGGTTATGATCAGAATTAAGAAGGAAGTGGCACTTAAACCTGAGTGGAATGTTAGAATGATTAGTGCTGCTACTTTGTGGTTTGACACATAACATTGCAAATCAATCTCACTCTGAGAATGTGTTACCTGGACAAAGAACCAGGTGAAATCTGAACGCTGGCACTCTCCGACATTGACAGAAGGTGCTTTGATAATAGGCTTCACTATATGCTTTGTAGTTTTGCATCATGGCATAAGTACATAAGAAGAACTGTGCCTATCTAAGTCCATCATTCTGTTTCCACAGTAGCTGACCTGATGCTTGTGGAAAGACCACAAACAGGATGTGAGCTCAATAGCATTCACCTGCTCATGTTCCCCAGGAATTGGTGTTCAGAGGCATTTCCATCACAGCTCAGTCAAAATGTTGCTGTGATGTAGCACCTTCTAGTCCCCAACCGCACAACCATAAAATATGCGATTGGGAGGTTTTTTTTCTATATTGCTGCAAACATCATCAAAGAAACTGTGACAGGCCCTAGCATGTTTGTTTTACCTCCACTAGAGGTCCATGAGGAAGAAAGTATATCTAGAGAAGAAATAGCTGAGGAGAGAAGGTGTCTGTTTTTAGCTACTATTTTATGGTATTTTTCTCTTAAAGAAAAGAGAACCAACTATAGAATGCACAATTCCTTGAGTCTTTCATACAAAACGAGGGAAAGGTGAATCAGCAATAAAAGTAAATTTCACAGTATCATCAAAGTAAGCTGCAAATTAAGGTAATTGTTTTTTGGGTTTTTTTTTTTTTTGCAAGTGATAGGATAAATGCAGATGGGAGAATATGATGGGATAGCCTCCAGCTTCTGAAAGGAAAATATCTTTTATGGTCTTAACCTAAAAATCCGAGTAGATGCAGACTGGTTCAGACACTGCAGCTGGGTATGGATTCTACTCTATAGAAGAAGCTAGAATCTGCATTTCATGAACACTTCAGATTTCTGTGGAAGTATGGCTGGGCTGTAAATGTTTGCTTTGATACTTCAGAGGAAGGTTTATAGTGAAACACAAAGGACAGAGTTGGATTAATCCAGGCACTTAATTCATATTCTGCCCTTTCCTGTCTTAAGTAAGGCAGGTTATAAAATAGCTGCCACCTGGAGATCAATTTAAACAGCTCAATATGGAAGGGCCAGGATCTCTTCTTGATCATCCCAGAGTGTAGGACGCGGAATAATGGGCCCAAGTTACAGGAAGCCAGATCATCAGGAAAAACTTCCTGACTCTTAGAGCAGTACGACAATGGAACCAATGACCTAGGAAAGTCGTGGGCTCTCCCACACTAGGGGCATTCAAGATGCTGCTGGACAGCTATCTGTCAGGTATGCTTTAATTGGATTCCTACATTGAGCAGGGAGTTGGACTCGATGGCCTTATAGGCCCCTTCTAGCTCAACTATTCTATGATTCCATGATTCTGTGTTACCTTATGTATCTCATGTCCAGACTATCTAAGAGCTTTTCTACATGAGGGAAAAGAGTGGTTTAGGAAATGCAGCTCAGGCCTGGCTTGGACCATGCTCTGCAGTGTGGCCACTTACACATTGCCAAAGAAGAAAAAACACATCACCAAAAAAGAGGACATGTATTTTCATGAAGAATTGTTTATGCTTATTTATATGTGCATACACATACACATGCAGATTTGGAGATAATTATAATTTAAACAGAAAGACAATATATTTTGCCCAAGTGGGGAAGATTGAGACCAGATGACCTGTGTCCCTCCTCAGTCTGCTGTCCAGGTACTACCTGTGGATGGGCAGCTTCAAGGCTCCTGGGCTCTCCTCCCTCCTGATGGTTCTTTATCTTTAGGACAAGACAGCCCTTTAAATAGAGGACTCAATCAAATAGAGGGTGGTCCTCTGGCAGCCCTTCAAATAGAGGACTGTTCTCTGAAAAGAAGGGCACATGGCCACCCTATATGCTCTGTCTGCAGCATGGCATGCCCTTGATAACTGACAGGAGGATTGGGAGTGGGGCTAGCCTAGATGGTTGTAGGGACTGAGTCGGTTGGAGAAGGGACTGGAAAGCTCCCCACCCTTCAGATTTGCTGGGCTTTTAGCTAGTGCAACTATACTGACAGTAAGGGAAAGAGATTAGATAATGTAATGCTAAGATATTGATCATGGCCATGAGAACGAACGGTTGACTCATTTCTCAGTCCCTCTGGTTGGCTTGGGTGCTTAATATATCTTACACTATCACAAACAGTTGAACCATGTCGTTCCTATCCCAGCGGAAAGGGGAGAAAATCAATTTTCAAAAATATGCTGAGTGTTAAGGATGATCTACATAGCAGAGTCTATAAAATACAGCTCCACACTTTCCATGCTGCTGGAAATAGAATAGCTCCATTGTATTAGCAAAGCGTGACAGATCCTGGCTGCATTTCAAGATGTTTCCTTTAGGATTTATGCTGCTGCTTGCTACAACGCAAGCAGCAGAGGGCATAAGAATTAAAGGGACAAAAGAGGATTTTTGATATATTTTTAATTGTTCCATTCCTTCTAGTCTTCCTCCTCCTGCTCTTCATCTAAATCAGGAGGCTTTGTCAAGCACATTCTATGAATTTAGTACATTATATCAATTTAACCCTTTTCCCAATTTGTGAAAATTTAACTCTGTTGCTTTTGGCTATGACCCAGCAATAACCCATTTCTTCCAGCTCCTCTTCTGGTACAAGACTGGGGTTAGACTAAACAGTTTTTCAGGGGGCCCTTCCAACTTAGTAGCCCAGTTCGCACAGAATGACAACCCATGAGTTGTTGAAACCATGGGTTGTTGGGGCTGCGAGCGAGGGAACAGGGATGCTGACATCACATGCTCCCCACTTCCGTTTTGAATCAGCTTTAACCAACAACCCAGAGTTTAACCCCCAACTTTTCCCTTGGAAGTGAGGTCACCACGGCCCTTCTGCTGTGTGACCTCACTCTGGGGGTGTTCTGGAGGCGTTCCGGGGCAGATGATGACCAGTGATTAGTCGCCAGAAGCTGGGAAGAGGGCTGGGGGCAGGCTCTAGTACCCTGATGACCACCAGAAAACCCTACGCTCTTTCCTGGCATGAGGATTTCCTGCCCTCACTGCACAGCAACAATACTGCATGGTTTCAGGGGGAAGAAGCGGCAAAGCGGTGCTGTGAAGTCAGACCCATTGTTTCCCCAAAATGGAGCACATTACTTTCCCCATTAGGAATGTGGATGGCAGCCATTTCATTATGTAGGGATCTCAAGGACATAATTGGACTGGTTGGCTACATTTATTCCCAGTTATCCCAACCAGATACGGTATGACCAGAATTAGTAAATGATAGGCAGACAGACAGACAGTGTTAGAGTTATATTTGTTAGGCAAGTTGTAGTTGCATAGTATTAGCATGTAACTGATACTATGAAAGAAAGAAGCACACACCCAGCTACTTCAAAAGCAAACAGTGTTGCATTGGGAGTTCATAGCTCCTGGGAAAACAAACATAGTTTCTTATAGAAAAGGTTGAATGCAGTCATTATGGTTGCACTGTTCAGACAAAGGAACACGATAAGGAAAGAAGGAAGGAAGGAAGGCCTGAGAGTTGGAATCTACATCAAATAGTAGTTACAAGGGGAATGACTTGATGGCATTGCTTTGCTGCTTGTTCGTTGAAAACTCCGCGGCATCACAGCTGTGGGGTGGGAGAGGCAAATCTCCACTGAGGGAGGGAGCATGGGTTTTCTGGGCAGCACTGGCAGCCGTTGAGATCATTGGGTCCCCCCTGCCCTCTGCCTGGCCTTCCTGAACGTCCCCCTGACCTACTGTGGACCTCGACCCGCCCCCAGAACACCCCTCAGCCTTGGTGCAAAGCAAGGTCACCAACTACAGAGGGCGGGAAGAAGGTGGCGACCTCTCAGGAAAAGGAAAAGCTGCACTAAGCCGGGTGCTTTTTTACCACGCAGTTCACCCGATGATGGTTGCAAGTAGGTGGCTGTGCCATATAAATAATGCAGCATCACTGCGCAGCCACCACAAGGTTTACAGGGCATATAGGCAGCTCCAAGGAGAAGCTAGTGGAGGAAGACAAGTTCCTTTTTGTCTACTGCCTTCCACTGGTTCAGATAACTTCTCACAAGCATTGTTGCTTTACTCCAACAGATAGATGGGTAAATGGATAAGTGGGGGGGGAGAGAGAGAGAGGGAGGGAGGGAGGGATAGTCAGTCCGTTAATCCTGCGGCACCCCAAGTCTTAGCCCTAGATTCTTTCCCCAGTGTTAGAGTTCAGCATTGGAATATGGTTATATGGCTTTTCCCTCCTCATTGAGTATTGACAACCAGCCAGCACAAATCTGAGGTTAAGGGGAAGCGCCTTTAAGACATCAGGCAGTAGGCAATGAGTGCAGATTTTCTCCTCAGCTTGCTTACATGCTGAAAAAGGAGGTGTTCAATGATATCGTATATAGCCATTACACTACTGCGTGGGAACTGCTTCACGCACATTTTATTCATTTAAATGTTTATATCTCGCCCCTCTGCCTTATAAAGAAAGGGGGGAAAGAAGGCCTCCAAGGTGATTAACAATCTATGATATGGCTCGCCATCTTGAAGTGTGCCCATGCAGTTATTCTGTAAGTTGTCCCCATGTGGGGTGGGTGGGTTGCATTAGATGGCTTGTCTATTCCTACTGAGTATGAGTTTGTTTTCACTGCATATGCTGGCATTTCCTTGGAGATCTGGAACATCCAGCATTTGTTGTGTGAAAATATTGTGGATGTGTGGATGGTATGTAGGAAGGCACTGTGATATCAGAATGCCAGGCTGTACGCTTTATACCACTCTAGTCTTAATTAAGGCTGCAGTGAGGATTCTTTGGTTTTGAGATTTGCCTCAAACTTAGCACATTTGACATGGCCAAACAAATTACTGAAAAAAAATAGTCAAGGTTTTTGTTGCACCACCATGCTGCTTCGTTCACAGAATTTTATGGGATGTCCAGATGACAGTGACCCTGTACAGATGACACGCTAAACCACGGTGGTTAAGCACTTTGATCTTAACATTATGGCTTAGCGTGTCGTGCAAACCATGATTTAGTGTGTCGTGTGAATTATTCCTAACCATGGTGGCTGTATAACCATGGTTCAAATATGCTCACTAACCTTTTGCTGCAAAATGGTTGGTGGCCTAACCATGGCCTATTGTGTTGTCTGAACAGGTCCATTGTCTTCCAGCCATAACCTTCCCATGTTTTCCCACCACTACTTCCATCTTTTTCCTTACTGCAGAAAACCTATTAAGGGGGGGGGGGGGAAATACAGAATTGCTGCGCAGTGTCTTCTGAGTGGTAGCACTGGAAACACTCTCTCTTTGTCAGATATTTGAGCTGTTTCAATGCCATTTCCTGCTGTTTTGTTTCCCTGGTTGTTGATTTTGTTATAGCCACTTTTCTTCTTTGCCCTCACTGTCCTTGCCCTCAATTGCCTGCTCTGGTTTTTACTACAACAGACAGTGGCAATTTTATATATACTTCTATGATGCCAGACTGAGATGTCACTGACAAAATCACATGGGTGGTCACAACCAAATTGAATAGCAGTGGGTCAGTGAGGGCAAAGAAGAAAAAGGGAAATGGCACAGACTGAAGCAACTCAAACGTATTCATAGTAAGTGTTGAATGTTGTTGAAAATGGGAGGTGCCTTTTAGCACCCGTGAAAATGAACATAAAACAAGTATGTAGTTTGGGCTCAAGACTTAAGTAATGTTCCTCTTATTTTGTGAAAATTGTACATTCAAATCTCACTTCCTGTGAACAGTGTTTCTTCGTACACAGCGTTTCCTAATCTGGTGCCCTCCAGGTGTTCGGGACTTCAACTCCCATCAGCCCAAGCTAGCATGGGTAATGGTCAGGAATGCTGGGAGTTGTAGTCCAAAAACATCTAGGGAGCCCTAGGTGGGAGGAAAGCTGTTTGCAGGTGTGTAAATGAGACACTCATGCCCTTGCTGACTCTCTTCTGTTGGCTGATTGTGTTGTGCTTCTGGGGCAACCCAAAATGAGCACAAATACTTATTTCTGGCAGGGGGCAGGTTGGTGGAGTTCATCTATGGGAGCTGCCTCCTTCCTGAAACAAGTGTTTCTGCTTGTTTCGGGGCTTCCCCTAGGAAGCACTGAGTCTCCTTTTTGTAAGCAGTGGGGTCCCGCTTGTGTAATGCAATCAGCAGGACTTACCGCTTGCAGAAGGGAATCTGCGGTTTGGAAAAGGGTCGGCAGGGGCATAAGTGTCCCGTTGGATTCATTCCATCCTAACAACACACAACTAAACAGAGAAAAACAAGACAGCTCATGTTTTACACTATGTTTATCTACTGAAGAAAATCCTCATCAAGATATTATTCTAGCACTATGTATCAGAAAATAGATCGTTCCAAAGATCATTTAGTGTTTGCACACTTCTAAATTGGGGCGGTGGTGGGTGCATGTGTGTGCTCAGTTCAGTTCTGAGTTAAAACCAGGAAAGCTTTGAGGGAGATGGCCACTTCTAATTTGCACATAGGCTTTGTTCAGATCTTTCCCTGAATGTGTGGAGGGCTCCCTCTACAAGGATTCGCTTTTGCGCCCGGTTCGGCGATTATGCGCATTATCGCAGACGTGCATTTACTCCTAATCCCTCTGCACGGGAGGCGGCAAGAGGCGGCAAAGCGCATTAATAGATGTCCAAAAAGCGCTTTACAAGAAGTTAATGCGCATAATCGCTTGTTCACACGGGGAAAATGCGCTTTAACGGCCGGAGCAAAATAAAACTCGCGATTTAACGCGCATTCGAAAATGCGCATTATCGGGGAGATAACGCGCCTCTACGCCCGATTTGCGCTCCGTTCTTGTAGAGGTAAAATTTTTAATGAACCTTCAAAGCGCATTAAACCTCTCTTGTAGAGGCACCCAAGGTCAAGGGCTGGGCCGCCCACCCTGACTCCACTTCCCACCCTCCACACATTCAGGGTATTCTGTTCCTCATCTGGCCAGGTGATCTCCCCCATAGATACCAATTAGGAGTGGGAATATTTACTTGATTAAAATTAGACATATGCTATGTTGAATTGGGGCTTTATGGTCACATTGCTACTGCAGTCCCCATGAAACTACATCTGATGATACGTTTATTGTACTGATTCTCAAATAAGAGTGATCAGGTTTACAAAATGGTTCATCTCAGTTCAGATTATAGGAGAAACTAAAAGTCTTTGAAATCCACTCTGGCTAAAAACAGTTCTCTTTGAAGTTAGAATATATTTCAACTTTTTTCTACTTCTTTAATGGCAAGAGGATAATATAATAAAATACAAATTGTGGCTAAACGAGGCATCTATTTATGTAGCAACCAATCCTTCAAAGCTCTCTGCTGCAAAACTCTTGTGTTCGTTCGGCATAAGGAATGTATAAGAAGTAAGAAGATTTTGGCTATACTTATGAACAAGGCGTAATGCTTAAAAAAGAAACCAGCAACGAGCAGATAAGCACTCTAGTGCTATCTGGTGGAACATTACTGAAAAAACAGCTTTTAAGAGCTCTGAAGGTGCTATGAAAGAGGGTCTATCAACTATGCTGTTGCCACATATTTATTTTCTCTCTTATGGTTGTCTCTGATGATGACGGTGATGATGATGATGATGATGATGATGATGATAATAATAATAATAATAATAATAATAATAATAATATATTTCTTACCCGCCTCTCCGTTTGGATCCGTTGATCAAGGAAGTTTGCAGAGTTTTTGAAGCAATACAACAAGCTGCAAAAGCTGATTGTCCAAAGTGAAAGGGGGAATGTGTGTACACACCATGAGAAGCAATCCCTGTTTCAAACTGCCTTCAACTCTCTGGAATAGCTATTGTATTTCAGCTTAACAGTGGTGTTAATGGAAACTAATGACCATCGTTCAGAAATATACAAAAGACTACTAAATGAGCCACAAACCAGATTGCTACTTGAAGGGCACCCAGGCGCTTGAATCCAGCGAGATTCTTTTCAGTGTTCTTTTTCTGTATCACAAATTGGTTCGAAAATGTTTTTTCGCACACAAAGTGGAAGCCCCAGAGATCTATTCGTTGACCTGGTTCGTACATAACAAGAAGCCTCCATGGGGGCATTTTGTGGCAATTTTTTAAAATTCAGATTGCAGGAGTGCGTTGTAGCTTGTTGATATATGTGAACCTAGTGAGGGTGCATTGTTGGGGTGCTGACAAGCCACCCAGATCCCATGGGCTTTTTAGGGTTGTGGGTGGCTTGTCAAGCACCCCAACAACCCAGCCTTGCCGTGTTTGCATGTAACACCAAGTCACGGTGTGCCCCCATCATGGTTTGATTATTCAAACAGTGATGGATTTTCTTATGCAGGATCAAGCACTTATTTACTGTATTTTTCAGATCTCTAGCTGGAATTAAAAGACCTGAAATGAAGGTTCATCTCGAATCAAATGTAAATTATTTCTTCTACGTGAGAGCAGTTAACACCTTCGGAATGAGTGAACAGAGCGAAGCTGCTCTCATCTCAACAAAAGGTAGATAAATGCTTTCTAACCAATGGGAACTTTAGGGAAAGGGAGAAAATGCACACAGATATGACGGATTGGATCCTGCATCCTCATTTTTCCAGCAGAAGGCTGCTGCTTTCAAAGTGGGACTTTCACGTCCTCTCCTTCTTACTTCACCCCCCAAGCGCACTTGCCATTTCTCTTCTGCTGATGGGATGGGAATTCTGGATCCAACCCAATATGATTTCTATAAAATGCAATACTAGATTCTTTCTCCAGAAATAGTCAGTTTATTCAAACATAGTGAAGGCCCAATTGTGGTAAGATAAAAATGAAGCATGGTTCCAATTGAATACTGGTGTAAGTTATTATAAAATCGGGCTCATTGAATTTTGATAAGTCTATCCATTTCTCTATCTGTTGTTTGCTGAATATGCATATAGCTAAAGTTTTATAGCTGCTTCACACGGTCAGTGGCCTGGTTTGCACATGATGCTAATCCATGGCTTGGGTTATTGAATTCTGGGCTGTTGTGATGTGTGAACATGGTTTGTTAATCACAAACAACCCAGAAAGAGAACCCATGGTTTGTTGTCGGGTTGTGAACTCTGTTGTTTAAACCATGAGTTGTGGTTACGTGTGAACCCAGAAATGTGGGTTGTTCATGGGTTATTTTGCCAGGCTACAGAAGTGGCAAGCAAGAGTGGTCAAAGAAACCAGTCGCTCTTCATGCAAGTACTACAGTGCTGCAAAGGCATTTGAGATATGGGGAGGAGGTAAGGGAAAATAAACAGCCCAGGGATTGAGAAAACAAACCATGGTTTGTTCAATCATCTGCCAGACAAACCCTGATTTGGTAACAAACTGTGGGTTAAATAAACCATGTGTTAGCATTATATGTGAACCACAGCTGCCATTTGATGGCTTGCTACATGTGTGGGCTGTCTTCAGCCTGGTAACCAAACCAGGACGTATGGAGGCACGCAGAAATAATATAAAGGATATTTCATATATGGCATTTTGTACTGGAAAAGTGATTGCTTGGAATATAGCATGGCCACAATAGAAAAACACCATTCTTTGTATAGACTGTGCACAACAATCCTAAGCAGATACATTTATGACGCAGTAAACTGATTGCACAGAAAGGCCCTTGGTGAACAGTTCAAAGGAAACTGTACACAACGCAGCATCAGATTTCATACTCTGGTTTTGTCTGTCTGGACTAGTTGTATTTTGCACGACTAGATGAGCTAGCAGGAGATACAAGGTCAAGGCTTTCCGCTTTATTAAAGATTAAATGTAGCCATGATGTGTATGTATCTGTAAGTCTGTGGGCGGAGAGTTTATCTCTTTTCCTGCATACTGTTTTTCCAATTTGAACCCTGCTCTGCCACAGCTACAAAATATACAGGGCTTTTCTCCACGAAGTTGTTAATCCACTGTATCTACTTTTAGTTTCATTACAGAATTGAGATCTGAGCACTACACAAAAAGTGTTTCCTTTCCTGCTTTTCCTATATATAACCTCTAGGTGGCACTGTGGTATAATGGAAAGGCACAAATACACAAGTGGAGAAAGTGTTTTCTTTCACTTTCAGAAATAATACATTTCCCCTGCTCTAAAAAAAACTTGCCAAAAGTGCTCTTTAAAAACAAAAGCAAAACCGGAGGGTCACAATGTCTTCTAAAGAACCACGAGTAGGGAATGATGAGCACCCAATAAATGCCTCATGTAGAAAAGATCACAGGTACAGATTCTGGCAGAACAACTTAGAAGTGAATACTGGAGTATTGCATTTAGGGATATGTTGTACTTTTGGAGGTATTCGCTCATGGTCACATATTAAACAAAGTTATTAATAGTCATAGTTTCAGAGAACGTCTTTGTGAAAATTTTACAGTAATGCAAGAAAATTCTCTTTATTTTATGCATGTAGGAATAGACTAACATTAAACTTGAATTTGGGGGCTTCTGCCAGAGGTCTCTGCTGTGGTCCACTATTTTTACTGGTTTTCATCTATTCCGTATTTAGCTTTAGGCTATGTAAAATGTAGGCACTCTTTGCCAGTGAAAGTTGGGAGCACAAGACCAGTAGTAGCAGGCAGTTAGCTTGATCTAGAGCTTGATGCGCTCGGCATGTCTGAGAGGGTGAAACAGATGAAATACAACTGACACAGTATTGCTAACTGTGGATTCAAGGCGAGGCAATCAGCACACATCTCATTCCTTATATTAAGCAGAACGGATCCAAGTTGTGGTTCAAAACAGACTTTGAGCCTTTATACGAGGCTTTCTTGTGTCCTTACGATTGCTCACTCATGGTAGTTTGCAAGTCCTTTACACAACATTGTCATCCTCCAGGGCCTCTCCCGTGCTTTGCAACCAGTATTGTGTTGTTTTTGCCTAATGAAGGTCTGGTATTATTTAGAAATGGTGGAATGAGAGGCCTGTGTAATTTCACAATTCTGCTGTACAGCTCCACCCAGAGGTTGTATAATGGAACATATAGCAAAGCAAAGAAAGACCCCCCCCCCCCCAGAAAAAAGCACATATAAAGGAGCCGATCTTAATCCTGTAAAGAATCCAGAATCAGAAGTCTTGGTAAAGGTGGAGGATAAAAGCCTCATGTAGAAATGCCCTTTCAGCATGGGGAAAAGTGAAGATTCACTTACATTGGCTCAGTTTCATTAGGATACAGTGGCCTCCCCAACCCCTCCCTTGCCATGTATGAAGGCAGGAGCAAGCCCAGCATATGGATTGCAGTTGGCACATCTATCCTTCAATCCCTTATCGCCAAGTGAGAACCTGTGTCTCGTCTCAGAAAGAAATGTCAATGCCTTCTAGTCAATTTTGTTGATTCAGTGACAGTGATTGCTACGTTCCTTACGATTTTATGAGTCACTACAAACTGACATTGCTATCATCCCTCAAGTGATGTTTATTTCTTGCCTGTGAATCACAATAGGTACTAGATTTCACATAATGAAAGGAACAGCTCACCCTGCATTGCAAGTGTCACCAAATGGAACCATGATATGCCTTCCTGAGGACAGTAAATTTGCTGGGTAAGTACGACTCATATTTACTCTTCCTCACTGCTGAGTGTTATTGTCAACAGGATGTGAGGAGCTGTGCCAATTAGATTGCTAATGGGGATTTACAGTCTTCCTTAACTCAGGAAGCAGAAAGGAGGGAGACATGCTAACTTTTTGCAATTTGAGTTCAAGGGACAATGTTGATGTTACTGTTGTTTTTCTTCTTCTGCACATCCTTGCACCTAAGGTGATCAAAATGAGGCCAACAGAACTGCCATTTTCAAGAAGGCCCAACTGTTGGGAGGTCTCTGTTTGTTGTTGTTGTTGTTGTTAGGCTACATGGATTTAAATCAAACTAAAACAGTTCATCCTGAATACTAGGCAATAGGCAAACTTCAGTTTGGATGCATTTAAATCAGGGGTGCTGAACGTCTTTCAGCACCTTTTCTGATTTTGGAGAAGCTCTCAGGAGCCACATTCCAGCGGTGGGCAGGGCAGAAGGCAAGGGGTCAAGGCTGCAGGCAAAAGCAGTGGGACCAAAACACCAGCGTATTTTAGCTTATAGCTCTTATTACCAGTGATTAAACCTTAGGTGAGGCATGTCAAGCATTTGAAGTGTGGAAAAATATATATGCTAAAGTTAGGAAATCACCAAACAATCATGAGTAGGGGGCAAAGTGGGAACCTCTTGGTGGCTATGTTGTTTTTTTTATTGTATAATTTTTATTAGTTTTTCAACAAAACAAAACAAACATACACATAATACATAATATATAAACAAACTAACTCCCTCAACTACCCCCGTGCACCCCCCCCGAGACCTACTCACATTCATCCATCATCCTTCCAGAATTTTAATGATTCTTTTGAAGGCGACTGTCCCTTTCCCGATCTTAAAACATATTCCAAAAAGGGAGTCCATATATCTCCAAAATCACTCTTACTGGACATTCTCCTCATTATTTTCATTTTACATGTCAACATATCATTCAATGCTATATCCCAAATTTCTTTATACCAATCTTCTATTTTATAACTTCGTTGCCCTTTCCAATTTCTAGCAATCATTATTCTGACGGGTGCCAGGAGGTTATTTACCAATTCTCTGTTAATTATATGCTTGTTCCCACTATCCCATATTGCTAGTAGAGCTAACTTCGGGTTTAATCCCAATTTACTTCCAATTATATCACTTATTTCTTTAAAAACCCTTTCCCAGAATTTTTGTACTTGTTCACAGCTCCACCACATATGAAAATAGGTCCCAACCTCCTGACATCCCCTCCAACAGTTCTTGGACACTTTTTTATCAATCTGGTGAAATCTTACAGGTGTTAGATACCATCTCCAAACTATCTTATAATAGTTCTCCTTTATTCTAATCGACAATAATTTCAACATTCTTACATTCCATATCCTCCCCCAATTATCTTCATTGATTTTTTCCCTTAGATCTTCTTCCCATACCTCTTTTATAACCTTAAGTGAGTCTTGAGATTCCTCCTCTATTAAAATTTTATATATCTCGCTAGTGAGTCCTTTCTTAGCTCTGGCTCCTTCTTTTTTTTCTATTTGTTCAATTAAATCTTCAAATCTGGTATTGTTTCTACATTTCTTATTTTTCATCCTCCATTCCTCTGTCCATTTTACCAGTTGCAGACACTTGAACCACGCTATCTTTTGTCCTTTAAACAAATCTTTAATATGCTCACTATCCTTCATCTTTCCCATCCAATTCCTTAGCTTTAAAATATCTTGTTCTTTCAGTCTCACTTCTATCTCTGATCTTAATGCTCTTGGGAAGTTTCCCACTACTACCACTGGGGCAAGCGGAGAATCCCCTGGTATCAACTTCCCCCTATACTTCTCCCATATCGATAATATATTTTCCAATAATGGGTTGTCCAGTACCTTCCATTCTTTCTTCTGCATTTTATTAAAAAATATATTCCGCAATTTATATTCTATCTCTACTGTTTGCGATTCCAACCATTCCAAGTCTTGTTCCCCTAAAATAGCATAAATAGCATATCTTAACTGATTAGCAATATAATAATTCTTAATATTAGGAAGTCCTAAACCTCCTTTCTTTGAGTCTTATACCATAACCCCTTATTTATCCTAGCTCTTTTATCCCCGTTACAATATGCATTAATCATATTTTGCCAATTTTTAATCTCAGCTACTGAAATTCTAATAGGTAGCATTCTAAACAAAAAATTAACCTTAGGTAATATCTTCATTTTAATAACCGCTATTCTACCAAACCAAGAATGGCTATGTTGAGGGCTGGATTTGGACCCCAAGTTGAGGTTCAATTTGGACCTGGCAGGTGGATTTGGACTCCAAGCCAAGGTTGAATGCCTCAAAAGATGCAAATGAACAATGGCTGGTTTTGTCTTTTGAGAGGGCTGCAATCTCAGTGATACAAGTGAGGTCTAGAACACTGGGCCTTTTCAACGCCTGAGCTTCAACATATACTTTGAATATGGCCAAGATACTGAAATGTTACATTTGTCTTTCTCCTCTGTGTGTGTGTGCAGAACCCCACCAGTACTGGGCGAGCTCGTGTCCGCTCGAGGCCGGCACTATTGGGAAACCACTGTGAGTGGCTGTGCAGCTTACAAGGTTGGGATCTGCTACTCCCCTGCACGACCAGACAGCGTCCTGGGGCAGAACAATGTCTCCTGGTGCTTGCATTGTCTGAGCAAAACAAGGTAATGACAAGGCTTACAAACATATGCCTCTCTCGTCTCTTTGCATTCGGACAACACAATAGTCCAGGGTGGGTTAATAGTCAACTCGACAGTTGATTATCGAAGGAGTACTCCCACACAACATGATTATAATCAACCGTGGTGTGGATTAAGGCCAGTGTCAAGTTGACTATTAGTCAACAGTGTGTTTGATTGACATAGCCCCTGCCCTCCCCCCCTCAGTCCTCCAGCTAGCATCCCATCAGCCATTGTGAGTTCTGCCAGCTGGACTAGAGTGGCAGGTGCCACTTTGGTCGCTTTTGCCAGGAACTCTGTAGGCGCTGAAAATAACCAACTGTGCGTGACGAAATAGTCAACGGTGCCCAACACACAATATGATAACTAACGGTTGTTCAAATTATCAATTCTGCACAGCATTGGTTGTTTGCGGTTCGTAAAGTCCCAATAGATGACTATTTAACCAACATTGGTTATCGTCTTGTCTGAACCTGTGTGGAATATCTTACCAGACAAAATGGCGTTTTGGAGTCAAGGTGCTAGGGAAATACTCAGACATGCTTGTGGTGGGTGGGTGGGTGATCATCTTGGTAACCATACTTTGAATAAGTTGCTCTGAAACCAGTAGGCTTATTTCATGGTAAAAATCATTAGGATCAGTTTGTGAAGCAATTCAGTAGAGACGTTTAAATTGTGCCCTACCCCCAACCCATGGATTGTGTTATACGTCTTCAGTTCTTTCATGCTCTTTGAAATACGCCCCTCACCTGCTACCTGAGCATTTTCTCATGTGCAAGAGTTCATGACTCCTTTTTCCCAGCTGAGGAAAATGTCTGCCATTGGAAACATGCAGGAATATTTCAGTTTACGGGGACAGGAAAATGCATCTCCACTGCATTTGTAGGAATTGCCATTTGAACCCCAAATGCCTGCTTCTTGAATTACAATTCCACCCAAACTGTACTCACAAGTTTTAAATACCCACGTTAAACTCAGTGCTCTCTTCAGCCAGGGGCCTTACATTATGCCTGGTGCTGGGGGTAGTGAGGTCAAGAGGACAGCTTCACTTCCCTGGCAGGGCTCCCACTGCCTGTGCAGAGTCAATCTGGGAATCCACCTTCAGCCAATTAGCATCACTGGGGCTGCCTCTACAAGAGGCATTTAAAGCTCTTTCAAGTCTCATTAAAAAATTACCTCTACAAGAGAGGAGCGCAAATGGGGCGTAGAGGCGCGTTATCTCCCCGATTGTGCGCATTATCGATTGCGCGTTAAATAGCGAGGTTTTTTTGCTCCGTCCATTAAAGCGCATTTTGATGGGAAGCTGTTGCCGCCGCCGCCGCTCCTCACGAGTTGCGGCGGGCTCGAGCTGCCGAACTGTCCCTTCCGCTCCCCGGAGCAGCCAGTTTCCCTCCAGTCACAAAAGCAGCCACGCAGCCAAAGGTGCCTGGCAGCGTCCAGTAGCTCTCACGTACCCCTCAGGCTGTCAAAAGGTACTTCCTTCCCCTCCCCGCCGCTCAGCCACATTTCCAAGGCAGCCTTAGCTCTCACGCACCCCTCTCTCTCCACTGTCCTCCGGCTCGCAGCACGGTCTCTGGGTGCCCGCCCGCCCGCCTGCGACTCCTTCCCCGCAAGAGGGGCGCCTCCTGCTCGGCACCCGCGGCGGGGGGCCCGGCGGGAGGAGGAGGAGGAAGAAGAGGGGGTAAAGGAAGGCGAGGAGGAGGAGGAGCACTCGCCTGCTGCCCACAGCCTACCAGCCAGCCAGCTGGGGAGCGGCGGGAAGGGGAGGGGAGGGAAGCGCCTTTTGTCGCCGCCTCTCGTGCAGAGGTATTAGGCGTAAAGGCGCTTCAGGGATAATGCGCCCAATCGCCTAACCGGGCGCAAAAGCAAATCCTTGTGGAGGGGACCTGGATGTTTTTTTGGACCAGGCCAGTGAGCCATGCACATTTCCCCCGGTCCTTTAAGTAGTGGCACTGTGTGTGGAGTGTGTGCGTGCAAGCACTCATAGGGTGGCCTTGTGCCCTCTTTTACAGAGGACAGTCCTCTGTTTGAAGGTGTCTAGTGTTTGAAGGGCTGTCCTGTCCCATTCCAGTTTAAAGGTAAAGAACCATAAGATCTCTTGCTCAGCAGCATCTCAGCAGCAGGCTGAACAGGCAGGCACACAGGTCACCTGGTCTTCCACACTATGGTAAGATGTACTGCACTTCTATTTAAATTCTAATAATTGTTTCTAAATTTGCACCTATACATATACATCAGCGTATACAAATGTTATGCAAATCTATGTCCACTTTTTCGGTGATGCATTTCCTCTTTTTTGGCAATCTATAAGAAATCCCTCCCCATCCTCAAAGCTGCCGTTGGATCCAGGAGGGAAAGTTCTATTGGTACCTTTGCAACATCCTTGCGAAGCAGGCCACTACTCTTCCATTTGCAGTCAAGGTGCTGAGGCTGATTGCTACCAGCTTGCCCAAAGTCAACCCATGGCAAATGCTGGATTTGAATGCAAGCAGTGGAGGCAGGAGGCTCCGATGTCCGAGGGGCAGTGAATCCACTCTGGGTTTCAGTCAGAACCAGTCAGAACTCTAAAGGAGCTTTCCATGGTGCAAAGTACTGACTGGTTCTGACTGAAACCCCGAGTGGATTCACCGCCCACTGATATCGGAGCCACCCACCTCCATTGAATGCAAGGTTCCTTCTCCATGGATTACACTGGCTCAAACAAGATCCTACAGCAAAATGCTGTTCCTGCTTTTCTGGATGGTACAATTTTCATCAACTGAAGTAGGAGCAGGAAGTTGAGCCCCTGGAATTTGTAGCTATCCTTTTCCCAGCCTGATTTTACTGTATATATGATTCATGTCTACTATTGCTGCTTTACTCGAGGTCATCCTTATGATTTAGCTGATGATGGAGCGAAGGAGAGGTATGTTTTTCTTTTTTGGAATGAATGCAGAATTCTGAAACTCCAGATGAATAGTGCTCTAATGATATACTCGCCATCCTTTACTCTGGCAGATAAGGTTACACCGTGGTACTTTTCAGTCTTCCATTTTCCATAATCTGATCAGGACTTCTAGTAGAAGAGTCAGCGGCAGCTGGTGGTTAACACCTGCAATGTTGCATTTCAAGGTGCCGGCTTTGTGACATACAGTAACACTAACATTTATGTACTACATTTCAAATGTTCAAAGTGCATCCCGTACATTTTCCCAATACTCCTTTCAACAACTCTATAAGACAGGCCGACATTAATACTCCTGTGCGGTTGTTTTATTTACGTGCAGAAAATGATCTTTTTAATAATAATAATAATAATAATAATAATAACAACAACGTTTAGTCAGGTGAGCACACTGCATAAGCTAAGTGCCTGCTTCCGAGGCCTCAACTGTGTCCACCATCTCCATTTCTCCAGAATGCCAAAGAAATAGAGATGGTGGGTGGGGGTGCTTTGAACCTCAGTGGCAGGGACTTTGCTGCGTAGCACACCTGCCCAAGTAAATGTTCACCCGGGGGGGGGCATGGGGAGAAAAAAAGGAACTTGTGCAGTGACCGCAGTATGTGGCTGCTCATTCCAGGTGCTAACGCTGCTCCTATTTCCTACTGTCACCATTCCCATCATGTGCCAACACTGTTTCCTCTGATAGTTGTTTGAAGGGCTTGTGCACCAAAATCCATCAATAGTGGAGCCTGGGTCAGGATCAGGATCCACTCCCAGCCAAGACAGGAATGGGGGAGGAGACTCTCAAAGACTCTTCAGGAGTCAATGATGAAGCTTCTCAGGAGCTTATCGGACAGGACGCCCAGGCTCGGAGATCATCCTCCAACAGCTTCCTGTCTTGGCTGGTGTACTTCTGGTTCTGATTCTTCTTCTGTCTCCAAGTCTGATTCAGCCCCCAAAACCCAGTGCCCCACACTAGGGAGAATGGGCCTGATCTTGACACCCACTGAGTTTGCATTGAAACTTATGAACATATACCCAAATGTGCATAGACGTCCATCTCACAATCTGTGTTCCCTCCATTTTGCAGTGCATGGATTGTACATTGACAGCCTATGTGTATTCAGATGGCATCTTGACCCTACAGATCAAGGGTGGGAACCTCTTTCAGCCTGAAAGCTGGGTCCAATATCAAAGAAGCTGTTGGCGGCCTATTCTGTTAGTGGATGATGCTGAAGGAAAAAAGGGTGGAGGCAAAAATAACAGCATATTTTAACTGAAAGTTCTTACCACTCAGAACTAACCCTTACAAGAGACATTTGGGCTTGTTTAGCTTAGAAAAAAGATGATTAAAGGGAGACTTGATTCCTCACCATTGGCCATGTTGGCTGAGGCTGAAGGGAGTTGTAGTCCAAAATATTTGGAAAGCACTACATTGACTTGCATTGACATGAGCCATTATTCTGCATTCTGATGTGTAGGCCAAGAGTAAAGCCATACTAAGAATTCTCTTTCTAAATAGCCATTGGAATGCTTTGGGATTCTGCAGGCCTCATGATAAAGCTATACAAAAAGACTTGTCACTCAGAATGGCTATTGAAATTCTGAGGTTTGAATGAGGAACTGAGTCTTCGAGTCATATTAGAGTATTGTCAAACTGAATGGTCATATTTGCAGGCTGTGAAGGTAGGGAATCGTTTTGACTATTTTTTTCAGGGGATGAGTGAAAATACATTATTTAATTAATTTTTTTATTTGGCAGGCAAATGGGATACAGTAACATAAAGGGGTTGGTGGGCACATTTGGAATTTTAAGAGTCTGACAAAATGGCTGCCATGGGGTGTGTGCCTACCCCTCATGTAACACAGGAAGCTGCAAATTATCAAGCAGAGATACATCGCGGTGGCTGCTATCGTGGAAGCCTATCACAGTAGACTCGCAACGATGAAAACTTGTCTTTCAAGGAATCTCGGGGCCAATGCAGAGTCATACAGAGGCACCCCCAGTCTCAAAACACTAATTCCCCAGAAGCTAGCACTTTCTCTATTGCAACATTCCAGCCTCCCAGTTTAATAATAATAACAGTAACACAACAGCAACAACAACATTAGGAGGGGCAGGGAACCTGGAAGAAACCAAGAGATGTGTCCATGGGCACATTGTGCCCACAGGCACCACATTGGGAGATCCCAGCAGTAGAATGTCCTATGATAGACTTCCAGTGGGTTCTTGTTTACTTTACATTTTCCACTCTCTTTGCAGTTTTGTTTGTAAAGTTCTCCACAACGGTGAGATGAGTGATGTCATTGTGACAGAACAGCCGGCCCGGATTGGCATTCTGTTGGACTATAACACTGGAAGACTTTTATTTTTCAACGCAGAAAGAGGACAAGTGCTGTCAGCCATCAGGCACAAATTCACAGAAGCTGCACACCCTGCCTTTGTGTTGGAGCAACCAGGAGTCCTTAACCTGCATACGGGCATGGAGCTACCAGAGTTTGTGGAGCAAAGCTAAATGTTTTCTTTCAAGCCACCTGCAAGACAACAACAACAACAAGCCTGTCATGTCTGTCAAGAAAAACTGGCACGAGTGAGAAAAGAGAGATAATACTAATAATAGAATTTATTCAAAATTGCAATGGTCTGTTTAAACCTTCTAACAATGTTCATATATAAGGGCCATACTCCTGATAAATGCTCAGACAGCTCAATGGCCTCATTAGGACTTTTATCCCCCCCCCACTGTCCCAATACATAGCAGTTTCCCTGCTCTTCATCACAAAGGCTTTTTTCTACTTGGAGGAAGTTTCAAAAGCAGATCAAAAGCTCCGCTTAGGAGAAAACATCAAAAGTTCACAGGGCACTCATAACCCACCACTAGCCTCCAGGGACTAGCTATTTCTATTCACTGGAGTCATGTGCACAATGCACACAAACAAAACCATAAATAAGCCCTCACCACTGACTACTTTGCATGCACTCTGTGATGTATATCAAAGTATTTTCTGAAGCAAAGAACAAAGGAATGATAAGTTTATGCTACATTCGCTGGGTGGAAGAGACCAGGAAGTTTCCTGCATAAATGAAATGAATGGCATTCTCACAAGAGCGCCAGTGTGTTCTTGCACGGTCCCCATGCATTTTTATAGGGTTTGCCAAGAAGAAATTAATAGAAAGCATGCACCTATAGGTCCTGGTCCAGCTATTCAAGGATTGACCTGTACAGGCCTACTTCTGGTCAAGGTGGTTGGATTTCATGCCCCTTTCTTCCAACTGGGTCAGCACACCTATTGTCACTAACAGCACTGGACGACTTTGCTTAGACTCATGACTCTTGAATTACAAGCACAGCTGGGCATCCTGCGTGTGGCACATTTTAACACTCAGGGTTCCCCATCTGCTAGAGGTTGTGGGCATACAAGTTTCCTTCCTTATGGGCACTGCCCTCACTGGACCAGGGCAGTTGTTAATATGAAGATAATTCTAGTACTCTTTTAATGATTTTACATGGGATTAAAAAAACAATGATAATCAGGTGTTATTTGTTTGTGTCATAGCCCAGAAAAAACAAATGATCAAATTGAACACAATACTCTTTAAACAAGTGGGTAACATTTTTCGTTTGTGAACAAGTAATGCTAAGATCTTCTGAAGTGGCTTTTGTTGATGTCAATATTTTTAAGGAACATTTATGAGGTTCCACAAAGCTTCATATTCAGGCTATGTCAAGGGTATGTCTGGGCTATTCAAAATCACACTGAATTTCCATCCTGAGGCCAATTACAGCAGTCACAGCTTTGTTTAAATTCTAGTTGAATGGAAACAAAACTATGTAGGACTAGATCAGAAGTTCATGAATTAATCACTTCACCTAAACTGGGGCTGGACAATCATTTTGGCCCCGAGAGTTGCATTTGGGTCTGGGTGGTAGGTCAGGACACACGCACACATCAGGACACACGCACACAGATTGCTGTGGGAGGGGAAGGCTAAAGCTTCTCCCCTGACCCACTGATTTGAATTCTTCCAGGTTTGCTGAGGCAGAGGGAGGCTAACATTTTCAGTAGCTGTGGGGAAATGTTGTAAACCACATAGAGAGTTTCAGCTATTGGGCAGTATAGAAATAAATAAATAAATAAATATGATGATGATGATGATGATGATGATGATGATAATAATAATGCATCCACACCAACATCCAGAAAGCAGCCATACTTAAAACTTGCTCAATTGTCAGGAAATTCCTGAATCAGTAAAAGACAGCATGCCTTGGCAAGGCCCGTCATGTCTGTCTAGAAAAAACGCCATGAGTGAGAAAAGAGATGATAATAATAATAATAATAATAATAATAATAATAATAATAATGTGATTCCAGTTGCATGGGGCTTGCTGTGAAAGGGGTAGGCTACAGCCTTTATCATTATAATAACCCTGTAAGGTAGTTTGGATTGGGACCATAGCTCAGTGATAGGACACTTGCTTTGCATGCAAAATGTCTCAGATTTGATCCCTCGCATTTTTCATTTAAAAAGGTTATCAGGTAGTAGGTGTTGGGAAAACACCTTTGCCTCAGGGCTTTTCTACATTAGTTTTTTTTTTTTAAAACCCACCACTTTACTTCTGCTTCCGGATTCTTTGTGGGATTAAAATTGGCTCCTTTAAACAATGTTTTTTCTGTCTCCCCGCCTCTGCCTTTCTATAAGTTCCATTACACCACCACTATGTGGTGGTGTGATATAGTGGAATTGCATGAATTCACTAGGGTTTCATGCTGACATTCATGGATATATCAGACTTTCCTCGCTAGAAAAAAAAATGCTAAAATCGTCTCTAAAATAGAGAGGCCCTGAAGGATGACGGTGTCGGGTAAAACACCTGCAAATTACTGTGAGTGAGGAATTATGAATGCACAATAAATGCCTCATGTAGAAAGGTGTTTAGACCCTGGTCAAAGTGGAGTAGGCAATACTGAGCTGGGGGATCCATAGCCTGACACGGCATAAGGCGGCTTCCCATGTTAGGCTGAGAGTGACTGGCCCAAGATGAGCATGGAAGCTGAGCAGGGGTTTGAACATAGGTCTACCTGGCTCTAATCCAGTCTTCCCTTAATCACAGTGGATGGAGGCTGGTGGTTCCAATTTCGGAGGGGCTGTGGTTCCATTCTGGGTTTTAATCAGAACCAGCCGGAACTCTAAAGGAGCTATCCAAGATACTGAATCTTGTTCCCAAAATTCCCGCATAAGGCTATTTCTCCCAGGGGGAACAATTGTGATTCAAAATAGCATGGCTATAAACAAGAGGTCTTTCATCAATTAGAAGATACTGAATCCTATCGTGTATATAAGAATTATCCAACTGCTGTTTTGCCAGGGAGAGCCTATCCACATTGCCCTTAAAACGACTTATATTCTGTTTAAAAAGGTGTTTTTTAAAGTCATTTTATTACGTGGTAGGACACACTGAGCAGTACTTACGTTTCATAGTGACTGCTTCTTCCGTTCTCAAAGCGTTCACTGGCGTCACACAGGGTTATTTCTGTGTTTTGCAGGCTGCTTGAGTTATGGAGACAGTAGTGGGCAGGTCAAGCAGCCTGCAAAACAAAAACGAAAGTAGAAGAGTCCCAGAATTAACCCTGTGTGACACCAGTGAACACAGAGGAAGCAGTCACTATGAAACGTAAGTACTGCTCAGTGTGTCCTATCACATCATGAAACGACTTAAAAAACATGTTTTTAAACAGAATATAAGTCGTTTTAAGGGCAATGTGGATAGGCACGGAGATTAAAAACACCCTGTATGAGGGGTCCTGCCTGGGATATATAACAGAGGGTGAATATGGGTTCCTATACAAAACTAACCCTAGAATTCCAGTTTTCTACACTCTGCCAAAAATTCATAAGGGTATTCCCCCCACACACACACCTTGCAGGCCCATAGTATCAGCATGCAATTCTGTGGCTGGAACCACTCTCACAGTTTGTAGATCATTTTTTAAAAACCCTTCATGCCTCTCATACCATCCTATGTACGTGATTCTTCTGATTTCATAAATAAAATAAAACCCATTTATATTCAAGGGGGAGATATTCTGATGACAATGGATGTAAGATCCCTATATACCAATATATCCCAGCAGGATGCCCTAACTCTCATACAACATACACTGGACAAGAGAACAGAAAAAATCCCCCTACCCATTTACTTCTCTCCCTTGCAGAAATAGCCTTATGCAGGAACAATAAATTTTACTGGCAAATCAAGGGAGTAGCCAATGGATGTCCCATGGCTCCAGAGGTAGCCAATCTGTATATGGCAAAATACAAAAAAGAACTTTTCTCATCAGAGGGGCAATATGCAAAACATCTTCTGATATGGTTGAGATATATTGATGATGTACTTTTCATTTGGCAAGGGGATAGGGAAGTTCTACAGCAGTTTATAATGTGGGTAAATTCTAAGAATGACAATATTAAATGTGACATCCAGTTCAACACCAGAGAAATTCATTTCCTAGATCTAAAAGTGAATAAGGAGGGATAACATCTTACCACCCCCATCTATAGGAAACCCACTGATGTTTCTAGATATCTTAGATATGATAATTCCCATCCCTATTCTTTAAGAAACAATCTCCCATATGGACAGTTTCTAAGACTTAAACTTAACGGTTCCAAAGTGTCAGATTTCAGACAGGACTCACAGACACTGTCTGTGCAATTAAAAGAAAGAGGGTATCCTGATGCTGTGATCTCACAAGGCCTCAAAAAGGCAGAGGCAAAATCAAAATCAGAGCTTTTATAAAAAAATAATATAACAGCCCCAGAACGAATCAACAGCAATTTAACATATGACCATATAACAAATCATCTGCAAGGAAGCATAAGGAGACACTGGCACATTGTCCAACATATCCCAGGATGCCAGGAAAAACCTATAGTCTCCTTTAAAAGAACCAGGAACATAAGAAATATTTTAATCAGGAGTGAAGACAAAAAACATGACAGACGTTTACCCAATTTTTTACAACGTGCCTTCATAGCCTACTCATTCTGTTTGGTTCTGCTAGTCTCTTCTGCATTCCCAGTTGATGTGTCGGACGCCATGCCTCATCAACCCTAACCCTAACCTGAGAATGAACCCGAACCCTAATTTGCCACTGAGAAGTGACTCCAGCTACTAAAACTCAGTATGCAACATCTCCTCCCGGCTCACTCATTCTTTCTGACCCTGCTAGGCTCTTCTGCATCCCCAGTACCTGTGTTGGAAACCATGCCTTATCAACCATGCCCCTAACACAATAGTTCACAGTATCCCTAATTTACCACTGTGAAGTGTTGTGACGCAAGCCCACCCCAGGCTTCTGCTCACGAACTTTAGGCAAACTAACACACTCCAAAATGGTGAGACCTCTTTTATTGTGAAATCACACGGAATTCAAGCATAACGGTTTCATTTCTGCATACACACACTTGAAGCTGAAGACGGACCAGATAGCTTTCAGGTACAACGGCTTAATGCAAACAGCAATCACTCAGGGAGAGACATTTAGAGTTGGCCCCTGTCCCATGCGGTCAGCAGCGGCCATACACACTGACTCATCAGGAACATGACCAAAACTCAAGGAGAAACTCCAGCACAGAGGTGCATGAAGTCTGACAGTACACAGATCCATCTTGTACCAAACCAGACTCAGCCTGCCAGGAACACTGAGCTGATCACGTAAGCAAGATGTCAGGGGACGAACCTCTTCGACCTAGGAAACCTCCCTTGCTCGTAACTTTGGCTCTGAGGAAGGCTCTCTCGCAGGTCACACACACACACACAATTCCAGAACAGCAAAGATCAGCTCGGAAACTTTCCCTGTGCCCGTACTTTGGCTCCATGCAGGGAAAGCAGGCTATAGAACACGAATCTAGAACAGTAATCTGCAAGTCCAAAGCTATGAAAAGCCTCAGAACACTTTTCATGGCATAGTTCTTAGAAATTCCAAGTCCAAATGGCAACAGAACATGTACAGAGTGCATCCAACATCTCCAAACCAGATAGAATCCCAAACACGAGGAGTTTCATGGCAAGCGTAGAACAGATGGTAATTGTAGAACAGTTGAACAGATGAATTCCTAGCAAAGGGCCTCCCCTTTGCTCGTTCCACTATATAGGATGGAGGCTGGCTAATTCCAAGCCACTTTGACAGACAGGACTTCAGGCCTGTAACCCAAACTCATGTGCCAACAGGGCGGCATGGTTCAACCTCCTCTTGATGACAACACTATGTGAGAGACAGCTTGCAAGATCGCCCCCACCTTTTGTAAACATACATTTATCCTCAAGGAAACTCAAGGCCTCAGCTAGCAGCCACAGATAAGCACAGAACAGAGACAGACTTTCTCACAACAATTGCCAAGCTTTCAACTCACAATTCACTAGGCCAGCCTAGTGAATTGTCCATGAAGCACCTGACATCCGACACAAAGTGCCTCCAGCTCCTAAAAGTCAGCATGTAACATCTCCTGGTGGCCCATTCATTCTTTCTGAACCCTGCTAGGATCTACCGCATAACTGGTTCATGCCTGGGAATCCATGCCTCCCCAACCCTATCCGTACACTGAGAATTCACCCTAAACCTAAATTACCACTGAGAAGTGCCTCCAGCTATTCAAGGTCAGCATGCAAAATATCCTGGTGGCCCAGTCATTCTTTCTGGCCCTGCTAGGTTCTTCTGCATCCCCAGTTGATGCGTCGGAAGCCATGCCTTATCAACGCTAACCCTAACCCAACAATTACACTAACCCTAAATTACCACTGAGAAGTGACTCTAGCTACTTAAAGTCATCATGCAACATCTCCTGGTGGCCCACTCATTCTTTCTGGTCCTGCTATTCTCTTCCACATCCCTGGTTCATGAATGGGAAGCAAGGCCTCATCAACCCTAACCATAACTCGAGAATTAATCCGAACCCTAAGTTACCACTGAGAAGTGGTTCCAGCCACTAAAATTCAGTCTGGAAGCCGTCGTGTTGGCTTACTCAGCCTTTCTTGCACTGCTAGGGTCTTCCGCATTCCCAGTTGATGATTGAGCTACTAAAACTCAGTATACAATATCTCCTCGTAGCCCATTCATTCTTTCTGCTCCCGCTAGGTTCTTCTGCATGCCCAGTTCGTGCTTCGGACGCCATGCCTCATCAATCCTAACCCTAACTTGAGAATTAACCCTAACCCTAATTTACTGCTGAGAAGTGACTCCAGTGGCTCAAACTCAGTTTACAATATCTCCTTGTGGCACACTCATTCTTTCTGGCCCTGCTAGGCTCTTCCACATCCCCAGTTCATGCCTGGGAAGCCATGTCTCCTCAACCCTAACCCTAACCCAAGAGTTACCCTAACCCTAATTTACCACTGAGCAGTGACTCCAGCTACTAAAGTCAGTATGCAACATCTCTTGGTGGCCCTCTCATTTTATCTGGCCCTGCTAGGCTCTTCCGCATCCCCGGTTCATGCATGGGAAGCAAGGCCTCATCAACCCGAACCCGAACCCGAGAATAACCCGAACCTTAATTTATCGTTGAGAAGTGGCTCCAGCTACTAAAAGTCAGGATGCAAGCTGTCCTGGTGGCCGCCTCTCCATGCACATCCTTCCCGCCTCTCCACTATGTGTTCCTCAAAAACACTGGAACAGGCATCAAAACCTTTTGAGCTCTCCTAGAGGAAACATGGGCGCTCTTCCTGTTGCATTTTTCAATTCTTTCCGAGACTCTTCCTACTTCCATTGATCGTATAACAGTACAGGGACCATCCTGACTGGGTGTGTGTGTGATATTTTTTTCCACCGGGGCCCAAACCCACTCTTGGCAGCCCTGCCCATCCCTATCCATTGCCCACTTATTTATACAGCTTCCGCTTGACACGACAGGACAAGGTGTGATTCAAAATGTCAGGACTAATTTGTTTCCCTTTTGTAGTACACCTGTGAAGGAGCACTTTTGTTATATGGGTATTATTTCCTTTGTCACATTTGTTTCCCACCATGAATTTAAAAACTGTAATTAATCTGTATTTTGTTATAGTGTGCTTGGGTCATTGCTGGCTGCGGAAACAAGTAATCGATGTAATAAGTAAATAAATAAAACTACCCTTTCCTTGAAGGAGCTCAGGACAGCCACCTTTTCTCCTCACAATACTGTGAGGCAGATTAGACTGAGGGAGATAATAGGCACCTTTTCCACAACAGGCTAGCCCATCGTGGGTGACTATGCACTGGCTGCATGGATGGTGGCCCGACAAACAATTGGGCACACAACCCCCAGTCTGTAGCTTGAATTGGCTTGAACCACCAGAACTCTAAAGGAGCTATCCAAGGTGCTAAACCTATTTTGGGCAGTGGGGTTCAGCACCATGCATAGCTCCTGTAGAGTTCTGGGTAGTTCTGATTGAATCCCAGAATGGATTCACACCAAAATCAGGGCTAGTAGCCTCCATTGATAAAGGGACCACTTGCACACATAAAACAGGCTGGGAAAATGTAAATCAAATCAAATCCCAGCACTGTTTTTTATTATATATATATATATATATATATATATATATATATATTAATTAAAAAGAGGGTTCCCACCTTCTGTCCTCACTCTGGCGCCATGCCGGGGGCATTCCCAGGAGGAAGGCAACTTCCTATTGGTCTCTAGAAGCCGCAGGAGGGGTGGGGAAGGCTCGGTTAGCCTAATGGCTGCCGGAAAGCCCACGCTGCCTCCCCCAATGGAGATTATTCACTGCCACTCTGCAGCAGAGATACAGGGAAGGGGGTGGCGGTGGAGTAGTGCCAACTCAGCGCCATGAAGACAGCTTCATTGTCTAACCAGGCGGTTCTACCATGTGCTTCCTGCTTTCTTAAGGAGTTCAAGACAAAAGAGAGGTCTTCATATGACCCCACTCCCCCACCCCACATTCCAAGAATGCATAAGGAAGGTCACAAGGCTTCTCCAGGTCACTACTTCCCTGAGGCCATGTACCCAACTCCTAGTGTGTTTACTGTGCATGAGAAGGGGCTCTATGCATATAGAACTCTGTAACATAGACAGAATGTAAGCTATAGAGAATGTAAAATTCTCATAAAGTGGTGGGCATGAGGTTGCCAAGTTTGGTCATAAAGGGGGCGAGCCCACTCAGCCTCACGGACCCCCCTAACAAGTTGAAGTTTATGTCTATCAACCCTAGTTTAAAAGAACTATTTTTTCTACTGAACTTCAGGAGAATTTACAGAGGATACATGAATACCCTTTTCTACACAAGGCTATTAAGTTGCTGTGAATCCACTGAATCAGTTTCGTCGCAGAATTGAAATCTAAGCGCTACACAAAGAGCATTTCCTTTCCTGCTTTTCCACTATATAGCCCCTAGGTGGCACTATGGTACAGCAGAATAGCACAAATACAGAAAAGGAAATTGTACTTTCTTTCTTTTCAGAGTTAAATGCTGCATTTTCCCTGCTCTGAAAAAAACTTGTTGAATGTGTTGGTTAGAAAAAACGGAACCGAAACTGGAGAGTCACAATGTCATCAAAAGAATCTGTAAATAACTGTGTGTAGGGAATGATGAGTGCACAATAAATGCCTCATGTAGAAAAGCCCAAAGACATATTAAGTTCAATCATACATTAACATAACCTGTGGTTTGGATCTTAGTCATTGCTAACTTCAACTACACAGGGGTTTTGGGGGAGAGTGGGTGGGGGGGAAGAAAGGTCTATTTCATTAGGGTTCATGATGGATGGTCATTTTCTCAACCGTCCAGCTATCCCATCCCTACACATCTAGGGCAGCAACTTCTGCACTTATTGAATTTCTGCCTTCAGAAAACTGTTAAATACATAGATCCTTTGCCTGCAGAAAAAAGTGGCTGCTCTGCTTTCATTCTCCTTCACAACATTTCTTCTGCTTTTATATAAACCGCCAGGAACCAAATAAGAGTTGTTGCTTCAAAGCAGTGGCTGGTCTGCAATTAATTGGGGAAGTTCTACAAATTGGTACACCTCTCTTTTAATTAATACTGTATTGATTTTGTGCTAAGAAGCTTGATATGACCTTCTGCAGTTTAAAATAGAAGTAAACCTATCTCTTAGCAACTGGGCTGTGGATTGATAGGCACAATTTAACAAAAAAAAATAAAAATAAAAGGAGGCAGGCTGATGTGACTCAATTATCTGTACTATGGCATATAATAAAGTCCAACAACTTTAGATTTTCTTTTTATACAGATAGGCTGACCATATGAAAAGGAGGACAGGGCTCATGTAACTTTAACAGTTGTAGAGAAAAGGGAATTTCAGCCGGCGTCATTTGTATGCAATTTGTGCCTGGTGAAATTCCCTCTTCATTACAAAAGTTAAAGCTGCAAGGGCCCTACCCTCTTTTGTATCGGGTCACTCTAGTATAGTGCCTACAACTTTAACTGGTATGATGAAGAGGGAATTTCACCAGGAACTAATTGCATACAAATGACACTGGCTGAAATTCTCTTTTCTCTGCAACTGTTAAAGTTACATGAGCCCTGTCCTCCTTTTCATATGGTCAGCCTAGGATACTAGCATACCCTGGTAATATTATGCACCTGTTAACATGCAGCAAAAGAGTAAAATCCCATGGTAAATGCATAGCAGAAATAACTGGCTCTCTACATTTTAAAGATACCTGTTGTGTGTGGCCAAACTTGCCTACTGTAATCTGCTTCAAAGGCCTCTTAGCTGCAGTGCAGGGGTAATGGAAAGGATTAATGGCTGCAGTGTAATAGGCTAAAGAAGAGCCACTGCAGAGAGGCACCTACCTTAATGACGTGTTAATGAGGAGGCAAGCGAAAATAAATAGGGCACTCAGAAGTTATGGAATGGGAGTTTCATAAGAAACAAACATGATAATAAAATGTAAGGTAAATAAAGATGTTAGTTTTCAGATTATTTAGTACAATCCCTTATGAGAATGTGTAATGGAGAGCTGCCAATATACACTACACGCGCAAAAAAAATGCTACACTCTGGTTCGGAATCCCTGTCATATTTTCCTCAAACATATTAACTAAGGACAGATAGCCTTAACCGGAAACAATGGCTTTAAACAGCCATACCAATTCCCAAGAGAAACTCCATTTTCCTACCTAGCATTTCTATCTTTATGCCATTCTGTTTTTAAAAGACCAGCATGGAAGGAACGAAACATTTAGCTTTGCATGTTATAGTTACAGTTGCCTTTGTAGAAATAATTTTTTTTTTGGTAAAACATATTCAGGCTTCTAAAAATATTTCTGTTTTTAACTTATGGCTCTTATTATATTACAACTTTATTCTTCGTTTCCTTGTTTCCAGCTGAGTTTTTATCAACTGTAATGCTTGCTGGTGTTATTTTTTAAAAACCTTTCCAGACAAAGCAGAATATCTAAATGACATGTGCCAGGCCTCAAACCTGCCAGGAGCATACAGCTTTTGTCCTGGAATCCTTTCTCCAATCCTATATATGAGGTGTTAAATATGTTTATGTTATTGCCACACAGTGGCCAAAAGACAATTTCAGTTGTTTAGAAAAATGAAGACCAAGCATGTTCTAGAACACAGGTTTCCAACTTTTTGGGCACGTTCAGAATTTTGAAAGAGTTTTGTGGGTGCCATCACCAAATGGCTGTCATGTTAGCCATGCCCATTCACCAAATGGCTGCTGTGGTGTACATAGCCAGTCACAAAACACACATTTCAGATGGCAAACTGGTGAGGCTGAGAGATGAGTAACTTCCCCGATAATCTGACTACAAAACAGATAGGGTTTGAGCCCCCACCCCCAATCATTCATTTGTTTGAACTGAGTTTTCTTAGGCTCACCATACAAAAAGGTGGACAAGGCTTCTGTATCTTTAACAGTTGTAGAGAAAAGGGAATTTCAGCAGGTGTCATTTGTATGCATACAGCACCTGGTGAAATTCCCCACTTCATCACCCAACATACTGCAACAATAGTGCATTTAGAATTAATGGCAGAATAAGACTGAACCCTGATTGCAGTCAGGACCAGCCCTACCATGAAGCAGCCTGATGCAGATGCATCAGGCAGCAGAATATTGGAAGAACGGCAAGCTGGCAGATTGCGCCCATGGGTGCACTCACCACTTGTTAGTCCTACTGGCAGTGTGCAGATGGCCAGCAGGACCAAGAAGTGGCCACTCGTTTGCACGCCTCCCAGCTCCTGCTCACCCAGACTGCTTGGGCAGCTGCTGGATGTGCCTGCCGGCCACACCCAGGTAGCTACCCAAGGAAGCAGTCCAGGTGGATGTTAGATGTGCAAGTGAGTGGCCGCTTCTTGGTCCCGCCAGCCACCTACACTCACCTTCTCAATCCTGTTCCTTGTTCCGGCCAGTCACATGCATAGCTGGCCAGCTAGGTGGCCATGCATTTCACCAATAGGCACAAGAAGCAGCCAGCTGCTCCCTTGCATCCCCGCTTACCAGTGAGGCTCAAGTCTTGCGAGACTTCCGGGACAAGGTCGTCTGAAGTCTCGCAAGACTCTTGCACCTTGTTTCAGAAGTCTCGTGAGACTTGAGAGTTCCGGGAGAGGCAGGATGCCTGTATGCGCATCAAAAAGAACAAATGGCCAAGGGCTGTCAGGGCAGCGGCGGTAGTGGTGGGTGCTTGCTCGCTTCAGGCAGCAATTTTCCCTTGGTCAGGCCTGAATGCAGTGTATTAATTGGTATCATTGTCTTTCACTTTACTCCTCGAGCTATCATTTCAAGGCACAGTTCTGCTAGTTCTGTGTTTTCGTTTGTTTTCATTTTGATCATTGGCTTTACAACGTCAGTCAATCTGGACAGCTGCTTTAGTCATTTTCACACACAAAGCACTCTCTGTGTGCTATTTCCAGGTTGGCATATCAAAGAAAATGCGATGAGGCTTTGTGAGTCATACAGAAGTTCCTACTTATCTCCATATAGTCACAGGTACTCCAAGTTCATGCGAGAGCCCCCCCCCCCCCTGCTGTTCCAAGGCCTTTGCTTGTGTTGGGGGAAAGATGCTGAGCGTTTCCTTTGTCATTAATGTGAAACAAAATAGGAGTCTCATTGCACAGTCACAAAGCATAGAAAAATGATTTTTGTTTTAAATATTTCCCCTAAAACCAACCAACCAAAAAAACAAACACCTCAGTTGAATAATAACAACTGTACTGTTAATGTTTTGGTTAACCAAACTCAGAAATTTTGCATGCCTATTGCCCACATAGTTACTGGAGCAGCCAACTTGGCAACCAAAAGCTACTTCTGGAAACATAAAAAGCCCAGCTTTTTGTAGCTTACCATCATACCATCACCCAGTACAGCAATCATTATTTCAGACGGGAAACACTGTTTTCTGTTTTTTTGTACAAATATCAAAATACAGATGTACCTGTTTCACGTTCTGTATGTTTCTATTTTTGGGGTAGAAAAGGAAGCATGTTCATTTGCACTACAGGTGCCTTAAGTCTCAGATGACCACAGGGCTACAGCATGGATGGAATAGGGGCACTTTATTGGGGGCAGGGAATCCTGGCCTGGACTACAAACCTGCTACCATACAGAGGAAAAATCAGGCTGAATTGTAGACCATACTTAAGGATATTTATATAACCCTAATTCCCTGTAGCTTTGTACCTGGAGGGAGTATCTAGATCTTGTGATACTTGCTAGAATCAATCAAAAGTTGCTCTGGGGTTCCCCTAGAACAGAGAGAGAGAGTGTGTGTGTGTGGTGGGGAGAGTGTGTACAGGAAACTCTAGAACTCTGGTTTGAGAGATTCAGAGAAGTATACCACAGCGTTTGATGCTCTCAGAAGAACTACGAGCTCCAAAGTTCCTTAGTTCCTGCTGACATTTCCTGTTAACTAGGGTGACCAGATTTTAAAAATCAAAATCCCGGTCCCCCCCACCCCCCCACCCAAAACAACCCCCCCACCAAGCCACCCCCCCCAAAAACCAGCTGCCTGGACCTACCGCCGGGTTCTTCCGCCGCCCGCGCGGGATCCTCCATCGCCCGCGTGGCCGCGCCAGGTCCTCCGTCGCCCGCATGGCCGCGCGGGGTCCTCCTTCGCCGCCCGCGCGGCCACGCTGGGTCCTCCGTCGGCCGCGCAGCCGCGCGGGGTCGTCCGTTGCCGCCCGCGCGGAAGAGGCGGGAGAGGGCCGGATCCAGAAGTGACGTAACCAGCCCTCTCCCATTTCTTCCGCACGGCCTCTGGCCTTTCTGGGGCTCGTCGCGATGGCAACGAGCCCCGAGGAGCCCGGACGCCCGCGTGGAAGAGGCAGGCGCGGGCGTCCGGACTCCTCAGGGCTCATCGCCATCGCGATGAGTCCCAAGGAGGCCAGAGGCCGCGCAGAAGAGGCAGGAGAGGGCCGGTTACGTCACTTCCGGATCCGGCCCTCTCCTGCCTCTTCCGCGCGGCCTCTGGCCTTACGAACCCGGCAGCGGCGGCGAAGGCGGCGGAGGAGCCCGGGAAGCGGCCGCCCCAGCAGGTAAGTGTCCCCCTTTGTGCTTACCTGCTGGGGTGGCTGCTTCCCGGGCTCCGCCGCCGCCGGGTCTACCGCCGCTCCTTGCTTGCTGCCACCGCCACGTGACCCCCTGCCACCCCGGTTTCCCCCCCCGCCCCCCAGTTGGGCCGGTTTGCCCCTGGATTCCTGGTTAGGACCAGGAAATCCCGAGCCACCTGGTCAGCCTACTGTTAACACTATATGGCATCTGACGGGCAGTACGAGAGAGAGACAAGTTCCAAAATAATCAGAGACACTGCCACTCTATTCAGACATTGTTACGAATATGTAGACCAATGTGTAAGCAGGGATACACTGACTAGCCCGACCCCTGTCATCACATGGGCTGACTAGCCCTGTTGTCTAGCGCCAAAGTCTCTAGAGAGGGAGCCTTTGCACATACAGCTGTATGTGCAAACCCCAGTCGTGTAGGCTTCCTCCTTGCAAGAATGCACACAACAGCTAGGTGTCAGGGTGCAAGGCTATGTCAAGAGCGCAGGGTCAGAGGCAGGGCTAGTCAGTGCTTCTCTGCTCACCTATTTGCCTACACATGAGTAGTAACTTCTGAATAAGGTCTGAGATCCCAGGAAAAGTTAGAGCCAGTGTGGCTGACAGGATTTAAAGACCTCAAAACATATGTAAGTAAATGAGGGAGGCCTCTGTTGATCCCCAGAATGCATAGAAGAAATGACACTTTCTGCCAGGGACTGGGCACAATGGGATCTTTCACATGGAGCATATGCAGTGTGATCAAGATTGGTTACTCACAGAAATTTCTGTACCCTTTTCATGTCATCCTCATCCTCCCGTGCCTCTCCGGCGGTTTTTGAGGTTTATTCAGCTGAGATTTAACTTGCCCAAAATGGAGTAACAAATATACACGGCTATCAAGGAGGTGGTGTATTTCCTGTAATGTTGCAGCTCCATCTGCTGGCTGTGGAACTTCCCCACCATTGGAACCGCCCAAAAAGAGGGGTAGAGGAGAAGGGAAGGCACGTTTATTGTGCCCATTGTAAACCCAGACTGGCTCCACAAGAAGAAAGCCCAGTATGGGAGTGAGTTTTATCACTCGTTTAGAGAAGCTAAGTGTCTGAAGTGTATGATTAATATACATGCCGTACTACTGTGTCTGATAATAAATACAAATTGGCCAGCCAGAAATGTAAGAGCTTAAACAAAGGGAAATTAGAAGAACACTAATCACTAAAGAGCACTAATCATTTCTGCAATTTTTCAAACAGGCAAAGAACTGGGTGGTGGGGACATATTACAAGTTTGTACTGGGTTCAGGGAAATGATACCTGGGCATTGCTTGTGTGTGAGAGACTGTGAGAGACGATGGTGCTACTTTGTGGCAGTGAATTGGAGTTGTAGGGTTTCCCTACCCTTTCACATTCCAAGCATGGAGGCAATGATCATTTTAAAGAAGGCTGACCATATAAAAAGGTGTAACTTTAACAGTTGTAGAGAAAAGGGAATTTCAGCCAGTGCAATTAGTTCCTGGTGAAATTCCCTCTTCATCACAACAGAAAAGTTGCAGGCACTATACTAGAGTGACCATATACAAAAGAAGGCAGGGGCCCTGCAACTTTAACAGTTGTGATGAAGAGGGAGTTACATGAGCCCTGTCCTCCTTTTCATATGGTCAGCCTATTTTGAAGCATACTTCATGTGATGTGCCCCAAATGTCTCTAGGTATGCATGCAATGCCTTTGGCAATCTCTATGAACATGGCCTTTGAAAAGGGCACTGCTGCAGTTGTGAAAACTGGCAGGAAACCGCAGTTTCATGTTTGGATGCCCAGGGCACAGGTTACATTTTCCATATGAACTCATGCCCAGGGCTAAGCATGCTTTTACATGCCTGAATCAGCCCTGAAGTTATGAAGTCCGATTCTTCAGATCTTGAACACAGAAGCTAATGAGAAATGATCTCTTAACCCAGCCTTCCCCAATCTGCCCCCTGCAGATGTGTTGGATTAAAAATTCCATAATTCCCAGCCAGCCACTCTGCATGGAAAAAGGGATTAAACTAGTGCATAGAGGAGCTGCTCCTCTGGACATTGGCTGACTCCAAAACTGGCTTTGCTCCTTCTGGACCTTCCCCAGTCAGGTGAGGGAGGAGGGCAGTGGACTCAGCCACAGCCTCCACACTGTAGCTCACTTGCTGTCCCGCTTCCTCTTCCTTCTGATGGGGTGGAGCTCTGGGAAGGGGAGGGGGCTGGCAGAATTTGGCCCACTAGCCACAGGTTCCCCATTCATGTCCTATGTAAACTATAAACGTGTAGCAATTATATACAAATTTAATTGTCATTTCTTCTCCCAAAGAATCTTGGGAAGTATAGTTTGATGAGGGGCTGAGTATCCTCCCTCACAGAACCATACTTTGCAATGTTTCCTGGGTTGTGGGAGATGTTAAAGCTGTAATGTGGATATGTCAAAAGTGATTTTACAGCAGAATTCTATGTCTGTTTACTCAAAAGTAAATCCTACTTAATTCAATGGGGCTTACTCCCTAATAAATATACGCAGGATTACAGCCACACAGCACAATCCTGTCCTTTTAAACAAGCCTAGGGTCCCCTCTACAAGGATTCGCTTTTGCACCTGGTTAGGCGATTGTGCGCATAATCGCTGAAGTGCATTTACGCTTAATCCCTCTGCATGAGAGGCGGCGAGAGGCGGCGAAGCGCATTAACAGATGTCCAAAATGCGCTTTACAAGTAGTTAATGCGCATAAGCGCTTATTCACACAGTCAAAATGCGCTTTAACGGACAGAGCAAAATAAAACTCGCGATTTAACGCGCATTCGATAATGCGCATAATCAGGGAGATAACGCGCCTCTACACCCGATTTGTGCTCCGTTCTTGTAGAGGTAATTTTTAAAATGCGCCTTGAAAGAGCTTTAAATGCCTCTTGTAGAGGCACCCTAGGATTGTACTGGGTGGCTGTACAGTTTACACAGAAAAAAGTGTGGTTTACATGGTGTGTGGTTTACAGAGTTCCAGTATGTTCAATGGGACTAGTAATCTTTTTTAGTTTATGTGTCAACTATGGAAAATGTGCCACAAAAACATCAGACATATAGCCATCAATGGAAGGAGACATATAGGTTAGGAGAAAAGAACCTGAATTATTATTCTCTCATGAGCTTTATGTCACTGATTCACTCATAAACATGTCCCACACATCTCAAGCTGAGTCAACCACTAAACCAAGAAAACTCATCACAGTCAAGAAGGAAGAGGCTTCCCGGAGGATAATGATTCTGCAAAAGCTGTACCTGCAGAATGATTCAGAAAAGCGACACTGAAAGAAAGATAACGAACACAAGACATATAAAAGTGGAAGGGACATAAAAATAGAGATGTAAAATTGCAGCATAAACCTACACTAAAATGGGGGAATGGGGCTGTCCAAAGATGATGGAATAAACAAAAATGCATAATGGGGGGAAAAGTGGTGTTTTGTGATGGTAAGGAATTATAACTGTCTGAATTCAGACAACACGAGAGTCAATGGTGGGGTAATAATCAACTTTACAGTTGTTCGTCCAGGGGGTACTCCCCACACAACGTGGTAATAAATAATCAACCGTGGTGTGGATTAGGATCAGCGCTGGGTTGACTATGGCAGCATTCGGATGACACGTTAGTCAATAAACTGATGATTGTTCCCCCCCCCCATTGATTATTGTGTCGTCTGAATTCAGCCACTGAGTTTTATACTTTAATTGGTTCTTTTAGAGTTTGAAGACTGAAGAATTTTTCTCTTGTAACGTGAATACTCCTTAATGTGGCCTAAGACATTTTGGAACGCACCTATTTGGAACGTTTTAAAATACTATTTAAAACGTTCCAAGGTACTGTGTAGATAGGCTCTTATTTCTGACTACACTTCCATAGTGTTGTGCTGTTAATGCATTATTCCCCAGTCAAAACGTTAAGAACTTAGGGAGAAAGAAATAAAGATTTATATAGGATTTTTTCATGTAAACATCAACCAGCCTATCATTTTAGCCTGCTCAACAGCCGGTTCTTCAAAAGTCCAAAATTGCAAAGGTTTGTTGCTGTAGTTGTCCATTCTAGCAATTAATCAGGGGACAAGTTTTAACTTGTGATATAAGTTTAAGTTGCTTCGTTGCACTAAATTGACTGTGGCCCTCAATTTCAAGCTGGAGGAGCTTAAAAACCTTACCTGGAAAGGGATACCAGAGATACAGTGGTGGGAGCTGGCTGGGAAATAGATTGGATGCTTTTTGGCTGGGACATTTTTGAGTAGGGAACAAGTGACAATAGAGTTGAGGTGACCTGTTATTTGGCTCTGTCAAAAAGAAGCTGTATTAATCCTAAACCAGCAAATTCCAAAGTTGACATCTAATACAGGGGTCCCCAACATGGCACCATGGCACTTGCAGGCATCTCCAAGGGCGCCTGTGAATGGGTCCCCAATGTGGTACCCCTAGGTACCCATTTTTTTAAAAAAAACAATTTTGTATATTTGTTCCATTTTTTAATATACATGCATGGATTTGTTTGAAATGCATACAATATTCTAGCAATTATACATGGGGTTCAACAAAAGTGGGTCAAATATCCAAATAAGTATCCATATTTTTTTTTTGATAGCCTTATATGGTCCTCAATCCATTGCATTATAGGAGATGAGTATTAATTAGGGATGTGCACTGGATCGGACCCGATCCACGATCCGAGTCCGGTCCAGTGGGAAATCGGATAAATTATCCGATTTCCGATCCCGCAGCTGGATCGGCCGATCCAATCCGAACCGGTCCGAAAAAGCTCCGAACCGGTTCGGCGGATCGGCGGATCGGCGGGCGCCCACTGGCGCCCACCGCCGCTTCCATTGGCGGGCGCCAGCGGGCGCCCGCCGATGAAAGTGGACAGCGGGGGGGGGAGGAGGGGGGCACTTACCTTCTCGGCCCGGTGGCTCCCGTCCGGCGCCGGCGCCTACTACTACTAGCAGGCTCCGCGGCCTGCTCTAGGGTGGCGCGCCGGGTGATGTCATCACCCGGCGCGCTACTCTAGAGCAGGCCGCGGAGCCTGCTGGTAGTAGTAGGCGCCGGCGCCGGCCGGGAGCCACCGGGCCGGGAAGGTAAGGAGGGGGTGCGTGGAGGGGAGGAGGGGGGCGCGCGGAGGGGGGAGGGGGGAGGGGGGCCCTTACCTGCCCGGCCCGGCGGCTCCCGTCCGGCGCCGGCGCCTACTACTCCCAGCAGGCTTCGCGGCCTGCTCTAGGGTGGCGCGCCGGGTGATGTCATCACCCGGCGCGCTACTCTAGAGCAGGCCGCGGAGCCTGCTGGAAGTAGTAGGCGCCGACGCCGGACGGGAGCCGCCGGGCCGGGAAGGTAAGGAGGGGGTGCGTGGAGGGGAGGAGGGGGCGCGCGGAGGGGGGAGGGGGGAGGGGGGCCCTTACCTGCCCGGCCCGGCGGCTCCCGTCCGGCGCCGGCGCCTACTACTACCAGCAGGCTCCGCGGCCTGCTCCAGGGTGGCGCGCCGGGTGATGTCATCACCCGGCGCGCTACTCGAGAGTAGGCCGCGGAGCCCGCTGGTAGTAGCCGCCGGCGCCGGACGGGCCGAGAAGGTAAGCAGTGGCGGGGAAGGGGGCTTACCCCCCCCCCCGGAGCCGTCCGCTTCTATCCGCTGGCGCCCGCGGGCGCCAGCGGATGGAAGCGGGCGGCCCCAGGGGGGGTAGGGAGCGCGGGGGAGGGGGTTTACCTGCCGGGGCCGTCCACAGCGGACGGCCCCGGGGGGGGAGGGAGTTAGGCCCCCCCTTACCCACCCGCCGCCATTTTTTCCTCATAGACTTGCATTGCAATGCAAGTCTATGGGGAAAAAAATGGCGGCCGATCCAAAAATGTACGATTTTTGGGTCGGGATCGGACTCGATCCGGTCCGGGGGGCCTCCGATTTTGTCCGAACCGGTCCGGGACAAAATTGGAGGTCCCGATCCGGGTCCCGATCCGATCCGGGGGGTCCGTGCACACCCCTAGTATTAATCCTTCCAGTGTTGTTATATCAGTCTTTTAGCTGTCAAAAGAGTGCAGAGAATCCATTTGCGTTGACCATTTCTTCATTTCAATGAGGAAGGTAAATAATTTAAAAGAGCATGTGCATCTGTGAATATTAAAGACCGTTCCAGTACAAAATTTATCCTCCCCATCAAAAGAAGCAACTACTGAACACTGCCAAAAAATATGATTAAAAGACGCATTAGCTGTATTGCACCACTACTATTTAGCCAAATTAGATAAAGAGACGTTGCGGTGTCCAAAGACACAAGACAAAGGTTTTTACTGAATAAGACGCAAACTAAGAACCGTAGACACAACAGGAAGACAATAAAGTGCATTTTGTGGTGGTGCTCTCATTCCCAAATGTGCCCCAGGGTCTAAAAAAAGGTTGGGGCCCCCTGCTCTAATGGTTGTCTTTGATGTGTCTGGATGGGCACTTTATCAAACATGGCCAACATGTCCCTATTCAACCCCCTCTCTTGCCCATTCCAAATCTGACATGCCCCATATGTTACTTGTATATTTTCCTATGTGGGTAAATAGCAATTTTGGGGAGGAGGGCAGAACTGAAACTGGGGAAATGACACTGGGGCCATGACTTGACGGTGGTGCATTGGCACCGTGAGCCTTCAAACCCCCTTGTTTACACTCCCTCGCATTGTCCCCATGCGAAGGAGAGAGCACGGGGTTGTGACAGGAGGGAAGGGAGGATCCACTCTACTGCACCACCAGATGGGCGCCGCTGCAGCTCGTTGCATCCCTCCCCGGTTCCCTCCCCCCATTTACCTTGCCCTCCCGGGAGGAAGAGACTGATCTTGGCTTTCCCCAGAGACTGGGGGGGTGGGAGTGGAGGCGGCCCGGTGGCAAAAGGAGGGAGTGAGGGGGTTGTGACAGGAGGGGAGAGAAGAGCTGCCTCCCCCTGTCTTGGCACGCCAGCGCCACATGAAGGGTTGTTTTTTTTTACGGCTTTGTGCAGAGGCAGCCCAGTGATCAGTTGGCCCACCTGTCCATGTCCACCGCACTCGGCTCCACTTTGGTTGTGTTTGTTTTTCTTTAACTGTGCTGCACTGCCCCCTTCCCCCTGTTGCTGCCGATGTCGACCCAATCAGGGTTCACCAGTGGCTGGGGACATACCTCTGGTGCAAAGCCGGAAGAGAGGGATAGACAGAAGATGCGGGTCTGCCCCTCGCTGGCTTGAAAAAGTTAGGGGTAAATGCCTGACCTTTTTATAGCAGGGTTTCGGGGGAATGCCTCAGAAGGGCTCTGCGATGGCGGCTGCGTTATATAGATGATCTGCCACCACTGCGGATCCACCCCGGGGCAAATCCCTCATCAAGACAGGCTCTGGGGTGGGGGAAAGGAAGCTCTTCCCTCATCACTGGAATCTGGAATCCAGATTTGCCCACCTCAGTAGTTGCTGAGAGATCCTCTTCACATCTAGTCTTGCCATTTGAATATACCCAAATAAGAACAACATGAAGGCTGCAAAGCTACAAAATACACACCTACCTGGAAATAAGTTCCATTTATTTATTTATTTATTTTATTTACAACATTTATGTACCGCTCCACATCTGAAGAGATTCCAGAGCAGTGGACTTGCATAGGATTGTACTGTAAGTTTCCCACATCTTAAAGCAGCCTTCCCCAATTTGGCGTCCTCCAGACATATTGGACTACAACTTCCATTGCCCCCAGCCAGCAAGGGTCATGTGGCTGGGGATGATGAGACTTGTAGTCCAACACACCTGACTTTCAAAACAGCAGAAACAGCCCAAGGAGCAGCAGGGAGTCAGCTGTCATTTTCAGAGAAGAGAAAAAAAGATCGATGCATCAAAGTATGTTCTTAGAATTTGAGTTTTATAAGGTTTATTGTGGCAGGGTGGTGGTGGTTGTGCGTGGAAAGCCAATATGGAGGAGTTGTTTCTGCATTTCATATATCATAGAAACCAGTTTAAATAATATACTAGCCTTTGAAATAAGAACCAGTGTGGCTCAGGACTTGTACAGAAGAGGTATATAATATTCCCTGATGTTTTAAATTCTGCCTTTCTTATTGGCAATAGATATATAGGGGTTGGGGGAGGGTGAGATGTGAAGGTGAGATTTTATTGTGTACCTTGCTCTGATTTCATAGTGGCACAATGACAGAAAATAAAGCATTTCCTGAAGAAAGCTGTGGGCTAAGCCACGGCAATGAGAATTCCAGATACGTCCTGTGACTTTAGAAACACACACACACACACACACACACACACACACACACACACAGAGATAACTGCCTTTCAGTTTAAAGGCCACAAGCAGCATTTTAAAGTCTGTATTTCCTTGCAGCTCCCTTGGATTGATCGACATAACATTCAGTGAGGAGGGAGTGGGGAATCTGAAATGACCAAGGCTGGAGCCATGAGGAGTTCCAGACTCAATTTATCCCATTCCTTGGTAACAGGAGCAGATGTCTGTTCTCTGAAATGTGCTTTGGTTGTAAACCAGGTCTGCAGTTAACTATCTGGTGTTTGTTCTAGTCGCCACAAAACATTACAATTGTAGATTTAAAGGGCTGCCAAAGAAGACGGCATTGAACAGAATCTCAGATGCAAATACTCCAGCTTTTAAACAATGGCAAGATTAATATTGTGCTGAGTTACAAAGCTTATTGGCTATCAGTAAAGACCACCACAAGGCAAGAACAGCGATTGTTTTCATAATGAATCGCATTTCCTGTGGGTTCAATTTCAAACAATTATTAAAAGACCCTGTTCTGGTCAAATCGGGTGACCATATGAAAAGGAGGACAGGGCTCCTGAATCTTTAACAATTGTAGAGAATAGGGAATTTCAGCAGGTGTCATTTGTACGCATGCAGCACCTGGTGAAATTCTGTCTTCATCCTGTTGCATAAAACAATCCCAACAGTTAAAGCTGCAGGAGCCATGCCCTTTTGTAGCTAGTCAAAAGGGCAAGGCTCCTGCAGCTTTAACTGTTGTGATGAAGACAGAATTTCACCAGGTGCTACAAATGACACCTGCTGAAATTCCCTTTTCTATACAACTGTTAAAGATACAAGAGCCCTGTCTTCCTTTTCATATGGTCGCCCTACACGGTCAAACTTTGGAACATGTTCTGCCTAACAAACGACCTTTCTCCGTAGTTATTTATAAACGTGATCCTGGATCTTAAGTGAAACTATTTAGTTATTCCATCGCTCCCTCATGAAACATACTGAATTTTTTTTTCCAATTTAACAAATTAGATTAGATTTTAATAGAAATAAAGACATATTTGTGAAATTTCCTATAGCTCTAGGGATGTTTCTACTCTAGAGCAGGGGTCCCTAACCTTTTTGGACCTGTGGGCACATCTGGGAATTTGAGAAACTGTTGTGGGTACTACCACAAAATGGCTCCCATGGAGGATGTGGTTACATAATGGCTGCCGCAGGTTCCTGGCTACTCAAAAATGGTGGGTGGGAGAAGAGAAATAGCATGCTAGAGGCTGGGAGTGGAGAGAAACAGCAAGATAAAAGGGGTAAGTGGGAGAGTACAAGCAAGGCTAGGAAAGGGGGGGGGAAAGAAGGTAAAGGATGGAGGAAGTAGAGAAAGGAGGTCCAATATCCCCTCAAAAGTTGTGCTGGATTCAGAAGATGGGCTGTGGCTTGTGATCTGGGAGTGGTATGTTGACACCTTTGGAGCTTGTGGCATAGTATTTTAGGGAAACAAAATGACTGGGGGCAGCCTTGAAATGAACTGGCAAATAGAAATAGTCATAAGAGGTTTGGCTTTATCTGAAGTAATTTTTGTGAGAAAAACATACAACAAACATAAATAAAACAACAGTGGATAAAAAGACCTCTAATGGGACAGTAATGAGATGGTATAAACATTTTTTTAAAAGAAAAGGAAATATTATCTTTATTAACTGTATAAAAACAAAATCAGAATCAGCTGTAGGCTTCAAGCAGTAATTCATTTAATTTCCGGTGTTCTGTGTTATTTGACTGTGTTAGCATCTACTGTTTTGCTTTGAAGATGGTACAGTAAATTTACGAAACTTACATTTTAAAAAAAAATCTGTAGGTTTATAGGATGAACATATTTTTCAAATTTTGTGTCCATTCCAAGCAATGGAGACAAGCATCTTGCATCTGTTTTTTGTTGCTGCTGCTGTTGGTGTTTTTAAAGAAAAGCAGATATATTATTTCCATAAATTGACTAGTATATTTAAAGTTCTATGTAATGTATGATTGAGCCACAGTAGATATGAATTGGCATTTGCCTTTCTTTTGTTATTTAGTTTCACAAAATAGTTCAGCCTGTTCCCCACAGATTATTCTATTATTTTATTAAATAAAATAGTATTTATTATACAATAAAATATGTTATTTTCTCACCAAAGCTGCCTCCTCCCCCACCGCCACAATTCCAGGCTCATTTTGGGAGGTAAGTCCAACACTAGGGGGTGGCATGGGGCCGGGGCTCAGGGAGAAAACACCTGGCAGGGGAAACTCTGCCCAAACTCTGGCTCCCTCTACAAGGATTCGCTTTTGCGCCCGGTTCGGCGATTATGCGCATTATCGCAGACGCGCATTTACTCCTAATTCCTCTGCATGGGAGGCGGCGAGAGGCGGCGAAGCGCATTAATAGATGTCCAAAAAGCGCTTTACAAGAAGTTAATGCGCATAATCGCTTGTTCACACGGGGAAAATGCGCTTTAACGGCTGGAGCAAAATAAAACTCGCGATTTAACGCGCATTTGAAAATGCGCATTATCGGGGAGATAACGCGCCTCTATGCCCGATTTGCGCTCCGTTCTTGTAGAGGTAAAATTTTTAATGAACCTTCAAAGCGCATTAAACCTCTCTTGTAGAGGCACCCTCTGTTGCAAAGCATCCCTCTCCCAAAGGCTGTTTACAACAGAGAAGGGGCCAAGTTACATATGGCTGTCATGCAGTGGAGGCTGGTGGCTCCATTGTCAGTGGGGTGACAAATCCACACCTTGGATGGCTCCTTTAGAGTTCTGACTGGCTCTGACTAAAACCCGGAGTGGATTCACCGCCCCACTGATATCTGAGCCACTGGCCTCCACCGCTGCCCTGTAATCTGTTGTTTGGTCCAAGAATGTTCATGCCCTGAAAATTCTGTACTGGATTAACAAGATGGTGTAAGGTTCAAATGGGCTCATTTTAAAACGTATTTTTGAAAGAACTACAGATTGAACAAGCACTACAGATTGGGATTGTAAAGACTGGAAATCCCAAATGTTGAAACCCAAGTGCTTGCACAAAACACCCTCCAGTACATTGGGTGTAGGCGTCTATTTTATAAAGTGCTCCGTCCTTCCTCTCCCCCATTAGTTTCTTTTCAGAACTGTAAACCAGATATGAACATAAACAAGACTTTGCTATTTTGGGTCCCTTACAGACATCTGGTGGTGATCAGAAGCTTCCACATCAGCTAATCCAGTTCACAGCTGGACTAATTCTAAGGAAAACACACAAATGTTCCCCCCATGGCTACTGCTCTGTTGAATTTGTGAGGAATGCTAGCAGGGAATGGTCAGCTCTTATTAAAGTATTCGGCCTGATGAACTGGAAGAGAACTGGAGTCAATCAGTAAATTAGATAATGGATATTCAACCCTGACCAAGGAAAATTAATAATCAAACAGGGTGACCCTGAGCCTATCCACATTGCCCTTAAAATGACTTACATTCTGTTTAAAAATGTGTTTTTTTAAGTTGTTTCATTACGTGGTAGGACACACTGAGCAGTACTTACATTTCATAGTGACTGCTTCCTCCGTTCTCAAAGTGTTCACCGGTGTATTACAGGGTTAATTCCTTGTCTCTTCTTCTTTCGCTTTTGTTTTGCAGGCTGCTTGAGTTAGGGAGACAGAAGTGGGTGGGTCAAGCAGCCTGCAAAACAAAAATGAAAGAAGAAGAGTCAAGGAATTAACCCTGTAATACACCAGTGAACACTTTGAGGACGGAGGAAGCAGTCACTAAGAAACGTAAGTACTGCTCAGTGTGTCCTGCCACGTAATGAAACGACTTTAAAAAAAAAACGTTTTTAGACAGAATATAAGTCATTTTAAGGGCAATGTGGATAGGCTCCCATTTGTCAGGAAAAACCAGGACATGGCAGGATTTTTGGTAACAAATCTGGGAAGGGGGGGGATTATGAAATATGAAGAAAAAAATGGATTTTTGCCATCCTCCCCCAACCCAAAGGGCAGCTCTACTTTATAGTCAATGGGAATTAACAACAATGCTTATAGCTTCATCATTTTTTTTAAGATAAAGACATGAAACTTGGCACCATGATAGCCCTTTGATAGGGCTTTAGCCATGCTAAATTTGAAGCAGATCTGTTTATCCGTTGATTTTTTAGGTTTTTAAAAAAATTTGAGGTTTTAAAATATTATTTTTTAAAACCGTCATTTTTAAAGATAAAGAGACGAAACTTGGCATCATGATAGCACTTAAGTAGGGCTTTCGCCATGCCAAGTTTCAAACAGATCTATTCATCCGTTGATTTTTAGAATTTTTTTAAAGTTCAAGGTTTAAAATTAATTAAAAAAACAACACTGGAGCTGCACCCTTCAAACTCAGGTTGTCAAACCTCCTCTTTGGGGTCTTGCACCTTGAGCAGTTTCAACCCTTGGCATCAAAAGGATCTCAAGTTTTTAGCTAAGAAGTGCTGGGCGAGCACTGCACCTTTCCTGTTGCAGATTTGATGGGCAGTCAAGCACCTGGAGCTCAACAGAGGTGAGGCGTCCACAGATCAAAATGTGGGAAAGGAGTGGTCAGTCAAAGCAGCCCACAGGGCAAAGCAGAATGGGTCAAAGGCTTTTTCTCAGAGTGCCACATCATGGGTGATGAAAGGTCATCCTTAGAGAAAAACTCTCATGACCAACAGTGAGGTGCCAATCGAGAGAGAGAGGCTCCCATCTTTGCAGATGCCCTGTTGCTGCAGATGTTGGAACTTGGCGTTGCTTTGCTTCATTATCCCTTCCCTTCCACTTCACTTTGTTCACTTGTGAGCTAGGCTCTATCTGCACTGCTTGCATGCAATGCAGAACTTTGAAGTGTGTGTCAGAGCTTTGGCTGGCTGGCATATCTCTTAGAGACAGAGTTAGACTGAAGACACAACTCAGGGATGGCTGTAGCTAAGCCCTGAGAGGCTGGCATGCCACACAAAGCCTTTTAAGAGCATCTCAGACTCCAGTGTTGGTGCAGGCAGAGGCAGCTGGCAGCGGAGGTGTTTTTTAAAGTGAGAGTCACTAAACATGACCAAGCAATAAGCTGACACCCTTCCCCTCAGCCACAGGGTACAAGTGTGCAGCTTGGCTGGACTGTTGGGAGACTTTGGAAGAGGGAAGGAGATTGATTGTTTGAGGCTGGAGGCTTTAGTTTGGCTGCAATGAGTTAGAGAGAGAGACAACAGAGGCTGCACAGACCTACAACCCAAAGATACCTGTTGTAACTTGGCCCAGTGCTGGCATGCAACACTGGGCATTAGAAAGAGGGTCTCAGAGTCACATGTTTGCGCAGGAAGTAGACAAGTGTTCAAACTCTGGAATGAAAAGTGGTGCCAACAAAAAAGCATTGAAAAGTTAATGTATATAAGTAAGAAGAGTGAATGGGCGAAGTAGTGTCTGCTGCCCACAATACCCACCCTAAAGTTAGAGTAGACAAACTTGTGACAATCATACACAAGTTTTTTAAAAATTGAACTTCAAAGATAAAAAAGCCAGCCAGCCGGCAGCAAGCCCTGTTAAGCAGCAGCTTGGAGAGAAGTGAGGATACAATCAGAAAAGATATTTGAGGGAAGGGGAGAATGTATCACACAGAGTATAGCAACATAGTACAGCAAAAGCTACAAAAGCAGGAGTGAGTGAAGTTAATTTTAAATACATTGGATGTCTCACTTGTTCTTACAGTGATTTTAACATTAAGATGTTATGTAGAAAAGATTTGTCTTAATTGTGTGCTGTAAAATCAGATATGTGACCAAGGCTATGTTCAGGTGGGCACCTCCCCTGGGTGCTGGACATGCCCCCTTGGGGGCCGACCATGTTGTTCTCCTTTTTGTTCCCAAAATATTGTCACCCTATAATCAAACAAGTGCTGATCAGAACAAAATTCATATATATCAGGAGTGCAGAACTTCGAGCCTACAAGCAAAATTTAGCCCATCTCAACTGGACACTCCAGGGTCCCCAGATGGCCACACTTTCCCCTGAGCGCTGATCAACTGGTAGTTTCCTGTCTTTTGTGCAATTTGTTCTCCATTCTAAAAGGTTGAATTGCCTCTCCTAAGGCTTAGTTACTGGTAAGAGCTTTAGGGCTTTTTTTTACATGAAGCTTTTAACCCACACTTTTAAGGAGGCTTCTGCTTCCGGCTCCTTTACATGTTTTTTTCTAGTGCTGTGCCAAATCCTGCCCTGTATTTTCAGGAACTTTCTCTCTCCCTGCAAAAGAGGCATTGTTTTTTCTGCCTCTTTTGCAGGGGGGGGGGGGCGAATTCAGAGAATTTTCTCCTTGGGGAGGGGGATAGGGTTTCCACATACCTTTTTAAAGTGTAGCTGGTTGCTGACGGGCCTACGTCCTATTCCCCCCCCCACCCATTTTTTAAACACACACACACACACACACTTCCACCATTTGGGGGAGCCCAGCAGTTCTTAGTGAATGCCTATTGGAGACCATGTGACCTCTCCCTTTCCAATAAGCATCCAGTAAGCACTCCTGGGCTCCTGAAAATGCTGGGGGGTGTTTTAAAAAAATTAAAAGAATGAAAGAAGATCCCTCAACAACTGGCTATATATGTGGAAAATCTGTCCCCCTCCCCAAGGAGAAAATTCTCTGAAATTCTTACCTCTTCCATCCTCCTTTGCCCAAGTTTTCATCCCCCACCCCCAGCAAAATGCCGAAAATGGAATGGTCAAAATTTTTAGCATAGCACTAGTTCCTCCCCCACCCACCCCAGGCTTTTCTTTCTCTGCCTTTCTGTATGTTCCATTATTCAACCACTAGGTGTCGTTGTGGTATAGTGGAATTCTCAATTACAAGTCTAATTTCACCATTTCTAAATAATACCAGCCTTTCCTTTTTAGGAAAAAAATTGAATAGTGGTTGCAAAACCCTGGAGCAGCCCTAGAGGAGGATGACGTCATGTAAAGGAACCTCAAAGTGAGTAATCATGGGTACACAACAAAACCCTCATGTAGAAAGGCTCTTAAGCTAACATATGGTGGCCCTGCTATCTTTGTCTTCAGCCCTGACCACCACTGGAATGAGGTCCATGAGAGCTTATCCAAAATGGAATTTGGTTCTCTGCTGAAAAAGGTTCAACACCCTGATAATTTAAACAAACAAACAAACAAACAGGATGGCATAGGGTTTAAATGGTTAAATTGGCTAGATATACATATAGATATATTCATATGTTTTCCAAGCTCCAAGCAGGCCCAGCATGAGAACATGGCATAATGGGGCAAGTACCAAGGTCCAGTGCCCCCCCCCCCCCAACAGGGCCCACTGGCACTGTTGCTGGACTGTTGCTGTCATCACTGCAGGGTGTCTGCAGCTACCAGGACAACTCACTAATGCTGCTCTTGCTGCAGTTGGCTGGCTGCCTGCATGCCCATTCACACTTGCATGGAGCTCCCAGCCTGCACCTGTGAACCCACTTGTCTACCCTCGATGTGCTTAAATCAGGGAAGGGGGCAGCGTAATGGAGACAGCAGTGCCGGCGAATTCAGGTCTGCTAGCTGATGTTATGTTCAGTACTGCTGCTAGGCATCCCCCCACCCCTGCAATCCACACTGAACTGGTAAGATGGGGGAGCCCCCAATCACCTAGGATGGCTCACCACCACCAGCTTGCCTAAGGCCCCACAAAACCTGGAAATGGGCCTGTCCATGAGTAATTCTTTCACATTTTTGCTAGAATCCTCAAAACAAATTCACGTTACATTCTTCAATCATTATGCAGCCATTAGTACCTACAGACCTAGTGTCCGCACGTGACATCCTGGCCTGGGGCAGCTGCTTGGGCCCTGTTGCCCTGGCAGGACCTACCACTGATAGGCTTCCCTTTTATTCTAACAGTTAGATCTGTGCCAAACAACCACGGAGCTGAGAACTGCTATTTCAATGTCCCATTCCGATTGGGATTGATGGGAGTTGCAGTCCGACACAACTGGAGGGCAGCAGGTTGGGGATACAGAAGTTTCAATACAGAGTTACATCTTATAAGCTAGTTAGATCAGCAGGTTTGGATCTCCATGTAGATTAAGACCACGTGGGTCTGGCATGTGGTGGATCTCTGTCCACACTTGTCCTTTGTCTTCTGTCAATCCTGGTAAAGCTCCCACTTTACATTGTGCCTCCACCCACTCGTTTCTTGATATAAGCAACATCCAAGCCCCCTTTCCAAAGTAGTAATCCAAGCCATTAAAAAAACACCATGTACATTGAGGTGAGCGGGTGGTGAGAAGGGTGGAAGTGGTCAGAACACACATGATGAAAATGCATGCGTTTTTAATTATCATGGAAAGTTATATGGTAGAATGGTTGTCTTATACAGCTGAGAAGAACATTAACTGTAAATGTGAAAGGAAATGGTATTTTTTCAAATGCAATTGCTTCTCAGCGGGTGCAAATTCTTGCATAGAGAGCAGTATCTGCTGTGTTTATAATGCGATCAAGTGCCATACACCATAGGTCCCTAGTTGCTGTGTAATACCCCCTTTCTCTGGTTAAAGTAATGCCGACCTTTGCTGGTGCACATGCATAATAATAATAATAATAATAATAATAATAATAATAATAATAATAATAATAATAAGCTCTGAGGCAGCAGGGCTCATTTTACAACCATCACTCTCACTTCTAACACAACGCAAACACTATGAATGGACCTGTGGCAGAAATTCATGTTACAAAGCGATACAACTCCAATCACATGACCTTTCAACTCCTCCTACTTCTCCTGCAATTACAACACTATGCATTGGTGTATGGCAGGGATCCCCAACCTTTTTGGACCTGTGGGCACATATGGGGATTTGGGAACTGCTGTGGGCACCCCCCAAAATGGCTTCCACGGAGGATATGGCTAGTCAAATGATTGCTCCTGTGGCGCCTAGCAAGTCAAAAGACAAGTAATTCACTCAAGAGGTAGAGTACAAGCAGAGGAAAGGTCTGAACTCCTAAGCCAATCCACATATTTGGAGGACAACAAAATACCCATTTCAAGTTACAATTCTATGCATACTTACAATCTGTGACGATCAGGACATGCACACCTACAAACAGGCACTGATCCAACTTTCAAGCTGCATCAGCTAGTTTGCACCTCCCCTACCACCCATATACACTTCCCAGTCCCAATAAAGCAGAAATGCTATACAACTACTTGTTTTCAGATACTGCAATACAGCAAAGAAGACAGTCCAGAAGAACAGAAGGAAGGGAACATCAAATTAATAGGTACATAACAGCAGCAGGATGAATAAAGCCTGTCTGGTGCATAGCTGCAAATGTTGGCGATATTGGAAAATGAGGTTAGACTGGGATAATAGCTGGCATTTAGAATATTTATTTTAAAAAAAACTCAACTCCTAAAATGGTTGCCTAAGGGAATGGCAGTAGAATGCATTTTTAAAGGGGAAACTAAGGGAGTCTCTGTAAGAAAATGGTGAACATCCCTACAAAAATAAACTTTTTTTCAGATGCCACATCTGTTTTTTCTCAACCCTGGCAAGAGTGCAGTCATAAAGCTGCATCTTACCCTCAGAAACATTCTGGAATTTGGAGCCCAAAGCCTGGCTGTAAGAAAATGATCTTAGTGTCATAACTAAACTTTGAGAAATCTGTACCTTGACTCAACAATAGGCTGACCATCTGAAAAGGAGGACAGGGCTCCTGTAACTTTAACAGTTGTAGAGAAAAGGGAATTTCAGCCAGTGTCATTTGTATGCAATTAGTTCCTGGTGATATTCCCTCTTCACCACAACAGTTAAAGTTGCAGGCACTATACTAGAGTGACCATATACAAAAGAAGGCAGGGCCCCTGCAACTTTAACTGTTGTGATGAAGAGGAAACTTCACCAGGTACGAATTGCATACAAATGACACTGGCTGAAATTCCCTTTTCTCTACAACTGTTAAAGTTACAGGAGCCCTGACCTGGATTTTATCTGGTCAGCTTAAGCTATTTTAAGGGCTAAATTTTTATTCGATCCCTTTCAGTTGTTAAATTCCCCAACCAATGAACTACAGGAGGAATGTGAAAGAATTCTGATGCAAGGGGATGTAGCAACGATGTGAGAGCAAGGCAGAGAAAAATGGAGGTACACACTAAAAGTATATTTAAAACATTGGGAAGTCCAGGACCCATTCCTCACCACCATACATGGGGCAAATGAGTGATTTGCCACCAAAATTTGGTGGCAAACTGCTCTGTAGTGTCAAAATGTTACACTTAGCTTGTTCTCAAGCTAAATTTGATCCTTTTAGCACTCTGCAGCTAAAATATACATGAATTGTCTGTTCATACCTTTATATGCAAATTATTTTTATATTATATTGTATTATTTATTACATTTATATCCTGCCTTTTTCCCTCCAAGGAGCTCAAGGTGGCGTACATAATACTTCTCTTCTCCATTTTATCCTCACAACAACAACCCTGTGAGGCAGGTCGGGCTGAGAGTCTGTGACTGGCCCAAAGTCATCCAGTGAGCTTCCACAGTCAAGTGGGGACTAGAACCCAGATCTCCCGACTCCCAGTCCAACACTCTAATCACTACACCATACTGGCTCTCATGTATAATATTGTATTTTTAAGGTTTTTAATCTTTGTAAACTGCCCAGCTTTGGCTTTTGGCTGTGTAGAAATGTAAGAAATAAAATGAGAAATGACTTTTTTTTGGTTATAAATAAGATAGCTGCTGCCGAATTCAGCAGCACGGCAGGAGATGGCGGGGTGAGGGGGATGAGGCCACACAAGCAGCCTGCTTGTTTCTTATCCCTGGGAATTTTGAGCATTAAATTGACCAGCAGGGAAAGGGTTAAGCACCTCCTGCCCTCCCTCTGCTACTTTGCTCAAGAATTACAGTTTCTTGAGGGTGCTTTTCAGTTAAACATTGGGGCACTGCTGGGACCTGGGCCTTTGTTTTGGTTCCCAAAGCAAACAATCCTATGCCTATTTAGAAACACAGAATCATAGAATAGTAGAGTTGGAAGGGGCCTATAAGGCCATCAGGTCCAACCCCCTGCTTAATGCAGGAATCCGCCTTAAATAGAATCATAGAACAAAGCCCTACAACTTTCATGCTGGGTGTTATAGGACTTTTTCTGTCTAAACATGCATAGGGTTGTGCCATAGATCATAAATCAGATGTGTTCCATCTCCAGATTAGACACATGCAACGGGGTCGGCAGAAGCAGATTTCCCTCTTCCCAGTGGCAGTGGTGCCTCTGCTCAATTTTCAGGGACCCCCCCCCCTTCTCGTCCACCATCGCCTGTCCCATTTAGCACTCTCCCACACTCTCTGTGTAGCCTGGAGGTATTTCCCATGGGGAGGATGGGGGCGAGGAAGTTGGCTTCTGCCAGCCAAGTTGCACACGCCTCAGTCTGGATCCAACCCATCATGTTTTTATTCTCAGATAAACATTAGGCCTTAAAACCCACCATACACCAAGTTTTGCCTTATAACTATGGGAGCTCAGTCTTATGCATTCAGCGTTTTAGAGAACTCTGCCAGTGTTAGAAGACTAGATTCATAAATGCAATGAAGTACTTTGGTACTTTTCCTGTCTGATCTGTGGACCACCTAGAGTCTGAAAAGTATTAAGGTGCAAGTGTTGTAAGCATTCAGCTGAACTGGAACCAACAACAGCAACTCCGAATATTAAAGCAGAGGGTCTACAGCTGGGGTGGCAGGAATACAGTATGCCAGACCATCTGCAGAACTGCACGCTGCATATATTTTGCACAAAAAGAAGCCTTAATAACCATAACTGTAAAAGTGCATTGCCAGAAAAAGGTTAGAGAAATAGCACGTAAGTGGTTCTCGCTGCAGCACCAAAAGCAATAAAAATGAAGTAACTGAAGATACATACCTTAATCCATCTGGAAAACTACTTTAACCATAAGCAATTCCAATGTTAGTTTTAAAGCAACTATATGTTAGCGAGTAAACATATAGTGAGTTTGCATCCTTTCCTCCTAATATCCTCTGTTAAAAAACAACAATCCACAATCAGCCAAGGGAATTCAAGTTCGCCCTTGGGGAATTCGCTTTTCATATATCAAGGCAAAATTGCTTTCCCCTCTACGTCTAAGGCACATTTCAGATAGTTTCCTGATCCCTTTCAATTTAATGATTCTATGATGAAATGCACATGATTATTTAATAATAATAAATTCCAAAAGACATGCCAAAGCCTCCCCATTCATAAGGGCAATGCAGTATCATTCATTGGTCTTCTGTCCTCGATTGCCGTTTCTACAGAACCATTCCCCTTGGGATTTCACTGCATTAACAGCAGGGCTGGAACTGAGCCTGCTTTAAATCACCTGGGCCATCATGAACTGTTTTTATTTGGTGAGCTGTCAGTACATGCATGGATGTTTGGATAATGAGCCGATTGTGAATTGTCAGAAAGGGTGGTGTCATCCTCCACCACCTTGGAGGCAAAGAGGCTGTTAATGAGGGTAGTTGAAAGGTGAGATGGTTGCTTGCAGCCCAATCCCATTGCAACTATCTGACTTTTAAAAAGCATGGGATTGCAGCCTTAGTGGTTATGGTGGTGACAGCAGGACTGCAGCTGTTTGCAAGGCAGGTTCATGCCCTAGGCATGCAAGTATGCAGAGATATATGTCAATATCTTGTCCCCAATGTTATTTAAAATGTATATGAAGCCATTGGGAGCGGTCATCAAGAGATTTGGGGCAAGGTGTCACCCAGCTCTATATCTCTGTGACATCTGAATCGGGAGAGGCTATGCACACTCTGAACTGGTGTGTGGATTGTTATGGCTTGGATGAGGGCCAATAAACTGAAAATGACTCCTGGTAAGACAGAGAACCTATGGGTTGGTGGTTCTCAGGTACAGGAATTGGGATGTTTGCCTGTCCTGGATTGGTTCCACGTCCTCTGAAGGAGCAAGTCTGTAGTTTGGGGTGCTCCTGGATCCATCTTTGTCACTGTTGGTCCAGGCAGCCTCGGTGGCCCAAAGCAGCATTACCAACTTTAGCTGGTACACCAACTATGCTCGTTCCTGGATAGGGATAGCCTAGCCATGGCAATCCATGCACTGGTAACTTCACAATTAGACTACTGCAATGGTCGTTGCAGAGAGGGTGTGCTGTGCTGCTGGCTGGGTCTGAGCCTGAAGAGTGTTTGTTTGTCTGCCCTGCCCATCTCCACAGGTATTTACGCCTTCAGGCTGCTGGAGGCGCAAGCCTGTGGGCGAGAAGCTGCTGCCTTGGATGAAGAGCACAACAGAGGAGAGCCACCTCCACTCCGCCCTTCCTGCTGACCACAATGTGTAGGGGAGCAGCAATTTGTGTTGTGCAGGGCAAAGGGAGATATGGCGTTGGCAAGGCGAAGTGCTGTTACAAGGGAAGGAGAGATAGATATATAACACCCATCTTACCTTCTGGTCGCCTGCCAACCTGGGGAACTTGGAGAATGAACCTGGCCACCCACAGAACCTCTCCTTGCTCCTATGTAATGCCAGGTCAGTTAAAAATAAAACAAATATCATCTATGACCTTCTTTCAGATGAGGAGGCTGACCTGGCATGCTTCACAGAGACCTGGCTGGGAGATGACAGTGGCCCGACATGGTACTGTGTTAGTGAGCAGATGAGGAAAAGTGGGCGGAGTAGCTGTGGTCTATAGGGATAATCTTAACCTGACCAGACTTCCTGTTCGTGAATTGAATCACTTTGGGTGTGTGTACCTGAGTCTGAAGACCAGGGATAGACTAGGGATTCTCTTAGTGTACCGGCCACCCCACTGCCTATCAGACCCCTGGCCGAGCTCATGGAACTGGTCTCGGAACTGGTGTTGGAGTCGCCCAGGCTTTTGGTCCTGGGCGACTCCAACATCCCATTTGAGGCCAGTTTGTCAGGTGCAGCTCGGGAATTCTTGCCATCCATGACAAACATGGGCTTATTCCAACTGGTCTGTGGACCCACACATTCAGCAGGTCACACCCTCAATGTTGTTTTCAGTTCTGAATAGGCAGATCTGTGGGCAGAGGTAACAAATACCACTGCATTGTCATGGACAGACCATTTTCTGGTCAGGGTTAGTATCACGGCTACCACCTGCCCCTGCAGGGTTGGCGGACCTATTACAATAGTCCGCCCTCGAAGGCTGATGGATCCTTCTGGATTCCAGAAAGCCTTAGAGGGTTCTATGGCTGGTATCATCAACGATCCTGTAGAAGCCCTGGTCAATAGATGGAATCAAGACCTAACTAGGGCTATCGACACAATTGCCCCCAAACGTCTTCTCCGACCCGCTTCTAACCGGGCGCCCTGGTATACAGAAAATCTCAGGGAGTTGAAGTGGGAAGGACAATGACTGGAGCACCGATGGCGGAAAACTCGACTTATATCCGACAAGACACGACGTAGGGAACATCTCCATACCTATGGGGGCAATACGTGCAGCGCTTTCTTTGCTGCACGCATTGCGTCTGCAAATTCACATCCAGCAGAACTGTTCAGGGTAGTGAGGGGTCTAACTCAGGGATCTTCCCCCCTGAACCCGACCTTAGAGTCTTCAGTAGTTCGCTGTGATGCCTTTAACAATCATTTCACAGATAAAATCTCTCAGATAAGAGCCGACTTAGATGCCGACATTATAGCAGAAGCTGACAATGGAGTGTCCAGCAACTCCGCGAGTAGGATTACATTGGATCAGTAATCACTTCGACGAGTGAGGAAGACGACTTGCCCTCTCGATCCCTGGCCTTATTGGCTGGTTGCCCGGGGAGGAGATGCAGTTAGATCATAATTATAATATATTATTAATGCATCTCTCAGGGAGGGGAGTTTAAAAGAAGCGGTAGTATGGCAGCTTCTAAAAAGGCCCTCCCTGGACCCCCCCTGGACCTTAATAACTACAGACCAGTATCAAATCTTCCATTTTTGGGCAAGGTGATCGAGAGGGCGGTTGCCTTCCAACTCCAAGCAGTTTTGGATGACACTGATTTTCTAGACCCATTTTAAACTGGTTTCAGAGTGGGATACAGAGTTGAGACTGCTATGGTTGCCTTAGTGGATGAACTACGCCTGAGTATTGACAGGGGGAGTGTCCCTGTTGGTACTTCTGGACCTCTCAGCGGCTTTCGGTACCATCAACCATGGTGTCCTTCTGGAATGCCTGAGGGGAGTGGGAATTGGGGGCACTGTGCTTCAATGGTTCCGGTCCTACCTCTTGGGCAGGTTCCAGATGGTGATGCTTGGGGATAGCTACTCCGCAAAGAAGGAATTGCTACGTGGCATACCACAAGGTGCCATCCTTTCCCCGATGCTGTTTAACATTTATATGAACCGCTGGGAGAGATCATCCGAAGGTAAGGGGTGGGGTGCTATCAGTATGCTGATGACACCCAAATATATTTCTCTATGCCTTCAATAAGAGTGTCAGCTAAGGATAGCATGTCTCCTCTGAATGAACGCTTGGAGGCAGTAATGGGCTGGATGAGGAAAAACAAATTGAAGCTGAATCCAGATAAGACAGAGGTGCTTCTGTCAAAGGTCACAACCTGGGTTTGGAGGTGCGTCAACCAGTTCTGGATGGGGTTACACTCCCCCTGAAAGACTGTGTTCTCAGCTTGGGGGTGCTCTTGGATCCGTCGCTCCAAATGACAGCCCAGATAGATGTGACGGCCAGGAGTGCCTATTATCAGCTTCGGAAGACCTAAAGATGGTAGTGCACATGCTGGTAACTTCGAGGCTCGACTTCTGCAATGTGCTGTATATAGGGCTACCTCTGTGCCTAGTGCAGAAACTTCAACTAGTTCAAAATATGGCAGCCAAGTTCACCGGTACACCTAGGGGTGACCATATTACACCAGCTTTAAAATCACTCCACTGGCTGCCAATTAGTTTCTGTGCGAAGTACAAAGTGTTGGTTATTACCTTTAAAGCCCTACATGGTTTGGGTCCAGGTTACCTGCGGGATCGCCTTCTCCCATACAATCCGCCCCGCATACTCAGGTCCTCTGGGAAGAACTTACTATAGTCGGCCAAGTCTAGGCTGACAACCTTTACCCAGAGGACCTTCTTTTCTGCCACTCCCAGACTGTGGAATGACCTGCCAGAGGAGACTCGTCAACTTAACAGTCTTTTAGAATTTAAGAAAGCTATAAAGACTAGTCTCTTCCAGCAGGCATATCCAGTGGAATTTTAGAATGTTTTTAGGATGTTTTTAGGATGTTTTATAGCTATTTTAATAATGTGTACCATGTTTTTAATCAGTTTTATGTATTTTATATTTTATATTTACTGCTGTTCCCCACCTCGATCCAAACGGAGAGGCGGCTAAGAAATAAATTTATTATTATTATTATTATTATTATTATTATTATTATTATGTGGGGCTGCCTTTGTGCGTGGTTCAGAAGCTGCAGCTAGTGCATAATGCAGCAGCCAGGGTGCTCACTGGGACACTTAACTACACTCACATAAAACCAGTGGCTGCACTGGCTGCCTATTAGCTACCAAGCTTTGTACAAAGTTATGTTATTTTCCTATGAATCCCTAAATAACTTGGGACCAGGATACCTAGCAGACCACCCCTTATGTACACCTAGATGACATTTAAGAACTTCAGGGGTGGTCATTCCAAAATGAAATAAATGTCTCCATGAAAAGCTTCGACAATGGGCCTGCTCTGTAGTGGCACCCATCATCTGGAAAACAGTCTTGAACAGTTCGGGAGGAGGAAAATGTAGCATCCTTAAAAAGCCTCCTGAAAACTAGAGATGTGCACTGGATCGAACCCGATCCACGATCCGAGTCCGGTCCAGTGGGAAATCGGATAAATTATCCGATTTCCGATCCGACAGCTGGATCGGCCGATCCAATCCGAACCGGTCCGAAAAGGCTCCGAACCAGTTCGGCGGATCAGCGGATCGGCAGGCGCCCACTGGCGCCCACCGCCGCTTCCATTGGTGGGCGCCAGCGGGCGCCCGCCGATGAAAGTGGACAGCGGGGGGGGAGGAGGGGGGCGCTTACCTTTCCGGCCCGTCCGCTCCAGTCCAGCGCTGGCGGCTACTACCAGCGGGCTCCGCGGCCTGCTCCAGGGTGGCGCGCCAGGTGATGTCATCACCCGGCGCGCTACTCTAGAGCAGGCCGCGGAGCCCGCTGGTAGTAGCCGCCGGCGCCGGACAGGAGCGGACGGGCTGGGAAGGTAAGCAGGGGGCGCGTGGAGGGGAGGAGGGGGCGCACGGAGGGGAGGAGGGGGGCCCTTACCTTCCTGGCCCGTCCGCTCCCGTCCGGCGCCGGCGGCTACTACCAGCGGGCTCCGCGGCCTACTCCAGGGTGGCGCGCCGGGTGATGTCATCACCCGGCGCGCTACTCTAGAGCAGGCCACGGAGCCTGCTGGCAGTAGCCGCCGGCGCCGGACGGGAGCGAACGGCCCTAACAGGTAAGCAGTGGCGGGGAAGGGGGCTTCCCCCCCCCGGAGCCGTCCGCTTCTATCCGCAGGCGCCCGCGGGCGCCAGCGGATGGAAGCGGACGGCCCCGGGGGGGTAGGGAGCGCGGGGGAGGGTGCTTACCTGCTGGGGCCGTCCACAGCGGACAGCCCCGGGGGGGAGGGAGTTAGGCCCCCCCTCACCCACCCGCCACCATTTTTTCCTCATAGACTTGCATTGCAATGCAAGTCTATGGGGAAAAAAATGGTGGCCGATCCAAAAATTTACGATTTTTGGATCGGGATCGGACTCGATTCGGTCCGGGGGGCCTCCGATTTTGTCCGAACCGATCCATGACAAAATTGGAGGTCCCGATCCGGGTCCCGATCCGATCCGGGGGGTCCGTGCACATCCCTACTGAAAACACATTTTTTCACACAGGTTTTCCCTGCGCTATAACTTCTGCTGGGTTTATTTTGGTTTTATGTGGTATTTTTAAACTTTTAAAGCTTTATATATTTTGATTTGTTGTATTTTATGGTTTTAGTTGTGAACTGCCCAGAGAGCCTTGGCTATTGGGCAGTATAAAAATATAGTAAAATAAATAAATAAATAAATAAATAAATAAAACATGCATATGTAAAAGCACAGCAATTTTATTTTGATACATGCCCTATTAAAATGCTTTTTTTCTGTAACAGAAGCTGATTTTTAAAAACCAATGGCCTTAAATGCTTTCTACATCTGAACTGGCTCTTGGCAATTTCCTTGTAATATCACTGTACTGTTTTATTTTGGGCTAAAATGTAAATTTCTCTTCTTTAGTGATCATCCAGATTTGCTCTTTCAACCAAGACATCCAAGAATGGAAAAAATATCCTGTACTGCCTGATTAACTTCCTGTCCTCTTTCACAAATGCTATTACTATGCCTAAAAAGAAAGGCAACATACATTTTCTATTAGGTTAAACAAGAACAATGCTTACAATAAAAATGGTTAGTACTCTTACAATATAATGTTCAGACGCACCTGTCGGACTTCCTTTTATGTGGAAAGCTGAGCAACCTATTTTTATTTTTTCTCCTGTAACAGTTTTTAAGGATAGTCCTATAGAAAATGCTGCTTGACTTTTAAAGCTCTAAATGGATTGGGATCTAGTTACTTGAAGGGCTACCTTCACCCATATCAGCCTGCCCACACTATAAAATCAGAGAGGCCCTTCTCATTTGCCCACCTGTGAGAGCAATTAGATGGATGTCCACATGGGAGAAGGCCTTCTCTGCAATGGCCCCAAATCTCTGAAACAAACTTCCATTGGAGGTCCACCATGCACCAGCCTTGCAGGTTTTAAGAAGGCCTTAAAAACATTTTATTTTACCAAGGCCTTCCTATGATTATTGCTGCTATTGTTGTTCCTGCTGGTTTTATTGTTTTAATAGAAATTTTATTGTGATCATTTTTATTGCGTTTAATATTGTAACTGTTTTAATGTATTTTATTGTTATAAGCCGCCTTGTGAGGGCTTCTGCCCTGAAAGGCAGCCGAGGAATGCTTTAAATAAAATAAAATAAATAAATAAATAACATATTAAATCGGGGGATGGGTGGGTGTTTTTTATTTTGTATTTGCAATGAAAGAGTACAGCATTTGTGTAGTCTGATCCTATGCATATCTAACTTGGAAGTAAATCCCACTTGAGTTCAATAGCCACTTACTCCCAAGTAAATATTCATAGGACTGCAGCCTCACAAATATACAAGTTTCTTGGTCATCACATCTTCGTACAAAACATACAAGACTACGCACACAACTTTCTTCATAATTACTTCTTATGGTATGAATGTTTTGGAAAAGCCAAGTAACATGATCTCATTTATGTTCTTTCCCAAGATTAGACAGTAACAGATTTTTATTTAACATATTCCTAGGATGTGTGTGTGGCATCTGCAGCTTCAAATAATGAAAGCAGACTTTCTAGAAGTAACATGAAACTTAAATTTATTCTTGCTAAACATCCAAAATTATTGTTATAAATAACAAGATACATGAAAGATCTTTACATTCCTTATTTTATAAAGTAATATTTTTTGTAAGTACATTTATATACACAATTTACAGGCTTGTTTGTACAGCTATTTCTCTACATATACAGAATACTGCAGTTTATTTTGAGAAAACTATCAAGTTTGTTTGATTTGGCAAAATAAAATCAGATGAAAAGAGGACTGCATTTTATATCCACATGAAAACAATTTCTTTAGAATTGGATACCAAATCATCAGTTGACAACAGTTGCTACTTTGGCCAAGAACTACTTCCAAAGTATTTGTTGATATACTGAAGATTCAGAATTATATTTTAGAATAGTGAAGGCCCCTGGCCAGCCTCTGGTCTTCATTTCACTTTTGTGTGGCCCCTGTTCCATCTTGCATGGGCTGGAGCCAACTTCTTGCTACGGACTTCCAATGGCACAATGGGGCTGGCAAATCCATTCTGGTAGTGGATGACCAGCATTGGATTCAACCCATTGGCTTCCAGAGAGTGCTGCCATTTTATCACACTTACTAGGTTGGATGCAGAATCTGGCAGGTACACTAAACAAAGTGACAGGATACCCGCAAGGCCTTTGCAATAGAACAGTAAGTGTGTTTTGATTGTACACTCTGCTTCCTGCTCCTCTTGCTGTAAATCCCCAATAGTTAGCCAGCCCTTATCTAGAAGCATACAATTGTTGGACCACCTGGGACACAGCTACTGCTAAGATGATATGCATCTCACTACTATTATAAATGGATGATATAAGGGTTGTCTGTTGATACAGAAGCCCTTGCATGTGAACAAAGGTATTGCATGCATAAGGTCTTTATTTCCTCACGTGTCAAGGATAGACCTGTGCATGCAACAGTACTGAATGGTGTGCACAGCTCATGCTCAACATGAGCTGTGCACACAGCAGAGTGCAGGCAAAGTTTAGAACCAGGTCAATACCCATGTAATTCACTGAGTTACATCTAACTTTATTATTGGTGAATCTATAAAAGCAAGAAGGTAATGAATCTCTAGGGCCATACTGGATTTCTGCTGGGATGGCAGGAGTCACATGTGTGCATAAGCACACATGCACATACATGCACCCACATTCACATACAACTCACATACATACCCCACTCATGCATGTGCACTTGCACAGCCGACTCACATACAACTTCTGCCCAAGAGTGTTTCAGCAGCAGCCAAGCACCTGCTTTGATCAGATAAAACCAATACGCCTCCAAGAAACCTGTTCTCAAATTAACCAGCCATCCAGGAATCCTGGCTCCTGGCCCTTCTTCCTCCTCTAACCCACTCTCTTTCTGAAGAATAGAGTTCATTCCTAGAGCAGTTTTCCTGTTCTTCTGATTTTTTTTTCTGGGGAGCCACCAGACATGGCTTGGGAGCCTGTCTGTGGCCCAGGGACTGTGCTTTTTGCACCTCTGCTCTAGACCTAGGGAGGATAAAGTGAAACAGTGCCAATACTATAAAGGGTTGGATCCAAATTTCCTATAAGCAAAGTTCTACTTACACCAGAGGAAGGTTATAGTGATTTCCCTTTGCAGCCCCTTGAAAAGTTGCTCCAGATGGTTGGGGGATTATTAAAGTAGCACAAAAAGTGGCAAGGGAATATAAAGGGGATCAGCGAAAATCACAGCAATTTTGAAGGTTCTTATCCTATCAAGGAGATAGTTCAAATTTGTTTCTGACTAAATTTGTCCCATTCCTGAATAATGGTTCTAATATGAAGTACAGATTGAATGAGATGAGTTTTTAAAACCTGCATTATTTTGAAAATGGCTCACATACACTGATCATTGTTTGCAAAAAAAATAAAAATAAAGTATGATAAAATGGCAATTACTTCCCACTGTTTGTTGCTTTTTGTGTCTGGCAAGCTAATTTTTTTATTGTCTTTCAGTATTTGAACAATATTAGAAATCTATAAAAATGCTAAAAGCAATGATGAAGAATCTACTCCAACATATAACCATGGAGCCATATTATGATTGCAGTCAAAACTGAAAGCTCAATCTAGCACAAAAGGCTGATGTATTTGCATATTCCAAAGAGTAGAAGCTTAGCTTTCGGTCAAGAAATGTACCAACCTTAAAAAACAAGCATTATGCAGCACTTAAGGCAACCTTGTATACTACTTTACACTACTGTGCGATTACTCAATGATTCTGCCTGTAGTCAATTTGGACGTTTACTGTTTCCACGACTGACCATAGAGTGCATTGGTTAAATGAATGTGCCTGCACTTATTAGCCAACTCACCCTTTTCCCTGACTTCATGTACACATATAATCAGTGCAAAAATTGATTAGAAACAGACATCGTATCAGAATATACACATAAATATGAAATTAAAGCTCTTAGGGTGATAAGCGATTTGGTGAACTATTTCCTTCCCCAGCTGTAGAAAGTTTGAGAGTTGTCAGCTTACGTGGAGGGTGCTGTGGACTCTTACGAAGATTATCATCCATCTGTAGAAACAATGCACCAATTCAGATATCTGAAGGTTAACTATAGCGAAATCTTCACACAGTAGTAGTCAATTACATATTTTACAAGGCAACTCCCTAAATATGCACATTGGTACAGTCTCATTGAGATCAAGGGTACCAGACCTTCATAACAATGTGATTTATTATTCCTTGACATTTCAAGTTCTTGCTTATCCATAAGAACATGATTATTGTGGATCTTTGAGCTGTTATGTGTACACACAGAAAAAAATACCCCAAGGCACTTTAAATGTTACCCTAGCCATGCGGGAGAGGCTATTCTGTAAGTGCCCCTGCAAAACCAAGATAATACTTAAATGACCTAATCATGTGGGAAGTGGCATGGGTCTTTCTTACAGGAGTTAGCATCCAATCTCCCACCACAGTGTCTGATTCCATGGGCAAAACCAACACAATTGGCTCCCACCAAATGACTGAATGCTACAGGAGCCATTTAGGGAGAAGAAGCTTCTACATTACTAGGGTAACATTTAAATGACTTCTCCAATACTCCTGGAAAGCTAGCAAGGATGTTTGAGGCTCAACATCACTGGGATAATCCACTTTTAGAATATAGCCAAATTCAATCTGAATACGTATCTTGAAGTAAAATTAACAGAAATTGCCAGCAATAATGAGTGACCAGTACATTTTAGCATGATGTAATGGAAACAGCCATTTAAGAAGAGCGAAATAAATTCCCATTATGCCAGGACTGATAGAAATATATTCAAGAAATTAAGGTGTTTCAAAAGCAAATAAAAGTGCAATCCTATAAGTGTCTACTCAGAAATAAGCCTCAATTAAATCAGTGTGACTTACTCCAATGTAAATGTATATGGGACTACAGCCTAAATTAATTTTTGGTGGGAAGTGACAGAATGTAAAACAGATTTTAAGTTGCGACATTCTCTCTGCTGGTTCCTAGAGGTCACATCCAAAGAGCACATTATGAAACAATGTGATAAATTTCAACTTCCTCAAGTATGATAGTTTCTGGTCTCCTCAATCATTTGTCCTTTCCCCTTTCTGACTTCTACACCCTCTTTACATCTGCTTAAATACCTAATGGAACGCCTTTCTCGACATGAACCTACCCATACGCTACATTCAACATCTAAGGTCCTTCTCCGGGTGCCTACTCTGAGGGAGGCCCAGAAGATGGCAACAAGGAAGAGTGCCTTTTCTGTGGTGGACCCCCAATTATGGAACGATCTCCTCAACGAGGCCCACCTGGTGCCAACATTGCTATCTTCTCAGTGCCAGATTAAAACTTTTTTTCTTTTCCTAGGAATTTAGCAATATGTGATGAGCTTCATTGATCCAGGATCTGTTTTTATAGTTGTTTATAGTTGTTTTTAGAGGTCTGTTTCTGTGTATGTTACATGTTTTTGTAGTTTTAAATTTTGTATATTGTTTTTAATCATTTTAATCTTATGTAAACCACCCAGAGAGCTTTGGCTATGGGGCGTTATAGAAATGTAGTAAATAAATAAATAAATAGGTTGAAACTTGAAACACACTGAACTGCTGTCATCATGTCTAGCTTGGTCTTTTGTTATGAACAAGATCAGAAAAATGCAGAAAGACTGAAACAAGAAGAACCTTTTCAATCAAGTTGGATTCCTTGTTTACAAGCTGTGTGAGTTTCTGCAGATTTGCATCAACTGTGTCTTGCCCTGCTGGAGAGGTGCCTAAATAGACAGAGCACACAGAAAAAGAAAGAAAGTTAAATGGAACTGAAAATCCTCTTAAGGGGCAATTCTATGCATGTTTAGACAAAAAAAGGTACTATAACACCCAATTAGAGTTGCCTTTTTCTGTCTAAACATGCATAAGATTGTGGCTTTAGAAAGCTTTTGAAGATTTTCACAGGGAAAGAAGGCCAAGAATTGCATACATCGTAATCCATGCACAGTAGAAATATCAAAAAAGATAAGATTTCCAAAGCTCTCTGGTTAAAGAATTTAATTCTAAGATAGATTAGGTGAAAATATAGGCATCCCTCTTTTTAAAATATAGAAGATGTTGAAAGAGAAACATACTTACCTGATAAGTAGCAACTCAGAATGTCATCGCAGAAGCGACATAAATTGGAAAGCTGCTTCAAATGATCTTGTAACTGAACTTTGGGGAATGGTACTTTATAAAGAGGAGCAAGAAAACCAAACACAAACGCATCCAGAGTTGTAGGCCTAGAGATAACAAACACAGGACATAGTTACCTCAGACACCATTGTGTGCACCAGTTGCTGGGGAACATGGGTGGGAGGGTGCTGTTGCACCATGTCCTGCTATGTTGGCCCCTGATTGACAGCTGGTTGGCCACTGTGTGAACAGAGTGCTGGACTAGTTGGACCCTCAGTTTGATCCAACATGGCACTTCTTACGTTCTTATTAGAAATTTTCTAAACAGAGAAAAATCTAAAACAAAATATAGCTGTACTTGCAGATTTTCACATGCTACATGCTAGCTTGTGTGCTAATGCGGAATTATTGAACTCATGACTGAAGACAAACATTTGATTGACTCAATGTGTCATATGGCATAATTCATTATTTTCATGGTCGTTTCGCAAGATTGTGTTTTGTCATCATGGTTCTCCATCAATTGGGCTGAAAGAGCCAATTATTCATGGCATCCAACAGCATGCCATTTCATTACAGACCCTGAGCACGTTAAACATACAGTTAGAAAGCAGCAATTATTGTCATGTTTCGGGCATGTTTAGAGACATTAATATCAAACATCTGCTGTAATTTCATCTTATTCCCTTAGTACCGATATATAAGAATGGATAAATTAATAAACCTAAATGGAAAGTTGAGATATAGATGATAATCACAAGCCATCAACTTGCTAGTCAACAAACTCAAGTCTGGTTCATAAATTACCTCAACAGCATAAGAGCTGCTTCAGTGTAGATACTACCCAAGCTGCCTACGTAACACCTAGATGCAGAAATCACATAGGCAGATCAGATTACATAATTCTTCCCATACACCGAAGTAACTCTCATGTAGGCCATAGCAGTAATATATTAAAAGGATGCAAGATGGATCCGTAGAAGGAAAAGAGTGCCTCGAACGCTAGGCCAGAATCTCAGCATCATCTTGTACAATTCCTTTTCAGCTGCCTGCAGTACAGATGGTGCAGAGACCAACACAACCTGAAGGTGGGCATACTGTGGAATGTGAGAGTTGTCTGCAATATAACATATCCAATACAGGAAGATCACAAAAGAGGTCAGGGCTCCTGCAGCTTTAACGATCTCCCCGACGAGGCCCGCCCGGCGCCAACATTGTTATCTTTTCGGCGCCAGGTCAAGACTTTCCTCTTCTCTCAGGCATTTGGCAATATCTGAGGAGCCTGGGTTTGTTTTGTTTTTGTAGTTTTTGAAGTGGTTTTTAAATGTACAGATTGTGTGTATGTTGTATGTTTTTGCTGTTTTAATTTTTGTATATTGTTTTTAATTGTTTTTAATCCTATGTAAACCGCCCAGAGAGCTTCGGCTATGGGGCGGTATACAAATGTAATAAATAAATAAATAAATAAATAAACTGTTGTGATGAAGAGGGAATTTCACCAGGTGCTGCATGCATACAAATGACAACTGCTGAAATTCCCTTTTTCTGTGCAACTGTTAAAGATTCAGGAGCCCTGTCCTCCTTTCCATATGGTCACCCTACAATTCACTAGTATGCAAATGTGTCATTTCACTTATAGTTAGGTGACAGCGATTTTGGCAGAAAGGCGAGACATAACTAAAACAGATAAATCAAGCCAAGCTTGATTTTTTTTTAGAAATTATGTCTTTTTAGAAATTATAGCTCTTTTCAGAAATTATGTCTGAGTAGACACTAGGCTGTTCAGACCACATACTAAGCTATGGTTAGGCCACTAATCCTTTTGCAGTAAATGGTTAATGAGTGTGTTTAAACTGTGATTATGTAGCCACCATGGTTAGGAATGGTTCACACAACACGCTAAGTCATGGTTCAAACAATATGCTAAGCAAGTTTAGCTCAAAATGCTTAACCAATATGGCTTAGCATGTCATCTGAACAGGGTCACTCTCTTGTTTGTGACAACCGCTAGTTGAACTAGGGCAGATTTTAAAGCTAGCATACCAAAAAAGAAAAGAAAAAGAGTATATTCCTAATCTGCAAGGATAAGTAAAAACAAAAACATACTTTTCAACATAAGAAGAATTTGGCATTAAAAGTACCACACTATATATGCTGCAAACACTATAAACGTTCTGCACTCACATATTTCCAAAGAAAAATGGAGATGTCCCCAGTCTGGTCGATAAAAGATTCAGGCACTCCTTGGCATCTCTGTAGATCTAAAAAGAAAGAAAGAAATCAAAGCTTATCTGCACAACATTCTTACCAGGTACTTATCTCAAACTAATACAGGGTCTGCATGGTGGACAATGATGAATCCGTGGCGCAACATGCACCACCTTAATCTATTCCAGATTAAAGGCCCAAATTTATAGTGCTATATATATGCACTTACTGAATGTATGCATTAACCCTAAGACAATGCCCTGGAACTTGCCACATGCCCTTGTGTGGACACATAGAAACAACCACCTGTGTAGACTAGCCTGTTTTTCACTTGTTTTGCATGGTTTCTCTGCCTCCCGTTTGTTCATGTTAGGACCGCATTGTTCCCATATCCTGCTGGAAGATGGGAATCTTTTGTCAATTATCCATGCCTTGATCATTCCATGGATTAGTTACCCTAATTTGCAGTATGTGAATGTATGACACCACTTCTTTCCATCTACACCAGTTGACAAATTTGTTAGCTGGTACATTTCAAGGTGCGGGTGTTAAACCAAATTGCCTATGTGGCCTGGGCTTTATGTACTTAAGCCGGGAGGTGGGGTGACAAGTGAACCACCTAGTAATTTATGGTGGACCATGAAGTGTTTAAGCAAGAAGGCTTATTATTTAACAGAGTAAACATGCCTTATTGTTAAGATGTTCTGAAGATGTGCTCTTGTTTTATATATTTAATTTAGGCTATGGGGATTGTAGTCAAAAAGAAGACAATCACACAAAACTAAAGTCCCTGTACTTAACAAAGTACTTCCATCTATATGAACGTTTAGGGTGCAATCCTGGTCAGATGCCCATCAGCCTCTGAAATCGGAGGCTGATGGGCAGCCTATGCAGAGTGGGAGGAGTGCAGAGTCGAGTGGGAGGAGTGCAGAGTCGATTTTCACCTCTGCGCTTCTCCCGCTCTGCATTTTTGCTAAACATGTGTTTTTGCCCCTCTAGCTAAGTCTCTGTGGAGGGGGAGGGAGGCTCTGAACTCGGAGGCTGATGGGCATCCTATGCAGAGTGGGAGGTGTGCAGAGGTGATCTTTACCTCTGCGCTTCTCCTGCTCTGCATTTTTGCTAAACAGCTGTTTTTGCCCATCTAGCTAAGTCTCTGTGAAGGGGGAGGGAGGGAGGCTAGGGAGAACTGGGATAACTCCTATCCCCACTTTCCCAGTCCCCTCCCCACCCACAGAAATGCCCCCTTTCCCTCCTTTCTGAGATCGCTTATCTGCAACCTCAGATAAGCAGTTGGCACAGTTCTCTCCATGCCAGGTGTGAAGGGGAGTGGGCAGGGACTCCTGGGTCCAAGGTTGGAACACTGTCCCTAACTTCAGATCCAGGAATTTGAACTATCCTAGGGGTCTAGGGGCCATAGGATCACTCTTATCCACTCAGATTGTCAGAGAATGTCCTGCTCAAAATTCTCTTTAATACAGCAAGATTGGTCCCCTCTACAAGGATTCGCTTTTGCGCCTGGTTAGCCGATTAGGCGCATAATCGCAGAAGCGCATTTACGCCTAATCCCTCTGCACGAGAGGCGGCGAAGCGCATTAACGGATGTCCAAAATGCGCTTTACAAGTAGTTAATGCGCATAAGCGCATATTCACACAGTCAAAATGCGCTTTAACGGACAGAGCAAAATAAAACTCGCGATTTAACGCGCATTCGCTAATGCGCATAATCGGAGAGATAATGCGCCTCTACGCCCCATTTGCGCTCCGCTGGTGTGGAGGTAAATTTTTTAATGAGACTTCAAAGAGCATTAAACCTCTCGTGAAGAGGCATCCATTGGCAGTAATATAGAGCCGAGCATTTGCTGAAATTGCTCTAACATTATGGAACACTTTCCCCAGGGAAAGTTACCCAGCACCATCTTTGTGTAGTGAAAACACATACCTGTGCCACTAGTGCTATTCATGGCATTGAACAGATTACAAAGGATTTTGTGTAGCAGCTCTGCCAACATTTTTGCTAGTAAAAAATAATCCTGATTATTCCTAAATTGCTGTTTATGTATTTTATGGTGTTTTGTTTGTTTGTCTGTCTGTTTTGGATGTTATCCATCATGAAAAATAAATACCTATATTGGTAAAATGTGCAGATTGTTTAAGGAACTGACCTAAGAGGCTGATAGGTCTGTAAACCTCACTCATCCTTGCTTCGGCTATGGGGCGGTATATAAGTGTAATACTAAAATAAATAAATAAATAAATAAACCAACATACACTGAACATTATCCCCTCCCATTAAACCAATTAACTGGACACAGAAAAACAAAAAAGGGCAAATGTACTGTAAATGATGAAAAAAAAAACCTCACAAAATATAACACTACATTCTACACTGCAGATTCATGAAAGTAAGAAAACAAACACTCACACTTAGTACATTTGCATCAATGTGAGTCATACATTACTCATAAAATAACATTTACCTGTGCTTCCACTTCAGTGATACTGTAGAGTGGAGGACCCCCTTTTGTCAACAAGATCCTGTTAAGTGCTTCGCCAGACATTTTTCTAGGCAGGTACCAACTCAGTGGAAATGGAATTCTTGAAGCAAACCATGGTTTTGTCATATTGTAGTAATTATCACTTTCAACCCAGAAAGTGTGCAGCTATATCACAATGATAAAGGACATTAACACTGAAGAATAAACATAAGCACCCCAACCCTTGATAAAAAAACAAAAACGAAAGTATTGTCCTAATATTTGTCTATCGGTAGATTTTTAAACAGGTAAAAAGTAAGCTCCAATGTTGGAGCGCCAAATTATTTTATCACTAGACTCAAAATCCATCTATGAGTGATTATTTCAGACTGACAGACACAATTTTCAGTACATAGCACAGATTAAGGACTAACAGGATAGAACTGGTTGACCAAAGATAATCAGAAAAGGTAACAAACACATCAGGTGCTCCATTATGCTTAAAGAAGCAACTTATATCCAATTTGAATTCCTCCTGCACTCAGGCTTCCTTTCATGGTAGTAATGTTTTAGGGAAGCTTGAACAACACACATGCTAGCTGTGAGTTGGAAATCCTCTCTATCCATTAGCTGAGTTTCTATGTTATCATAGGCCGAGTCCTCACAAATGGAAGACAGAAAACTGCGCACATAAAACCTGGCATATCAAGGAGACGGGTACATTTGACAAGGCCTGTAGCTGTTCTTCCCTCATGCTATCTTGTAGGTAGTGTAAAACCAACCTATTTCAGAAAGCATTCGGCTAATGAGCTATTGTATATTGCCCGTGCTTTATTAGTTTAACTATTTTTTTCTGGTTTTGGTATGACGTGTTTTATGAGAGATACCTTGAGCCTCAGAATGCTAGAAGCGTCTTATCAACTTCTAGTTTTCTTTGTGAAGGGGATTTTTAAAAAATATATAAGAACATTGTATCACGCAAGGCACCACCTGTGGTCCAAAGTGGTACAACCCAGACACCAGTTTACCTCCTTACTTGGTGTGTAAAAACCAACCCATAGAAACACAGTATACAGAACTGCCACAGATTTTGCTTCTATTTACTTAACTACTCCAACTTTCAATAATCAATTTAAGGCTGAAATCCCAAGCCCATTTATCTGGGATTAAGCCCTACTGAATTCATTGGCACTTACTTCTGAGCAGACATGTATAGAATTGCACTCTAATTTTCTTAAATCGGAGTGCTGATTTTAAAGAGACCCAATGTTAATGGTGACAATGGCAGCATTACTTCCTTGAGCATCTCACAATACATATGCTGGCGTGTGCGCACACACACACACACACACACACACACAGTTCAATCCAAATTAAGTCCCATTAATTTCAATGAGCAAACCAAGAATGTGATTGATATTGGTTGGGGGATACCCCAAAGTATTAACTTTGGTCATAAGTAAAAACTACATATCTTACCGCAGCAGGGTGTAGTTTTTCTTCAAGTAGTGCAATGTATGCCAGTGTGTCAGCACCTTCTTTGGCAGACAGTTCATAATCAGCATTATACTTCTAACAGTTTTTTAAAAAAGCAATACATTAGTGTAGCAAGCAGACATATTTATTTATTATTTAAATACTGCCTTTTCTTCTAAAAAGCCATCAAGGCAGTATACAACAATTTAAAGCAATAAAACCTTATCATAAGCAAAACAGGAACATTAAAAAATAAAACAAAACATTGCAACTACATGCTTTTAAGGGTTAAATTAAAAAGATACATCTTTATACCCTTTCTAAAGGTCAGGAGTTTCATAGGAAACTTTCCAAAGGGAAAATAAACACAACTGAGAGTTCCTATACAGTTAGACAGTTATAAATTCCCTTTTGTGCAAAATGTATAGGACCAGAAATAATAATTATAATTACAAACTTAACTTTTCCTTCAATTTAGTGGTTTCAAAATATTACGATCATGTGACTGCTGGGTTTATAGATACCTAATTCTAGGTTCAGTGATATCTGCATAAATTTAACAAAATCAACTATTAATATTTATGTAATATAGTTAAGATGAGCCTGTCCTAAGATTTAGAAAATGAACTGTTTTTAGTTATGGCAAAAACTGACCGATAGACAATATTAAAAATATGTCTTTGTTCTTCTAAAAGACAAAATATTAATTACAAATTTACTTGGGCTCCTGTTTGGCTTTTTTCAGAGGATCTGAAAGAATTGAGGATTTATGGAGTACGTTCTGCTCTCCTATCCAATGCGACACCACCGCTAATGTAAATTATGTTGCTCTAGTATAAACAACCTCCCCTTGAAAATCCATCATGCCAGCAGGTGCTATTGGCCTTACTCTAGAGGTCTTTTACACTAGTGCAACATAATTTAATTAGTGGCAGTGTTGCATTGGATGCTGCCCCTGGTGAATATGTTGCACAGAGACTGGTTGTGGAGTAGCTCTTCATAGGTTCTAAGCAAATCCTTCCCTCTGTCACACTGATGTTGCAGCATCAGGCAAGCTGCAATCATCCTGACTGCTCCAGTACCCAAGTATTTTACCATTAGCAAAAGCCATTCTATACTATGGGACAACCCAGCAGCCTGATTGTCTTTTGATCCTGCATACACCAGCTGTCAGCAGAACAACTTGGACAGGTAGAAAGTCCTATGCAAGTCACTGGCTCCTGCTTGAGGTAAAGTGTCCGGCTATGATGGAATGCACCAGGCACTACTGTGGCTTGCCTGGAACCTGGAATCCACTCTGCAGGGTGATTTCCATTAGGATGACCAATAGAAAGGAGAACAGGGCTCCTGTATCTTTAACAATTATATAGAAAAGGGAATTTCAGCAGGTGTCATTTGTATGCATGCGGCACCTGGTGAAATTCCCTCTTCATCACAACAGTTAAAGCTGCAGGAGCCCTGTCCTCTTTTGTATCTGGTCACTCTACGAAGGACAGCAGGGCTCCTGCAGCTTTAACTGTTGTAATGAAGAGGGAATTTCACCAGGTTCCGCATGCATACAAATGTCACCTGCTGAAATTCCCTTTTCTATACAATTGTTAAAGATACAGGAGCACTGTCCTCCTGTTCACATGGTCACCCTAATTTCCATGCACTCACATATGCTGGGAAAGAAAGACGGCATTCTTAGAGTTGTAAGTCCTCTGACTCACAGTCCTCTCCCATTCTGATTTTTTAGCTTTCATTTTCTTGATTTCTCAATCTTCAGTGAAACTTCGAGGCTAGCCAGCAATTGCTTCTCTAATGTTAAAACTAATCAGGAAAAAATCCTTAATAAATAAGAAAGATGAGAGACATATTTCAGTTCCTCTCTTTAAATGAACAAAACAAGCAAGCAATGGAACTAGTAAATTTACCCTTGATTTTACCAGGTTTTGGAAATTAAAATTGGAAAGTTCCTAAAAGTGAAGGTAAACATCACCTGAATATTTGTGGGCTAAATTTTATTCAAATAATTGATTCGCTTATTTGCAGTATGGTTCATTTTTGACAAAATTACCTGACTAAAGTTTTCTGAATCTTTATAATGTAAACCTCTCCGTTATCTTGGAAACTGCTAATATTTTCATGGAAATTTCTGAATGCTCTGTTTGAACAAAACATAAGCATAGATCTAAAGATGTATGTTAGGCATGCCTAATACTTGCACATATTCAATGGGATTCTTTTCTTTTCCTTTGAAGAGTCGACGACAATGCCATACCATCAACTTCGTTATTAAGCCCCTTGAGTTTTCAACTTTGTTTGTGATATAATGAGGCTGTTTTAGAGAAAACATCAGCCCAAAGCCTCTTGGGCAAACAGCTCTTTGAATCCTATCTAATATCCTAACTATGTTCAGATTGACTGTTTCTATTACATTTTATTATGTCCAACAATGTCAATCAACAATATGAAGGAAAATCAAATTAAGGAAATGAGGTAGAACATTGTAGTAAAGAGACCCTCAGGAAGTCTTAATATGATCTTAAATGTAGTACTGTACAGTTGTGGTAAAAATGCTAAATATTACAGGGTGCATAGTTAAGATATAACAGATACAGCCTTTACTCTGCATTGTCAAATGACAAGACAAGCTAAGCTGGGAAATCTACTAATTATCAAAAGTTTCAAGTTTCAAGTCTTTGAGCTTTGAAGTTGCTCCATCTTGATGTTGCTAAATTGTCTTTAAAGATAAAAATGAAGATGCTTTCAAAAGTCATTACTGCTACTCTGTAGTGTATCATATATTATTGTAAATAAAACACATTTGAATTCTACATCTTTTAGTTGATTTATTAGAGACTGGTGGAAACCTCAGAAAGATTAATTTTCTGAAAAGAAACAGAATAGGTTAAATTTCTCTGTTCTAGGACCACATTAACAGATTGAGGGAGTATAAATCTCCAAAATGTGACTCTCAGCCTTATCTATGTATCTGATACTCAATGTATTTTATGGTTGTGCACTGCCCAGAGAACCTTGGCTAATGGGTTGTATAAAAATGCAATAAATAAATAATAATAAATCTACAAAATGCTTCTTTCTAAAAAGTCTATTTATACTTTTTACTTTTGAAACACTAGCAGTCTAGTTATATAAGTGAGTATTATTATTATTATTATTATTATTATTATTATTATTATTATTTATTACATTTCTACACCACCCCATAACTGAAGCTCTCTGGGTGGTTTACAAAGATTAAAAATCTAGAGTGTGAAAATGTATTGTTAAATTACAGTTCTAATGAATTCCATTCAAATACTCAATAGAGAATATGGTTAAAGACATTTACTTCTAAGTCTCATTTATTATCTTACAAGCAGCCAAACAACCATCAGTGGGCTCAAGTTAATACAACACTTCTCAATCCTAAACATATGCAACTGAAATTACGTCCAATAGGTGTGTTTAGGATTGTAGCTTTTGGCAGCATCCCTGACACCACTTCTACTCATCCCTCACCATAAGCTCGCATATTTTTAAGAACTGGTACCTGAATTTGCTTGTTTTCCTCTTCCCTCCCCATTCCTTGTTCTTTTTGTGTTGTCTTTTAGATTGTATGCCTGTGGACAGGGAACTGTCTTGTTTTTATTGATCTTAAGTAAGCCACACTGAGTAGCTTTTCAGCTGATGAATAGGATAAAAATGCTTTGAATAAATACACAAATAAATTTATTTAGAAGCAAGAGCTTATTTTCAGCATGTGGGACTGCAGAAAAAGTCCAGCTGTGTCCCATTCCAGCCATTTCATGGCATGGTGTTACCTGCTTCTGTCACCATAGGCTGAATTAATCCCAGATACTGCTAATATTACTTTCTGAAAGTCTGCAATAATGTGCAAAAAGCCTAAGCTAAATTCAGCCAACACCAATGGATACCTTGCCACAGACTGAAGTAGATGGAGGTTAGCAAGAGCCAGGCATTTTCATATCTTCGCTTCTATTTGTTTCTAGAATTGGGATGTTACTTCTTACTTTAAAAGTGGTGCTAATGCATGTAAGACCAACAGTAGTGATGTTGGAAACCCAAATTCTATAATCATTACCGCAAATGAATCTGTATAGTGCAGTTAGCATCAAGTGCTCTTAATTCTAAAACATACAATAGGGTTCCTGGTTCTGAAACATTTCAATATTACACACCAAACACCTTTAAATACAAATTGTTGTTTGTATTGTTCACACCTGGTATAACCATGTCAAAGATGGCACAAATGACACTATTGCTGATTCTTCCATTTTTTCTAGGAGAAGAAATGAGTTGGCACCAGTTCATCCAGTATCTTATGATGATAACAGGATACAAATAAATATAAAACTAGGCCAAGAAAAGTGCTCTTTAAACAGCAAACTTAATGAAACATGGCATATTATTTGTGGGAACTCACCTGTTTTCTTAAGAAGTTTAAGATTTTTGCTGGATGAGAAATAACAGTGTCATCCAATATCAATAATGGTACATTCCCTAAAAATAAAGGATCAATCAGTCAAAATGGTGCTATATATGTGGCTATATTTGTTTTGTGTAGCTCCTGATGAAGGTTTTGTAACCGAAATGCGTCAAGCAGACAGAAGATAGACTAAAAGAAATAAAGGAAAATATTTTTACACAGCACCAGAGCTTTGCTCTCCTTTTTTTCCAGCTTGTTGGTGCTCCCTTCCCTCCTTGTTCCATCAGCAATCAAAATAACCCTATTAATGGTAATATAGCAGGCATTTAAGTTTGTTTACATGGGAAGGCTGATTAACTCAATACTAAGTGTTGGTACTAGAGTGACTAATATGGAAATGAGGACAGGGCTCCTGTAACTTTAACAGTTGTATAGAAAAGGGAATTTAAGCAGGTGTCATCTGCATGCATGCAGCACCTGGTGAAATTCCCTCTTCATCATAACAGTTAAAGCTGCAGGAGCCCTGCCATCTTTTGTATTTGGTCACTCTAGTATAGCTCCTGCAGCTTTAACAGTTGTGATGAAGATGGAATTTCACCAGGTGCTACATGCATACAAATGACACCTGCTGAAATTCCTTTTACAACTGTAAAAGATACAGGAGCCCTGTCCTCCTTTTCATATGGTCGCCCTAGTTGGCATTGCACCAAACCTTTGTCTGCATCCTATTTCCTTCCTATTTTGCCTAGAAGGTTTTACATTTGTTTCATTTTGAATTAATGCTCATATTTTGCAACAAATTAGTTGCAACATTACACCAGTGCAGGAGAGGATTATGGGTCATCCTTGGTCCTGTTGACAAAGATAAGATTATGCTAAAGATTATGCTAAACATTGCTACTCTACCAACCTACCATCAGTCACAGCTGATTCATATAAGGCCTTGCACAGTCCTGAGTTGCAACATCCTAAGTATATTGCTGCATATGAAAACATAAGAGCCATGCTGAATCAGACCAAAGGCCTATCTAATCCAGCATTCTGTCCATACAGTGGCTAACCAGCTGTCCTTGGGGATCCCAAAAGTAGGATATAAGTGCAATAGCAGCCTTCTGGTTGTGTTCCTGGAGGTAATATATAGCCATCATGACTACAAGCCATTGATAGTTTAATCCTCTATGAATTTGTCTAATTCTCTTTTAAAGCCGTTAAAGTTGGTGGTCCTCACTACATCTTATGGTAGCGATTTCTATAATTTAACTATGTGTTCTGTGGAGAAGTACTTCCTTTTATTTGCACCGGTGCAACACATGGTTTACAACATAGTGCTAGCACAAGACTAACTTTCATCTGATCCTATATGGGGGAATGATAGTAGGTTGGTTGGCTTTGCACATCAGACCACATGACTGTGCCATAAGCCAAGTTCTTGTTGAGAGTTAGGTATGTATGTAACCATTATTTAAAATGTGGGCTAAAAAATTGACATACACATTTAAAATGCTAAAGCAATACCTCTTGGTGCTCTCCATGAATTATCTATAACATTCACTTTCAATGGTGCCCCAGAAAACCTGGCATAAGCCTGCAATAAAGGTTAAAAGAAAATATACTCAGTAATTTGCTCTTCAGAAATTACACAAACAAAATGTGAGTTTGCATAAAGAAGTAGCTACTGATTTGATTTATAGTCTACCCTACCCTATAGGCTCAAGATGCATAACTGTTTTATGCTGTTGCCATAATAAGCACCATGATTACAACTCAACTGTTAGAATTTATTATGTGACATCAGTCAGCTAAAAAGAACTAACAGATGATTTGTATACTGCCCAACTGGCAAATGCTATCAGGGTTGTTTGCAATCATAAAACCAAACAATAACAACAAAATAACCAAAAAATAATAAATGAATAAAGATAATAATACAACAATGCAAGTGTAAAAATAATAAACATTTTAAACATTTTAAAAATATTAAAATGTTTAAATACACATGAAATTAATAAAGCAACAGATTAAAGGTTAAATTCTTGCTTAAAGAGTAAGGTCTAATCCTGACAGCTAAATGTATACAATGAAGATGCCAGGCAGATTAATAATAATAATAATAATAATAATAATATATTTATTTATTTATAACCCGCCTCTCCCTCCGGATTGAGGCAGGGAACAAAAATCTCCCTGGGAAGGGTATTCTATAGACTAGGGGTCACTACAGAGAAGGGTCTGTCCTTGTAGCCACCCATTCCACCCTTGTGGACAGTAGCACCCAGAGAAGAGTTTCCAAAGAGGATCTAAGTGATTGGACAGAAACGTGTATATGCAAGCCCAGGCAACCTGCAAACCACAGAAAATATTCTCAAATTAACATTTTCATTACCTATCAGCTTAATTTGTCTAAAAACAGACATGAAAAAACAACTTATGTCCTTTAAAATATGCACAAGTGACAAATGATAACTCAGTAGTTACAAATGCTGATATTCACTTTTTTTAACCATGTGGGTATCATCCTTAAGAGGACCTGCAACCGTTTTTATAAATAATCCATTTATATTCTCCACTACCCACAAGCTGTGTGTAACCAAAGTGCTTTCTAAAAAACTGTTTTGAAAGCATCAAATGAAACTGACTTGTTTGTCAACAAGGGCACAATCCTATGCATGTTTGGGCAGAAAAACGTCCGACAGCACCCAGCATGTCTAGTTGGGGCAGACCGGGAGTTGCCGGCATTTTCTTCTGTCTAAACATGCATAGGATCGCGCCCTGAAGTTCTTTCCGCCCCTAAATCAAAAGCTCAATGCCCCTGCATCGCCCTCCCCAAGCCCAGGTGTCTTCACAGCAGCCTTCCCCAACGTGATGTCTTCCAGATGTGTTGAACTAGAACTCCCACCATCCCCATGCTGGGAGCTGTAGTCCAACACACATTTGCAGGGCACCACGTTGGAGAAGACTGCCTCACCGCATCTCCCTCTCCTCTACCCACACGACCTCGGTCCGCGCAGCCCGTCAGGCCCACCGTTACCATGACAACGAGGCACTCCGCGTGCAAGGACGGCAACCCCCAGTCGCCACCCCAGCAGCGGAGCTCCATGGAAGACGCCATGTTGACACGGCCAGCCTTTGCCCTCGTGAAGCTCCGCCTCTCTCCTCCCACAGGTTGGCCTCGCCTTGCAGTAGGCTGGGTCGGCGGGGGCGCGCTCGCCCGTTATGCACGAGCGAGGCGCCCGCCCGGCAGAGCTCTTCATGCTGGGTGGTGCTCTCCTTCCCATGCCCAGATATCTTGGGGTGCTTTGTGGGCACCCTGTAACGACTCCTGTTTATCTGTGTTATAACTTCTCAGGACAAAGCGTTGGCGCCGAAGAGCTAAGGAGGGTCTCCACAACCTACCTATATGTGTTGGGCTACAACTCCCAGCATCCCCCAGGCAAGAGGGCACCAAGATGGGGATGAATGAGCTAAGGTGTGCAAAAAACACTTTACTTCCCTGAACTTCCTAGTTACTGTTTGACAAACGAATATTTCAGATACAATATAGTCAAGAAGAGCTGTCTTACCAGTATTGATGACATGAAACAGAGTTCCTTATTCATTTTCTGATATGTTGCCTGTAGAAAGGCAGTGGCAAAATTCAGCCAGTGCACGGCACAATCCTACTCAAGTCCCACTGGGTTCAATGGGATGACTCCCAAATTGCAGAGGGCTGCAGCCAGAGCCTATGCGTGTGTATTCCGAATTAAGTCTGAATTCAGTGGGGCTTTCTTCCACATAGATGGCAACGGCAAGTGGTCTTAATCGCGACTACAGTTGCAATCCTATAATGCTTATTAGTGTATAATGCTCATTGAAGTTAGCAGGGCTTGCTTTTGCCCACGATTTGAGGGCATACAGGCCAGAATGTACCTGTTTTGGGGGATATGAGTTTAAATCAGAAAGGCCCTATGTCAGCTCAGCACTGACCCTCACATCAATACGGGGTCTTTTAATATTATACTTGTGCCACATGGAACAGCGGTTGCTAGGAGCACATGTATCATGTGAATTTAAATTGCTTTTTTTTTTTTTACTATAAAAACACAATAGCAGGCATGTGATACTTTCCCAACTGATACTTCCTGAGATTTTCTAACAAAAGCATTTCAAATGTTCACTATTCCCAGTTCCTGTTAGACACATGTATTTGTACTCTTGTATTTATACCTGCAATATAGCCTTGTTCGTTTATTTTAAAATATTTCTAGGCTCTTTCAGGGCAGAAGCCCTCCCAGGTGGCTTACATTAAAATTAATTTAATAAAAAACTGATATAGTAACAAGGCAACAAACATTCATAAAACATCAGCAATAAAACATTACCACATTACAATAAAACATTACACTGCTGAATTACAATAAAACATTGTGAACATTACTACAAGCCTCAGTAGTTGCAGCTACAAAGTAGAGTCCAATCAACATAAATCAGGGGAAGTGTTTGTAGGCACTTTGCATATCACAAGGGGGCTGTTTATAAGTTCTGGAAGACCCGAGGTGGCTCTGCAGTGGCGCTGCATTGATTATATGATGCAGCAGCCACCTCAAAGCTATCAGGCTTTCTAGAGAAGCTCCGCATTTCAAAAGTTGGGGATTTACCTTGACTTTTCAGGATTGAACGAGGAGAACATGGCCCTTCTGCCATCTAACCTTGCTCCATCCTTGATGCGGAGGTGTGGCTGGGCGGATGGTGACCCCTGATTGATCGCTGTCTGCTTGGGCAGGGGGCGGGCCTGGCTGCTGGAAACCCTGCACTTTCACTGTGCATCAGGATTAGCCGCTGCCACCCCAACACAGCAAAAGTGTGGGGGTTTGGTTATTGCAGCGGCAACCTGCTGCCATATAGGCAGCCCCAAGATTATCTCAAAGGGGCTCCTATAGTCTTGCCTCAGCACTGCACTCACCTAGATTTGTTGATAGTCACACAAACCTTTCATTACTTTATTTACATGTTGTTAAAGCACCAAAGTCTTGATTTTATTGCAAGTCTCATTATTTGATCTTTAAGAATCTCTCATCTCTAGTATAAATGTATTATTTATTCATATCCCACTTCTCCTTCAAAGGAGGTTAAGGCAGCTCACATGGTTCTTTCCGCTCACCCCGCTGCCATTTTATTTCCACAACAATCCCGTGAAGTAGATTAAGTTGAGATATTGTGACTGGCACATGGTCACCCAGTGAGCTGCATTGTTGAACAGAGATTTGAACATGAGTCTCCCAAGTCATAGTTCAACACTCTTAACATCCATACTACAATCAAAAGAGTTCAGAGTTCTGAAAACCTCTTTTGAGGCATGCTAGATAAACAGCTGCAAGTTCTTTGCTGCGTTACTAATTTTCAAGTTGCCATTGTTTTGACAACAGAAGCTCACTCAGAAATAAAAATATGCACTTTTAAAAGAGAACATTTGGACAAATTAATCTTTATTGCACCTAGAGGCAGAAGAAAAAAAATTGTAGAGGCACAAATATTCCTTGCACTACATTGTATTGTGTCAGCGTTACCAACAGTTAGGATTTTTATGGAGAGTTTATAGACTTTATGGAGAGACTTGAAATATTTTGTGGTTTCAGTAAAACCCCTTTTCCGGGAGTCAGAGATTTTGTAAGATTTATTTTTCACCTAAACCTTTGTCCACCATGGATACAGAAACTTTACAGCTCCAGTAAAGAACACCCAAAAATATCCAGCTGTTTTCACTTTTCTGATGAATTAAACACATGTTTAACCCATTACAAATTAACCTTTGCATGTATCCTTGTGGAACGTTTCCTAACATGCATCTTATGATACATGTAAAAAAAATTAAAGGAACAACTTGAAAGGCAAAAGAGCTTAAAGGGTCTTCAAATGGGCATGGAGCTGCACAGGAAGGCTCCATGCCCATGGGGGTGGGATGGGGGCAGCAATTTCACCATCCCTGGGATGGTGGGGATTTGGTGCAGGGTTTGGTGGTGGTGGGGGTTGTACTTACTTTTTCGCTGCACGCGGCTCCTCTTCCTTAAAAAAAAATATATGCCACCTGCGACGTCCCTCTTCCCTTCTGGGACGTCATGCAGCCATATTGATGCTGAGGGAGGATCACGGAAGCAGGAAGCCTGCGATCCTCCCCCTCCCTCCCGCTTTAGGTGAAGATGAGCCCAGAGTCAGGACTTCCTGCTGAATGGGGTGAGCTATGGTGTGAATAGGAGAGAGGAATCCTCCAAAATCAAGCAGAGGGACCCTGCACAAGCAAAGCCTTTCTGAACAAATTGTAAAACTTGTCTTAATCAATGAGTCATTTTTCGTAGCTTGGAATATGAACAAGACACTGACATTTTCTTATGCAAGATCAACAGCAATAGACAATTTTTCTGTATGCCAAACATGCAGAATTCTTTTGAAAAGGTGGAAAGAAATATTTTAGGAGTTGAGCTGAACTCACACAGATGCCTTATTAACATTACAGTTATATGTGGCTGGCTACAAATATCATTACGGAAGTTGCTAGAGTTTTAAAAGTTATCTATATACTTCATAGGCTCAGATAGAGTAGGACTCTACTAAGGCACTGTTCTTTTGCAGTCAGCTGGAAGCAGGTTTCTCATTCTGGTTCTACATGGCACTTGCTATAGCACTATATTCTCCACTACAATTTCACGATGCCCATCCCCAGGCAAAGCAAAGGTGGCTTGAATGTTTCTGTACCATCCATAACGATCATAACCAAAAAGGTTTGAATATTGGCTGATTGAGTTTTATTTCTTCAGTGCACTTGTGCTTTAGCCCAAAAAGGAAATAAAATAATTTTATTAGCATCTTCACACTTCAGCACAAAAACAAAATATTTTGTCATTTTTCTTCCACAAGCAGGAAGATTGGAGGGAGAATGGGCTAAAGAATAATACCCTACTCCACCTTTGCAAGTACATCCAATTTGCAAAAATTAGCCTGAGGATTCCAACACTGACCTGATTCTCACCATTTAGCAACCCACCATTCATTAACTGTGGGCTGTTTAGGAGAGAGTTATGCTCCATGACATCTGAGCACAAAACCCTGGGCTGTTGATAGATGGGCCAATGTTTAGAGAGGTACAGGGTTGACAGACATACTCGGTCTCCCATTGCCAAGACTGGGCCAGGTTGGCACCATCAGTCTGCAAAATATTTGTATGTATCATCTAGAAGTGCTGCCTTTAACATAATAAAATACTTTACCCATATGGCATTACTGAGCTTGTAGTAAAATGGAGCAAAGAAGTCAAGAGGCAGGTCTTTTGGTCTCATGAGGACAGATGGTATATCCTGATGAGAATTGATATTTGGTTCTAAAATCCCTGTGTTTTGCTTCTAATAGTTAAATTATGTCTCTGTGCTGCTTATGTGATGTTTCCCACAAAACAAGAATTTCTCTGTTAGTTATTCCCCCCCCCCCAAGTTTCCAGGTATGCATCAATTGTGTAGGTCCTGTTTACTTCTTACTATTTTCTATGTTCACTTATTTGCATCATATGCTTATGTACAATAGTGCAGTGATTAGCTACCCTTTCCCCTAACTTATCTAATGCACCTTTTTCCAGACTGGCTTTTCCTGAGTTCAGCTGGGAAAATGTCATCTTTCTGAAGCAGGATCTTGGATCAGTGAAAATTCACAGCATGTCAGCACAAATGCTTCTGTTAGAATGCCTTCTATTATAATCAAACTGATTCAAACCTAATACAGGAATATATCTTGATATTCCATTTGCTTCTCCATAAAAAATATAGCTTTAGGAGAGTTACTGCTTATGAGAAAAGCTGGAAGACCAATAAATCTGTTTTGGATAAATATTTGCAAGGTAGCCTAGTATGAAGATTGGTGCAGGAGTCATGCAAGCTGCAAAGGCTTCTGGGGCAAATATTTATCAGAATAAGTGCTGCACAAACCTTCACAGATTGTACATTTGTGCATTATTATTTATGGGAAGAGGATGCTGTAAAATAAGAGTTGCCACTGTGCCATTTTATACTGTCTTTCTCCAGCAAAAGGACTGGAGGGAGAGTGGCCTGAGGTAGTAAGCTCCTATTTTCTCTTTGGAAGTCCTGTCAACTTGTCAAAATTAGCCTGAGGATTCCAGCTTTGTTTTTCATATCTTTCCCTTATCTTCTGTGTACAGCAAGGAGACAAATGCACAGATGATTCATATAAAGTCTTCACTACTATCAGGCTACATCAGTTTACTCCAAGAAACATAGCACTGCACTGGAACTGAGAGGAAAGGTATCACAGCCTCCAAACTAGTATAGAACTTTTGGTACTGGAATCAGTAGTTTGTACTTTCCACTCACACTCCTTCTGTCACTCTGGAGTACCAATCATGACTACGTAGGGTGACCATATGGAAAGGAGGACAGGGCTCCTGTATCTTTCACAGTTGTATAGAAAAGGGAATTTCAGCAGGTGTCATTTGTATGCATGCAGCACCTAGTGAAATTCTAGCTAGAGTATAGCTAGAGTGACCAGATACAAAAGAGAGCAGGGCTCCTGCAGCTTTAATTGTTGTGATGAAGAGGGAATTTCACCAGGTCCAGCATGCAGACACCTGCTGAAATTCCCTTTTTTTATACAACTGTTAAAGATACAAGCCTGTCCTCCTTTCCTTATGGACGCCCTTTGACTACAGGAATCTGCTGCATAATCCCTAAAGTTAAAACCACTTTTAACAGTGAACTCAAGTGGTGAGTGCCAACAGAATTATAGCCCAAATGAGGCCACTGAGAAATAATGGGGAGGTATCAGTATACTCAGGGAAACTTCGAGGCTAGCAACCCTCCAAAAAACCTTTTTTAAAAATGAAGAGGGAATCCACCCTCAACAAACAGCCCAATGAGGACTGAGCATGCTCAGTAGCCACAGACTGTAGCCTGACAGTTGGAAAAGAAAAATGGAATGGGGGGGGGGGGGAATAATAGGATACTCTACTCAGGGGGAGTGGCTGGCTGGAGCCCTGAACAGGAACACCTTTTTAAAAAAGAAGGATGGATATACTGCAACATTTTGTTACAGGTCCCACTTATATGGCTTATACAGAAGTGAAACCGCCCTTTAAAATTAGACCCTCAACCACACTGCAGCTGCCAAATATTGTCAGTGGTTCCTCCACACAAGAATCAACATCCAACTATGATTAATGTGGAAACTACCAAAAGCTCTTAAAGAAAATCACAATTCTCTGACAACTTTCCATGTCTGCTGCTCATCATGTCATCTCTTGCACACTCAACCGTACCTTAAAACTTTAAACAATGCCCTTTTCACAGACTAAATAATTTACCATTAAGTTGCCTCTTGACAAATGATTCCAGAAAGAGAGTGCAAAGAGATCCTAAGTAGTTCTGCAAAATGAAAAATGTATGGGATCAATTTGTCCAGTGAAAAAATCACTAACATTTCATTTGTATCACATTTTATTCTACACATTTTTCACAAGGATGTTAAAATTTTGTGAAAGCTACACGGCAGTTTCCCATCAGTACTGGATTGTAACATCAAGTGACAAAAATATATTGATGTGTATCCACAGCACACTGTCAGAAAGAAACAATACGTCTCATGTGTGAATATGTTTGTTTTAAAACCCATTCTACCCGAAAGGTGCAGGATAGATTATATTAAAGTAACAACTTATGAACAAATCCCATTAAACAAAATCAGTGGTCACAAAGAATGCAAAGAGACAACAAAATCCCAGCTCTACCACAGAACTCTATGCAAATGTCCTCAGAAGTTCCAGAGTCAATGGGACATACTCCTAGGGAAGTATATACACTGCATAGGATTGCATTTCAGGATTGCACTGTAAAGAAATAGAACTCCATCACATATTGATTGATTCACACAAACCACAGAATGTTCAAAGCTTGACAACCTTTTCTATCATAAACGTTTAGGGAAAAGCTATTGGAATCCATGGCACTGGAACAATGGTGTCAGCCAGGAGGAGGGAAAGTTTCATTGCAATCAGTTGACCATAACAAAACAAAACCCTAAAAAATGAGAAGGAAAGCAAAGAAGTTCTATTTGAGAATCCAACAGTGTGTGTATGCATTATCATTTGTTAAACTCAAAAATCCATAGACACTTAGAGTTTGTCTATGTTTATGTTTTGACCAACTCCAGGTCTATAGGTTTTTGAGTTTTAAAAATGAGAATTTCAAGATCTGGCTCATTATCATTCCCCTCGTAATATATTTGTCAAACTATTTCGGAAGGTTTTCCATGCCCAGGTTCCCCGAGACCTCCAAGACTTCCCTACGCGTCGTCCCACATTCGGCACGTGCGTTTTGGTGCTCTGTGGGTTTTGAAAACACCATGGAAAACTTCGAGATCGGTCTGCTCTCTTTGGGACCTGCAGCGCCTGCGTTTCCCCCTCCCAGTGGTGACTGATTTCGGTGGGGCTGTGAATCCATTCCCGATTCCAGTCCGAACCAGCCAGAACTCTAAAGGAGCTATCCGAGGTCCCCAACCCATTTTGGGCATAGGGTTCAGCACCTTGGATAGCTCCTTTAGAGTTCTGGCTGGTTCTGACAGAACCCCATAATGGATTCACAGCCCCAACAAACTCGGAGCCACCAGCTTCCACTGCCCCCTCCCCATTGCACCCCATTCTCCTAGATCTAAAGTCCGACTGGTGGTGGTGGGGAAGCACTTTCTGGCCAATGGCTGCAGCCTCTGTCCCTTTAGCTCCGCCCTCCGCAGCCCATTGCCCGGGTTCGGTCTGTCTCCTCCGCTAGTTAAAACAGTTCTTGTCTGGGCTGCTGTAATCCAGTGCACGGCTGTGTCAGCAACAGGTAGGAGCCCCGTAGCCAGCCCTCAACTTGTCTCCGTGCTTTTCTCTTAGAGGGCAGATCCTTGCGCATCCCTCTCCATCCCAACCCAAGTGCAATCGGAGGCGAGAGGAGGCCGAATTGAGCAGCAGCAGGTTTGGGCATCTCCCTTAACTGGACTGATGGACAGGATGAACAAACGCAAAGCCACCTTCCTTCTCTTGCAGATGGCCCTGCAGCTTTGTCCTGGCTTTGGCACTCAGCCTGCCCCTCAAGGTAAGAGGCAACAGCCCCTTTCTGGAGGCTTCAGTGGGAGGGAGAAGGCTTTGGGTCCTTTTCTTTGCTGGAGATTAACTTTGCAAAGGGGGGAGGAATATTTATGGGAATAGGTGACCAAGAGTGGCATTCCCACCAGGACTCAGGGCTGTTTATTGTCCAGAGCAGGAGACTTGATGGGAAACACATGGCAGTAACAGGATCCTCCAGACAGGCTCCCCCGCCCTCTCCCTTGCTTTTGGCAAAGAAAAATAGGAGTCTTTAAATTTACTAATCAAATTCAACAAAGAAATTAATTTTAAAAGTAAACCTTTGTCATGGGTGAGGGTAGCACTAGAAGAAATATGAAGCCCAAAGTTTGTTAGAGTTTCATTAGAATTAGAAGCTTTGATCAGAATGATAGGTTTTTCTCTTACCGAGTTTTCATTTTAAGGAATTCCTTTAGAATAAAGATAGCAAAGCCCATTTGAAAAGGTTTTTGCAGTCTGATGGTTGGGAATATGGAGACAAATTTCATGGATTCTTGTGAAGAATCTCAAACTTAGAAAAAGATCTGTAGGACCACGCTGTCCTACTTTATTCTCTGCTTCCTTTTTTTTCTTCCTTTTTTTTTCTAGGACTGAACACCTTAGCAAACTGATGTGATTCATTCCTTTAATAAGATATGGTTTCTTCTTTTTAAAAAATAAATAAATCAGAACTCTTGCCTGTAAAAGGTGTCTTGTTTGAACGATGATGAAAACAACTAATATGTCTCTCTGAAAAATAAGTGATTTACAGTATTACCAGTACACTCATATGCATGTCTACTCAGAAGTAAGTTTTGTTGAGTTTAATGAGACTTATTCCCAGGTATGTCTGCAGTCATAACACACATTTACTAGGGCATAGCCCCCATTGAACACAGTGAGACTTACTTCTAAGTAAACAAGCATAGGATTGGACTCACGGGTTTATTTATCCCAAATTATACCTTGCTGTATGTTGTAAAAACAACTCAACAACAAATCACTAAAATAAAACAACTAATCAATCAAAACCAAATACAAACTAACACAAAAACACACCAGGAAGAAGCCAGTGTTGCAGAAGCAAACCGAACCAAAACCAAAACGCCTAACAAAAAGTAACACCAATATTAAAAACCACACTAGTCAGCAAAAATGGAAACAAAAGCCCAGCCAGGAGCAAAGAAACTAATTTCAAACTAGCCTGAAGGCTGAATGAAAAAGCTAGGGTTTAGCCTGGTGCCTGTAACTATATAGTGACTGAGCCTGGTGTGCTTCCTTCAGAAGGGGGCAGGTGGCCACTTACACTTTGCCAAACAAGAACGAAAAAAGAAATGCATCTCACCACCCCCAAAGACAAGGAGGATACAGATTTGCATAAAATGTGCATGTGCTATGCATAGATGCAAATTTGGAAATGATTACTATAATGTAAATTGAAATGCAGTACATTTCACTGTGACCTGTTTCTGCTGTCCAGGTGCTAACTGTGGAGGGGCAACTTCAAAGATCTCTGCTCTCCCTTCTTATGGCTCTTTATCTTTAGGGCCAGACAACATGCCAAATAGAAGATGCCTTCAAATGGAGGACTGTCTTCTGTAAAGTAGGGCACATGGCCAAGGTATGGTGAGGACATTTCATAAAGCCACCTGAAAAGGCCCTATCTCTAGTAGAAAACTGCTGAACCTCATTTAGTGAAGGTCCTCTGAGCAAGGCCACTAATGGTGATGAGAAACTATTGTAATAGATTCATGGAGAACCAGTGTGTAGTGGCTAAAGTGTTGGACTGGGAGTTGGGAGATCTGGGTTCAAGTCCCCACTCGGCCATGGAAAACCACTGGGTGACTTTGGGCCAGTCACAGATTCTCAGCCCAACCTACCTCACAAGTTTGTTGTTGTGAGGATGAAATGGAGGAGGAGGAGGATTATGTACACCGCCTTGGATTACTTGGAGGAAAAAAGGCGGGATATAAATGCAATAAATAAATGGTACCACCGCTTTAGGCTGCAGTCCTAAACACACTCATCATTAATTCTATTAAACTCAGTGATCCTGTTCAGATGACACGCTTGGCCATGGTGGTTATGCATTTTGAGCTAAATTTTATGGCTTAGCGTGTCGAGTGAGCCATTCTTAATCATGGTGGCTACATAACCACAGTTTAAATACACTCACTAACCATTTGCTGCAAAAGGTTTAGCAGCCTAACCATGGCTTAGCATGTTGTTGGAACAGGTCCAGTGAGTCTTATTTTTGAGTAAGCATGCCTAGGATTGTGCTACTGGAGATACTCCTATTACTGATTCCAAGTTGGTTGAATTATTTAATATGAATTGCTATTTAGTATTTCACCTTATTTAAAAGATAATGTAGCTTACTCTGTTGTGTTGCTAATATTACAAAAATGATGGTGTGGTAGTGCTATTGAAATAGGAATAAGCAGCTTTTGTAGTTGATATTCATTTAAGGATCACATATTTATGATTTTAGTTTTTCGATGTAGGCACCATGCATAATATCAATTACTTGGGACAAAGGGCAACTCCCTCCACCTCTGCCCCATCCTAAACATTCATTTATTCATTCAAGATTAATCAATTAATTGGTTGACTGTGTTATTCATCTCCTTTCATGTGTTACCAAGGCCTATGTGTAAGAATGACATTTTTAATAACCTGGATGTAGTGGAAAAGAAACTTCATGAGTAAAACATCTTATAATGATACAGATTTGATAACAATGTATTGACAGAACAGTACTTTGAGTTATCTTAAAAAGCAGTTCCTGCTTGGGCTGACCAGTTGGAAAGGGAAAGGAAATAAAAGGAAAATCGTAATTGAGAAGGAGCTATAGTGTCAGGCTCCAGTTCCCTGGAAAGAGCTCAAGTGCAGCCCCCTATGGCTGAGAGTCCATAGGAAAATGTGCTAATTCACTGATGGAGAGGGAGGTCTGTGGGTGGGGTCACACCTGTGCCATTGAAGGCTTCCTGGTACACCCATGGACAGCTCCGCCAGGGTAGATGTCCCACTAGTGATGTGCCATCTATGGTGGTGGGCAAAACAGCACTTTCTGGAAACATGTGTTGGGGCAGTGTGGATTCACAGGATCTAAAGCCCCCTCCCCTCCCGATATGTCCACAAAATTGACCTGAAACTACACCTGATTTAGAGCTAGCGGGTACATATTTCCCTCTCACTGAAATCAGTGGGAGGGAGAATAAAAAAGTCTTCCTTCCTCTGTAATAATAATAATAATAATAATAATAATAATAACAACAACAGCAACAACAATGGCAACAGGAAAAGGTCACAATTATTCCTTTAGTCACCTCAGTCACCGGCATCACATCAAAAAACTATACAGAAAACCTTCAGAAACTGGGCCTACCAAAATACATCCACACCAACATCCAGAAAGCAGTCATACTTAAAACATGCTCAATTGTCAGGAAATTCCTGAATCTGTAAAAGATAGCATGACTTGGCAAAGCCCATCATGTCCGTCTAGAAAAACCGCCACGAGCGAGAAAGAAATATAATAATGATTTCTAAATCTGCATTCTATACATTTACATTAGTACATGCACTTTTTATGCAAATTTGTGTCCTCTGTGATCCTCTATTTTTGGTGATGCATATCCTCTTTTTTGGGGATTCATAAATGGTCATCCTAGTCAAGAAAAATGTTTAATGTTTCTTAAATGAACCCGTTCAAGTACATTAGCCAAATTGGCACACAGTGTTCGGCTCCACATATTTCAGTGAGACTTAACTTTGTACGTGCATAACTTTGCACTGGTGTGTGGCCATTGTTTCACACACACAGGCTAATCATTGCACCTCCTCTGCAGCCAGCTCCCTGCTGTTAACCCCACAAATTCCCTGTCTTCCATTTTGGTTGGTACCCTATTCAGTGCCCCGAAAGCCACTACAATTTACCCATAATTCCAAGGAGAGTTAATAGTTTTTTAGGCTAAGAGGTTAATATAGTGGAGGCTGGCAGCTTCGATGTCAGTGGGGCAGTGAATCCGCTCTGGGTTTCAGTCAGAGCTCTAAAGGAGCTGTCTTCTTATGTTCTTATGCTTGTTCATGGTAAAATAGAATTGACACTGTGATATGGGAAGTGGCCCCTTTTGTACAACCCAAGGGATCACATTGACCCTTCTCACACCCCTGTCCTTAGGTCTCAGCAAGTGTTCGCTCCATCCTTTAAATCCCCAGGTGACTCAATGACACAAAACTAATTCTGATATTATATGAAGGATTTGTGATAGGGAAAGCAAATGGCCACAGCTGCTTTTACCAAACTGGTTCCCTTCAGATGTTTTGGAGAACATTCTTGACGATTAGCCATACTTGCTGGGGCTGATGGGAGTTGAAGTCCAAAACATATGGAGGGCACAATGTTGGGGAAGGCTACACTGCAGTTGAACATTATCTGTGAGTGTATATTCAGTAGTACACATTATCACGGGCTTAAGAAATAAACATTCTGAGTTGGAACCTGATTAACTTGCCCCAGTGATTGTAATGGGATCTAATTTCAACGAATGTCTGGAGTCAATACAATGGCTGAATTCAGACAACACAATAGTCAATGGTGGGGTAATAATCAACTTTACAGTTGTTCATCTAGGGGGTACTCCCCACACAACATGGTAATAAATAATCAACTGTGGTGTGGATTAGGATCAGCGCTGAGTTGACTATGGCAGCATTCGGACAACATGATAATCAATACAACTGACGATTGTTTCCCCACCTCCAGTTGCTTAATGTGTCGTCTGAATTCAGCCAATGTGTACAGTGTGACACTGAAAGTGGCCTACAGAGCAGATATTTTACTTTCACGTAGTTTCTGATAATTGCTCTGGAGATCAGAAACTGCTGCTGCATGTTTACTCAGATGTAAGATCCACTGAGTTCAATGGGGCTTGCAGCGAGATAAATAGGAATAGGATTGCAGTCCAAGTAATATTGGCTGTAAGAATGTTTACAACTGCACCTCAGCAATTATCTTACACAGTTTTTCTTACACTGCCGAAGGAAGTGTAAGAAATCTTAGATTTTAATATGCAAAAACATATCACGGTAACATACCACAACCAGGAGAGACATACCATAATCAAGCAAGTGTACCCTTTACTCACATTAAAATTAACTCAAGTGAGTTACATGTAAAGCTGTAATTGAGTAATCTACCAATTAAACCAATTAAAGATTGCATTTCTCATTACTAGCCTCTCCAATATAACATCTGCTATTGTTACTTTGTTATGTAAACACTCTGGGTAGAAGTAAACAGCACCAGGGGCAGGCATACAAAATAAAATGGACTGAAAAGTTGACATTCTTTAGCTTACAGGGGAGATAGATTTCGGAAGGAGAAAACAAAGTGAAGCAAAAGAACAGCGCTCTGGGGTTAGCTACAAAACAAGAGGATAATATAAAGGAAGCTGAGGACAACACTTTTAAACCTATAGCTATAAAAATAACACGTCTTATTATAAAATCATCTTTGGAAACCTGCCTGTCATGACATGATTAAAAAACCGAGAAATAACATGATTTTTAGAACAGATTAGAAGATGCATGGAAAATAAAGCACAACCTTGAAACTGCTGGGATTATAAATCCTAGTGTGTATTCAGAAATGTGTGCAGGCTGAACCATGTGTGTAAGGCATGTTTTCCCACCGACTTTCCTGATCCATAGCTGCGATCTTGCCTCAGTGCTGCATTACAATCAATTTTAAACTCCCCATGAACTGGAAAAAGCTTCCTTCATGGAGCAGCAGGACATGTGGGAAAGAAAGTTGTGCTTCAGGAAGACAGTTATTTATAAGCGCTGGTGCATGCTTGTCCACAAGCCGATGTACGCATGTAATAATGCTCTCTGCAGTGACAAAATATAGGTTAGCGCATGGGCTCTCTGGAGTCTTCTCAGGACACAAATCCTATGCATGCTTAGACAGAAAAAAAGTTCTACAACTGGCAGCTTTCCGCAGCCAGCTCAGTGGTATAGGTAGGTAACTTTAGACCCTGGACTTAATGGTCTTATGAGGGGCCCTTCAGATGCTATGTGTATGAAGCAATTAACATTTCTCTTTCCCCTGCCACTTCGTGCTTTACAACTGCTTTTTCATTCCTGATACGTTAGAGCAAAAACAAGCAAAATAAACTGCTTGCTAATTTAGATGAGAAAAAAAAAAATTCTGATCCTGTGCATTTTAGCATTTTAGATTCACTTAAATCATAGCACCATCATGTCTGTAGGAATAAAATGGAGTTTGCTCCTGCTGCCCTGATACATAACACATTTACTTGGGAATGAAGTACCATTTTGTCATAGGAAATGTTACTATATTTTTTATTTTTATTTTATTTTTAAATCCCATGCACAATAAAATGAGCATCTTCAACTATCTGCATGCCTGGTTGCTGTACTTTCTCACTATAAAAATGTTTTTTTAAATGCTGTAGCGAGCAATCAGTGTCTTCACATCAGGCTGGGCCTACCATAAGGCAAAGTGAGGCATTCGCCTCAGGCAGCAGATTTTGGGTGTCATAAATGGACAGTGAATTATTGACTTTGTTATTGTTGTATTATTGTATTTCTACTGCCAGGGATGGGGGGAGGGAGTTATTGGACTTTCTGCCTGATGTCTCACCAAAATAATTTGGCTGACTTTGGATGCTATGCACCTTGACTTGGGTTGCCATTTACTGGTGTGCTTCAGGCAGCAAAATGTCTTGGGCTGGCTCTGCTTGGCCAGATGTTGATGTTAGGCCTGTTTGTCACTTCATGATCACCTGCCATTCCCTGGGTGGTCATTTGCGGGGGCTCTGGCCTGCAAGGCCCAGGACGTCAGCCTGAGATCCACCTCTAGCTGCACCAATAAGTCTTCTATGAGGAGGAAAATACAAGGTGGTTAGAAGAACCCAGTGGGTCCTCGATGTGTGTGTGTCCGTGTGTCCTCAAAGACTTTCAAATTGTTCCACTCTGTTCTGGGAGCTTCTATCAGGGAACTAAGAGCATAATTCCCTATAACCATCTAGAAAAATGACCATTGTGCATGCAATACAATCTTTGGTATTGTGGCCATGGAGCTTCGTGAAGTGGAATGAAATAGGAAAATTATTCTCCACTCCGAACAACTTTGGTTTTGCCTCAGCTTCGTGATGGTTTCCTAAGTGTAAAAGTGCAGGCAGTTGCTAGTTTTTGATATGAGGAGAAATGCAAGATATGCCAAAGCAGGAAAGCGAGGGACATGTGGAAAGGATGAAAGGAGTGAGCACAGAATGCAGGGAGAATATTTTTCCACATAAATGTACGGCATGATGGAGTGAAATGACTTTAGGCTGCAATCCTATGCGTGCTGGCTGGGAAATGCTGGGAGTTGTAGGAGTTTATTCTATCTAAACATGTATAGGTTGGCGCCTTTACTGCATTTAAACATTAATAGATAATCCAGCCAAAGTGAGGCTCTTGAAAGTCCTTTGATCTTTCCCTTTGAAATCGATAAGGATTAAAAATGCCTAATTTGTTTGGATTGTGTCTTTTGTTTTTAAATATAATGTGGCTTTGTCCTCCTCCCCCGTAGCTACCCTTGGAAATAGTTTTTATTTTGTTTTTTTAACTTGGGATGATCAGTCTGGAAAAGTTTGAGAATCTCTTTCTAAAGTTTCCAATCTCAATCCACATTGCCTCCAGGCTGCATAAACAATTGGCTTAATTCACTGTGGGAAGTCATGCATTCTGTGTACACTTACAGGCTAAGAAGCTTTTGTAGATGTTGAGCTCTTTGCTGTTAATTAACCTCTGTGAATGTCAACAGCTAGTTCTTCGGATAAGTACTGACTTATCCGAAGTGTGGATACAGATGGCAGTATACACCTAAAGACATTTTACCATAGCATCCCTGGTAAATGGGTTATCTGTAAGAACCGGCCAAGTGATGAGGTAATTTACCACTTTGTAAATCAGAGATGTTGAATCTCAGGTCTGCAGGCCAAATTTGGCCCTCCTGGGGTCCCAATCCAGCTCTCCATGGTTCCCCTAATGGTCCTGCTTCCACTGACCTTTCCCCCATCCCCTGATTGCCACTTATTGGGTGGCTCCTGGCTTTTGTGCTTGGAGGGATGAGTCTTCTCCACACCATCTTCCCAAGCAAAATTGTGGAAGTGGAAGCAGGGAGGAGATATTCAGAAGTGGGGTGGCCGGGCTGCATGGAAACACATGATGGGCCGCCCAGAAGGCTTATGAGGGCCGCATGCCATCCTCAGGCCCTGACTTGCCCATTTGTATTGTGACACATGAAAGCCCACTTTGTATGACCTTTCCCCCTTTTTTGAGGTAAAAGTATCACATAAACTTGACAGTTACATGTAGGTACTTGCATCACAGATTCTTAATATATGTGTGGTGGTTGGAAAAGCATGTGCTGCTAACTCTTCTACGTTCTACCACACAATGATTTTCACTGCCTGCGTAAGTGTCTGAATGAAGCATGGTGCTCTTCCTCCCTCCCGCCTCTCGCAGTCTTCTTTGCTTCTCCTCAGCTTTCTTTCCCCTCAGCAGATGTGACACCTCTGTTCATGTATCACAAAACTAAGTGCTGTTTTTAAGCTTCTGAATGTTTGCATTTCTCTGTTTGTACTTCTCTTTACAACAGGGATCCCCAACTTTTTTGGACCTGTGTGCACATTTGGGAATTTGGGAAACTGCTATGGACACCACCACAAAATGGCTCCCACGGAGGATGTGGCTAGTCACATAATTGCTCCCGTGGGGGGCTGGCTAGTCAAAAGGGAGCTAAAGAGGTAGTGGTGGTGGGAAAATAAAGAAGCTAGAGGGTGGGAGGAGGAGGAATAATAAGGCAAAGGGGTAGAGGGGAGAGAAAGAGCAAGGCTGGAAGCTGGGAGGGAGGGGAAACAGTGAGGCAAAGGGGGAGAGAAAGAGCAAGGCTAGAGGCTAAGGAAGGGGGAAACAGTAAGCTAAAGAAGTGGGGGGGATAGAATAGTGAGGCTAGAAAGGGAGACAACAAAGACCGCCCTACCATTTTCCATGATTTTTATTCAAACTATATATTTTTAAAGGGGACATGGATTGCAGAGCTTCGTGAACGCTCTTGAAAGTCTCTGCGGGGGCTGCATTGGGGACCCCTGCTTTACAATTTATTGGCCTTGGTTCACCATTATCTCCCCATATGGCACTTTTAATGAGCAAAACGTTTTATAACTTTTTCTATTTAACAACTTCTCACTTCAACGAAATGCAACCCAACACAATTGTTCTTTGCTGCTAAATCCAGCGTGTCTCCATCCAGACCCAGGAATAAGTCCTGTCTGCTGTGAAAAATGTACCACCTACAGTGGGAGCTTCCAGGCAGCAATGTTTTCTCCCAACAGTGTGGCTTATATATGAGCACAGCTTGGTCACAGAAACAGCACCATGTTAATTCCTGAAAAAATAGAGTTCAGTCTGATTCTTGGCATCTCTAAAGTCACATGAGTTTAATTTAAAGAACTATATTCCAAGAAGTGCACGTTTTAATTTGACTACAATTAGTAAGGTCATTTGACATACTTCATTTATCTCCCCCCTCCCCCCCCACACATCTTCAGAAATTCAGCAAATTATTGCAAGGCTACCAAATATGCAGGACACGATCCAGCCAAAGTGAAGTCTCATTGATTTCAGTGGGAGAGGTAAATATATGCTTATATATTTCCCATTTAAATCAATGGAGCTTAAAAGCGTTTAACTGTGGCTGGGCTGTTCTCATAGCATCATCTAATCTTGAAATCTAGCATCAATTAAGTGTCACCACTCATAAAGTGTAAACGTCCCAGTGGAGGCTGATAGCTTCGATTATGGTGGGGCTGTCAATCCATTCTGGGTTTCAGTCAGAACCAGTCAGAATTCTAAAAGAGTTATCCAAGGTGCTGTACCCTAAGCCCAAAATTGGTTCAGCACCTTGGATAACTTCTTTAGAGTTTTGCAGCAAATGGTTAATGAGCGTGTTTAAATCATGGTTATGTAGCCACCATGGTTAGGAATGGTTCACATGACATGCTAAGTCATGGTTCGCACAACATGCTAAGCCATAATGTTTAGCTCAATATGCTTAACTATCGTGGCTTAGCGTGTCGTCTGAACTGGGGCCGAATCTGCATCATGCAGGATATGACACTTTGAAAATGGTTTGAAAACTGTATATGGAGCGTGTCCTGAGCCCCAACAGTTTTAAAGCAGTTGTGTCGATCTTGCCAGGGTCATTATTTGCCCAGGTGTTTTCAGTTTGTTTTAAGATCTTGAGTGCTTTCTTGCTCTATGTCAAATGTTGCTACTGTTGCTGTTGCCTTTATTTTATTCAGTTTTTGTATTGTGGTTGGATTCTGCTCCATGTGATTACTAGAGTTTTTAATTGTCTTTATGATTTTAACCTTTTTGTTAACCACCCAGAGGACTTTATTAAGTGAGTGACATATGAATACAAGAATCAAGCATACGAACAAACAGATGCCTTCTGCATGCACACCAAATGGTCTGTCTCTGAAGTATGATCCTGACTAACTTCACTGATTTGAAGGAGGTTGCCATAGCAACTGCATGGTTCTCACTTACCTCCCTGAATGATATCAGCTCTTAAAGGGGCTCAGGTTGGTCTTTGTAGGCTCTTGAGTGGAGGAGGAACTCCATAACTGGCAGGCAGCCACCAAAAGCACCTCTCCCTACACTGTTTCTATCTGAACCCTAGGGTGGCCATGTGCCCTACTTTACAGAGGACAGTCCTCAGTTTGAAGGGTTATCAGAGGTCAGTCCTCTATTTTAAGGGGTCCTCTGTTTGAAGGGCTGTCCAGTCCAAGCCCTGTTTCAGGATAATGAACCATAAGAAGGGAGAGCAGCAGGGACCTTGAGTAGTCCATCAAATGTGAGCACCTGGACAGCAGACAGAGCAGGCACACAGTTGTCTCCACTATGGCAAGATCTACTCCTATTTACTCCTATTTAAATCATAGTAATTATTTTTTAAAATTTGTATATATACCTACAAGTCAGCATATACAAAATATTGTGTAAATTTTTGTCCTTTTGGTAACGTATTCCTTCTTTTTTGGAAGTGCATTTGATTCATCAATTGTATTATGAAGAGATTATAATGAGACACACGGACTGCCAAAGATCATTACTTTTGTCATATTGAGATTAGGCTTTCGTCAAAATGGCTGCATTCAGTTTCCCATCATGCCAGGCCCTGGATACTCAACTGGTATGGTTGTTACAGAGATAAACTAATCCAGAGTCAAAATATGTGATCTTGTGTATGTGCACCAGCTTCATAAATAGTTAGATACCACAACTAACATAACTTCATTGTTCCATCACAGAGTCAGTTTTTGGAGCCCTCAAAATTTCTGAAAAAATGAGCATTCATGTTCTCTCCACAGAAATAATCAGTGAATTTTAAAACGGTTATTTTTGTGCTACTGTATGATTGATGCATAGAAAAGCTAGCCCCAAATGTTCTGTGACAATCTAGTGTGACCCAACCTGAGTCTATACATGTGAGAGGTGGGACTATGTAGATTGCAGAGTATGTTGCACCTCCATCCCAATGTCATTCCTGAATATTTATGTTTTTCCTGCAAAAACCAATAACAGTATTTCATTCCAAAGGAAACAGTAAAACACTTCACTTGTGGACACTGTTCCAGGAAGAGCAGAACCTGTGCTACTCATGATCCTGAAGCCTTTCTTGATACTGTGCTTTACCTTATCTCTGTGCAAGTTGAGAAGAGTAAGATTCTGTCTTCTGAACTTGCCAACTGGGTGTACATACCCCACTTCGAACACCCCCCCAAACATCCATATATATGTGTAATGTTTGAATAAGTTGTACGCACATACACATCAGCCCAAATCACATGTTTGATTCTTGAACCATGGAGGGCAAATGGATTTTGAACCTACACATGTTTGCTTTTATATATGCCCACTCTATTCTGATGTTTCACTCACACAAGAGCAGGGTTGTCAGAACTTGGACAGGTGCACCCAATGGGCAGGTGAGAGGATGCAATCTCATTTGCCACTGCGCATAGAGAGAAGGTAAGGGAGGATCATGTGAACTGAGTCCTGGTGGCTTAGAATAATAGAATAGTAGAGTTTGGAGAGGCCTATAAGGCCATCAATTCCAACCTCCTGCTCAATGCAGGAATCCACCTTAAAGCATACCCGATGGATGGTTTTCCAGCTTGGTGCTTCTTGATAGGGTTCCCATAGAGGGGTGACATGTATGCCTCTATGCAGAGCATAAAGAGGTTTGTTGCCAGCCTTAACCTGAAATATTTGCAATATAGACATATACTTGCCACGCACACACACAAGACACCTTGTAATGACAGGCATTTTGATAACCACTCCCTCTAATAGTACACTCAGATGGGTGAGTGCCAATAGCTATGTAGCCAAAATGGGCCCACTGAGAAATTGGCGTGCTCAGTGGAATCCTGAGGGGTGCAGTAGTACCCAAAGTATCAAAAGTTATAAAAAATTAAGGGGATAACACACACACACACACACACACACACACACACACCATAAACAACCTACTAGGGACTGAGCATCACTAGCCATGAAACATGTGTGGAATAGAATAGATTGTCCTGGAGGAGAACATGGCTGACTGGTTGACCGGACCCCTAGATAGAGGCATTCCTGTTTATTGCTGAGAATATAATGCAACAATTTGTTGCAGTTTTGTTCCACTTGCCTATTGTAATCATCAACTTCTTAAGGTCTTTTTTAATCTCTTTATAGTTTTTGATCTTCTTTCTACACCTAACCAGAGGCTAGTAAAAGCCTTCCTGAAACAGACGCTTGCCGATTCTACACTGAATGAAGTATACATTCTTGCAACATTCAAACTGCAACCCAAAAGCACAGCCATTGTATTTGGGGTCTACTCCTCCACTGAAAACAGAAAATATTTTGAATTCACAGTGATGGGGCGGGTGAATAAAGGTAAGTCTGATGAAATGAAACAACAGTGCATGCACATTGGGTAAAATCATGACTGACTGAAGTCCCATTCATTTCAGTGGATCTACTCTAAGTAAGCTTAGGTTGGTTTTTATCCCTTATATTTAATGAATAGTGCTTATGTGGGTTCTACAAGTATTTGGCCTGGTCTATGAAGAAAGCTTCCAGGCAGGTTTGAGCCCCTGCTCAGGTCCCTTCAAAACTAACTGGAAAGCCCACAACTGCTGGTCATGTCTTCAATGGGAACAGTAAACCAGGGATAGGCAACCCCGTGCCCTCCAGATGTTTTGGATTACAACTCCTGGCTTGGGTGGATGGGAGTTGTAGTACAAAACATCTGGAGGACACCAGGTAGCCTATCTGTGCAGTAAACCATGGCTTATCCTGGGAGTTCGCAGCGTGCAGCTTTCCAGATGCCATTGGACCTGAACTTCTGTCAGCCCCAGACAGCACAACCAATGGTCAGGCATGATAAGAGCTAGACTCTAATAACACCTGGATGTGCACAGGCTGCCCACCCCTAGTTTTACACCCTTTTTTTCCTGACACTGTTTTAAGTATTTTGAAAATTGAATTTCAAACTCGGAACGTTGTCAGCCTATTCTCTTATCTGTAAACTTCTTCCCAGGCTGCTATGCTAAATTTTTATGGTCTTACGTCTTATGATTTGTCTTCTGTTTATTTTCTTTCTTTCTTTCTTTAAAGTATTTTTTTATCCAGCTTGTCGGCCCCAAAAGGCTCTCAGAGCAGCTTACAATCAATCAGCAAAAAAGACATGATGATCTAAAAAGACACAGCAAACAAAAAGGGGGGATAGGGAGGGAAGAGGGGGAATTAAGTAGACTGTCAGCAGGGCTGGTGGAAGAGCCCTGCTTCCCCTCTCATTTCTTGGGTGTGGGGGCCATCCAACTGGAGCAGAGCAGGCCCTGCTTTTCCTGTTGTCTGCTCCTGTCTCCCTTTTATAGACCAAGGATGGCCAACTTCTATAATCTCCATGACCACTCTGTTCTAAAGTACTGGTCTGGGGGTGGAAGTATATTTTGCCACTGGCCCCCTAATATAGACTGGCATAGTTATGGGCCGTATGTGCCCAGGCTCACAGCATGGTATACAAATATGCACATTTATATACAAATATTTACATGTTACATACAATTCAAAAGAAAGAGGTACCTTTCCCCCTCCTTTTTTCCTGATGAATTAAACTCTGGGCAAGCCTTGTACAACTCTTGATTAAAATCTGGTAGGTCTGCCAAGGACCAGAGGAAATTGCTTTGGGGGCTGGATTCACCTCATGGACTGCCACATTGGTATACCTGTTCTGGACCATTTTGTCATCTCCTTTGAGGTCTTTTGTATTCTTACAAACTTATTGACATCTTTCTTGAATTGTGGTGCCCAGAGCTTATCATAGTCTTATCAATGGCGGGACGAGAAAACAAGGGTATTAATGCAATTCTGACACATTCCTTCTACTTTTGACTGCCCACTTGTGTATTTATTGCATTCCACTTTTCAGAGAAGTATGAGCATTAGCTTATGGCAAGATCCTGCAGTTGTGTTTTATGCATTCTTGAACAGCCTTAATTCACCCTCTTGAGAGACACAGACTGGCATCTCTCTGCCAGCTAACGTGGTTTTCAAAGAATCATGTCGGTTTCCCCCCTTTCCGCCCCTTGGAAAATCACTGTTTCAAATTACTGAGGAATTTTATAGATACACGCACATGCTGCATCCAGCATTTGAAATATGGGAACTTAATTTACTTGACCTCAACGTTTAGCTCTGACTGTGCAAGACAAACATTCCGATTGCAGAGGCCTTATAAAATCAGCCGCCTGATAGAAAGCGTTCTTGGTTGAGTGGAATGCGCTTGTCTAGAGTCATGATGCTGATTTGTGTGAAGTATTGCCATGATAGGGCAAACTCATGAAGAATGGGTTAACTGCATTTTCTTCAAAGAGAAGAAATGAATGTGTAATGACGATAAACTTAAGAACTAATATTGCAGTCTAACAAATTACTGCCTTTAAATACTGGTTTAATTGCATTTCAGTATTGTGTTAACTCCATTTAAATTTAATTGATTTATCAGCTAAAAGATGAACTAATTCATTGGGTAGATTAAAAAAAATATTGGGTTGGATACCGACTGAAAGTGCAATCCTATATATGACTATTTAGAGTACAATAGGGCATACTCCCAGGTGTGTATAGGACTGTGGCTTATGTTAATTGCACTTGAATCCAATATGAACTAGGTGCAACTATGGCCTAATCCACACCAAGCAGGATATTGCACTATGAAAGTGGTATGAAAGCGGTATATAAAAGGCAGGAGCCACACTACTGCTTTATAACGGTATTGAAGTGCAATGACAATTGTTGGGTGATACTGACACATACCATATACAGCTTTCATACGGCTTTCATAGTGCTATATCCTGCTTGGTGTGGATTAGGCCTAGGTCAGTCTGGATCCAAGCTATTCCTCCTAATACAAGTAGCTCTAAAAAGTGCAGACCGCAAGCATCATCTTTAAAGAGGCATTCTTGCTCAAACAGAGGGAATGCTTCTTCTAAAATTATACCTGTGATGATGACTCACAAATGCATCATCTAAAAATAAAGAACCTATGTTTTTTGCTACAGAACTCATATGCAGATTAATGCAAATGTAATTGATTAACTCATACAGCTAATTGATTAAAATAATGTAATTATTGGGATAATTTATTGCTAACATTATTTGTGGTCTACTAAGCATGAGGCAGCCCAGCAGTAATTTATGGAAGTTCAGCAGGAGCTTTAAAATCTAACTGGTATTTTTCCTGCCTGCCTGGGATTGAGAGATGAAGATCCATCTATTCCAACAGAGAATAAGCCAAACCTTGAATTTGTGAAGTCTCAGTTGCACTTTGGAACTGTTTTCAGAATTCTAGGTGTGTTCTTGATAGCCTTCCCTGCAACCTTAACAAATGTGGAGGAGGTCAACTTGTAAAGGAGAGGATCTGGTTTGGGAGTTACAGGATTTGCATATGTCTTGGTCACACGTATTGGTGTATGGTAGGGTGACCATATGAAAAGGAGGACAGAGCTCCTCTATCTTTAACAGTTGTATAAAGAAGGGAATTTTAGCAGGTGTCATTTGTATGCATGCAACACCTCATGAAATTTCCTCTTTATCACAACAGTTAAAGCTGCAAGAGCCTGGCCCTCTTTTGTATCTGGTCACTCTAGTATAGTTACTGCAGCTTTAACTGTTGTGATGAAGAGGGAAATTCACCAGGTGCTGCATGCATATAAATGACACCTGCTGAAATTCCCTTCTGTATGCAACTGTTAAAGATACAGGAGCCCTGTCCTCCTTTTCATATGGTTATCCTAGTGTATGGTTCATAGACTGGAATGGCTAGGTGATTTGAGAATCAGACGATAAAATTTCCTAATTTATTAAAAGGTTTCTGTGATGACTTTAGGTTAAAACAGATATATAAGGAGGGTAAGAAAATTTACAATCCATAAAACACATCAAACAAAAATAAGCACACAATACAATAAACACCAAAATAACCACAGGAGACCATTAGTTTCGGCAGCTGAAAATAACCCGTAAAATCTTGTCTGGGTGAGCAGATATGCTTACTGACTTATTACGTTTCTATACCGCCCAATAGGCGAAGCTCTTTGGGCCCTGTTATGAAAACTAGTATACGTTTCAATTTAAAAAAATGGGAAGGCTTTACAACTAACTGCACATGTACCAAAAATGTTTTCGTGAAGTTCTGGGAACTGATCTAGGACATGTTATTTATTGTAAGAGATTTTCACTGTAATGCTCCAGCTTTGGAATACAGGTCCCATAACAAAATGTTCGGGCATGGCATTTTAATTTTGCGGTCATTAGAGTTGCATATAGATCCATTTCAATCTGGCTTCAGGCCTGCTTTTGGAACTGAAACTATTTTGTTTGCTGGAAACTAGAGAGAAGATGTACATCCCTGTTGGTTCTACTGGATTTTTCAGTGATGTTTGATACCGTTAACCATAGTATCTTTATAGACTGCCTAGCGAGGATGGATCTGGGAGCACCTGTTTTAGTTATTCCACTCAGTCCTTGGAGGATCACTTTCAGCAGGTGTTTCAGAAAATGATGTTGGGGGACTCCCCTCTGAAATCTTGACTTCTGGTTCATGGCATCCCAGAGGGATAAATTCTGTTTATCCCTCTGGGCCCTTTCTACACCAAGGGGTGTAGAGGGAGGGCAAGAGGACAATCCCAGACTTATCTGCTTCTGGGATCGTCCTCTTCATTTTTGATGGAGGAAACGGAAGTTCCGCTTCCTCCTGGGCACGACACGCTCATCATGCCTGCCATTTTCCCCCCGGGCCCTGAGGAGAGTGCACGAGTGCTCCTGCGCAAAAGGTAGGAGTTGTTTTTTTAACTCCGTGCCCATCAGGGGAGGCGGGCAGCAATTTTGCTGCCCCTGGGAGGGCCCCCACCCTCCCTCCCTGCCCTCCCAGGGGCAGCAAAATTGCTGCCCGCCTCCCCTGATGGGCACGGAGCTGCACCGTGCATTTCTACTGCTGCGCTTATTCATGAGTAAGTGCAGCAGGAGCCAGGATGAGCAGCCACATCTTCCATGGTCTTGCGTAGTTCCCGGGACTACAGAAAACCCGGTATTTCCCAGGGAGCCCTTATCCCTGGGAAATCCCGTGCCCATCCCCCCCACCCCGGGTGTCCCTGTGCATCATCTGAACTCACAGGGGCCAGCTGGGGACAATACCAGGCCAAAAGCTTGGTGTAGAAATGCCCTGGGATAAACTATTCAGTATCTACACGGAACTGCTGGGAGAAGTCATTCAGGTGCATTGTCACCAATATGCAGATGACACACAACTATATTTCTTGTTTTCTTCTAATACCAGCAAAACTGTTGTGGTTGTGGTTGTGAGGCAGTAATGGGCTGGATGAAAGCTAATAAATAGAGACTTAATTAATTCCAGATAAGACATATATGCTCCTGGTCAGGACAGAGAGAAGGAGGGACTTTGCAACATTCAACTTGCTTTGTATGAGGTAACACTCTCCTGGAAGAATCACGATAGCAGTTTAATGGTGCAGCTGGACTCAGCTTTGCACCTGGATGCTCATTCAGCAGGCGTAGCCTGGAGCGCCTTTTCCAGCCTAGGTTGGTGCAACAACTCTGTCTGTTCTTGATGAAGTCAGACCTTTGAGCTTTCATAAACTTCAACTGGTGCAGAATGCAGCTGTGAGGATGTTAGTGGCATTTTCTCATGGGCTCATATCACACCTGTCTTGCAACAGCTGCACTGTCTGTTTTCCAGGCACAATCCAAAATGTTGGCAATTATTACCATTAAAGCCCTAAATGGTTTGGGCCCAAGATACCTTAGGGACGACTTCCTGCTGCTCCAGCTTGCCCATTCTCTAAGAATGGGGGGTGGGAGTGGAAGGGCTTTTTCTATATCCCAACTATGATGGAGGCCTGGTTGATGGGGTCAAGAGAAAGGGCTTTCTTTGTGGTCACAGACAAATTATAGAATTATTTGCCCCCTTCTCTCCATAAACTGGAATTCTTTGCTAGCCTGTCCCCTTCTCTTGCTGTGTTTGGCCAGATAGTTAAAACATTGAAAATTCCAGACGGCCTTTGTTTTACCAGGCCGATAATTATCTATCAGATCTCTATGCTAAACCTGCCTCTGTTTTATCATGTTGCTATTTTCATTATTTATTTTATCGTTGGCCTTGATTGCTGTAAGCTACCATGCGTGTTATGTAAGCACTTGAATGACAATTTAGAATAGAAACCAATAAATAAATACAGAAACCTAGGGTTTTGTCTGATTTATGTAATCAAAAAGAAGATGTGTACTGCAGACCAGCTTTTGAGAGACTTGGAAGCTGTCAGTGCCAGCGGTACATCATTCATTTTGGAGGGCCGTTTGGGCACTGATCAAACTGGTTGTGCAGGCTTTTAGAGCTCTCCAGTCTATACCTGGCAAAGTGAAAGTCTATACCTAGCTTCCAGGACCAGGTCCAGGACCTGCCCTGCTGCAATAAGAAGGTGTATAGTTTGTGTGACTGTAAGGATACATATTGGACAGTGCCATGATGAGTGAGACACCTCCCTCCACTGCAGTAATGGCTGAAGCTGTATTAGAAATTTCAAAATTGTTCATTTTTGAGTTTGTGAAAGGATGGTTGCTATACTCATATATCTGCACACAGGCAGCCCTTTAAAAAGAAAAATACAACAGCTGAAAATACTTTTCTTCTTCTGAGTGATCCACTGCTATTCCGGAAGACTTACTCCCTCCCTCCCTGCCTTCCTTCCTCCTTCCTTCCTCCCTGTTTCCCTTGGGAGTGAAATGAGTTAAAGCAGAACCTGGTTGTGTCTATTTCAGCACTGCATTTTCCTTCAATTTTGGGGGGGATTTCTCTCTTTCTCTCTCTTTTTAAAAACAAACAAATGTTCCTGTTAGAAAAATGTGAATTAGGCCAGAAGCTGCTCAGGATCCAGTTTAGTTAATTTCACCATTCCATTTGACTTGTACAGGACTATTTATTTTGTATTTATTTATTCATAGTATTTCTGTATCGTCTTTCTAGACCAGTCATGTTTGTAAATAGTCCAAAACGTAGAAACAATGATCAGATAAAAACGTAAGAAAATAGTAAAAACAACATTTAATATAATTAAAATCATTTTAAAAGCCAAGTTGTTCCTCTTCTTGAACGCAGAGAGGGTGGGGACCAAGTTCAACTCCAAAAGCTTAAGAACATAAAAGCCATGTTGAATCAGACCAAGGGTGCATCGAGACCAGCATTCTATTCACACAGCGGCCAACCAGCTGTATAATTTTGTACACCCGATCATGTCTCCTTTTAGCCTCCTTTTTTCCAAGCTGAACAATCCCTGCTGTTGTAACCTTCCCTCATAGGGGAGATGCTTCAGCCCCTTGATAAATTTAGCTGCCCCTTTCTGCACTTTCAGAGTTTGGGAGCAACACAGGAGAAAGCCATTTCCCACATGCCCAGTAAGCGGGCCTCTACAAGCAGGAGTGTCTTCAAAAGTGCCTCCCTGCTGATCTTTGTAACAATCAGGTTAATATCGAGACAGGAGGTCCCTCAGATAGCCTGGCCCTAAGACGCTTAGAGCTTTAAAGTTTAAAACCAGCACCTTGGATTGAGCTCAGAAAACCATTTGGCAGTCAGTGCAGATCTTTTACTATTGATATGACGATAATACTGTGTACCAGTAGCAGCCTAAATGCCATGTTTTGCACCCATTCTTCAAGGGTAGCTCCACCTATAACACGTTGCAATAGCATTTGATACCAAGAAGATACCAGGTTAAGGAAGGCTGGAGAAGCCTTTGCAACTGGGGATAAGAAAGCAGAGTTAACAGGTTTTTCCTCCTACAATTGGCTCTCCTTGCTTCACCATTACATTTGAAGAGTTATCAAGGGCCTCATTTACACCAAGCAGGATATTGCACTATAAAAGAGGTATGAAAGCGGTATATAAAAGGCAGGAGCCACACTACTGCTTTATAGTGCACTGACAACTATTGGGGGCCATCGACACATGCCATGTACTGCTTTCACACCACTATATCCTGCTTGGTGTGGCTCCTGCCTTTTATATGCCGCTTTCATACTGCTTTCATCGTGCAATATCCTGCTTGGTGTAGATGAGGCCAGGGTATTGATGCTAGAACAAGGTATTGCTCTAGTAGTGTTAATACAGAAGTAACTTCTTTTGTTCCTCAGATATAAAATTATTGACGTTGCACATATTCTTGGATATTACGCGAAAAATAAATCCTTTACTTGAATACTACTGTGCAGATGTCTTGTACACTTTGTGATTTCAGTAGATTTGTGTGTGTTTTTTGTTTAAAATATATTGATCTTCATATGATGTTTGAACTTACAGTCTGCTGACAAATGCAGCTTGTCTTAAAGTTGCTCTCTTTTCTCCTCATACCACAAAGGGTGTTGTTTTTTTTTAATAGTGGGGAAATGAAAATATTTTTAACCAGATTACAGTGTTCCAAAAATGGACAAAATAATCTCAAAACCATCTGCTAATTTAAATTCCCTCTTCTGGCTGAGTCCTTTACCATTGAAAATATATGCAGCTGACTCCCCAGATATTCTGTGTCTACCATTCCCCTTCACCTGGAGATATGCTCAAGAAAGAACTGCCCACCTTTGAAAAACAGTGTTGTCTTAAAAACAGTGTGAGCTCACTTAACAACAGCTCTTTGAAGCCTATTCAAATATCCGATGGGATTTCTCGTATCCTAAATTGAAGCGGTTTTTTTTATTTGCCCTTAGAAACGGAACAGCAGGGACTGGATTTCTCCACAATGAAAATGACTGAACTCTTCATTATCCGTTGGCAACATTAATTCAAACTTTTCCTGCAGCGGAAGGGTGCAGAAGCACAGATGTTTTAAATATAATCATGTCTTTGGTCCTAGCGAGCATTTCCCCTCGCCCGCTCTCTCTCCAAGAACAGTATTCCACCCCCTCAAATGAACTTTGATCTTCCATCCAATCCAGCTGCCCTCGGGCAGTTCTGTCTCATGGCCGCTGTCCAATTGTGGGCTCTTCTATTCTTTTCTGCTTTCTCTTTCTCTCTAATTCTCTGCTCCACTTATTCATTCGTGCTCCAGATGATGGGTCTTACTTATGGGCTTACCAGATTCAAAGCCAGAGAACGTGGGTCATATATCTGTACATCTCCTGATGCAGCAGGAGGTAAGGCAGATGTGGCTTCTCCTGCCTGTTCATTCCTATCACAGCTCTGTTGTCTGCATCAACCCACAATCTGCTGTGAACAATCAGGACTCTAGGTATGCTTTGCAGCAAGCCGTTGGTGCCACTGGCAGCTTCCATCCCAGTGCAGATAGTATCTGGGGGGAGGTGACATTTTCACCAGGACCCCCATCTCTGTTTGCCATAGTCCTCATCTTGACCATCACTGTTTGCCATAGTCCTCATCTTGACCACCACCCAGTAGCTCTTATTGTTAAAGTAAGGTCATTTGCATCATTTAGTTTGGTTCTAAATTACAAAATAGTCTGCCAGCCTTTGAGGCTGGTGGACAAATTTGGAATTTTGAAATAGTGTGCTCTTGTAAAATGGCTCCTGAATCAGACCAAGGGTCAATTTAGTTCAGCATTCTATTCACACAATGACCAACATGCTGCCCATGGGTAACCCACAAGCAGGATTGAGTGCAACAGAAATCTCCTGTCCATGTTCCCCAGCAACTGCCTCTGATACTGGAGGTAGCAGATAGCCATCAGAACTAGTAGCCATTGCTAGCCTTTTCCTCCATGAATCTGTCTAACTCCCTTTTAAAGCCATCAAAATTTGTGGCCATAACTATGTCTTGCGGTAGTGAATACCACAGTTTAACTATCCCAGACTTAGATCTTCAGGTTCAGGTCCAATACTTAACCTACGAGTTCATACCACTGTTTTCGTCCTCTCCTTTAGTTAGCTATTTTATTATTAATCCAGCGAGTGAATTGCTAACTAGAAAGCTGCATTGTCACAACAGACACGATTCAAGTGAGAACAGCCAGACTGGCAAGGATTTTCTGTAACTTTCCACATGCTTTCTTCTCCATTGGCAGGATTTTTACTGTATCCCACTTATATTGCATTCTCACCTTACAATGCCATTATTTTCTGCTAGTTTCGCTTCGATATTTGAGGAAGGATGGGAAATTAAATGCTGTGATCTTCAGCAATGTGCCGCTGGCGGATGGGAAGCGCCACGCAGTTCTCCTCAAGCTGAGTGGCCTGCCACGTGGCTCCAGCAAAGCAGAACTATTCGTGGACTGTGTGCAAGTGGATTCCATTCAAGAGCTGCCCAAAGCTTTTTCGGGACTGCTGCTAAACTCAGAGTCAGTGGAATTACGGACATTGCAGAAAAAAGCACAGGTGAGCAGCTGTGGAGGAGCAGTGTGGCATTCATACTGACATTTGCAGGTTGGCTGGGAGCTAGGCATGTCTGGGCCACGGAGGTGACAGTTGTCAGGATAGAGAGAGCAGGGGCAATGAGAGTTCATCAGTACATATCCATCTCCTTGGAGAGTAGGGATTTCCTACATGAGACTTTTATCCTGTGCTCATCATTCCCTACTCACAGTTGATTATGGTTTCTTTAGACAATGGCATGACCCTCCAGTGTCACTTAAGTGTCTAATGAGCACTTTTGGCGAGCACTTTTTAGAGAAGGGAAAATGCAGAATTTAATTGTGAAAGCAAAGGAAAGTGTTCTTTTCGCTTGTATATTTGCTCTGTTCTGCTATACCACAGTGCCACGTAGAGCTTATGTAGCAAAACAGCAGGAAAAGAAACACTCTTCAGCCTAATCCACACCAAGCAGGATATTGCACTATGAAAGCAGTATATAAAACGCAGGAGCCACACTACTGCTTTATAGCCATATTGAAGTGCACTGACAACAGTTGGGGCTCCATATACCACTTTCATACCGCTTTCATAATGCAGTATCCTGCTTTGTGTAGATTAGGGCCCCCTCTACAAGGATGCGCTTTTGCGCCCGGTTGTGCGATTATGCGCATTATCGCAGACGCGCATTCACTCCTAATCCCTCTGCACGGGAGGCTGCGAGAGGCGGCGAAACGCATTAATAGATGTCCAAAAAGCGCTTTACAAGAAGTTAATGCGCATAATCGCTTGTTCACACGGGGAAAATGCGCTTTAATGGCCGGAGCAAAATAAAACTCGCGATTTAACGCGCATTCGAAAATGCGCATTATCGGGGAGATAATGCGCCTCTACGCCCGATTTGCGCTCCGTTTTTGTAGAGGTAAAATTTTTAATGAACCTTCAAAGCACATTAAACCTCTCTTGTAGAGGCACCCCGCCTTCGTATAGTGCTCAGATCTCAATTTTGCAATGAAAATGGAAGTAGATACTGGGATTTAACAGTTGATTAACAGCTTTGTATAATATCATAGAATCACAGAATAGTAGAGTTGGAAGGGGCCTATAAGGCCATTGAGTCCAGCCCCCTGCTCAATGCAGGAATCCAAAGCTTACCTGACAGATGGCTGTCCAACTGTCTCTTGAATGCATCTAGTGTGGAAGAGCCCACGACCTCCCTTGGTAATTGGTTCCATTGTCATACTGCTCTAACAGTCAGGAAGTTTTTCCTGATGTCCAGCTGGAATCTGGCTTCCTGTAACTTGAGCCCATTATTCCGTATCCTGTACTCTGGGATGATCGAGAATAGATCCTGGCCCTCGTCTGTGTGACAACCTTTCAAGTATTTGAAGAGTGCCTATCATGTCTCCCCTCTTCTCTTCTCAAGGCTAAACATGCCCAGTTCTTTCAGTCTGTCCTCATAGGGCTTTGTTTCCAGACCCCTGATCATCTTTGTTGTCCTCTTCTGAACCCTCTCCAGCTTGTCTGCATCCTTCTTGAAGTGTGGTGCCCAGAACTGGACGCAATACTCAAGATGAGGCCTAAACAGTAGGGGTGTGCACGGACCCCCCGGATCGGATCGGGACCCGGATCGGGACCTCCAATTTTGTCCCGGACCGGTTCGGACAAAATCGGAGGCCCCCCGGACCGGATCGAGTCCGATCCCGACCCAAAAATCGTACATTTTTGGATCGGCCGCCATTTTTTTCCCCATAGACTTGCATTGCAATGCAAGTCTATGAGGAAAAAATGGCGGCGGGTGGGTAAGGGGGGGCCTAACTCCCTCCCCCCCCCCGGGGCCGTCCGCTGTGGACGGCCCCGGCAGGTAAACCCCCTCCCCCGCGCTCCCTACCCCCCCTGGGGCCGCCTGCTTCCATCCGCTGGCGCCCGCGGGCGCCAGCGGATAGAAGCGGACGGCTCCGGGGGGGGGGGTAAGCCCCCTTCCCCGCCACTTACCTTCTCGGCACGTCCGGCGCCGGCGGCTACTACCAGCGGGCTCCGCGGCCTACTCTCGAGTAGCGCGCCGGGTGATGACATCACCCGGCGCGCCACCCTGGAGCAGGCCGCGGAGCCTGCTGGTAGTAGTAGGCGCCGGCGCCGGACGGGAGCCGCCGGGCCGGGCAGGTAAGGGCCCCCCTCCCCCCTCCCCCCTCCGCGCGCCCCCTCCTCCCCTCCACGCACCCCCTCCTTACCTTTCCGGCCCGGCGGCTCCCGTCCGGCGCCGGCGCCTACTACTTCCAGCAGGCTCCGCGGCCTGCTCTAGAGTAGCGCGCCGGGTGATGACATCACCCGGCGCGCCATCCTAGAGCAGGCCGCGGAGCCTGCTGGGAGTAGTAGGCGCCGGCGCCGGACGGGAGCCGCCGGGCCGGAAAGGTAAGGGCCCCCCTCCCCCCTCCGCGCGCCCCCTCCTCCCCTCCACGCACCCCCTCCTTACCTTTCCGGCCCGGCGGCTCCCGTCCGGCGCCGGCGCCTACTACTTCCAGCAGGCTCCGCGGCCTGCTCTAGAGTAGCGCGCCGGGTGATGACATCACCCGGCGCGCCATCCTAGAGCAGGCCGCGGAGCCTGCTGGGAATAGTAGGCGCCGGCGCCGGACGGGAGCCGCCGGGCCGGAAAGGTAAGGGCCCCCCTCCCCCCTCCGCGCGCCCCCTCCTCCCCTCCACGCACCCCCTCCTTACCTTCCCGGCCCGGTGGCTCCCGTCCGGCGCCGGCGCCTACTACTACCAGCAGGCTCCGCGGCCTGCTCTAGAGTAGCGCGCCGGGTGATGACATCACCCGGCGCGCCACCCTAGAGCAGGCCGCGGAGCCTGCTAGTAGTAGTAGGCGCCGGCGCCGGACGGGAGCCACCGGGCCGAGAAGGTAAGTGCCCCCCTCCTCCCCCCCCCCGCTGTCCACTTTCATCGGCGGGCGCCCGCTGGCGCCCGCCAATGGAAGCGGCGGTGGGCGCCAGTGGGCGCCCGCCGATCCGCCGATCCGCCGAACCGGTTCGGAGCTTTTTCGGACCGGTTCGGATTGGATCGGCCGATCCAGCTGCGGGATCGGAAATCGGATAATTTATCCGATTTCCCACTGGACCGGACTCGGATCGTGGATCGGGTCCGATCCAGTGCACATCCCTACTAAACAGTGCTAAGTAGAGGAGAACCAGTACCTTGCGCAATTTGGAAGCTATACTTCTATTAATGCAGCCCAAAATAGCATTTCCTTTTTTTTGCAGCCACATCACAGTATTGGCTCATATTCAGCTTGTGATCTACAACAATTCCAAGGTCCTTTTTGCTTGTAGTATTACTGAGCCAAGTATCCACCATCTTGTAACTGTGCATTTGGTTTCTCTTTCTTAGGTGTAGAACTTGGCATTTATCCCTATTAAATTCCATTCTGTTGTTTTCAGCCCAGCACTCCAGTCTATCAAGATCACTTTGAAGTTTTTTTTCTGTCTTCCAGGGTATTAGCGATCCCACTCAGTTTTGTGTCATCTGCAAATTTGATAAGCATTCCCTGCACCTCCTCATCCAAGTCATTAATAAAAATGTTGAAGAGCACTGGGCCCAGGACTGAGCCCTGCGGTACCCCGCTCATTACCTCCCCCCAGTTTGAGAAGGTACCATTGATAAGCACTCTTATGTGTAGAAAAGGTCTAATTTGCAAGTAGAACTTTTCCGCACGACTGGAGCTTTCTGTGGCACTATCTGTTTTCTTTACATGAGAAAGCAAGCAGTTTGCAAATTGTATTAATGTATATGTACATAACACACAGTTTGGACACACAGTCTTTCTATCTTCTTCTCCCCCTGTCAGAGCATCTGTGCCTGTAACGTCGGCATGAGAGGCAGAAATTCAACAGGCGAGGCTTTCTATAGTGTATAGATGCTGTGAATGAAATTAACCTGTTGAAATTCCACATGTCATGAAGCTGTTAAAGGCAATGGCTGTCCTGCCAGGCTAGGGAGATGTGTGTATGAGTTGCATTATAGCCTCTGGACCCAAAGGAATGATTCGGAAGCTGAAACTGAGCAGGCATGGATCTGATCTTTGCATTCATGGACCACAGACCCACTTAAGCTGCTCTGAGCAGTTTGAAGGAAAAGCTTGGATACATTATGAGGCTCTTCTTTCTACAAGAGGAAGGGGCTTTCAATGAGATGGACTCCACTTCCTGATTTTGGGGAATCCTCCCTCCCCACTCAGCTCACCCTATTCCATGGTGTCTTCTGGCTTTCTGTGTAGCATTTTTAGGTTTCAGGTGGGGTCGTTGTAAGTAGAAGGGGCTGGGGAAGTCCACTTCCAGCAGTGCCATTGATCCAGCTTACATCTGGATCAAACCCTGTTTGTGTGTGTGTTTATCTGTGTTTCCACGATTCTAAACCGAATGCCTTTGCCTTCCTTCAGTCTTTGTCCATTCTTCTTTGTTCTTCTAGGACACTTTAGAAGAGCTGAAGCTAGTAGTAAGAGGCTCATTGTCCCAAGCCGCGAGCTTACAAGACTGTTTCCTTCCACAGATTGAGCCAGTACTTCAATATCCAGGTAACATTTGATGTTTCAGTTATATATTCCAAGAGTAACGTGGAAGAATATCCTAGCAATTATTTTTAGCCTAGCCTTTTTTGTGTGTGCCTCAGAGATATGATAGCAGTCCTGTAAAAGGAAACAAAAACATGCCTTTCTGAAATCAACCAGTAGAGTCGCCACCTCTAGTGCCCTGGACACCAGACATTGTCCTTTAATTCTATAGCAGTTATAAGAGTAAAAGCAGCTACAGTTTGTTTCTGTCTCCTCTGACCCATTCCTCTGACCCACAGTCTTGCTTTCTGTGTTTCCCATTTGTCTGCTGCGGCAAGCAAGTCTCCAGATTCCTCACACAGCAGGGGAAGGAAGGAGTCTTGACTGCATTTAGGAGCTGTAACTGGAGGCTGGGGGAACTGGGTTTGTTCATGCTCTTGTCTCCTGCTATCAACTGAAAACCTGAAAGGGCAACGGCTGGTGTCTGAAGCGGCAACCCCACTGAAGGGAAGCATGCACTGGCTCCTTTCTTACCAAGAGAAGAAGGTCGCACCTGTTTGAGGTTGCCCCTCTTTCTCCCTCTAAGTTCTGCTGCTCTTTGCCTATTTGTAGTTCACACCAAGGAAAAAGCAACCCAGGATTTATTTTTATTGTATTTTTGGGGTGAGAGGCTTATAAGTTGACCTGCAAGCGAGAGGAGGCAGGCTTCAGCCCTTTTTTGAAGGCACTCTCAACCACCTCATCATAATTGGTGGATCTTTTAAAAGGAAGGTGGCTGCATCCAAGAATATTTCTCCAAAACAATGTGGCAGGTAAGAAGGGTGGCGATGAAAGGAAAGAAGGATGGAAATAGTCTCTTAGCAGCACACAGCCATACCTTTGTATAGAACTCCCCAAGCTTTTTGTCCTGTAGAAGGAATTGTGTCCAGCGACCACCATACAGCTTTTGAAAGGTGTAGGCAGCAATGCAAAAACTAATCTCATTTATCTGTCTTGATTATCCCCCTCAATCTACAGGCAAACTGTTTGCTTTTGTAAAAGCTGAAAGCATATTATGAACTATTCTTTCCACTTAAGCATTTCTGGTTGCTGTAGTTTTTTGGGGGGTGTTTTTTTTTTTTTTTTAAAAAAAGAGTGAACTCAGTGTAAAATGTGCTTGAAAACTGCACCAAGAACACTGGGGGCGGGAGGTAATTTTTTGACATCGCAAGCATTTGCCAATCAGTGCTGTGCACAGCCAGCATTTACTAGGGGTATGCGAAGCGGGTCTGCTCCTCCCCAAAATTCAGAGCTGGGCTCCGTTGAGCGGGTTCTCTGCTCCAATTTTCAGGGCAGGTCTGTCTCTCTGCACCGCCAGATTACTGATCAGAAAACTGCTCCGTTTTCGGAGAACCATGCTATTATCATCAATGGGAATTAACAAAAATGCATACATCTCCGTCATTTCTAAAGATAAAGAGATGAAACTTGTCACCCTGGTAGCTCTTAAGTAGGGCTTTAGCCATGTCAAATTTAAATCATATCCCTTCAGCTCTAGATTTTTAGGATTTTTTTTAAAAAAATCCCCATCAAACCATCCCTCCCCCATACACACTTCAGAAGCACTTCATCTTCTCTCAAGAGAGCTTGCAGAAGTTTAAGAAACTAGAAACCTCCCACAAAAATCAAAGTCCTCTATCTCCAGCTAGGGATGCGCTCCTGCCTCCGGGGAATTTGGAGGTGATGAAACCTCAAACTCTCCCTCAACCTCCTCTATCACCTCCTTCTCAATCTCCTCAATTTCCTCTAAGCCCAGATCCAGACTTGCCTCCTCCAAAATGGGCAGTGTTGGCACCACAGATGTGGTGAGGGGCATTTTGGAGGTGCCAGGAACCTCCACGTCAGCTTTCTTCTTCTCCTGCACCTTAGAGTGACCAGCAGCAGCAGCAGCAGCGGCGGCGGCAGCGGCGGCAACAGCAGCAGAATCAGCAGCGGAGAAAAGAGTGTGCCTAATTTTGGGTGGGGGGAGACTAGAAGAAACACCTCTCCCCCTCCCAAAATGGCCAGAGCCAGCAGCAGCAGCACCCATTGCACACCTCATGATGGAATAATAAACCTTTATTGGTCGAGAAAAAATGTGTGCGTGTGCACAAGTTTTGAAAAAATGTGTGCTGCAACACACACACACAAACTAGACAGACTGTAGAAAACACAACGCAGAACTCACAATGGATTGTGGGCTTTTTGGGGATATACATAAATAATACACACACACACACACACACACACACACATATATATATATATATATATATATATATATATTAGGGGGAGTAGTAGTAGACTAAACACACACACGCGTGCACACATACACACACACACACACACACACACACACACAATGTAACAGTGAAGAAGGAAGAGAAGCAGCTTGGATGCCTTTTATCCCATTCCTCCCCCTTTGCTAGCAGGGTATGAGGTCATGCTAAGAAGTTATTTCTTCTTTGAGGTTAGATGTGTATGTTCTTAGAAAAGTAATACCTTGGCTTGTGTTGTACTGTGGGCATGTTTTCTAGTAAACCTGTTAAACAGATATATCGAAACAGAAGCCAAAAACAATTTAAATTGAATATTTTACCATATGTAGGCAAAAAAATAAATAAATGCATATCATCAGCGTGAATACGTTGGTGCATGGTTGTTTTTGCCTTTTGTATAGTAGTTGAAATGAAGTTGGTGGTGGCTGACTTCGGGAGATCTGGTGTGGCTTGGATACTTTTGGTCAGGACGCAATGACAGCTGCATTTCTTCCTCTTAGGACAGCTCTACATATTATGATTGCTACCTGCAAGAACCACCAGTGTTACAAAGGGGCCTCAATTGCTTGTCACCGTGTGTGTGTGTGTGCGCGCGCGCGTCCACTCATTATATATTTGCTGTGGGAAGTGATAGAATCTAGGGCCAGATCTACATCTTGTGTAGGCTGACCAGATAAAATCCAGGTCAGGGCTCATGTAACTTTAACAGTTGTAGAGAAAAGGGAATTACAGCCAGTGTCATTTGTATGCAATTAGTTCCTGGTGAAATTCCCTCTTCATCACAACAATTAAAGTTGCAGGGGCCCTGCCTTCTTTTGTATATGGTCACTCTAGAATAGTGCCTGCAACTTTAACTGTTGTGATGAAGAGGGAATTTCATCAGGAACTAATTGCATACAAATGACACTGGTGTAATTCCCTTTTCTCTACAACTGTTAAAGTTACATGAGTCCTGTCCTCCTTTTCATATGGTCAGCCTAATCTGGTGTTAAATCATGACGAATGTGGAATAAAAAGTAGGAAATAACATTATGAGCTTTGTTAAACGAGCGACTTGTAGCATACTTGTTACTGGCTACTCACAGATGTTTGCAGGTCCTTTTGATGATGCAGTCAGCCTCCTGCGTGTCTCCTGCTCCTTTTCTCAGTTTCAGCGTCACAAATAAACCTCAGAAAACCCGACTCTTCTGGGGTTTCAGTATAAAATGCCCACTAGAGGGCGCTGTCCCACTGAAAAGTACAGGCCACGTGGTCACTGCTCTCTTCTCCAATTAATTGTGCTCACTTCAAATGCGGAAGAAAACCAGGAAGAAAGCAACGGTAAGGAAACGCCGCCACCAGCAATCCCGTCTGAAGACACCCTATGAAAGCGGAATATGGAATGTTGATTGTGCCCCAACAGTTATCAATGCACTTCAATACCGCTATAAAGTAGTAGTGTAGATCTAACCTGGAACTTCCTGCTGAAGGAGGCAAGGTTAACTCCTTCTCTGTTGTCCTTCCGCCTGCAGGCAAGGGCATTTTTATTCAGACAGGCCTTTGTCTTGTAAGCTGGTCTGCTGCTGAAGGAGTTTCTGTTGGGTCGGGTGCTCTTTATTTCTTTCATTGTTGTGTTTTTAATTGTCCTTTTACTTTGTTTTTATTTTTATTAATTTATTTACAATATTTATATACCACTTCATATGTAAAGTAGATTCTGGATGGGTGAACATAAGAAATAAAATAGTAAAAAGATTAAAAGATTAAAACACCATATTAAAATTGTTCATTTTAACACAGAATACCAATTGAAAACAGTGGCTGATGAGCTGAGGAATGCTTCCTGGAAACAATAATGTTTTCAGGAGGCACCGGAAGCAGCACAGTGTTGGCACCTGCCTGACCTCCAGGGGTAGGGAGTTCCAAAGAGAAGGGGCCACCACTAACGGCTCTTCCCCTGGTGGACTCAATTCAGGCCATAGGTCCAAGTAGAACCACCAGGAGCATGCCTTTGGATGACCTCAGTGACCAGGCAGGTTGGTAAGGGAGAAGGCGCTCTCTCAGGCATCCTCATGATTGTTTTAATTAATTTTTAAAATTTGGGTTTTATTGTTAGCTGCCTTGAGCGCCATGTTTGGGTGGAAAGGCAAATCAATCGATTAGTCTTAATTATGTTGGGATGGGGGAGGGTGTGGAAAGATTGACATGACTTTGTCTCAGCTTTCCTGCCTTTGCCACATTGTTGGGGGGCACCTTTCATGCACGTTCAATATTGCGGGGGTTTGTTGCTGAGTGACATCGTGATTGGTGGACGGTGACTCAATTTCGAGGACACTGCGGGGGTGGCTGTCGTTGCTGGCGCAGTTGGTTCTTTCTGCTACTACCGCTCCTGCGCTTGTGGACTTTTCTGCTGCAGGACTACAGTACTTGTATTTTCATTTTATGTAGTTGGGGCCCAGGACACTCCCCATATACAGTTTTCAAACCGTTTCCAAAGTGTCATATCCTGTTTGGTGTAGATATGGCCATGGTTAGGATCAGATGGCAAGATAGTTCAAGCCTAAATTTTAGATTAATGGGATTGCGATATGATCTGAAGCAAACTGAATGATGGAAAGGGCTATATAAGTGTTTATATATTATTAGATTTCTGAATCTACCGCATGACATAATTTGAATGCTTTCAATTTATTATTGTAGGTGTTTCTACGGGTGACTTTAACAGACAATTATTAGGTCACATGATGCAAATGAATCAAATATTAGGTGATGTGAAAGACCTTCTGAGACAACAGGTATTTGAATATGTTTTTGTACAATATACATTTTGCTAGTCACTGGCCAAAAGGGTACCTTATTTCTGCAGAAAATTCATCCACATTTAAAGCATTGATGCAATCCTCTTTGCTTCACATTAAGAAATTTATATATAATATAGTCTGCTGCAGTTTTAGCAAGGGAATTGATAGTTGTTAAATATGCATGGCATAGTTCATTCCTGAATCATACCATTGAGCAAATTCCAGGAAGGAACCTGATTCAGAACATGAAGATATGCCTAACTTTATAATATTATTTATGAGCCTGACCCTGCAAACTTTTCCAGACTTGGCAAATCTATGGAGACCCTGGAGCTAACTTTATGACATATAAAGCAATAAAATAAGGCAAGATTGAGGTCTGGCATGTGCTATGGTTCACTAGACTTTCTCAGAAAACCCCCAAAGTTTATTTAACGACTTGATCACCACTCAGTTGCTATTTGGTTCCACATGTGCTGCTTATATATGATGCAACCTATTTTGGCCCAGTCCTGATATTTTGAAGTAGGATTATAATTCAGCAATTAATTTAAGCACAGGATGAACGTGAAATTTATTTAGCAAATGATCAAAGCCCAAATGTAAGTACAAAGTTTAAGAATTAAGCATTAATTCTCTGCTTAGGGAGGATGGCCTTTTGAGCTCAGTAATAAAATTTGCATGTTTTACATTGTTCTGCTAAAGGTAATGGAAGGCTAAAATATGAAATCATGGCTATTTCTATGAAGTAGACTTGTCATAAGGTCCAATATGAACAATTATGCCAATATAAACAATACTAAGTATTTGCAAATCTAGGCTATACTATTCAATTGTATTAATTCTGTTGTTCTCTGCATTTTCTGGACAATATGTAATAGTGCTAGCAGCAATTCAAGATATCTGAGACTGATGAATATATTTATCTTATGTAACTTAAAGGTTAAAGAAACAGCTTTTTTGAGGAATACAATCGCCGAATGCCAGGTGTGTGGTGAGTACTTTTGTATTTCCTGACTTAAAAGATGTTTTCATGAATTGTACAATCAAACCACAAAGGTAATGGTTGTCATCCTTAGCCACTAACTATGCACACTTGTGAGTAAATGTCACTGAATTTCATGGGATTTCTTTCCATGTAAAAATGCAGCATGGCTGTACCCAGCCCTATGCAAGTGAGCACCCAAGTAAATGAGCACCCAAAAGTAAATAAAAGCTTTTCAGCCTTCTGAAGTTAATGATAGATATTTGTCAAACTAATATCTATTCATCAAAAGGAACAATGAATGGGAAATAACCCAGGGGCTGTCTTCACGGTGCTGAGTTGGTGCCGCCTCCCTCAGACACCCTGCAGTATTCATCTCCTGTGGTTTTCCTAATCCCAACGCTGAGGAGGAAGTGCGGGGTTTCCAGTGGCCATCTGGGTACCAGAGCCACACCCCCTGCCCTCTTCCTGGTGGAAGGCAACCAATCGCTGGTCGCCTTCCACCAGGAACCGCCCCCGGATTGGCCCCAGAGTGACGTCAGATGGTGGAAGAGCCATACTGGCCTCGCTCCCATTGAAAAAGTTGGGGTAAATCCCTGACTTTTTCAATGCACAGCTTTGCAGGAAAGCACTGTGGTGGCTGCGAAGCTGCGCCTGTGTCATATAACTGATGCAGCGCAGATCCGCAGCCACTGTGGGGTTTTCCCTGTGTCTAGACAGCCCCCCCCCCCCCCCGTTGTGGACACTTTTATTTTTAACTAAATATCTTAATGGGGGATAGAGCTGTTAGTACTTCTCACTTAAACAGGAAGTAGATGACCTCACAACAGCAATACAGAACTGTCTTTCTTATGTGAAACTAGGATCACTTCTATCACATTCCCTATGCAAATATTTCTTCCTTGTAGAAAATTCGATATGCTTCATATTTTTGTGTGCTATAATGTGTGATGAATGCAAATATTTGCATGTATCCCCACCCCCACAATTACGTGGAGGCGATAATCCTGAGTGGTGAGCAAAGCTAATGTGAGGGGTCAGCATTACTGGGCATCAGCTAGGGCCCATGCCCCAGAAAGCTGCCCATTGCTGACCCCCCTCCAGAGCCCTGTAACCTCCCCTCCCCCTTGTTCTTGCTGTCTCTCCAAGCATATGAGCAGCGACGAGAAGAAGGAGAAAGGGCCGCATCCTCCACTTGCCTTGCCTGCCCTTTCTTTCGGAGTATATTGGGCCCAGAGAGAGGTTAGGGGGTGGAGCCAACAGTAATGGCAGGGCTCCTGCTGCACATTCAAGCCACAAAATAGAAACATGCTGTGTGTTCATCACACAATTATCTCAGAAGAGAACTGCTCTGATCCTGCAGGAGGATCAATCCACTACCTTGCTGGGTGCCTTTTTTTTTTAAAAAAAGATTTGTCTCAGTCTATGCCCAACAGTAGCAAGATGGCTAAAAATGCTGTCCTTTATGATCACAGGACTGGGAACTGGAAGCTTTACCACTCCACCCCCACTGCCCCCTAAGCCCAAATGTGAAGCTAACTCTTGTTTCCGAGGAGTGCGGTGCACAGACACAGCAGATGGATTTCAGTGCGGGCCTTGTCCCGAAGGCTTCACTGGAAATGGAGTTATTTGCACAGATATTGACGAGGTTTGTTTTTTTTAAAGGATCCATGTAGACCCCAGTGAGAGACAGCGGGGAGAATGTGAGTCTGGGGGATAGAGAAATCCAGGTGTCCTCATTCATCGGCTGAAGGTAGCTTTCAAGTTCTCAAGGGGCAGGTGCCCTGAGGGCACAATAAGTGAGTTCCCTCTTCAGGTGTTTAAACCTGAGAAGTAAGGATTCAGAAGTTTCAGTCCGGGCCGAAACAAAGATTCCTTTAAACCTGTGTTGTGAGCAAGTATTCTTTTTCTTTTTTTACTCTAGAGTAGCCACAGAGTCCACAGATGGGCTCTGGACCCCAGCTTGGAGGAGTAGGGGGGCTTTTAAGTTCTAGATCGGTCCCTCTACATCTACTGAAGTAAAAATGAAAGAAGGCATAACTCTGAGTCTCCAACCAATCAGGCTTCCTGCCCCTCTGGATTTTTTTAACTGGGGGGCTGGAACAGTACAAAATTAAGGGCTACCCTCCAGCACCACCCTTATGCAGGTTCAAAATAATGGTCTTGTGTTTTGGAGCTCAGATCCCACCTCTGCATTATAGTTAGGTTCTTGAGAAAGTTACTTTTCTTTCAATCTCGCTAGTTTGCCTTCTGGGAAATTAGTGTTATGCGACAAGCAATGCCCATCATGGCAGCCATTTTATGAGTGGGCAAAGTGCCCCCATGGCAGCTATTTTGTGAGAATGCCCATGGCTTTCTCAAAATTCGACAGCCCCAATAGGTTGGGAAGCCCAATTGTAACTGCTAGACCCAGATGTAAAGAAATGTGTTTTGCCCTTAATTTATGCTTCTAACAAATGTCTGAATGGGCCTTTGGTTTGCTGGTTGGTTGCTATATCATTAGTAGGTTGAATAAATCTGATATTTGCCTTTTAGTGCCGATATGGTCCATGCTTCCCAGGGGTGAGATGTCTGAACATGGCTCCAGGTTTCAGGTGTGAGGCCTGCCCACCAGGATACATTGGGCAGATCATTCAAGGAGTGGGAATAAACACTGCCAAAAATAACCAACAGGTGTGTAATCTCATTGCCATCCGTCAGCAGCAAATAATGTCCGGCTCTCTCTCTCTCTATATATATTTATGAAAGGTATTAGACAACTGAGCTTATTTATTTTTCTTTAAAGATATATATGAGATGTCTATATAAATGTCTGCATTGTTTATGAACTTATGTGTTTTATTGCTGTAAACTGCCTTGAGAGAGCTTCTGCCTTGAAAGGCAGCCAAGAATATTTTAAATAAATAAAATGTTGTTGTTGTTGTTGTTGTTGTTGTTGTTGCTATCTACATTTGTATACCACCCAATAGCTAAAGCTCTCCAGGCAGTTTAACGAAAGATTAAAACTTTCAAAATACAAATAAAATATTATATAAAAACCATTTACATGCAAAAACAATTAAAAACAAACAACACTGAAGATTCCAGGACTGGGTAAAACCTTATCATATGCTGTGAAATGCCTAGGAGCAGTGGAAGCTGGTGGCACTGATGTCTGTGGGGTGATGAATCCTCTTCAGGTTTCAGTCAGACCCAGAGCCTATCTACACTACTGCTTTAAAACGGTTTATAACATTTTTAAACTGGTTAACCGGTTTAAAACTGTTATAAATCGTTTTAAAGCAGCAGTGTAGATAGGCTCCCAGTTAGAAGCAGAGCTGCTAAGAGTTCTGACTGTTTCTGACTGAAACCTGGAGCCTCACTGACATCGGAGCCATCAGCCTCCACTGCAAGAGAGTAGAGGAAAGTCTTGGTGTTGAAAGAATGGGGCTGCCTATATGGTGGCGGATTGCCGCTACAATAAGCAAACTCCCTCTCTTTTGCTGTTTTGGGGTGGTGGCGGCTAATCCCAACATAGAAGCAAAAGTGCAAAGTTTCCAGCGGCCGGCCCAGCCCTCTGCCCTCTGCCTGGGTGGATGGCGACCAATTGGAGTCTCCATCCACCTGGCCATGTCTCTGCCATGACTCCAGAGTGAGGATAGATGGTGGTTGTGTCTTACTCTCCTTGCACTGGAGAAAAGAGGAACGCCCCGGGGTGGGTGCAAGGTGGCTGCTGTGTTGTATAATTGATACAGCGCCATCGTGCATCCACCCTGGGACTTCTGGTGCATATATACAGTCCCTATGATAGCAGAATAGTTGCACAGTGTGTTTTGACTGGTATCACGAGGAGCCCTCTGTCCATAAGCACCCTAGAACGATATTCCGCTGTGGAATGGCCACATGGCTTTTCCTGTCCTTTCAGTGTGTTTCTCAATTAGCATTAATACCAGATTATCTCTTTAAAAAATCTACTTTTAATGACTTCTGAATGTAGTCATTTTATACTGGAATAGTAGGCTCACTGAAATTAACTTGCTTACTTTTTTATTGTATTAGATCTGTTCAGACATAGATGAATGTCAAGATGGAAATGGAGGTTGTGTCTCAAATTCCCAGTGCATAAATACTGTGGTAAGCACATGTCCGAAACATCGTTCACACAAAACACCTTAAAAGTGAATAGCATTTCAATGGCACAATTACAACAATCACTTGAAGACCAACCAGATGATGATAACAGTTGTGTGAAGCCAGCAGTTAAAGCTTTGTAGGCACATTCGGCAACCCTTCAGCTCTACAGCATTGCCCCACGCATGGTTCAGACACCATCTGTGAACAAGAGAATTCCATATGTGGCACCCCAAACATGTGCTTGCATACCTTTCTAGCCCAGATTCCCTATGCCATATTTGACCAACCCAACCTGGTACCTTACAAAAGTTTTGGACTACAACTCCCATCAGTGCCAGCCAGCATAGTCAGTGGTTAAGGATTATGGGAAATTGTAGTCCAAAATATCGGAGGGCACCAGGTTAGGGAAGGAAGCAATGGAGACAGAGGAAGTAGGTCAGACCCTCTGTCCATTTAACTTTGCATTTTCCATGGTCTTTTTCATCACCTGCTATTGCATCCTTTGAACTGGAATTGCCAGGGATCGAACCTGGAATTTTCTACATATGCAAACATGTCCTCTACCACTGAGCAATCATTATGCAAATCCCCAAGAATTATACAGCTGAGTTTACATATTCATTCTTTTATTTTTTCACAAAAAGTGCTCAATATGAGGTCAATCATATGTAGGTGGCCTTCATGAAATACTTTTTGTAACCACCATTAAAAGATTGAGAGCGAGCCATGGGATTGCACATTCCCTCCTCCTCCCCTCTCCAGAGCAAACTTCTCCATACCCATGTTAACCATGTCATCACACACGGGATTTGATGCACACCTGCCGCTACTTTGATCCAGTTTTTTCAGCACTGGACTCACATGACGTCGTCCCTGTCCTGTTGTTCTCTCACCCTGAGTGAGTCCAGCGCTGAAAAAGTGGATCAAAGTCGCGGCAGGTGTGCATCAAACCCCGCGTGTGATGACGCCCTAAAAGAATATTGGACTTTTCTACATGAGGTATTTATTGTCTGCTCAACATGCCCTATTCATGGTTGTTATGGGTTCTTTAGATGATGACTTGACCCTCCAGTATATAAAGAGCACTTTCGGCAAGTTATTTTTAGAGCGGGGGAAATGCAGTTCTTAATTGTGAAAGTAAAAGAACCTCAACTATATAGCGTAAGAAGGTTCTGCCCGACTGTGACCCACCTCACCAAATGTGATCCACCTGCCATAAATTGTGGCTTAACAGGCATTCCCATTCTCTTTTGCACGGGAGAGAAACTCTGTTCTGAATAGAAACCAGATAGAATTTCAACATACTTTTTGGGCCCACTTGAAGCTTATCTGTGGCGATTTTATTTTTTGCTATTTAATCATGAATATATCCAAGAGCAGGTCTTTTAATCTTGTTTTGAGACTTACTCTCCCTGTCCCAATAAAAGCTTTGCACCCCCCCCCCTTAAAGCTGAAATTGTGTAGACATTTGATTAAAACAGTCCAAAAAGGATTTCTAGATAATGCATACATAAATGCCACCAGTTGCAATTTCAAATAAAGAAATTGGTCAGTTGGACAAATACATCTATAATAGGTGCTCAAGATGCAATTGTTCCTAGAAAACCCAAATACAGTGCTTTTAAAAAAATTGCTTGTTTTACACTGCTTGGGGGAAAATCAGGAGTGCGTTTTCATGTGAAAGGATTTGTGAACTTGGTTCTGGTACATGCCACAAATTCCTGGGTGGAGCATGTGCTCAGGGGCTTCCTGTTGCTTAATTCTTAGCATTTGTCCACCCACCTGAACCACTACGTCTTACCTGAATCTGGTTTGTGGATCTCAGTAAGTAACAAAACAAAATGGATCCCGTGAGCCTGATGTCTGCCCACTTATGCAATTATTAATAAAGGTCTCATCTTAAACCAAAGTCAACACACATAGCAAAATGGGTTTAAGAGAGCTTGTAAAGTTCAAAATTCGGATGGAGATACCATTAAATAAACTTTAATAACATTTGATAAAATAACTAAGCCATTCTACAAAATATAAAAAGTAATTGCAAAAATTTAATTATAATACAAACCATATAAAAATATACCAAAATGGAAACTAGACAGTCTACAAACATAGTGACCTTGCTTGTTTGTAACAATCATATAGTAGGTTATACTAGTATACATCCACCATCCCAGATGCATTTAGACCCCAAGGGTCTTTGGTCCCCTCTACAAGAATTCGGTTTGACGCCTGGTTGTCTGATTATGCGCATCTTCTTGCAATCGCTTTTACGGCAAATCACTATACGCGGGAGGCAGTTAAGCGCATAACTGGTTGCCTTACCGGTTGTATGAAACGCACTTTAGAGGTGTTTAATGCGGAGAATCGCTTGTTCACATGGTCATGAGGCGCTTTAACTGCCGCGGTAAATTAAAACTCACTATTTAACGCGCATTCCATAATGCGCATAATCGTACAGAAAAAGCGCCTCAACCCCTGATTTGCGCTCCGCTCTTGTAGAGGTCACATTTTTAATGCGCCTTGAAAGAGCTTTAAATCGCTCTTGTAGAGGCACCCTTAGTCAGTGGGATAAAGAGTTTTATCAAAACTATAGCCCAAAACAGTAAAAAAAAAATGGTTAAGTGAATTGTCCAATTCAGATAAGAAAGTCACTCTTGCATAGCTTATCTGTTTTATCTGTTTTGTTCAGTTTCTGGATGCATCAAAACAGGAAGGGAAATGTAGCATTCCCTCCTATCTCATAACAGATTATGTATAACTGAAGCCTCCATAAACCAAATCAAAACATGCATCGGGCTTTCAATAAAGCTCTGCGTGTGAAGGATCTATGCACCACAGGCTTGGGTGTCTTAGTGCTGTTCTAAAATGTTTCCTATGACATTCCTGTCTAAAAGCATACGAAATATGCTTTTTACATCAGAAGTCTTGCTTTTGCAAATCAGTTAATCAACTGAGATTTCTTTAATTGGGCAACAGCCCTAGTTAAAAGCAATGAATGTCTGACTTATAGACTTGTTTGTTTTCCTCAAAGGGTTCCTACCGCTGCGGAGCTTGCAAGGCAGGATTTACCGGAGACCAGGTCAGGGGGTGCAGGGCTGAGCAAAGCTGTAGGAATCGAGCCCTGAATCCTTGCAGCGTCCATGCCCAATGTTCTGAAGTACGGCAAGGAGATATCGCGTGTGTTGTAAGTTGATGCTCTTGCAGATTTTTTTTAATAACTTGATCCCAGTGCAGTGCAAGCAATAAACCCTCTTTGGACATTTTTCAATAAAAACATAATTTGGGATTCATTCATGCCTTAAAAAAAAAAACCCTTATATTCTGCTGTCTGTTGGGGCAAAACATTTTATATCCCCATATTTAAAAAAAATCCAAATTAATCCATTCAGGTGCAGTCCTACTGTCTCTGGGAGACAGTCCCAGCAGCTGTAGGATTGTCGGTTTTCTGTCTCTGAAGGTGTAGAGAGAGGCCTGACCCCAGAGAGCATCCCCAGTGCAAGCTCTCTCTCGACAGCTAAGGCAGAGGAGAACCCATGTCGCCGCATCACATCCTCTTTCCCCTTCACTATTTGTGTGCCCTTCTTACCTTTGCTGCTGGGTTGGCTCTATGTAGAGCCAGAGGTAAGGGGGCATGATGACAGTAATAGAGGATGGGTGGCTGCTCTAAGGAGCCCTGCTTGCAGTTCTCTCGCTGCAGCCAATGCCAATGAGGGAGAGTGGTTAGCGGGGGTCTCCAGAGCACCCACTGGAGGGCGGCAGCAGCAGCAGGCCTTCCTGGCAGGGGCAAGGGGGAGCAGCGCAGTTCAACACTCTTCCTGCTCCGCCGCCCGATGCAGGCAGCTCACCCTGATTCACGGTGACGGAGAGAGAGACCCAACCTCATAAGCTTCCTCTGAGGACCTTTCCACAGCCAGTGCTACTCTGATGTTGGAGAGCACTAAAAAGGAAGCATTCTGGAGGTGCTCCCTGGGTGTGCCTGGAAAGGCTGTGGATCCAGAGAATCTGCAGCCCTCTTGTGCTAACACATCCCCAGAACTGAGGGAGAGCTACACCAGCCCTGGAGCTGGCTTACTTCATTTCCCACCCATTGGAATGGGAGTGAAACAGTTCAAGGAAGAAAGAAAATGGAAAAATAAAAATGTGGCTCCTCTGTCCATTTTGCCCAGCCAGCAGAGCTCCCCACATTAAATGGTAGGATTGTTTTGCCCAAAAGCATTTGGCCTTTAGTAGGTAATGACACTGTCCCTTTGGAAGCATATTGCAACTCCCCTGCATAACTATACAAAGGGGACTGTGCGGCAGAATGGCACCTACAGCCTTGCTGTAGTTCTCCAATACGTTTTCTCACAGTGTGGCATTGGCTGGGCTGGCAATGGCTTTGTGTGTGGAAAAGATCTCGATATCGATGGCTATCCTGATGAAGAACTTCCCTGCTCTGCCGAAAGCTGCAGAAAGGTAAGAGGATCTTATTGGGGTCTGGATGAGATGACTGAAAATGAGGCTTTCCTTTAACATGAGTTTCATTTTAACCACTGTTCTATTGGGGAAGTGCATTGCAAGGAGAGAAACTAGGCAGCTCCTGCACCCCCCACCCCCCTGCAGTCTTTCTCAACCTGCTGCCCTTCAGATGTGCCAGACTGCAACTCCCATTGTTGTGGTCCAATAGAACTGGAAGGCGTCAAGTTGAGGACATTGGTTCTATCTGCCCATCTTGTTTTCCCTCTAGGACAACTGCAAATATGTTCCAAACTCTGGACAAGAGGATGCTGATGGAGATGGAATAGGAGATGCCTGCGATGATGATGCTGATGGGGATGGCATTCCCAATGATGAGGTACCAGTTACACATATTGGGTTAGATCCAGATCTCATAGAATCATAGAATAGTAGAGTTCGAAGGGGCCTGCTCAATCTATAGTTAAGTTTAGAGAAGACCAATGACATCAATGTAATTTACATCTGTCCTATATCTAGCAACACTGTCACAAACCAGACAACATCAACCGTCCTATCAGGCATTGCTTCACCTGCACATATTCTAATGTGATGTCACCCTCTGCCAATAGGGATGGGAGAACCAGGAATGTCTGAGCTTGCTGAAATTCTCTGAAGTTTACTTCAAAGCTCAGTTTGGCTTGCTTCTGTCCTTGTTTGTGATCTGTATTTTGGTTTGTTTGAACGGGGAAAATGCACATTTTCCAAAAGTTGCACATTTTTTAAAATGCATACTTAAAGCTGTGCATATTTTAGCATTGTGAATGTGAACACAAGTTTGGGAATTTGCAAACATTTTCAGAGAATAGGCACTCCTGTTCACATTTGGGATTGCAAATGGGGCATTTTTGGGTGATTTGCAAACTGAGATGAAATTCTCACTCCTCTGTATCTACCAACAATACTTGTTTGCCATGGATGCAGATTAAACTGGTGAATCTCTATGCAAGGGAATAAAAACAGACCAAACCAGCCATTAAAAATGGTAACAGAAATTGATGGGGGAACATTTCAATCCCTCAGGACATTTTGTAGCATAATTTTAAGCAGACATGCAGAAAAGCTCAAAAGGGAGATGCCAGCATAAGCCACAGAATTGAATTCATAGCAAATTTGAGACTGTGGAATTTGAACTCAAATGAGACTAGCGATAGCCATCTCACTTCAGAAAGTTACTGTCTCTCTATAGGTGTTTATTTCTATTATTAATCTTGCCATGTCAAATGATCATCGGAGGGTACCAGTTGGGAATGGGTCTCACCCCTTGCACTAAATCTTCTGGTGGCTTGATTGGGTTGTATATTCATTAGTGCTCTGCCTAGGAAGATGGCACTGATACTGTCTCTTGCATTTCTTGACATTTAGGTCTCACTTTGCAAAACTATGCAAAAAAATATTGTCAGCTTTCTATATTCAGAGTATTTATAGCCACTCACTTGGAAAAGGAAAGTCAGTAGTCATGAGTACTAGTGTTGTGCAAGGGCTGTAGTCAAAAGGAGCTTGTTTTTCTCTGTTTCAGGATAACTGTGTGCTGGCTTCTAATGTTAACCAGAGAAATAGCGACCAGGATATCTTTGGCGATGCTTGTGACAATTGCCGCATGGTCTTAAACAATAACCAGCGAGACACTGACGGAGATGGCAAAGGAGATGCCTGTGATGATGACATGGATGGGGACGGTGGGTAAATCTTCATGTCTGCACCACACTTGAAACTCATGCAGGGGTCACCTAGCATTAAAGGGAAAGTTTTGCACATCAGCCCTTGGGCTGGGCTTACACTGGGGCTTCAATATAGGCAGTGGGGTTGGTAGGCCCCCCCTTTTCCACAGCAGTTCCCCTAAAAGCTGCTCCTGAAGATGGAGATGCAGCAACCACACCATGGTGGGTTTACTTTAAGAATGACTAAATTTGGATCCAACCCATTATAAGAGAACTTCGGCTATGGGTCGGTATATAAGTGTAAATAATAATAATAATAATAATAATAATAATAATAATAATAATAATATTCTCATCATCGTCATCACCAGCGGAGACTGGTGGCTCCGATTTCGATGGGGCTGTGAATCCATTCTGGGTTTCAGTCAGAACCAGATGGAACTCTAAAGGAGCTATCCAAGGTGTTGGACCTATTTTGGGAACATGGTTCAGACTTTAGATAGTTCCTTTAGAGTTCTGTTTGGTTCTGACTGAAACCCAGAATGGATTCACAGCTCCACCGAAATCAGAGCCATCAGACTCCACTGGTCATCATCATGTGTTTAGTGCATGTGTGTTATGTTGCATAAATAACCTTTCCCCTAAGAAGCGCAGAATGACATATGCAGCCATCACATTTTATCCTCACAAGAAGCTTTTGAAGCAAATTATGTGGGCAGGGGGTTGCAAGTGGCCCAGGGCTTCCCAGCCAAGTAGTTATTTGAAACAAGGTCTTCCTAGGCCACATTCAATAAACTGCCCATCACGCCACACTGACTATTATGAACTGGTGGAGTGTTCAAAAGACAACACTGATCGTATGTCATCATTTCATTTAGGTATTAAGAATGTTTTGGACAACTGCCAGAAAGTGCCAAATCGGGAACAGAAAGACCGGGATAATGATGGTGTTGGTGACGCTTGTGATAGCTGCCCAGATATTAGCAACCCCAATCAGGTGAGTGACAGTAGGAAAGGCTGTGGAGAATGAAAGACTTTGATCTTTTGTGAAAATAAAAAGAGGATGGTACATATAAGGTAATTTACTTTAAGATCATTGTCAATCCCGTTCTGGCAACTTATTTATTTATTTTAAAACATCTATACCATGCCTCATCTTGAAGGAGTTCAAGATGGCTTACAACAAAGTCAATATATTAACAATTAAAAGCATCCTTTCAATGGCAACATAAACACTAAACATGAAAACAGCAGCAGAAAAATAACAGCGTAACAGCGATCAAAATGTATAAAATATTTTGAAAGAGAAACAGATTAAAACAACCAATCACCTACTAATTGCCTTCCGAAAAAGATTTTTTTTCAACTTCAGGAAGATCATTAATGAGAAGGAGTTCATCTGCCTGTTGTTAATGAGGAGGTGTTGAGCTTCGTTTGGCATCATATAGTCAGAAAGAAAAAACCTATGACATTGTGAAAAGTTTAGTCTGGACCATGACACTGCTGTACATTGCTTTCCTGTGCAATGTGGGACTTGGATGTATCAATTCATACATAGATGTGTATGGTAAAATTTTAACTGAGGAACTGGAGAGGTTGCAGTTCTACAGTAGCAATGTTGAATATATGAAGCTGCCTTCCATTTTAAGTCTGTCTAGCCCAGACTGGTAGCATGTACCCAAGGATTTCAGGTAAGTGTCTTTTCCAGCCCTGTTACCCGAGATTCATAAATAGAAGGTGGCAGATTCAGCCTGGGACTTTTTACAGACAAAACATGGGCCTCCTTTGTCCAAATCACTGAAATTAGACCCAATGTGAGTAAATGTTATCGCTGATTGATAGGGCTTTAATTGTTAAAAAAAATGTAAAGGCTGTTATGAGGGAGAATGTCTAAGGATAAATAATCTGTGCCTACAGAGCACAGAAGTTATACACACTTGGGATCCAATCCATCTAATACATATTATTGTAAGACTTGTGCTGAATTGCAGTTGACTTTCAACATTGTAATCACGTACTTTTCCCCTTGTGCAATGTAGTATTGTAATAATTTTATCTATTTTTGTTTACAGTCAGATATTGACAATGATTTGGTAGGGGATTCCTGTGACACCAATCAAGACAGGTAATAATAATAATAATAATAATAATAATAATAATAATAATAATAATCACCTGCCTCTCCCTCCGGATTGAGGCGGGGAACAACATCAAACATAAAATACACAAAAACGATTAAAAGCACATAAAACCAATACATCATTAAATACCAATAAAATACCAATAAAACACTTAAAATTCATCTGGGTAGGTCTGCTGAAGGGATCAGTTTTTATAGCTCTTTTAAATTCTTGAAGACTGGTGAGTTGGCGGATCTCTCCCGGTAGGTCATTCCACAATCTGTTAAATTTGATCTAATATATATAACAAGAATAATGCCCAAACAAACTCTGCTGTGGTGCAAACTAGTATGTTTTTACTGATTTCACTGAAGTCTACCAGGGTCAAATTTAAGCATACATTGTTTTCAATTCACTATACCCATTGTTGGAATCAACAAATAATAAATGGTAATGTATTTCCACAAAATATTTGTTCCTTGTGTCAAATTTGGTCTCATCCAAGATTGGTGCTTGCTCTTTGAATATATTTTGAAAGCTCCCTTGGGCGCAGTGAGTGAATAGCGATTAATCTCCTCTATCCCTGTGCTGTTTAGCACAGGGATATTTGCCCAGTTAGGGAAAAATAAGAGGTGTGGGGGTGGATGGGAGTGATTTACCTTAAGAAAACAGCACTGAGGGGGAGTATTGGCCTCCCCCAGTACAGCGGTCCTTACTCAATTCTCCCCTTGGCGTTTTTGAAAGAAATTTAAATAGACCACATCAAGGATGGAGTTTGAGAAGCAAATGGTGGTGGGATGGAATGCTTACTCTGCCCACACACTGTGGTCCTGATCTGAATCAGGATCACACGCACTTACTCTAGAGTTTAAAAAAAGATACCCAATTCATGTAATCTGTAGTTTGATGAACTGGGAAGACTTTTTTTTTCAGACTTTCTCTTGGTTGCTCCTAGTGATGGGGATGGACACCAGGACAGCACAGACAACTGCCCCACTGTCATTAACAGTTCCCAGCTTGACACTGATAAAGATGGGTTAGGGGACGAATGTGACGATGATGATGATAACGATGGGGTTCCAGACTTTGTTCCTCCAGGCCCCGATAATTGCCGGCTGGTTCCTAATCCAGGACAGGAAGACGACAACAGTAAGGATGGCCTGTTTCTTCCTCTTCCTTCTCCTTCTTCTACCTCAGTCTTTTTACCCCAGCACGTTGCATATATTGTGGCAGCAGAGTGTCTTATGACCGTCAAAGGAAAACACAGAGGTCTCTATTGTCCATAGCAGGAGTGGAAGCTTTCCCTTTGTGAGAACAGAGTCTCATGTATGAGAACTCAGAGCTTCATATGAAGAGCCAGGACCCATTTTTCAAACCAGACTCTCTACGGACTGGCCCAAGACATTTTGTTGCCTGAGGAGGAAGAGCAAATGGCACCTCTCCCCCAAGTCAAGGCCAGCCAAGTCATTTTGGCACCCCAGGCAGCAAAACTTACAAGTGCCACTCCCCCCTACCTGGCAGTAAAGGTATAATGATAGTAAATCCACTTCACGGGAATTGTCAAAACCTGCAATGGCTTCTCCAAGAGTCTTCCAAAGTGGTTTGCAACATGGCTTAATGCAGCTGTTTACTCAGTTCCCTCTGGGATCCATAACTCAGTTTATTGCTCCCCTTTGGACTGCTAACTCAGCCTGTTGGAGGCACTCAGAAACTGGTTCCTGCATATATTCCTGCATATCTGTGAAGTTTGCTAATGAACATCTACCACTTTGTTGGTTATTCTCTTGTCACCAAATTGTTGTTCCAACAGCAGCTGTCAAATGACATCCCTTGAGTGTTACATTTATGTGTCCAGGTGATGGAGTTGGCGATATCTGCGAATCGGATTTTGATCAAGACACAGTGATCGATCGGATTGATGTCTGTCCCGAGAATGCAGAGATCACCCTTACGGACTTCAGAGCTTATCAGACTGTTGTCCTGGATCCAGAAGGGGATGCTCAGATTGATCCAAACTGGGTCGTTCTGAACCAGGTAATGCATTTTGAATATCTAAAACTTGCAAGGAATCATAGGTTGCAAAACAAAGAAAAACATCTCTCCAAACCTTTCAGAATTGATTATGCTTCGCTTTGACTTTGAAAGGAGTTGGGAGGTGTCAGAAGAAAACAATCCGAATTTTTGTGGCAAAGGACTCAGTCCTGTTCATAAAGAAACCAAAGTTAATAATTTCCCCTGAATTAAAATAATTTTGCATAAAAACACTGCAAGGTTTGGATCCACACCTCCGCCTGCATGATTGGAAGATCTGCTCATGTGCTGGGATGGGTGGTCTCTGATATTCCTTCCAGCTGCAATCCCCCTGTGCTACATTGCATGTGGCTCTGAGGGTCCCCTGACTCCCTGGAACAGATTTCAAGGGGGGGGGGGATGAGGAGCTTCTAAGATGGGAGTGTGTTTGGTGGTGGAATTGGGAATTCCCCATGTGTGCATAGAAGTGTTTCCACTTGTGCAAGGAGGGAGGGTTAGATCCCAGCCAAAATCCAATAGCTGTGGACTCATGTACATGCAGGGCCTATATGGGAGGAGGCTGCAGGAGAGAAAGAATGAGTTTTATGCCAGATGGTTCTGTTTTTTGAGGATCCAGTATATAATAGCCACATGTTTCCAAACTTCACCCATACCACAAGAGCCAGAAATTTGCTTTTTGAAAAACAAGAAGTGGTCAGAAAATCAAATTTTCTTTCCCATACAATAATTGTCAACAGTAAAGGCTGAAGAAATAGAAGCCTCTGTGTTTTTTGATAGTGGGCTTTTATGTATGAGTGCAAGAACTGTTTGATATATACCTTTCTACATAAGGCTGTTTATCGACTGTTAAACAGCTGTATCTACTTTCAGTTTCGTCACAGAATTGAGATCTAAGCACTACATGAGGAGTGTTTCCTTTCCTGCTTCTCTGCTGCATAACCTCTAGGTGGCACTGTGGTATAGCAGAGTAGTGCAAATACACAAGTAAAAACAGTTTTCTTTCGGTTTTACAATTAAATACTGCACTTCCCTGCTCTAAAAAAAACCTTGCTGAGTGCTTTTTGGACACAGAAGTGAAACTGGAAGGTTGTCTGAAGAACCCATAAACAGCTGTGAGCATTGTGTAGAAACGCCCATAGCCAAAGGAGATTTGCATGGACTCATTACGTAATACAGATCAGGCATTGGCAAGGAACACAGTCTTACCCATCCTTTTGGATATGACTGTAGCAAACAAAACATCTTTATTACACTTCTTTGTTTCATTAACTATGTTGCTTATATTTTTACAGGGTATGGAGATTGTGCAGACCATGAACAGTGATCCTGGACTTGCTGTTGGTATGTGCACATTGTTTTGTAGACATTCACACAGCAATCCACAAAAGAAACAGTTTTCTGTTCATGGAGCATCACATCATTGGCTCAAAAGATTGCTAGAGAGAGACCCATCCTGCATCGTGCATCCAGAATGTTTGAAATGTGCACTTTCGCTGTAGATCAGCCTCCCCCAACCTGGTGCCTTCCAGATCTTGGACTGCAACTCCCAGGATTCCCAGCTAGAATGGCCATTGTACACAAACAGCTTAACACGTTCGGCTCTTAAGAGCACCAACCTCTTGTTAGGCAGAGAGCATGGGAAGGAGTTCTGGAATCAGTTCAGGCATCCCCTTGTCACCTAAGGGCAGGGACACTGTGCTAGAAGCATGGTTTGCATGTATAAAGGCAATCTCTGCAGCATCTCCAGTTAAAGGCTCTCAAGTTAGCAGGACTGAGAAAACCCCTGCCTGAAGCCTTGGAGCGCTGTTGTCCATTGGAGCAAACCAGCTTTTTTCAATCTGGTGCCCTCCAGATATGTTGGACTACAAGTCCCAAAATCCCCAGGCAGCAAAGTTTGGAAAAAGCTGATGTAGACAACACGGAGCTAGTGCGACCAGTGGTCTGACTCTGTATAGGGCACTTGTTGCATATTACTGAATCTTCCTGGTCGGGCCCAGCCCAAGGCATCCTGCTGCCTCAAGCGAGGCGGTAGCATCATGTTGGTGCTGGTGCTGCCACCCCATTTCTTCTGGAGGATGGCAATGGCTCCTCTCCCTTTCTCCTTGCTGCCAGCGGGCTCCTCTCATGACATTTCAGCTGACTCTGCCAGGAGGCCCCCATGTCTGGGGAAGAAGATAGAAGTGAAAGGCTGGCCAGCAGCCTAACTAATGAGCATGGAAATGGGTGTGAGGGCGCTGCAGGAGGCGGTGGCTCCTCCCCCCTCCCCTCCCTTTCTTTCCCCCCTCTGTCTCTGCCATCTGACTGCTTTCCTCTCAGCAGCTCTTCATCCCCTCCCTACCTTCTTCTCCAGCTGCACAGGAGAGTTGGACACAATATCATGACAGCTCCCGGCCATGGGAGTGGCTGGGACCTCTCTTGATATTTCAGCCAGGAGGCCCCTGTGGCTGGGGAAGAAGGTAGTCTTGGCCGGCCAAGAAGCCGGCTGGTGAACAGGGGGGGGGGGCGGGCGCCAGAGGTGACGTGGCATGGGAGAAAGAGACTGGCCGGCCAGCTGGCAGCAGCAGGCCCTTTGGGTGGGAGGAGCAGCACAATTTGTCGTTCCTCCCATTCCGCACTGCCTGATGTGCCTGCGTAATTGGTGGCCAGCCCTGTTCTTGGTGGCTTGGATTGGGCATATCAGATCCAAAGGAATAACACATATTACTGGATCAGTGTTATGTTGGTTAATTGATTTGGACTTGATGGACGTACCCACATATTGAACAGGTTACACAGCCTTCAATGGAGTCGATTTTGAAGGTACTTTCCATGTGAACACGGTGACGGATGATGACTACGCTGGCTTCATTTTTGGTTATCAAGACAGCGCCAGCTTTTACGTGGTGATGTGGAAACAGACTGAGCAGACCTATTGGCAAGCAACTCCTTTTAGAGCGGTCGCAGAACCTGGCATTCAACTGAAGGTAAGTGGCTTGAGCCAAAATGACCAAGATCTCATCAGTGCCATCATCTAGGGATTGCTAAGAAGAAATTGGCAGGCTGTTCGTCTGCTGTAGTTCCTTAATATTGGTTTGTTTGGGTGCATGTGCCTGTCTTCCCATTACATAATGGAAAGAGAATTAAAGCTCCTGTTTTCCTCAGAATTTTCAGGGTGGGAAAAGTTGAAGGCTATTCCTTTTTTACTGGTCTTTGTACTTGCTATCTCTGTAGGCTGTTAAGTCAAAGACTGGGCCTGGAGAACACCTCAGAAATTCACTTTGGCACACAGGGGACACTAATGACCAAGTCAGATTGCTGTGGAAAGACCCTCGAAATGTAGGCTGGAAAGATAAAGTTTCCTATCGCTGGTTCCTGCAGCACAGACCTCAGATTGGATATATTAGGTAAAGATGGTGCAAAGAAGGATCTTCTTTTACCAAATGTTCATGTTGATCTATGTGTGCATGCATGCACACACGTCACTGATTTTATCATGTGGCCAAAATGTTGTCATTTTCACTTGCCACAACAAATTATACAAAACAGATTGAAGTAAAACATGTTGGTTAAAAACATATGGAAGCTTTTGAAACGACCACCGCACTGTATCTCTGAATACAGAAGTTATAATAAATGTTTTCACTAGCAGACCATTTCAATGCCTTTTTATGTGTACATATTGACCTGGGAGTAAGCATCATTGAACACACAGGGAATTGCTTCTGTGTATACATGCATAGAGGATCAGGCAACATAAAATAACAGTCTTTTTTGCTCAACTTTCAAAGGGCAAGATTTTATGAAGGTTCTGAACTGGTGGCAGATTCTGGAGTAACCATAGACACTACCATGCGTGGAGGAAGACTCGGTGTTTTCTGCTTCTCTCAGGAAAACATTATTTGGTCCAATCTGAAGTATCGCTGCAATGGTAAGATTTCTCATGTGCTATCCTCATGCCTTATCAAATGAGCAGATGTAGAAAGAAAAACTGTTTTAGGAAGCATGCATGAACGCGATTGTAGATTTTGTGAAACGTTATGCCTTATGTCTATTCTGACTTTGCATGTCTCTGGACTACACAGATGTGGATTAAGCTGATGCTTTATCTGTTGAATAAATGTCTTTTATTCCTAAACACACTTTGGAGAATTAAAAGTGTGCGATTAAGCCGTCACATTAAAACAACAATAACAACAAACTTTAAACCATGCTGAGCATTTTGGGAATATGAAAACACTAGTTGTTTCACACAAAAATCAGTGCTGAAAAGATCAAACATGATTTCATTCAGATAGTTGTATCCCTAAAGCCGCTTGGGCCACACTCAAATGTACAAATGTTTGAATAAACCCTCAGGCCAGAGACCTGCCATTCAGAACTTCTTCAGAGATGATATGTTGTTTGTTTTTATGATTTTTATGGTTTTACATTTTGTATATTGGTTTTTAAATGTTCAATGTTTTTAATTTTTGTAAACCGCCAAGAGAGCTTTGGCTATATAATAATAATAATAATAATAATAATAATAATAATAATAATAATATAATGTTCAACAGATTACCAAAAACACCTTTCAATGGCTATATACCTAAGGTGGCACACCTACTGTGCAGTCTCACGTGGGAGAAAGGCCCACTGAATTCAATGGGATGTGTTTCCAAATAAGTGTGTATAGGCTGCATACCCTTATCTAATTCTGTGGCTTCCTACATGAAATGTCCATGCTTAAGCTGGCACGAGTTCAAGATTCAACAATTCTGCTCGCCACTGTGAGCATGGCATTGCCCTCTTGCAAGCGTGATCAGCGGTGAGCCTTCCTTCCAACTTCAGAGTTGAAGGGGTGGGTGGAGATCCCATCAGAAGTTGCATGATGTTCTCCTGTACCTCCTAGGCTCCAAAGTTGGAAGGAAGGATGGGAGTTGTTTGGCACCTATGTGCCCAAGCTGCCTGGGCGTTTTGGCCACACAGAATCAAATTGGCAAAAACAAGCAAGCCTCCCACTCCTGCTGGCATTTCTTGCTCTGGAACAGAAAAAGCAGACAGGGCAGGGTTGGACACCGCTGTCTGAAGGCACTCATGGTATTTTCAAGTTGTGGTGCTTAACCTGCCATGCTCCCCACTGGCCCATCCCAGGGAAGAGGGCTGGCAGCTAAATTTTTTGACTTGGCCTGCACAGCCAGCCCAAAATTGTAAACCTCTGCATCCGTGTCATGTGTAAGCTGTGACATTGGGCATCTTTACATGAAAGGGAAATTGTGTTGCTCACCCAGGCTATTTGTGCTTCCTGCTTTTTGGTACAATTGTTATGTGCTGCATTACATGAGTGGAAAGGGGCAACTACGTGCTTTGAATTGAATACTTCCCCGCCACTTACTTTAATTGAGACATCACCATCTAGTGGTGGAAGATCCTGCTTTTTTAGGATGTTACCACTTTAAAAGTTATTTTCATGGTGGAACTTGCAACGGATACCACGGGAGACTTCCTGGTCGTTCACATCATGTAATCAATCCACAAACCTTTGTGACAAGCGTGCTATAAATTGTTCATTTAAAGAAGCCCATAGTGTGAAGTCATTCAGGAGTTCACAGTACTGGCTGTATGATGTGCTTTGATTACACTAAACATGATGCTAAATGTGTAATTCCCAACTAGGTTATGGAGTTGTTTTTTTACAAAAAATATAATCCTAGGTACAGTCATCCTCCAATGTTCATTAGAAGCGCAGCACATGAGTACAGGTGGTTTAATCCTTCCCTCCTGAGCTGTGACCCTAATAATAATCATTAGACTTAGGAAAAAAGCAATTAGACTTAGGAAAAAAGCTCCCAGTGGCCTCATGGGGATCTCCCCCTGGACACTAATTGCACTGCGGAGGGTGCATTTTCATTGGGATTGTGGCTGGGGAGGGAAGAAACAATTCATTTAACATCACGTGTAGTTTGGCCCTCATATTTAATTAATGAACAGGAAAAGAGAATTCATAAAAAAGATGTTACAGCTGTCTGCAATAAGCATGTTCCATTTCCTAATCTGAACTTTGAAAGAAACAAAGTTCAATAGAAACAACAGAGACTGATCTTTTATCTCCTTCCATATTTTCAGATACCATCCCAGAGGATTTCCAAGAATTTCAAGCTCAGCAGTATGGAGTTGGAGATATTTAAGAAAGACTGACAATGCAAATTGCTATGGCAAACAATAAAGCAGTATATATTAAGTTCTTATATGATTTTTTGGTGCAAGTCCACACTACACTTATTATGATTGGTGTAAAACTGTCAGACTGTTTTGATATATATATATATGTGTGTGTGTGTGTGAAAATAAAAAGATAAAATAGGCTAGGGTTTCACTGTGTTTTGAATTTCGTTTTAGATAAAATAAGGTATAATCCTTCTGTGCAATTGTATATCCACAGTTATGAAAGGACTAACTACATATTATATAAAAAGGAGCGTGTTGCTAAGTATTTAAACATTTTGGAGACATAAGTTCATGGGATACAAATTTGCAAATAAATAAATAAATAAACAAACGGCATAGCCTGTTTTATATGTATCTACGCAAATTCAGAAACAGGTAATCAAATTTATTTGAATTCCACAGAAGGCAAACTACGCCGGCTACGTTCTCATCTAAATCACTTGAAGTAAAATAAATTATTCAGTTAATTTGCAGCCCAGCCACAGATCACGTCAAATCAGTAGTTCTTCAGTTACAATTCATTTACAATGCCGGTGGACAGGTGTGGGAAAAGACGCATATATAAAAGGATGGGTGGTAGTTGTTGTTTTCTCCCCATGAGCCCTTTTTCACATACACCCCTAAAACTGGCAACTATTCAATAGAGAGGTGGAGGGACAGAATGTCAATCAAAAGCACCAGCTGAGATCAAGGGGAACCTGGCCATTCTCTTCGACATTCAACACAGCTTCCCCTCAGCCAAGTCAGTCACCCCACCCACTTCTTCCCTCTCTGCTCTGAGGAAGGCAGTATGGACCAGAGTAAAGCAAAGTAGAGCTCTCAGCCACAAGCAGGCTGGGCAGTGCTGCTGCCACCTGGATCTCCATGCAGTCTACATTGAAGGCACCTTCTGTTAGTTGCCTGCGTGCCTCTGGGTTCCTCCTCCGCCCACGGAGCTTGGCAGTTGTGCACTGCGATGAAATGCAGGTAGTGACCAACAAGCAGCATTCACACACCCAATAAGTGGTAACAGTGAATGGGGAGGACTCCGTGGCTACAGTATGAGGCAGCAGAGAAGCTCAGTGCTCAGGTAGTGGTGGGCAATATCAGGCCATAGGCAGCAGAGGTGGGACCTGAAAGCATCCACGAGGATGAGATGGGAGCCTTGGACTTTGATTGAGTATTTTCCACCCTCTGCTGCACAGCTGATCGGCAGCTTGAGGTGCACTGGGCTCTGCAGCTACCACAGCTGGGGACAGCCGCATTCATGCTCTCTTCTCACTCCCTCAAGTGCTGCACAGCTCATTGGCAGTGGAGCTTATGCCTCCTTCCCTGCCAGTGCAGTTGCCAGACACGTAACTTGCAGATGGCAGCATTGACTGGAGCGCCGATGGCGGAAAACTCGACTTATATCCGATAAGACACGACATAGAGAACATCTTCGTTCCTATGGGGTGGCAATACGTGCAGCGAAGAAAGCTTACTTCTCTGCACGCATTGCGTCTGCGAATTCGCGTCCAGCAGAACTGTTCAGGGTGGTGAGGGGTCTAACTCGGGCACCCTCCCCCCTGAACCCGATGTTAGAGCCTTCAGTAGTTCGCTGTGATGCCTTTAACAATCATTTCACAGATAAAATCTCTCGGATAAGAGCCGACTTAGATGCTGTCGTTATAGCAGAGGCTGACAATGGAGTGTCCAGCAACTCCGCGAGTAGAATTACACTGGATCAGTTTCAGTTGGTGAGTACCGAGGACGTGGACAAGCTGCTTGGTGGAGTGAGGAGGACGACTTGCCCTCTCGATCCCTGTCCTTCTTGGCTGGTCGCCCAGGGAGGAGATGCAGTTAGATCACAATTACAATATATTATTAATGCATCTCTCAGGGAGGGGAGTTTTCCATCATGTTTAAAAGAAGCGGTAGTACGGCCACTTCTAAAAAAGCCCTCCCTGGATCCCCTGGACTTTAATAACTATAGGCCAGTATCAAATCTTCCATTTTTGGGCAAGGTGATCGAGAGGGCGGTTGCCTTCCAACTGCAAGCAGTTTTGGATGATACAGATTTTCTAGACCCATTTCAAACTGGCTTCAGAGCAGGATATGGAGTTGAGACCGCTATGGTCGCCTTAGTGGATGATCTACGCTTAAGTATTGACAGGGGGAGTGTGTCCCTGTTGGTACTCCTGGACCTCTCAGCGGCTTTCGATACCATCGACCATGGTATCCTTCTGGAACGCCTGAGGGAATTGGGACTCGGAGGCACTGTGCTTCAGTGGTTCCGGTCCTACCTCTCGGGCAGGTTCCAGATGGTGATGCTTGGGGATAGTTGCTGGTTGGTTATTACCTTTAAAGCCCTACATGGTTTGGGTCCAGGTTACCTACGGGATCGCCTTCTCCCATACAATCCGCCCCGCACGCTCAGGTCCTCTGGGAAGAATTTATTACAGTCAACAAGAACTAGACTGACAACTGTTACCCAGAGGACCTTCTCTTCTGCCGCTCCCAGATTGTGGAATGACCTGCCGGGAGAGATTCGCCAACTTACTAGTCTTCAGGAATTTAAAAGATCTATAAAGACTGATCTCTTCCGGCAGGCCTACCTAGATGAATTTTAAAGTGTTTTATTTGTGTTTTATTGGTGTTTTAATGATGTACTGGTTTTATCTGCTTTTAATCAGTTTTTGTATTTTGTGTTTGGTGTTGTTCCCCGCCTCGATCCGTTGGGAGAAGCGGGTGATAAATATATTATTATTATTATTATTATTATTATTATTATTATTATTATTATTATTATTATAAGGTGCCCAGGTTGCCACAGGGCTCAAGATTCAGGGCATGCCCAACCGCATTTTTAAAAACAAGAACAGAACATTTTTTTTCAAAAAAAAAAAAATGAGAAGGAATTGATAAAGGAGAATTGTGGGATACAGGGAGGGCTTAACCTATTTTCCTACTCCAAATCACCTCCATGTTGCTCCCCCGACCTGTAGTATCTCAGTCATATGTTTACCTTGCAAACATATCATTGAAGCCCTGCTAGGGGAAAACAGTTTAAAGAGGTAAAATGGAAGGTAGAAAATGGTAAACCATCTCTTCCTTCTCACTCCCACTTCTCAGCTCCACATTTCTCCCTCCCAGAGCAGCTTCTCATTTTTTATATTGCTGTTGGTTTTCTCCAAGTGTAACAACATCAAGTTAGCCCAAACAAAGGAATATACATGTTGCAGAGTTGCAAAGGTTTAAAAGTGGTTTCTGTGCGCAGCAATAGGGTTGCTAGGTTTTTATCCGTGTCCCAATGTAGCTAAGCCCGTACAAGCACTGAAGCAGGCATAGCCATGAGCGTATCCCAAGCACAGTGGGCACATGATTCCCTAGCCAGATCCAACAGCAAGAAATATGGGATTTTACCAAGCAGATATTTGGGAGGGGATTAGGGGCTTGATTGTCCTCTCCCCTTCCTTTTCAAACAGCTGCTTGATGCAATTTAGTTAAACAATTGATCTCGTTTTATTTTAAAGGGCCATGTGAACTTTCTACTTTCACATATCTTGGTTGTTGACATATTATGCAAGTTATCCACTAGCAATTTGGTTGTCTCCTAGGGCTGGTACCTAAATGCTTGTGCTTCTTTTCCTTCCTACCCCATTACCTTTTACCAGCATTCTCCAACCTGGTTGCATCATGAGTGATGGAACTAAGCAAAAAGACTCAGGGTTTAGTAAGCGAACAGGAAGTCAGTGGGAGGAGCAAGCAGATCTCCAAGTTGGCCTACTTGCATTGGTTGAGCACAGTCATAGCTGAATAAAGGCCTTTCCTTTAATCTAAAGTGCACTAGTGATCTATGCTAAAAAAATACTGGTGCCCTCCATATGTTTTGGACTACAAATCCCAGCATTCAGAACCATTGGTCATGCTGGGTGTAGCTGATGGGCACTGAAGTCCAAAACATCTAGAGGCCATAGGCTGACCATATGAAAAGGAGGACAGGGCTCATGTAACTTTAACAGTTGTAGAGAAAAGGGAATTTCAGCCAGTGTCATTTGTATGCAATTAGTTCCAGGTGAAATTCCCTCTTCATCACAACAGTTAAAGTTGCAGGGGCCCTACCTTCTTTTGTATTTGGTCCCTCTAGTATAATGCCTGCAACTTTAACTGTTGTGAGAGAATTTCACCAGGTACTAATTGCATGCCAGCTGAAATTCCCTTTCTCTACAACTGTTAAAGTTACATGCGCCCTGTCCTCCTTTTCATATGGTCACCCTAGCCAACAGGTTAGGTGAGGCTATCCTTTACCCAGTCCTGTTTCCATGCTTAGAGTCATCTGGCTCTCACTAGCTTCAAAACCATGAAAAGTAGCCAACATTGTTTTCACATGAAGTCACCCAATTTACAGATTGCTGAAGTAGTTGCCAAGTATAGACTTTTAATCTATGCCTTGAGACCATCTTTTCCACAAAACATGGCTAGAGACAGAAGTGTGTTTGTTTGGAGTGTTTTGCATATGCCTTGGCTAACTACAAGTTTTGTACAACAGCTTGAAGAGATATTTGGTTGTTTATTCTTGCATATGATTCCCAACAAGGCAGAACTGTGCATTGCTCTTTGTTGAGCACATAGGTCCCCATAGTCTCATGACTCCAATTGTTGTGGGGTAGATATTTTCCAGTTGACTATGCAAGTACATGATTACAGAAGAAAACAAACATTATAATGATAACATCTGAAGCTCACTGATCTAAATAGGGCCAATTAGCCTTCTGTAGTTACTTATGAGGTAAGAAAAGTTAGTTTGAAACTTAAAAAACAAACAAATCTGAGCCATATAACAAGAGACTGGGCTAATACTCTAATGTGCAAAGGGTATCTTTAGTTAAATGCCCTCATACATAGCCTAGAGGTGTTCATAAGAATATCCAGAGCCATGAAGTTCCAAGAATGTGTTGTTTCATATTTTTGTTATGGCTATAGTAGTATAAGTAACATATTAAATCGGATTATCTAAAACTGTTTGATCTCCCCAAGATAACGTGAATGCCATAATTATTTATTTGCAAAAGCAGCAATCCCAAACTAGCACTTGTCAAACAATAGATTGTTGTATTTTCAGACCAACTGTGTGGATAAATTCACATGTCAGGTAGTAGCTGTAAGAACTTTCCTGCAGTCATTTTATCAGAACAAATGTTTCGAAACCAAAATTCCCTCTGCCGTGGATTTTACTTTTTCACCTAGTGACTATCGCACACAAGTGGCTTTCCATGTGCAATGTGAAAAATGTCACTGCTTGTAAGGACTTTACCACAGAAATGAATGTGTCTGGAAGCCCTAAGGGGAAGGGGTGAATAATTTCTTTTAGTCCGAGGGCCAAATTTCATTTCGGAGAAGTTCTCATTCTAGTGGTGGGTGGGGGCCAAAGGTAAAAGGGAACTGTGAAAAAGGCAAAAGGGGTAGAGACAAAAATACCAGAATATTTTACCTTAAAACTCTTGCCAATAACTAATGCTTAGGAAAGGCATTTCAGCCTGTTAGAATGGGGTGGGGGGACTGCACAACAGCCAGGAAAACACTAAATGATTGGTAGTCAGGGAAGGGGCATGGATGGTCATCTGGAGAACCCAAAAACCAAACTTGGCTCTGGGCCTGAGGTTTTGTGCCCTTAATATAAAGCATCCCTATGGCCCTCACTGTAGGATGTGATCCCTTGAGATACCGATGAGGCAAAACAAGTAGATATGTGCTGTCCAAAGAAGTATGTGAAAACCTAATCCAAGAATTTGATTTTAGTATGGTGTTGAGCCCTATTAATATATTATTGCTTGCACTGCCTGAGGCCAATCTTAGGTTAGCTTTGTAGAAGAGAAATGGCCTCGAGCAGTTTTCCTGGGGTGCTACTGAGCTGAGGGAAAGACTGTAAACCAAAAGCCCCTGCTGTATGGATGTTTTAAACTGCTTTTTGATGTTTCTTTTCTTTTCTGCCCTTTTTATATTTTTTAAAAGTTCAGTCATAAGCTTAGTCAATGGACATTTAAATTAATTTGCATATACCAAAGAGAAGTAGCCAGCCTCCTGTCCCATGGGACAGGAAGCACCTCTACCTTTGAGAACTCTTGAGCTAGAGTGTCAACAGACGAGTGTTCTCTTGCAAATTCGTTACTGCTCACTCACAGTTTTTTGCGGGTCCTTTTGATGACGACGCCTGCCTTCTGTGCATCTCCCGCTCCCTCTGGTCTTCTTTCCGCAACAAGTAAGACCCTGGCAAATCCGATTTTTGGGGGGAAGTGAAATGTGCCGCCATTTCCTGCTGTGTGCAAGAAAAGCAGCGCTATAAAAACATCCACTGAATGGGCCATGTGGTCATTGTTTACTTCCTAGAAAGAGAAAGTATTGTGAGACAGAAGCAGGGGAAAAGTGACAGTAAGGAAACGCATCCCTCCCCACCCCGTCTGATGATGCTCCTAGTCTTTAAAGAATTCTGGATTAGGTTTTTCATGTTTGTACACTACAGTACCACAACAGGAAAGAGCACATGCGCTTGAAATACTTATATAATTTCATACAGATATTGAAACTATCATATTTTATAGGTTTTTATGCATGTACCTTCACGTGCTCTGAGATCATTAACAGAGGCCCAGGATCCAAGTGCCTCACAAGCTGAGATACAGCGGCTGGCTAAAAGAGAATAGGTCTTTTCAGCAGTGGTCCTGTTTATGTAATGCTCTCCCCAGAGAAGATTACCTGACATCTACTTTAATATCCTTTCGGAACCAAGCAAACACCCTTTTATTTTTCCATGCCTAAATTATGCTGTGTTTAATTCTGGCTGTCTTATTTATTATTTATTTATTATTTATTTATTTACTGCATTTTTATACTGCCCAATAGCCAAAGCTCTCTGGGTGATTTACAAAAATTACAACCATAAAAACCATTCAAAATATAAAATGACACTATAAAAATATAATTTAAAATACAGTATAAAACACAAGGATAAAAACCGAGCAGTCAAGCAGAAATTGATAGGGATTTAAAATACAAATTTAAATAGCAGGTTAAAAATAAAAATAAAGAATTGTTAAAACACTGTGAAAATAAAAAGGTCTTCACCTGGCGTCTAAAGGACTATAATGTAGATGACAGGTGAACCTCTCTGGGGAGCTTATTCCACAGCTGCGGTGCTACAGCAGAGAAGGCTCTCCTTCTAGTAGCCACCTGTCTCACTTCCTTTGGCAGGGGCACACAGAGAAGGATCCCTGAGGATGATCTTAGGGTCCGGGCAGATACATATGGAAGGAGGCGTTCCTTCAGATAACCTGGCCCCAAGCTGTTTAGGGCTTTGAATGTTAATACCAGCACTTTGAATCAGGCCTGGATCTGGACCAGCAGCCAGTGAAGCTGGAAAAGGACTGGCGTAATGTGGTCTCGTTGGCCAGTCCCCGTTAACAGTCTGGCTGCCCTGTTTTGTACCAGTTGAAGTTTCCGTACGGTTTTCAAAGGCAGCCCCACATATAACGCATTGCAGTAATCCAGACGAGAGGTTATATCAGAGCATGGATAACTGTAGCTATGCTATCTCTGTCCAGATAAGGGTGCAGTTGGTATATCAGCCTAAACTGATAAAAGGTGCTCCTTGCCACGGAGTTCACCTGTGCCTGAAGTGACAGTTCTGGATCCAGGAGCACCCCCACTCTTTGAAATTTTTAGGTTTGTATTATCCACTGCCCATCATGATTATTTATGTTAGTTTCCCTCTTTGTTTTAAAATGATTGTCTACATGCTGCTTTATTGTATCTTATTGAATTGTATTTTTTTCTAGCTGTGATTTGAAATAATTTTAAATATTTTCCTGTATGTCATCCACAGAATGACAATTATTGGTCATTCAAATGGAGTAAATCAAATAAATAAAAAGTCCAAATAGTAAAAAAAAACAAGAATAAAACAAAACGAATAAATAAAGGCCCAATTCTTACAAACAGCGGATCAGGTGGTAAACCAGGGTCTGGATTTAAAATTACAGCTGCAGACTCATGACAGAACGCTCCTCAAAACACCATTCCCTGTAACATCTTTGCATTTCGACTCTTCAAAATTTGGGGGTGAGTAACTTCTGACAATACGGGAAATTTAGCTGTCCACCAGGTGGCAATAGTTAGCTTATGGTTTTAGATGAAATGTGAAGGTGAAGCTACACATCATCTCACTATATTTTATATACTTTTCAAAAATGCTTCACCAGATTAAAACAATTATCTACTTTCCTGAAGTTTAACTAGAGGACTTTCCTCACATAACCCAATGAACAGATAAAATGTGATGCCGCTCAGACAAAAAGTACAAATTGGCGTTTTCAATTTGCCTAACATTACAAACTTTCTATTTATATTATTTTTTAAAAAATCCTACCTCATTTAAAGGCACTCTGGCTGACATACATTTTATCCTCAGAAGAAGTAGGTAGTAGGTTAGGCTGAGAGAGGGTGACTAATTCCTCTTTTTCCTTTTCTACTGATACACTCAATGTTCCATGTTTCATTTAGCATATGTCCTTGTCGGGCTATTTTTGTTCTTTTAACAGTTTAATGTACAAGACATATTCTTATGGGTATCTAGGGAGTAACCCCAATTACGAAACCATTATTTATTTTGGGGTGGCCTCTATTTGCTTCCAAGCCAATAGGCATCCAGCCAATCTCCTCATCCCATGTGTGTACGTGTGTGCGTATATTGTGTGTATATAGAGAGAGGGAGGATAGGTGTAAAGCAGCACAACAGCAATGCAACAAGGAAGCTCTGGATCCACTATGGATGCAGTTGATCTTATATAAGAAAGTTAGGAAGACTAACAGAATATTTTTAAAAATATCCTTTGAGCTAAATGTTTTGGCTTCCGTTCTCATGGGAGTTCAGGATAGGGTGACCACATTTGGGAAATTAAAAAAGAGGACACCCAGTGGGGTGGGGGTGGGAAAGCAGCTTTCAGGGGCCTCTGGGATGCATGTCATTCACCTCCACCACCTTCAAGGCCCCAAATAGGGTGGAGGAGGGGAAAGTGTGTCATTCCCACCCTCCACTGCTCCAATCAGGGCCTTTTCTATAATGTCTGGGAATGACACGCTTTCCCCTTTCAGACCCTGATTGGAGCAGTGTGAGGGAAATGACCCACCTCCAGAAGGTGTGTCATTCCCTCCCACCATGCTAATGCAGCCTTCAAAGAGAAAGCGTGTCTTTCCAGGACATTATAGAAAATTACAGAAAATCCCCCCTGACACCCAGAAGAGAACAAAAACCAGGACAAATCCGGGGAAATCCTGACGGTCACCCTAGTTCAGGATAGGCCATGCAGCATACACAGCCCTGTCCTCTAGCAGACAGGAAGAGCTGGAAGCTCAAGAGGAATGGCCAAGGGATTGTCACTGCTGCCTTGCTATATTCCCCAGCATTTGGCACCTAAGGCACCTGCCTCACTCTGCCTAATGGTAGAAAGAGTGTGTGCGGGTGTGTGAAAAAGAGAGAGGCCCATTCCGAAGACACTTTAAACCACAGCTTTAACCATGGTGACTAGGCCTTATTCACCATGGTTAAAGCCATGGTTTAAGGTGTCTTCTAAACACGGACCGGCTTTCTGGCTTAACCACCGTAGTTAAAGCTGTGATTTAAGGTATCTTCTGAACAGGGCCAGAGACAGACAGAGAAAGAGAAAGAGGTGTGCTGTCAGTTACAAATAAAAGTCTTACCCATTTCCCCAACCCTCAGACTTTAGTGGCACATTTCCATCTCTCAAAATACTCTATTTTGGGTTTAGCAGATATTCTGGAAAAAGTGGTCTGGGAATACAACATTGCAGATCTTTCTGAACTCTGTTGAAAAAGCTAAATGGTAGAAATAATTAAAGAGAAGCTGGGGTTTTTTTTGTGCTATTTAGAAATCATGTTTATACAGTGATCCTAGTTAACGTCTGCTCCAACAATAAAGTGAGTGGTTTTATTTTTAGAAACCTACACTTTACTTATATTTTAACACTGGCCTTCTCCAAGATTTATGCCACAGTAACCCATATAAATAGAACAAGAAGAGCCTTCTACCCAGCAACTTTGGAATAACCTGCTTGGGAGTTCTGTCTGCACCCAATTATATCCTGCAAATTTCTGTCACAAAAATTAAAGAGTCAAGAACTTTAACCAGCAATTAAAGATTGTATCAGATGGCCTAATACTCCTAGGCTACAATTCTAAGCATACTTACTATGGAGTAAACCAATTGAGATCAGTGGGACATACTTCAGAGAAGAGCTTAGAAATGATAGCCTGTGGATATAATCTATGTGAAATCACTAGTTGGACAAAGCTAATCTTTAATTTAATTACTTCCCATATTGGACTCTTCATAACAAAGCTGCTCTACCTATATTGTTCACTCATTATGTTATGGGTGGAACATTTCAATGAAAGGCAGCGCAGGAAAAAGAGGGAATATAGCTTTATGGGCACCCATTAAATTGTTTTACAAAGGGATAAGAAAAATTAATGGAAGTGAAGACTATCAATGGTTACTAGTTCTGATGGCTATATGCTGCCCCCAGGGTCAGAGGCAGTACATCTCTGAATACCAGTTGCTGGGGAACAATTGTCCTCTCATATTCTACTTGTGGACTTCCCAAAGGCATCTAGCTGGACATTATGCAATGCAGCATGCTGGACAAGAAAGGCTTTAGTCAATAGCAAGCCAAGTGCACAGATATGATTCTAAGGAGCCCATGTTCATGTGTACAATATTAAACTATGTAGGACTGTTACCTCCAGCAATTGATTTATGAATGTTCATCACCAATTGGATGAAGTTGCTGGCAAAATATGAATCTAGAGTTCCTTCCAAAGTTTGTTAACTTGCTCATGTCCATCTTTGTGACTCTATTGTTTAAATTAGATATGCACACACATTTCTAGCCATCCTCCACCGATCACTATCATGGAAATTGAACTTTTAAATATGCATACATTGTTTAGATATACATATATTTTAGTTCATCCACTGATTATTACCATGGAAACTGAACTTTTAAAGTGTCAGAAGGCAAAATATACTGTTTTGTGTTTGAGGTCAGTCCAAATAACTGTCCAGGAGTTCCTTAAAACACAGGCCCTCTGATTTCAAAGGGATTCTGCTTCCCCTGCACACACACACTCTTTCTCTAACTCTTGAGCTGATAACCGTTTCTTGTACTAGGTCAAGGGGAGGAGGCGAGTTAAGGATGTGTGTGTGTAGAGAAGTCAGCAGTGCTTGAAGTGGATCTAAGATGAAGAACTGATTTTGTCTCTCTGCAGTGATCCTTTAGACAGCTGAGAGGGATCTGGGATTTGTTAAGAATAGAAACGCAGAGGACTTTCATCTTAAGCCCAGTGTGAATAAACTCATCAGACAGATACATCACATGCCTCAAATATTCTTCTTCTCAGGAAAGTTGAGGAAGTCCTGGATGCTGAAACTTCTCTCTGCTCAGAAATACGGTGCAGAAATGAAACAAAACAATAGAAGACGGTCAAGCCAATTTTACAGGCTATGTGGCAATAGTATTTGGTTATTAGGTGGTATATAAATGCAGTAAATAAATAAATATTCAAGGAGCAGGTGGAATGCAGCCTTTTTCTACAGTTTTAAGGCAGGAGGATCAGTCAATCTTTAAATATACCAACCTGTTTAAGCCTCTCAATAGGAAAGAGTCTTATAGGCTTATGCGATGCAAAGGAGGAGTGAGCAGAAAATAGATTGTGAACTGCTAATAGATCTCTAGGTAATTTGCAGTAGATCAGCAAGTGTTTCTGACTTCCAATTGTCTAACAATAGCCAAGAAGTAAAAAGCTTTGCCTCCCTTTATTAGGAGCTGAAAAAGAATACTAGAAGGTGAGTCAACATGGATTTCTGTGCCCTTGGTTATGGTACCCATCAAGTTCCTGGGCTGAGCATGTGCACAGGAGCACCCTTTTCCTTAAATCGTAGTCTAGGTAGCTTGCCCACCTGAGCTAGAATTTTGTACCTGGATGTAGTTGGTGGACTTTGTAATCTAGTAAAAGAAAAAAACCCAAGTTGATCCTGCAAACCTGAAAGTCTGCCTGCCCCTGCTGTACAGAACCCAACAGCTTGCTGAAAATAGGGGTTTCGTCATACTTTTTGTGGTCAACATGAAGCTCAGCAGTTGCCCTAGGACTGAAATTTTATTTTTGCTATTTAATATTGAATATATCCAAGAGCAGTCTTTTAAATCTTGCTGTGAATTTTGCTCTCCCCTACCCAGTGAAATCTTTCCCCCATTAATGAAAAGTTGAAATGTGGTAGCTTTTTTAAACTAAACATTTCATTAAAATAATCCAAAATGGATTTCTAGGTAATGAATACATAAAACACTACCAGTTGCAATTTCAAACAAACAGAAGTTTATTTGTCAGTTAAACAATTACATCTATAATACTTTCTCAATATGCAATTATTCCTAGAAAACCCAATATAATGCTTTAAACACCACATACACTGTTTGTGTGACACTTAAGATTTCTCTTGAAGTCTCAAGAATTACCCCTCACCCAATATTAGTCTTATATTTTCTATCGGCCATAAAACTCAAACTGTAACAAGTTGCAACTCCAATTTCGAACAAAAGACCCCGGAAGTTAAAAAAGACTATGATTGTATCAAAAGGTATTTTTAAAAAAATGAAAACATTTTTTAAAAAAACTATGCATGAAGAATATCCTATTCTGTGTTCATTCTTTAAAACTGACATAAAAACATTGTAAATAAAACATACAGAAGTTAAAATATTAAAAGTTGGTAGTACATTTGAAGAGAGAAAGGACTGCTTTATGAGAGACCATAGCTACAAATCCACCAAGATATTCTGTGAAAACCCTACTGAACTGATTAAGTATGGAATGGAATCTGAGCTGTTATACAGCTGCCATTCATTTCAACAGAGCTTGTGCGGGAGAATTTCCTGGTAGGTTGGGCTCCATACTTTCTTTACATCATGCGCTCAAACTCCACCAAGAAACATTTAATAGCTTACATTATATAGAGTAATTTTCCTTCTACATTTCTACAATGTTCTTGTTTTTCATAGGATGATTCTTTGGCAAAACCAGACAATGCTACTATACCCCAAACCTTTGACTAAACAGTTTTTCTAAAGCAGACATTCAAATACTGGAAAGATTTAAAATTCGACAACATTCAAGGTTTGCAACACACAAACTGACTCTGGAGAAAAAGCCAATTTTAAAGAATTGAAAAACTTCAGGATACGATTTCTTGATAATGCACTAACTAGCACAGATGTGCAACAGTGTGTGCCGCATTATCAGCCACAGGTCAGAGGGATTTGCGGCTTTTAAAAGCATGTGGCAACATGAATAAGCCAACTTGCCAATTCTCACTTATCACACAATAAAAGGGCTGTACCCAATTAGACATATCTACGCACCACTTCAGACTCACTATAAGCATGATACCCTACTATTTTCAGAATCCTTTCCCTTCAGAATATAAGTACAAAGACATATTACAACATAGGGAAGGGAATCAGTAGTGTAAGAAATTCAGTATATTTTAAAATGGTCCCTGGGATTCCCTTTGGTAGGGTCATAATTGAGCACCAGCATTTTATCTCTCTGACATTTGCATTTGCAATCCATTGCAATAAAGAATTCACTTTCCTCTCCCCAAACATCAGAATGCAGAAGACAGAGGAGCCTCCAAGGAATAATTCTAGCAAGAACTGGAGATGATAAAGGTCACTTTTAAACAGTAGCATCATTCCTTTTCCTGAGCTTATGCCAGCTCCCTCTTTAAGTGCACTGAAAAAGGCAAGACACTACCATATCGAAGAAGCTTTATGGTTCTTTTAGGGTGTATACCACTCCCAGGGAATGGAAAACCTCCACCATTTTCCAAACCATTTAACATTAAGACACTAAGAAGAGCTAGGGGTTCAAAAAAACACAGTAGTCCAACACCCACAATGTACTTAAGATAGCATGAATTAGGAAAGGCTTGCTTCATACAGCATATGTTGTTAGTTAATATATGATTAGAGGCAAACAATTTACAGAGTAATTTGAAGGAACATGGAGACTGGTTTTCCAAGGATTTGGGGAGGACTGTGTTATTATATTTAATTTAAGCACACAAACTGAATTTATTGTGCTAATTTGATCTGATTAGAAGCCAGTTGTCATGAGCTTTAGTGGCAACCCCCCCCCCCAAAACCACAAATTTGGCTTCTCCCTAACACCCTAATTGGCTAAATTTAGCTAGTTTCTCATACTAAGCTGCTGAGGCTAGCACTGATGCTTTCTGTTTCAGAATACTCAACCCCACTAAGGAAGTGTTAGCTAGCACGGCTGCCCTATACATGTATGGCTACTAGCTCCACACAGCTCATCCCAAGTTTTGCAAAAATTACTATGGAAAAATAAATTAAGAAAATAAATAAAAACTGAGCAACAGAAAAAGTCCTTGGTGGTGGAGGGAAATGCAAGAGCCATTTGGCAAATGTCACTTTTCTCCATCACCAACAGATGGCTGCCATCTCCAATTATCTGGAAATATTAAAAAAAAAGAAGAAAGCAGCTGCTGCGATTACTATAATACAAAATAACCAAAGTGTGAGAGCATCACATAGGTAGGCAACATCATTTCTACTAATGCACTTTTTAACTATTAAGCTACTTTAGACAAGTTTGACTGAAACAGGGCAATCTAGATACTACAGCTCACTTTGCGGCTTTCAGAATGTTATTACTAAATGATTGCCAATCATTTATTTTCATCTAAAAGAGTGGCATGCGTTAACTTTAAAATGAAGCACCAGTGTCTACAAAGCTAACAAGCAATATGCTAACATCTGAAGCAAGCTTACCTCTGAAGCAATGATAATAACTCACAACAGGTTTACTCGGAATCAAGTCCAGTTGTATTCTATGGGGTTTACTTCCAGGTAAGTGTGCACAGGATTGCAGCCTTAATATTATTTCTATACTTATGAGCTTTCTCTTCCAACATTACTCCTCTCACGCTTAAAAGGAACTTTTATAAACATAGTTCTGAGTGTAATGACGAAGGAATCTCCAAATAGACTTTGGTAAGGCATGGGAAAGACATGGTCTCCAAACTAAAGCCTAATTAGAAGTTGGAAAGGCAAAATGTATTTTTCAAGATCTCAGATATGTAAATATGCTTTCCCCCTATAGCCTCTACAATTGCACTTTAAAACAATTACATTAAACATACTTAGGGATCAAATCTGGGATCTAGTGATGAATCAAAACCAAACAAAAAAAAAAAACCTCTGGAAATATTTTTTAATATTCCCAGTTATTTTTCAGGGTACAGGTCTTCACTGGACTTCTTAGGTCCTACAGTTCACTTTATTAGATCACAGTTTTAAGTACACTACAGACTGTACTCACGTAACAACTCTTGCCAAATAGGAGACTCCTCAGATTTACTAAGATAGCTCAGTTACCATAGGCAGAACTCACATGTTGTTGCTCACTGTTCCTGGACTGAATATTTTATTAGACGCATTTACTCCCAGAGTGGCTCATAGCTGTTAATTAATTGCACCAACATTTACAGTGTTTCACATCCCAGTCAAATTTTCAGGTTCCACATCATGTCACCCCAGTGATTCATAAAGGTGCCTTTCATTAATATCATAAATAAATATTTCTATACCCACAAATCTCTTTCTTCCACAATGCACATTTGCAATAATTTACTATGAGCAACTAATACAGAAAAAGAAACCTTGGAGCTGATGCTATTCCCACCTATGATAATATCTTCATTCCAATCAAGCTTTAAACTCTATTCTGTCGTTCTACACAAGTGTTTGGTTTATTTGTCAGCAAAAACATGAGGCGCGTATCAATGTCTGTGAGAGCAGTAACACGTCAGCATCAGTCTTACTGCAAGAGTCACAAAAGGGAAAAAAGAAAAGAGGCATTTTGCATTTTACAGGAAGAACACAAAATATCTGCAGAACAGTCTATAATTTCAATGTTTTTCTAAAAACTTATTCTGGGATATTTAGCAGTATCCATATTTTTGAGTTCCAGGCTGAGATGCTGCTTTTGACCAGTTGAGTTCCTTCTGACTAATGTAAATACAAGTTTTTTTAAAAAACAGGCTCAAAATGTATTGTTTAATATGGAAGAGAAAGCAGTATCCTAACCATCAATGGTAGGACAGCTACTAGGCAGACTTAATTCTCCATTCCCTAAACCAATGGACCTGTAGCAGAAGGAGATTCACACTAAGATTCCTCTGCTTGGACAGCAGAAAGGAGCTAGAAGGGTCCACAGGTAGAGGAGGACACACAACCAACAAGAAGCCATCTTAATCCAGAATATGGACCAGGTTCCAACGAAGAATTTTTCAATTGCAGCATTTTCGTAACTACAATGATGAAAATAAGCGGAGGTTAACAGATTTGCTAATACATTTGTTGAGACACTCAAAGGGTGCAGAAGCCATGCTGATTCTCTGCTTCCCTCCCCTCCCCACCCCATGTTTCATCATTCTAGCTCAATAGTACAATTCTATTCGTTTACTCAGAAGTCTACTGTATTCAATGGGGCTTACTTCCAGGTAAGAGTACACAGGATGGCACTGTTAATCATGTTTTCTACCAATTTACCTGGATGAAAAATTAGGCTAAAGGGATTTGTACTTTCCTGACCCCCCTCCCCCCAAACCGTATTTTTAAAAATGGTATCACATTGGCCCATATTCATTCTTTTGGCAAGGAAATCCCAGTGATTTGTTAGTTTGTAATACAACAAATGTTTTATCTGTTGTGAGGAAAAGCAAGTGGGGAATGAAGCAGACTGCATCAGCTGGCTCCAACTGCGGCTCTATTGGGAGCTACTCTCCCATGCCTCTTCCTTCCCTGAAGGGGGTGGAACTTTGAGGAAGGCCTCTCAGGCAGCCTTTGGAGGCCACATGGGAAGCTCTGGAGGACTGAATTCAGGCCACCAGCTGTAGGTTTCATATTTGTGTTTTAGTGCTTTGACGTGTTCAGATGCAAGCCGAGTTTATCGCTATCCAAATCAAGACAAGGCAAAAGATAGGAAATGAAGCACACATAATATATCAAATATTATAACTGATATAGTACATTTCAAGCATTCAAAGTCCTGTGCATATATCATCTGAGTGATATTTACAAGAGCCATGTCAGCTAGGCCAGTATTATCAGCCCCACATTTGCAGGGAAAAGAGCTGTGGCTGAAAGATCCGTGGCTTGCCTAAGGCCACTAAATGAGTTTGTGGCTAAGGTGAACTTTAATTGTGAACACCCGGTCTTACATAAAATCATTATGGCATACTAGCTCAGTGTCAAAAGTCTTGACTTTGAGAAACTGACTTACTGGAACCAGTGGGTAACAGTCATCATCACATAAAGAGAAGCCAGGAAAAACACGAAGTGGAAATAGGTATAGCTGTACACAGTGGTCTTCTTTTCATCATAAATTACTGTCTGACCACCCCTTTTGCGAACAGGCTCTTCAACATCACCTGTGCAAACAAAGCACAAAGACAAATATTTAAGGTTTGCTCCAAGCCTAAATCACTAAATACGACAACTCATTCATCTGAATATAGTTAAGAACCAGAATTCCACCTCAGGAAAAGTATTGTTCTTTAGTACAATACTGAGACACAGGCTTGAAATAAGCACTTACAGTAGGGAAATTCACAACAAAATAGCTTTAATACGCTCATACAATCTCCCACTCTCTCCCCAGAATGACTTGATGGCAGATAAAACCATTGGGAGCGGAATGGACTACATTTAAAAGAAAATGTGCATACGTCCAACAAAAATGAGCACCATGGGCGTTGCCACAAGGGCACAATTTATTACAATTAATTCTAGGGGGAAATGTGCCATACCAACACATGGCAGAAAAAATAAGACACATACCATTTTCTAGCCACAGTTGTGCTGTTTCTTTTAAAGCTGTGCCTGTAATTAACATCTCTGTGGTCATAACTTTTATTTTAAGTTGTGTGCCTCTCTTCTTATGTGAGTATATACTTTCACCACATACCACAGCAAATAAAAAATATAGCTGTGGCTTTGTGAAGATAGCATGGAGTGATATTTCAAGAGAAAGTTTTATATAATATCTATGTATCTTTGGTTTTAAGAGCATTTAACATGTGCTTATAGGTTAGGAAAATGTTGTGTGCTACAGGAGTTGCATTACACACATTCTTGGGTTTACAGGGCAGGTCACCATTCCTTCTCTTGCCAGGATGATTCAGTTGTTGCTATCTACTAGATGCTAGAAGTTCTCAAAGTAGATCTGGTTAGAAACAATTGAACTACCCCTATTTGAACTGTATCCAGAGAAGAGAGCAACTGGAGATCCGCCAAACAGTTGCGATCCTCACCCCATAGGAATAAGCAGGTACTGGATAGGGGGCAAACTCCATCCTAATGCCAAAAGTGAAATGTACTTCTTCTCTCAGGAATATGAGTAGGGTTAACAATAACGATTTAAAAATTTATTGATTGATTCTTAAAAAATATACACCTTCCTATTTCTAAATCTTTATGAGTTATCCTAAGAAAAGTTGCCACCACCATATTTGCAAAATTCACAGTGATGAGGACGACAACCTTATTTATAAATAAATAAATAAATAAATAAATAAATAAGATTCTCAAAATCATGCCAATCATCCAAAGGAAATAAAATATAAACACAAATGTATGTGTGGACCACATGTAACAAGTTGCCCACCATATTGTAAGTCTTTATGGAAGTAGAGTTCCATGAAGGAATAAATTCTTACCATCTTCATCAGGAGTACAGCAGAAGCAGCAGCGGGCTACCTATAGGACGAATACAGAAACAAGAGAAGGCTTCAGTTTCCATGACAGAAACAAACACAATTAAAACCAACATAAAATTACACGGGATTTTTTTTTTTTTGCAGTATATAGGTTAAGTTAGTCTTCAGCTATCATTGCAAGAAAATTGGCATTTATAGAGGAAAACATTGCACATGCTAATTTTATGATGCAGATTTTCAAAGTGCCACAGCTTTTTAAAGTGATAAAGTATTTTGGATTCTTCCTGATATTAAGTAAGCAGCAAATTATTAAACAATTTTATATATTTAAATTAAGGTATCGTGTCATTTTTTAAAATAGTATTTTCTATACAAATTAAGTCTTTACCAGCAACACAAGGAATGTTCTTTTAGTTGCCATTAACCTGAATTAAGAATAAAATCACTTTGGGCCACATGCCTGAACATAGTCTGACAGACACAAAACATTTTCAACTAATTTTATTGAGGAAGAAAAGTCAATGCTATGATGCTTTAGCTTAAATGTTTCTTTGTGTTTTTAAAATTAAGAATGTTTAAATATATCTCTAGTTTTTGCCTTCCAAGTCAGTACGGGATATCAACTCAGTAACAGTCACATCAGATATTCAGGCCTTGTAAATTCTTGAGCGATGCAATTAGCAATGTTGGCATGCATGTAAACAGCTCCTCATAATGTGAGTAACAGTCTTTAGTTCGGATGCAAAAAAGGCTCCCTATTTAACAAATGCAGCTGGAGAGTTATGTTTACATTTCTAATCAGAAGACAAAAGTCCCTCTGTCAGGGAGAAGAATGAGACACACAATTAGGTGCCTGCTGCTAGCCTTTTCTTTGTGTTTCCATGCAATGGTTCTTGTAGTGCTCTTTGGGAACAAATGATCTAAAAGTAATTCTATTTTGGTAGACTTTAGTGCAGCAGTTCTGAGCTCTCTCATGCAACTAGGACTATCTTCCCAGACAGAATCCATCTGTGTTGTCTCTTGCTCAGAAAAGAAGAATGAACACACTAAGAGTGCTTCTTGACCCTGCTGTTTGCAAGTGACAAGCATGCTAAATCACATGTCCAACAATAAAGACTACTTCTAGTCCAAATGAACTAGGTCAAAACTGGCAGCAGAGCGATGGCATATGCTAAGCAAGATACATTTGTGCCAAAGCCCCACACTAGGAAGTGCCGCCCGTTCGAAGTACTTTCTCGGCTGGTGACAGTTTTACAGGGACCGGTGAAGCTGCCATCTCAAAATACCATAAATTGAACTGATATCAGATCTTCTATTAGTACAACCAACTTGGCATTGTAGGCAGCAGTACACAGTAAAAATGAATTCTGTCTCTACTAGATTTTCAATATGCATCAGAGCAAGATGGAAATAACAAGACATATTGGACATATCTGAGACACAATGGCCGCATTTGGACGACACAATAGTCAAACCATGTGTTAACAGTCAACTCCACAGATGACTATTTAGGGGGTACTCCACGGATGACTATTATTATCACATGACGATTGATGATCCCTTCCCATGCCCAACCCCTCTCTGCCCTCCCCACCGAATGGCGGCATTGGTTCCAATGAGAATCCTCCTTTGTGTCGGGTCCTCCCACTGTCAGTATTTGGTGCCGTGCTCTCCTCCTCCTGTTCTGACGGTGGGGGGACCCAGCATGAAGTGGGATTCTCATGGGAATCAGCACCGCATGGCACCATTGCGATGCCCCCATCTTCCCCAGGACTTGCACATCCTGTCCTTGGATGGGACGCCTCATGCACGTCCCATCCCTGCTGCAAGAGAGATCCACCCCCCCCCATTATCCACTTGGACAGCTTCCATCCCCCCCCCCAAATCCAAATGAATAGAGGGGTGACAAAAGCATCTCTCCTGCTTATGATAGTGTCAGGAAAACGTCCATTTCTGGCTATCAGCACAGTTTGGAGGAAGATGCTGCAGTCTCCCTCTGCACCATGCTGATATCCATAAATGGGCTTCGGATATCAGGAAGGAAGGGTGTATGGATCTGTCCTGCAGCTGTAACGCCAAACCATGGGAGAAATCCATGCATGGTTTGACGTTACACCTGCAGGACAGATCCATACACCCCTCCTCGGTGATATCCAAATGGATATCGGGGAGGAGGGTGTGTGTGATTACTCCTGCAGTTTGACGTTGCAGCTGCAGGAGAGATCCTTACACCCCTACGCCCCAATCTCCATTTGTGCATGTCCCGGGAAGCGCATGGGTAGCAGCAGCAGCAGATTGTGGTGCCCCACCCAGGGATGGCATGGTTGGTGGCTTCCTGGGATGTATGACACATGCCTACAGAGTACTGCTGGGCAAGAGCAGAAGGGGTTTCTGCCACTCTTGCCTCGCGACTCTGTAGGCATGTGAAATAGTCAACGGAGCTGCCGCATGACACAATAATCAACGTTTGTGCAGATAGTGAACTCTGCACACTGTTGATTATTTGCATTGGTTACTTCATGGAAATAACCAGTCATGGTATGGAAAATGCTTGACAGACAACACAGTAGTCAACAGTGGACTATTTAATCAACCACTGACTATTGTGTCGTCCAAACCCAGTAAGTGTTTAAGTTTTAACCATATCCCATTAAACATGTTGTCCTAGCAAGCACTATTCACATTGCACAAGAGTTTATGTTAGTGTAATATCAATTGCACTAATAGTGGAACACTGTTGAGTCCTACCCTATGTAGCCATAATATTGCCACAATGTAGACTGTACCAGCTTTGTCCTCTTTGAATTATTCCATTTATTTACTATGCTTTTTAATAAGAACATAAGAACCATTCTGTATCAGACCAAGGGTCCATCTAGTCCAGCATTCTATTCACACAGTGGCCAATCAGCTGTCGACCCGAAACTCCAAGCAGGACATGGGTAAAACAGCACCCTCCCATCCATGTTCCCCAGCAACTGGAGTAAATAGGCGTACTGCCTCTGATACTGAAGGTAGTACATAGCCATCAGGACTAGCAGTCAAAATTTTCAACAAGGGACCTTGTGCAACATGCCACACAATAAAAAAAAGTGGCTGTGTAAAAATCCTTTAGGTCAGGTAATGCAACTATTTCCTGTGGATAGACCCTACTATAAGACATATTTCCCCTCTTTCCCCTTACCCCACTGTTTATTCATCTAGACAGCCCCCTTGCTTCAAACACACAAAATTTTCAGTTTTCCCTTTATTGTTTATCATTTGTGAAGCCCTGCTTATTTGCCAGACGAACCTCAATAGTACCTGTGGACAACAATCTAGCAAATGCACAAGACTCTTATCTAAAGAAGATGCAATAACAAAACAATAAAAATATGCAACGTTTTATGTGGATAATACCTTTCCTAAGCCTGTGCATAAAGCCCCAAATCTAGGCTCCTCCATCCCACAGGAGATCAACATTGCCAGAACCAGTAATCGGTTCAGCCATGTATCAGAAACCACAAAAAAGCTGCACAGCTTGTGGTCACTGGCATTGGAACTAACCATGAAATTGAGCCAAGCCTCATGACTAGTATTTCCATACACAAACCTGAATATGTAGAAGGTTTTTTTGTGGGGAGGGGGGAGGGGGAAGGGATATGCAACTAATGCAGAAGTGGGCAACTGGTGGTCATCCAGATATTTTGGCCTACAATTCCCATCATCCCGCACCACTGGCTGTGCTGGTGAGGGTTGTAGGCCAACACATCTCAAGAGCCACAAGTTGCCTAACCTTGCATTAAGGAAACAGTCCCAAGGTAAGCACAATGGGCCATACCTAATGCAACACCACCACCAATGTAAATTACGTTGCACAAATAAATGACCTCTAGTGCAGCGTGGATAGTGCTTGCTGGCATGATGAGTTTTTGGGGAAACCTGTTATACCAAGCAAGTGCTATATCAGCGCTGCGCTCGAAGTAATTTATGTGAGTGCAACTTAATTTATGTTGGCAGTAGTGACGTATTGGATACTGCCTAATCACGGAACTGCTACAGTTGGTTATAATTTTGCATGCAGGCCACAATGATTATAAGGAGTTCAATATCAAGGACTTATTTGGTGAAAGCTCAAGTAGTAAGACCTAATGCCAAACGTCTTTACAGGAAAAAGGCTGATGACTTGCAGTTTCTTCAAAGTGCCTGGTAAAGAAAACTGGACCTCCACAATGCCAACATTTGACATGTTCTAAGAAAAGATTGTCATTTATTTATTTATTTATTTATTTATTAATTACCTATCTACCTTTCAGGGAACATTGGCAGCTTACAATATATTGAAATAACCTTGAGTTTTCAGACAGAACAAAAATATGGTATAGTTTTATTTGGGCATCTTTTAAATGCCAATCTGAAAATGCAGACATAGGCTGCATTCAGACAACACGATAGTCAATGGTGGGTCAATGGTCAACGCCACGTTGATTATTGAGGGGTACTCCCCACATGACATTATAATCAACCGTGATGTGGATTAGGATCAGAGTTGAGTTGACTATTAGTCAACGGTGTGTTTGACTGACACCCCCCTCTCCCCAACTGGTATCCCATCAGCCACTGCGAGTTCTGCTGGCTGGACTAGAGTAGCAGCCACCACTTTGGTCGCTCTTGCCAGGGGACTATTGTGTTGTCTGAACCCAATCATAGTGCGTGTAGAGGAAGAGGAATTAGAACATGGAACTATCCCCAAGAGACAATCCAAACTTGGCTCAGACAGACAAAAGGAAATGTTTGCTCACTTCAGTTTCTGGTGTTGCATATATTCCCCTCAGTGCTTCAGAACTTGCACGTGTTGTTGAGGTCAAACTAGAAACAAAAAGGAAAACAGAAATAGATCAATGGGTGTGGATAACTCTTTGATGTTGCCTTGTTCAAGAGACATGAGGCCGAATCATTTCTGCAAACCATGAACAGAGAAGTCCTTAAAGAGCCAAAAAGGTGTCTTTCATGGAAGTTGCACCTTTTGTGGGAAACTGAATCTTGTTGCTACCAGTATTTCCATGGATACTACCACTACTTCCCAATAGCAAATTGTCTGAGCGCAGTGGCTGAAACAAACATGTCAAATGGTGGCTGTATTAAGGGACGCACCAGGGCAGATGATGCTTCCTCGACATAGTTAGATGTCTAGTGATTCTCCATGTGGAGAAACAACGAATGAATGAACTGCCCTTCAAGTACCTATAAAGACTGGCATGCTGGATGGAATCCTCAATTATACAGATATTGAACTATTTTAGAGACATCTGTCACTTATTCACCTCCTGAGAGAGGGCATAGAGCCGCAATGCAAGAAAAAAAATGTACACCACTATGTTACAGAAACTGCGTTAGGAAGTCTAAACAATACTGGTATTATTAACCACATGTGATTTATTTGACTATGTAAACACTTTGACCATGTTTGGACAACACAGTAGTCGACCATGTGTTAAGTCAACTCCATGGATGACTATTATCATCTTGTCTTGGGAGTACCCCTTAAATAATCATCCGTGGAGTTGACTATTAACACATGGCTGACTATTGCCCACCTTCACTGAATAGCGGCACTGGTTCCTATGAGAATCCCCCTTTGTGCCAGGTCTCCCCACTGTCAGGACTTGGCATGAAGGGGGATTGTCATGGGACATGCCATCCTGGGGGTGGGGGGCTGCCATGATCGGCAGCTCCACACGCGCTTCCCGGTTCGTGCACATGCTGTCCCTTGGTGGGACAGGGGGGGCACGATCGGCGTAAGGATTTTTGCCGTGGTTTGCCCCCTGCAATGCATTTTGATATGGGGTTGGGGGAATGGCAAAAGAGCTCTATCCCCCTGACCCCATATCCAAATGAATAGTGGGGTGGCAGAAGTATCTCTCCTGCTTCTGAGAGATCCTTGTGGTTCCGCCCACCCCTTCTCCACAAAGAATGGGCAGGCAGCGGTGCAAGGATTTCTCCTGCAGCTGTCACGAGCAGGAGAGATGCTTCCGCCCCACCCCACCCCCAATCCCCATTCGCCACAAGAGAAGGGGGACGGGACACACAAGCACGTCTCCTGACGCTTTGGAGCCACAGGAGACATGCTTGTATGTCCTGTCCCCCTTCTCTTGTGGCGAATGGGGCAGGATACGCAAGCATGTCTCCTGTGGCTGCAAAATGGCAGGAGAGGTGGTTCCACCTCCCATTTGCCACAAGAGAAGGGGGATGGGATAAGCAAACACCTCTCCTGCTGCTTTGCAGCCGCAGGAAACATGCTTGCACATCCCAGCTCCCTTCTCTTGTGGCAAATGGGGACAGGGGTGGTGGTGGAATGATGTCTCCTGCTTGTGACAGCTTCAGAAGATCCTTGTGGCGGCGCCCACCTATTCTTTATTGAAAAGGGGCAGGCAGTGACATAAGGATCTCTCTTACAGCTATCAGAAGCAGGAGATGCTCCTCTCACCCCACCCCACTATCCATTTGGATATAGGGTGAGGGGGATGGAAGGAGCTCTCCTGTCACCCCCGACCTCATAACGACATCGATCGCAGGGGGCAAAAAATATCTCCCATGGCTTGATGGGTAATGTTAAACTGTGGGAGAAATCCTTTTGCCAGTCACGGTGTCCCGCCCCAGGATGGGACGAGCACATCTCTGGGAACACATGGGGAGCTGCATATTGTGGTAACCCCCTCCCTGCTGGAAAGCACATGAGGAGCTGCTGATTGTGGTGCCCCCATCCAGGGATGCCATGATCAGCGGCTCCATACGCGTGTCCTGGGATAGCTGACAAATGCCTACAGAGCCCCACTGGGCTAGAGCAGCAGCGGTTTCTGCCACTCTAGCCTCATGACTCTGTAGGCATGTGAAATAGTTAACGGAGCCCGCCACACGACACAATAATCAACCGTTGTGCAGATAGTCAACTCTGCACATCATTGATTATTTGCGTTGGTTATTTCTGGGAAATAACCAACTGTGGAAAAGGCTTGAGTGATGACACAATAGTCAACAGTGGACTATTTAAACAATGGTGGACTATTTAATCAACCATTGACTATTGTGTCGTCTGAACCAGTCTTTTAGCTATTTCTATTAAAATACCAATGGCAAGCTCCTCTTATCAGATTTAACTAAACTTAACTAATACTGTATCATCAACTCTTAACTAATATTGCATCATCAATTCTTGTATCAGCACTCCTGTGCTGACCCAAGGATATGGATGGGGACTTCCTACATTACTAATTCTTTAAATTGTAGTTTCACAATCAAGCCATCTACAAATACCTTAGAGAATATGATTTCTGCTTTAAATTCAACAGGTATCAAGTGACTGGGGAATTATGTCAAATTATTACTGCCCTCTCAGAAGTGATTTTTATTTTTTTAGTATATACACTCGATTACTTGCATACTACATTATAACTACAACTCGAGACATACCAAGAATATAAAATGCAACAGAATAAAATGGCGGTTCCCAGTCCAGTCACCAATTTTTCATCCGTTGGCAGCTCATGGCCAAAATCAGGTGCACAGATTGTGATGTTGTTCTGATTTTCATCTAGGACTGAAAACACAATCCAAAATCCACAATTAGCTTCACTCATTTTATAGTTCAGTTATTATTTCGGGTTGGGAAACATGGTTTCCCTCCTCTCCTCCCCCTGCAGCCCCCTCTGCCTCCTATCTGCTCCAAAAGGTCCCCAATCTGCCAAAGAAGATTTTGAGGGTGTGTTGGTGGAGGGGGGAAAGGGAAAATCACCCTTCCCCATTTCACCGACAAAAGCTGTTTCATTGTGGGGAGGGGTTAATTGGATACAACCCATTATATTCATGTACTGTAATATATTTTAAAATAAAGAAAATCAAATATGCATTATACTGAAAGAGAACCAAAACTAAATATCTGAAGAAATCACTGAAAAGGCTGAACTTGCTGTTTTTCTTTCACTTTTATTGTTTGCTTTATTTATTGATTCAGCACAAGCACACACCCAAACGTAAGATCTAAAGAACTACATTACTCACCCTTTAACTCTACATCCCTTTCTTATTTTAGCTTTCTCCAAATAGTGATATAACATCCTCAAAAAATATAACACAATACCATTAGCAAATTAGGTAACATCTTCCAGTCAAAATATTATAGTATCTCACATTGCAATTACTAAACTATTCAAGCAGAATTGTAATAAAGCTATTGCAATTGCTAAATATTCAAACAGAAGGAAAATCCAGACAAAATTAAACATTCAAAATGCTACTTATTTCCATCAACATGCTGATTAAAAGGTCTATTCCAAGACTTCAAAAAATGATTCTAACCATCACTATAATTCCTTATTTTAGCTATTTCTCCTCTCCTTTTCTGCAAACCTTACAAAATGTGTCATCTGAAGCAATCCCAAATTCTTGGATTAAATGGAACAGCATCAGTCAGATCTATGTCTTGAAATGAACTCTGGGATACCATTCCAGTTTGAATGAAGCTGAGATCAACTTATCAGTTAGAATAATGTTGCTAGTTGGTATATCTGTGGGACTGCAGGTGCTTTACCTGTAATATATCTATTATATAGTGCCCAAATAAGTACTGAGCCTCCCTAACAGTGAAGGTAGTACTCCAGCATTCTTAAACACAACCAGAGTTCAGCTGTCAGCAAATGTCTGGGTCAAGAGCCTCAAAGGCAAACAGTTCAAAACAGCGCAACCCATGTACTAAAGGAAGGTACAGCAGGCTTAGGAGAACCCCAAAGTTTGCAGAAGTACAAAAATAACTACAAAATCCCCCCCAGCAGCATAAGGAAGACAGCATATGCTCTGTGAGCACAGAATTATGGCTGTTGGGGTGGGATTTGCAAAAACAGACAGCAATGGACTAGAGCATCCTGGAAAAGGCTGGCTGATACCCTGAACAGGAACATTCCTGCTGCAGTATTTTGTTGCAGGTTGCACATGTTTTTCTTTGAAACAATTTCCCTGCATCACATTACAAACTGTGTTTGAAGTCACCCAATCAGAATAAAGGAGTAGGATACTGTATTTCTTCGATTCTAAGACGCACTTTCCCCCCCATATAAACGTCTCTAAAAATGGGGTGCGTCTTAGAATCAATGGCGTCTTAGAATCACAGTTTTCGAATTTTAGATATATTTTAGCATTGGGTTTTTTTCTTAAAATCAAAGCTTTTTTTCTGTTGGTGGTACTGAAATTAAGGTGCGTCTTACAATCGATGGCGTCTTAGAATCAAAGAACTACGGTATATAAAATATGCATTTCTGAATTGAGGACTTAGGCCTGGTTTTGACATTACCTTGCAGTGCAATAGCCAAAGAAAAACCAATGGTTCATTCCATGTGGTTAAGCCAATATTAACCTTTTGTAAACTACCCAGAGAGCTTTGGCTATTGGGCGGTATAGAAATGTTGTTGTTGATGATGATCATGCTACCATATCAGTGTAACTACTTGGAAAGGAGCTGTACTGTGGCATGGTTGAAACTCTGCTGATCCCAAGACTTTGATCCTTGCTCATTTATTTACATAGTGCCATCAACTACAGGTAATCTCTGTGTTGAAGTAACTTACTAATTTCTGGAGGTTTGCTTGAAAGAGATGATAAGGTGAGATACATGACATAGCAGCTGATAATACCTGATTGCAACAGGCCAGAATGTGGCTGACCTATAATAAAAAAAATATTAAAATGATGACATTTTTACAGACCGAGAAAGTTTCTATTTACAAAAAAAGAATGTCCAGTGGATTGGATCCAAAGTTTCCTTTCTCAAATGGAAGGAGTCTTTCACCAGTAGGACTACTCTTCCGTCAGGGGATAGGAACTTTTGGACCTACTTACACTACAAAATTAATGAGGGTTAGATTTCTCCAAAAGCTGTAAGTAACTGAATCTTCAACTTATACTCCACTGCTGCTTGCTAGACTATCAAAATGGGGAAAATCCCTAAATTACTCCAACTTATTTCCATCTTTGAATTTATTTTTCCCCATCATCGGAGACTAATATTAAAGGCTTAAGTGGATAAACAGTTTCAGTTGTTGGGGCCAGATGATGTGGACAAAGTACTTTTCCCTTACCAACCTGCCCAGTCGTTGAGGTCGTCAGAGGGCAAGCTCCTGGTGGTTCCACATGGACCTATTGACTGACTGGAGTCTGCCAGGAGAAGAGTATTCAGCATGGTGGTCCCTTTCTGTGGAACTCCCTGCCCCTAGAGGTCAGGCAGGCACCAACACTGTGTTGTTTCCGGCTTCTTCTGAAACAGTTTTATTCCAGAAAGCCAAGATTTTTATTGGCATTCTGTGTTCTTTTAGTATAATAATGGTGTTTTGATTTTGTATTTTTTACTCTTTTAATCTTTATGTTCACTACTTTGGAATTTGTTTCAGACATGGAACAGTATACAAATTTTGTAAATAAATAGATAAACAGATATTGAGAGACATAAATGGACAAGAGGAGCACTGAACTTAAAACCTCAATTTGACACACAAATATATTTCAGTCCTTCAAAATGAAAGAGGTGCAGAAAAAAAATCACACACACACTCACACAGAACAACACGTGAAAGGGCTCATTATATGAGTTGGTATCTTTACTACCACTCATCTTTACCATCTACTTTGACTGACGGGGCTGATTCACATGTCACAATAAGCCACCTTGAAAATAAGCCACAATGGGTTGTTTGTTTGCAACGTTATCCTGATAGATGATCAGGAGCGGAATAGAGTGTAAAATAATTTTTTTTACCTTCGAGGAGACTTGTGCAAATGTAACAGTTTTTCACCTTGGGGAGATTTACACAAATGTAACTTTAGCGAATTTGCACAAATCTCCACGAAAGTTTTAAAAACAAATAGTTACATTTGTGCAAATCTCCCCAAAGGCTAGGGGGGCGGGGCAGAATGGTGTCACTGTCTAGGGAGGTGACAAAGTAGAGGAGTAAGTTGAGTAGTGTAAATTCAAGACATAACAGGGAGAATATCATTACTGAAATTATGAGGAGTTTTTCACTGCTTTTGCCAGGCAGCTCTGTACCCTTTCCAACAAGCCACACATAAGCCATTGTGCCAAGTTCACACGTCATAACAAGCCACTCTGAAAACAAGCCACCTTGAACAACCCAACAGCAACCCAATGGTTGTGAGGATGGCTTGCGCATGGTTAGCAAACCATGCTGAGGTTCGGATGTCACAACAAGCCACTCTGAAGCAAACATGGCTGAAAACTTACTGTGGTCTGTTGTGTCGTTTGAACTAGGTCAGTGGGTCTCCAGGCTTTCAGGAAGAAAGTCTTTCACATCACCTGCTATCTGATCCCCCCCCCCTTTTATTGGGATTGAAGCTTGTGTCTATTTGCATGCTCTACAGCATGCAAAGCTACAGTTCCTTCCCTAAATACAGATTTCAGATCAGGACATACCATTGAATCACACCAATGGTGTGACCTAATGACCATGCAGCAGGGCTTATGTGGATAGGCATTCAGAAACGACAGGAGGTGTTGGTAGTTTATGCTGCCCAGGGAGGATTTAGCTGCTGGGTATGAGAGTAGGGAAAACGGACCAGTCACAAACATACGCAGGATTCTAATGGGAAAAAAACACTGAGGTTCAATTATTGCAAGGAGGTGACTATAATTCCAGCTAAAACAGATTAAGAGCAACAATAACAAAAAGGTTCCTTACGGTTTTGGACACAGGGAGAGATGGCTATCATTGAAATAAGCAAGCACAAGCCACCATTGACGCCAAGCAGGATCTTGTTAAATGTACAGCCATCAGCACGAGTGTAAAGAACAGCCATCACAATCAGAGCTCCAACAGCGATGGAGTACAATGCAAGGGTCACAAGAGCTAAGGAGCCATACCAGAGTTTATTGTGCTTTGTGCCAGATGTCCTATTTGGGAAAGAAAAGCACATTATACTTTGGGCTGGAGAAAATACAAATGAATTATTCTGATCCATTGCCTATGGGATTAAATTTGTTCTATTTATATTGCTTAATGTGCCAAATGATGTGATGCTGCTGGCTGCTAAGGGGAGGGTCTTTTCAGTGGTGGCACCCTGGTTGTGGAATGCCCTCTGCAAAGAGGCTCACCTGGTGCCTATACTGTGATCTTTTCTGTACCAGGTGAAACCTTTTATAGTTTCCCAGGCTTTTTAGTCCTTCAACATTGTTTTTAAGTGTGTTATTATGTGTTTAGATCTTTACACTGCTACTGTATTTTACTCTGGTTTTATTCTATTTTAAACTTTTAATGGTATTATATTTCATCATGTTGTATTTTGGGATTTTAACTTTCATGAACCACGCAGAGAGCTTTGGCTACTGGGCAGTATAGAAATGTAGTAAATAAAATAAATTAAAAATATAGTGGTCATTTCTAAAAAGAAAGATGCTGTATCTTTATAAATTGAAGCAAGAATGGCTTGATATGTACAGGATTCACAGACTGATGTGATCCATGTCTAAAGGCATATCAGCTTAATAACCTGGGATCAGCAGCAGAATGAACCTTCAAGGCTAGAAAACAGCATTGCTTTGGTCCATGAAAATGAGTTAAGATTTGACATAATGAAGAAGACCAAAGTGCAGAACATATCTGGAAAAATTCTTGACATAAGGATAATCACTTACATCAAAGACTGAAAATTCATGGAAGAATATATCAAGAAAGGCAAAACTGTTCACCAGCCTTCAAGTACCATGAAGAAATCTCATCAGGTTTACATTCATTTCTCTTATCACATTAATGCCTTTCTGACTCATGTGTAGCTAAAAAGACTAATAGAGACATTGCTGCACCAAGCATGTCAAGCGTTTTGCCAGCAATAACTTAAGACGGGCCAGGTTGGATCAGACCAAACATCTAGCTAATCCAGCATTCTGTTCCACAGTGGCCAACCGAATGCCTATGGAAAGCCTATAAGCAGGACATGAATGTAAAAGTGCCCACCTCCCATCTTCCCCTGCAACTGGTATAAGGGGAATACTTGAAAATGTTGATAGTCAAGTAAGAAATAAACACATATAATAAACAGTACATGAAAGATCTAAACAGATAACCAAAGCCAGGAATAAACGAGAATACCAGCTGCAATAAAATGAAATAACTTTTTTTAGTAGATCAATTAATCAGAACACAGTAATCTCAACTAATTAGAATACAGCTGCTCTTGGCAGATATATATATGCATATTTAGAAACTGAGGAGGAGAGGAGAAGGAGGAGCAGAGAGGGGATGGAAGGTACATACCAGTTCTTATTCCATTTGTGTGCAAATTCTACAAGCAGAATGAGCTGAATGACGATGAAGAAAAAGCCTCCTACAGCACCTACGTAACGCCATGCTGTAGGAGAGGTAAAGTTTGCTTTATCAGTTTTGACTTCTATAAATAACTTTTATCAGCTATGGAAGTTCTTTTCAGCAATCAAGTCACTGAAATTGTTATGAAATTGATTTATGAAAAGGAACAAACACTTGCTCACAAATCACATTTGGCAAATCTGTGCTGGTCCATGAACTTTTCTACTAGCCAATTCCACAATTGTCAACACTGCAAAGAGGCTGCAATCACTACCTTGTGTTCAGAAATTGTGTATCCAGGGCAGGATAAAATAGTGTAAAAGCAAATGCACTGTGGACCTTTCAATTCAGCTTAGCATTAAATCATGCAACTATTGCTAGAAAAGGAAATTGCAAAAGTTACATTAAAAGCAACATAATAAAAGAGAGGATTAGAAAATACTTAAAATACAGGTGAATCTACAGGAAAATATTTTGTGAAGTACAGAACATGAAATATTCTTCAGAATGTCTACCAAATCTGTATAGCCAGAGTTTTTATTTAGACTTTCTATACTTAAAACTTAAGGCTTGGAAAGTATAGCATAAGAGCCTCCAAAAGCCTTTATAAAACCACCCCAGCCTTGGGATGGAAACTTTGCGATGGAAACTGGATAGTTTTCCCCAGATTCAAATTTATATGCATTTACTGCATTCTCATCCAAAGGGTAGAATCATACTTGTATTCACACTGTTTTATGGCATTCCAAAAACATCTACAATGTATTTTCACTGACTTCATGAAAGACAAATCCAGTATCTAGATTAACAGTGTGTTCAAGGTAAAAATCATAGAAACAGATAATGTACACTCTAACCAGCATCTGTTTTTTGGGCCACGTTTGCATGAACAATCAGTGACGCAGCTTATGTCTTCACATTTTAAAAGTATTCAGAACATGTTACAATTACATTATAGGCAGAAACAAAAACAGGAAGTGGTTATAAACCTGGTCAGATTTCCTAGGATCAGTCATTATGACTTATATCAGTTTACTCAACAGGGAGAAAGCACAGTGTAGTTAAGATCTATTACGAGTCCTGATAACTTGCGCTCTGCTAACATGTCTGGCTTACTCTCAAGTCACTAGCCAGTGAATTGAATGATCAAGGAAATCTCAATGGTAAAGGAACTGTAGCTATCAACTTTAAGCAAGCTCTCATTTTTCTGTTATTGATATTTTGGGGGGATTTCATTTTAAGAGCAGTTCATCTGACAACTTGGTTTTAACATTAGTTTTACAAATGTTTTAACTTAGAAAGCCGGGGAGGTTTGAAAAGTGTGTATATCTTTAATGTTTAGAAGTTAAACTAGTTAAAAGCACCTTCATATCTAAGGTCTAAGATTGCATTGCACATACCCTATGCTATATTGCATTTTCCTCTTCCTACAGGGTTTGGACATTGCCATATGCTAGCATTTATGACAGCAGCAAATGATCTTAATTAGTAGGAACTGCTGTTCAGATACTGCTGCAGATACAGGTTCTTATAGTAATGAAATGGAAGCTCTGCAAGAAATCTAATTTTGTACTACTAGATGTCATCAAATTGGAAAATAACAGAATTGCAGGAGGCTTTAACTACAATTGCGTCTGACTTTTAGCAGTACTAGATCAAATGCAGTTTGGTTTAATTGTTCCACATGAGGAACAGAACAAAACACTAATTCCTGCAAGCAATGTAGTCCAGCTGTACAATGACTGAGCTAATCATATCAAGCTTGACATACCAACGTTTTAAAACATTTCCAAGTGACTCATTTCTCCTGCACTCAGTAGTTTTACTGAGTGAAAATGTGTATCTTACACATACGAAAAACACCTATTTCTAATACAGCAACAAGGTGGGGGGAAGGCATTGTGCTTCATACATCATGCAGTAGCCAAACATTCATATATTAACATATGTTTTTTGAGGGAAAGTGAGCAGAGAAGTTGCATTTGTGTAACTCTGATGTATGGCCTTTTAGAGAAAGGCAGGGGGCACTCTGGAGTTGCAAGTGCATCATTTTTTTAAAAAAACACTACCCATTGTTTTAAATATGTGGTTTGCACGATTTTTAAAGGGGTCACCTAGAGCAGAACCATGGCAGGTACTGGGGAGAATAAGACTTTCCCTCTTTGCTGCAGTCCCAATGATAGTCCCTAATAGCACCAATAGCAACTTCCTTACTGAGGCATATAGCAGCTTTTGGAGGGGGGAGGGTTAACAGCATGGGTGGAAAGGGTTAACAGTTCCCCATCAGGTTTTTATCAGGATCAGTTCTTCCATTCCTCACCACAGCTCTTACCCTCCCAATTCCACCAAAAAATGCAAATACAAACCATGTATTTAACTGGTAAATTTTAACATATCTTGCAGCTTGGTCCTTTGTTTTTGAGCTCCCAGTTTGATTTATGCCCATGTTGCTAACTGGGTTTTAGCCCTGTTTCCTGATAGATAATTGAGAATGAAAAAGGGATATCCTCTTTTAGAAGAGCTATTTTAAACTATGGAAAGCTTGGCTCAGGTAAGATGAAGTTATGAAATAAAATGGGACACAATAATTTTGCCTGCTTGAGTTGGCACATATTGCCAAATGTATTGTTAATAGTTGCAGTGCTAATTACCTTATTCTTAGGGCTGTTTAGCCCATGGATAAGAGTGGGTTGCGTTTTTGCAACTGGAACTTTGTAAGAGATTGTGTGTCCTCCTACTGAACGGTGACATGCCAAGTGTCCTATATCATCTGAACTGATACCAAGAGAAAAGAACATGGATTGAAATTTTGAGATGTTAGTGTTGCAAGTATAGCTCTATCCATACTTGTTGTATTGCTGCTTCTCACTGTTTGAAGGAGACACAGTAAAGAGTGTCTGTGATCTGCATATGTATCACTTGTAAAATACTTCCCCCTAAGTCTACTTTGCCATTAATCGCTAACTTAGGGTACAATCTATGTATGCTTAGACAGCAAGAAATCCTATAACTCCCAACATTCCCCAGCCAGCAAGCATAGGATTGCACCCTTAGTCTGGCAGCTTGTGGGCGGTGCGGCGCAGGGGGGAAGAAAAGGTTACAATTGCACTGCAGTATTTTTAAGTTATGTATTTGCAACTTTCATTTTCATGGGTTATAGCGCATGAGTTTTGTTTCACCGGTTCCTTCCTACACTCTCACACTTTCCTGTTTATATTATCAATATCTGGGGCAAAGATGACCACTCCATGCTCTGACCATGGATGCTCCACTCGTGCTCATCTTACCCATTTCCTCCTCGGAAAACAAGGCACCGTTCTATGGCTGTTTCTCTCTCATATATCAATACTAGTAGGGCTGTGACAGTCTTCTCTACAACCAATTTAGCGTCGCAGGTTATGTGCTGTAAATGGAGACCCATGAAGAAAAACATACGGCAATTCTTTTAAAGTCTGTACCTTTAAGAAAGGTATCCTGGTCTGGAATGAAAAAGGCTCCTGAGCACATGGCTGCCAAGACTATAAGTTTAATGAACCAAAACCTGGAGAGGAAAAACAGAAAAAAGGAGAATTGGATTTCCTTAGCTGAAAACATTGGATACATCCAAATGTGTATTCATCATTCATTGACCAGTGATGGTGGTAAATACAGAGATATCATCTCTCTCTAGATGTCCTTATATAAACAAAAGAAAATTCAGACAGCAGACTTCTCACCCATTCTTGTCTTTTATTCTGCTACACTCCCCAGTTTAAAGGATTCATGTGCAGATTGCAAGCTCTGACAACATGAGGGTTTAGAAAGAGTTGGAATAAACAGTGCAACCCCAATGGATTTTGCCAGCAAAGAAATGCATGTAAACGTAAGAGCTGAAGGGAATGCTGAGCGCTGGAAAGAGAACAGGTGTTAGTGGCTGTTGCTATTGTTGTTTGGTCAGTGTTATGAATATACAAAGGTCCCTTAAGAGCTGGCAAAGCTCCAAAGAGTTTTCAGACCCAAACTTGGGGAAAGGGGCAGGAAGTAAAGGAGAGGTAAGTCCTATATATTAAGGGTGAACAAATTTAGCATAGTACCGTTCTTAAAAATTGTTTGTTTTAAAAAAAATCCATCGAGCTTACCCATTGTGAATGTATGCACGGCAGCTTTTGCTACTGTTAATTTTGATTGTGAGTAAGAAGAAGATGAAAAAGAAGCAGGCCATCCCGAAACACACTCGATAAACTGCAGAGTAGCCCACCAGCTTCTCACAGGAGTCACCTGCCTGAATATGTTGGCATACTTCGTTATACAAGGGAATCTGAAACACAGAGTTAGACGTATTAGAGATATACACGGGCTAGGTTCACACATCGTGCTAATCCATGGTGGGTGGAAAACTACGCGTAGGTGGTTATGCAAACAACCTCCGATGCTCCCATCAGACAATCAGGCAAACAAGTTACACAGAGTAGTTTATCTCACCACTCCTCCTCCTGTAGTCCTCTCACCCAGCAGGGCAGATATCCCAGCTTTCTTTGTGGCAGGAACAGAGATTGCTCGAGAGAAGGTGAGTGGTGGCAGCGTTTTTGGCCACTCTTGCCAAGCAGCTTTATAACTGATCTCTGTAACTCACGCTATGTGACAGACAACACGCTAATTCCTAGTGCCCAGTGGGTTCTCAGAGTGGCTTATTTGGGGGCAATAACCCACCATGAGGGGGGAAAACATCCAACAGACAACATGCAAACAATTACGTGAAACATGTTGTGTGAAACCTGTCATAGTCTGAATATGATGACAACCAGTTCTAGTGACTTGCATTATGGGATGCTTCCAGAGTTGTCAACTCATAGCTCTCGTTGAATTTGAAGGCACATACCAGAAGATCAGATTTCAAAACAAAATGTTAGTATGGTCTTATGAGATGACTGATGTTTTCGGAAAAAAGCACTGAGATATGTTAATTCTTCGTTTAGAAATTAAATTATTATTATTATTTCTCTTTTCTGAAACAGCGACCATGTCTGTTCCAGTAAAGTGTCCATTAACAGCTTGTCAGAAAAAAATAATAATTAGAGCTGCACTCATTGCCACTTATTATTTCATTTACTCAGTTTACTTTCTTGTAGGCCATTCAGGAAGTTACCTTTAAGAAATAGAATGGTGAAAATTCAATATCTGGTCTTACTTTGAAAATTACAGAAACTGAATTTCTAGTGATTTCTCTCTAAGCTGACTTCAAAATTATGTTCTATTAGGTGATATGTATTATTGATTTATCCATTAATTTCTGAACAGTGATATTTTGTTGATGTGCTATATTTTTTAGAACTAAAAATAAAAAACGTAATATATTCTAAAACACACACAAAAAAATCCCCCTCAAACTCCCAACAGCTTGAAATGCTTATTACATCTTGCAAAAGTAAAATACCAGAAAGGTGGAGAAATTCCAGCCCTTTTCCCCCGCTTGCTAAATATTTGTTTTTGAGGCCATGCTTTAGCTCATGGAAAAAGAACAGCCAACCACACATATTCTGGCCTCAAGCTCACCACACTAAATGCACAGCTGTGCTCAGAATATATACCTTATAAAGCAAGTTTCTGTGACTTGGGCACATATCAGTGGGCTCTGCTCCTTGTAAAGACTGGCACTCACCCTTTTACAACCACAACAGCCTGTAAATAGATGTACTGACATATACAAATACAACCATTTACATTAAAATAAAAGCTCCTCTATATTCTCATGTGTGTGGACTGATTGAACCTTTAAAACAGCTGAGTAGAACATTAACATACCGTTTGTGTGCCTATAAACAGAGCCAACCCTTAGAGGCGCAAAATAACATTTTCCAAGGCTAAGCTCAGTTTGCAAAGACTCACAGAAAACAAAATATAGAATAATCTTTGACTTAAACTGGCTGTGTCTGCTATTCCAAGGTATGGGAAATACTTTCCTTTGCTTGAGGCAGCAGATCCAAACTATGACCATGATCCAAAGAACCATGAAATAAGTTCTGTATGTGTGTAGAGCCAGTGTGGTGTAACCTGGTGCCCTCCAGATGTTTTGTGAAAGCTAACCTGGTGCCTCCAGATGTTTTGGATGACAACTCCCATAATCTTTGACCACTGGCCATGCTTGCTATGCTGATGGGGAGCTGCAATGCACAGGCTGGCAACACAAAAGAGAACCTTTTTGATGGTGGCCCCTCCGATTATGGAACACTCTCCCCAGAGAGGTATGCCTGGCACCAATGTTACCACAATTTTGGGTGCAGGTTAAGACTTTCCTCTACTCTCAGGTATTTAATAGCATATGATAAGTTTTTTAAAGGGTCCTGGGATTTTTATTGTCGTTTAAGTAGGTTTTATATTTTTGTATTTTTAGGGTTTATTACATTATTTTTAGGGTTTTAAGCTTTGTGAACCACCCAGAGAGCTTTGGCTAGAAATGTAACAAATGAAATGCAGTCCAAAGTAGGAGCGTGCGCTCTAGAAAAATCTGATTGGGAACAACTACAGAAAGTTCGATCTTTCAGAGCAGGGATTGGCCGCTTCTAAACCCATAAAAAAACTTCAGAGCAGAGGTGTGCCCAGTTGGAGCTTCTAACATCTTCAAAATTATCCTACCGTTTTGTGTGTGTGACCTTCCAATAAGGAACATGACCATTTTAAGTGTATGGTGTGTCTAAATTGAAAACCTCCCAATAAGGAAGATGGGGTGATGAGATGGGGTTGTTTAATTGATATTGACATCTGTGGCTAACCAATTAGGAACTGCCACAGCACTCTCCCTCCCTGTTCTGTTCTCCTCCAATCACAGTGTTTGGCGTTCCTTTTGGTCAGAGAGAGAGAGAGAGAGAGAGAGAGAACTTTGCACACACAATGCGATTGTTTGTTTGCAAAGTGAGATTTAGAGGGAGAGAGAGAGATCTGATCTACGAGATCTTCTGGCATTGTGAGTTAGTAAGCTTCTACTCCTGAGTCAGACAGACTCTCTTATTTCAGTTAAACTATTACTTATATTGGCTGTCTGGGCTTCCAGTTGCCCTCCTCCTCCTCGCCACATGTGCGTAGCCTCCTACTGGGAAGCTGTTTGTTGCCTTGACTCAACTCACTCCAATGTGCCTGACCAACAATGGGAGAGGGGTGCCTTCTCCTCCTCGTCCTCCTGTCCTCTCTGGGCATGGGCAATCTGTGTGCTGCTGTTGTGGCATTTATTAATATATATTTTGTACTAAGCGCTTCCTGCTGCTTTGTTTCCCTCTCCCAAGGCACAAGAGAGGTGTCTGCCTGAGAGAGGACAAATCCCTATAAATCACTGCATGCAGGGAACTGATAAAAAATTGCCATGCGTAAAGCCCTCGTTAAAAGCTATAATGGTGCCAATTTTCATGTGTTTATCTTTAAAACTGAGGGAGCTGTGAGCATTTCTGTTAATTTCCATTGATGAGACCCGGTTACCTGAAAATGGAGCAGCTTTTTATCAAACTATCTGGCAGAGCAGAGAGAGGGACCCACTCTGGATATTGGGGCAGAGAAATGCTTCTATGGAGCATCGGCTCAAATATAGGGGCAGAGAACACCTGCTGTACGCACCCCTAGTTCAAAGTACGTGGAGGGCACCAGACTAGGACCAAGGAAAGCTAGTTTGAAATCCTCACTCAGCTACGAAGCTCCCTGGGAGTCCATGAGCCAGGCAGGATCTACACTATTGCTTTATAGTGGTTTATAACAGTATTAACAACTGTTCAGGCCCAGGACACATTTCATATACAGTTTTCAAAGTGTCATATCCTGCTTGGTGGAGAACTGGCCCCAGTCACTCTTTCTCAACCTAATTGGGGTTATTTCTCAGCACAGGGTTGTTTTGAGGATAATATAGGGAAGAGAGGAACCTACATGTGTTGCCCAAATATTTGTCTCTCAACCAGCAGTCACAGCAAACTACTTCTGGAATTGAGGAGAGTTGCAAAAGCAGTTTTCTATATAGTATGAAGACCAGCCACTCAGAGAGAGAGTAAAAACCTAAACTTCCACAGAGCTAGCACAAGGCCATTGTGTGAACTTAAGTAGATATTTGGATCTTGGCCTTTGTGTATAAAATTAAAAAAGCAGAAAGCAAAACCCAAGTAATCATGTATTGCAATCAAAGGACTACTCTGGCTGTGATAACTGAAGTCTGCAACCCTACACACATTTATCTGGAAGTAAGTTCCATTGAACCCACAGGACTGCATAGGATTGTACAGTAAGACTACTTCTGGATTAGGATTTAATTAAAGCAATAAGAAAACTGAAGATGGGACATGTGAAAAGAAGGCAGTCTGTTTCAATGTCTGTTTCATACTTTCAGATGCTTTGGCCAATGATAGCAACCTTTTGTTCAATAGCTGAGAAAGCACACTATTCCAGACTGTTTGGATAATGTCTGGAAACATTTATTAAACATTTTTCCAGAACAACAAGTAAAACAGCTAATAATGCCTTATCTAAGCATTTTCAGATATAAAGTCAGAGCAGTGTAGCTCCACATTTTGCTGATTAGAAGAAGGAGATCTTTTTTCTGTCAAGTGCCACATATCTTTAGGGGGTAAACTGTCAGGGGCTGCATGCCAGCACTAGGTGGGGTTGAAGTCAGTGGTGGATAGCGCTAGAGCCAGAAATGGGCGATGCTACCCATCCCCCTCTTTCTTTCTCTGCCAGCTCGTTTTCTCGCTTTCTGTCACCTCTGCCTGCCTGTCACTCTTTCTAATGAGACCTCTTCCTCCCTGCAGGGTGCCAGGGAAGGGGCAGAATGCTCTAGCTGGAGGACTAAACTAATCGCTTGCAGAGGGTTTTTGAAATCATACCTGTGCCAAATTGATTTTGATGTTGGGCACTACTGCTGAATGTTTTACCAAAGAAGCGCTGTTTATGCAGCCTCTGGAGATGACAAAAAACCAAACACAGGGAAGTTTCCAGCAAGTAGAGGCACCAACTCTATACTGAAGAGTCACAAAGAACTACACTCAATCCGATATTTGAAAAGTCAAAGGGAGTTTTCAGTTCTACTCTTGGAATCCTACTTAAGGCCAGTCCAAGAATTCTGATGTCCAAATGGCTACACTACACAAACTGAGAGGTGGACTTTGGGGGTCACACCCAGACTGAATTGCATGCTGCTTCACTAGCTTACCTAAAAACCAGATAGCTTGTGCAATCAGGTCAGTCCTGTCCCCATTTTCCACAGGAAAAAAAATAGAAATATTTGTTTCTTCAACAATCAGAAGACAACAGAAGCAAATACTTCTGCAAACTTGTCAGGATATTCCTGGTTGGTTCCCCCCCCCCCCCCCGAATCATCTCATCATCATCTGTCATGCTTTATACAAGGCAGCCTGACAAGTAAACAGAAGACCGAAGCCCTAATGTTTGTATAAACTGTACTGTCGCACGACTGAAGATTCCTCACCATGATTATGTCATCCCTTCATATGCCTGCTGCATGTGTCAGAGTGGTCTGCAACTGGCTAGCAACACAATAATGTATTCACTTTTCAACTGAGTGAATGGAAGCAGGAGATGCATCAGCATAGGAGGCAGAGGATGAAAAAGGAGTGAGGGAACAATCAGAACTCAGTTCATCTTTGGATACACTCTACTCAGTGATAAAATTAACAAGAGGGCCTTGAATATTCAGCTGGGTAGAATCTAAGTTGCTGCAATAAGTTACAGGACTAGAAAGTAGGTAAAGGTTCCAAGAAAGGAACTGCTTGAGACACTTGCATTCTCTCATTCAAAGCTGCCAAACACTCAAGTTTCCGAGAGCAATAATCTTTTGCCTTCGTGCAAACAATTATCCTTTGTACTGGCTCTTTCTACGCCTCAGTTTTCAGAGTAAAACAAAGGATAAAACTTTTGGCATTACTGAAACACACATTGCTCAGGGTCTTTCAAGACTCTTGCAACAGCATATGAATATTTTAGCAGAGATTTAGAAAGCATTAAGTACTATAATGCTAGAGTGAGATGTAATCTTGCAAAAAATAGTGCCCAATAATTTAGTATTCACTGGCTCTCCTGCCAAACGTCCGTAACGCTCAAACATAATGTAATGTAGTTTCTCCTGGAAATGGCTATCAAGTTATACACAGTCATTCTCATTCAATTTAGCAATCGATAATCACCCTCCCTTCTCCTTCCATAAAACCTCAGATACTTACATGCTCTTTCATTGCTTTTGCCATTGTCTCTGACATCATGCAGCAACAGGAGACAGTCACTAAGATGAAGTACAGTGCATACATGAAGCGGGTGCTGGTTGACTGTTTTATCTTTGGACAGCATTTGCAGCAAAGTGAACATGCAGCAGTACCACAGCAACAGGCCAACTAGAAGAAATCAATATTTTAAAACAAGTCAATGTCACTGTATTTTTTTAAATCAGCTAGCAGGGTCTATTGGTAATTGTCACAATCCCGATATAGTCACTATAGGTGCCACAAGGACTTTTACATGAGCAGAAGGGTTTTAACATTTTGGGATAGGGACAGTAAATTCTATTGCTGGTGTAAATGAATTTTGAAACCCCACCTTCTGGGAAGGGTGGCTTGCTGTAGCGAAAAGGTCTGTTGTTTGCAGAACAGAAGTCACCCTGAGTTCAGAGAACTATTTGTGCAGCAGTTCTCTAGATTTTGGGTGCTGCCGACCTTCATTAATGACCTCTCAAGCACCAATACGGCCATGTCCTAGAAAAGCGGCAGTGGTTCTAGCAGCAAAAAACCACACAAACATATGATGCTATAGTAACTTAAGAGTAAGTAGTTACTCTCATTTTTTTTAACAAACAATTGTCTACTACTTTATCAGATACATGCATCAGACATAGGCACTGAGAGAGAACTTTAGAACCAGGTGGCAAAATAAACTGAAGATAAACTGTAAAGTAAAATAAAATGGATAAAATTAAGAAGCATGCAAGGCTTGATAAGGGTGTGTAAATAATAATCCTCTTGCTGTAGTCCAACACTCCAATTGTTGCCAGCCAGAAGTTCATAAGCAGGCCATGCTGTAGATAATCATCCCCTGGTGCTTGTGTTCAGAATATGTTAAATCAGAGGTAATCTGATACCTTAAAAATAGGGTTCGAAATTGCATCCCACTAGTTTAGGGTGAATCAGTAACTCACACTGACCCAGTGTAACTGGAATAAATTAAGTGTTTTGTTGAGACAGAATACTCAATACAATGGGAATAATAAAGCAACTAATACATAACTGAACCTGCCTGAAGTTTAAGATTGATTTGGAAGCCCTGTTGCGTTACTCGCCACCAAGAGGGGCTAGCTTGATGGGAAAGTGTAAACACATCATCTTGGCATCTTTCCAAGCCTTGTTATGGCTTTATTATCTGTTCGGCTGCCAAATTATGCCTTTCTCATTTCCTTATTAGCCAAGATCTCCCACATGCAGCTCCTCAGTCTCTCTCTCTCTCTCTCTCTCTCTCTCTCTCTCTCTCTCTCCAACAAAGGTTACAGAGAGAAAAACTTTTCTACTGCACTAAGACCATCATGGGTGATCTTGGGTTTCGGTGAACCCAACAGTCCTCCTGCATTTGGCAGGGCCAAATTAACCGTAGTGGGAAAGAAGTGTTCTGTAGTGGAAATGGCGGCAGTGCTGGTACAAGTAATTTTCACACAGAAGTCACCTATTGGTATCAATTCCAAATAGTAACTGTCCTACAAAAATCAGGATTCATTACTGGTCAAAGCTACTTTCAGAAGTTTTACAGATAAAATTACTTGCCAAAGGTACTTTAAGAGAAAAATATATATATTGGCTGGACTTCCTCCCCACTAGGTTATGTCACAGAAAGGCAAAACTTCTGCATAACACAATCCCTATACTTAATACCAATTAACTTGATCCTCCATCTGACAATAGTGAAAACTAAGGCTTACAACCCAGGTCTTCCAAGTCTAAGGATAAAATTCATTCTTATTCTTTACACAGACAAAACTTTCACCAACTCCAATAGCTTTCACTGAGTAAACAGGAATCTGGAAGTTTGCCCTTACTGCATGCCATTTAAAACCAAGCAGAATTTGAATGAATAGCCCTAATGAACCATTCTTAATCACTACATATTGTTAGGCTTTTGTGATGAATGAAATGCGGAAGAGTTGGACTATCTCCACATAAGAACCATTTTATTTATTTATTTTTAAAAAGCACCAACCCCAAACATCACAAGCCAAAGGGACTTACAAACTGTGATAGTGCATACATACACTTAATTTTCTTAAATAGCACTTAAGAAAATTAAATGCCAGCATACAATATATGTGCACAAAATGATAAAGAGCAATAATATGAACTACCTTGTTCTGTATAATCAACATGCACTGCTGAGATTGAAAGACAAGTATCAGATTGTTTTTTCTTTAGATGTATTGTTTAAGAAAAGAGGCTATATAATAATTCCATCTCAACTAGCACTCATTAGCTATACAAATTAATTAAAGTACATCTCTGGTAGGAGTACAGTCACAATAAGAAAGTCTGCTACTTCAAGAGGTAGTTTGAATGGAACATTTACAAGTTTAAGACTCAGAGGGCTCCAACTGTGGAGTCCTTCATCCATTCAATGCCCTGCTGGCAAGCTGCTGTGACCCTGGAAGAGGAATCAACACAGAGCTTTTGGCAACATCTGCAAGGGGTAGAAATCCCCCCTTGGATTTTCTTCTCCCAAGGTTTTAGCTGTACGTGACACCCTCCCAGGGATCATAGGATTGCTCTGCCCAGAGATGCTTAGAGAAAAGGAGTGAATTTCAACAGCAATTTGATTATGAGGACTGCAAAACTGGTAATCTTTCAATACCCTTTCCCCTTTACACAATTTTAATGGGGTGAAAACCACTAAAAAGCAGTAGTGCCATTTCAGTTTTCAGATTGGGGCAAGATTCAAACCAACAATCAAAGTCCTGCACTTGGATATATTCAAGATTAAATTGCAAAAAAGCAATGCATTTTAAGAGTATTGTGATAATTTTTTTGTATACCTCTTAACAATTATCAGAACAATCTTAAGCCCTTTGGATTTATGCCTAAGGGAGAGGTTAAGATGGTCTACAAGCACCCCTCCACTGGCAGATAAGTGGGGGGGGGCATCCATGCCTGAGACCCCAGTTACACCTGTGTAAAGCTCAATGGACATAAATCTACTGCTGGAAGTAGGCAGCATTAGGCTCCTAATTGGGATGTTAAAGGCTGGAGTAGCTGTTTCCCCTCCTGTTTGGTGGAAATAGCAAACTACTGAAGAAGAGCAATAAAAGGAGAGCCTCACCTCGTCCTGGCCAAAGTGCAAGTCAGCAGGATTGTGGTAGGGTGACCAGATTTTGGAAAGCAAAATCCCGATCCAAAATGGCCACCCCACCAAAGCAGCCCCCCTTGAACATAAAATAAAAAAATTAAAAAGGCCGCCCGCCATGCGGCCAACAAGCAGACACTCCCCGCCACCCCCCCCAAGACACCCCCCCCCCAAAATCCAGCCCGGACCTACCGGGTCCTCCGCTGCCACAGCCGATCTCCTCCACTGCCGCGTGACCCCCTGCAGCCCCCTCACCCTTCTTGCCCTGCTCCTGGGCTCCCTGGAGGTACCTGAGGAACAGCAACAGCAGCAGCAGGCAAAGGAGGAGGAAGAGCCTGCTTTAAAATGCCCGCCCTGCTCCCCAGCCTCAGCAGGAAACAAGTGCTCAGCCTTAGGGAGCATCAACAAATTCCTTGTCTGGTGGCTAAAGCAGTTAGCCACCAGACAAGGAATTTGTTGACGCTCCCTAACGCTGAGCACTTCTTTCTTGCCCAGGCCAGGAGTAGCGCAGGCAGGAAAGAAGTACTCAGCGTTAGGGAGCGTCAACAAATTCCTTGTCTGGTGGCTAAAGCAGTTAGCCACCAGACAATGAATTTGTTGACGCTCCCTAACACTGAGCGCTTCTTTCTTGCGGAGGCCGGGGAGCAGCGCGGGCATTTTAGGGTGGGAGGAGAGCTGATCCTTTCCCCAGTTGGCCCCCGCCGCCCCCCTCTCGGCCCGGATTGCCCCAGTTTTCCCAGTTAGGACCGGGAAATCCAGGGCGATCTGGTCACCCTAGATTGTGGAAATGGAGGGTGTTCTGCTAATTAATTCCTCCCCATTTAAGATTGCTTTGTGAAGCAATATTATCAACAGCTGCCAAACATCTTTTAAATGTTTTTTGCATATGTAACTAGAATATAGGCCTCTTTGATTGTTGATAATCAGAAGGTGTGTAAACACATTCGGGTGTAATCCCATACATGTTTAGACACAAAAACTCCTATCCCAGCATATCCCAGACAGGATTTTTTCTATTTAAACATGCACAGGATTGGCCCTAAATTGATCAAAGCTATAGGTGTGCCACATTAATGACATGGAGTGAGGCAGAAAGACTAGCTTCTGTAAATGGTACTCCTGCTGAAAAGTAGGGTAATGAAAATATAAACAAAATTAAGCTTTACCTTCCCTGTTAATTGTAATAAAGTTATAACATGCTTTCACATGTGTTTCCTATCAAGCAACCAAACTTTCCTCTCCTTCATATAAATGAAATCTAACACAACAGAGATTACTAGCTTGGATGCAGGCCTTGCCTTCTGCAAATGAAAGGGCTACTTCTGTCCACAGAAAGTTTTTGATCAAGGACAGCATTTTCAGTGATGGAAATGGGATACTTTCACTCATATCCACCCCCCAAAGGAAGTGGTGCTGGGGGCAGCAGAGGAAGGGGGAAAACAGCAAAATTCACCTTCCTCCTTTCTACTTCCTGGAGTGCCCTGAGTGTAACTCCCCTCAGGGACTTCTCCCAGTTGTGGGAGTAAACTCTAGAGCCAGTCCACTATTTTTTTTAAAGCAACTGCTTTATGGGGGTTCTCCTAGAACCCTCAGTTCTAGGAGGCTAACCCTCAGGTAGCCTAGTAGCAAGGAGTGCCTTCTACCAACTTCGGCTGGTGGACCAGCTATGTCCCTATCTGGACAGAGATAACCTGGCTTCAGTTGTCTATGTTCTGGTAACCTCCAAGTTAGATTACTGCAATGCACTCTACGTGGGGCTGCCTTTGAAGACGGTTCGGAAGCTGCAGCTTGTGCAGAATGCAGCGGCCAGATTGGTAACAGGGACCAGAAGGTTCGAACATATAAGACCGATTCTGGCCCACTTGCATTGGCTGCCTGTATGTTTCCGAGCCCGATTCAAGGTGCTGGTTTTAACCTATAGAGCCTTACACGGTTTGGGACCACAATACCTGATGGAACGTCTTTCCCGACATGAACCTACCCGTACACTACGCTCAACATCAAAGGTCCTCCTCCGGGTGCCTACTCCGAGGGAAGCTCGGAGGACGGCAACAAGGGAGAGGGCCTTCTCTGTGGTGGCCCCTCAATTATGGAATGATCTCCCCGATGAGGCCCGCCTGGCGCCAACACTGTTATCTTTTCGGCGCCAGGTCAAAACTTTCTTTTCTCTCAAGACATTTTGACAGCTTAAGTTGAGGTTTTAACTGACTTTGTGGCCAGGCTTAAAAGTTTAAAATGTTTTAAATATCAGCTGTTTTATGTTTTTAAATTTTGTATATTGATTTTTTAATGTTCAATCTTTTTTGTAAACCTCCCAGAGAGCTTCGGCTATGGGGCGGTATATAAGTGTAAATAATAATAATAATAATAATAATAAATAAAAATAATAAGGATAAGCTGTTTACAAGTAGGAATGGCTATTTGGAAAACCTCAGTAATTACGGGTGCAGTCCTATCCGGAGGTCCGTCAGGCTCCAAACGTGGAGGCTGACAGGCGTCCTATGCAGAATGAGGAGCACAGAGCTCCCCACTTTGCATTTCTGCTGGATGAGCTTTTTTGCCCGTCTAGCTGCAGCTCTGCAGAGCGAGAGGGAAGGAAGCTGGGGAGACTGAAGGATTCTTCATAAGCTGGCCTCTCCCCGGTCCCCTCCCCTCCCACAGAAACATCCCTTTCCCTCCTCTCCAAGGTCACCTTTCTGCATCAGGGTGAGAAGGAGAGCTCTACTCAAGACTCCTGAATCATGCAGAGAATACTTCAAATTGTTCTACATGGTCACTCTTATGCGGTACAGTTCATGTTAAGTGGTGTGTGTGTCCCCCCACATACATGGATTTGCCAAGCTTTCCCCCACCCTAAACTTACTTTTCCACACTTTGCAACAGTGTGGTAAAACTTTACCTGATTCATGATATGTGTTCAGCACTATCTTATATATTTCCCTGAAAAGTAAGTCCCATTGAATTCAATGGGGCTCACTCCCCATTGGGCACAGGACTGCAGCAGCAGCGGTTTAGAGCAGCCAACACAGATCAATTGAAATACGAGCAGCCAAACACTTACACTGCATTATAGAGGGTTGGCAAAGCATTATGGGACATCTACCCAGTCAAGGCAGGCCAAGGAAACTTCATACAATCAACAAACAAAACAAATTGTCACATTCTCAGAAAGGCCAATTATCTATGCAATAGCCCATTCTTATATGTCATCACTACTTTTTTGGGCAAGGAACAGTCTTATTCTATTTGTGAATATTTTGTGGAGTTCAATCAAGAGTAAGTGGTATAGAAGATACCTGATACTAAAAAAGAAATTTTGCAGTATGAGAAGGAAGATATACCCAAATGGTTTCACTCTTTTCTCAAATGAACATAGAAACTAGGATTTTCCCTCAAGGCTTGTCAACAGCAGAATATTGCTGTCTTTGCTGAAGTTTAATAAATTCTCACCTACAGAAGTATCTATCGCCATCAAAGAATAATTTTATATGCTAATAGACTAAACAGGTTTTGCTAGTAAATGGTATTGTGATTTCTTTTATTTTTTTGTTTATAAAAGCTTCATCCAGCAAACGGGTGCAGCAACTAAATATAGTAAACCTATATTGTTTTTAGAAATGTTCACCATTTAAATGAGAAATTTCATATTTTTTATCCTTACCAAAGAACTGGTTGCACGCTATACATATATGGAAAGATGAAATGGGAAGCTTTCAGTTAAACAAAGACTAAGGGCTATGCACTGCTGTGTACATCTATTCAGGGTGGCCTATAATAACTTCTTTTTCAGCAGCTGCAACCTGGAACCTAGGATTTTCAAGGAAGTAAAAGATTGCCCTACATGCATAAAGGGCAATACAACTGAAAGTGGCATTTATTACAACTAGCAAACTAGGCTGAGATGAGAGAATAGGAGAATGTTTTCTTTTTCAGATGCAAGAAAGTTGCCCTACTACTACTTTAAGCATTGCATTTAATACCTAGCTGAACCAGTTAAATTTGCCCATATGTAATTAACGCAAGTATCAAGGTACTTACACAACAAAACACATCACCCTTTCAAACTTAAATTCTGTATTATGTTTCTGGTGAGCATTAATTTCTCTAAGCCCGAGCCTTGCCCCTTCCAGAGCTCTGGCTTTCCTATCATTTCGGGGCTTTCCCCCAGAAGTGCTACATAATGTTGCAGACTGGGTAGGGGCCACTTGCAGCCCAGGGCCACAAGGGCTGGCTATGTACAGACCAGAAGTGGTGGGGCTGGCCATGAGTGGAAGGCCCCAGTTGGACACTGCCCACTGAATTGCTTCTCTCGATATGTGAAGATTGTAGAAGATGAAGGCTTAAGTCCTGGTTTGTGATAAGCTTTAGTTACTACCTAGGATTTGTCTCACAGATGGTCAAACAAACTATGATTTGTTTTCTCAACCCCAGGACTAGTTGTTTCCCTCCTTTGCCCGTTCCCTCCCTGTATCCCCCAAATGCCTTTGGGTGCTGTAGTACTGGCATGTACAGAAGCTGTTTTTACTTGGGTTTTTTTTTTATAACCAGTCTTGCCTTCTGCTTCTGTAGCCTGGCGAATCAACCCATTCTCTTGCGTTCACAACTAACAACGTATTTACATATGTAGTGGTCATGCCCAAAGGCGAACATTTTTTGGAACAAGGTGTTCCAGGAAATAAGTTTAATAACTGGACAATGTGTACATCCAACTCCTTACCTAGCACTATTAAACTTATATAAAGGATTGGCTAGCAAACTTTCTGATAAGGGTTTAATCAGCCATTTATTAATGGTGGCTAGATGGCTGGTCACCAAGCGCTGGAAAGATGGCAAAGGGCTTCATGTAAAAAACTGGTACCAAAGGGTTTGGCAAATTGCTCTTCTGGAAAAATTGACAGAGAAAGTGAGGAAAGTGCGAGGACAATTAAGGGAAGAGAAATTCACGAAAATCTGGCGCAAATTTATTTATTTCACGAACAAAGAGGAAAGGGGGAGAACGCCCCCCTTACCACATATAGATATTTGGAGTAGATAGAAGATTGGCAAAGCCGGATAATTATTTTCCAATCTCTAAATAGATAGTTGTAAAATGAAATTTGTAATTCTGTTCTGTTCTGGATGGTCATGAAATGTCTATTTATATGTATATATATAAAATTGAAAATATAACACTTGATTTTGTATCTACAAATAACAAAAAAAATATTTTAAATGAATGAATGAATAAATAAATAACAAGTAACAACAGCCCATGGTTCAAACAACCTAGAGTTCACAACCCAGAATTCAACAACCCATGGATTTTCTTTCTGGATTGTTCATGATAATAAACCATGGTTTATTAGTGTGGCTCGGTTCTCACATCATGACAACCCATAATTCAACAACCCATGGGTTAAACAAAACCCATGGATTAACGTCATGTGCAAACTAGGTCTAAGGCAAAAAAAAAAGATTAGTGACAAGATTACTATTTGAAGACAACTAGCAGGCAGCCATTAAAGGGGAAGGCAAGGCATTTTAGATTTAGCTGGTCCATCAATTGATATATTCCAGGATACATATGCAGTCCAAAAATATGGAACCTTCTTTTCACATCAGAAGGAACTCATTGGTGCTCCAAGAAGGGATACAAGTTCAATAGACCAACAATACCAGGTTTCAAATTTTTTAAAAATCCCACATAAAAGAATTACAAATGAATTACTGGCATACACCTGAAATAGCTGATTCATATTCACATAAAAACAAAGATTTAAAGATAAAAATATCTCAAGGATTTGGAAACATTTTTGGTTCTTTGCTTGCTAGGTTTCATTTTAAAGACTAAATGGTTCACAAACGCTGAGAAAAGCCAGACATCTAAACAGTAACAGTAGAAACTGGCACCCTAATCCTAAACATATTTCCTTGAAAGTAAGCCCGTGACTTCAAACATGCTTACATTTGCTGGTTTAAACTCTTGATGTAACTTTGTAAGCCATTTCAGACACCCTACAAGTCAGACAATATTTTTTATTGGAGTGCTTATAGCGGGAATATGGCTTGGCTGGTCCAGTCACAGCTGTACAGTTCTCTCTGGGGAATAACAGCTGAGTGATATTTACCTGAACAATGCCAGATTTTAAAAATAAAATCTAGAAACAATTTTAGTGGGCGTTGATCACTAGTTTCAGGAATAGCTTGTGGGAATTTTAATTATTACTGTAGTTGCTAAAATCATGTCTGTATGGAAATATGATTTTCTAAACCTATCTTTATTTGCAGGCAATTCAAACATTATGCACTTTATTATTAATAATAATGTAGGGTTCACAATCGCAGGAAGTCCGTAAGCATGTTCACCTAATGTACTTATAGAGCCCTCTTTGTTGCTTTGCAACAAGGTTTAACCGGGTAATAGGCATGTGGACGTGAACAGGTAAAAGTATGCAGAGGGTGATTGTTTACATCTTCAGAATCCCAAGGTTGAAAGGGGGAGAAAAGGTCTGCAGTCATTCAAATTAGGCTTTGCAGGTCATATATGCCTACAGGAAGAAGGACATGCTATTGCCCCTAGGGCTGCTGGGATGAAGGAAGAGGAAAATGATGGCACCATATTTTTTTTAATATAAAATCCCACTGTTCTCAGAAATGTTTTCCATCCTGGGAGAATCACACTGGCTCATTTTACCAGAGGATCACAAAGAGAAATTAGGCAACCTTTATATTAACAAAGCAGGAGATATTTTAGATGTATCCCAGACACTTAGATGTGTAACAGGCAAAGAACAGAACAAGTCCAGACTTGCCCTGCCTTGTATCCTAAACCTGGAAACCTTTGCTAAAATAGGTTTTGCCCTGGCATGAATTTCACAGCCAAGTCTTTTGTTTGGAGCAAAATGTAGTCATGTTCCCTGAACTGCATGTTGCAACTTTTGCCAGAAGGGCAGAGAAGCTCTGTAATGCCATATGAATGCATTTTGTTTATTTTTCTTATTTCTTGTCCAATATTCTAATTTCTTAAGTACTAAATGGATGGCATTTATTCTATTCAAGTAACAAGAATGGAGCAAAGGTGAACAAAGGTATACAAATACAAATCGTAGTAAAAGGCAGAAAAATAGCAACACATAAGAACACATCTTCCTTTTCACACAGCAGCCAGTCCTCAATTACTTAACCATGTCTACATCTTATAAAGTGATAATATGTGGCTAGTCTTTATAATGGATTATTTTTTACGAAGCGTTCACATTATGCTACAGTCATCCATTAAACTTTCCTCCACAGGCTTGAGGGAGAAAATGTAGTTATTTTAGGAGTGGTTTAGGGTGATCATATTTGGGAAACCAAAAAAGAGGACACCCAGTAGGGGAGGTGGGAAAGTGGCTTTCTGGGGCCTCTAGAAAGTGTCATTCCCCCTCGCCACCTTAAAGGTCCCTACTGGAGCAGTAAATGCGTCATTGCCGCTCGTCCCCCACTCCAATTGGAGACTTTTCTATAATGCCTGGGAATTACATGTTTTCCCCTTTAAGGCCCCAACTGGAGCAGTGTGTGTAGGTGGGAAAATGAGGCATCTCCAGAAAGTATGTCATCCCCCCTGCCATGCTAAATATTGGAGGCGAACTCCTGATGGATGCAATCAAACACTGGTAAGTGCCTATGGTAAGCTGTATTCAGGGGCAGTGAGGGCAGCAGAAAAACAATACTTTGCTGCCACTATTCAATCATCAACCTGCCACCCAGCAGAGCTTTTCAGAATTGTCCGGGGGCTTTTACATGCTGGCCCCAAGGACATGGTAGAACCATCTAAGGCTCGCTGTAATACATTTGCTGGGCACTTCCAGAATAAAATCTTTGGCATGCGTCAGGACTTAGACTCCAGTGTTATAGAAGGTGAATCTAGTGAGGTATCCAGAGCACAGGCTTGTCCTGTTTTCTTGGATGAGTTTCAGTTGGTACAGCTTGAGGACGTGGACAAAGTGCTTGGACAGGTGCGTACAACCATTTCCATATTGGATCCTTGCCCCTCTTGGCTAATAAAAGCTAGCAGGGATGGAACAACTGGCTGGGCCAGGGAAGTGATTAATGCCTCTTTGCAAGAGGGAGTGGTCCCAGGCCTCCTGAAAGAGGCGGCAGTGAGACCACTCCTAAAGAAATCTTCCTTGGACCCTGAAAATCTGAATAACTACAGGCCAGTAGCAAATGTTCCATTCCTGGGCAAGGTCCTGGAGCGGGTGGTTGCGAGCCAGCTCCAGACACTCTTGGATGAGACCGATTATCTGGATCCATTTCAGTTGGGTTTCAGGCCTGGTTTTGGTACGGAAACAGCCTTGGCCGCCCTGTATGATGACCTATGTCGGGAGAAAGACAGGGGGAGTGTGACTCTGTTGATTCTCCTTGATCTCTCAGCGGCTTTTGATACCATCGACCATGGTATCCTTCTGGGACGACTGGCTGAGTTGGGAGTGGGAGGCACTGCATTGCAGTAGTTCCGCTCCTACTTGGCGGGTTGGCTCCAGAAGTGGTGCTTGGGGAACATTGCTCGGCCCCGTGGATTCTCCAGTATGGGGTTCCGCAGGGGTCAGTCTTGTCCCCCATGCTGTTCAACATCTACATGAAACCGTTGAGTGCAGTCATCTGGAGTTTTGGAGTGCATTATCATCAGTACGCTGATGACATGCAGCTTTATTTCTCCTTTTCATCTTCATCAGGTGAGGCTGTGGATGTGCTGAACCAGTGCCTGGCTGTGACAATGGACTGAATGAGGGCTAATAAACTGAAACTCAATCCAGACAAGACTGAGACGCTGTTAGTGGGTGGTTCTGCTGACCGGATGGAGGGTCTTCAACTTGTTCTGGCTGGGGTTGCACTCCCCTTGAAGGAGCGGGTTCGTAGCTTGGGGGTTCTCCTAGAATCATCTCTGTCACTTGAGGCGCAGGTGGCCTCAGTGGCACGGAGTGCCTTCTACCAACTTCGGTTGGTGGCCCAGCTACGTCCCTATCTGGACAGGGATAACCTGGCTTCAGTTGTCCATGCTCTGGTAACCTCCAAGTTAGATTACTGCAATGCACTCTACGTGGGGCTGCCTTTGAAGGTGGTTCGGAAGCTGCAGCTTGTGCAAAATGCAGCGGCCAGATTGATAACTGGGACCAAAAGGTTCGAACATATAAGACCTACTCTGGCCCGCTTGCATTGGCTGCCTGTATGTTTCCGAGCCCGATTCAAGGTGCTGGTTTTAACCTATAAAGCCTTACACGGCTTGGGACCACAATACCTGATGGAACGCTTTTCCCGACATAAATCTACTCGAACACTACGTTCAACATCTAAGGCCCTCCTCCGAGGGAAGCTCAGAGGTCGGCAACAAGGGAGAGGGCCTTCTCTGTGGTGGCCCCCCAACTTTGGAACGATCTCCCTTATGAGGCCCGCCTGGCGCCAACATTGCTATCTTTTCGGTGCCAGGTCAAGACTTTCCTCTTCTCTCAGGCATTTGGCAATATCTGAGGAGTTTGAGTTCATTTTTGTTTTTAGGCTTACAGCTTTTTAAAGTTATTATAGTGGTTTTAAATGTATGTGTATACTGCATGCTTTTGCTGTTTTAACTTTTGTATATTGTTTTTAATTGTTTTAATCCTATGTAAACCATCCAGAGAGCTTCGGCTATGGGGCAGTATACAAATGCAATAAATAAATAAATAAATAAATGGCAGCCTTAAAGAGGAAATCGTGCCATTCCAGGACATTCCAGAAAATCCCCCGACACCAGGATAGAAAAAAACCCAGGGCAAATCCAGGGAAATCCTGACAGTTGGTCACCCAAGAATTCTAAAAATTACAGGATTTAGAAATCCCATTAAAAATCACGAGGGGGGGGGGGAGAATGGAAGTTGGACTTTCCTTGCTATTACTATTAACGTGGATGATCCTTTGGATCACATGATACATGTGACACATGAATTAGACTGTTGCTCTTCAAGTAGCACAGGGGTGGGCAACTTCCAGGGGTCAGAGAACCGCATTGTCCCATGGAAACCACTGGGGTGGCACTCCACCCTGCCCCCAATTATGCCACTGGAGCGTAATTCTGCTTTTAAACAAGGCACACTACCCAATTATCCTTGCAAAACTGCTACAATTTTGCAATGGTGGCTAATTCAGTAGTGGCAGATGGTTGCAGAAACGGACATGTGGGGGTCATGCAGCCCATCACAAACATAATTTATAGGTTGAACAAACATTTCCTGAATAAGATTTACAAGAGACTTTTTCTCCCCAACAGAACTAAGTTACAGTATTTTTTACAACAAATGAATTTGGTTATCTATTATCGTAAAGCATTATTTCAATATACAGACTGAAGCACAGGGCCTAGAAACTGGCAGGACTTTTAAAGTTTACTTTATGAAACTATATAAATCAGCATATAATGTAAATATTGCTAAATGTAACATAAAGTGTCTGAGAAGTACAGTCTCACCAACAACCTTGTCACAGCATCACCCTGAAAGCATGTCAGCATTTTATTTATATACAGTGCATTCTAAAAAGAAACAATTATAACAGAAGTTTTCCACTGCAGCTGCTTTATTTAAGATAGAGGTCAACTTTCTACTCTCAAGAGAGATGCTATAGAAAAACCACATGTAAAATCCTGTTTCCTATGAAACGGGACAGATGTTTTTATGTAAGCAAAAGCAAATCACAACTGTGCAGGCCTAGTGAAAGGCCAGAGTATAACCCATGTGGTGGCTGACATTTCCCCCTTTAGCTTTAAGTTGCGTTTGACTTCAGAACAAAGACAAGTTGGGAAATTGTGTGCTTTGGACCAGTTGCTGAGACTGAAATTGGAAACCTAATTTTGAGATTAAGTGCCAATATATAAGTATCACAAATGGCAGACAGCTGGTCTAGCACCAGCCCTCCAGGGTAGTTTACTGGACATGTACCTCCCACCTTTCTCTCTCTTTCTCTTCCTCTCTGCTACCACCGCTTCTAGTTAACCCAAGCCAAGGAAAGCAGGCTTCCTCCACTTCTCAGGGTGTTTATGTGGGAATAGAAAGACAGTTGGCTATGCTTCCAGTCTCCTCTGGCCAAGAGATTACCCTGTCTTCTTTTCCCTCTCTCCATGACTTACTCAGTAAAGTGTAACCTGAACAGCCTAGGCAGTGTGGAGAGAAGAAAATAGCCTTTGAAGGAATTCAAACCTAGTCCAATAGCTCAATTAGATAGTTTATTAAAGATAATACCAGGATAGTGAAGGAAAGCAGTTGAGTATGCATGATAAAATGAGAGAACAAAACCCAAATACTAAAATGCTGATCTACCTTCAATCTATGCTATATCATCCAGGAGACTACTACTAGATTTACATCAGGGACCCTGAAATCAACAAAGCATCTCTGTTGGTGAAAGATGGAAAAGATAAACAACTCAAAATGGGCACTATGCAATTTTTGTACGTTATTTGATTGAGGTGATCTTGATCGATAACAGCAACCTTTCTGACCAATGGGGACAGTCCACACATACTGGAGAACGCCATGGAAAATGGCAACCCAAATGGTGCCTGCTACTATATGGGAAACTAAAATGTTGGCCTTGGCAGGCTCAGGTACCTTGACAACGAAGATATAGTCAATTCATTAAGATTAGATAACTTATAACTGTTTTTGCATGCAAGGATAGTTTCAGCTTGTTTTGCTACACATCACTACATAAGAACAGCCATTTTAGTCTAGCACTCTGTTCCCACAGTGGCCAACCAGCTGTCGACCAGGGACCCAGAAGCAGGACACAATGCAACAGCACCCTTCTACCTATGTTCTGCAGCAATTGATGCACAAAGGCTTACTGCCTCTGATACTGGAGGATGATGGAGTAATGAAAGCATCAACATCATCTTTTAAGAGCAAGAGATTTGTCACAAGGAAGCTAAATATCTACGTCAATAGGGATAAGGACTATATTATCTTCTTCTACTAATGCACAAGGGGAGTTTATTTCCTGCCAAACCTGAATATTGTTAATAGATAATAAATTCACCAATTTTGAAGGAAAGCATGTATACACCACTAAACAGTAAATATGCATTTTAGTGTTGGTAAACCATATGTGGGTGTGTAGGCTTACAATAGCGTGAAGACGTTTCTCCAGTCTACATAGTGAGCTATGGAATATGAATAGCTTGCTGCATAGTGATTCCTATCCCAAGTAATATAAATAGTTGTTTCCTGTGCACCGCCCCCTTCAGAATAACAGTTTTTCCATTAATGTCTCTGAAATACAAGGGTGACTGGTTTCTAAAACTTGGAGCTAGCCCTGTTCATACCTACCAAGATTTCCTTTCGTGGCCCACATAGAGAAATCAAGATTGTATTCTTCTTTGAGGAAGTAAAGTACATTACAATAATTCACCAAGAAACAGAAGCTCTTGGGAAAGTATACACTTCTGGGGGGGGGGGGGGGGGGTGTGGAGAGCTAGAATGAGATATTAAAATTGCAAACTATCTTCATTTGCCTAAACATTTCCAGCAAATGCACTGTTGCCAAACAGGTATGCTTTTTAGTTGTTTTTAACTTTTATTGCTGTTCTATCAATCTCCAGCAGCTTCCCTTGAAGAACATAACCCATGTTCTAAGTTATATATACAATGTAGCTTTTGCACCAATGTACTTAAACCGGGCAGAGAACCCAGAGTTTTTGGCTGGGCTTGATAGAATTTTTTTTTCTAGTAGCAAGTGAACAGAATGCTGGACTAGATGGTCTGATCCAGCATGATTCTTCGTCTTAAGCTCAGTTTTCTCACTTATTTTATAGAGACAAAGTATGCATATCCTTTTCATAGGTTCATTTGGTTACAAAGCATGGGTGAGAACACAGTGTCACACATTTAAATGCACCAAGGAAAATATTTATGAAATGTGTTCAGACATTAAACCTTTATTGTTGTGCACTCTTGAGACCCAGTCTCTCCTTCCTCCCCTATTATTAGTATATTACTTCATATTTTTATCCCTTTCGTACTCATGGACTAGCAAAGTGGTGGTTGTTTTTATGGGAGAGGAGTGTTGAGCAAAGTGTGGTTGTGCATTTGCAGCAATTTTTCAGCTTCAGACATAACACCAGTGCTGCAGTCCGGGACTACTGTGAAGAAGCAGTCTCTGCTTCCCTTTGGCTATCAGTGGCTTAAAAACACACACAAATACATTACTCTGGTGGTGGAGTGTAGCAGACGCCTTTCCTGCTGGTCACGAGAATTAAATTATCATTGCCCCTGGGAACTTGGCTAACATAATTGTAGACCCCTGATATACACAGTTATTTTTATCCCAAACCTCCTACTGATCTTGTTTCTGTGAGAGGTCAGGCCTGGTGCAAGTAACTATATATATATATATGTGTGTGTGTGTGTGTATGCGACAGATATTTCCCTTCAGTATGAAAAATATGTTCACTGTAGAGAGACTTTAGCTGATACTTCTTTTCCATGAGATGAAAACATGCAACAATATCCTGCATTTCTAAGATATCAGGAATAAAACTGTGAAGTCCACAATGCTCTTATTACATATGATAGCCACCTGCAAACTAAGATGTTAGTAAATTTCAACCACTCTTTAATGTGACAACACATTCAACAATAATTATATTCTTGTGTACAAAAGGAGCAGGTGTAACTTTGAAGGAATGTTCACTGTTTTTAATTTTTGTAAACCGCCCAGAGAGCTTCGGCTATGGGGCGGTATATAAATGTAATAAATAATAATGGAATCTAGACTGAACTGCATCTTAGAACAGTATTGTTCTCAATTGTATCTTGGTGATTTTAAAGCATGCCACAATTTATTCCTGCCTTTAGAGATCAATTTGTAGCTGAAAACACTGGCGGGGATGAAAGGGAATTGTGTTGCTTAGAAGCTTTATACAATAGCTTAAAAACAAGTAAACAGTAATTGTGCTATAGCAAGTACAAAATATTACCGTTTCAATATTACTGCTTTGTCAGTTTGCTTTGTTAAAGGAAAAGGATTTAAACATTCTATGCAAGCTCCATGTGATCATTATGAAAATAGAAAGGGCTGGTTTCAGAATTTCCTGCCTATGAAGGGAAGGAAACTTCCTACCATGGAAGGCTTCTGATCCAGTGGATGAATGGGGGCGGAGTCTCATCCCCCCCCCCCCAGTTTCCCCATCCCCTGTAGATCCCTATGGTCCCAAACATAAGCTCTGGAGGTTTGAGAAACTCTTCGCAATAGAAGAGGAAATAGCAAGGGGGAAGGGGGAAATCAAGGAAACTCACCTTCCCCTCCCTTTCTGTCATTCTGAGCAGAATTTTGCTCAGGGAATGCTACGGCCAATAGAAAGAATCACCGGATCCAACTCAAAGTATATTACTAGTAGCGGGACTTACAATCAGTCACAAATTGTATCTACTAGTGTAAATCCTGTACTCGAAGTTTGGACCAGATCCTTTAACAAAAAAACTTCAATTTTTCGGTCTACAATCTGATAATATGCTTTTAGAAAATGAGGCCAACTGCTATATGATTCCTAGAAAATCATGGGGCACTCTTATTTTGTGGGGCGTGAGGAATGCAAGCTGTGAAAAAGAATAACCGTGTGTCAGAACAGATGCACAATGGATCAGGGCAGCTTAGGATCAAGTAGTATTTCCCCATCCCAAAACATGCCCTGGCCAATTGCTGTACTTCACAGGATCAAAAGCACGAGACACATCTAGAGTTAAATACACTCCTAAGGTGTATTTTACAGGTCTATAAAGCTCATTAGACTTGACTTGTTCAGCAGCTGTAGCCATCCTAAGCGAGGCATTGCCAGAGTATTTCTAAACATATCAGTACAATTCCTAGCTAATGGGACTATTCAGCAAAATACATGTCCCATTGATATTAAACACATGCTTAAACCTCTCTCATTGGAATCAATAGGGCTCACAAGTTTATAACTTTGGCTGGATTGAGCCTTAAAACAGAGCAGGTGAAAAATGCATGCCTCTTCCCTTACACATTATCACTTTACAACAGGAGATGCTATTCCTCCATTCCTGCTATCTAAGGCTGCCTCTACAAGAGAGGTTTAAAGCTCTTTCAAGGCGCTTTAAAAAATTTACCTCTACAAGAACGGAGCGCAAATCGGGCGTAGAGGCGCGTTATCTCTCCGATTATGCGCATTATCGAATGCGCGTTAAACAGCGAGTTTTATTTTGCTCTGTCCGTTAAAGCGTATTTTGACTATGTGAACAAGCGCTTATGCGCATTAACGACTTGTAAAGCGCATTTTGGTCATCCCTTAATGCGCTTCGCCGCCTCTCGTGCAGAGGTATTAGGCGTAAATGCGCTTTAGCGATTATGCGCATAATCGCCTAACCAGGCGCAAAAGAGAATCCTTGTAGAGGGGACCTAAGTAGAATCATGTAGTTTTCAAACAGGCTGAAAAGCAATTTTATCCATCAGCTGCATTAAGTAGTATGACTGAGAAGCTAAGTGTGCTGCCTTTAGTGACAACCCCTTCCTTCTCTGTGCACTAGTGGTGCACAGAACTTTGGCATGGCACTAGAAAAATAATTAAAATGTTTGACTTTCATGTCTCCAAAGCAGTAGAACACATTCCCATTTCCATAGTGCATATATAGTGCGGGGGTGCATATATTAGTTCAAAGGAAATTAAGAATAGCACTGAAAGTTCAGCAAGGTTCTTAACTAAGGGGAAATGTTAAGAGAAGTTTCAAAACAGCTCTGTTTTAATAACAGGAAATAGGAATAGAACAGAAAAGCTGCGGGTGCATTTGGTCTGAAATTGCAGAAAAATCCTCTTTTTAAAAAGATTTTTCAGCTATCTTGTTCCAATCTAGCATGGTAGGGAGAGCTTCAATGTATTAATAGAACAAAAAAGCAGTTAGAAGGCAGCATATTTATATGTAACGTTTTACTAGATCTATTACATACACTAAGAGCATAATCCGACGCATGTTTAGACAGGAAATGTAGGATTTTTTTAACCAAATGTGCATAGGATTGCACTCTAAGTTTTTTATTAAAGAAAATGTTAATTTTCTTAAGAGTGCTTTCACATGTGACACAAAATTTGCTTGTTGCAATTTCCACACTTTAATTCGATAGTGTCTACAGTAACTGGAATTTACATTCAGTTTTAGAATGGTTCTCTTCTGCTGTCTATTCTCCAATACTAACATTCACATACGAACAACAAAAGGGAGGATCAAAGGCTCTTTTGGTGTCATGCATCAAATGTATACTTATTTGGCACAGCAAATACATAGAATGCATATATTGTGGCTTTGGAATGAAACCATGTTGTTTTCTCCTTACTAATTAGCAACTGTTTGAAGGGGGGAGAGATACTCACAGCATAGTGTTCAACGAGTACTTGTTGCATAATTAAATGCAACATTTATATAGGAAAGACTGAGTTGTTAGAAATGGACTTCACAGGAATCTAAGTACACCTACCATGAAGTGGGGCCGCTGAACTTAGTGGGATACACTTCTAAGCAACACACATTTAGGGTACAATCCTATTCATGTTTAGACAGTATGGCCGGCTGGGGAATGCTGGGAGTTGTAGAACTTTCAACTGTCTGAAAATGTATAGGATTGCACCCTTAGGCTGTATTTAGCTGGGCAGTATGACTACTGAGGACCACAGCTTGGTGTGATAATGCAACTGATTTGCTTTCTGTTGCCAAAACATGCAGGCATTAGTAGCACTTTTTTCCTGCAAAATTTTGATACTCCTTCTACTCTAGGATACAGTAGCTGCTGTATGCCAGTCAGCCCTCCTCCCCCCACTGACGTAGCATCAACCCACAAACCCATTGAACTTTCCAATTTATCCACAACCAAAGTTTCCCAGCTTTAGTCAGAAAGAGAGAGAGAGAAAGCAATAACTGCCTTGCATTCAACAAACAGGTGCCAAAAACCTGTTTGACTGCAGCTTCCACATTCCTGGATGCATTTGGTTTTGTATATATTTAAAAAATACAGATAAGCCCACAGTCAGAGTGCTTTACAGAGTTAATGGCACAAGGTTTTATACATTGCAGCTTACAACAAACAGCTTGTGACACAATAAGGTTGTTAGCCTTTAAAGTGCTACAGGACTCTGTGCTGTCCTTTTTGCAATAGACTATAATTACATTCCATTTGAAACACCACAGCCAGTCTTGAGAAATCCAATGGTATATACTGGCAGCCATTGCAAGAGCAAAGGAAAGCAGTAGATACATCAATCACCCTGCTGCAAGGAACGTCTGCTTTGGGGGAATATGCATTTTGACCGTTTTTCCTATTATAAATCAAAATGGCACATTAACCACCCCCCAATCAATCAGAAACTAAACGGATGCAGCATCTGATTCAATGTGGCATGCCAATGTTACCACACAAAGCCCTGATATATCCGGCTGGCAACCCCGGGGAGTACAGCAAACACTATGCAATCACTCCTCACACTATCAGCCTGGGAAGATTCCCTTCAAGAAGCAATGCCTATCAGTACCAGAGGTCAAGGCTTTACATTTCGTGCTGCCTAGCGAGCCTTAGCTCAAGAATCGCAATCCTGGCCGAGGAAGAAAGCGCAGCGGGCACCATCCGCGGACCTCGTTGCCCCTGTAAATATAACGCAGCGCGACGGCAGCAACCGCACGGCGTAAAGCAGGCGCTGGCGCAGCCCCAAAAGCCCCTGCCACGCAGCCAGGGTGGAGCTTTCCACTGTCCCTGCCTGGGAACTGGAGCCTGGTGGGCACGCAACGGAGAGGCTTCTCCGTTACTCCCCACAGGGGGAAAAAACACATACACGCCACTCCTTACCTGGCCCGCACAACAGGGCGCGGACATGCTGGCCACAGATGGCGTCGACGGGGCTCGCTCGCCCGCCACGCAGCCCTCCTCTCTCAGCACCTGCCTCCCGCGCTCAGGCAGCGGCCTCGAGCGCAGCCCTTCCTCGCAAGGCGCAACTCAACCGTCTTCTTCCTCGTCCTCCTCCAAACCTTCGCCTCCGTCGCCTGGACGCGCAGAGAGCGCACGCAAGCGCCCCCTAGAGCAGCTGGCCGTGCCCAAGGCGTAGGGGGAGCGCGCGCGCTCACCGCCCCCCACAGAAGCAAATCTTTCTGGAGATTTTTAAATTTTGTTTGCTTGTTTCTCTCCTCGCTTCTCCAAGCTCTCCCCCAAGCCGGGTGGAGCTCGAGCACAGCCCAAAACCGTGTATGCTTCCGCTATCGTCACTTTTGCTTAGAAGGAGATAAATGGCTTTCCGGTGCAGGAGGTTGGGAATAACCCGCCCTAATTGGAGAGATGGAGAAGACGCGTAAACGCAGAAGCAGGCGCGGCGGAGGTGAGGCCGCCACCTGTCCTGGTTCTCACGGTCTCCGACGAGGAAGGCAGCGCGAGGGCAGCTGGGATTGGGAATCCCAAGGGAGAGGGAGGAGCCAGAGATGCGCGAGCGCTTGTTTACGAGATTCTGGCACCGGATACCTCCGGGGCTGCAACCTCGTAGCGGCTCCCCGCTTGGCTGGCGAGAAAAGCGTCAGCGGCTGATCTAGGTGTTGCGTTACGTGCCATCCCGCCCTCACCCATTTCGTGAAGCAGATTCCTGTTCAAGGGAAATTGTTTTTAAGATGACCTTCACACATTACCAGTTCTTTGACACCTAAAGGAGCCGGTCTGCAGGATCAGAATCCATCCGAGTCGAGCATTCCTTCCCACACTGAGCAATGCTTGAATACCCCTCACCCCACAGTTAGCAAGCCGAGGCATAAGCCATGGACCAGTTGTGTCTATGGGCTGCAACAATCCCCAGCCAAGGCCAACCAGGTGTTTTGAACTTAAAACTTCCATCAGCTCCAGCCAGCATGACCAAAGAATCATAATTTGTTGTTAGATGGTACCACAAGGATCATCTAGTCCAACCCTCTGCAATGTGCAGGAAAGCCAATTAAACCATCAGTGAGAGGTGGCTGTCCAGCCTCTTCTTAAAAACCTCCAGAGATAGAGAACCCATATGGGCAGGAATAGTAGTAGTCTAAAACAGCCAAAGGACTTCAGGTTGGGGAAGGCTGATCTTAAAGTGCTGTCCCACAAGAGTTTATCCAATCCCATTACAAACCCATCTGTCCATCACTAGAGCATGTGGCAATGAGTTCTAGATATTATTTATACATTGTGGTAAGTACTTATTACATGAGAAGCCTTGTCAAAATTTGTGTTGTGTGAACCACCACTGTCCAATGCTGTTCTGCTAGTGGAATGGAAGCCATTACCAGATTGAATTTCCCCTGCACCCCCAAATATTGGGGGGGTCCTCTGGTGACGATCTGAGGGGAAGAGGGGAAGGGAAACTCATATTGTGTGAGTGGGGATGTTGGATTTAGCCCAGGTGATAATGAATCTGGAAACTAGCAATATCTGTCACTGCACTGGCAAAGAATATGTTACTGCAAACAAATGGTACGAGGGAGATCTGCAATTGCCCAGTTCACACAGGGTGCTAATGCTAACAATCCATAGGCATTGTGCCTCAATTTTGTCTTTTTTTTCTTTAACAGGTTTTCCATAGTAAGTGGGGGGAGGGATGGAAGCAGGAGGGTGATGAGTGGAAGAATCTGACTTCTGGATCCCCCATAAAATTCTGTGAATAAGGCAGGGTGATGGCCTCTTCTGGAAGCACCGGGGAAGATTGGGATATGTTCAAGAAAATATATTCATTGAACTAGTGATACATGTGGTAAATCTTACTATATTCAAACAGATAAAAATAGCTAAAGAGGAACCATAGGGGGAGACAGAGAATATTAGTTAAAAATCAAGAATATGATCACAAAATCAATCCTTAGGTTTGCCATAAGAACATAAACAACAGCTGTTTTTGGTCAACCAAAGATCCAGAACAGTGTATCAAGCAATGGTTAAGATGCTTCTAGGAAACCCACAAATAAGATTCGAGGGAATAATCTGAACCAAGGTTTACGAGGGCTCAGTAGCAAGATCTTTTTTAAAATGGCAGAGCTCACTCTAGAGATACGTTTCAAAGGCAGTTTTATTAACTAACAATGGCTGAATTCGGACAAAACGTTTAACAACGCAATGGGTTGTTGAAGCAACAACCCACAGTTGTTAAACGTGTTGTCCAAATTCAGCCACACAATGGAGCAACAACCCACAGTTGTTAAACGTGTTGTCCAAATTCAGCCACACAATGGAGCAACAACCCACAGTTGTTAAAGTAACAACTGAGATGAACAACTCATTTGCGAGTTGTTGGGGGATTTTACAACTGACAAACGTGTTGTCCGAATTGGGGTGTTGTTGAAGCAACAACCGTGAGTTGTTGAGTAAGGAAAATCAGAGAGCGGAGCAGCAAGAGAGGCAGAAAGCGGGTGGCCACTCAAGCACGCTCGCAACAGAGCCTCGGCTTTGCTGCCATAGCAACCAGGATGCCTGCCTCCCTCACCAGGCAGCCAGCACAGAGCTCAACAAGGGGCCAGCTCCTGCACTCACACAGGGTGCCCAGTCAGCTACCCAAACAGACAGGGAAGGGCACTACAGCAAAGGGGGGGAGGGGGAGACGGAATAAGCAACAACCCCAGGCACCCTGGAGCAGGGGGCAGCCCCCCCACACCAAGAGGGAGAACAACACCCCATCCAAAGCAGACCCCCACTGCACCGCCACCTCCACCCTCGCATCATCCAGAAAGACAAGGGCAGGGGAAGCGGCGACCAGAGAGCCCCCCCCTCATCCACCCAACACGGCTGGACAGCGAGCCATTGCCGGGCCCCGAGAATTCCGTTGGGGAGCGTCGCGCCCGTGCGGAGGCATCCCGGGTGCGTGAAAGCATCAGTGCCTGGTTCTGGCTGCACTACCCCCACCTCCTGTGAGCGTCGGCTGTGGAGTTCCATCTCTGGACTGGCATCCCTCCCTGGCATGCCGCCCCTCTCCACCTCATCCCCTTGGCACATTCCGTGCTTGGCTCCCTGGGGGTGTGGCCTCAGTCGTTCCCTCTTCACCGCTGTGCCTTCCAGCCGCCTCCGGGGGCAACTGTCCTTTCCGTAGGTTCTGCCCTGGCATAGTGGTGCCCATGTGCCTTATTGCCCATGTCTGGTCTCCCTGCTGAATAAAGTTTTCTACGCCACCCCACTCTCGCCTTCTTTCCTGTGTGTGCAGAAGATGCTCTAGGAGGGAGGTGGGGTGGGGGTTGGGGCGTGGGTGCCAACGTTGGAACTGCAGCGCTGGGCGTGGGGTGAGACTGTTGTATTGGTGCTGCCGTCCCTCCTGGCTGCCTCTTTGCCAGAGGCTGCTGAGTTCCGCCCACTGACTGAGGCAACCAATGGGGTTTGGGAGGCGTGTCCTGCATCGGCTTCAATGGCGGCACCCATGGTTTTTGGCCGCAGTGCCTTCGGCCGAGCTGTCAGTCAGAGCTGAGTAGGCAATCTGCAACCGGGGTGGTAGCCGATTCCTTGCAGCCCCTGCTGCAGTGTGTTGTCTGTAGATCACCCACTTTTCCAACAACCGTCAGTAGGTAACTCAACAACCGAGGCTCAGCGTGTTATCCGAATTGAGCCAATATCTTGTGGAAGGATTCAACATGAGTTTGGCTTCCAGAGCCTAACATTCAAACCTTTTCTTAGTTCAAACTTCAGACTAACCAACTAAGGGTGGCACACATGGCAGATTCTCATTTTATCCTCACAGCCCTGTGAAACAGGTGAGGCTTACAGTGAGCGGGCCAATAAGTATCATGGCTGATGAAGGAGAGTCTGTCCCAGGGCCAAGCTACAGTCTACTACTAAAATCCATCATTGATCCTGCCTTGATGTAGAAAGTTGGATTGGATGGCTTTGGCTTCTTCCCATTTTCTTTCTAAATGGCACTAAAGTATTTAAAGCAAGGACAAAAACTCTCCTACAACTGCTGTATGTATGCTACAGCCAAACCAGAATTATTCTCTCCCACTGCCCCACTCATCTGAGAAGAGAACATCTTATCTCATGCGAAAGGCCACAGCAGTAAACTGCATTTCTCAGAAAACTTAATTTTCAATGCATGACACTTGTCACAATACAACATTTATCAGAGGACAGGATGAATGGGAAAAACTGTTAAGCCAACAGGCACTTCTCACACATTAATAAAAGTATGGTTCATTAAATAGCAAAAGCTTTAGAGGCCAAGATAATGACCTGGTATCATTTACTACTAACAGGAAAGAGCAAAATACAGGAAGCAGATTGTCAAATGCAAACATGATACCTTGGCAATGGAAGTCAGTGTGCAATTTCAGAACATGAAAGTTTAGGGGATAGCAGGATATATGAAGTTTGGTAGAAATTGAGCCTTACGTTCCCCCCTTCCTTCACCTTCCCTTTGTTGTCACTTCTACTGCCTAAGAATCATCTGAAGTAGGCCAGCTAATCCTCAGATGCAAATAATTCTATACTACTCAATTTACTACTGGGAACTGGAGATTTGGTCTTTGTAGAAATAACTTTGGATGTCTTCCCTTCAGACATGCACCCCACCCACTGCCAGAAATGAACGCAGTACTCCAGGTAATGACCAATCAATAATATTTCCCCCAGTCCCTCTCGCCAACCTTGAGTACAATGCTGCCATTAATAGACTTGATTTTAACAGGCCTTTTGTGCCAGTACACCACAAGGCTAACTTTTTTTCTGTTTGGTACCTACTAAATTATTTTAGAGACCTCATCAATGTAGGTTAGGAGCTCACCTCCTCTCGCAAGTGGACCAGGAGAAATGGCAATCAAGCAATTTGCTCCCATAACACACCTTGGGAGGCAGAATCTACTCCCATTTTACGGATGTGAAAGTGAGGCTTGGAGAAGTGCCTTGTCCCAGTTCAGCTGGACTGAACCAAGGCCCAAGTCCAACTCCTACGTTACTACACTGCAGAACACCATTTTTGTCTCTCTGAATTACAGTCTGGTCATCCAGGGAAGGAGGAAGGGGAAGTCAGACATCATTATACTGTTTTAACATTTCATAGTCAAACACAAGGAAACCTTTCCATGTTACTAGACCTCTTAACATAAATTCACTGGCACATGTAACTGGAATGAAATTACTACACTTTTTGGGCTCTCCTCTGTCTAGTACAGAAACTGGGGAAACAAAGATTCACCTGTACACAGACTATCAATCTCTGTACTGGCAGTTTATGTACAATTTTCTCTGTCTCCAGAGAATTTCTAGTATAAGATCTCATTCAGCAGCACTGGGAGCAGAATTCCATGCATCTTAATTAGAGAATATGACTAAACACAGAGCCATTTTAAACACTTTTTTCTTTTTTAAAAGCCATAATAAAAATACATGTTTTTTAGAGTAGAAATACTACATACATTTTATATACATTTACAAATTTAGTTTTCATCCATGTTCAGTTGATATTTGAGCTCTCACATTTGGTCTTTTCAGACTTCACAGCAGCAAAAATATTCACTATCCCCATGTCTACAGTTGTCAAAACACCAGTTTTTTAGGTAATCCTGTGAGGGGGAAAAAGAGATATAATTTAATGCAAGACAGTTTAACTAGTCATTATTGTTGTGAGATAAGAAAACAACCCCAAGATTGCCTTTTCAAAGGAGTGTGTAAGACCATGAAGTAGTCCTGATCTCGCAGTGATTAGGAAATCAGGTAGCATTACATCCGTACTGGGCCTAAGAGGAACGAAGGTTAAGAGATGGATCCTATTTAGCCTTTCTATAAAATTTGCAAGTATCTTTTTAATGCATCTTTACCGCGATTCATGGCTAACTCACATATACGTGTGTAGCTAGCCAGCTACGCTCATGTGACACCATCAGCCCCACCTTGCCAGAAGGAACCCAGAATTCCTTCCAACAAGTTGCTTTTACCCTCGCTGGCAAACAAGATGAGCTTCTCCCATGGCAGCTGCACTGCACTGCATTGCAATTAAGAGCCAATGTAGAGAAGCTAATGGCAGATGGGAGGATAACTCATACAGGCTGGGGTGGGCAGGGCAGGGCCCTCAGCTTCAAGAATAAAACCCTATATTCTCTTGCAGACAAAGAAGAAGGGGGTCAGCAGCAGCGCTAACAGAGGGAAGAGAAGGAAAGAGCAACACAGGAGAAGACAGAGGCTTTCAGGAGATAAGAGTTCAGACCTGACAGATCTCCCTAGTTGTTTGAAATCGTAGAATAGTAGAGTTGGAAGGGGCCTATAAGGCCATCAAGTCCACCTCCTGCTCAATGTAGGAGTCCACCTTAAAGCATACCTGAAAGATGGCTGTCCAGCTGCATCTTGAATGCCTCTAGTAATTGGTTTCACTGTCATACTGCTCTAACAGTCAGGAAGTTTTTCCTGATGTCCAGCTGGAATCTGGCTTCCTGTAACTTGAGCCCATTATTTTAGTGTCCTGCACTCTGGGAAGCAACTAAGGCAACTCTGAACCTCAGTGAGAGAGGGAAGTGTATAGTTTCTACCCTTCCAGACACTTTGTTTTTGTGTATTTTCTCTCAGGTAAAGTGACAGAACTGCCCCCCTCATATTTTTTTAATCACTTCTCTCACTTTTTTGGATATAATTCTCCAAAAGTATTTCTTTACAGGACTGCAGAAAAGGTCATTGCTACCTATTCAAAGTGAGGCCCCCACAGCTTTGCAGTGCAAATAAAAAGATCAAAGTTGTCTTTGGTCCAGGGCACTTCTTTCTGTGAAGTGCCTCTAAGCCCCTGGCACATGCCTGTAACCACATGCTTGTTCAAGAGATGTACAATATCCAGACACCATTCATGTGTGAAGCCACCATCAGGTATCAAACCCCAATATTTTGCATTACAGCTCACAATCTTTTCAATGAAGGCAGTTCACAGAGAGGTGCAGCCGTATCCCAGCATGCACCGTGAGTTCTGCCAGCTGCATAGAGCAGCTGGGGTTTTTTGGCTGCTCTAGGCAGCAGAACTCTATTCCGAAACAGAATAGTCCACGGAGAGAGGGGGGGCTAAATTCGGACGACACTTTAAACAACGGGGCTTCGGGCTAAACAACGTGCAAGCCCATTGTTTCCCTCTGTTGTTTAAAGTGCCTGATTAACGTACTGTCAGTTGTGTGTGCGTTGTGTGTTGCCCTCCAGACGACACAATAAGCAACACAACTGACGATTGTTCCCCCCTCCTCCATTGCCTAATGTGTCGTCCGAACTGAGCCATTAAGTAATACCCTTAAATCATAAGAGTAACTGAGCAATAAAGTAAGATGATCATAAAAATGGCAAAGCATATTTTCCCATAGATTTCAAGAAGTGGATGAATATGCACCTTTTACATGGTGCTTCAGCCCAGACAAGCCTGCTGGAACAAAGAGCTGAATTATATGGTGGAAATAATCCATCCGCACTTGACTCCAGCACATGAACATACATTCTTTTGGTGAAAGATTACTGCAAAAATACAGCCTTAGCATATATCAAATGGGGTTAGGATGTATGGGATTTTGTTAAATCCCTTCCGTCTATGTTTCTACATATTGTCAGACGTCTTTTGTTCAGTTATTCTCTCATTGACAGAATCAGAATTTTGTTTTACTTGTGCACAAATTTGTTTTACTTAGCACAAATCCTCCTCCAAACTGAAAAACTGATACACAAGTCTGCAGAATCCACATGAGCGAGTCCACTGCAGAATCTGCTGGTTGGATTCAGAGAAATCTGAACTCATCTGAATCCGTTGTGGATTTCTCCAGTATTCCTAGCTGGGGTTCACAGTGATAATCTGGATTGAGACCGGTAAATTACGTATTGCATTATGATTGGACAAATCATCAGACAGTGTTTAAATTTTACACTTACTCTATAAGAAAAAGAATTAAAACAACATTGTCACCTTGATCTTTTCCATCCATCCTTTTCCTCTTCAAATTTGGAACTGGATTTTGCTGTTCTTTCAAGGCTTCTGCAGGGCAATTGGGTCTTGGCAACTGGCTTCCAGGCGTTGGTGCTGGTCGATTACTAAAATAATCGTGCTTCAGTGCCTGAAAGAGAACAAAACAAGATACAGTGCTGAAGTCATAACTTTCTCTTTGTAAGATTTGTACTTAATATGTTTATTGCATAATGTGTGGGTGGAAAGAAAAAGTAGAGATGAGAGGGTTCTTCACACTCTCAATTCTGTATACTCTTTGAAAAATATTTATTTTATATTATGACCTTCTAAGGTAAACACAGGCTTATTTAAGGAGAACACAGATTTAGAAATGGGTACTCAGAGTTTTGTACGTGCTGTCATTCTGCAGGAATGCAGAATGCAGTAGGTGGTCCTAAGAAGCTCAATTTTCATTTTTAAAAAGCAGAAGCAAGCTTCTAGCCCTTATAGCTGCAAAGATTTGCTTGAAAACGTGATTAATGCTTGCTGCAATTTCAGACAAACAGGTGGCTGAATAAGAGTTTCAGTGGTAAAGGGTGGAAATTCATAATCCTTGCTCTCTCATGATTAACAAACCAGAGTAAGTTATGCAAAACAGAAATAACTGCAGAATTATGCAAGGTTGTTCAAACTGCATAATTTAGCTTTTCTTGACAAAGAATGTGGATTGATTAGACATAATGGATTGTACGCAACCCAGACCATCTGAGAGTGGAATGAAAACTGCTGGCGCAATGGTTTTCTTCTCCCCCTGCAGACTCCCACTTGCACCCCTGTTCCAAATCAGATCTAGAGGATTGCAGGGACTCTCCAGAGCATATCTGGTAGGTGCACGGGGGCTGCAGGGGAGATGAGAGAAAGTGGAAGTCGCTCACATTGCTTTGGATTTAAAGTCAAAGTTGTTTTTATAGTGAGGGATAATGCAGGTTGCTTACCTGTAACTGTAGTTCTTCGAGTGGTCATCTGTGCATTCACACATATGGGCTCTGCGCCGGCGCCGAGCCCCAATCGGGAAACTTCACTAGCTAGCTTAGTGCTTTTTGGCGGGAACCCCTCCCCCACCATCCATTGCGCATGCTCCGGGTCCCGCCTTACCTCAGTTCCCTGAGACCGCGTTATAGCCTCGCAACAGGGTAAATAAATAGGAGGCATATGCGCTTTAATCCTCCTGCATACACCATAGCGTTGCAACGAGGGGATGGTGGGTGGGTTGTGTGAATGCACAGATGACCACTCGAAGAACTACAGTTACAGGTAAGCAACCTGCATTTCTTCTTCGTGGTCTCTGTGCATCACACATATGGGCGAGTAACTAGCCAAACTTACCGGAGGAGTGGATGCACGCTGGTGGGTCACTGACAGATGGAAGACAGGACCGCACGGCCAAACGAAGCGTCCTTTGCCGCTCTAACGTCCAGCCTGTAGTGCTTCACAAAGGTTGAGGCACTCGACCACGTTGCTGCCCTGCAAATATCCGGAACTGATGATCCATGGATCAGGGCCGACGATGTCGCTTGCCCCCTCGTCGAATGAGCTGTGAACGAAGTTGGGGGCTGTTTGCCAAGAACTTGATAGGCCAGGACAATCGTGTCCACAATCCAATGGGCCAGACGTTGGGAAGAGACTGCCAACCCCTTCGTCTTTCCACCATAACAAACAAACAGCTTATCCGATTTACGGATAGGTTCTGTTCTCTTTTTATAGAAAGCCAACACACGGCGAACATCCAGGGTGTGCAAAGCTGTAGAAAGGGGGTCGGTAGACGCCTTAAAAAAAGTTGGAAGAACTATATCTTGGTTAACGTGGAACATGGAAGAAACTTTAGGGACAAACGAGGGACCAGGACGTAACACAACCTTGTCCCGGAAAAACTGAGTATAAGGAGGCCCCACCATTAGCGCCGCCAGTTCTGAGGCGCGCCTAGCGGATGTTATAGCCACCAAGAATATGGCCTTAAACGTTAACAACCGGAGATCAATTGTAGCTAACGGTTCAAAGGGCTTTGTCGTCAGCGCAGTTAAAACCACCGATAAGCTCCATTGAGGAACCATCTGTCGCACCGGCGGAAACATGTGGCGCAATCCTTTCATAAAAGTTTTTGCCACCGGGTGCGTAAAAGCCGTATAGCCATCCATCTTAGTGTGTTGTCCTGAAATGGCTGCTAAGTAGACTTTGATAGAGGAAGGCTTCAAGCCACCTGCATGAAGGGAGTATAAAAAATCTATGATCCCCGACACGGGGCCATTATGTGCAGGAAAGCCTTTGTCGCTAGCAAACTTCTGAAAACGGTTCCATTTTCTAGTGTAAGAAGCCCGTGTAGACGATTTAATGGAGGCTTCGAATATGGAACGTAAAGCTGGAGGCATATCTAGGGACTGCCAACTGGTTGGATCCGCCACGCTGTGAGGTGCAGCGACTGCAAGTCCGGGTGCAGGATAGCTCCTGCGTTCTTGGATAGCAGGTGCGGTATCCTGGGCAGATGCCACCATGTCTGTTGAGAGAGCCGATATAGGGCGGTGAACCAGTGTTGTCTCGGCCACCAAGGGGTCACCAGTATCGCGTTTACAGAGGATCTGCTGGCCCTGACCACCGTTTTCGCAATTAGTGGGAATGGTGGGAACATGTATAGGAAGCCGCTGGACCAATCCCACTGGAATGCATCTCTGAGCGATGCAGGTCCAATCCCCACCCGAGAACAATAGTCCTGGCAAGCGGCATTTGCAGAAGTCGCAAACAGGTCTATCGACGGGGTGCCCCACCTTGTAAACAGTCGCTGCAGTACTTCGTGAGACAATTCCCACTCGTGGGTGTCGGTGAATTCCCGACTGAGCGCGTCCGCTTTTGCGTTGTCCATTCCAGCAATGTGAAGCGTGGACAGACAGATGTCCCTGCGAATGGCCCAATGTAGAATGCCAAGTGCCAACCGCAGAAGGCGAAGAGATCTTGTCCCGCCTTCTTTGTTGATGTACCACACGACAGTGGTGTTGTCCGTCAGGATGCGGACACGCTGCCCCTGAAGATGTGGCAAGAAGGCGTGTAATGCTCGCTTTACTGCTAGAAATTCCAGGAGATTTATATGGAGCCGGGATTCTGACTGCGACCATTTTCCTTGAATCTGTAGGTCGTTGTAGTGTGCTCCCCACCCCTCCAGAGAAGCATCTGTAGTGACTATTCGAGTGGGGTCCTTGCGGTGAAAAGGCATGCCGTGAGCCAGATTTGCTGCGGACGACCACCAACGGAGAGAGGGGAGGACCGCCGACGGGATGGTAAGTATTATCCTTCTCGGATTTAGATAGGGACGGTAGCGTTGGAGAAGCACCTGCTGTAGCGGCCGCATGTGGAGGCGTGCCCAGCGGACAACGAACACCGCAGAGGCCATAAAGCCTAGCATGCGAAGAACTGTGAACGCCGTCGTACGTGAGCACTGTTGAAGGCGCGAGGCGAGAGACACCACGGTTCGAACGCGCTCGGTCGGCAGATATGCCCGTCCCACCGTTGAGTCCAAAACCACCCCTATAAACGGAATCGTCTGTGTGGGTTGAAAAATGGACTTTTCTTTGTTTATTTGCAGGCCCAGGCTGGCAAGACAAGAAGTGACTAGGCGGACGTCGGAGAGTGCTTGCGACCGGGATGGAGAAACGATCAACCAGTCGTCGAGGTAAGGATAGAGCTCGACATTCTGGGATCTGAGATGGGCGCACACCACCGCCATACACTTGGTGAAAACCCTTGGTGCAGTCCGGAGGCCAAAGGGAAGGACTGAAAACTGATACACCTTGTTCCCTATAATGAATCTTAGATATTTGCGATGAGTTGGGTGTATTGGAATGTGAAAATACGCGTCTTTGAGATCCACCAAAGTGAACCATCGGTTTCGCTTGAGCAATGGCAGAACCTGGGCTAAAGTAATCATGCGAAATTTCTTTGGCTTTATAAACTTGTTTAAGTGTCTGAGGTCCATTATAGGGCGAAGGCCACCGTCCTTCTTTGGAACCGTGAAGTAGCGCGAGTAAAAACCCGCTTTTAAAAATCGCGTGGGAACGCGGACGATTGCCTTTTTCTGTAACAGGGTTGTTGTTTCCTGTAACAGTGTGGGAGATGGTGGAGTGGTCCTCAGAGTGCCTAGAGATGGAAATGCCTGGAACTCTATGAGGTAGCCATCTGAAATTGTTGACAGCACCCACTTGTCGGTTGTAATGGATTGCCAGCGGTGCAGAAAGGGTTGTAGCCTGGTTGTCTGATGCTGTTGTAGGGTTATCGGAATGGAGTCAAAGACGCCGCTTTGACGACTGGTCCTGACGGCGAGCTTTGGGATATCTGTTGCCCGGTTTTCTGGCTTGGAAGGTAGATTGCGGCTGTTGCGACTGGAAACGCTGGGTGCGTTCCTGTTGTCGACGAGGTTGGTACTGGAAAGACCGGTACCAACGGCGGGAACGAGGCTGTTGCTGCATCTGTTGTTGCGCAGGTGCGCTCATCTTACGAGCCGTCACCTTAGACTTATGGATGACATCCATAGTATTATCGGTTGATGAATGGAAAAGACCCTCCCCATCGAACGGGAGATCTTCTATCCGAGCTTTTGTTTCGGCTGGAAGTGTCGAGGAGCGCAACCATGCATGTCGACGCAGCGCAATTGCCCCTGCCAGGGCCTTTGCCGCGCAATCGGTTTGGTGGTTCGCCGTGGTCAGTTGTTGTCTAGACAGTCTGGTTGCTTCAGCCTGGAAGACTCTGGCCAGCTCACGTTGGTCGTCTGGGAGATAGTCTGTTAAGGTGGAAATCTTCTCCCAGAGAAAGAGCTAGTACCTTGCCATAGTAGCTTGGTAATTAGCCACCTTAAAACCTAACGTCGCTGAAGAATAGACACGGCGACCAAACGTATCCAACTTCCTACCCTCTTTATCCACAGGAGTAGAATGGCTTCTTGTAGAACGTCCCTGCGATGACTCCACTACAATGGAGTTCGGCCTAGGGTGACTACACAAGAAAGGAGCCTCGACGTCCTTGACCTTGTACAGTGTTTCTAAACGTTTTGATGTAGCACTCACTGTAGCCGGATTTTCCCATGCACTCTTAAAAGTTTTTAGAAGTGTTGGTACCAATGGGAGAGTGAGTTGAGGTGCTGGCTCAGCATACATCACATCATAAATTTTATCATTCAGGTCCTCCTGTGGCTGGTTGATATCTAGACCAAGAGATTGTGCCATCCTTTGCATTTGGTCAGAGAAAGAACCTAATTCTAACGATGGCGATGGTCTGTCACTAGACCCCACCCCTTCAGGGGGAGATGGGACTGACGGAGCTTGAGACCGTATCGACGATGTGTCGGAAGGATAGTCATCCCCCGAGGTAGGAGAAAGTGGTCTTGGTACCAGCGCCGTCGATGTGTGTGCCGGTGCCGAAGACGGCTGTTGCCGTGCTGTGGTACTTTGTTGCTGTCTGCGCTGTGAGGAGGATCGGCCGATTCTTTTCCCCGTATAGGGATCGAAAAGGTAGCGTGGAGCTCTGCGGTGGCGGGATCTACTTCTGGATCTGTCAGAAGCTGATTCCCACTGTCGGGACCGAGAGTGAGAGTGGGACCTCGTGCGAGATCGGGACCGATATGTTGCTCTAGAGGCCCTCGACATCGGGGATGCAACGACACCGAGCGGTGAGGGCTGTTGTAGATACCCCTCATGTGGCCCGGTATCGACGTCGAGCTGTACAGAGATGTCAGATGGAATAACATCCACAAGCTCCACATCCGAAGATCCCACGTCAACATCCAAGGTTTGGAGAACTGGTCGTGGCGGCAACGATGAAGCCCGTTGTGCTATTGACGCTGACCTCTGAGAAAGGATCGGCGAAGATGCTGGGCGGGCAGGCGTCGGAGTCGAGTGTTTCCTGAACGACGCCGAAGGCTGACGTGCCGGTATCACAGGATCAGAGCGACGTGGTGTCGACGATGTCGATTTTCGGCTCGATACCGAAGCAGGCTTTCGTAGTTGATCCTTCGATGCCGATGAGTGTCCCGACTTCGGAAGCGGTGGCGAAGATCGTTTTGGTGCCGAAGAAGATGCTGCCGATACCGAAGAGCGCTTCGGTGCCGAAGAGTGTTCTAACCCCGATGTCGATCGTTTCGGTGTCGAAGAAGGTGCTGCCGATGTCGAAGAGCGCTTCGGTGCCGACGCAGGTTCTACCGCCAATGTCGATGGCCGCTTTTTGGGGTGCTTCGACGTCGAAGAGAGTTTCGGAACCGACGACGAAGGCTTCGACTTCGATGATTTCTTTGCCTTGCCAGACTTTTTTGCCAGAGTAGTCTTTTTGGACGGGTCAGTCAGGAGTCGTGGCAAGGGTGCCTCTGTCGCGTCCCCACGCGGGGGAGAACAGGGTGATGCCGGTTGCGAGCGATTTACAGGCGTCCGCCTACGCTCACCGGATGGCGACCGGCCCTCCTCTGAGTCCAGCGGTTGTGGAGACCGTGAAAGTTGACGTGGCCGGTCCACCGCGGACAAGGCCTTGCTCCATAGAAGGCTACGTAGCCTGTCGGCCCGATTCCGCCTAGTTTGGCGGGAAAAGGTCATGCAATGGGGGCAGGAGTCCACAACATGCCCTTCCCCCAAACACACGAGGCACAAGGAGTGTCCATCGGTTAAAGTCAATTTTGCCCTGCAACGGGAGCAATGTTTAAAGAGCGCCGACTGCGCCATAGCTCCCACGGACAGGGCGTCTTAAACAACTACTAATTAATTTTTTATTTTTTTTTTATCTAACAATAAACTAACTATAAACTAACACTAAGCTAATTCTGAGTAAATGTCTTATCTTTCCTCAGACTGCTACGACGAAAAACGTCCGGAGAAGTCTCCCGCGAGGCGATCAGCTACGCGGTCGAAGAAGAACTGAGGTAAGGCGGGACCCGGAGCATGCGCAATGGATGGTGGGGGAGGGGTTCCCGCCAAAAAGCACTAAGCTAGCTAGTGAAGTTTCCCGATTGGGGCTCGGCGCCGGCGCAGAGCCCATATGTGTGATGCACAGAGACCACGAAGAAGAACTAAAAAACAGGGATCTCTAGCTAAGAGCGTTCCTCTTATATAAACATTGTTGGTATCCATATTAGAGCAATTTTTTTCATCTGTAATTGTCTTCACATACATCAGTGTGTTGCATTTAAGCAAAATATTTGTATAGTGCAGTCAATAACTAATAAGAACAGGACTGTATGCACTTTCTGAGATATAGTTTTGCAGACTGGATACTAAAGGTTCCTGACTCTCCTCCTCTTCCTGCGCCATTAGCTATTTGTGCTGCAATGTGCTTTGAAACTACAATAGAATGTTAATGGATAAACTTTAAAGGGGAATCTTGGAAAATACAATCATGGCCACATTTGCACAAATCCTGGTTTACTGTGAATGAGAAGGATACTTCTGCATACAGCCTGTTTGCTCCTCGCTCTGTGTGAGTGGATAAAACTAACGCGGAAGCATTAGCTTCTCATAACATCTGAACCCAGGACTCCTGGTTTGTTGCACCCAATTGTTCACATGAAGGAACTGTGTGCACTGACTTGCTGTTTGTTCATTAGTCAACCATGATAAGCCAGTGAACCGCTCTATTACAGTCAATGGAAATTAACCAAAATGCTTACAGCTCCCTCATTTTTAAAGATAAAGAGATGGAATTTGGCAACATGAGAGCTCTTAAGTAGGGATTTAGCCATCCCAAGTTTGAAGCAGATCGGTTCATCCCTTGAGTTTTAGGAATTTTTAAATTTCCCCCCTCAAATAATTCCCCCCCCCCCCCATGAACACACACACACACACGTTAATTCACCCCTGCACGTTTATGGAGGGAGCTTTTAGCCTTTATTTTGCAGATGCACAACTGTGCATCTTCAGTTTATAAAAACAAAGATCTGCTATGTTCCAGGACTGTTTGCTCTAATGGGGTGAAATGGGGTGTGTGTGCTCTAGCAGATCTAAAATCAAGGAATGAACAGATCCAAAAAAATCATTATCTTTATCTTTAAAAATGACAGAGATGTAAGCATTTTTGTTACTTCCCATAGGCTATAATGAAGTGGTTATCCGAAAATGGAATGGAGCTCTGATGAGGTGCATCTCCGCTCCATGGGTATTTGATGGTTTTGAAACCATCCCCTTTCTGAAAACTCTGAACTTCATCAGAGATTCGGGCGGAGTGCACACCCCTAATGTTAACTATCCACCACTAACAGGCATGTTTGCTGCCACTATCAATTCTTGCAGTACTTTTTGACAGGGCTTGTAGTGCTGAGTAGGTTTCCACAATTTTGGTTTATGCCAAGCAAAACTTATAGTGAACAACCAGGAGAAATAAAGACCACAGTAAATAATTGCAAGTTCACAATAATAAAGAGGTATAAGCACTCCCACTTTTAGCACATGTTTCTAATCTGCAATTCTCAATATGTGGCTCAGAAAAAAGGGCTGAGCCTGCCCTTCATTTCAGTGGCATTGTTTTAAAAAATAACATCCAAGAGCTCAAATTAAATGTCTTCAAGTTGCAGTACCATGTACTCAGGATTACTTGTGTCCAAGTAAGCTTGCATAGTTTCAGATAATCAGAATTATAGGACAGTTGGGAAATATTTTATTTTATTTACTTATAAATTGATGAATTGCCTTTCAGCTCAAATAAAGTCCCCAAAGTAACTTACAATTAAAACTTAACGCAAAGATCTGTATTCTGCCACAGGCACTATGGGCACCATACTGGCTCCCCATGCTGGGACTCAAACTCAAAGCAGGTGGAGATTCAGCACCCATTCCTCCTCTTTGCTTGCTGTCTGCGCCAAGGGAAAACAGTATCTGGCCACTAAATGCTCAGGTTTAAGCATGCTGCCTCTTCTCCCCACTAAGATGACACATCCCACAGCTTCCCTCTCTCCCCATTTCATTGCTTAGCTGCTTTAGCTGGCCTACTGCTGGAACAATGAGGTTGGAGACATTTGTCAGCTGGCCAGGGTCACTCTTCTCTTCCCCCCTGTTTGGATGGATGGTGCAGCCTGGCCAGCAACCCAGTTGAGCTCAGCCCTTCAGAGGCAGCCCCTGGACACCTACATTGTCCAGCTCAAATAGTGGCATTCATTGTATCTGTTCCCCAAAACAATTACAAGAATGCAAACTGAATGATCTGTTGATGATATCAGAAGCAGTTGTGAAATTGACACCGATCTATTTTGATTTAGAAGCTCATTGCCAAGATGTCACATTGTTAAAGATTGGTATGAAAGAAGATCTATGTATTCTTTTGCAATGCTCAGTTAAATAGGGCAGATTTACCTGAGACCTGTGCAGAATTTATTCTTGCTAAAATAATGGCAGTAACAAGTTGTAATCTTAAGGGCAGGGTGATTTAAATACCTGAGTAGCTGTGACTCTGGTAGAAGGATTAAAAATAAATAAGCTTTGCAGCAGTTCTAGCAAATCGTTGCCAGCAGCACTGAAGATGTGATGAAACAGCATTCCAGGAAAACTTTTAAAAGTCACATAATCGGGAAGATTAGTCATACCCTGTCAAAGAAAAAGGGGAAACAATGTAATAAAAAGAAAGAGGCAGCAGCAACAGAATCCATATAAGCGCCCAACAGTCCCAGATTTATCCGTTCACAACTGGGTTGGTGGAAACAGACTGCCCCATCCCCCTCTCCCCACACCAGTCCCTCAAAACGCTACACTGAGGTTCTGGGGGACCTTAATGAATGGAAAGGTTCTGCTCACAGAAGGTGCTTCCACCCATTTTTGGGAGATTCCCCTTCTCCCAGTGCCATAGCCTACCCCATTTAGCAGGATGCACAACCCTCTGTGTGAAGCATGTTTGGGAGGCTGGTGGGGTTGCTGTGACGATGAGGGGGCGGGGAAGTCTGCGCCAGCCCAGTTCCATGTGCCTAAATCTGTATCCAGCCTATTAACTCTAAATCTAGTCAATCAACTTACAGGCCACTGTTCCTCTGTTGGAGTACCCAGAGTTTCAAATATCTTTGTGAGCTGATCCAGGTCAGAATCTCCTGGCAAAAATGGAACCTATAGTAAAATGAATACAGTGATTTGATTAAGTGACATTCAGAACTTTTATATAGATAGAAACAAATTCAGCCTTAGAATCTTAAACTTTTCTAATAAACAAATTCAAATTGTGAGAGTATGTTCTCTACATTTAAAGCTTCTATTCCAGGGATGGGCAACCTACAGTCCTCGATCTAGTTTCGTGCAAGTGGGAGGAGCCCAGAAAGAAAGAGATGTGGAGGGAGGGAATGGCAGGGGGAGAGGGAGCCCAAAATGGATGGAGCGTTGTAAGGAAGGCAAAAAGCTCTCTGCAAGCAATCAGTTCAGCCCCCTGGCACAGAGCAATCTATCCCACCAACCCCCAGCAACTTGCTGGGTGGGGAGGAAAAGGGGAGGGGGAGAAAAAGAGGGGTAATGAGAGGGGGTGACCCACTCACTTATACCTCTAGCTTCATCAACTTTCACTATGCAGCCCCCCCAAAAAATTAACCCCAAGAGAATACAGCCCTCAACTGAAAAAAGTGTTCTTGACCCCATAGTATTATTATTGTATCTCTTTCTCGCTCCTGGTGGTTTTTCTAGATGGATATGACGGGCTTTGCCAAGTCATGCTGTCTTTTACAATTATTATTATTATTATTATTATTATTATTGTTATTATTATTATTGCACCATCAATGCACATGGTGCTGTACATAGTAAAACAACAAAACAGCAACTCCCTGCCACATAGGCTTACATCCTGATAAAATCACAATAAATAACAAAGGGAAGGGAATGTGCCAAACAGGCACAGGGGAGAATAAAACTAACAACATTATAAAACAGTAAGACCCCTGGCTTATACTCTAAAGATGTACCACATCCTAACTCTGGTAAGAGTAGATGCTGGTATCAAATAGGTGTTACTTGTAAAGGACCAAAATATCAAGCATTTGTGCAAGAGTGCGAGCAAGTATCGCATGTCAAGGCTTACCCTTAGAAGTAATTCGGCCAATATGCAGCCCACTGCCCACATATCTACGCCTACGCCATACATTCTAGCACCAAATAGTAGCTCAGGAGCGCGATACCACCTGAAAAAGAGATGGTGACATGCTGCTTTTCCCTCTCTGATGCATGTATACAAACTCAGTTCTATTTTTTGTCTGAATATTTACATTTTGTCTTGTTTGGCTAAGCTCACAGCGTATTCCTTTCTCCACCCAAAACAAGAGGGAGTAAACAGCTGATTATGTTAGTACTCTGCAATTCACTGACTTTTTAAAAATGTGAAACAAATATCTGAAGAAAACGCACTGCTGTGATGCTTTTAAAAGTTCAACAAAATTTCTCCCTTCAATACCAAATTGTCAGGAAAATTGTTAACCAAAGAACCTCACTGCTTAGCTAATGTGCATCAGTTATTACTACTAGGGCACATCAGAGGCCTTGTCTAAATGTTTCAGATTTCCTTACAACCAGGCTGGTTCTCAAGCGGCAAGATAATTTCCTGACTTTTGCTTCTGTACACATGCCCACACTCTCCTTAAGATCCACCAGAATTTCCATAAGTGGCATATTATCCATTTTAACTGGCTAATTTGTAACTGAGTATTAAACATGGACCCAGTTGTAAAGCATTTATTCCTTACATCTTCAGAAGAGCTCAGGTGGCGTACATGGTTCTCTCCCCTTCACGCTCACAACAACCCAGTGAAGTAGGTTAGGCTAAGAGATGGTGACTGGCCCAAGGTCACTCAGTGAGCTTCATTGCTGAATGAGGATTTGATCCTGGGTCTTAGTTTGACACTCTTAGCCACTACGCCACACTCTTATCTACCACACCCATGGGAAAGCAAGCAGTTGAGGCGGCCCTATAACTGGCCACCTGTGTTCCTAGAGGGATCTCTTTCTTACCTTGTTACTACTTGGTGTGTGTAAACTCTGTTTGGACTTCCAAAAGACTTTGCCAAACCAAAGTCAGCCAGTTTCAAAACTCCATTTTCATCTAGCAGCAAATTGTTTGGCTTAAGATCCTTAACAGAATGGGGGAAAGATATGGATAATAATTCATTGTTGTTGTTTTTTAATGAGCTATATGTGATGAAAAAGAATCCTTAGGGTGCAGAAGGCCTACAATTCCCAGCATACCCCAGCCAGCTTATAGGCTTTTTCTGTCTACACATGCATAGTATTGTGTCTTTAATCAGAAATAAAGCAATGGAAGTTGAGGTACCAGATGGAAACTACAGTGGTGAACTTAAATTAGGCCTTGTCTTTCATATATGTTTCCTGTCTCTAAGGACAACATGTAGTTCAAAGAGCAGGGCTTCAAATTTGCACTGCCAGCAAATAAGAACTTAGGATGAGCAATACTGACCAATGAATTGATCAATAAGAAATGCACTACATATGCTGGCAAAACAATATGTTTTTCCATACAACCATACTGACCCTGTTTAGGATTGCAAGCAGGTTATTTAAACATACTGATGAACCAAGGTGATATAATGCTAGTTAAGAACTTTAGACACACAAGTCCTTTAGGAGAGTTCTGGCTTTATCCTTCAGAAAGATTCTACTTATACTATGATCACTGTTTTACTAGAAGGACAACAAAATGGTCTGTAACAAACCATTTACAGAACTGGATTAGATTTTATTAAAATATTTCACTGCAAACTGACAATTAAACCTTAGAGAACTAAATATTCCCACTACAGTTCTTTTTTTAAAACACTAATTTGTTATATCAAGGTGGGGTTTTTCCATTCTTTAACTATCAAATAAGAAAGCCCTTGGAAACTTTTTGTTAAGACTAAAATCATGGCATTTATGTGGAGTGCCAACACATTGTGCTTCCAAACACCTTAATCGAACCAATTCATTGTTTGCTGAGAGGCCCAGAGATTCACTTACCCTATGAAGAATCCAGTGTTCGTGTAAATATTCTAAGCCCTGAAGTGTCATAAGCATGTATGCTTTGATGTGAGAAGGTGTCAACACAAGACTAGTGTCCTTTATTATAACCTGTAAATTAATAGAAATGCATTTTACAAATTGTAAAATCTTAAGGTCTTAAAATGAATCGCATTACTGTGTGAATCTTGAAACAGTTTCCAGTAACAAAATGTTCATTGGATATTGATGTCTTCGTTTTCAATATTTACTCTAGAAAACACCACCTGCATTGATAGAGCTATGCAAGCAACTTTATATTGTTCAACTGCTCTATGAACATCTACACCCTTTATTATATTCATACTAATTATGCAGAATTGCTTCAAATGAGTAGCACCATAAGCAATTACAGTGATTTCCCCTCCTTGAAGACATCTACATTAACTTAAGTCTTCAGGTATTAAAAATGTTGGCTGTCCACTTGCTTCCTCTGGCAGCTGCACAAAACCCACTACACAAATTATTTTTCATCTGTGCCTCAATTATTCAATTTGTCTTCAAAAATCATTTATGGAGTGCCATCTATGTGTGTGGCACTTTATAGGGATTTACAATCTAAAAACAGAGAGAAGTGTGACAACAGAGGAAGGGGAAGTAAATGGAGGCAGGGGAAGAATATGCAATTATTTCAATAACACACAGTTAGGCTTAATTGCAAAAGGGTAGTGAGACTGGAAGTTGTGCCAAAGCCTTCACAGAAAAGGAAGTTGATAGCCTCATGGAGGCATTATGGGAGGCAGTTCCAGGCATAAAACTGTTCATCTTTTATGTGGAAGCTAATGATCCCATATCCTTAAGAGGTACACTCTGTTCTGCCTTCTGTCGCTCTCCCCATGTCCCCTCTCCAACCTTTGTTACATTTCCCCATAACTTTTGGCCTCAATATAAAGAAAAGTGAATGCTTAAAATTAGCTACGTTTGCCTCTGGAGGGAAACAATTATAGTAGTGGACAAAAATTGGTTTAAGAAGTCTTACCTCTAAATCTGTTTCCATAAAGTCAAACACTAGACTAATGTTGGATTTGTGTCCAAATGCATCAAGCAGCTGGAAGAAAAATGCATGCAAATTATTTACGTGTTTTGTGCCTTAGTCAGGGATGACTTCAGGTTTGAAGGGGCCCTGAGCAAAGTGTTCCGTGGTGGGGCCCTTCCTCTGACAGCAGGCCCTGGCAGGCTTAGATGGCTGTGGTGGCAGCACAACAAGCCATACTGAGCAGTCATACTGGGGCTAGCCACACTTATAGTTTCCCACAATGTCACAGAGTGATGCTAGAACCGGCCACCTGGCACTGCCTGGAATGCTGGCCCAGAAAAAATAAATAAAAAATTAAGGGCTCCCCACATCTGCTCCCCGGGGCCTGGCAAGTTCTGGAGTATGTCAGGTGCTAACACTGGCCTTAATATGTTTTTTTTTGTAATTTATGTAGAATGGTGGACCACACGAAACAATGGCTTTGTTTTCTAACACTCCAGCTCAGCTCAGACAGAATTACCACCAACGATTAAGGACATTTAAACTATGCGTTGGCATGACGTCTGAATGAATAAAGCAAAGTTATGGCTTTTGTTCCAACTTTGGATGCCTCTGTACCTCATTAATAGGAGAGTTGAGCAAGTAGAAAATGAAACAAGCACAAACTGTAAATTATGGTTTAGCTGTACCTTTGGAACCTCACATCACGGTTTGAGTTTTTAAACCACAGTTAGTCAAACCATGGTGTGATGTCATGCATTAATTCTTCTTTCAAGTCCAGAAGTCAGCTGAGGTAAATGCAGGTTGCTTACCTGTAACCGTAGTTCTTCGAGTGGTCATCTGTGCAGTCACACATATGGGCTCGCGCCGACGCCGAGCCCGCTTCGGGAAACTTCATTAGCTAGCTTAGATTTTTGGCGGGAACCCCTCCCCCCACCGTCCTACCGCGTATGCTCCGGGTTCCCGCTTACCTCAGTTCTATGAGACCGCTAGGCCTCGCGACCAAAGCAATTAAATGGAATATAAAAGTATAATAGCAAATTATGGAAAACTATGTATTTTGGAGCACGGCCCGTAATAATCTTGACAACGACAAAGCGATGCCAAGAGGGGACGGTGGGTGGGTTGTGTGACTGCACAGATGACCACTCAAAGAACTACGGTTACAGGTAAGCAACCTGCATTTCTTCTTCGTGGTCTCTGTGCATCACACATATGGGCGAATAACAAGCCAACTTACCGGAGGAGGGTAGGCACGCTGGTCAGTCACTGGCATATTGAAGAGAGGACTGCCCTGCCGAAAGAGCAGTCCTTTCTAGCTCTCACATCCAACTTGTAGTGCTTGATAAAAGTGGGAGCATTGAACCAAGTTGCAGCTTTACACAGATCAGAGACTGAAACTCCGCGGAGCAGAGCAGTAGAAGTGGCTTGTCCTCTCGTGGTGTGTACTGAAACTGAGAGAGGAGGCTCTTTACCGACTACTTCATAGGCTAATTTAATGGTCTCTACAATCCAACTTGATAAACGCTGCGAGGAAACAGGGAGGCCCTTGTTCTTTCCTCCATAGCAGACAAACAACTGTCTGGACTTACGAAAAGATTCTGAATGGGATTTATAGAAAGCTAGGGCACGTCTAACATCTATAGCGTGTAACGTAGTACATAACGGGTCTGACGAGGCTTCGAAGAATGTTGGCAAGACGATATCTTGGTTGACGTGGAAAGTGGACGTAACTTTGGGAGTAAACGACGGGCCAGTTCGTAACACAACCTTGTCCCGAAAAAACTGAGTGTAAGGGGGATCTATGATCAAAGCAGCGAGCTCAGATGCTCGTCGTGCGGACGTCATAGCCACTAGAAAAACAGTTTTCAATGTCAGCAGCCAAATGTTAGTAGTAGCTAGAGGCTCAAACGGCTTAGTGGTTAAGGCAGTTAGGACTATAGACAACTCCATTGTGGCACCAAAGGGCGAAATGGAGGGAATGTGTTATGCAGTTCCTTTAGAAAAGTTTTAGAGAGTGGGTGCGTAAATACAGAGAAGCTGTCCACCAAGTTGTGGTTGACCGAGATGGCGGCTAAATAAACCCTGATCGAGGCAGCTTTTAGACCAGCAGCATGCAGGGAGTAAAGAAATTTAATTACATCAACTATGGGCCCTGAATAATAGTCAAAGCCGTTATCTTTAGCAAAGTTTTGGAACCTCTCCCACTTTCTTTTATATGATGTTCTGGTAGAGGATTTCCTGGCAGCCTCGAGAATGGATTGGATCTCTGCAGAGAACTAAGTTCTGCCATCGTGCTGGATTCTCCATGCTGTGAGACTCAGGTTCCGAAGGTCTGGGTGGAGTATTCTGCCGTTGTTCTTGGACAGTAGGTCTGGTGTGGCTGGAAGATGCCAGGTCTGATGTTTCGCCAGTCGAAGAAGTGGGGTAAACCACGCCTGTCTTGGCCACCAAGGAGCTATTACTATAGCATCTGCCCTGTACCGCTGAATTCGTGTCACCATCTGACCGATTAGAGGGAAGGGGGGAAACCCTGGGACCAATCCCACATGAAGGCGTCCCCGAGAGAGGCAACGCCGATCCCCGCTCTGGAGCAATAGGCATGACAGACTGCATTGTGCTGTGTGGCAAAGAGATCTATGTCTGGTTTGCCCCATAGAGCAAAGAGATATCTCAGAACCCTTGGAGACAGCTGCCACTCGTGGTTGTCTCGGAACGTTCGGCTGAGAGCATCTGCCTGTACATTGTCCATGCCCGCAATGTGGAGAGCTGAGAGGCGGATGCGCCTGGAGATCGTCCAGTGTAGAATGTTCATGGCTAGTTGTAAGAGAGGGGGAGAGCGAGTGCCTCCCTCTTTGTTCAAATACCAAACGACGGTGGTATTGTCCGAAAGGATCTGAACGTGATGGCTGTGCAGGTATGCCTGGAATGCATGAAGTGCTTTCTTGACTGCTAGAAGTTCTAACATGTTTATAAGAAGGTGTCTCTCCGAAGGTGACCATTTTCCTTGGGTGATCAGATCGCCGCAGTGGGCTCCCCAACCCTCCAAGGATGCATCTGTTGTAACTCTGCGAGATGGTCCCCGACTTACAAACGGCATTCCCTGCGAAATGTTGGTTAGAGTGGACCACCGAGAGAAGTCTGTACTGATCGGGAGATGGTAAGTATGATCCTGCGTGGGTTCATCGTAGGGGCAAAATCCCGTAGTAGGAGCTGTTGGAGAGGGCGCATATGTAGGCGTGCCCAGCGAACCACGAATACCGACGCTGCCATAAGGCCCAATAGCCTCAGAACAGTGAGTGCTGTTGCACGTCGCTTGTGCTGTAGGTCATAGGGAAAGATCTCGTAGGGCGAGAGCTCTGTCCATTGGGAGGAATGCTCTCCCCACCCTTGAGTCTAGTTGGACCCCTATAAACTGGATTGTCTGGGACGGCTGAAAAATGGACTTCTCCATGTTTATTTGCAGGCCTAGAGAATGGAGGACTGAACTCACCGACTGGACATCGCTCGAGGCTTGGACTTGGAAGGGGAAACGATCAACCAATCGTCCAGGTAAGGATGGAGTTCTATGCCCATGGACCGCAAGTGAGCACAGACTGCTCCCATGCATTTTGTAAAGACTCTTGGAGCTGTTTTTAACCCAAAGGGGAGAACTGAAAAGCTTGATGACCTATCATAAACCTGAGGTATTTTCAATGGGAAGGATGGATTGCAATATGAAAATAAGTGTCCTTTAGGTCTATCAAGGTGACCATTGGTGTTTCTTGAGCAGGGGCAAAATGATTGCAAGTGCGATCATGCGGAACTTTTTCATTCTAATAAATTTGTTGAGATGCCTGAGATCCATAATAGGGCGAAGGCCCCCGTCCTTTTTTGGGACCGTGAAGTATTGAGAATAGAAACCTGTCCGCAGATGTGATAATGGTACTCTCGTGATTGCTCCCTTGAGTAGGAGAGACATTGTCTCTTGAAATAGGATTTCCAATTGTGGCGTTATCTTCACGGTGCCAACAGGAGGGGGGGCTTGAAACTCTATCTTGTAGCCGTTGGCGATGATGTCTAGAACCCAGAGGTCTGTAGTGATGGAGGCCCAGACCTGATGAAATTGCTGAAAGGTGTTGCCAAACGTCCGCGGCCTTAGAGGGAGCAGGGCAAAGTCAAAGGCGACATTTTGGAGCAGAGTCCTACCTGCTGTGGGGCTGTCTAAAGCGTTGTGCTGTTTTTTTTTGTTGGTAAGAAGTGGCAGACTGCGATGGAAGATAGCGTTGAGTGTGTTCCTGAGGCTGCCTTGGTTGGTAGGGCACCGGCCAGTACCATTTGTGTGGACGGTATGACTGTTGCGGGGGAGGATTGAAACCCATTTTCCGCGCCGTCACTTTCGCCTTATGAATTGTGTCCATTGTCATGTCCGTGGTGGAGTTGAAAAGACCTTCCCCATCGAAAGGAAGGTCCTCAATGTTACTCCTCGTCTTCTGTGGGAGATATGCAGACCTGAGCCAGGCGTGTCGACGTAAGGCCACTGCACCTACCATTGCTTTAGCAGCGCAATCCGTCTGATGGCGAGAGGTTGTGAGTTCCTGTTTGGAGAGCCGAATCGCCTCCGCATGGAAGACTTTAGCAAGCTCACGTTGGTCCTCTGGTAGAGAAGTCATTATAGAAGACATTTTCTCCCACAGGAAGAGTTGGTAACGCGCCATCATGGCCTGGTAGTTAGCCACCTTTATTCCCAGTGCCGCTGAAGAATAGATCTTCGGCCCAAAGGAGTCCAGTTTGCATCCCTCTTTATCAGTTGGAGCCAAATGACTTTTGTTAGATCTCCCTTGCGAAGCCTCTACGACAATAGAATTAGGCTTTGGATGGATGAACAAGAAAGGAGCATCTGCTTCCTTTACCTTGTAGAGCGCATCAAGCCGTTTGGAGGTCGGTCCCATAGTCGAAGGGTTGGTCCATGACTGTTGGACAGTCTTCAGTAACGTAGGTACTATAGGAAGGGTAAACTGTCAAAAATACGATCCTCTACGTTGTCTTGAGGTTGATGGTGCTCGATACCGAGCGACTGTGCCATGCGCAGCATTTGTTCAGAAAAGTTACCAAGTTCGATGGAGGGGGATGCCCGGTCTGTGGTACCGACGCCATCTGTCGGAGACGGTATCGATGGGGCCGCCGACGCTACCGAGGAGGTGTCAGACGCATAATCTTCTATCGACTGAGGTGAGGAAGGAGTGGGTACCTCACCTTGACCCTCCGGTACAGAGGGCCTTCGACGATGTGACGGTACCGTAGAAGTCGCTTGATGTCGAAGAGGAGCCGTCACAGTTGCGGTCGGTGGCTGGCGAGGCGGTATTGGTGGAACTGGTAAACGATCGTCCAACAAACGCATATCGGTAACGATGGGAGCCACGGTACCGAGGTTGCAGGCTGGCGCGTGAAGAGTGCACTGATCGATTGGAGTATTTATCCCAGTCACGGGAACGCGATCAAGAGTGGTGGGAAATAGAGCTACAGTGAGACGTGCGAGACATGGGAGATCGCGAACGTATAGGTCGTTCTATTTCCTGCAGCTCAATGACATCTGGCTCAAGGAGCTCCACATCCTCAGTAATTTCCAGGGGCAACGGTAACGATGTCGGTACCGGTGAAAAGTGCAGCACCGACGTAGCCGGTATCGGTGGCGATGTTGATTGCAGCCGAGGCAAGAAACGGGAAGGTATGCCTGCCGGTACCGACTGGCTCGGTACCGGTGATGGTTGCATATGCCCTAACGCCGCCGTCGAAGTAGCTGGGGAGGCTGGTGTCGAACGCGGCTGCGACGGTACCGACGGCGGTACCGAGACAGTCCGTACTGATGTTTTTCGAGACTTCAGGCTCGCTTTTGAAGGTTTTGAAGATTTTTCACGTGTCTTTGCCTTCAGTTTCTTCAACTTCATGCCCTCTTCCCGAGATGGTTTTGGAAGTTGTTTGGCATGATCCTTAGCTGCGACCTCCATACAAGGTGAGTTAGGAGTTGCTGGGCTCGAGCGATTTACAGGCACATGCCTACGCTCCCCAGAAGTGGAAACCGTCGACTCCATAGCCACGGGGCGAGTCTACTGCCGCTAGAGCCTTACTTCAGAGGAGGCTTCTTAAACAGTCTGCACGGTTGTGTCTGGTCTGCCTGGAGAAGCTCATGCAGTGAGCACACGCTTCAACAATATGGGCTTCACCCAAACAAGTCAAGCATAAAGAGTGGCCATCCGTGAGGGCGAGCTTCGCCCGGCACTTTGAGCAATGTTTGAAAAGCGTGGTCTGCACCATAAGATGGTGCAGACCCATAGTAATATCCTATCTAAACTAAACGACTAATTACATATATATATATATATATATATATATATATATATATTATATATAATCCCCCCCCTAAACTAACTATAGACTAAACTGTAACAAGTATCTAAGCTAACTACGACGAAAAATTTTCTCTTTACAGAGATAAAGAATACGAACGAACGTAGATGAAGTCTCCCGCGAGGCGATCAGCGCAGCGGTCGAAGAAGAACTGAGGTAAGCGGGAACCTGGAGCATGCGCGGTAGGACGGTGGGGGGAGGGGTTCCCGCCAAAAATCTAAGCTAGCTAATGAAGTTTCCCGAAGCGGGCTCGGCGTCGGCGCGAGCCCATATGTGTGATGCACAGAGACCATGAAGAAGAAGTCAATAGTGATGCCTGATTCACATTATTACAGCAGCTGAATAGGAACTGCTTTTCCTTTGGTTTCCCCCCACATCATTCTGCTGGCTATGTCAGAACCACATTGCTTGGGTAATTTAAGTGATTCCTTCCTCCATGAATATCATCAACATTTAGCTGAGAAGGAAGCATGTCATTTGCCCCTCTCATATGATTGTAACAGGCATTACCTAACTGAATGGGAAGAAGCCATAGGTAAGTGACTTCCACAAGACTCCAAAAATGTATGAATTTAGTCAAATATCCAAGTGGCTTTGCCAACCACTAGCTATCATTCCCTACACTTGGAATGCTAACAGTATTCAGGACCAACTCTAAAAGCGATCAATAATTTGTGAAACTTCTCTTATAGGAATAGCTATTTTAAACTGATTACATCCATAAATGTACAAAGGATAACAAAACAATCATTCCCTTCAAACAACACTTCATACTTACTCCAATAATATTTGGATGGCTAAGCTCCTGAAGCAGTTTTATTTCCCTAAGTGCTGTTCTGTTGATACCTGATTTGAATGAAAACACACATTCTCAGTAAAGTACATTTATTGTGTCTCAAAGTCACCCTGGATGAGAGGAGAAGATGCTGATACTTTTGCCTCAATGATTTATACCACATACAGATGCTAGCTTTATGCTCATAAGATAATGTCTTCAGATCCTGAAGTCCCTTAGTTGAGGTGAAAAATTGGAAAATTATTCTATGTAAGGAGCTATAACTCAATTGTAGAGCATTCGAAATATCTCAGATTCAATCCCTCGAATCTCCACTTAAAAGGGAAGGCTGGAAGAGACTTCTGCCTGAGTCTGAAGAGTCACTGCCAGTCAGAGGACACAGGTCTGAGGTAGATGGACTAATGGCCTGACACCATGTTAAAGAGGATCTATAATATTCATGAATATTAGTCATGACGACTAACCGCATATGCTAATCTCAATTTTGCATAGGCAAGAGACTACTTCAGTCCCCCCCCCTTAATTCTTCAAATGTGTGTATATTTCTGATTAGATCCAGGCTTCAGGTCCTAGCTTGAAATATTCTAGAAAAGAAGAGTATTTCAGGCCACTATTGTTCCCATTTCCTCCACACTGAGTGAGTTAGACAGTAGGCCTCCTGCTGTTCAAACAAGGTCAAGGTGTCTCTGCAGATGTCTACACTAGGAAGGATATTAGTGGCAATGACAAAAGGAGATGCTAATCCACATCTTTCCTGCTTCCAGAATAGAAAGGCAAGGACATATTTCGGATAGAGTCCAAGAGACTATGTGTCATAACATATCCATATATTTTGCCCTCCCTCCAGCTTGTCTTCAAGAAGGATGCAGACAAGCTGGAGGGGATTCAGAGGAGGGCAACGAGGATGATCAGGGGTCTGGAAACAATATGAGGAGAGACTGAAAGAACTGGGCATGTTTAGTCTGGAAAAAAGAAAACTGAGCGGAGACATGATAGCAGTCTTCAAATACTTGAAAGGTTGTCACACAGAGGAGGGCCAGGATCTCTTCTCAATCATCCCAGAATCCAGGACACGGAATAATGGGCTCAAGTTACAGGAAGCTAGATTCTGGCCGGCTATCAGGAAAAACTTCCTGACTGTTAGAGGAGTACGAAAATGGAACCAGTTACCTAGGGAGGTCGTGGGCTCTCCCACACTCAAGGTCTTCAAAAGGCAGCTTGGCAGCCATCTTTCAGGTATGCTTAAAGGTGGATTCCTGCATTGAGCAGGGGTTGAACACAATGGCCTTATAGGCCCCTTCCAACTCTACTATTCTATGGTTCTATATACCCATAACACAACCATAACAATTTCCAGAATCTCCCCCACACCTTCTAATATAGGCTACAATTTACCAGTTGATTACACTTACACCAACTGCTTTCAAAGCTCAGTTTCACTGGCTATCTATTTGTTTCCAGGCTTGATTTAATGTGCCAGTATCCATATTTAAAGCCATAAACAGCTTGGGAGCAGGCCACCTCAGAAATGAAAACACTTATTTAGCCTAATTTTTACTTGGTAACCTGCTTGTATGATGTTCTTGATGAAGCACAGCTATTTCCTATGTTTTACCATTGACATCTACTAATGTCATCCTATTGTTCTCTTTTAATGATGTAATGTTTTATTATTGTTTATTGTATTTCTTATTGTAAGTCACTTTGGTTATTATTTTAATAGAAACCTAGAATATAAACCTAGAATTTAAACAAGCGTATGTTTAAACTTTATTAGACTGCAGATCTGTTATAGCAAATGCACTATTCACAATGTACATTTTACTTAAAATGATGTCAAAGGACAAAACCCATTTTTTGAACTATGGACAAAAACATCTATCTATCTATCTATCTATCTATCTATCTATCTATCTATCTATCTAATCTTTAAAAAACCCAGTAAAGTGAGAATATTACACTACTGATCTACTTCAAAAGAAACATAATTACAGTTCTCTTTTATTAGCTATCCACTCACAATGGAAGATAAAGGAGCCCATGTTCCACCCCAGAACATGGGCTCCTTTATCACTGTGGTAATGGTATTCTAGCATCTGTTCATATTTGTGTATTTCAGATACTTACCATCTTTAGCTTCTGACCTATGCCCAAGTTTGATCTAAAATTAATAAGACAATATTGTTCATTATCAAGTTCAAGTTAGAGACTACATTAGTTTTAAAGGAATATAAAATGACAGTTCTATGCATCTTTCCTTGACCTTAGTGGAATTTACTCAAGTGTGCTAGAACTACAGCCTTGCTTACAAAAGCTGTGCATAGACATGGCCAAACCCAATGCTGCGTTCCGATGTAATGTTAAACCAGGAATCCTGCCTTACTAAACCGTGATATGAAGATTCAAGCATGGTGCAACCTGCATGCAACTTGTTGCTCCTCCATTCATGCAGGTCAATAAACCAGGATAGGCTAGTCTCTGGTGTTATGTCAGAACCCAAACAAGCCAGGATTCATATGCCAATTTTAAATCATAGAGGCCAGAAATATTTTAAATGTTCCATAGAACAAATCTATAGATCAGTGTGCTATACCAAACTGAGTCCTGACTTCTTACTAGGTATAAGCATCCCTTTGGCATCTTGCTATACTCAAGATGTTCTTGCTTCGGTTGCAAAGTGCTAAAAAAAAACCTTTTTGAAAACTATTTTAAGATATTCATGATACCTATGGAGTACAATAAGTTTTGCTTGAAGCTTGATTAAATTGTTATTTTTTATTATGAAGAAAATTCAAGATATACAAGCAGCTAATGCGGCTTTTCTGCAGTGGTTGTCTGACTTTGATTCCTGTGAATCTTTTTCACATTCAGGTTGTCTGCAGGGGAATCCACGGTCTTTTGCCACAAAACCCCAGTAGATCGCAGAAGATTTTGGAGCCTGTTCCAAGGATGCACACATAATTCATGTGGGGCACTGTCCTGTCCTGTTGGGTCTCACTATTTCCTTATATGAACTAACAGTGTGATCTACATAACCCAACACTCTCCTGCACCTGAACATTGCAGGAGAAGATCAGTAGCAGTGGACAAGCAGTCTTTCATGGAAGATTCTGCCATTACCAATGACCTCACTGAAAAATTCTTATAAACTTCCAAGGAAACCCGGGGTTGTTCAGTACACAGTTTGAGAACCACTGTGCTGAAGTTTCATTATGTTAGAAGTCACTAGTCAGACACATTGACAGGACAGAAGTGACACAATTGGTTCAGTTCAGACATCACACAAAGCCATGGTTAGGAAATCTTAACAATGGCTTAGCATTATGTCTAAATTGATAAACCATGGTTTGCAATCAGTCAACAAACCAATGGATTTGCAAACATGGTTCATGCGAACTATAGTGTGGCATGATGTCTGAACTAAAAACTATTTATGTTACTCCACTTCCAGAACTACTGTACACTGAGACAGAAGTGCCAAGGAGATGGGAAACAGATACAGACAAGCAGCACTAAACTATGGTTTGCCCAATTTTTTGGATGCTCAAAACATGGTTTGGGTTGATCTCAGAATAAAGGCAAAGCAACATACTCACCTTTTTAATAGCAACAATTTGATTTGTATTCTTGTCTCTTGCTTTATATACAGTTGCAAACTAAAGGGAAAAACTGCACATTAATAGTTCAGTTTTTTGATAATACAGAAGCACCGCAATCTAGTTTTGTTTAAAAATGTTTAGCCTGCCTTTGTAATATATACCTGAGGTGGGAAACAGTTTACTTAATACTAGTAATCATAATAAAAAGTGTTAAAAGATTAAACAATTTTAAACATTCCTTATTTTGCTGTTCTTTTGACCAAGTCAAAACAAGCTACCAAGGGTGCAGTCTTATGCATGTTAAGACAGAAAAAAGATTCCCAACATTCCCAAGCCAGCCATACCAGCTGGGGCATGCTGGGATATGTAGCCTTTTTTTCAAACATGCATATGATTGCACCATAAGAGAAATTAAATGTTGAATTTGAAACGACACAGCATAAGTGCTATGACAAAGTTATCTGAAACATCACCACATATAGTAAAGTGCATATATGTGAGAGTCTTACACATGACAATCCATCCACACTTTGCACATTTCCTATTCAGAAGGGCTTTCTGTGTAGAAGAAAAGTAATGTATTGCTACAGAGTTTAATTTCCTTTTCGATGGGAGGAGACTGGAGATTCATGGAGCATTTTAATTGTCTATGCATTGGGCGGGAAACAAGCACTTAAGACAAATAGCACTGGTATGTAGAATCAACTAGAAGCAAACACTCACTACATGGAGTCTTTCCCTCTTCCCACCACCGACTTCTTGTTCCAACTAGCTGGAAAACTCAGACCTGTTGCTCCCGTGTTATTTTGCAATTGCCAACTGCTCCCTAGCCACTGTCCATCAAACTCCATTTTGGAAATATTTCCGAACCAGCTAATTAAGCAATCTATCTAGACCAGGGGCAGGCAACATTTTGGTGGCAATTTGATGGAAGCGATTTGGGGGTTCCAGTGGTGCGAAAATGGACCCTGGACATTCTAAAGTTGCCCATCCCTGGTCTACACCAAGTTGGCACACTTGACGTATTGCTTAGCAATAGCCTTCTGTGTCCAGCAATGATCTGTTTGCCCCCGGAACATTTTTGCTCCATTCTAAGGTGCTATAGCCAGATTCAACCAAAGGATTACAATTTCATTTGTCCAGATCTGGAAGAGGAAAATGGTTTGATAGTAAGCAGCTTTGGTAAGAACAAACTGCCACACAAAACACATGTGGCATATTTTTAATGATTTAATTAAATCATTAAATGATCCTTTTGCTGCTCATTGTCAGGTTCTGTTCTAAACCTATGTTATAGGAAAGCAGATGGCAACAGACATATATCCTATGGAATGCCTAAAAGACAAATCTGTGAGCAGTCAGCAACCAACCTATTACTTTATTGTTAAGAGTGGGGTTTCAATATGGTGCCTGTTGGAGCACATGTGCCCACTAAGATCTTCCCTGGTGCCTGGAGGGCCCGTGCTCTTTTAATTAAAAAAATCCAGCTGTGCGAGACTCTTGTTCTGTTCTCTGCATCTGCCACATTGTTTAAACACACCTTTCTGATTGGATTGACACAACAGAAGGAATACTCTCCCTTCCTTTCTCAGTTAGAGAGAGAGAGTCTGTAAGTGAGCAATCTGTGGTGCTGGCACCACCTTCGGCTTAGTAGGTGCTTGTGTGTGTGGGGGGGACACATTCAAAAGGAAGTGGCAATGTAGGTGGGCAATTATATGGCAGCATTGGGAATTAAGGCCCTGTTCAGGTACCATGTTAGGGGATGGAGGCAGAAGAAGCAGGATAGTCATTCTACGCCAACATATGGTTGGAAGCAGCAGAGCAAGCCCATTGCACCCCTTTCTTTTCTGTAGAGGGCTGAGAATGAAGTGGGGCCCATCCTTCCTTGCCTGCATGTTACTGGGGTGCTGGCAGGACAGCGAACACATTGCACTCCTCTCTCCCTCTACATGTGAAGGTGGGCAGGGCATTCCTTGCCTGCCGGCTTTTCAAGGTGATGGTAACTCTTTGTTCCCCTATGGGGCAGAGAAAATGAAGAGGAAAGAGAGGGAGGCAGACAGACACAGTGGAGGGGTGAATCCTTCTTTGTGCACCTCGGGGTTTTTTTGTTTTTTTTTTGCATTGGTGCTCATTTCCTGGAAATGCAGAAGTTTCTGGGGTTCTCTCAAATAGGCAACTGTGAATGGTTGACTGGCTGGGAGATTCTGCAGATCTCCCCACTCCCCACCTCATAAGATCAGTGAGGCTGAAGCGTCACACTCAGCCTGTGGCTTCCCCCAACTACTTCTCTTTCCCCCCTGCCAGAAACTTTCTCTTCAGCTGCGGACACCTGTCTTAACCTGCGGGTTCAATTTCTGAGCCCATTCTTAGCTGCCTACACACACACACATACACAGCAAGATTGCCTCTGTTGTCACTCATCCTTTTTCTTGCTCGTGCCTTAAGATACTTTCTGTATGTAAACACTGATATGAGCCATGGACCTTCAAGTTTTTTTTTGTTTTTACAAAGCATCCCCACCCCCCACCCCCCGCCAAACTACCATCAACTTAAAGCTGACACCGATGACTATGGATTGCACAGTAGAAATCACTGTCCTGATGCTTGCTAGCACAGATCCAAAAACACCATTAAATCACAGATCACATTGGTGTCCACCAATGTATTCTGCAATTTCATGATGGTCTGACAGAGTAGGGAAGAACCCATGAAAAAATCATGGGGACCTGTGCCTTGGATTCATGTTGTTTCATCATGGTGGTGCTGCCAAGATCTGGATCTGTAATTTTTGAAGTTCAGATCCTTGAGGCAGATGCACAATATGATGTTAGCTTGGAGGAGATCCCATTTAAAAATCATGCAAATGGAAGAGGATCCATTTTTGACGCGACTCCTACATTCTTCCTTTTTTATGGTGCTCACAACAGTATCTTAGGATTTCACAAGCACCCACAGGTCAAAAAAAGTTGGGGATTTAGAAAATGCAAGGTACATGTTCAGCCACAGGTGAGGCAAGCAAGAGTTTTTAAGAACTGACTATATTTTGAGACAGGCTTCTTGCAGTACAGACATATTTCATTTGAGCACGTGCCACTTCTGGTCAAACAGGTGCCTCAGGCTGGGGATGCTGGGAGCTGTAAAAGTTTATTTTCCTGTCTAAACATGCATAGGAACTGATGGCATTTCCTGCATAGGTCTGTTGTTACACTGTTATCTTTTATTATGTATTTTTGGTAGTTCTTGGTGGCTATAACTTGATCCTGTATCGCTATTAGGAATCCTTCTGTTTCTGGAAATAGCTCACCCTTCCTGAGCCATTTGTACGATTGTTCTTTGTTTATTCGTGGGTTCTGTATTATGTTATAGTGCTTCCCATGGAGTGCTTTTTGTGCCCATTTTTCTTTTTTCTCTCCAAGTGTGAGTGGTCGTGTTTGGTCTTTGTTTTGTAGTGCTAGGTTAAGTGGGGTGTAATTTTTATCTGCTGTTACTATGGCTTTATGAATGGGGGTGTTTTTAGTGTAGAAGAATTCTCTGAGTGATTTTATCTGTTTAGCATGCATTGTGTTAATGTCTAGCAGACTTCTTCCTTGTTCTTTCCTGCTGATTGTTGTTCTTTCAATGCGTGAGCTGGGATGGAGAATGCGGTGTTTTGTGAATTCGGTGCGATTGAGTCTGTTTATTTCTTCGAGTTCAATGTACGACCAGTGTATGATTCCAAATGAGTATGTGAAAATGGGTATTGCGTAGGTGTTGATGGCTTTGAAAATGTTTTTCGAGTTGAGTTTAGATTTTAGGATTTGTGATAGGCGAGTTTTATACTGCATTCTTAATTGAGTTTTTACTGTGGAGTGATTGCTTTTTGTGTTTTGTTGGAATCTTAAGTTTTTGTATGTTTCATTTTCTTCCATGTTATTATAATAATAATAATAATAATATATTTATTTCTTACCCGCCTCTTCCTCTGGATCGAGGCGGGGAATAATAAATATATATACAAAGACCATAAAATAGATAGAACATTAAAAACAAATAAAACTAATACATTATTAAAAACATCTTAAAGTTCAACTAGGTAGGCCGGAAGAGATCAGTCTTCACAGCTCTCTTAAATTCAAGAAGACTGCTAAGTTGTCGAATCTCTCCCGGCAGGCGATTCCACATCTGGGAGCAGCAGAAAAGACGGTCCTCTGGGTAACACTCGTCAGTGTAGTTCTGGCTGCTTGAAGTAAATTCTTCCCAGAGGACCTGAGTGTGAGGGGCGGATTATACGGGAGAAGGCGATCCCACAGGTAACCTGGACCCAAACCATGTAGGGCTTTAAAGGTAATATCCAACACTTTATACTCCGCCCGGAAACGACTTGGCAGCCAGTGGCGTGATTTTAAGACTGGTGTAATGTGGTCACCCCTAGGTGTACCAGTAACCAACCTGACTGCCATATTTTGAACTAGTTGAAGTTTCCGGACGAGGCACAAAGGTAGCCCTATGTGCAGCACATTGCAGAAGTCAAGCCTCGAAGTTACCAGCGCGTGCACTACCGTCTTTAGGTCTTCCAACTCTAGGAAGGGGCGCAGCTGGCGTATCAGCCAAAGCTGATAGTAGGCACTCCTGGCCGTTGCATCTATCTGGGCTGTCATTTGGAGCGATGGATCCAGGAGCACCCCAAGCTGCGAACACAGTCTTTCAGGGGGAGTGTAGCCCCACCCAAAACTGGTCGACACACCTCCAAACCCAGGTCAGAGCCCTTGACAGGAAGCACCTCCGTCTTGTCTGGATTCAGCTTCAGTTTGTTTTTCCTCATCCAGCCCATTATGGCCTCCAAGCATTTATTTAGAGGAGACACGCTATCCTTAGCTGATGCTGTTATCGAAGGCATAGAGAAATATATTTGGGTGTCATCGGCATACTGATAGCACCCCACCCCATGCCTCCGGATGATCTCCCCTAGCGGTTTCATGTAGATGTTAAAACAGCATTGGGGACAGGACGGCGCCTTGTTGTACACCACACCAGCTCCTTTTTTGAGGAGCAACTATCCCCAAGCATCACCATCTGGAACCTACCTGAGAGATAGGACAGGAACCAGGGGAGCACAGTGCCCCATTTCCCAAACTCCTCAGGCGTTCCAGAAGGATACCTGGCTTCAGTTGTCTATGCTCTGGTAATCTCCAAGTTAGATTACCGCAATATGCTCTACGTGGGGCTGCCTTTGAAGATGGTTTGGAAGCTGCAGCTTATGCAAAATGCAGCGGCCAGATTGGTAACAGGGACCAGAAGGTTTGAACATATGAGACCGATTCTGGCCCGCTTGCATTGGCTGCCTGTATGTTTCTGAGCCCAATTCAAGGTGTTGGTTTTAAAAGCCTTACACGGTTTGGGACCACAATACCTGATGCCTTTCCCGACATGAACCTACCCGTACACTACGCTCAACATCAAAGGTCCTCCTCCGGGTGCCTACTCCGAGGGAAGCATGAAGGATGGCAACAAAGGAGAGGGCCTTCTCTGTGGTGGCCTCCCAATTATGAAATGATCTCCCCGATGAGACCCGCCTGGAGCCAACACTGTTATCTTTTCGGCGCCAGGTCAAAACTTTTATTTTCTCTCAAGACATTTTAACAGCTTAAGTTGAGGTTTTAACTGACTTTGTGGCCAGGCTTAAAAGTTTAAAATGTTTTAAATATCAGCTGTTTTATGTTTTATGGTTTAAAATTTTGTATATTGACTTTTTAATGTTCAATCTTTTTGTAAACCGCCCAGAGAGCTTTAGCTATGGGGCAGTATATAAATGTAATAAATAATAATAATAACAATAATGGTCAATGGTATCGAAAGCCGCTGAGAGATCTAAAAGTACCAGCAGGGACACACTCCCCGTCAATACTCATGCGGAGATCATCTACTAAGGTGACCATAGCTGTCTCAACTCCATATCCCGCTCTGAAGCCGGTTTGAAATGGGTCTAGAAAATCTGTATCATCCAAGACTGCTTATCTAATATTTTGTTATTTAGTGTTTCTCCTGTTTCTTCTTCTTTCCATTTTCCTCTTTCTATGTTTAGCATCTTGCATTTTCCCATCCCGAATTCCATTTTCATGTCTGTTGTCAGTTCCTCAGTGATTCGCAGGAGGCCTTTTATCTGTGTCAAGGTTGAAGCATAGATTCTGATGTCATCCATGTACAGGAGGTGATTGATTCTGTGCTTTGCTTGGTTTTGGTGTTTTATTTGATGCCATATGTGGTGTTGTTAAGGGTGTTGGACAGTGGATTGAGGCACAGGCAAAACCATAGGGCGCTGAATGTGTCACCTTGGAATATGCCATGTTTGATATTTATTTTTTTCTGTCTGTATATGATCCTTGTCTGTTGTTAGGTGTATTGTCGTTCTCCATGTCTCCATGATTATTGTCAGAAAGTTTTGGATTGAGGGATGTATTTTGTATATTTTGAGTACTTTTTTCAGCTACCTGTGTGGGACAGAGTCGAAAGCCTTTTTATTATTATTATTATTATTATTATTTATATCTTGCCTTTTCCCCAGGGCTGGGACTCAAAGCGGTTCACAAAGTTAAAACATGCACAATTAAAACATATAAATATAAGTTTACAAAAGTTAAAACAGAATTAAACCTACAGTACCGAAGTTCTAAGTCGTTTAGGGCTTTAAATTAGGGATGTGCACTGACCCCCCGGATCGGATCGGATAGCGGATCGGAATCGGACCTGGGGGGTCGGATCGGATCGGATCGGATCGGAGGCTGGTCGGATCGGATCGGACCAGATGTCCGATCCGGATCGGACGCCATTTTGAATGCTTTTTCCCATAGCCAAGTATTGTTTTACAAAAACGCCTATAACTTTTTCATTTTTAAAGATAGAAGGATGAAACTTGGGCACATTGTAGACTGGTTAGGGGTAGTTATCTGTGAGAAATTTCAGAAAGATTGGTGCATGCATTTTGTGGCAATTAATTTTTTAATAAATACCCAGGAATGCCTATAACTTTGTCATTTTTAAAGTTACACACATGAAACTTTGCCACATTGTAGGGGGTACCTTGGGACCTATGTGTGTGAAATTTCAGAAACGTAGGTGCTTGTCTTGTGTGGCAATTAATTTTTAGAAAAATGGGTAGTAGTGGGGTAAATACAGTTACGCCTCCCATTTTTTTATTTTTGAAGATACAAACAGGAAACTTGGGCACATTACAGGTACCACTTGCCTTGATATGTGTGTGAAATTTCAGAAACATTGGAGCTTTCCTTGTGTGGCAATTAATTTTTGAAACAATGAGGAAAGAAACACCTATAACTTTGTCATTTTTAAAGTTACACACATGAAACTTTGCCACATTGTAGGTGGTACCTTGGGACCCATGTGTGTGAAATTTCGGAAACGTAGGTGCTTGCCTTGTGTGGCAATTAATTTTTTAATAAATACCCAGGAATGCCTATAACTTTGTCATTTTTAAAGTTACACACATGAAACTTTGCCACATTGTAGGCGGTACCTTGGGACCTATGTGTGTGAAATTTCGGAAACGTAGGTGCTTGCCTTGTGTGGCAATTAATTTTAGAAAAATGGGTAGTGGTGGGGTAAATACAGTTACGCCTCCCACTTTTTTATTTTTGAAGATACAAACAGGAAACATGGGCACATTACAGGTACCACTTGGCTTGATATGTGTGTAAAATTTCAGACAGCTGGGTCCAGGCATGTGGTGGCAAGGTATTTTTGAAACAATGAGGAAAGAAACGCCTATAACTTTTTTATTTTAAAAGTTAGAAGTCTGAACATTGCTCACTTTGTAGATGGGTTAGGGGTAGATATGTGTCAGAAATTTCAGAATGATAGGTCCAGGCATTTGATGGCTATGGAATTTTTAAATTACATGTTTCAAAAAAATTTCTACAGAGGCCAGGTCTTCCCCTCCCGCTTCCCGCGAAGAAAAGGAAACACTCTCTCGTCTCGATCCCTTTGAAGTTGCTAGTAGTATCCATTACAGGGCTCGTGTTTCCTTTCCTCCTTTCACTTTTCAAGCAGAACGGCTGAGCCTAGCTGAGTTTTGCAGCCATGCGTGCAAGGAAGGATCACTCTGGTCTCGATCCCTTTGATCCTTGGTAGTATCCATTACAGGGCTCGTGTCTGCTTTCACTTTGTACTCAAGCAGACACGAGCCCTGTAATGGATACTACCAAGGATCAAAGGGATCGAGACGAGAGAGTGTTTCCTTTTCTTCGCGGGAAGCGGGAGGGGAAGACCTGGCCTCTGTAGAAATTTTTTTGAAACATGTAATTTAAAAATTCCATAGCCATCAAATGCCTGGACCTATCATTCTGAAATTTCTGACACATATCTACCCCTAACCCATCTACAAAGTGAGCAATGTTCAGACTTCTAACTTTTAAAATAAAAAAGTTATAGGCGTTTCTTTCCTCATTGTTTCAAAAATACCTTGCCACCACATGCCTGGACCCAGCTGTCTGAAATTTTACACACATATCAAGCCAAGTGGTACCTGTAATGTGCCCATGTTTCCTGTTTGTATCTTCAAAAATAAAAAAGTGGGAGGCGTAACTGTATTTACCCCACCACTACCCATTTTTCTAAAATTAATTGCCACACAAGGCAAGCACCTACGTTTCCGAAATTTCACACACATAGGTCCCAAGGTACCGCCTACAATGTGGCAAAGTTTCATGTGTGTAACTTTAAAAATGACAAAGTTATAGGCATTCCTGGGTATTTATTAAAAAATTAATTGCCACACAAGGCAAGCACCTACGTTTCCGAAATTTCACACACATGGGTCCCAAGGTACCACCTACAATGTGGCAAAGTTTCATGTGTGTAACTTTAAAAATGACAAAGTTATAGGTGTTTCTTTCCTCATTGTTTCAAAAATTAATTGCCACACAAGGAAAGCTCCAATGTTTCTGAAATTTCACACACATATCAAGGCAAGTGGTACCTGTAATGTGCCCAAGTTTCCTGTTTGTATCTTCAAAAATAAAAAAATGGGAGGCGTAACTGTATTTACCCCACTACTACCCATTTTTCTAAAAATTAATTGCCACACAAGACAAGCACCTACGTTTCTGAAATTTCACACACATAGGTCCCAAGGTACCCCCTACAATGTGGCAAAGTTTCATGTGTGTAACTTTAAAAATGACAAAGTTATAGGCATTCCTGGGTATTTATTAAAAAATTAATTGCCACAAAATGCATGCACCAATCTTTCTGAAATTTCTCACAGATAACTACCCCTAACCAGTCTACAATGTGCCCAAGTTTCATCCTTCTATCTTTAAAAATGAAAAAGTTATAGGCGTTTTTGTAAAACAATACTTGGCTATGGGAAAAAGCATTCAAAATGGCGTCCGATCCGGATCGGACCTCATCGGATCGGATCGGATCGGAGGTTGTCCGGATCGGATCGGATCGGATTTTCCCGATTTTGGGTCGGATCGGATTCGGATCGTGGATCGGATCCGATCCGATGCACACCCCTACTTTAAATGTCATTGCCAATACCTTGAATTCCGACTGGAACTATATAGGTAGCCAATGCAATTCTTTTAAGACTGGTGTTGTATGGTCTTTATAGGATGTTCCAGTGAACAGTCTAGCTGCTGCATTTTGCACCAACTGCAACTTCCAAGTCTTCTTCAAGGGCTGCCCCATGTAGAGAGTATTACGGTAGTCTAATCGGGAAGTTACCAGCACATGGACTACTGTGGCTAGGTTATCCTAATGATTACAATGATGATAATAATAATAATAATAATAACAATAATAATACCAATGAATTAGTGTGGTGTACCTGACTGAATATTGCTTTTAGGATTGGGGAGACCCAAGTTCAAATTTCCACTCACTAGGTAACCCTCGACCTCTCTGTGCACCTAACCTACCTCACCATAGAAAGGGAGAGGGAAGAACTTTGTATGCTGCCTCGGAAGCAAAAAAGGCAGGATATAAATATAATTAACTCCCACCCCTACGATAGGTCATTAAGGGTGCAGGTCATTAAGGGTGCAATCCTATGCATGTTTAGACAGGAAAATAAACTTTTACAGCTCCCAGCATCCCCAGCCAGCACTGACGACGACGACGATAATACCAATGAGCTAGTGTGGTGTACCAGTTAGAGAATTGGATTAGGACTGGGGAATGTGTCCTAAGAGGAACGATGCCCCTCTGTCCTAGTTCACCCTCCTGGTGATTCCTAGTTCCCTTCCCTCAGTCGGCTGCTTGCTTGCTTACCTGCCCTTCGCCCAGGAAGTCCAGCTTTTCGTAGCGCTTCGCACGCGCTCGCGCATCCATCCTGAGGACAGTCGAAGTGGGGGGGGGAGGGGAGGAAGGGCGCTTTAAAACCGTCACTAGCTAAAACCACGCACAGCAACTCCAGGTATCCAACGCGCAGCTGCACGCCGCGGCTTCCTGCTCCTCCTCCCCAACGCAAAACTCCACCCCTTCCATCCCCTCTCCAGGCTTATTGCTGTTTCCCGCACATGCGCCATATGCTCGCTAACGAAGCAGGTCTCCGGGGGGTTCCGCCGCGGCCCTAGCAACAGTCTGTAATATAGAGATAAGAAACTGTAGAATTATCCATTATCTGCGTTGTAGACATAGAGAAGAGAAATCCCTACTTTCGGTATACGGTTCTTTTCTCTCTCTCTACCCTGGGGCGGAAGCGAGAACTCGCCTTAGAAAACAATGGAGACATTTAGGATTTTAATATAGCTGTGGCCAGGCAGCAGCCCCGTCCTCCCAAAAAGATAGTGAAGGACCCCTGGTTTCATTTCATGCGTAACATGTGATGTTTGATTTCTTTTAGTTTTTATTTATGTAAACGTACCTTGCCAATAAAGTCCAATTGTAGATGTTTCTAAAATAGTGGCTTACGACAGGCTTGAATTGTATTCCTCTCTTAAATATTGCAGGCTTAGAGGGGGGGCGGGACTGAGGGTAGCTCAGATGCTTAGCAAAAGCTTTCACATACAAACACACATTTCACTTTGCACTAATTTAGTTAAATTGCCTCTTAACTTATACGTAGCGCAAATCCAGCGCTCCAATGCAGTAAGAATTGTTGTGCACCATGGACTTGTATACAGCCACATTGCCTTTTTAAGTGTTTATGGCTGGGGAATGCTGGACGATCTCTCTATCCCCACCCCCCATACACACGCACGGCTGGCTGAGGAATGCTGGATGTTGTGGGGCTTTCGTCTGTCTAAGCATGCATAGCATTGCGTCCTAAGAATATTAACTTCTCTCTCTGCTGCTACTTTTGTCTCGTTGTAGACATACTGCTGCCTGATCACAGCTCGCTAAGTTCTGAAGTTCCCCGTTGTTTTCTGTGGGCATCTCACTGAAAGGAGGGGAGGTCTAAATCAACGCAGATGTTGGAAGACTGTGTGGCTATAAATCTATGGCACAAAATAGTTTGCCAGTTTTTCTCTAGAAGGCAAATAGCCTAAGGAAGAGCTCTGGAGAACTGAACAGCTTGCATATTATTTTGTGGCATTTTTGTTCATCTAATTTTGCCAAAAACAAAGGGGTGGACAAATACGTTTTTTTCAACAGGAAAAAAAAAGTTGCAATGTGTTTTGGACCACATGCAGGTCTTTCTCCAGGGAAATCTAAATATATATATATATATTTAGAGACTTTGTAAATTATATCTAATAACGGTATTGTCCTAATATTGACTTTGATTTTTTTTCTTATGGCCAACTCAGCTACCTTTGCTTTTGACAAATGCATGGTCACCAAACAAGACGTCCTGCCCTTTCAAGTTCCCAAACTCCATCTCAGTCCCTTTCTTAAGAAGTTTAGCTCTTAAGGTGATGTGAAGAGAAACAGCTGCTATGTGAATGCAGCCACATCTGAGGAAGAGCAGGCAGCAGTATACTGTACATCCTAATAAATTGCAGACATCTTTTTGTTTGGGCGCTCCCTCAAATGGGCTTGCTACTTAGTTTTCACCATTTATTCTACACTTTTCTGAAAAATATGCAAGGCAGGTTCTTAAACAAGCCAAAGTGCAAAATAAATGCCTATATGTGAAAGCAGTAGCTTTATAAGCGATTGCAGCCAACAAAATTAAGACTTCCTCACAATTTGATGTACACTGCAATGGGAATTATCTGATCCATGTGGAGATGGTTGTTTTCATGGTGACCAACAGTTTAAATGGAAAGCATTCTGTAATGACATGGATGTCATTTTATTTGCCTTACCAGTGCATTATTTTATTTGCAGAATGTATTTACTGTATTAGCAGGAAAAGTCATTAGGGAAGGGCTACAGCTCAGTGGCAGAGCAAATGCTTTGCATAAAATAAATTCCAGGTTCAATCCCTAAACGCTTCAGGTAGAGCTTGGAATGATCACAGCTATTTGGTGTGAACAATATCAAACTAGATGGATTGTCTGTTGTAGTATTATATAGCTTACTATGCAATCAGACATAGGCAGGAAAGCTTTTTACATTGCCAGTTTTGTACAAATTATATCGCATCTATATTATTTTTCCAATATGTTCCACTTATAGTACCATTGCTTAACACAGACTGCTTATTTATTCATCCTAAACCAAGAACTATTCCCATTGTCCCTTGCAAAGATGGAAGGGGGGTGGGGATGAACAAAAAAATGTTAAGTCCCAGGGCTTGAAATGGAAACATTGGTACTGGTCCATCAAAAGCTTTCTTTCAAATGAAAAGTAATATGAGCAATATTTAGAACTGAGCATCTCACATGAATCCTTCATGTTCTCTGCTCTTAGCTGGTACATTTTTAGATGCAAGTAGAAGCTTCTCTTCAAAATGGTCCATAGTAGTAACTGATGCACATTTGGAAATAAACACAAAAGCACAAAGCAGGCTAATGTGTACAAGAGTTGAAGCATTTGTTTCAATTTGAGATAAGTTTCAGATTTCAGACACACTCAAAGATCACAATTATAATTCAGAAGCAGGTCTACACAGAGATAGTGACTGGGTTCACACAACACACTAACCCATGATGGTTTACTTTCCAGAACAACCCTTGATGTGTTAGTCTGAGGGATGTTTTCCCCATGCCCACGGAGGGTTATTTCCCTCAAATATTTTAGTTATGATTGGGTTATCATGTTGTCTGTCGCACCAGTGTGGGTTATGGAGGTCACCTACAGAACTGCTCGGCAAGAGTGGCCAAAAACATTGGCACCTCTCTGCTCCTCTCCGGTGATCTCTATTCCTGCTGCAGAGGAAGCTTGGATTCCTGCTTGGCTGGGCAGGAGGACTACAGGAGGAGGAGGGGAAATAAATTACTCTGTGTAGCTTGTTTGCCTGATTGTCTAATGAGGGCACAACCACCTACCCAGTGCAGCTTGCCACCCACCATGGGTTAGCGTGACATGTGAATCTAGCCAGTTGTGTTGTATTCAATTGTACCGTTCATCCAACAGAGGCTTCCATGGATGGAAGGAGAAGGGAAATGATTTTTGCGGATCCCCTTTCTCCCACAGCCTCCATACCACCTTTCACACTGTTCAGGTGGGTCCCCTGGAACACATTTTGGGGAGGGGACACAGGGGGCTATCAAGGGAAAGGGGAAGCAGTGTAAATCACCTCTTTCATGCAGAGACACCTCCACTGGATCAAAGTATTCCATGAATGGACACAGTAGGATACAATCTACATTGCTTATTTAAAAAGTGTTTGAGTCACTCTTTGATTTTAAAACCATTATAGTAAGCATGCTTGTTAAAAATGTAAGGTGCATATCACAATATTCAGCCTACAGAGTTTTTGACCTACAACTCCCATCAGCCCTAGCCAGCATAGCCAAGGGAGAGGGAAGATGAGAATTGCAGGCCAAAACATCTGGACGGCCACAAGTTGCTCACCTCTGACTTAGAGACAGACATATTAAAATGAGTTCCTGAATATTCTGGAATACTTTTTACTTGACAATTCTTCCACGCTAAGTGGGTGCACTGCCCACAAAAGAACAGTTTAGGGGGGAGGCTGACTTTTCTTTCCCGAAGTGTAGACAGCGGAGTTTGCAATAATGTGTTTGTAAATTATCTTTTTACTAAATCCAGTGAATACACTAACACTGACAAGTTCTGTCCTGATACTGCCAATCTTAAGAACATAAGAGCCATGCTGGATCAGACCAAAGGTCGATCTAGCCCAGCACTCTTTTCGCACAGAGGCCAACCAACTGTCAACCTGGGACCCACAAACATGATATGGTGCAACATTTCTTCCCTAAATGTTCTCCTGAGGAACATATATTATGATGCTGGATAGAAGAAACAAATCTTGCTTTCGTTGCTACCAGAGAGGTATTAGAAAACAAGTGGAAACAACGTTTTTTTCTTCTGGCTACTATCAGGCTGGCATTTTGCTACTAGAGATGTTTAATTCTTCTTTAGTGCATCAATAACACTTACAAAACAGATAACAAAACTATATTATAATGTAGAATGAAAAAAATAAATTTTAATAGCATAGTTATTTCAAGTGGAGTCAAACAGTTACTCAAAACAGAACTGTCTTCTGATTTGGAACACAGCCACTTTCTGAAGCATTTACCTTCTCATCCTTCAAGAAAGGCCTTTAATACAGCTATTTGCCTACAGATGCTTACAATATTCAGAGAGTGAGGAAGGCCTTTATTGTGAATACAAGAGTTTGTTTTTCAGCAGTAGCTAACAGCACAATCTTCGGTGTTATTCTGGACCTCCACGCTGTAAGAGAAAATGTTAGTTATTGAACTTTTAATAGAAACAAAAACCAGTTCTTTCATTATCATTGATAATCAGGTTTTCTCTGCACTTGATAAGCCACTGATTTATTTATTATATTTTTAATCTGCCTTGTAACAGAAGTTATCTGGGCAGATCACGATAATTAAATGAATAAAATACAATATAAAACCATGAAAGTAGTAAGAATAAAAAAAATACAAAACAAACAGCACAGACATAAATATTATAGCAATAGAATCTAAAATACTATATTCTAAGATGCTTGGGAGAAAAGAAAGGCAGAGAAAGAAAGAAAGAAAGAAAGAAAGCAATGTAGGCATCAAGCAAGCCATAAATGGAGTGCCACAACTGAGAAGGCCCTTCCTCCAGCGGGACACCTGGAAGAGAACCTCTGAAGACGGCCCAAGAATCTGAGCAGGTATATACCGAAGGAGGTTTTCCTTTAGGACAGTTAACCACTGATGCTTAACTTTAGGGTACAGAATCACAGCAAGCTGCACTTAATATTTGTTGCCATTTGGACCTTCTCTTACTTACTGTTTCTGGGTCACAGTAGATTGATGATGGCCTTCTCATTCAGCTGTGTGACCTAGTACAGTGTTCATTTGAATCTCTTGGGCACAAGCCATAGATGTAAAATAAGTGCCAACTGGAAAACTTCCCCCAAATACTGCCACCCTGGACAAGTGCCTTTCTGTCAACTGCTCCCTCTTTTAGGCAGGAATGACCTTGTCACCATTATCCATGCTTTAATAACACAAAAACTTTATTACTGTAATACACTATACATGAGGCCTGAAAATTCTTTGGAAACTACAATTGGTTCAGAATACCGCAGGTAGGCTGCTGATCAGGGCCTGTTGCTGATATGAGCACATTATGCCTATTCCCAAAGATCTACATCACCTTCCAACCTGTTTCTGGACACAATTCAAGGTGCTGGTTTTAATCTTTAAAGCCCTATGGGATGCAAAGGCTGTCCCATTACCAAGGCTTTGGGTTTTAAATTTATCATTCTATTTGGTTATTCATTGGTGTTTGTTTTAGTTTGGCCAATAGGCTGCTGGAACTGTTCACATTTGTGGCTATTTTATCTGCAGTCTATTTCTATGTTGATGCTTATATCTGCTGCCCATGACTTTTATTTTGTTACTGTTTAAACATTGATTTAATTATTCATTTGCCAACTGCACTGGTTACCAGTGCATTTCCGAGCCTGAACCAAAGTGATGGTTTTAACCTTTAAAGCCTTAAATGGTTTGGGACCAAGTTCCTTAAAGGACTGCCTTCACCAATATCAGCCTGCCAAGACTTTAAGATCAGAAAGAGAGCCCCTTCTCATTTGCCCACCTGTAAGAGCAATTAGGTGATCACACGTGAGAGGGCCTTCTTTGCAGCAGCCCCCCACCTTTGGAACAAGGGGCCATCGGAGATCTGTCATGTTCCATCATTTCAGGCTTTTAAGAAAGCCTTGAAAACATATTATTTTACCTTGGCCTTCTCTTGATATGACTGCTGTTGTTGCTGGTCTTATTGTTGGTTTTTATTGTTTTTTTATTGCCATTTTATTGTGCTTATGTTTTCATCACTTTTAATATTCTAACGGTTTTCATGCATTTCATTGTCGTGAGCCTCCTTGGGAGTGCTTCTGTTCTGAATGGCGGCCAAAAAGTGTTTTATATAAATACATAAATAATTTTAATGGCCACCTTGAGTGCCATTTATGGGAGAAAGGTGACATATAAATATTTTAATAAAATAAATATGAAAATAAATACGTGGGAAATGTTACGTAACTTACTTGGATGTAGTCCATCTCTTCAACTGGTATGGGTTTCCTTCGGTATTTTTGAGGTAACGTTCTTACTAAATCTGATGTGTCAGGCATGCCTTGTGTTCTACCACTGAATGAAATATTTTGATGGGATGGCGGCCCACCTCCTGCAGGGAATTGTGAGGATGATGAATGAAGTGGAGGCACTCTTGACTGTAGAGGCTCCTGCACTGAAGGAAGAAGAGACACAGGTTCAAAACCATCAACATTAGCAAAAATATTCTGGACATTAAGATCAGGGGTGGCAACCTTTTGCCCCAGAGGACTACATGTGACAATGGGTGATGAGTCAGGCACAGCACCTGTGTACGTATACACACACATGTGTGTGCGCGCACACATACTGCCCGCCTGCCTCATTTCAGTGTGCAGCGAGGTTTAAACCTCCTCTCCCTGTGCTCTGCAATTACTTCTTACCTACCAATCAGTTGGCTGGAGGTGCACGATTTAAATAGACATGGCTACATGCAGGGACGATTTTCCCCATGCACCATCTTCTCCAGCACAGTTGGGTTCCTGACAGCCTGCCTAATAGCTGACAGTCATCCCTCCCCTCTCCTTTTCTTCAGCATGCTTGTGACAGTATGTATGAGAGAACAGCAGTAGTATTGTGGGCAGCTGTGGGGGGCTGCCCGCAACCTGCCCATGTGTCCAAATCATGCATTTTTCAGAGAGGTGGCCATGTTAGTCTGTCACAGCAAAAACAACAGAGTGTTGTGCCACCTTAAAAACTAACATATGCATTATGACAGAAACCTTCATGGACTACTTCATGTCATCAGATGCATGAAGTGTTATTCTCAGTCACCAGAAAGCAGCACGGTATAATTTGCTGAAGATGACAATGACATTTCCATTTAAAGAAATAGAGATTAGAGGATGGGAAAATAAAATAAAATGATAGAAATAGTTTGAAGAGCTTGGGTATGGATTTTTACCACAGCAGAGCTAATACAAACGTTGGAAGGCATTAAAACTGCATATCATAGCTATAACATTGAAATATATTAATCATAGTTTTTACTAAATCTCTGGCTTGAGCTTGTAAGTCTAAAGTAACAGCAAATGTTAGTTCAAATGGATTTCACATCTAAATCATATACACACTTACTGAAATAAAAAGGACTGACTTCTGAATTGAAATACCTAAGATTGTCTTGTGAGAAACCTTTTCTAAACATTATGAAAAATGTTATCTAAAATTAATGTACTTTTACACAATATAGACTTACTTTTAGGTTTGGGAGTACCTTTTCTGTCTGGAAACTTAATTAATGGTGTATGTGGCTTGACTATCTAGAAATAAACAGAGAGTGGAAAGAAACGTAAGACATACTAAGAAAGCAAGCCAGTATGCATATTTACATGTCTGAGACAAAGTGTTTTCTTGCAAAGAAAGAGAAATCCACCAAACACTCCATTCACTTCAGTGGGGAATCTTAGGGGACCTTATAACATCTCCCATTGAAATGGAAGACAAACTATAGCAACAGCTTTTGAGCAGAATATACATGTTTCTACAAACTGCTTTGCTTGACAACATAATACCAAGACTATTGAAGATTTGAACTTTAAATTTGAAATGTTGGAGTAGTTCCACTGCTAAAACTATCATATGAATTCCAGAGACATTACCCATTTATCTAATGGTTACTCCGATTGAGTATCTAATGATACCCAAAAACAAATACATCCATAATTGCTAGATTAATTCTTGTACTTTATCTACATGGATGGTTAGCAAGCTCTGATTGCAAAGTCCAATAACCATACTGAATTTGCTCTTTGCTGATGACACCAAATTATTTAAGGTGGTTAAAAGATCTCCCCGAACTGTGAGAATGTACATCTAAATGGCAAATGCGGTTCAGTGTAAGCAAGTGTAAAGCCATGCAGGGTGAGCAAAAAAAGACCAACTTCATGTATATGCTGATGGGATCAGAGTTAGCAGTGACTGACTATAGTGGATTTGATACTGGAAGCACTGGTGAGTTTTAGTGAGCTCCCACAGCTGTGTCCCGTATAGTGTGCTGAATGCATAGTGACTTGTGTAGCTTAACACAGTGGCTGAATTCGGACAACACAATAGTCAATGGTGGGGTAATATTCAACTTTACAGTTGTTCATCTAGGGGGTACTCCCCACACAACATAGTAATAAATAATCAACTGTGGTGTGGATTAGGATCAGCGCTGAGTTGACTATGGCAGCATTCGGATGACACAATAGTCAATACAACTGACAATTGTCCCCCCCTCCATTGCTTATTGTGTCATCCGAATTCAGCCAGTGAGTAGATTTTAGCAGGCTTTAGCTAACCAATGTAGGCCTCTTGATGGGCAGCTTCTTTAGTGGGCCTATAGTACATTTTAATTGGTAACAAGCACGTGCAGCTCCGTATGTCAACAACTGTACATCCGCCTGGTTACCTCATCCCTCTAAGATAAGGGTGTAGTGCTTTATCTCATCCCTGAGCTGAGAAGCTCTTTCTCCTAAACTGGAATGTTGGGTCCTCTTTCTCACAGGAAAGGCAATTAATTTCCCAGACATAGATGCTTCAAGCACCGAGAACATGAGAGGGAGCTATACAAGCTGAGAACAAAGTGAACCAATATGATCTCGCTCAAAGGGGGAATATGCATGCCAGCAGTCTAGAGATTTTGTCAGTCCTAGGAGAACATCCTGTATACTGTGTGTGTGTGGGGGGGGGCATGGTACTATCAGCTGTGACAAGGATTTGCTTTGTCAACTGAAGGAACATGACCTTTCTTTGTATATTCTTTCTGCCTCCATACAGCATCTTTATGTAATCCCACTGTTAAACTGATCCATTTGTGATTTCTCTCACTTTGGTAGATATGAATTTGGATTAATTGGTACCTAAGTACATCAGGATTCCATAAATCAATACACTGTCGTCGTCTCCCCCCCGCACCCCGACAAAAGATCTTGCAGTTGTGACATATCTTTAGAGAGCAATGAAGAAAGCCCAGGACCAATATATCCAAGGATCCAGAGCAATGCCCGGAGGGAGATTATCCAATCCCATGAAGCTAATTGGTGGGAGATTGAGGACAGAGAAAAAGAAGTATTTCTTCATACAGTGCATAGTTAAACTATGGAATTCACTAGTGATGGTCACCAGTTTGGATGGTTTTGAAGTTGGATTAGCTAGATTCATGGAAGATAAGGCTATCAATAGTCATGATGGCTATATGCTATCTTCAGTATTGGAAGCAGTAAGCCTATATACACCAGTTGGGCAAGAAGGTGCTGTCTGTGGGTTTCTGGTCGACAGCTGGTTGGCCACTACATGAACAGAGTGCTGGAATAGATGAACCCTTGGTCTGATCCTTCTTATGTTCTTATTGAATTAATTACTTGTATAGACATTTCCAGATCTTTTCCTTTATTAGCACAGTTTTTGTTGCAGGGAAGAAAAGTGAGTGTTGTGCTCTTTACCTAAGGAATGATCAGGAACATATTACCCCTTTTCCTCAAGGAATGCTGCAGGTTTGGCCAGCCTGTCTCAGAAGTAACAGGCCACAGCTGCTGCGATTATTTAAAGCGTTTTTACCCCACTTTTCAGCAAAAAAGGCACCCAGAGCAGCTTACAGATCACCAACATGACATCACCCTGCCCTTAGACTTACCATCTAAAAGACATGAAACAAACAGACTGGGTGGGAAGAAGAAAACAGGAAGACTTAAGCACCAATTCTTCAATTTACAAGATTTTTATAAGGACCAGCTGGGACAGAAACAATTCAGGGAGCCAAAGGAGACTCGTCCCTCTGCAGAGCCAATGGAGCGGCCCTGCTTCTCATTTCTCCCTATGCTGCTAGGGGATGTTTGTAATATGGGTCATTTATTAGGTTCTGTGTGGATATAATAGGCTGAAAAAGGGAAAGGTAACCTAGAGAACTAAACTGAGAGAGGGACTATCTGTCTGAATGAGAGAGTGAAGGAATGAGAAAAGTAAGAACCAGATAAAGGATGTTGTCTCTTCTCCCCACTTCTAGCCAGCCCTATCATTAGGCAGGGTGAAGTGGTATGTGACAGGCATCAGATGCCTCCAGAATGTCAACAAGCAGGGCATCATCTATCCATCTTATTAAAGTCTTTCCCTACGTAGGATGGAAAGAGAGGAGAGAAGGAGCGACATATAGATACAAAAAGGTGTAGGAAGAACTCTCTCATTGTCTGGAAGAGTCATTTCCTAGTTTGCACTGGCAAGTTATTTTAAAATGTCTCCAGAGACAGAAGAGAGAACTGAATACAGAAAAATTCAAGATTTTAATACAGTGGGGATTAGACACTAATGTAACCCTGGGACCTCGCTGTCCCTGAGCAGGCTGAATATGCTCAATCAGCATGGAATGCTGCCTGACTGTTGGGGTGGAAGGAAAGTGAAATGGTGTGATTAAAACCCTGAACAGAAGCACTCCATACTGAAGGGCCACACTTGTACCACCTCTAAGCACAAAGCCTCAATGATGGGCCTGTTCAGACAACACACTTAGCCATGGTTAGGCCACAAACCCTTCTGCAGCAAATGGTTAGTGAGCATGTTTAAACCATGGTAATGTACCCACCATGGATAGGAATGGTTCACACGACATGCTAAATCATGGTTCACACGACACGCTAAGCCATAATGTTTAGCTCAAAATGCTTAATCACCATAGTTTCCCATGTCATCAGAACAGAGTCACAGCCATTTTTATAATAGTCCTTGATAAACTTATCCTCCATCAATTGTACTTATTCCCCTTTAAAGCCATCTATAGGGCAAGCTAAGCAAGGGACTAAGGGCACAACCCGATGCATGTTTAGATAGAAAAAAGCCCTGCAACAAGCCATCTGGAGAACCCTGGGAGTTATAGGACTTTCTTTCTAAATGGATCATTGGCAAGCACTACTAGGTTTTAAAGAAAAACTAATAGTAGACATGCTGGGGGTGGGGGTATTTTCATCAGGACTGCTGTGGGGGAGGAAAGGGTTAAACCTCGCCTCCCTATATGGTGGGGTCTTTACAAAAATCACCACCCTCCTGTCCTGCTAGTAATTAGAGTGGAGTGACCAGATACAAAAGATGGCCAGGCTCCTGAAGCTTTAACTGTTATGATGAGGAGGGAATTTCACCAGGTGCTGCATGCATATAAATGACACCTGCTGAAACTCCCAGCCCAGTCCTCCTTTTCATATGGTCACCCTACTGAATCAACAAGCACTGTCAAAGTTAAACAAATAGTACCCCCCTTCCCCTGCGCTCCCCTTGTTGGAAGGATCTTTCAAGCGAGGGATCTACAATCCCAAAAGATCCCTCTTCTGTCAGCAAAACTCCAAGCACGGTTATTTCACCCAACGTCCGCAACTCCTATTTAGGCAACACGAGAACTGCGATCCTCTGCCCGGTTTATTTGGGAGTCAGCTTCATAGGAGTAGAGCAGGATCTGATTGCGAGGGTCCCGAGGGTCCCTCGAACTGCCACCAACCTCAATATTTCGGGGCACTTCAGGCAAAGTTGGAGGAGGGCAGACGCGCCCAGGGAGGGCTGCGCAAGCTTTAAAGCGCTCTCGTACGAGGGAGCCACTTCGGACCCTTTCAGGAGGGGCAAAGGCAAGCACGAGCAGCTGCTCCGGGCTGAGTAAGGCCCCACCGAGCGCCAAACAAGCCATTGAACTGGGACTTCCCTCAGCGTCGCCCTCCTTCTCCTTTCCCAGCCAAGGGTACCGGCCTCAGTTAGTCCCAGCCGGCATGTACTCGGCTTCCAACCTCCTCCCTCCGAAGCCCGGCCTAGAGCCGCAAACTCAGCCGCACGCAAAGCCCCGCCGCGCCGTCTCCGCCAAGGCGCTCGGTTTGAAGGACTTACCTGGACGACCCTGCTGGCCGCCGCCATCTTGCTGCCCATGGTGACACCCTGCCGGGGCAGGGGAAAGAACCGCCTCCAGGCGGGGCCTAACCATGCCCCGCCCCCACAAGGGCGTGGATTGTCCTGGGAATACGGATTTACCTTTCTAGATGCTTCAAAGAAAGAGGGAAGTAGTCCAGTATGGGGGATGTAGGGACCCAGCATCTCCTGGGCGCAGCCCTGGATTAAGCAATATAAGTATGTGCTTAGGGCACTAAGGGAAGGGGGGCGCCACAGAGTACCAGGACCATAGCTGTAGCCATCTAATTTTAAGGAATACATAAATATAATTTAAAAAACAGTTTATATTTAATATAATATAAAAACTGAGTTTTTAATGTCTTATTTCACCTTCAACACTTGAGTCTTAATGTCTTGTCTGCTAAGCAATGGAAGGGCCAAGGGGACACCATTACTGGGCTGTGCTTAGGGCATCAGATGGCCTTAATCCAGCCCTGCCAGGGCAGAAGAAGGGGATACGGTTTTTAGGCAACCCTGTAGTGTTGTATTAGTCCAAATTGCCCCAGTCACACTAATACTTCCTCCCTTATAGGATCCGGTCTCTAACAAGTCCACAACAGCAGGCAGAAACTACATAGGTAAAGCATTCCTCAGGTGAAGATGCATGATGAGGAACACACAGCCAGTTGAATGTCTGTTTGTAAGGCAGCTGCTGAAGGCACGGAAACTGCAGGAGGTGACTTATCGCATATGCTCTTCACTTAAGAGGATTCAGCTACTGCCTTCTATTAAAAGTTGAATCAAACCCTCCTGAGTGCTAAAGTGTGTCTTCCCCAACTTGGTGCCCTCCATTTGTGTTAGGATGCAACTCATGTGATTCCAATGGCCATGCTGGCTGGAAATCATGGGTGTTGCATTTGGAGGGCATGGGTTTGGGGAAGGCTGGTGTAGAGGGACATGGTGAGCATGCTGGCCTCATCCCCATGTGTGCTGGCTCAGCCCGTTTCTGACTGCGTGATGAGCAGAGAACTGAAGGGTTGTACTCGTGTTCCACATGATCCCTGATAAAAGTTCAGGGCTTTCAGTGACAACTTATACCAGTGACAACTTATACCAACCTCGTGCCCTCCAGATGTGTTGGACTACAACTCCATAATCCTTGACCACTGGCCATACTGGTTGGGGGATGGTGGGAGTTGTAGTCTCAACACATCTGGAAGCACCAGGTTGCCTACCTCAATCTATACAATCACTGCACCAGACATTGAACGTAGATCTAACTACATTCTCAATGTGCTAGTTTGGTCATGTGAATAAGCCTTTATTTTAGATTTATACTTGATGCTCACCCTATATAGCAAATAATATATAGAACCCCTAGCACATTGCACATATATGGTGCTTGTATTGTTTGGCTCACAGGGCAATTAGCAAGTGGGGGAAACCAAACCAGGGAGCACTCCAGGACAATCTAAATTGGGTCTCTGCTAGAGCTGCTATTAATCTCTCCCTCCCCTCCCCCGCCTTTCCCCCCTTAACAAGAGAGAATCCTGTTTAGGGATCACCCACATCATGTCTAGTGTGTCAAGGGGATAGGGAAAAAATGGTAAAGAGCTCTAACCCTTTGTATCAAATTCCAACCCTGCAGTAGACCACACAAAGTAATTTAATTGCAAGCATGGCATCAATCAATGCCAAGGCACATTTACTGAAGTATTGATAGTTGTTTAATTTCATTTTAATACATGTTGCCAAAACTCTTCTTCTCTTTCTAAGGCATTTGTAATTATACTAAATGGTCTAATTATTAAACTAAATTCTCCTGTGTAAATTGTACTTTTTGCTAGTCATGCCCTATACCAGCCTTCCTCAACCAGGTGATGTCCAGTTATTTTGGACTATATATATTCCCATATTCCTGACTCCTGGCCATTCTGGCTGGGGCTGATGGGAGTTGAAGTTCTAAACATCCGGAGGGCAGCAGGCTAGGGAAGGCTGCCCTACACCATTCATTGGCCTAGTCATTTATTTTGTCCTGTCATCTGCATCCATACAAGTAGAAACATAGAGTTGAAAGGAGCCCCAAAAGCTAATTAATCCAACCCCACTGCCTATTCAGGAAATCCACTGCTATGACATAATTGCTAGGTAGACAATAAAACCTTCATTGTCCAACAACTCATACTGTCAGGAAGCTATTTCTAATGTTTATTCCAAATTCACTTTTTTTGTAATTTGAACCATCAACCATTTACTCCATTATCCATATGGCAGTCCTCCAAATATTGAAGAATATGTTTAGCCTCTTCTCCTGGCTATCCAGTTCCTCTAACCTTTTCTCACACGACTCACCCTCCTTTGGACACGTTCTAGTTCAGGGTTGGGCAGCTTGTTAGCCTCAAGATCTTTCTGATCTATAACTCCCCTCAAGCCTTTCTGGCCTTTAACTCATCATTGGCTATGTTGGCTAGGGCTGATGGGAGCTGTGGCTTTCCAGGGGGTTTGGCTGACAAGTTGCCCACCGTTGTTATAATTATTGCTATTAGGGGTGTGCACGGACCCCCCGGATCGGATCGGGACCCCCCGGATCGGGACCTCCAATTTTGTCATGGATTGGTTCGGACAAAATCGGAGCCCCCCCGGACCGGACCGGACCGAGTCCGATCCCGATCCAAAAATCGGAAACTTTTGGATCGGCCGCCATTTTCCCCCCCATAGACTTGCATTGCAATGCAAGTCTATGAGGAAAAAATGGCGGTGGGTGGGTGAAGGGGGGCCTAACTCCCTCCTCCCCCGGGGCCGTTCGCTGTGGATGGCCCCGGCAGGTAAGCCCCCTCCCCCGTGCTCCCTACCCCCCCGGGGCCGTTCGCTTCCATCCGCTGGCGCCCACGGACGCCAGCGGATGAAAGCGGACGGCCCCGGGGGGTAAGCCTCCTCCCCCCTGCCATTGCTTACCTTCCAGGGACGTCCGCTCCCGTCCGGCGCCGGCTGCTACTGCGAGCGGGCTTCGCGGCCTGCTCCAGAGTGGCACTCCGGGTGATGACATCACCCGGCGCGCCACCCTGAAGCAGGCCGCGAAGCCCGCTCGCAGTTGCAGCCGGCGCTGGACGGGAGCGGACGTCCCTGGAAGGTAAGCGCGCCGCACACCCTCCTCCTCCCCTCCCCCCTCCCCCTGCTTACCTTCCAGGGACGTCCGCTCCCGTCCGGCGTCGGCTGCTACTGCGAGCGGGCTTCGCGGCCTGCTCCAGGGTGGCGCGCCGTGTATGACATCACCCAGCGCGCCACCCTGGAGCAGGCCGCGAAGCCCGCTCGCAGTAGCAGCCGGCGCCGGACAGGAGCGGATGTCCCTGGAAGGTAAGCGCGCCACGGACAGCCCCACTAGGGAAGCCCCCCCGCTGTCCACTTCCATCGGTGGGCGCCCGCTGGCGCCCGCCAATAGAAGCGGCAGTGGGCGCCTGCCGATCCGCCGATCCATCCGAACCGGAACGGAACCTTTTCAGATCCGATCCGATCCAGTGCACATCCCTAATTGATATTGTTCTTAAACTGCAGTGCCTACAGCTGTATATGATGCTAAGAAATCCAACCTACAATAGTGCTGCTATAAGCATTCCGTAGTCTTATATTCCCCTGCATTGTTTTCTTCATTTGTTTATTTTAGCTAGTAGGTGCCTTGGGGGCAGGTACCTATTTTTATCCATGTAACTCTAAAGGTGCCATGTTATGTTTAGCGATGGTGCTGCAATAAAACAGCAGCAAACTGTTATACTACACATCCATTTGTCACTGACGTGTGAGACTCCACTGGCATTTTGTGTTCCTTCTGCATGCCTTAGTTTAAAAGGTTCCATTTTGCCTGAAAATGTGATCTAGAAGAGGTGCACAAGCTGTAAATTTCCCACAAAACTCTCTATTGACATGAATAAGAAGCCCACACCTTCTATTCGGCTACCGTGGGACCTCCTGAAATCACACCCAGATTTTCTCCTGTTCTAATCAAGCCTTATTGTGCCACCTATTAATTGGCTATGAGAAACCAGAGTTCAGATGCCTCCTCCTAGAAGTACTGCAGGTCTCCACTGCAATAAATTTTCTTTTTTTAAATTTTTAAAAATTATTTTTCAACATAATACAACACAAAACAACATAAAATACAATACATACCGCATATCCCCCGTGCTCCCCTCCCCCCCAGGAGACCTTCAATTATACATTATTCTTCTTTCCAAAAGTGTAAAGACTCTTTTGAAGGTACTTGCCCCTTCCCCGTTCTTAATACATATTCCAAAAATAGTCTCCATATATCTCCAAAATCATTCTTACTGGACATTCCCCTCTTTATTTTCATTTTACACATTAGCTTATCATTAAGTGCCATATCCCATATTTCTTTATACCATTCTTCTATAGTATATATCCCTTGCCCTTTCCAGTTTTTAGCAATCATTATTCTGACGGGAGCCAGGAGGTTGTTTATTAATTCTCTCTTATTTATATTCTCATTGCCTTTATCCCACATTGCTAGTAGAGCCAGCTTTGGGCTTAAATCCAATTTACTTCCAATTATTTCACTTATCTCTTTGAACACCCTTTCCCAAAATTTTTGTACATGTTTACAGCTCCACCACATATGAAAATAAGTTCCAACCTCCTGACATCCCCTCCAACAATTCTTGGACACTTTTTTATCTATCTGATGAAATCTTACCGGCGTTAAATACCATCTCCATATTATCTTATAATAATTCTCCTTAATTCTAATCAACAAAAGCTTTAACATTCTTGCATCCCACATCCTCCCCCAGTCATGTTCATTAATTTGTTCGTTTAAATCATCTTCCCAAATCATTTTAAGCGAGTCTCGATATTCAGCCTCCTCTGTCAGGATTCTATATATTTCGCTAGTCAGACCTTTTCTAGTTTTAATTGTTTCCTTCTTTCCTCTTGATTCAATTAAATCTTCAAATCTTGTATTATTTCTACACTTCTTATTTATCTTTTTCCATTCCTGTGTCCATTTTTCCAATTGTAAGCATTTGAACCAAGCTATCTTTTGTCCTTTTACCAACTCTCTAATTTGCACCTTATCTATCATTCTTTCCATCCAGTTCCTTAGCTTAATAATTTCCTGACCCTTCAAACTTCCTTCCAACTCTACTTTTAAATTCCTTGGGAAATTTCCCACAACTACTACTGGGGCGAGTGGAGAGTCTCCTGGTATTAACTTTCTCCCAGATCTTTAGAATGTTTTTCAGCAACGGGTTGTCCAGTCCCCTCAAATCTTTCTTTTGAATTTTATTATTTAAATTTTTTTTTTTTGCAATTTAAAATCTAGTTCCCGTTTGTGTTCCTAACCATTCTAAATCTTCCTCCCCTAATATACTATTTATAACATATCTTAACTGATTAGCAATATAATAATTCTTTATATTTGGAAGTCCCAAACCTCCTTTCTTTTGTGTCTTATACCATAACCCTTTGTTAATCCTAGCTCTCCTATCTCCGTTGCAATAAGCATTAATCATATTTTGCCAGCTCTTTAACTCTGCATCCGATATTTTAATCGGTAGCATTCTAAACAAAAAATAAATTTTAGGTAATATCTTCATTTTTATAACCGCTATTCTACCAAACCAAGAATGTTTTAATTTTCTATATACCTTGTAGCATCAGCTGTGCTTGACGTCTAATTGCTTGCAACAACTTTTCTTTCTTGTAATAATTAGCAAATTTGACAATTATATCTCTTGGGAGTATCCCCTTCTTCTTATAACCCACTCTGTGGATCCTCTCAATATCCGCCATCTCCCAAATTTCTTGAAGTTCAATTTCCTTAATCCATGCCAAAATTATGTCTCTTAAATCCTTAGGAGTCTCTCCCTCTCTCTCTCCAAAAGATCTAATTCGAATGTTAACTCTCCTGTCTCAATCTTCCAAAGCAATTAAGCGCAAGTCCATCTCTTTCAAATGGTCCCCCTGTTTCTTGCTGTCTTCCTGCAGCTTCTTCGTATTCCTGTCCATTCTCTCCATATTATCCACCACAGTTTGAAGGTCCACCATAAATTCCTGCTGTGAGTCCTTAATTCTTTGCATTAATCTTTCCTCCTGCTTAAGTAAAGCCACCTCCATCACATTCTGAATTTTGCTCATTAAATCATCTGAGGACTCTGCTTGACTCTCTTTGGCCGGTTTTGGTACTGCACCTGCTGCTTTAGGAGCTGTGCCATATTTAGTATTTCCGGAGTGGCCCGGGGATTTCCCTGTCTTGTCCGGTTGCTGCTGCTTGTCCGACATATTGTCTGGCGTAGTTCCAGCAACCCTCACAAGACGCTGCCAGTTCCTATCAGAAGGGTGATCTTTCGATGATCTGCTCCAGGCGGGGGCACTGGATTTAACACCTTTTTGCTTTCTTTTCATAAAGCTTAACACATAAATCCACCCCCCTCGCCTGGACTCAAATCAACAGCTGCGCTTCGGCTTCTAGCTCCTTCAACTGGAGGTTAAAAGTCACTTTTCCAACATAAATCAGTTCCGCCTCTCCCTCTGATGTTATCTTAACCTTGCTGCTTCCAATTAAAGTCCATTAATTACCTTCAGTTGGCACTCTGTCAAGCTCCTGTCCTCCTCCTCCGAAACAGTTTCGTTTTCTCCTCTGCTGTTATAGTGTCATGAGGCAGTCTGAAGAATCTTCCTCTGAGGAGGAAGAAGTGGCAGAGACTGCAGCTTCACCCATTCCCCAGGACTTACCGGAGGAGGAGGAACGGCAGGGAGGTTCCTCAGAAGAGCCCCAGGAAAGCCACCCTCTCCCACCCCCTGTTTCTAACGAGGAAGATTCTGGGCCTGAAGGGGTTTGTCCGGTAACTCCCCAGCAGAGGCGGCGGCTCAAGCGTGCGGAGCAAGCTTGTCCCACAAGACGCAGCATGAGATTACAAAAACAGAGCACAGCTGTGGACAGGCTCAAGCGAGGATAAAAAGAGTGAAGGCGTAAGCAGAGATTCGTTGAGAACAACCGATGTATTCGGCTCTTGACACCCCACGTACTTCTGGCTTGGAACCTGTGGACTGAACACCCGGCTTGACTGTTTGCTCTGGACCCTGGACTGCTCTAATACCTGGTTTGACCTTCGACATTTGGACTGACTGAATCTCTGGCGTGGCCCCTGGCTTTGGTAAATGGACTTTTTGGATATAAATAAAAAACCTTCAAACAAATAAGTGCTGGCGTCCTTCCCGGACATTCTTTGATAAGGGGGTTGGCTGGCTTCCCAGACAAAAGATTGTTGAAATACGACATATAGCAGTTATCCGGCTGCTTCTCACACCGCAGATGCAGTAAAGTTTCCGGACCCAAAATCAAGTCATTAATCAAGAATCCATCACCTCCAAATTAGGGGTTTTGTACATATTTCATTGCTTCTTATGAGAGCAAGAAAGTTCTGATTCTACTCCATGTCCTGCTAGGCCACTCCCCCTGCAATAAATTTTCTTTATTTCCTTCTGTAACACTCAATAGCCACAGCTTATAGACACTTTTAAAATAGACTGTTTTGAGGACACCCCTGGAATTCACCCTTCTGTACAACAAGCTTTCCCCACCATGTCTATAACTGCCCTGACCTACTAGAATTCCTTCTTCCACCAGAGTTCCCCGAGTTCCTGACTCCCCTTTCCCTCCTGAGGCTCAGTTCCTCAGTATTCCTCCTTCCCTATCCACAGAGTGTGTTGAGCCCCCAGCTGGATGTCTGTCCTTGCACCCTCGGAATAGAACCTCCTTCTCTGCTGTTTGGACAGGACATAAAATTAGTACCAATAATAATTCTCTTTCTATCCCTCTCTAATTCTCTTTAAACTGCTTTTTAAAGAACAATTTCTCTCTTCCCTCCCACCTCCATGCTGGAAGTTGAAGCAGTTTAAATGCACTGCCATGGTGAAACCATCCCACTGCCACTCCCATTTGTGCCCCAGTCTTCAATAGTTGACAAATTGCTATTTTATTGTATTTCCTCAGTAAAACTTTATTTCTAGAAAAGCGCTCTGTTTGCTGTTACTCCCATGAGTACTCTGCTACTTAGACTAAATGATCTGAACATGACTTCCACTTTTGGTATTTTGGTTAAAGTGCTGGCTTGGGCCAGCTCTACCAGACAGATAGCAGCCTGTCTCCCACATTAGGGCCATGGCTGCAGCGGAGGATGGTTTCTTTAGCAAAACATGAGCTAAATATCCCCACTCACCCATGTTCCAGAAGGGCTCATTCCTTGAAAATGGAGAAGTGAGATACAAATATGAGGTCCAAGCAAAGTTGGTAAATACACTTTGAACAATATTTTGAAATGCAAAACATGAATAGCATTGTATTGAATATAATTGTAGAAATCCATTGAACAGACAATAGCCATAACTAGGCAGTTTAGCAAATATGCTAAGCTATTTTTGACTGGCATATGCATAAATGTAAGATAGCAAGATAAAACCACCTTTGCAAAATGTTGCCTTTAGAGCAGAAAATGAGAAAACTCCCAGTAAACATTATTCGGGCTTCATCCCCTTGTTAGTAACGGCTCTAGGAACTTAGAAGGAGCCAGAGATGGGAAGGATTCTAGTCACAGTAATTTCCATGAACAGTTTCCTGCATACATTTGCAGTGACTCTTCCAAGGTAAAACTCATTTAGCCATTAAATTAACCACCATATTTTACAGCAGGAAGTTCCTTTTTAAGTTGGTATGTCCATACGTACATCTATACACTGTGAGCTTGTACAATAAGTGTCTTTGTACAGATGTCTGATTCTGAGGAACATGGCCCATGGTAAGACTACTTTTCCTCCTCTACATTAGCAATTATGAAGGTGTTAGCGCTTCTTCAGATTCTAGCAACATTTTTCTCCAGTTGGAGAACAACTGCCTTCAAAGCTGGATCCTGTGCCCAATTGACTCGACTTCCAATTATGAGATTCTGAAATAAAATTAGTTTGATTAGTTTTCACAAAGATACCAATTATGTTCTCTGCTCCCAAGTAAGGTATTACTTCAACATGCAAATAAACACAAGTTTCATAGCAGAAGAATTAACGCAGCGATCACTTATGCCACACACTATTTTAGTAGATTATATAGCCATCCATAATCAAGATTTTCCAGTACTCACAACATTCAAATATGCTTCAGTTTAGCACAAGTCATTTCATTTAACGGGAATGTAATGAATACCCAGCAAAATTCACCTTACCATTTCAGTACTAAAAAGAGCAAAAATGTGGGTGAGTTATAAAAACTGGCAACGCAATAGTATCAAATTCATGCAAGTTATATACTTGGTCATTTCCCATCTATTAGCAATAATGGGAAAGCACAATGTTTATCTGTCAATAAACCTTTAAATCCCACAGTAAACAAATTTTCCATCCGTAAAGTTTTTTATTAGTATGGGATCAACTGACTTAGTTTTCATCTAGTACAAATTCACTGATCTTGATCAGTGTGACAATTTTGCTCATCTTCTCAGATGCAATTTACTTACCTGGAAGATGTTTTGAATCAGTGTAGTCATCTGAATTTCCCGATGCAGATTTCTACGAGCCTTCTTCAACATTTCACCCACTTCCATATTTCCCAGTTCTTCGTTTTGTTTTCTCTGTGTATCATGTATTTCTGCCAATTTGCACTCCCCAGCTAGTTTCAGTGCTATTTAATTTGAGGAAAATATATATGAACGAGCTAATTCCCCAAAACCTACTGCAACAGCATACCTTGCAAAGAATCAAATTAAAGGTTCAAATTATGGCATCAACTTAAAAACAAATAAGGGCATGTTTGGACAGAAAAAATCCTACAACTCCCAGCATTCCCCAGTTAGCCATGCTGTCTAGTGAATGCTGGGAGTTGTAGGACTTTTTCTTCTGTCTAAACATGCATAGGATCACACCTTAAAATTGAATTGTATCGAATTTACCCCCTTCACCAACAGAACAGCTCCCATCAGCCAAATGGGGAAGGGGCAATTCCCTCTACAGTCTCCATGATCCATGAAAATCTGCTACAGAAGGTTGGTTGACCCTCCAGACAGATTGGTGAGGAGGCACAGAAGGGCTGCAGGAGGAGGAGAGGAAGAGCAAGTCCTTTTGCATTAGCTAAAGTTTGCTCAAATGAATCCCCCCCACACACACACACACTTATGGTATCAGGTATACAACATAGCTGACATGCAGGTGTAAATACCCTGGATGCAATGAATTACACCACCGGAACCACTAATTACATTGTTGCTGTAACTAAGGTAGCATTTGAGTTGGCGGCAAGGTCTGGTTCCTAGCTCTGAATCACATGAGGATCTTTTATTTTTAATGAGGAGTAATTTAAGTTTAGGAGGTTGCCTATACACAAGCATAGGTTTTCTCCAATTTCATTCTTGAGAGTAGGATCATTCTCGATTGTAGGTCTTTCATGATTTGGTGTAAAACCTTTAGTTGGGAACTGTGAGGGATTACCAGAGGTGTTCTATCCTGCTCATTATGCTGACTGTTTCACTGCAGTAGCCTTGTCAAGGTGTTGATCTGGCTTTTGAAATCTGGTTAATCACTGTATTAGGATTGCAGTTCAGATTAAGGAAAGCTTGCTTTAGTTTAACAAGTTGTTTACTACGATCATGCAGATTCAAGAATAGCAATCTTAACAACACACTCATTTTTATAGCACTTGCAATCTTAACACGTTCATGTAGCTACATATTTAAATGATGCATAATAATTTCACTTTTATAAGATAGAATGTAATAATATAGTGCTATGAAATTGGAATCTCACTATTTCTTACCTAGTCTGCTCTGCTTAACCTTATTCAGTTTTTCTTCAAACTCATGGGATTGCTGCATAAACAAATAGATCATTAATATATTTTGCAGCTATATCTACCTATGTTTGTAGAATATAGCACAACTGTGAAGATTAACACTTTAAAACTGTAAAGTTATACTTTCAAATATTTCTTTTATGGGCAATAAGCCTTAACTTCTTCATGCAGCACATAGTTTAATTATGGAATTCGCTACTACAAGATGTAGTGATGGCCACCAATTTGGATAGCTTTATAAGGGGGTTAGATAAATTCCTGGAGGAGGTTATCAATGACTACTAGGCCTGATAGCTATGTGCTACCTCCTGTAGCAGAGGCAGTATGCTTATGTACATCAGTTGCTGGGGAACATGGTTGGGAGGGTGCTGTTGCACTTGTGTCCTGCTTGTGGGTTCCTGGTCAACAGCTGGGTGGCCACTGTGGGAACAGAGTGCTGGACTAGATGGCCCCTTGCTCTGATTCAGCATGGCTCTTCTTATATTCTTAGCAATTTTAATATAAAGGATACTTACCTGCTGCGATTTAATTATTGCAGTACTAAGCATCATTATATGTTTTATAGTATCCCAGATAAACCTAAATGAAAGCATAGGCAGAAAGGTTCTTAAATCAAATTAAACATTACAAACGAATGCACTTAATAAAACTCTGACGGACTGTACTTCTAAGAAAAACAGTTTGGCAGGTGGAATGATGTTGGAATGGAGAAGCGGTGTGAGGGTGTGCTGCTTAATCCTGACCTTTTCTGCTGCAATTCCCCTCCCCCGTTCACAAGATCACTTATAAAAAGTTGAAAAAATGGACAAATAAATAATACCACAAGATCTATGCATGTCAGGGAACTGGACATCAAGGTGGATAGCAGCAGTAAGTTGCAAGCAGAAAAAAGCATTGTAAAAACGTAGCATTTATCAGTTACAAAAGAAAGTGTTAAGGACTGTATCCAATAATGTTGTTCTGTCAAGCAGGAGGGAATTGCTAATGGAACAGTTTTTTTTCTTTCCTGCTCCAGTACTCTCAATCTGTTATAAAGGATTGAGGGACCCCTTCAGAGCAGATTTGGGGTATGCACAGTGGTGAGAAGAGAAGGGAAAGTCCTATCGCACAAGAATCCTTCCATATGAGTGTTGTATCTAACTCACTGTCTCAAAATACATGGCAGCATGACCTGTATGTTGCAATGCAGGTTGAACAAGGTTTTTTTATGAAGCAATGAAGATTAAAGTACAGCATGGACAGGCATGCTAGACTGATCTATTACCCACATTTTCCCCTCTCAGTCTTCCGACTGCCCTGTAAAAAATAGCCAAAAGTAGTGTTTTGGCAGGAGTCCCAAAGGGCCCCTGCTTTTTAAACAAACACACATACCACCTGCTTTATAGGAAAATTGGGAACTTATTTCTAACAAAAGAGTTCTGCTACTATCACATCTTTTTCTACCTATAAAGTGGAAGGTATGTATGTGTCACGTATGTCCGGGAATGTTTACCAACTTCCAGATGAGTTAGAAACTTGACACAGTGATTGGTCTTGCTGTATAAGACCTACTCTGGCATGCTTGCATTGGCTGCCTGTATATTTCCAAGCCCGATTCAAGGTGCTGGTTTTAACCTATAAAGTCTTACACGGTTTGGGATCACAATACCTGACGGAACACCTTTCCCGACATGAATCTATCTGTTCAACATCCAAGTGCCTACTCCGAGGGAAGCTCGGAGGTCGGCAATAAGGGAGAGGGCCTTCTTTGTGGTGGCCCCCCAATTGTGGAACACTCTCCCCAACAAGGCCCGCCTGGCGCCAATATTGTTATCTTTTCGGCACCAGGTCAAGACTTTCCTCTTCTCTCAGTCATTTAGCAATATCTGATGAGCCTGGGTTTGCTTTGTTTTTAGGCTTATAGCTTTTTAAAGTTAATATAGTAGTTTTAAATGTATGTGTATATTGTGTGTATATTGTATGTTTTTGCTGTTTTAATTTTTGTATATTGTTTTGAATTGTTTTAATCTTATGTAAACTGCCCCAAGAGCTTCGCTTATGGGGTGGTATACAAATGTAATAAAATAAATAAATATAATGTACCAGAAAAATCTAAAAACATGAATTTGGGGGGTTTAAGTATTTTAAAAGAATTTAATAAAAAAAACTAGGTTTATGCCTACAACTCCTAGCATGCCTTGGGCGGAACTCCCAGCATGCCTTGGACAGGAGGCCAGACTTACTGGCCTTTGGTGGCCATTGTGAGTGCACAGGTTGGTGGCTGCTGCATGTCTTTTACAACCCTGACTCCTAAGGTTGATCTCAAACAGTCAACCCAATTCCACATCTGGACAATGCTGGGTATATTTTGAAAACATATTTTTTAGGTTTGCATCTTTTTTAGCTGGTCGAAAGGGTGTTGTGTGTCCTGATTGTTTTTGAAGTTTAGACGGCTATTCCGGCTAAAACACAATGGGAGGTGTAGACATTTTAGGTAAAACAAAAAATGTGGTATATCACGAAGTTGTAATTTAAAATACAATTCTTATTAACACAATTTGCCATTGATTCTAACAAGACAATTTACCAATTCAACCAAACTAAAAAAAAAACTAACCAACCTAAAGATGTGTAAGTTGCAGAGAAATTTATTATTTATCAAATAAATGTTATAAACATTATTCACGGACCCGAGCAATGCCGGGCATATCAGCTAGTCCAATATAAACCTGAGCCTAGTTTTAAACAGTGCCCTGTCCTTTCATTTTAATTTGTAGCTAGACAATGGAACACGGTGTAACAGCTCTTGCAAAGAGTAGGAGATTTTAATAGCATATTTGGACAACATTATCTAGTTTTCATGTTTTAAATGCTAACTCAGCAGTTGCACTTGGGGAAAATTTAGGACTTTTTTTAGGATTTTGGATCCTAATTTTTTAGGATTTTGGATCCTAATTTTTTTTTAGGATTTTGGTTGTAACTATAAAGCACTATTTCCAAAAGGATAGCCACGGCATAAAGGACTAGAAATGAAACCTGTAATTCTCAGTGGTCTAATCCAAGTGCCTTTCTGAAATATTTTGTTATCCATGCAAGCACTATTTGTGTGTCCATACTACAGTTATTAAAAGTCAAGCAAAAAACTTGTATCAATTATATAAATCAGTTTAAAAGAACTCCTCATCTTGGAGTTTCAAATTCCCTTACTTGGAGTCATCATCATTGTTCTTCAGTTTGGTTCTAAGTGCATCGGTTACTTGGATCCTATACAGCAAAGGGAAATGATAAGATCTGTTTGATGAGATGTATACAAATATATCTAGGTTATTTACAGAGAGGAAACAAGACCAGGACCCCATGCATTCTTTTCTCCTCTCATACACACACTTCCGTAGCAGTTGAACATTATAGTTAGAGTATTTCAATACTAAGATCTGCATAAAGTAAGGAAGCTCATTCTTGTACTTTAGAGCAAACTCCAATTCTCCTCAAAAGGTGCCATTTGCATTTCAGATTGTAGTTGAACTGTTTCACAGGTTAAATACACCAAATTATCTTTAGCCATTTCCAACTGCCTTTAAATGTCTTTTGGGAAGAAAATGACACATATGGAATTAAACAGAAGCTAATCATTTTATAATCTTCATTTATTTTGGGGAAAATCCAACAGTGTCCATCCACTAATGGAACTGATATCATTATTGGAACTGATTCCTCCTCCCCATGCAGCCCCTCCAAAATCTGCTCCAGAGGATTGGGGGACCCTTCAGAAAAGATTTGAGGAGGGCAGAGGTGGAAGAGAGGAAGGGAAGGTCCCATTACACCAGTGGAAGTCCCCTTTTGTGATGTTGGAATTCACCCTTTTGTTATTAACACAATAATAAAATCAAGGATAAATAATCCCAGTTTTCCCAGGCCTTTAAATTGTTAATGTTAACAGTTTTAAATTTAGAGCTTTTACTATTTGTTCAAGTGGCTCATTTGATGTATTGATTTGTACATTTTATTTTATTATTATTTTGTTTTAAATTGTACTTTTTTCTTTTGATAGCCATCCTATCATTTATGTTCAAGGTGTGGGACAAGGCTTCTCTAACTTTGTGCCCTCCAGATATTTTGGACTCCAACTCCCATTACCCTCAGCCAGCATGACCAATGGTTGGGAATGGTACTCCAAAGCATCTGGTGGGGTTGGTGAAGGTTGGTGTAGGATATATATTTTGTAAAGAAACGAAAACAAGACAGTCTTTACCTTTGTAATGCCAAAGTTTTGTTCTGGTATGATACCTTTACCTCCTCCATTTCTTTTTCCAAGTCTTCTATGGAACTAAGAACAACATTGAAGAGAATTAAGCTAAAAGCAAACCATGACCAACAGAATCTTAAAAGTATGTTTCTTATAAGAAAACACTCTTTCTAATAGCTTGAGTAGTTTATAACGTATTTCCGCCCATTATTGGTGTTTACAGAGCAGATATATTACCCTGCTGTGATATAACTCTGTCAGTTTTTGCAAGTTGCATCGGAAACTAAGATGAGAAAGGACAAGTAGAAATGCAATGCTAAAATATTTCTGATAAATAATTTCAGAATTCCCCCATTACATTTAATGCAGCATCTATATCAATAGTTGGGGGAAATATTCTTAAACCACATGGTGCAAGCACAAAATTTGGTACTTCATGCCACATTCAGCACACTCACCACCTCAACTTTAATTTAAAAATGAAACACAAGCTTATAGATGCCTAAGGTTATGAGAATAGGATTGAAAGTGTGTGGGCAAAAATAGGGGGTGGGATTAAGCAGGATTTCCAGTAGAGCATTTATGGATAGCTTGATGCTCCTCATAAATAGAAAAGGCAGAATTATCCAAAATATACAGATGTTGATTTTCATAATATATACTGGCCAGAGAAGGCAGATTTTCTGGGTATAGAATTTTCGTTTTATTTATGTGTGTGAGCATGGAAGATTTTGGTACAATGAACAAAAAACAGAGCAAGCTATGTATTGAACGTACCTCAGACAGAGTTCTTTGGAAGAGCTACTGAATTAATGGAATTTACTTTCAAATATGTGTGTTTAGGATAAGAGAATGAATACTGCTTACTATGAAAGTATCTAGTAAGTAAACAAAAGAAATAAAGTATTTTAGGAACATTTAAATATTTAAAAACCTGGTATTTCAGAAGCACTACAAGAAACTTTTGAGTGATGATAATAAATCAGAGCTGATTCTGTAAACAATTGGAATATATATTGAAGGAGCAATCAATTAATACTTCATGCTTTCCTTTCTTCCTTACAAATGGAACATTGCTGCTAGTCCCTTGCTTTTTGCGTATAAGAGTGCAAAGAGGTGATTCGCCTCCCAGGTTTGTACAATGAGAAAAAAAAAACAGGAACATATATTTGCCTTATATATTTTAATAAGATTCAATAACATACCACTCTATTATCTTTTCATCTATAACTTGATCTGGAATGCTCTCTTCACCTGTCAAACAAAAGTTATGTCTTTAAAAAATGATAAATGACCCTCATTCCAAAGACAAATATGCCAAGAGCATTAGCAAGTAAGTTCTAAAGTTTCAAAACATCATTTTCATTTACATCATATAGAAAAAAGTGGTCAAAAGATTTACTTTCTAAGTAAGTTCATGCTTGTCGAATTATCTTATCAACTGGAAATTTCTATTTTTTTGGTTTATTTTAGCAATATAGACATGACAAAGTTTGTAAGTCTTATTTTTACAATAGTAATCGCATACTTACTTGCATTAATTGTTGCATTATATTCCATAAGATGCTGGTTTATTTGTTCCTTTATTCTACAATGAAAAAATCTAGAAAGTCAGCAGGCGGAAGGCTTGTGCAGTTTACAGAAAATTTATATTATTCCTGTTGAGTTAATTACAACCTTTTTACTAATCCTTCTAGATTGTTCTATGATTAACTGAGGATCTTAAAACAGGAGATGGACAATTTCTCTTGAAATATCCACACATTGTAAATCTGATGCTTATTTGAAGACCACCACATAAAATTACCCCTAAAATACAAATACACTGTGACTGAAAGCTGGAGGAGCAGAAAATATTTGTGGGAAGAACCTGCCTTCCGTTGGAGTTATTCCTAGGGCAAGGATCCTAAAAAAGAGGGACTGTCCCTGCTAAGGTAATAAGGACACTTGGAGCAAATGCCAACCCCAGGCAAGTACAGATTTCCCCCATGCAATTCTCTACATGTCTATTCTGTAGTCAGAATCATTAAGTTCAAAAGGATTTATACACAGGTATGTACAGAACAGCCTTCCCCAACCTGGTGAATTACAGATGTGGCTGGCTGGAGGATGCTGGGCATTGTAGTTCAACACATCTAGAGGACACCAAATCAGGAAAGGCTGGTACAGCAGAAGCCTGTGGACCTCCAGATGTGGTTGCGCTTCAACTCCCATCAACCCCAGCCAACATGGCTAGTGATCAGTATGAGAACTGGGAGTCCAACAACATCTGGAAGACCACATGTTCCCACTGTTGAGGCGTAGGGTAGCATTCAGTGTTAGTCCTATTTAGAGAGCCTTTTCTGCTGTGGCACTCTGGTTGTGAAATGAGCTCCCTGAGGTTTGCTGGATGTCTATGTTGTACTCTTTTCAGCGCCAAGTGAAGACCTTTTTATATTCCCAGGCATTTTAGCATTCTAGTCTTTAAATTCTGCTGTTTTAAATCTGAATTAAATCTGAATTTTTCATCTCTGCATTGATGCTAGGTTTTATTCTGGTTGTAATTTTATAGAGCTTGTTCAGACAACACGCTAAGCCATGGTTAGGCGCCAACCCTTTTGCAGTAAATGGTTAGTGAGTGTGTTTAAACTGTGGTTATGTAGCCACCATGGTTAGGAATGGTTTACATGGCTCAGTTCGGATGACATGATAATCAACAGAGGGGGGAAGGGGCAACCGTCAGTTGTGTTGCTTATTGTGCCGTGTGGAGGGCAACACACAACTGACGGTACATTATTTTGGGCAGTTAAACAACAGGCTTGCACGTTATTTATCCCAAAATACATTGTTTAAAATGTTTGGCTCAATGTGCTTAACCACTGTGGCTTACTGTATCATCTGAACATGCTGCAGTTTTAATACTGTTTTATGCTGTATTTATGGTCTTAATTTTCATGAACCGCCCAATAGCCCAGAGAGCTTCGGCTATTGGGTGGTATAGAAATGTATAGAAATGTAATAATTAAGAGTAGCTCCATTGAAATGAAAGGGACATAAGTCAGTTGTGACTATCTTAAGGCTCATTTATTTCCATGGGTCTACTCTAAATAGGCCTATCGCTGGATGCTACCTATAGAATTGCGATCTACGGGTAGCAATCCTATGCACCGAATGACTAAGGGAGGAACTGACCGAAGGAGCGTCAGCAGGTCCGGCTTTTTCTCGCCCTCCTCACAGACGGTTGTTCGGGCTCCTTCTCCCGCCGTTTCTTCTAAGGAGCCATCGAACGCCGCCTCCGCCCCCCGGGAGTCAGCCGAGTCACTCGGTCCTTCCTGCGCTTCCATCCCTGCAGAGGCACCAGGGCTCAGTCAAGCCTCTTCCTTCAGACGGGCTGTCCTCGCGCTGCTGCTGCTGCTGCCGCCGCCGCGCTGTTTCAAACGGCCCGCCGCCGCCTCACGTCACCGAAGAGCACGACGATCGATTGCTCCTGCCTGAGTTCGGCGACTTCCGTTCGTGAGCTGACACAACAGCGCTCTCTCGGAAAGCCTAGAGCGGAAAGCAGTCACGGGCAGGAACGTCGTCAGCCCCGCCTCCGAGAGGGAAGGTCTCAGGGAGATGCCTATTGGGCAGCGCACCAGGATTGGACGTCGCCGTGAAAAATGCCCGTGGCCGGCGAAGTTGAGAGGAACTTTGCATGGCCTCAGAATGCAGCAGCTCGACCCAATTTAAATGCCTTTTTGCCATAAATTAAATAAACAAAACACAACTTATAGATAGTGGCTAGTGCATCAAGGCGATAATTTATAATAGAGAACTGTTGGAAGCTTTTCCAAATGTTCCCATAGTTTCCCACCTTCAGCTCGGTTCCTTTCAAATTGTGAAGGAGAAAGTGCATTCTCCAAATTATCTTTTATTAAAAAAAAATTACAGGCAAGCACTGCTGCAGCCTACGCTATCATCTGTTGTCTGTAAAGAATCTGATCTTCCAATAAATTAGTTTTTGATAGGGTTCTAACGCCATCCACCAACTGCGTTCCCTTCCCCACCCCCGCACATGCCAAATTTGCTCAAAGGGTTCGGTGACCCTCTTGAACAGATTTGGAGGACTGTAGCGTAAGTAGAGCAAAGGGAAGGCCGCTTGCACCATGTTGGATGTAACCCATAATCTCATACTGCATTTGCTTCCTCCAAAAAGCACAAAAAAACCTTTCACCACAATTTGAATAGTTTGTCATTTTCTTTAGTTTTTATTTGTTAATATTCATTAATAAAGCAGAATAGGATTCCCTGCTGAGAACTACCTATTGCTAGTGAATCCAATGGTGATGTTCTCATCACAGTTTTATTCATCAAATTGTAGCCTGCTATGTGCTTCAATTATGAAAGGATTATATGCATATTTAGGTTTTTCCATCAGAGGGGCCCTAGGCTGACCATATGAAAAGGAGGACACGGCTCCTGTAACTTTAACAGTTGTAGAGAAAAGGGAATTTCAGCCAGTGTCATTTGTATGCAATTAGTTCCTGGCGAAATTCCCTCTTCATCACAACAGTTAAAGTTGCAGGCACTATACTAGAGTGACCAAATACAAAAGAAGGCAGGGCCCCTGCAACTTTAACTGTTGTGACGAAGAGGGAATTTCACCAGGAACTAATTGAATACAAATGACACTGGCTGAAATTCACTTTTCTCTACAACTGTTAAAGTTACAAGAGCCCTGTCCTCCTTTTCATATGGTCAGCCTACCTGAGGGGAGAAATGACATAGTGCAGGGAGAAAGAAGGGGACCTCATATGAATATTCTGCCCTCAAACCTCTTAGAGACTTAAAAATGTCCTGTGAAGATGCTAGTTATAAGGTGAATATTGAAGACGTTGGAGAGTAAGTAACATGGCCAGCCACATTTCACGCAAACTTTTCTGCTTGAAGAGTATGTTAGAGTGGCCATATTTTGGAAACTAAAAAAGACAACATGGCACGCCCCCAAGGGGGTGTGCCCACCAACATGTCCACCCCCAGGGGGCATGTCCAGCACCAAGGGGGGGGGCACCCACCTGAACATGTCTGATTTTACAGTATACAATTAAGACAAATCTATTCTACATAACATCTTAATGTTAAAATTACTGAAATAAAGAACAACTGAGACATTCAATGTATCTGAAATTAACTTCACTCACTCCTACTTTTGTAGCCTTTGCTGTACTTTGAAGCTTTTGCTATACTCTGTGTGATACATTCCCCACTTCCCTCAAATATATTTTCTGACTGCATCCTCATTCCGCTGCAAGCTGCTGCTAACAGGGCTTGCTGCTGGCTTGCTTTTTTATTTTTAAATTTCATTTTTAAAAAACTTGTGTATAATTGTCACAAGTTTCTCTACTCGTTACATTAGGGGGCTGTTGTGGGCGGCTGACACTACTTTGCCCATTCACACTTCTCACTTATATATATTAGCTTCTCAGGCCTTGAGCATTGGCACCACTTTACACACCCAGACTTTGAACTCCTTTCTGCACAAACATGTGACTCTGAGACCCTCTTTCTAATGCCCTGCATTGCATCAATGAATGAACAGATCTGCTTCAAACTTTGAAGGAACTATCCTAGGAAAAAGTATTGTAGGGCATACCCTGGTGCTTTCTCCTACCTGGGTCATTCTATCTGTTATCTCTTTCCTGCTACATGCCAAATGTCCTAGCACATACAGGCTGTTCTAACTTTCAGCTTGCCAGGATCAGGCTAGGAACAAATGTTGCAGTAATGATGTAGCATTCTTATTCTGAGGTCCATTGTTTTACTCTATGACAAGCTATTATGTGTGTGTGTTATACTGTGTGGAAAGATGCTGTGTCTTCACAAACAGCATTGCTGAAGATCTATATAAGCCAAGCTAACAAACAATAAACAAGCTTCCTGCCTAGAACATCTCGGTGTGTGTGTCTTCACTCCTTCAAAACTTGGCATGACTATAACCCTACTTAAGATCTATCATGGTGCTGAGTTCCATCTTTTTATCTTTAAAAAGGACAGAGCTGTAAGCATTTGTTAATTCCCATTTACTATAAAGTAGAGCTTTCCTTTGGATGGGGGGGGATGGAAAAAAATCCAGCTTTTTTCCAAATTTCATAATTTCTCCCCTTTCCAGATTTGTTACCAAAAATCCTAACAAATCCTGTTTTTTCCTGTCATAAGGTCACTCTGGGTATGTTGATAACCAGAGACATGAACATGTTTTGTACAAAGGTATCTAAGTGTATGGTTCCTAGGATTCCCTTGATCCCCTATAAATGAGGAACTGAGATTTAACTTGTATTGGAGGGATGAATTGGCTAGTCCGTGGATGTGTCCCATTTGGCCCACCAGCTTTGTCCCCAAGCCCTGCCCATGCTCACAGCAAGGAAAAGCCCTTTTCTCCACCCTGTAGCTGTTCAGAGATGAGAGCTTTCCCCTGCTGGGCTTTGAAAAAGCCACCTTTTCCCAGCGATCAGCAAAGCGCTCTTCTCTGATCAGAAATTACTTTTTCTCTGCCCAGCCTCAGTGGGAGGAGAGAGTTGCAGAAGAAAGGTTCCACCCAAGGACACTTGTCTATCAAGCAAATGGGAGGGGAGGCCTTACAGCTCAGATCTCTAGAGACAGATCAAGTGAGCCAATGGCTCATTTCATGTTCCAGGTAACTGATCCATTTGTTTCAGCCTGTTTGGAAATGCAGCAAAGAGGTCTTAACATGAAATGGCTACAACGTATCAGTATAATGTTAAAAGGAAAGAGAGCTTAGTGACCTATTGAATGCTGCATTCACAGCTTTTGCAACTTCCCTCATAGGTTTAAGGGCACCAAGTTAAAACCCAGCCGACTGACTTCTACTTCTAACCCCTCCAAGATAATCCTAGAGTATGTTTTTGTAATCGTTTGCTTGGCAGTTGCCCTCTATATGAAGTTTGCATGATGCATGGTGGACTAGTTCTCTCCATCATTACCAGGGCTCCATTTTAGGGTACTTTTAAGAACAGGATACACATGATTGTTCCCTGGTACACCCCCAGTTTAAGTTTCCCTAGCAACCTAATACACTCGGGGGGGGGGTTAGTTTAATTTTATGAGAGATCTACTACCAGAAATTTCAAAATTAGATCATGACAAGAGGTAAAAATGAAAGTTTATTAAAAACTTTAGATGAACATATTTATATGTACACACACACACACAACCAGTGACACATAGTGTCAACTTCGTCCAACAGTTAAATTACATTTATTTCAATAGTGGTTTAGCCAGATCCTGTATGACTGCAGAGTTCAGTGCTGGAAGGGTGCTGATCTTTGCATTCTTGCTGCTGGCATATTTGTTCTTGACCGTCTAGGGAAGCAGAAGAGGGGAGAGAGAGAGAATGACTAAGTTGTATATAAGTAATCACTCTTGAGATACGATTTTAATTTGGAGCCAGAAGTCCATTCCAATAAATACCAACATGTTAAGGCCAAAGCAAAGCTAGGGAGAAACATGTAACAATAAATATGCAACATGAGATTGGATGACATAGCTCACATATGTATTCAATAGCACAAGTTACTTATAAAAGTTTAGTTTTTGTAGTAATTGATGCGAAAACTGCTACTTTGGAGTCCCCCCACCCATCCAAGAAAACTGCCTTCACTTTCTTTATTAATGCTGCTAATGCTTCAGTTAAATCCTAGTAGCAGGAAGGTGTTTCAGTCCCTCTACAAATCAGAATTGTAGCATCACGTTGACTCATTCATAAACCCTTTCCATTGTTTGCAGTGACAAATAATCAAAGCAGGCAGATGCACAGTAATATGGTGCTTGCTTACCATATGCTTTGTACGGCCTCGGTTTCCCAACATCACATTCTTTGCCATATGCTGCATAACAGGGATAAGAGCACTCTCTGAATAGTACATGTAGTGTTGCAGAGTTGGCGTCTACGAGCAAGAAGACACATTAGAGAGAGAAATTCTACGAAGCAACCTGGTCTTGGTTCAGATCTTCCTTTGGAAGGAAATCACAGTGCTCCATGAGCCTTTTCAGTCTTACAGTGCAACCCTATGCAAGTCTACTTGTAAATCAATCCTACTGAAAAGGATTGCAGGTGTAGAGTTTTGCAGCTCGTGCGCAGGGTCTGAGGATCACTGAGAGTGCAAATCAAGCCTTACTCTGTATTATATAGATGATAATAATAATAATATAGACAGGGGACAGAAACAGAGACAGTGTTTTAAGTGGCTCCATAGCAGACAGGCAAGATCTTCTCAATTCACCACTTATTCTCCAGGCTACTCTGCAACAGAACCCCTACCCCAAGTGTGCCAAAGAAAGGTATGGAAACAATGAAGAGTCTAGAGCAGGGGTGGCCAACGTGTGTCCCTTCAGATGTTTTGGCCCACGACTCCTAGTCAGCACAGCCAAAAGTGAGGCATGATGGAAGTTGCAGCTCTCCAGATGTTTTGGCACATAGGTTGCCCACCTTGGTCTAGTCATTAGTTACTGGGGGGGGGGGGGGAGAGAGGGGGGAGAAGCAAACCTCATGGTGATGTCTTGCCCTTACCACCACATCCTTCCCTATTTAAGCTCAGACTTGTTTCTCATTTACGTTACTTACCCACTCCCCCTCATCCAGAACTTTAATAGATAAGCAAAAGGCTGCAGCAGCAATCAGAGAGGGAGGGTAGTGTACCATTTCATAATCCACCAACGAGAGTTCCATCAGATATTTTGCCAGGGTGTGTTGCTGTATATCTGCCTGGAATATTAAGGATAAGGTTGGGTTATCCTCATTAAACTTTGTAGGTCAAGAAGGAGCACTATGGCTTACAGGATATTCCTGTACCAGAAGATTTGAAGAATGAAGTTAAATTTGTGCAGCTCAGCTGCACATCTATAGAGCAAATCAAGACCACTGTATTTCAACAAAAGGAAGCTAAATCCTAGAGCCAATTTCCTCTTAGCTTGTCTCTCACAACCATTACTATTTTGAATTCATTCCCCTCCTCCCTCCACCATTTACTATGAGAGATATTTTAAGATTCACATTTGACTCAGGAGTGCCATCTTGTGAGCCAGAGAGTCACAGGGACCCTTTTCAAGCAGTATTACCTCTCCAATTTTGGAAGCCCTCCTTAGGAAGTGCAGTGGAAGAGGGCGGCCAAGGTTGAAATCGAGCGATCTTAGGATCTTCATCTCCATTTGTCTGATCTGGAGGTTGGTGTAAGTGTGATCCGTCACAAAGGCAAAGTCTCCAATTTCTGGAGGAAACATTTCTTCATATTTGCTGGCAATGAACATGGCCGTGACACCAACCAGCTGCAGCATCCTCTTTGCAACTTTGTTGTTCTGCAGTGGAAAGCATCATCATTCATATCTCTTGCAAAAGGCAGCTTTGAATGGTTTAGAGTTCATGAAACTGCCCTGATACTTACTGGCCAAGCCACTTAGTCTCACCAGAGAGACTTTTCAGACAGCAAATTGATTACTGCACCTTGTCTGCAAGTTTGAGCAATACGTCTTGACGTGGTGTTCCATCAACAGCATTCCAGGAAAAATGCTGCAGATGAGCCAGGTCAAACTTTGCCTCCCACAGACCCCAAGGGAGAAGTGTGCGTAATGTGTACCTCTTAATCTACTGTTCAGCTTTCAATGTAAAAGCATCACATGTTGCTTAAGGGAGAAAGGTTCAATAAAGGAGAGGCCGGCTCTTATTCTGTACTGTCCATGCTTTGGACAGGGTAAAGTTCTCCAGGCTGATCAGCTTCTCTTACCTGCAGAAAACGATCAATGATGGCAACAGTCATGTACATGGTCTCTTGCAAGAGTTTGAATTTCATCTGGACTTGCACAAGCCAGTCAATTAGGATGGCCCGCATGTTTCCAGTAATTTCCTGGCCTGCCAAGTAGTTCGCTCTCACTGACTGCTGACCCTATAAGGAGTGATGCAAGAGATGTTAAGTTATGACGTATTTAGCTTCATAGTCAAACCTAGACTATCCTGTTTAGCTCAAGAGTGATGTCCTGCCACCATCCAGTACTATTAAGCAAGAGATTTTCCCCACAATTAAAAATCCCTTTTTCTGCAAAGCACAAGACACCTAGATGTTGTTGTAGTCCATTGCCCTGTCTCGCTGCTGCACACAAACTTAGGCAGTAACGCTGTGGACCCCTGGATAGTCTTGGGGGGCCCATAGGATATTTCAGATTCCTGGACCCAAGGTTGGACCCAGAAATCCAAGCTCCCCCTCACAATTGGCGGAGAACTGCGCTAGACTCTTCAGAGAGAAGGCAAAGGGGCATTCCCATGGGCAGGATATTGGAAAGGCCAGCTTATGCCATATCTTGAGGACTCTCCATCCTCCTCCTCTCCTTTTCCACTATGCCTCAGCTAGACAGGCAGAAAAGCCCTCCAGATGAAATACAGAGCAGGAGGCACAGTGGATGGGAGGATCTCCTCTGCAGTTCCTCCTGCTTTGCATTGGATAAACACAAGCCCCCAAACTTGGAGGCTTATGAGCATCAAGGGCAGATTCCATAGAATTGCACCCTTAAGTGCCTTTCCCCAGTTTGTTAGGTTGACTACAATTTGACCTGCAAGAGACCTTTGTCTTCAGGGCCATGTGCAAGGCCCATCTCAGCTCTTTGAACCAACCTCAAGAACTTTCAGGTAGTTGTAGATCTCCTTCACATATTCACTGCAGAGATTTGGATCAGAAGCGTCATCTGTATCTACATCTTTCACTTCAAGAAGAACATCTGAGAAAGCCTGGCATAGTATGTCCTCTGCTGGTGCACAACCAGAAGTCTCCATTGGGCTTGGGGAGGGAGACTCCAACTGTACAAGAGAGAGACCCAGCCTTTAGTGTGAAGTCTATAATATTCAGCAAACATAAAGAAGTATCTTGCATGTATATCCTGACTGTCTTCCATCATGGAACTCAAGGTAACATACATGAGGTCCCACCTGTTCTCCCATTCAGACACTGGTTGGACTAGATTGACCTAGCTATAAGCTGCATCGTATGCCCTGAAGCTATGGTCTTTAGTCTGGTAGGCAGGAGTTACATGTGGTCCCCGTAAATGGCTGTTACAAGTCAACTGCATGTCTCATGCTAGAGCTATGTTTTGTACAACTGCACTGCCTTGAATACAGATAAACTTAAACTTATTAGTGCAGGAGTCAAGCCTTTTGAGCTGTTGTCCTTAAAATTCCAAATGTGCCCGTGACATAGATGCTGTCACAAAATGGCTGCCATGGAGAGGTGCCCATTCACAAAATGGCTGCAGTTATAAAACACTTATTTCACAGAAAGGCAAACTGATAATGCCAAGAAAACAACTTGATCAAGAACCTGAACACATGCCAAGGATAGAGTCTGAGCCCCCGAACAGAAACCTCAAGGTGTCTTTATTCAGGATCAATAAAACCCTCTTATCCTACATTCTCAGCACACAAGTTTCTCTCATTTCTCTCTGGATTACCTGCCCTGCTACCAAACACCCACAACCACACACAGGATAATTCCCCCCTTCTGCCCCCCCCGAACTCTCTGGCTCACCTCCTCTCTCTGAGGACCTCTGAAACCCTTCCCGTTGCTCCTCACTCCCCTCCCCAATTCCAAGCTTACTGGGAAGCAGGTTTTGTCTCTCCCTCTGGGGCCCATATGGCTTGCAAAAGCATTTTTTTTCTAGTTAAGTATCAGTTGGTCTTAAGTGGGGGCCAAAGAGATGCCAGGATTAGTGGGCCTGCGGTATTCATGCTGCTTACAAGCCCATAAACTTGAAGGATCTAGTGGTCCATTCACAAGCTGCAGGAGATGCTCAGCCTACCTTGTAGTCCAAGGGCAGACAGTAACAGCAGTATGCCAGAACTAAGGCAGGTTGGAAGGTGGATTATTCACCTTGAATCAAGTATTGGCCTACAATCTAGGGCCACTGGAATTAAGATAAAGGAGCATCTGAATAGATTTTAAGTTTCTGAGCACCTCCACAAACACTGACAGTTGCAGCACCTTGTAGGAAGCCTCTGTGCAAAGGTACTGGTGATTAGGTTGTCAGCCTAGGAAAACTATCCAAGTTGATCAAAAGATTGTAGCTACTGCTGGTGTCTTGAGCCAATACTCTTTAGGGCTAAATAGTATTAGTCTTAGCAGCAATAGCCAACCCTTGCATTCTTCGTTTTGGGGCCCCCAGAAGAGACACTTCTCAAAAGCAAACCTAAGTCTTGTTTGGCTTTAAAAAATCCTGGCAGAAAGTTGTTTGGACTATCCTAATCCACTGCTCATGCAGGTTTGAGACTGCACATTTGTGCTGCCCATCCAGTACTGGCAAGGGCAGAAGCCATATCCTCAAGAAAGGAAATATCAGACACACCAAAATGTTCCCTACTATACACCCCAAGACAAATAGGGTCCTTAAAACTATTATTTGCAAGCTATTTGGTACCTTAACAGGTTCTGGGATTGTCTTTTCTTCCTTTGCAGGCTCAGCTGCTTTTTCAGTGGGCCTTATGGCTTTTCGAGTGGTTACTTTATCCACAACTGCAGGTTTCAGTATCTCCTAATTTGGGGGAGTGTGAAAGAAGAAAAAAAAAAAGGAAATCAAGGCAATGGCTGTTTGTCCCCAAAGTTTGGTTTAGCTTGGGAGGGCAGGCAAAGAAGAGAGGGTTACCTTTTTCTGCACATCCTTGGGCTTCAGTTCACAGGCCTTGTTGCCAATGTCTCCCAAGGCAGCCCTAGGCCTCAAACCAGGCTTGGCAGCAGCAGCACCCCACTTACTAGCTGCCATTGCAGGCTTGGTTTTGTTCTCTGCATTCACCTTTGTGTTCTACAGGAAAGAGGAAGACCCTGGTTAGGACACACACATTCAGAAGCATTTAAACAAACCTATGACGAAGTGTGTGCCTGTACACAAGACCAGTGAGCTCTCTGACCAGCTGTGGGGAAAAAACACACTACAGATTAAGAACTCATAGATAAGGGCATTATTGGAAGATTGAACAAGCCAGGTCAACGCCTCCCCACCCCCATCCGTCAGCCCTATATTTCCTGTTTCTTCCACTCTGAGGCCCAGTTTGGAGAGTCGGGTAGGTCGAAGGGGGCAGACGAAGGCAGCATATTTAATATAGTTGCATTTTTGAAGTGGCAATAAGTTACTAACACCACCGTCGCCTGCCACCTCCCCCCCACCCCCGCAAAGCAAGTACAGCAGGAACTTATATAAGTTTACTCGGAAGTAAGCCCAACTGTGTGCAAGGGGACTCAGCATCACCCAGGTGTGTATAGGATTATAGCCTTAAGTGCTCGGCCGGCAGCCCAAAAATATCACCCGTGCCCCGAGGAAGCTCCTCCATACCCGGGTGATCCGCAAAGCCATGGCCAAGCCTCGATTCCTACAGCACTAACTCCTTGCAACCGGTCCGCTCCGAATATCTCCCGTTCTTCTCGCCCGAACCGGCCGATTACTGCTGCGCACGAGTCCGATACCACCCCCCTCCGCCACTGCAAGTTTAAAACTCGCACTAGGCCGTGCTGATTGGCTGTCCGTCTGGCTTCCGTCGGTTTCCATTGGCCGCGCAGCGTTCCACCCTAAATGCGTTTCTACGGCTACGGCAGGCTGGTTCGCCTGAGCATTCGAAAAGGGGGGTGTGGCGAGCGAAGGGAGCCTGACGGCTTGGGGTCACGTGACGGCTTGTTATCTTTGAAGCTCGGGAGCTCAGCTGGGATGGATGGGGCTGTTAGTGGAAGGGTGCGGGGATGGCGTCAGGCTCTGGAAAGCTGCATGGAATAATTGTGCTGAATAACAGCACTAGACTACATCCGTCGTTTTTCCCCTCCTTACTCCCTATATATCTGAGCGTATACCTATAAAAGTATTTCAAGAAAAGGGCAACTAAAATGATTAAGAGTCTGGAGGATCTCGCCTATGAGAAAAGGATACAACAGCTGGGGTAGCGGGACACCTGATAGAGGTATACAAAATTATGCATGGTGTGGAGAATGTGGATAGGGACACATTTTTCTCCCTCTCTCAATACTAGAACTTGGGGGTCATCCCAGGATGATAAAAAGGACCTTCACACAGTGCGTAGTTAAGCTATGGAACTCGCTACCACAAGATGTAATGATGGCCAACAATTTGGACGGGCTTTAAAAGAGGAGGAGAAGGCTACTAGTCCTGATGGCTATGTTCTACCTCCAGTAACTGAGGCAGTAAGCCTATATACATCTGTTGCTGGGGAACATGGGTGGGAGGCTGCTGTTGCATTCGCATCCTTCTTGTGGTTCCTTGGTCCACAGCTGTTTAGCCACTGTGTGAACAGAATGCTAGACTAAATAGACCTTTGGTCTAATCCAGCATGGCTCTTATGTTCTTAAGACATCCTGTGCATATGGCTTGTTATATGCACAGGATGTTGAAATCCACATGTCCACATCTGGAAATCATTTTTTTTAATATGCAAAGAATATGTCGCTGGTAAACCGTAGACCTCATGCAGAGGTGGACAGAAAGTAGATTTCCAGATATCTTGGACTTTAACACCCAGCATTCCTGACCATTAGGGCTCCTGGGAGTTGAAGTCAAAAACATCTGGAAACCTGCCAGGGCATTACCAGTATAAACCTATGCCTGTCTACTGGAACATAAATCCCCGTGAGTTTAATGAGTCTTACTTCCAAGAAGTTTGTATAGCACCCTAAATTGCACTATATTGGGTTGTCAGTTTCCCCCACCTCCAGGTAAAGTTCCCTGTAATTTTAACAGGTATACATCAGGCAGAAATTCAACAGTTGAAGGTTTCTCCATCATTGCAGACTCATGCTGGGAAAGATAACCTGTGGAATGTGTGCCTATCATGCAGGTGTTAAAAGGGATATGAATAAAAGGAGGAAAAGATCAGAATCCTTGCAGGGGAAGAATCTTATGGCCCTCCTGATGTTTTGGCCTACAACTCCTCATCAGCCATAGCCAATACTGAAGGACGATGGGAGTTGAAGGCCAAAACATCTAGAGGGACACAAGTTACCCACCCCTGCTTAAGGGGAAGGTACCAAAAACGGAGGATAGTCAAGAAGGGCAGACTGAGCTATGAAAGCCGGTGCCACGAACTCACTCGGTAGACTTAGGTAAGCCACAATCTCTTAGCATCAACACCGCCATCTGCAATATGATGATGATGATTAATAATAATAATAATTTTCTGTCAGATTTTGGTAAACAGTCCATTATGTCCAAGTGATAATACCAGGTGGGGTGATCAGAAAGGATGGCTCTTCTGGGGGGCAAAAAGTCTGTGTGAAACGAACAATATTGAGAGCTGAGGATTTGACTCTAGGTGCAATCGTGTGCATGTTTAGGCAGAAAAAAGGTCCTACAACTCCCAGCATGCTCCAGCCAGCTGTGGTGGCTGGAGCATGCTGGGAACTGTAGGACTTTTTTCCAGTCCAAATGTGCATTGGTTTGCACCCTAAGCTAGGTATGGGAAATCTCCCGGGGGTGGGGCTTCTCCCCAAGGCTGCACTCTCTCAGCCGTGGGGCAGGCAGTTGTTATTAAGAAAAAGAAATAAAGGCAGCATCCTTATGCATGATGAAAAGAATTCCCCACTTGTGTACACCCAACACCCCCATTATTTCAAACAATGTAGATAAAATTTAGGGGGCAGCAGTATATGGCAGTCTCTTCTTTTGCACTTAGGAAGCAATTCTGATCAAACCTGTAGAACGGAACATTGGTACTTACCGAGAAGGTTCCTTCTGGGTTGGTGTGCGGAAGGCATCCCACAGTGGGTTATCTCCCCCTATCGCCCAGGAAAAAGCAGGAACCATGTGACTAAAACTTTTGAGTATTCTATTGGTCCCAGGCTCCTCCTTGCCAGTTCCGTCCATGGCTATAGCTCAGAAGAAAAGAGTACAGATTGATCTCCTGGTAGGGGTAAAGGTTAAATACAAATAGGAACAAACAGTATGATCACACTGTCATTGGTGTTCCATAAGGAGGTTTGCCAAGTGAACACAGAGGTAGATATGCATGAGGTGGCAAGCGGCTCAGTAAACGTTGTAGGGTGTGGTTGGGATGCCTTCCGCACACCAACCCAGAAGGAACCTTCTCTGTAAGTACCAATGTTCCGTTCTCCAGGTTGATGTGAGGAAGGCATCCCACAATGGGATATGCTAAAGCTAACTTCCAATTAGGGTGGGAGTATAATTTAGAGTGAACCAATCTATTGTAATGTAATTACCTGTTGGAAAACTCTCCTTCCAAAGGAAGCATCCATTGAGGCATGTGTGTCAATTTTATAATGTCTGGTAAAATAGTTTGGATTTGTCCAGGTCACCCTTGCAGATTTCTGGTAAGGGTGCACTGGTGCTTAAGGTCACTGAAGTGGCTGCTGACCTGGTTGAGTGTGCTGTCACCTAAAGGTTTGGGGATGTATGAAGTTATATACATGGAGAAAATGTGTGCTTTTAGCTAGGGATGTGCACTGGATCGGACCCGATCCACGATCCGAGTCCGGTCCAGTGGGAAATCGGATAAATTATCCGATTTCCGATCCCGCAGCTGGATCGGCCGATCCAATCCGAACCGGTCCGAAAAAGCTCCGAACCGGTTTGGCGGATCGGCGGATCGGCGGGCGCCCACTGGCGCCCACCGCCGCTTCCATTGGCGGGCGCCAGCGGGCGCCCGCCGATGAAAGTGGACAGCGGGGGGGGGGAGGAGGGGGGCACTTACCTTCTCGGCCCGGTGGCTCCCGTCCGGCGCCGGCGCCTACTACTACTAGCAGGCTCTGCGGCCTGCTCTAGGGTGGCGCGCCGGGTGATGTCATCACCCGGCGCGCTACTCTAGAGCAGGCCGCGGAGCCTGCTGGAAGTAGTAGGCGCCGGCGCCGGACGGGAGCCGCCGGGCCGGAAAGGTAAGGAGGGGGTGCGTGGAGGGGAGGAGGGGGCGCGCGGAGGGGGGAGGGGGGAGGAGGGGGCGCGCGGAGGGGGGAGGGGGGCCCTTACCTGCCCGGCCCGGCGGCTCCCGTCCGGCGCCGGCGCCTACTACTACCAGCAGGCTCCGCGGCCTGCTCCAGGGTGGCGCGCCGGGTGATGTCATCACCCGGCGCGCTACTCGAGAGTAGGCCGCGGAGCCCGCTGGTAGTAGCCGCCGGCGCCGGACGTGCCGAGAAGGTAAGTGGCGGGGAAGGGGGCTTACCCCCCCCCCGGAGCCGTCCGCTTCTATCCGCTGGCGCCCGCGGGCGCCAGCGGATGGAAGCAGGCGGCCCCAGGGGGGGTAGGGAGCGCGGGGGAGGGGGTTTACCTGCCGGGGCCGTCCACAGCGGACGGCCCCGGGGGGGGGGAGGGAGTTAGGCCCCCCCTTACCCACCCGCCGCCATTTTTTCCTCATAGACTTGCATTGCAATGCAAGTCTATGGGGAAAAAAATGGCGGCCGATCCAAAAATTTCCGATTTTTGGATCGGGATCGGACTCGATCCGGTCCGGGGGGCCTCCGATTTTGTCCGAACCGGTCCGGGACAAAATTGGAGGTCCCGATCCGGGTCCCGATCCGATCCGGGGGGTCCGTGCACACCCCTACTTTTAGCCATCTAGCCAAGGCGGGCCTAGATACTTTCTTACCCATGGCTGTAGAATGGAAGTACATAAACGGTGAATCGGATTGTCTAAAAGACTGTGTGCGTTCTATATAAATTTTGTCTGCTCCGCGAACATGCAGCTTGCGCCAGTCCTTCTCCCAGGGCTGAGAAGGATTAGGACAGAAAAAGGTAGAACCATCTCCTGTGGTCTGTGAAACAGGAAGTTGACGTTAGGTACGAAAGTTGGGTTGTTCCTGAGAATGACTGCATCCCTCTGAAAAATGATGAGCCCTTTTCTAATTGAGAGGGCTGAGAGTTCAGATATTCTTCATGCAGATGTGATGGCGACCAAAAAGAGGACCTTTTGTGACAGGTTCCTTAGTGGCACTGCTTTAAGCAGCTCAAATGGGGTTTTGAGTAGTGCTGAGAGGACAACCTGTATGTTCCATGAGGGAAATCTGTGGACTGTAGGAGGGCTTATAAATGATGCTCTGTGGAGAAATCTGTTTTGAAATAAGCATGCAAGCTTAGTAGTGGTTGTCCTGCTTTGGAGAGGACCGATCATATGGCTGAAATTTGTCTGTGTAATGTGCCTGGCTTAAGATCCATGTCGAGTCCTTCTTGTAGAAAGGCTAGAAGCTCCTATTTGCCTACTGTTTGTATGTTGACTTTTGTTGTTGTTGCTTCCCCCTGCTTCATCTGTAAAACACTTTCCATACTGTCTCATATATCCATGTTGTGGAATCGCTACATTATGGTAGTAGGGAGTTTATGACAGAATCTGGGTAGGCTCTGTTGATGCAGATTGTCTTTTCAGTAGCCAAGCAACTAGCCAGAACCATTGTGGGTCTGTGTGGAGACCTGGAGATCTGACTTTGTGGTACACACCATGGTCCTTGCTGTACTAGGGCTAGGATTTCTGAGAACCCCAGACTGCCGGGCCACTGTTAGGCTATCAGGACTACTGTTACTCCTTCTTTTCTGATATTTTACAACCCTCTAGCTAGAGGTGGAAATGGAGGGAAGGCACTGAACCTTCCCTTTGGCCAGTTGGTGTTCAGTGTGTCTACTCCTTCGGTTCTATAACAGTGGAATCTTGAAGTCAAATAGGTCTAGAGTTAGTAGACTAAACTGTTGCTGAATGTCTTTAGAATGTGTGTGCAGTGTGATTCAATATTCCCTTGATGTGTTGTGCTGTGATAGAGGCTGCTCAGGTACATGGTCTGAGCTTCTAGATGAAGAGAGTGATTTGCTACTCTTTGATGAGTTGTGTGCACCATGGCAGTGGTCTTGTCTATCGTGATAAGGATGTGTGACTGCTGTGGCTGAAGTGAGAAGTGTTTCAGGGCTAGTTGTATTGTTCTCAGTTCTAGCCAGTTGATGCTATGACTTTTTCCCTCCATAAATGCTATTTGCCTTGAGTCACTTGGATATTGCAGTGGTCTCCCTAGCCTTTGAAGTTGGCATTTGTTGTGAATTTGATTCTGGTTGGTTCCTGGAAGGGGGTGTTCTTCTGTATCTGCTGAGATCGCCAGCAGCAGTGGGACATTTTGACTTGTTGAGATGTATGCAGAGTGGTGGTACTGTGCAATCTGAGCTTGGAAGGGAAGGTGGAACTCGGCCCATGGGATACTGCATAGGCATGATATCATTAGGCCTAGCTGGTGTGCTACTTCCATTAGATCTGTTGTTTGTTGAAACTGGAGGTTCTTTGATAGAGTTGGAGCTTGAGTATTCTTTCCAGGGAGAGAAATAGATATCCTGTGGATGCACTGATTAGTGTTCCTAGGTGTAGAGGAGACTGAGTTGGAGTCAGGTGGCTCTTCTTTTTGTATGGTCAGGTCCAGGTCCTGTAATGCTTTGTGATAGGAGGGGCACCTGAGGAGTAGGTGGTCCAGATATGGGTAGATATGTAGACCTTTGTGTAAAAGATGAGCTACCAGGGGCATCAAGAGCTTGGAGAAAACCCTGGGAGCTTAGGTCAATGTCATTGCTTTCTATTGGAAATGATGGTTTTACCATATAGAGTGAAGAAATCTTCTGTGAAGTGGTGCTACTAGGATGTAGAGGTAGGCCTCCATCAGATCAATTGACATCAGGAACTCTCCTTGTGAAGGGCTTTTCTTATGGTTTACAGTGTTTCCATAAGAAATTATCTGTACCTGACAAACTTGTTGAGATGTTTGAGGTCCGGTACAGATTTCCATCCTCCATCCTGTTTTGGCAGAGTGAAGAAGATCGAGTAGATGCCTTCATATTTTTCTTGTGGTGGTACTACTTCTATAGCTCCTGTTTGAAACAGGTGCAGAATGACTTTGCTTATGGGGTGTCTCTTGGTAGTTGATCGTAATGTTGGTAAAGGAATGAACCTGGGAGAGGGTTCTTTCCAGAATTCTTTGATGTAGCCATTGATGATGGTGTCTAGGGCCCAGCAATCCAATGAAGTTTTTTCCAATGCTGTGAGGAAGTGCTGGAGCTTTCCTCCCATGGATGGGTCCTTGGGTGTCAGAATGGTTGCATCCTGGTTTAGAGGGCCAGAAAGAAGAGGTTGGTCTAACAAAATAGCTGGCAGAGGACCAAGCTGGTTTTAGTAATCTGTAGCTTTTGGACCTAAAGGACAATTGGTTAGTATTTCTGAAAGAGTGAAAGAAAGAGTAAATTCTTGTGATTTTGTTGTTTTTTTAATTTTTTTGTTTGGTCTTCTCTTCTGGATGAGGAAGACATGACCTGTTTTTGTTGTCTTTGATTTCTATAAGGAGTTCTTTTAAGGCTTTCTGTCTGAACAGATGTGCTCTTGTTAAGGGGATGGAAGCTAAATTTGCTCTAGAAGCATTATTTAGGCTCCCTCTACATGAGCGATTTAAGGCTCTTTCAAGGCGCTTTACCGATTTTACCTCTGCAAGAGTGGAGCACAAATCAAGGGTTCCAGTGCTTTTTATCTCCTATTATACACATTTTTGAATTCGTGTTAAATACCGACTTTTTATTGACTGCGGGAAGTAGAGCGACTTATGTCCGTGTAAACAATTTCTGTCGCATTAACGATCAGAGTAGGCGGACTGTGGTCGTGATGTAATGCATGAAGAGAACTGCCCCTTCGCTGGGAACACCTCCCAGTTTCTCTTTTAGTTTTATTTCCTGTCTCCTCCGTGCCACTTCCTCCTTGTTCCCCGTCTCTCTGGATGGAAGCTCCAGGAATAGGTGACCCAACATGAACTGAAAATAATGTGTCTTTTAACTCCCCTGTTGGAATATTTTTTTCATGGAGACATGGGGCCAGATGGAGGTGGTTTCACGAGAAGCAAGTGGGGTAGTAAGGATGTGTGGATAATTAGCGATCCGCTTAGACAAATCATCCCCTCGCTTGCTTGCTGGGTTCCTGACGTGAGCTGCGTGTGTGCATGCGTGTGGATGTTGTACATCACCAAAACGACAAGTTATTACTGAGAAGGGAAGAAGGGAAAACGGTTGATCTCGCTTTGAAGAGGAGGAAGGAACAAAGCAGTTTCCCCTGTCTGTTTTGGCGTGTGTGTGTGCAAATCTCTCCTCTCTCGCTCCTTCTCTCTGGTCTCTCACTCCCTCTCTCTCCTGCAAAAGGGGGGGGGGGGGGGAGGCAGCCGAAAATACTTTTTAAAAGGCTGCTGGAGGGGAAACTTGCAAGGCACATTCCCATTTACTCCTGAGCAGTTCTGGGAGGGGGGACAACTTCAAATGGCGATCGGGCAAAAGGGGGGGAGAGAGGCAGCCAAAAATACTTTTTAAAAGGCTGCTGGAGGGGAATCTTGCGAGGCATATTGAGACAAAGGGAGCAGGTAAAACAAGTGATTACCGGCAGGTAACCCAGGTAACCAAAGGCGGGAGATTCTGGTGGGCGGGGAGAAGAAACGGCGGGAACCTGTGGGGCAGTTCCTCCTCGAAAAAGCGCATTACTTTCAGCACTATTTCCTTGTTCCAGCCCCAATTTATAAAGTGATTCTCAGCATGTAAACAACTTTAAAGCGCCTTCCAGAGAGCCCGTCATGCGCTTTGATGGCTCTCCGTGTATAGGTATTAGGCGTAAATGCGCTTATCAGGAAATGCGCATAATCAGGGAACCAGGCATTAAAGCAAACTCTTGTAGAGGGGGCCTTAGATTCCAGTGCTTGAGCCAGATGGAGTGCCAACGTACTGCCATAGACTGGGCAATAAATTGAAGGGTGTCTTGTGTAACATCAGCTAAGCAGGCAAAGGACTTAGGGAGCTTTCCTAGGCTCCTATATAAGGAAGCTGGATTTAGTTCTTTATTATTTATTATGGCTTCCACCCACAGAATGAAAGCCCTGGCAAAATAGGAGACAGCTGAGGCTGTTAGTCGTAATGTTGCTGCTTCACAGGCTTTCTTTAATGCAGCATCAGATTTTCTCTCTCCCTGTTTTGGGGGGGGGGGGGGGAGAATCCCCATCTTTGGGCATTATTGCCCCTGAAAGTAGTGCTGCTACTGGAGCATCTACCAGGGGTGCTTTAAGTTCTTCCATAATGTTGTGTGGAAGCGTGTAAAGTTTTTGAGCAGTATTAGCACTCTTAATCCTTGAAGGGATTATTTCCACTTTTCCTTTAGTATCTTTTTGAAAGAACTAGGAAAAGGTATCTCTTTTGTCACAGGCTTGAGTTGTAGGAACATCCCCACTCCTCTGGCAAACCATTGTTTTTTCGCTGTTCCTGCAGTGTAATGGCTAGGGAAGCAATTGCTTTGGACAATCAAGGCAAAAAATCATATTTGTTAAAGAATGTAGCAGATGAATTTTCCTCTGCCCTTTTTATGTCTGATCACCACCCCTCCTCCCCATCTGAATCAGGATCCTGATGGGAATGCATGGATGAATCACTGTGCATGTGACACGCAGTAAAAAATAGTTTGTTTTAGTATTGCTGCCTATGACTATGGAGCATGGGTCTGGTGAATCTTCCCTTCAGTCTGCAAAGGAATGTGAACTGGTAATGGTGCTAGTTTGACTTGGCTGTGAATTTTTTTAACTTTGGCTTTATCCTTTATTATTTTAAAATTATTTCTAGTGTTCAGAGGAGGGGAGAAAGAAAATTCAGCGGTGTGTGAATTGCTGTTATGCTTTATCACCGCTCCTGTTCTTAAAAGTTTGCTTGTCCAAGAGGTAAAACAGTTAAATAAGGGGTTGGGGGAGGGGAGGTTTCACTTTGGCAGTGTGGATTGCAACTTCTATGCAAAATGGCTGCCTGCTCAATTTGGCGGGAAGCTTCTCAGTGGGAGGGGAATGCGCCTTCAATCTCACTCTTCTGGTGGTTTCAGCGTCTACTTGTTGAGCTGATTCCTCCTCCTCTGATGGCCACCTCCTCTGATGACAAGCTCCGCCTCATCTGGGAAGAGGGTGGCATGGTCCAAAGTCTCAGCGCCCCGACTCCCTTGAGCTTGGCCTCTAATGAGGCTCCTGTGGTCTTTGGCAAGACTCGGCAAGCGGTAGATGCCTGTGGGCCTTGATCTTGTTTCCCCTTCTCTCCAGCTGAGCCTTGGAAATTGCTCTCCTGATTTGAGGGAGAGAGGACTCTGCTAGGCCTTTTGTCTTTCAATGGTCTCCTAACGATCCATGATTGCTTTGTTCTTTTTGCAGCAATAAGAGGCCTTTTTCACAGCCAGAGGGGCCATGAGGAAAACAGAAGGCAGAGCAGAAAAATAGAGGATTTTTTTTGTTTTTAAAGAAGGAATTACTGAAAAGATTGAGATTTAAAGAAGTATGAAAGATTAAAAATTTAAGAGTTTTAAGACTTTAGAAGTTTTGAGTAGGAGACGACAAGAGATAGCTCTGTCCTGGGCGAAAAGCAGGGACAAACTGGCAAGGAGGAGCCTGGGACCAATAGAATACTCAAAAGTTTTAGTCACATGGTCCCTGCTTTTTCCTGGGCGATAGGGAAAACCCATTGTAGGATGCCTTCCTCACACCAACCTGGAGAACACGGATGTCTCCCCCCCACCTGCATATACTCTTCCTCTCAACCCCCCCCCCCCCCCCCCCCCAATTTAGTAAACTTGCTGTGTAGAAAGTATCCCACGTCGAGCATTAAACTCTACTAAGATAACTGTTTGGTACAATGTTGAGGGCAGTTTACAGTTTCTCATGAGTCTGTAGAAAATAGCTTTTCAGTTCAGCTTTGATTATACAATTAGGAAGGAACAACTATAGCAGAAAACTAAATCATTTATCATTGTGGTATCTTTCCCTCCTATTAAATAGGTCAAGTTTTTAAAGTTGTAGTTTAGCAATAATATGTCACTAGACAGTCATAAAAATTATAAAATGTTTATTTTACATAGTGGTTCAAATTAGTTTTCCAACTTTTCCACTGAACAGAAATAGGACTGTAAAAACAAAAATGTAGTTTTATTTCTCCCTGACTTGTTGATAATATGACTACCATTTTTTTCTCCTTTTAAAAAAATTACTTCGCTGACAATCTTCGTATGGTAGAATCTATTTCTCCTCATTTAACAAAGTTGTGCTTAGAAAATAGGATTATATACAGAAATTGAATAAATATAAAATTGTACATATTCATTTGTATCGCTGAACTTTGAAAATCTTATTTGCACTCATTTAATGTGTAAATACACATACAGCAGCAAGACTTCAAAATAATTTTGAAGAAATAGTTTTTGGAGTCTATTTGTTTCTGTTGTAACCTAAAATGCTTTCCTTTAGGTTTGAGATGGAAGAGAAATACTCAATATTCCTTTTTGGGGGAAGTGTGCAATACATTTTTCTCATCCACACTCATATAGCAAAATCTGTTTAATAGACACCAAATACAATATTTTACAATGCCATTATTTCCACATATACAGCATATGTTCTACCTGTCACACCTCTTTTTAAGTCTCTTGATCTGGTTTTAAAGGTAGGTAACATTTTTCTTAAAATCCAAATATATAGTATATTTGTTTCTGTACATTTATGTGCAAATTCCCCTGATGAAATACAGATAGTGAATCCTAAATATACAGCTCCAAATTACATGATGTAAGTGCCATCTTTGTAGTATTTTATGGATTCCATTTGTTTTGTCATAGCAAGGACATCATGAAATCCTGTACTCAGGCCAGACATATGCTGAAAATAGGCTTCTTTTTCTACCTGGACAGTTAGATTGTTAACTCCAGCATCTTTAAGAACTGCTGAAACCTGAAAAGAATAAAAAATATGACAATTACATCTTCAGCAAATGTCCCTTTGAAGGTCTAAACAAGAAAATTTTATTTATTTCTAAAATGTATTAGTTGCCCTATAGCTTATCACTCGCAGAGCAATGTACAATAGAAACACAAATAAAATCTAAAATCGACATAATATAGCAACCACATAATAAATCAATTAAAAGCAACAATCAACAGAGATTACAACAGACATTAGGGGGAGCCACTAAAATATCAGAGATAAAAGTACTTAAAAACACAGCACAACAGCAGAAATATAGAGGAATAAAAGGCCTAAGAAAAGCTATTTACCTGGTGTAGAAAGGATGTAAGCACCAGGTGGATCTCTTTGGGAAGGGTATTCCATAACTAGGGCTACTACTGAAAATGCCTTCTCCAGATAGTGATCCACCATGTCTTAACATGTGAGGATGCTTGGAACAAGGCCTCCTGTGATGATGATATAATACTGGCATGCTATGTTCATGATGCCCAGTTCCAGTCAGTATCCCAGTTGTCATATTTTGTATTGTCTTCCAGGGCAGCCCTACAGTAACCTCAATGGGTGGTTACCAGGACATGGATCACTGAAGTCAGGCTGCGTCTATCCAGGTAGGCTCATAGCTGGCATACCAGCTTAAGCTGATAAAGGCAATCCATGCCACAGAATACACTTGTACCTCTAATGCCAAGGATGGCTCTATAAGCACTCCCAAGCTTAGAACTTGATCATTTAAGGGGAGTGCAGCCCCTTCCAGGACAGGTTGAACACCACTCACCAACAGAGATGAACCCTTTGTTGTATATAATGCAAGTGGCATCACTTTGCAGTTTACATCACAATCCTATCCCCCACAAGGAGTTACATGAGCAAACAGGATTGCGTATGGGTCACACTGAGCTCAAATGGCTACATAGAACCTGCACTTTGCTAGCATAGGACAAGGCAAAAAATGAGCAGTGGAGAAAACATGGTGGGGGAGGGAAAGAGGACTTGCCAAATAAGTATCCTATGACAGGGAAGCTACTTTTTGCAGTGATGCAATGCAGTGCTATGCACAGACAACATGCAACTGATATTGCATTAATATTGTGAACCACTGAGGGATTTTAATATATTCAATGATATATAAATACCACAAATAAATACATAAACTGATAAATTAAAACAAAACACTATTACGCCCAAAACACAGCTCCCATTTCAGGATGGTGTTAACACAACTTCTCCCGCCAAGCAATGCTGAATGAAATGTTAAATTCATTTTAATCTCCCCAAGGCCAGTCAAAATACAGAGGCATTACAGTGATTCGGAAAGGTATTCAGACATAGGAGAAAGTGGTTTCCAAGTTATGTTACACCACCCTGCAACTGAAGCAATATGGGATTTCAAAAACTAAGATTACAAACCTTTGGAAATTGAGTACAACAAGCAACATACAGCATCTGCAATCACAGAGATTGCTGTCAACTCGTTTTATGTATCATCTGCTTTACACTGTAGGGTACCCACATATATACAATTGTGTGGAGCAGGGGTAAGCAACCTGGCGCCCTCCAGATGTTTTTGACTAAAATCCCCATGATTTTTGACCATTGGTCAATTTGACTAGGGATAATGGGAGTTGTAGTCCAAAACCTCTGGAGGGCACTAGGTTGATAACTCTGGTGTGGAGAATCTAAGTAGCATGAGAATTGGTGGTGGATAAAGTATGAATAGTCTAAGTTACCTGTTGTATAATTCTTTGTTCCATCACTTCTGACATCACTTGTACATGTATAGTGCCTGCCACAATGTTAGCAGAGTGACACCAGAAATGAGGATCTCTGTAGGAGATGACACCATCAATTTTCTGGATCTGTAAAATATATATTAGCAACACTTGTAATAATATTCTACCAGACTGTTCAATGTTGTATCTCTCTGAACACTTACGTTTCCACTAAATTACAGACAAAGTTATGGGATTAAGGCATCTTTATGAATTTAAATTTGCTTTAAATGGTGTAACGTTTAAAATGTTATGCTCTTTAATTTGCAAACTTGCTTCAGTATATTAGATTACCTCAGCATCTAGTTTTGCAAAGATCACACATTTTAAGTGAACAAACCCAAAGCAAGGGTTTTCCTAAATGGATGTTATTTACCAACCAATTGTGTCTGACAATAATGAATGTATTAAGGTACTACAAGCAGCATTTAAAATGTCTTGTAATAATCTGGATGTTACATAAGATAAAATGTGAAGAAAAACACAAGAGGCAGATAAATTCTAACCTTTTCTAACGCCACGTGCAGATCTTTTTCATGCTCTGGTGGCAGCCTCAATAAGAGTACCTGGCAAGCATCTTTTATCAGTGGGATAACACTGAGAAAAATCAGTGTAGCAATAAAGAGAGAGCAGAGGGGATCAGCTATGAGCCATCCAAACTGCTGGATGAGTATCGTTGATATAATCACACCAACACTACCAAGGGTATCAGCCAAGACATGCAGGAACACTCCTGAAATAAAAACAATTTCCAGATTGTTAATATGATAATTCAGCAGTTCATATGATAATTCAGCAGTTGAACAGATATAAAGAGTAAGTAAAGCATAAAAATGGAAAGCATAAAAATGTCTGATATGCCAAAGTATGTCTATGAATAATTTGACATCCTTTACCTCTCAATACTATTTCCCCTCCCCCGCCCCAATATGAATTCACCTTGCCTTCCACTTACCTCTCATATTGGTATTCATACCACCTCCTAGTGACCCGTGCGAGTGTCCATGATTATGATTGTGCCCATAGTCACTATGAGAATGGCCATGACTGTGGCCATGGCCGTGATGTGAATGACTGTGTTCATGCGCATGGCATCCTCCTCGAGAAGGCCCATGGGAATGGGCGTGGCTAAATGCACAGATACCAACAAGATTTACTAACAATCCTCCTACTGAGACAGGCTGCATGAGAGAGAAAAAGATTTTAAAAACTCTATTTACTACCATTACCAGTGCCCAGGAGAACAATTTATATGTACTGTATAGTGGAGAGATGGGAAGCAGGAACACTCTTATCAGCTCTGCTGAAAGACTAGTTTCACTAGGCTGATACAGACATAATATTCCTAATTTCTTAACTACGCATAGTTGAGGGACAGAGTGTGAAACTGCATGCTCTGTGGTGCGCATGAATTTCCTTAGCAGTATCACAGTCATGGTAAAGCAACAGATCTGCACCTCCATTATTTAAATTTTACATTGCGTTTTATGCTGTATTTCGTGGTTTTCGTTGTTGTGAACCGCCCAGAGCACTTCAGCTATTGGGTGGTATAGAAATGCAATTAATTAATAGTCAACAATAACTACTTTGATCTCAATTATGATTTGAAACGAGCCCATCCTAGTTATGAGCAAACCCTGTTTATCAATCACGGTAATATCTGTGTTGATGTAACCCATGAGCATAGCTAAGGTTGGTGGGCAGAAGATCAGAGGAACCCATGTGCAAGGGGAGAGATAATTGGGAATGGGACTGTGGCATTCCATGGCCCATCCCCTTCACCACAGTGAAAGGATTGGAAGCATTATGTCTAAACTGTTCCCATATAAATCAACAGCTGCAATTCTGTACAGTATTAATACTCCTTGTTGTCAACTAACAGGTTTGTAGTTAATCTACTTGTACTTTAGCAAATATATAAGGTTCAGGCACACGTGGGAAACTTCTACTAACAATGGATGGAAGGGGAAAAGACTGCCATAACTAGAAAAGGTTGGTGAGCTGAACAGCATAAGAACATACTTCTATTCAAAACTGACAACCGTTACTCTTTCATTACCAAACATTTTTCAGAAAAGGCTGAGCATTAATAAGCCTTTCTTCTACACATTTGCTAGAGCTTATCCCCAGGCAAAAAAAAGATGTTTATTTAAGGATGAAAGTTGTGACTCTGGCCTGGCATAATTTATTGCTTTCTTATGCAAACATCCATGAAATGAACAAAGCATGTACAACATCCAGCAATGATTGAGGGATTGAACCCTCTTGTTTCTACAATACAGGTTAGAATGTTTAAGAGCACTAAATTCAATGTTAAAGGAAAATAAGGTGACAAACTTACAGTCAACATATTTGTATCAATATCTGGAGGATCAACCAGTCTGGCCACAGACTCGATGAAGACAAAGAAAGCTATTACCATGAGAAAAAGGCCATTAATAAACCCAGAGAGAATTTCTACACGGCCAAACCTGCAATTGAGAAAGTGGGGAATAAAAATATACAGAAGAGATATTGTGGTGCCCTGAATTGTGCTAAAATCTTAAACTAATCTCCCAGAAAATCCAAAATCATTTGACCAAGGAAAATGAATCAAATGGGTTGGATTTATATGCCATTGTTTGATTTGCAGGCTTAATACAGCTATAATTACAGCATTTGCTAAAATGTGGCATGAACATCACTTTTTGTCATACTGAATGAAAAATGATTACAGAAAATGAGAAGGGGAGATACAAATAATATTAATACTAATAAGATCTGATTTTCTGGGATGCAAATTGATGCTTAAACAGGTATTTTCTTACCAACCACTGTTTTTATCTTAAGTCTTTGGGGTGGAATGGGATAAAAGCAGGACAAAGACACATAATAACAGTTCTACAATAGCTTTAAAACTGCCTTGTTTTGAGAAGTATTTGATTAGTGTAAATTAACATGAAATACTAAAATACTTATTTTCCCAGCCCTTCATTAACTATAAGGGGAACGTAGGAAGCTGTTTTTTATAGAGTCAGACCACTGGTTCATCATTATTGTCTAAAGACTCTAAAGTGACTAGCAACAGCTCATTCAGGGGTTCAGACAGACAATGGTCCCCAGCCCTACTTGGAGATGCTGAGCATTGAACATGGGACCTTTTTCATGAAAAGCACACACACTACCACCAAGTTACAGCCCTCCCCCATTTCATACTATGTCACAGTTAGCACAAACATTGCCTCACATTTCTGCAGTTAAAAAGACTAGAACTGCAGAAATATGACGCAATGTTGGTGCTAGTTGACACAGCATGAAATGGGGGAGGGCTGTGTGTGCTTGCACAAGAGTTATGCACAACCAGTTGCACAAGAGCTATGCGCAACTGTGTGTGCGCAACCGTAATTTTAGTTGGAATCTTCTCTTGCACATACTTCAGAACCTAGTTTCCACTTAGTGCAACATCATTTGCACTAATGGAATGATACAGCTGGATACTGCCTGTTGTCTGCTGTATGTCTGGCGACTACCTTTCATGCTTGATGAGTTTATTGTGCCAAGTAGTGCACCACTGGAGTGCCCAGAATGTAAAAAGGGGAGGGACCATAGCTTAGTGGTGGACCATATGCTTTGCATGCAGAAGCCCCAAGCTAAACTCCTACATCTCCAGTTAGAAATATCAGCTAGCAGATTATGGGAAAGGCCTCTGCCTGAGACCCTGAAGAGCTGTTGTTGGTCAGAGTAGACCATAGTGGGCAAGGGAGACAGTTTGGCCTGGTATAAGGCAGCTTCCAACGTTATGTGATGTGGGGATGCAATTGGTGGCAGCCTTCTAATAAATCCTTATAACTAGTTCAAGATACATACCCATAAGAGAATATGCGTGTTGCTTTCCATCTAGTCATCAGTGCTGCAAAGAGACCCATTACTAAAGCAGAACAGTCAAAAAGCATGTGAAATCCATCTGAGATTAATCCTAGACTGTTGGTCCATACACCATAAAATAGTTCCACAAAAGTAAAAGCCTAAAACAAAAAGTGAGTAACATGGGATTTGGTTCTTGGAAAATGAAACATAAAATTACATACTATAAAAACAAAGGTCAAACTCCATCTTATCCACACTTTACCCACATCTAATGACAAACAAAACACATACATACACTACTCAGTATATCACAATCTGGCTGAAAATTATACTCTGAATAATTATCTAAAATGTCTGCTTCTGTGAAAGGAGGAAGGGCCTCACTTGAGAATGAACTGCTATTTGATGAAGCTGTTAAAATGAAGACTGGGAAAGTTTTTTCAATGCTTCACTCTCTTCTATCTTTTTAGCGCCAGGTCAAAACTTTTCTTTTCTCCCAGGCATTTTAACAGCTTAAGTTGAGGTTTTAACTGACTTTGTGGCCAGGCTTAACAGTTTAAAATGTTTTAAATGTCAGCTGTTTTATGTTTTTGGTTTTAAATTTTGTATATTGTCTTTTTAGTGTTCAATCTTTTAATTTTTGTAAACCGTCCAGACAGCTTCGGCTATGGGGCAGTATATAAATGTAAATAATAATAATAATAATAATAATTATTATTATTATTATTATTATAGAACCTTATATAAACCTCTCTTTCGGAGGAGCTCATTTCTATCTGATAATAGCAAAATTATCCATGAATGTTTCGTTTCTTTCATCATCATTAGTAATGAAGCGTATTTGCACATTTAAAATGTACAAAGTTTGAGAGAAGAGCAAGAAGGGCTTAACAGAGTTGGTGAGGAAGGGTTGGCTGCTGTGGCTAGGAGGCCAGCTAGAGTTAGGCCAAAATGTCAGGAGGAAATTGGCAGAAGGCATTCACTGCCATTACCAACCAAGTCAAGATTGAAGAGTCAAGCTCTTTCTCCTCTAACTCTGAACACTACAAATCCTTTCAGACGTCAACATATTCCTGACCTTTGGGCAGAATACACCCTTGGATAAAGCTGATCAATATTACTAAGCAATTATCTAGAAAACATTGGCTGGGATTCCAAGTGCTGCTAGTCCAGTAATTTTTTTTTTTACTTTACTCCACTTTGAATAGCAGCATCTTATGCAATATCACAAATTGGTTTTGAATCTCCCTTCAGTTTCAAGAACTATTTCCCATGTAGTATGGGGGATGGAAAGGTGCTGTTTGAGAACTCTACCCTCTCCTTAGGCTCACAGAATTGGCTTTGCTGTTCTTTGGATCCTGGCCACTACAGTTTGTATTTTTGCTGATTGTGTAGAACACTACATTTCCTTGGACAGTAGACACAAATTCATTAGGGCTTGTAAAAGAGTCATCCCCAGCTCCAAGTGGTGAGAAAAGTTCACCGATGTTTTTAAAAAGAGTATGCTTACCAGATTTAGGCACAAAAAATAGAAGATCTGCCTCGAGTCAGACTCCTCAAGGATTTGTTTCAGTGATTCTTTAATGAATCGTGGTAAGGACTGAGAGCTGTGTTGAAAAGCATCACCCATAAAATTGTACAGTGGTATTCCCTCGGGAGAATAACCAATCAGAGTGCCTTTCTGCCCTTTCCGTGTTGGGGAGGAGAGAATATTGGCAGCTGAAAAAAAAATAAAAGCATTTGTTTACATTTCGTCTACAAATAAGAAATTTACGAAGTCATACAGAATGTTCAAGAATTGTTTAGTTTTATAGCACACTTCACCAGCTAGTCACATACACATGGGAAGATATGTGTTGTCGCTTTCGGGTCTAATTCAAGGCCCATGATGACATGTGCTGAATGTTAGATTTTGGTTAGCTCCCACTGCTTTTATTTTAAACTTCTTACCAATTTGTCTTTATGTTTTTATTAGAGGTGAGGAACCTTCCGGGCCAAAGATAAAATCAAATTATCCCCAGGACCCCAACTCTGTTTTGATCCAGCCTTAGTCATATGGCAGGTTTTCCAATGGGGATGGCTCATGGCATTCCACAGAGACAGGCTGGTCACAGAAGTGGAGCCAGGAACTGCTTTCAGGGAAAGGCTGCAGCAGCTTGACCAGGCTGACTGGGAATGATGGGAGTTGCAGTCCAACACATCTGGAGGGCATCAAGTTGGGGAAGGCTGGGCTAGACATTTTAGTAACTGGTGAACACTATCCTAAGCAGTTCAATAAGTGAGAGGCGAGGACTGTGTATGTCTAACTGCACACAAACCTAGTCCAAGTACAAAACACTTGATGTAGCCCATTGACCAATTTAAAACTAGGGAGTTGCAGCCTTACCACCACCACCCATCTATATCTAGTAATTTACCAAGACATTTCCGTACAATCTTTTCACCAAATAAGTTGCCCCTTAAGATCAAAATGCAAATGAAAGCTAGCAATACTCCCAAGCACCAACATATTTTGCAATATCAAGGCTTGCGGAATTTCTATCAGTGCATGAAAAAATCACTGGTAACGTTCCACCATTCTTCTGAAAGGAGGACTACTACATACATAAAATAAAGAAAACGGTGCTGACTATCACTCCTCCAGAAATAACGTGCTCAGTGGTTTCCTGGTTTGCAGGCTTATTCATAGCTCGAAGCTGGTCTGTTATTGGATGTGTCCAAAAGTTGGCAAAAATTAGAGCACTAATGAAGATGAGAAAGGATCCATAACGGGCACACTTTGAGACCTCCATCTTGATGGAACATATAGATTCTACATAGAAGTCCAAAACCACGACGAAAAGGATAACCGTTATGAAGGGCATGATGAGAGAAGACCAGGATTCTACTTTACTCTGCAATCAAAAGATGGAAACATTTAACAAAGGTGATAAAACAGATTTGTATCCACAGTAAACGTTATTATATATATTACGGATCCTACACATCAGAAGTATATCCTTTGTTGTTGCTTTTTTAAACTAGAATCTACATAGCCTACCAACATATTTTAAATTTACAGAGCAACAGGGCATACTAAGGATCTCTTAACAGCTGAGAAATAACTAATCTGTGTTAAGTGATCCCAAATATAATATCTTTCTTAAGAATGTAGCTACCACCTTGCTGCATCAGACCAAGGTTCATTAAGTTCAGCATTCTTTGCAACAATCCCTGCAACCACCAGGCACTTGGTGGTTCAGCAGAGCACTACCTAGCTTTTGTCCACCCCTGCTCTTCATTACAGAAAATTAAGAACTTTAGTTGTTCCATTTCCCCATTCTAGTCCATTAGCTTTATAAAAACATGTAAGCAAAAGGTATTCAACATAAAGCAGGACAGAAATACCTTATACTTCAAACAGATGAACAAAACGTAAGAGTGAAATCTAGATTGATTAAAGTAAGTTGGAGCTTTGATATTGGCTTCTTCATGATGCCAACTATGGCTGACACCCAAAGTTTGCCATATCTATAACTTCTGTAATGAAGAAGGCAAGACATGGCAAAGTTTCCATCCATTTAATTTCATCAAATGACTACTGTAATGTCCTCTATGTGACTAAAGCTCTAATCAGTGCAGAAAGCTACTTGTCTCATATCAAAATTTGAAGAGCAAAATACTAGTGTTCTTAGAAGTAGATTGGTAGCAGCCAGTTTATTTCCAGGCAATTCAAGCTGCTAGCATTATTCTGTAACACACAAAGTGACCTAGGCTTAGCATAACTGAGGGTGCACCTGTTCCCCTATGAACCCATTCACTATCCTGTTTCAAATGAAGTAGTCAGGTAGCGCTTGGCAGAAAGCCTCCTTTCTCTGGATGCTTGGAGCAGAGCTTTTCCTGGAGCTATGGAATTCTCACCTTGCAGAAAAACCACCAAACTACTTCATTATTCAGTTTTACAACCCTTGTGAAAGCGTAAGCGGTTTCACCAGGCCTCTGGAAATGGCCAAAGCTTCTCCTGTGTTCTTCCAGATCTTATGGATATATGGTTTTTACTGGTCTAGCATCTAAAATGTTTTAGAATTTTAAGATAATTGTCTTTGTTTTTTATTGTGCTATTTTATTATGATTCTTGGACCACAATCCTTTCCCTTGGACAGGACATTTGTTAAAATAGAAAGGCAATTTATAAATAAAAAATTTTTTTAACAGTGAAAAGAAAGAAAGTACGCAACACCACAATAATGTATTATAAACCAAGTAGTTCAGTCTTATAGGTGTTTTTAAAAGAGGATTTTTCGGTCCAGTGTGTAAATTTAGTTGTCAGAATGCTTCTCAGCAGTTGCTATGCTATTTTACCTCTGTTGTCAGAGACAAAACAATCACCCAGGGACACAAAAGGAGGACAGAAACCAGATGAGACAATGCTTGAAGGCGTTTGGCTCCACCGATATCTACTGAGAGCTTTCGGGAAGCTGTGTGAAAACCAACTTTACAACACAACGCTAATACAAGCAAGATCACGCCACCCTGCAAAGGAAGAGACAGACCAATATTACCATACTTCATAACCAAGTATTTCACATCTCCTTTAAATATCACTGCTATATTATTACTGATTTTCTCCCCATATGGTTCACAGGCAATGCATGGACAGGAATTCCTGGCAACATCAGGAATTGGAACCTAGTAGTTAAAAAAAATTAATGCTGATATAGTTGTAACCAGTTACATCCAAGTTTATATTCTATAAATCCAAGTCCTCCTCTCCCTAGCACCGTTTAATTATGATACAAGACATGGTGAACTATTGCTAACTGAAGATAACTACGAGAACAATCCTTTCATCTCTAGATTGTGTCTGAAGAGCCATAAGATGCGGGGACCTCCTGCCCCCAGCAAGGCTATAGACAGAACTATGACCTCTGGGTGGGGAGAGGGGAACTCTGAGCAGTGATTCCTACTACCCTCAGTAACTCCTAGCCACTGTGGAAAGATCCCCAACGGCTGCTCTGCCAAGGTCAGTGTGGCAACCTCAGAAGAGGACAGGGAGGGAGGAAAGGGGGAGTACCTGTGAGCAGGATCCATTGGATCCACAAGCCTCTCAGTTCCCATCCCTGCTAGCAGCAAGGTGAGTGCACAAATGGAGGCTAGATAGGCAGGGCTTAGGATAGCCTCTGCTGCTCTTCCTGCAGGCAGGACATAGGATAGGCAGAGGGCTCCGAGATCAGAGCCTTCAATCTAGTGGGTGTCAGCCCTAAAGTAATCATACATTTGGTTGTCAATAACATAGGGCATTATTGCAATTGCTACCCTAAGTATTTCTATGCTGCTGTATATTAAATTTGTTTCATTTTCTCTCTATTTTAGAATCCTTTTTTTTGAAGAGCATGGTACAAAAGTTTAAAAAACACAAAGCAACTCATTTCTATTTATTTATGCTAGCAACAACATCAATAGGCAAGATGGATTATACAGTTAGATCCCAAGAAGTAGTTCAATAGTGGAAGGGAAATTATAACATTCATTTTTATTTGCATGCTGAGATTCTTAAGACTTCACAACAATCTTGAATCAATGAGTGAGTTTCAATTAGAATAAAATTATGCATGGAAAAAATTGAGGATCCAGTTGAATTTTAAGATGTTTTTAATAATATATTTGTTTTTATTTGTTTTAATGTTTTATCTATTTTATGATTCTTGTATTTATATTTATTGTTGTTCCTTGCCTCGATTTGGATGGAGAGGCGGGTTAAAAATAAAATAAATAATAATAATAATAATAAATAATAATAATGATAATAAAAAGCAGCCTACAGTAAATCATACCACAACATGTTATACATAAAGTACATACTGTACTTTAACTTTTCAAGTATTTTAAAAGTACAATACTTTAATTTAATTTAAACAGCTCATCCAGCTTGCTTACATTGCAACAGTGGAGTTTTCCCAACAATTTATCATATAAGCAGCAGCACTTACTTTGTGATCTGCAACCCCTAAGAAAGCGATGATTGTATAAAGTATATGGGTTAGAGCACTGTCATGGTGTCCTTCAGCTGAAGAAAGTAAAGTTCAGGAAAATTCTGCAGTGGAATCCATCCTATCCTCGCTTCTGAATTGTTTATGAGAAGTATAAACAGCACCACCATTTTCGTGAATTGTTTCCCTAAGGAAACTAAATAAAGTTTAGCAAGGACAGTAAGAGAAGCACAGGAAGTTTTAAGAATTCATGTGACTTTGAGAGGCTAAACTAGGTGGTACAAAAAACACAGAACACACTTACTGGATACACTAGAGGTTGGAACTAATGCTATCGTTCAGCTGACAGAATCACTTCCACCAGGGGAACTGGGAGAGGGCGTTTCCCTTTCCCTCCCGCCTTCAAGGTCTGCTGCAGAGGGCTGAGAAACCTTGCAGACTAAATTTCCTGGTGGCACAGAGGGCTACAAGGCGGAGCAGAGAGAGGGAAAAGCCCCACTGTGCTAACAGATTTCTACTAGTATAACATTAGATTTAACCCACTAATTATTGAAAATGCTCCCATAAGCATTAGCAGTGATATATTGGAATTTCAATAAACATTTTCAATCAGTCAAAATGGAATGATTTTCAAAGTGAGTTGTAACACATAAGAACATATGGAGCTGCCGTTTAACATTTAGACTATCTATCTTGCTCTGGCTGGACGTGGCCCCCCAGTATTCAGAGTCACGTGCTTATTCTAACAAATCTAATTTTAAAATGTGGTAACAAATAAAGGTCTCTGAAACTTAACCCAGATAAGATATTCTCTGCTCTTGAATTTTATTGAAGTTTTGTGCTGCATATTTTATGGTTTTATCCTCTCTCCCCTAAATTCTCAGGTTTGCAGCTCTTTCACTGCTTCCGGATACTCAGATGGCAGTGGCAAGCAGGAATGACATGTCAGTTTCAGCTGGTTAGCAGCTGAGCCTATTTTCTGGAGCAGGCAGACCTGGCCAGAGACATTCACATGTTAGTGACTTCCAGACTGGATTACTGTGATGTACTCAACCTGGGGATAACTTTAAAAAGTGCCTGGAAATTTCAGCTGGCTCAAAATGCTGCCACCAGGCTTTTGTCCAGAACAGGGTGACTTAACATACACCTCACTTATTAATTTCAAGGCCCAAATTAAGGATATAAGAACATATGTGGGATCAGACCAAAGGTCCATCTAGTTCAGCATTCTGTTCACACAGTGGCCAACTGTGGGAAAACTACGAGCAGACCATGAATGCAACAGCATCCTCCTGCCCAAGTTCCTAAGCAACTCGAGTACATAGGCATACTGTCTCTGATACTCAAGGTAGCATATAGCCATCAGGACTAGTAGCCATCGATAGCCTTATCCTCCAGGGATTTATCTAATTCCTTTTGAAAACCGTTGAAATTCCCTTTTAAAACTACATCTTGTGGCAAGAAATCCCACAGTGTAACTATGTGCTTTGTGAAGTACTGCATTTTATCTGTCCTGAATCTCCATGAATCAACAGAAGTTGGTTCTTACCTTTAAAGCCCTAAATGGCTTGGGATCTGGATATCTGAAGAACTGCATTCCCCTCTTTATGTTTTGCCACAAGTGCTTTGTTCAACTTCTGGGGCTTTACTCTGATTTTTTTTGCTCGTTGGACTACGGCAGATATCTATATATAGCAGTGCCTTTTTGCTTGTGCTGTTAACCCTGCGGAATGCTCTACTAGGAAGGGATGCAGACCTAAGCCCCACACTGAACAGTGTTAAGACACCAAGTTGACCTGGCTTTTCAAGAAAGCTAAAGGCTGCTTGGATTGGGGCTTTTTTGTGGTGAGACTGTTCTTCCCCTTTTATCTGTTGTTGCTTTAATTTCTTATACAATGCTTTTCTGCTGTTTAACTATTATTATTATTATTATTATTATTATTATTATTTAAAACAAAGACAGCAAGGATTTTACAGGGCAGATAATATCCTTGCACTTTCTCTTTTTCCGGTTCACTGCAAGGGTTTATTTTTCCACTGCCGCATTTGTGTATGGCAATGAAAATATTGTAACAATATTGCATTGTTATATCTATTGTTAAAGCGCAATCGAGCCAATCCTGTCCATGTATCCTTCTGACACCCAGTTATCTTGGTATACCCATTGTGTGCCAAAAGGCAACATGCTATAAGCAGAGTAACAATACTGCTATTTAGTACTTAAAGCAATTACCAAGTATTCAAAGCACTTCACATACACTCTCTCCGTAGTCCTTATAAACAGCCCTTTCAGATAAGAACATAAGAGCAGCCAAACCGAATCAGACAAAAGGCCTTTCTAGTCCAGCATTCTGTTGACACAGTGGACAACCAGATGCCAAAATGGGAAGCCCACAAATAGGACATGAAAGCAATAGTTTGTGTTCTCTGATTTTTATTCCCTGGCGCCTGGTATACAGAGGCATACTGCTTCCAATGCTGGAGGTAATATATCATTGCTAGCCTCAATTTACCACCTGTCTATTATGCTACCTATCTGGAAAGACCATCCTGGAAATGATATCTGAATATTTTGCAGTAGACACACAATCTGGGAGCAAAAATTACAAAATATTTCTTCAGTAACAGTCATAAGTATCTAGAATAAATCAGGTATGTGGGACAAGGTAACGTTATCCCTCATACATGCACAGAAAGGATACGATGTTCTGCAATTTTAGCCATGAGGTCATCATTATCAAAAAGCAACAGACAGATCACAGCAATAATGAAAAAGGCCACACCTCTTGTCTGAAAAACAAAACAAAAAGCAATTTTAAAAGCTGGTAAGAAATTCAGAGGCACAGACACATATACCAAAAACTTCCTAATCAAAACAGGCTTTGTACAGTATCTCTAAACTTTTGAATGGGGAGGGAGCAAGCAGGGCGAATTAGGGGTGCAATCCTATGACATCCACACCCAATGCTCATAAGCCTCCAAATTCAGAGGCTTACGAGCATCCAGTACAGAGCAAGAGGAGCAGAGGGGGCAATCGTTGCCTCCGCCTCTCCTCCTGCTCTGCATTTTTCCTAGATGGCCTTTTTTGCCCATCTAGGTAGGGCGCTGCAAAGCAGGAGAAAAGGAGGCTAGAAAAAGCCTGGGGATACAGCATAACCCAGCCCCTCCTCACCAACAGCAATGCCCCCTTAACCCCCTCTCCAAGGTCCCTTTTGACCTCAGAGGGGCAGCTGGCCTGGTTCTCTCTGCACCAGCTGTGAGTGCAGATTCCTAGACCAAAGGTCAGAGCGCTGTCTCCAACCTCAGATCCAGGAATCCAAAATAACCTATTCCCCCACCCCCAGATGCTATCTAGGGGCCATGGGATTGCTCCCTAAATGAATTTGTTTTGATGCAGTTCATTTTGTTAAGTTGAATACAATAATTCATGCTTGCAATTTATTTTGCCTAGAATGGAACAGTTCCTGATATCTCATCTTAAATATAATCTCACATCCTTTCTCCACTAAGAATGTATATACTCTATGAAAGCGTGCTTATAAATTACAGTTAGTAGATTATCTATAGTCACATCTTTTATATTCGTAAACAGGTATGATATCTTGTTGCAAAATAAATGGGATACCTTTGCTGGTCCTCCTCCTGAACTTGTAAATAGTACGCTAAGCAGCGAAATTACAACAATATCGCTATGCTCAAACAGCAACGCAGTTCTGCAAAACAAGAGATACAAAATCTCATATGCAACAGACATAATATATGACAATGTAATACAAACATCTAGGGGCTTTCCCACTGATTTCTATCACATTCCCCTAGGACAGCATTTCACAATTCTGTTTGCCACCCTCACCATGGTAAAAGTTGGGGAGGGGGTGGTGATGGCTGCACAAATGAGCTGAGTGTGAGAGACACAAAACTATGGGAGGCACAAAACTATGGGGAAGATCCCCACTTCCCTCTCCAGTCCCACACTAGGTAGGAAAACAGATCTGGTCATTGCGCTTAGTAGTGAAAATAAGCCTCTGCTCCATTTTCCAGGCCGGGTTCAATGCCCAGCACAACTGTGGGGACTCAACTCATCCCCTTGGGGCTGGAGCTGGGGGAAGGAAGACTATCCATGACTTTGTGCAGAAGTCAAGTGCAAGGTCAGTGACCAACATGCCTACTTGGCAGTAAGCCCCACCAAGTTTGATGGGACTTACTCTTAGGTAAGCATGCACAGGATTGCAGACTAAAGCTAGAGTGAACCCCACTGAACAGAGACATGCATAGGATTGCACTGAATGAGAAGGGCAGTGTCCTGGCTGCCATAAATTTTGTCATGGCTAGCAAGGCCAGCCAAACGCTTTAGATCCTTGCCTTAGGGCACTGGTTTTCTAACCTAAGGCAAGAAAGGTTTCAAGCCTCCCAAATGTAACAAGACTCATTCTAATTCACAGCTTGGTGGGGGCAAATAGATGCAAGGAGCATGGAGAACATGGGAATGCTTGGAACAACTAGGGAAAGGGTCTTCTCTGTTGAGGTATCCTGTTTGTGGAACACCAGGGAGGGCATCTGGTATGACCTTCCAACTATTTTGGTGCCAAGTCAAAACCTTCCTGTTCGCCTAGGCATTTTGCGCTGGTCAGTCAGTTTTATGGTTTTTAACTACCTTCTGTTTCTTTATTATTGTATTTTGTTTTTATTACTTGTTTATTGTGCACTCTCCGGATATATTTGGAGGAAGGGCAGTTTATAAATAGACAAATAAATAATTGCAAGGATATATTTACCTTAGAGGTCCACACAGGGTGAGGCCAAAAAACCACAAGAGTGAAATTATGCAGCCAGCAACAGCATGTTTAATTATTTTGACCCACTGCAGGAGAAAATATTGCATCAATTTAAATCCAGATCATTTTTAAAATACAATCTCTCTCAATGTTTTATTTGCTGATTTAACCCAGGCAGATACAACCTTTGGCGTTAAACCAACATCATTCTTAACAAAAGAGCTCTCTACATGACATAGCAATAGAATCAACATATGCGTCTCTAGTTTTTCTAAGCTGACACTGTCATCTCAGAAACACTTCTAAACAGTCTCGTAAGGAATCTCTCCCTAGGAGTCTTATGTAATAGGCAAGGTAGTACACGATATCTTCCACAGAAGTTTGCCAACATTATTTACCACCATGGATTTGCAGGAATATCATGGTATTTACCATTTAATATGCCAGTGAGCTGGTTTGAAATTGATTTAGTAATATTATCCATTTCATTGAGTCTAAGTGCAAGCTCCCCATACAAAACATGTGTGTAATAAAGGTTCATCTCACCTGACGCTTGGTGACAGGTTTTCCAGAAGAAAATGGTTTTTGAAACAAAACCATAAAAAATGCAGACCTAGAAGAAAATTAATTTAGAAAAAAGTCAGTGTTCAGACAATCTGCCAACACCACCTTCTCCACTTGCTGCTGTTTCATCAGACAAGGGTTGGGCCCCTCTTCCCCTCGCAGAGGTCATTACAATGATCTGCTCCATGAGTAGGAGAAGAATGGTGTCACCACCACTTCAAGCAGACTTAAAAAAACATTTTAGTCATATATATCCTCCTCTTTAGCTCTTATTCCTTGTGAGTCATGTCTTAAATGTAGATTGTAAGTTGAGGGCAAGGGCTGTCAAACTGCCTATCTTTGGAGCCTTTTTGGTTAAAGGACAGGATCTAAAAGCTGTAAATACACAAATAAATTTTAAAATAATATCTCAGAGTCAGTACATTTGGATCTCAATCGTACAAAGAGTTAATGATTGAGAGTTTCAGCTATATGGTGGTATAGAAATGTATTAAATAAATAAATACTCCATTACCAAATTTCTTCCACGAAAGTTCTTCTGTGTAAGAATTCATGTGAAAGCACATATAATGTGAAAATCAAACATGGAGGTTTGCTGCTCTGTGACTTTGTGCTAGGAAATCATGACTGATCATGGCAATAAAGTACACATGTAGCAAAAAATATCACATGTGAAAATCAAACATGGAGGTTTCTTATCAGCATTTCTCATGCTACCAGCTTCAATCCAACCACACACAAGTGAACCTTTAGATCATGTGTACTTATTATTTGCGGCTTGTTGCAGAATGCAGGCTGGGATTATGCTTTTTAAAACACCAGACGTGAACAATAACCACTTAAGAAAACTGCAATGTAAGAAGCACACACCATCAGCAGTTGACTATCGATAGCACTCAAGAAATAACACAAAATTTAAGAGCTCTTAGAAAAAACATCCTGCAACATGGTAAATTGGCAGGCTTGAGAGAGGGACCTTCTGGATAAAATCCAGGAGAGGAAGAGATCACAGCCTCATTAACAAATGGGGCTCTACTGATTGGGAGAGAGCAGTTAGCCTGAGAGGGAGAAGCTAGGCGATTTGATCTAAGCATACCCATGCCACGTATATAGTTATCTTATCCTTTAAATTACCCTAAGGATAGGAAGTGTAGTTAGAAATTGTGACAAGTTCACTTCTTCTGAATAAAACAAGCCCATCTGGCATTTAGCAAAACCTGTTGTGTGTTTCCTTATTGACGATTCCTCCCTACAGCTCCACAATGACTTACCTTCAGACCTGTGTTCAGATTTATAAAGTTATTTGCAAAATGCTCGAACTACATGGCATAAACTAGCAAAGAAATGACCCAACTTCTTAAACACTAAATATAAGATGAAATGGGTGAAATAGCTAAGGAACATAAGAATTCCAGTAGTTCCAGACAGTACTGTAGATTTGTTTCCAAGTAAATATGCATAGGATTTGGCTTTAAGGGTGCTTTCACATGAAGAGGTCCTAGCTACTTTGTCTTTTCTTCCTTAACGGATTGGAAGACAATAATGTCCAGGCTCCACATAAAATCCCATGAATGAGGCAGGGCAATGGTGTGATAAAAGCCTCATTTGGAAGCATGTTAAGTTCTATTGAATTTAGCAGGATGCAACTCTAAATTGTGTGGAATTGCAGCATTAATGTTTATGCCACCTTTACAATTAAGTTTCACACCCCAATAGTCTAGTGTGACGCCACAGCCTCAAACACCAGGCCTAGACGTACACACCCCTCTCAGGCTAAGCACCACCACTTAAACACTTGAGGGAAGAGTAAAAGAAACAATATAGCAGAGGGAAAAGGTACTGAGGTTTTGAAAAGGTTTTTCTGTGACTATACTGGGCTGAAGGTTTAATGTAATATGTTTCCTTATAAACTAATAGAGCAGGTGACAAAACCAAGCTGACACGTGGTTTGTGGTAGCAAAATAAAATAAAATGTTTATTGTTGTTTACAGTTCTTAGTTCCTTCAAATTCAATTTAAAACCTGCCTATTCCTAATAATTCTAGTAATCTAATAATCCTAAATCCTTAAAATCTTATATTTATTTACTCTTCACGCACTCCTGACAAGAACCCATAGCTAATAACATCTATCTTCAACCTAACCACCCTCTACCCAACCTAACGACAAACCACTCTCTCGCCCTATATATACTCCTCCCCACTCCCTTTTCCAGCATCACCAGCCACACCCACTCAGTCCCACATTCCGCACTCTCTAAATATACTGATCCAGACATACCTAAGGGGGCAGAACTGTGGGGTAATGCCACATCTAGCTTCATATAGATTTATGAAACAAAATTTTGAATAACAATGCCACAAGCAATATTAACATTTGTTATAAGCTGTTTCTGAAATGTTTTGCAGATCTGGGACAAGCAATATTAACTGGCACAGTATTTCCTCCTCTATAGCAACTTGTTCTGGCTGTAGCAAATTGTGCCACATTTTCCTCAGGCCTGGGGAGGGATGGTTGCCCAAGCATGCTATTCTTATGGAGACCTCAGGGCAGAGGACTAGTCATATTGCATCACATCTGGACAGAAAGCACAGCCAACCATGATGTACATGGGAAGGCTTCATGTTTACCCAGTTAACCTCACTAATCCTCCATCTCTTTCTTTATCAAACCCAATTATTTTCTACAGCTTTTGCCCACCTCACATAAAATAGCAATACCAGCACTGCATCTCCATTAAACCATGCTAAACATATACAAGAGAATTTATGTTTCCAACTTGCAAGAGAATATCACCAGTGGCACCTAGTTTTGCATTTAAAGCCAGTGCTGAACTCTTTTAAGTTACTGATGAGCTCTTCATACTTCCAGAATAAATTTTGTTTATTGAACTGGAAGCCTTTCAGCTAGAAGGAAAGTAAGACTTTATAATGGAGGGAAAACAAAAACAATGTGAGTTCGATGGCTAAGCTCAGGTGTAATTATCCAATTGTTTGGCAATTGGGAGTGCTCACCTTACATCTCCTATAACTTTCTGAAGAAACAATGGACACATCTGCATCAACATCTTCACTGACATAATTAGTCCAAGCCAGTTTGCAAACATGCTTCTGAACATGGTCTCAAACTTTAGTTTGATGCCAATTATGCTTAGTGAAAATGCTGGTGCAGGACAAAAGTGACCATACTAAGCTATGAAAGGGAATGAAGACAAGAGAGGCATGCTTTGGCAATGTGGCAGCATCACATCTGCACGGGCCCTATGATCTGAACAGCAAATCTTCTATGATTTTGAAAAAAAACCAAGTGTTTGGATACAAAACTAATCTCAATAAGGAAGTGTTGAGAAATACTGTGGACTGCTCAAGTACAAGTCAACTTACCCAAACTTTACTATGAAGATAAACTGTACAAGGTGGACTACTTTCAGGAGGTTGTAGGATTCAAACAATCCTAAAGCCTTCAAAAACTTTGTTAAACACAGCAACACAATATATTTCGTCAGGCTGGAAAAACAAAAACAAAAAAGAGCTGCTATAAATATTGATAAACTTTCAAATAAGGATATACATTCATATAAATAGAAGACATTTCAGATAAGCTAATTTGTAGAGCATTGACTGAGGCAGTGAGAAAGACACAATTAACTTTCAATAGGCCAGGGCTATCGTAAACACTTTCCTAATAGATAACTGTCCAAATGATATCTGAACTACAGTGTCAAATAGTTGATCAAAAATAGTCTTTGTTAGTCTCTTGCAACATCAATTATGTCTCCTGTGGTATGGCACTTAAAAAGACTTAATGATTTCTTGTGGCATAACCTTTTGCAGATCAGGACCCACTTTGACAATCAAATGGCGCTGCATCCGAGGATGTGGCCTGTGCCTCCAAAAAGCCCATGTCACAACAAAATGGGTAGCCTTTAAAGGTGGAACACGATTCTTCTGCAAGAGACTCATCCCCGTGCCTTTCTTTAAAAAAAAAAATCCAGAGGGATAGGCGTGCAGGTCTGTTGCAATAAAGCCAACAAAGGGTCTCGTAGCACCTTAAAGTTTAGCAAATATACTGTGGCACAAGCGTTCGTGGACACTGCAGTGCATCTGATGAAGTGGACAGAGTCCACGAAAGCTTATGCCACAGTACATTTGTCAGTGCCACAAGACTTTTCGTTGTTTTCATTTAAGAAGTCTCAGGCGGGGCGGGGGAGGCGCCTGGACCTCAGGAGCTCGATGTCGGGTTGCTTTCGAGCCCACTGCAGAAAGCTGAAGGGCACCGGGTGTGGGGAGGGCGTGTATGGGAGGACGCTGGGGGAAGGGGTCTCGGGAGGAGCCGCGGTGCCTGGCAAAACGTCCCGAAGCCCTCAGCCGCCCACAGGGAAAAGGGGTCCGGTGCTCGCTCGCCTCCCTCAGCCAACCGTCCCCGGGACGGGCGGTTACCGGGCGCTGGGCACATCCACGGGCCCCAGCCGCCCGCCTCCGGCCAGGGCCTCGCCGCCGCTCCCGCTGAACTTCTCCTCCATTGGCGGCTCTCGGGCCGGGCTTCCTCAGCCGCCTCCGCCTCCACCGCGGGGTTTCCTCATCCTCCGAGGGCTGAGAGCCGGCTCGGCGAACACGCAAACCCAGGAAAGGCCCGCTGGCAGGCCTCGGCCCGCAGCGGAACCGGAAGAGGCCGGGAAACGGCGGCGCCAAGAGCCACGTCCTCACTCGCCGCCGGAATCGCTGATTGCAGGCAGGGGAGGGTAGAACTGGGATCCCAGCGCAGCTCGTTCACGTCCCCGCCCCCCGCCCGCCAGCCGAAATGGACTCGCCCAGCCAGGGCTTGAAAGAAGTTGAGTGCAACACCGCCACCTAGCGGCCTAAATCTGGCGGTGAAGGAACGAGAACCGTCTGAGAAACAGAGATTATAAAGGAGGAGGGGGGAAGCTGATTAAAGGTATAACCCTTTGCTTATTTAGAGAGAAAAAAGACCTACAAGTTCCAGCATGCCTCAGGCAGCTCTTTTCACGCTCTCTAAACATGCGTAGGATTTTGTCTTAATGGTGAAGTCATAGTCGCTGCATATCCAAGGTCCCACGAGGGAATGGGAGAGGATGGGTCTACAGAAAATTTGGCTCAGCAGGTCATGTCATGGTTACAGGTAGGACCTGCAGCTGCCCCAAGGGCTGCTGGGAGCAAGAACGGGGGAAATCTTGGATCCTCCATTCTTGGAAACACAAAAGTTACTATTATCAGAAGTGTTTCCCATCCTGGCCAAAGTACATGGGCTTATCATCATCATCATCATCATCATCATCATCATCATCATCATCGGAGCAGTTTCTTTTCACCCATGGACCTAAGTAGCCCAATCCTATGCACGTTTGGGCGGAAAAAAGCCCCACTCCTACCGGGTTCGTAGGAGAGTAGGAAATGGCTGGACAGGCCCTTTGTCCAAGGAACACAGCGTTACCAAATTGGCAGTGCGTCTCGGTCTCAAGTCTTTCTGGTGGCTCGCCAATCCTTTTAAACTGAGATAGCAGGGAATGAACCTGCAAAGTTCTACCACTGAGCCACGATTCCTCCTCGAAGCTCAGTAGGATTTAACTCTCAGTAAGTTCTAACTCTCAAAGAAGTGAGTATGGGGCTCTCTTCACGGCGCCGGTTTGGTGCTGCTCTGCTGCCAAACACCACGCTCTCACTGGTGCGCAGCGGTGGCAACTTGTCCTAACGAGGGGAGGCAGCGTGGGCTTTCTGGCGGTTATTAGGCTTGCCGGGCCGGCTCCCTCCCCCTTCAGGAGCTTCCGGTGTCCAATAGAAGGTTGCTTTCTGCTCGGGAAGGCCCCTGGAGTGACTCCAAGCGAAGACAGACAGGCAGAAGAGCTGGGCTGCCAGTTTTTTCCCCAGATGCTACCACTTCAAAAGTGGTGCTTTTCGTGATGGAATTTCCAACGGATGCCATGAAAGAAGTCCTGTCATTCATGACATCGTTTAAAAGACCCACAACTTTTTGTGAATGGCCCATCATGAACGTGCAATAAATCACTCATTTGGAGGAGCCCTGAGTCTGCTGGAATGACTCCCAAATAAATATGTTTTGTAGGCTTCCCCAACCCCATATATTTTGGACTTCAACTCCCATCAGCCCCAGCCAGAATGGCCAGTGGTCAGGAATTCAGGGAGTTGTACTCCAAGACATTTGGCGAGTACCAGTTTGGGGAAGGCTAGTGTATTGGATTGCAACCTAACAGTCCCATCCCATGGAGCTCAATGGCATTCATAGTCTCAAGTCAATGCATACAGGAGTGAAGGCACAGCGTCTCTCCCCCTCACCCCCCCCCCCCCAGTCTTTCTTTACTCCCCAGGCTGAGGCACGAGTGTAATTTCACACCTTGCAATCCAGGCCTCGGAGCCTCAGCGTGTGAAATTACATTCCATTTCATCGCCTGATCTGATCTGACCCTGGTCATTGTGGCCATGCAGGCTTGTCTGCCTGTCGCTACCCGCCTGCCCTCCCCATGTGCTCTGGCTGGAGTTCTTGTTCGAAGGCCCGGCTTGAATTGGCCTCCACCAGCTGGAGATGGTTTCTTGGCAAATCCAGCCACTGTGAAAGGTGAGACTGGGGCTGGCCACGTCTGACCCCATTAGTACAGACATTCCAGCCGTACTCTGGAGCAAAGGGTGGCCATTTGACACCTGGTGTCAACGAACGCTTCCGCCATGTCATTAAACCACAGTAAGCTAATTTGGACATATGGGCAAGAGATGAGTATCAGAACATGCTGTCCCAACATCATTTCATTCAGTTTAATTACCTCTTCATGTGCGTATAGTGACATATCTCTAGGGGGCAGGGAAGAAAGCCCAGGGCCCATATTTCCAGGGGCCCAGAGCAATGTCCGGAGGGAGAACTGCTAGATTTCTTCCTGCTCCCTGCCCAAGATGGCTTTTAACAGCATCCTGACAAACAGGAATTCACCAAATGGAGCACTCCTCATCTCAGCAGGAAAGGATCTCCCTGTTGAATTTCTGCCTGCCACCAAACCTTTATAGCCACAGGATCTTAGCTAGAAATGTGTGTGCATCTGGAGGAGGATAAGATGGTATTCCTACCTGAAGGCTTGGTAGAATGTTAAAAGTGAGCAAGGAAAGTTGTCTATCTTCTCGCATTGTGAGACAGCAACAGATATTGGAGGGCCAAATTTCAAATATAAGTAATGGTAAACTGACAATGTAGATCAACACTCTTAAGTACCACATAACAGCAACAGAGCTACAACTATAGGCAACAGGCTGGCCACAGTAGGCCATCATCTCTCTCCCCCCTATCCACAATGTCTTTGGAATAATGTTAGGTCAGTAGGCATCCTTCCCATAAGGCATTGTGTGGGAGGTAGCACCCTTCTGATTTCCGCTTTCTGTAGCTCCATTGCCGCTTGCAGTAGCGGAGCAGCTAAGTTTTTAAGGGCCCAATCTTATGCATGTTTAGACAGAAAAAAAGTCCTGCAACTCCCAGCATTCCCCAACCAGCATGGCTCGCTGAGGAATGCTGGGAGTTGTGGGATTTTTTTTCCTGTCTAAACATGCACAGGATTGCCCCTTAAGGGTCAAGGGTTTTGGTGGGGAAAAAGTGAGCAAAACTATTAGCATGTTGGAATATGGAGCACTGTAGTGTTGAAGCTTCTAGTGCAGCTCCCTAAGCTTGTACATACTTGCCTGGGAGACGATCCCATGAACTCAGTGCCGTTTCCTTCTGTGTAATCATGCATAGGATTGTGTAGGCTGACCATCTGAAAAGGAGGACAGGGCTCATGTAGAGAAAAGGGAATTTCAGCTGGTGTCATTTGTATGCAATTAGTACCTGGTGAAATCCTCTCTTCATCACAACAGTTAAAGTTGCAGGCACTATACTAGAGTGACCAGATACAAAAGAGGGCAGGGCCCCTGCAGCTTTAACTGTTGTGATGAAGAGGGAATTTCACCAGGAACTAATTGCATACAAATGACGCTGGCTGAAATTCCCTTTTCTCTACAACTGTTAAAGTTACATGAGCCCTGTCCTCCTTTTCATATGGTCAGCCTAGGATTGTGCTGTGAGTAAAGATTTTTTTATGTGTTCCTAAATGCTAATTTAAGCTGCAGTCATATGCACATTTACCAGGAAGTAAGCCCCATTGAAATCAATGGGATGTACTTCTGAGTGAACATGCATAGAATTGTGCTGTTAATTGACAAAATCGGTTGAAGTGGTCGCTTCCATCTCTATGAGCCTACCCAAGCCTCATGATCACTGACCTCTTGCCCTACTCTCTGGCCCACTTGCATGAACCATTAAGCTGCCGGGAACTAGAGACAGGGCTTTATCAGTGGTGACCCTATACCTTTGGAATTCCCTCCTCATAGAGATACATATGGCCTCATCACTGCTGGCTTGTATAAAAATCCTGAAGTCTCATTCATTCCAGTCTGCATTTGATGCTTTTAAAGCGCATTCTGTGCAGGTGTGTGTTTCATTGTAAATGTATGTTCATGTTTTTATAATATTGTAAGCTGCCTTGTGAGGGCAGTGCGCTGTGAAAGGTGGGTCAAAATATCTCTTAAATAAATAAACAAATAAGTTGGACTCACAATGGGCTTTTCTACATGAGGCTTTTATTGTGCACTCATGATCGCTCAGTCACAATAGTTTGTTGGTCTTTTAACCGAAGTTGTCATCCTCTCCCATACTTTGCAACAGTCTCAGCAGATTTTTTTAGATTGAAGGAAGTGCAGAATTTTTCTGAATGGAATTATATTTATAGCGTATAATTGCACAATTATGTTAGACCACAGGGCCATCTAGTGGCTGTATGGTGGAACATATAGAAAGGCAGAAAAAGAAACCCTCCTGGGAAAAAAACACTTGTAAAGGAGCCGATCTTAATCCTGCAAAGAATCCAGAAGCAGAAGCCCTGTTAAAGGTGTCGATAAAAACCTCATGTAGAAATGCCCAGTGGCAGGACAGGAGGATTGGGTCCCCTTGCTTAAGAAAGTGCCATCCATAAATATTGATCTGCAAAAGCTTCTTGCACAGAGCAGAAGTTCACACTCAACTACATTGCCCTGACTGGGAGAAGAACGGTTTGGCACGCTCACTGTCTCTTGGCCTGCACAAACTTTGCTGGTCGGGATAAAGGAGGCGCTTGTGCCACCGTCTCCTTCATGTGACAGATATCAAGCGAAGAGAATTGTGTTTCTAGGGCATTGCTTTTCTAGTGACTCATAGCATCCTTCAGGCAATACAACTGATAATATATCTCACTCCGGGTTTCAAAGGAAAAATCAGGGATAAAGGGAGTGCAGTTACTGTCTGTGTTTGTTGACCTTGACCATTTTAAAATTCACCCATGCAAATGCCAGATGGTGAGCTGCTTTCTACAGTATTGTGAGTATTGTGTAGTCTTGTGAGTCAGAGGCCTTCCATTCATGGAAACCAAACCCTTTACTTGGGAGAAATGCATGGATCAGAGAGCTGCACAAAGCTCTGCTTTAGAGTTCCATTTTGTGGAAACGACACCGTTGGAACCCCATTTTCTGGCTGAGGTTGGAGATGTTCTACCACCACAACCACCAACCTCCGTTCCCAATTATGTACTTAACCACTGCTGAATTTTAATAGCACACGTTTTATATCCAGAAGGGGGAGATGTTGCCAAACAGCAGAATGAATATTTAGAGTTCTGAAAACTTGACCTCAGAAAAACACTCAGTTGAAATATGGAGGGACAAGAGAGACTGTTTGTGTAGGACTTTAAAGGGTTTTACCTCTGGGAGTAGACAGCAGCAATTGGCTCTTAAAAGTATTCTCTTAAACGTAATGTATGGACAGGATGGCTATTTCAGGGTAGGTGTACATTGCCCCAATCCAGAGATAGTTGCATGCAACTACATGAGGCAGTTATCCTGCGCTTGTTATTTCCTGATCACAGTTGTTTATGGGTTGTTTTGATGAAGTTGTGACCCTCCAGGTTTGCTTTTGTGTCTAAGCAGTAAATATTTTTAGAGCAGGGAAAATATAGCCTTTAATTATGAAAGTGAAAGAAAGCGTGATTTCCTGTTGTGTATTTGGGGTACACCACAGTGCCACCTAGAGATTATGTAGCTGAAAAGGAAACTCTCCTCATATAGCTCTTGGATCTCAGTTCTGCAATAAGACCAAAAGTAGATGCAGCGGATTAACCACTGATTAATAACCTCATGTAGAAAGCTTCTTGACTAATATTGCACTAGTAATGTGGTGTCTTCAGATAGCAGACTGGGATGTGCATTTCCTGTCCGCATGGTGCAGTCCTGGTAAGGACTGGTGCATCAGAGGTAGATGTTGCTACAGATATGTATCTGCATCTAATCTCTGCTGAGCTTGTACCCGTTGTAGTAGGGGCCATGCATGTGGCTCCTAATTCAACATGAGGAATCACCTGCAATTGCTGGATTTGAAAATCTGGCCAGGGGATTCATGCATGCACCACCAGGTTGCAATTTTATAACCACTTACATGGGAGTAAGGCTCATTGAATTCAATGGGACTTCTGGGTAGACAAGAGTAGTACTGCAGCAGTCCTATGGACATGTTTACCTATGCCCCATTGTACACAGTGGAATGTACCTATGAGTAAAAATAAGGACTGCATTGTTACCAAATGTAGGGTGCAATCCTATGCATGTTTGGACAGGAAACTGTCCTACATTTCGCAGCATGCTCCAGCCAGCCAGGACTTTTCTCTCTCTAAACATGTATAGGATTGTTGCGCCCTTAACACACATTCCTATCAATGTTTATCCAGAACCAGGAGTAGTTCTATATTGGGCATAAGTGGGGGAGTGACCTGTCAACTGAACCCCACCCATTTGTGGCAGAGAGGATCGCCCCACAACCAGGTTTATGTGCAGCTGCCGAGTGCCGCTCATGATCTTCTCCTATCTTCCTCAGGCAATCTCAAGAGAATATTGGACATCTGCCCTGTCCTCTGCCCTACCAGCCCCAATGGGCCCCAGATGCCACTCTCCAGATGTAAGACCAGAAATAAGTATGCATAACATTACATCATTTATGGATCTTCTAGCAATGTGAGGGTATAAATATGCTGGAGATGTGTCATTTGCCCTGTTGGAAACTACCCACTTCTTTGCTTTAGGTTGTAATCCTATGCTCACTTACCCAGGGGTAAGCCCCATTGAACTCACTGACCCTGTTCAGATGACATGCTAAGCCACGGTTGTTAAGCATTTTGAGCTAAACATGGCTTAGTGTGTCATGTGAACCATGACTTAGCGTGTCGTGTGAACCTTTCCTAACCATGGTGGCTACATAACCATGATTTAAGCACGCTCACTAACCATTTGCTGGAAAAGGGTTAGCGCCTATCCATGGCTTAACGTGTTGTCCGAACAGGCCCAATGAGAACTACTTCTCAGTAGACATGTATAGGATTGCCTGATTGAATAACGTTTACAGAAGAAGAAAAGTGTTTAAAAAATAAAGGGAAGAAAGTAGTGTGCACAACCAAAAATGGGAGAAAACACTCATATTTACAAGTGGAAAAGGGCAATGTAAAACAGATACCAAGCAGATATATGCCATAAATATTTTAAAAATAGGCGATCCTCACATTTAAGCAAAGGCTGGGGATTATGGGAGTTGTAGTCAGCATCTGGAGAGCACCAGTTTGGGAGAGGCTTCGATCTCTTCTACCTTTGTGGCCTTGTGTTTATCGAGCAATAGCAACCGGAAGGATAGTCAAGGAGCAGACAGCTGAGAAACAAAATTCCTGAGCATGTGGAAGGTGGGTGTATATCTGTCTGCTCTTCACTCCCCCCACCGCCCTCCCACTCACTCTGCATGTTTTAGGCTGAGAGGCTCTAACATATGCTATGGCTTTGCTTCGTATTTTTGGTCTGCTCCTTCTGCTGCCCCTCACCACAGTTTGCACCGGAGCTTTCTGAATACAAAAATACAAGAGTGGGGCACACGACTGCTGAGAAACATGCAGACGGCTGCATTCCATGGCCCTCAGTTCAGTTCTTTAATACCATCCTTGAGTAACAGGATCCCCAGCAAGAAGCAGAGAATTCCAGGGATGGCATATGCTGATGGGGCTGGAATGGGGGAGGGGAACAGACGGTGGAGGCGGGTGGCTCCGATGTCAGTGGGGCAGTGAATCTGGGTCTCACTCAGATAGGGTGACCATATGAAAAGGAGGACAGGTCTCCTGTATCATTAACAGTTGTGATGAAGAGGGGATTTCAGCAAGTGTAATTTGTATGCATGCAGCACCTGGTGAAACTCCATCTTCATCACAACAGTTAAAGCTACAGGAGCCCTGCCCTCTTTTGTATTTAGTCAGTGTAGTATAGCTCCTGCAGCTTTAACTGTTGTGATGAAGACGGAGTTTCACCAGGTGCTGCATGCATACAAATGACACCTGCTGGAATTCCCTCTTCATCACAACTGTTAAAGATACAGGAGCCCTGTAACTTGTCAGAACTCTAAAAGAGCTACCTAAAGTGCTGATCTAGTAAATGTTGAGGCCTTCCCCCTGCACGCCTACCCTTATACAAAGGCCAGGATTGTGCCCATTGCTCCTGTGCATCATGCCCTGATGGAAAGAATATACGGGATTTCTCCTTTCATGTTAACTTGTCTTAAGTATTTTTCCACTTGTGTGTGTGTGAGTTTAAAGTACCCCTGCTATTTATAGGTTACGTAGTACAGAGTGCGGCTCAGGTGGGTTCTTAAAAGTTCATTTCGTTGAGACAGGAGAGACTGCGCTTGCATCCAGTTCACAGCCCCTCCCATTGTTCAACCACTTCTGTGGTGGGATTCTTCTACAAAAGGCAGGAAACGGACCTGCTAAAGTAAGTGCACTGCTGCCCACTCACATGCGTGAATATAGGAGCCATCGCGGTTGTGGCGAGACATGTCGGCTTGTTTTTTCACCTGGCCAAAAACAGTCCTCCGCAGAAAGGCTTGGCTTTTTTTTTGTTATCTGTTGTTTGTTTTAATTCTCAGAAATACCACCGTTCCACTGCACAGAAATGTCAGAAGCTTTTCTGTGCACTACATTGTAAAAACAAGACAGTACATGGCCAGCAAGACAGTTTTCCAGATAATTGCCTAAATGTGCTTAATCTTGCATTCTTTGAAACTGTTGTTAGTTTTTCTTTTCTTTTTCTTTTTTCTTTTTTTAAAAGTGCTGGCTGGTGCTCGGGACATTTATCATAAGTTCACTAAATTATCTCTCTTTGCCATGGCATCCAACCTAGAGAACATCTCACTTTGAATTGGACTTTTTCGTTCATTATAGCCAAAAGATTCTTTAAAAAACAGACATTATTTCCAAAGTCCTATAACACTGGTTTTATAGTCACCAAATACACTCTTGAATGAATGGTTGCTTTTTAAAGAAATTACAGCTAGAGAAATATTTGCAGCACAGGATATGCTGTGGTTTTTAAAAGTCTCAGCAATGAACAGAATTAGCTACTAGTTTATGCGAGGATACTGGCATTGTAAGGTGGTACGGTCCATATGCAGGGCCTGTACCCCCTTAAGCTACATGTGGGGAGGTGTTTGATTGAAAGTGCTGTCATTTCAAAATGGCCCTGCATTAATAATTGGAAGCAAGTCCTCTCTCTGATGTGGAAAATTAATGACACATGGGGGCAATTTTCGCATGGGGGGTGCTTTCAAATGAATTCCTTGTTATATGAGATTTGAGGTGACCCGATTCCCTCACAAGGAATTTATTATGTCATTATGCATGTTAACTTGAGAGTTAATCTGATGGTGTAAAATGAAAATACCCAGGAATATTTTTTGGAAAATTACACTGAAGCCTTATTCGTATGCTGCATTTTCTAATCAGCAGCAAAGCCAACAGCTTTTTCAGAGTGTGCCATTGTTGTCAACATATAAAACAATACACAGTGCCATTATTTTCAATATATAATGGCATGGTGCTCTGGTTAGAGGTAGGATGCAGAACCTCTTTCGGGCTGACAGCCAAATTCCATTTCAGAGGAGCTTTTGGAGGCTACATTTCATTCATGGGTGGGGCCAGAGGCAAAGGGGTGGGGCAAAAATAACAGCATATTTTAGCTTATAGCTTTTACTGTCAGTAACTAAGCCTTAGGAGCGGCATTCCAACTTTTTACAGTGAGACAGAACTGCTCAAAAGCCAGAAAACACCAAGTGATAATTGTGTGACCAAGAGAAAGGCCCATTGGGGGAAATCCAGAGGACCAGACTGGGACCCAAAAAGGGCATATTTGGACCTGGGACATGAGATTCTACACCCCTACCTTATGGTGTGGTCAGAAGGAATTGTTCAGAAGATTAACTACAGGAGATTAACCACAGCCTGCCATGTCAGCTGAACCTGGACAAACCGGTTAATCTTGGCTATGTTTAGTGGAAAGTAGCCAAGTTCAAAACATAGTTTATGAAGCTGGCTTATTTCAACTAACTGTAGTTAAGATTAACCACAGTTTAGGGCTCAGGTGACACACTAAACTGTGGTTAATCCAAAATGGAAGCAGAACATCATGGAGTGGGGGGGGAGTGAATGTCCCTGAGGCTCACCATGGTTATTTGCATAGTGCTAGCTTAACCGTGGTTTAGTGCTATGTCCGGATGTAAACGTTATGGTAAGGTTTATATTTTTGAATTAGAACCTTTAAAAAGAAATCTACAAGGTTTTCTTGAAGCAGTAAGCTCCTCCTTTGCTAGCCCATTTTCCTGCATGAGGGAAAACCGTTTGTGTGAAATAGTGCCCATGTGCATATTTCAAAAGATACTAACTACTTCAGAGAAAGTGGTGTTTGCTTTGGCTCCTTACATTAAAATAAGGTAGTGAAAATCATTGCGTGGAGACTTTGCTGTCTCATAAATGGATGTGTGAATCATGCCCACATCGCTTTAAAGTCTGATGCGACATCAAAATAACCTTAGTCTTATTATGTGGATTTTGTTTGTCATGTCATAGACATAAAAGAAAATAAGCGTAATGATCAGAGAAGATATGAATAAAGTATAAGTGGCTGTGCTACAGAGATAAGGTAGATTGCCAATGCATATTCAAATACTACACAATCTCATTTATTGAAATGCTTAAGGGATTGTTGAAATGTTTGGAAAATGGGAAATTTATATAAACAGAGAGATGGGGTATGAATTGTTATAATTAGGAGTTTCAGATCACAAAGATTTGCAAAACCACGGGATGGGATTTGGCTGAATACATTGCTTCAACCTTAGAGTGCTTAGAATAGTCTTGCCTAACTGGCTGGGGGATACTGGGAGTTGTAGTCAACACATCTGGAGGGTTCTAGGTTGGGAAAGGCTGGCCTAGAGACTACAAAATATTTACTATGAAGTAAGTACCATTAGGCTCTGTGGTAGCTATTTCTGAAGAAACTGTTTGTTTGTGTCTTATACAGAACTTTTCTACACAAGGCTGTTCATCAGCTATATCTACTTTTGGTTTCATCGCAGAATTGAGATCCGAGCATTACACAATAGCCTTTGCTTTCCTGCTTTTCCACCACATTACCTCTAGGTGGCACTGCAGTATAGCAGAACGGTGCAAATACATAAGAGGAAATCGCATGCTCTTTCACTTTCACAATCAAATGTTGCACTTTCCCTGCTCTACAAAAACTTGCCAAAAGTGCTGGTTAGGCATAGAAGCAAAATTGGAGGATCACAACGACATCTAACAAACTGGTAAACACCCATAAGTAGGGAATGGTGAACACATAATAAATGCCTCATGCAGAGAAGCCCACAAATGGGCAGAAGAGGCTTTGGGGGTGGGGCGGGGTGTGACGACTGGAATATCCAGATGACAGCTCCTGATGCTCTTTGTTCAGAGTGTACCTTTTATGCTAGATGGGCAGACAACCGACACAGCATGTCCTCTTTTCTTGGTGTCCTTCTCCATGATGATTTTTCCTGTTCCCCAGCCTGGTGCACTCTAGGGAATGATGGGAGTTGCAGTCCAACTGCATATGGAGGACACCCGGCTGGGAAAATTCTCATACAGAGGGACAGCTTGGTAGGAGAAATTGCATGGAGGGAGAGAGAAAAAAAAATAGTTTCAGTTTGCAGTATGTTTGGAACTGGCAAAGGGTAGTTTTCAAGCTACTGCTACACTGCTTTTCCCACTATCTTTCACTGCACCAAATACTGTTCAAGTGAGAGAAAAAATACGAGGTCCCAACCATAGATGACAGCACCTCCTTCTCTTTGCGTGGTATGTCTGGCAATGGAAACCCAGGAGGTGCACATGTGGCATGTGCTGTAGAACCTGTACCACTTGGCCATGTTGCTGGGTAAGGAGGGAACCTGTAAATTTGGGCTGTGTGTGCATGTGGTGACATGCAAATCACCTGGCTTTTTCCAAGTTTCATATGATTTCCCCCCCCAGTGGAGGCTGATGGTTCTGATGTCAGTGGGGTGGTGAATCTGCTCCGGGCTTCAGTCAGAACTCTAAAGGAGCAGCTATCCAAGGTGCAGAAGCCTTTAGAGTTCTGACTGGTTCTGACTACAACCTGGACCAGATTCACCGCCCCACTGACATTGGATCCACCAGCCTCTATTGCTTCCCCCAAGGCTACATGCATGATGGTTTGAAAGACAGGAAGGGTTGAATCCAATTAAAGTCCTAGTTAGAATAGACCCATTGAAATGAATGGGACTTCCCATTCATTTCAATGGGTCTATTCTAACTAGGACTCCACTTGGCTTCTACCTTAATACTCTAACACTAGAGCCTTGTACATCTCTTCTCAGAAGTAAAAGCCATTGAGTTCAGATGTGGGTGTAGGTTTGCGACCTCAGGCTGTAAGCCTAATTAACTAGAGAGTAAACTCCCTTGAAGACAGTGGGACTTGCCTCTGAGTAAATGCACATAGGATTGTACTGTAAAGATAGCTTTCATGCTTTGACTAGCTGTTTGCTAAGATTGCAAACATATGCACACTAACATGGGAGTAGGTAAGTAGAACTCAGTGGGACTTACTTCCAAGTAGACACGCACAGGTTTGTGTTGTGCAGCTTACCTTGGTCAATAACAAATTTCCCCTTCTGCAAAGCAAAGAGAGAAATCCACAGGATTTTAAAGGTAGAATTGGTTTTGATGCCAATAAACATATATATTAGACCAGTCTGCCCCAACATAGCCATGCTGGCTGTGGATGATGGGAATTGTAGCATAACACTTTTTTTTGAGGGCACCTGGTTGGGGAATGCTGGGTTAGACTCAGCAGCATTCTGTTGATAGTATCAACTTTCAGGGACTCTTCTGTAAAAAAACTTTACCGCTACTGAAGGGCACTGTCACATACGGCAAAATATTTTGACAGTGTATTTTACTATCTTTGTATTTACACTATTCAGAGCTTCATTGTGTTATGGGAACTAAGCTTGCCAGGCAAAAGGTGGGTTATATGATCTAAAGAAACAAGGTGCATCATACTTCAAGTCACATTTATTTACTGTAAACATGTGAAAAAAGTTGTTGTTGGAAAGATTTTGATAAATCGCAGTGATAGCCAATCTATGGCGGATAGAATCAAGTTGAGATCAACTGAGTAACCAATTTGAGCAAAACGCCAATTTTTTATTGCAGGGATATGGAACCTCTTTCAGCCTGAGGGGCAAATTCAATTTCAGAGAAGGCAAGACAGGCAAGCTTGCAGTTCCCCACTTGTCCGTGTGCTGCCATTTTACATAAAATTATGGGTAAGACTTTTACAGAAATCGCCATTTTGCGCAAAATGATGGCCGTAAATAGTGCAATTTATGCAATATTGCAGGAGGAAATAGTCTAGTTCTGTAAAAGGATTACTCGCAATTTTGTGTAAAATGGTGGCTCACAGGAAAGTGGGATGTTGTGCACCGCTTGCCATCTGGCAGCTAACCCTGCCTGCCCATCAGGGCCAGGGAAGCAGCAGAGATCCGGTAAGCAGTGTGCGAGGCATGTACAGGGACACTCGCCCATCCCAACTCGGGCCCAATCGTGTAGACCAAGGCCTTGAAGGATCAACAGCTCTATCCACTGGGAAATCCCCCAGCACATTCAGGAATCCATCAGGTTCCAAAGTCCTCTGGGGTGGATCATCCTAATTGGTCCCTAACCCCAGCAGGGGAGAACTGATGCTATAACCTCAAACACAATAGTATTATAAATAGAATAGGTGTATTAGAAAAGAAAGAGGGGAAGAAATAAGTCTGGACGTTTGCACTCACGTTTGAGTTAGAATAATTTGTTGGAGAACTTCCTCCCAAACTTTGTTTCACATTTTGTAGGTATTTCACAACACCTCTCACCATGCATTCTCTCAAGTATCAGCTGCCCATTGCAAAAAGTAAACCATTGTCTACAAAACCCAGAATAATGGTGCAATCCTATGCAAGTTGAGACAGAAAGAAGTGCTGGGGGCACATACAATACCTCTCTCTTTCTGTGGATCTACACTACTCCTTTGTAATGGTTTATAACGGTATTGACAATTGTTCTGGCCCAGGACACATTCCATATACTGTTTTCAAAATGTTATATCCTGCTTGGTGTAGATCTGACCATGTTGGTGTAGGAGAGAGAGAGAGTTTTATAAGGAAAATGATATAAAGACTTAGTATCCCCCCACCCTCAATGTTGTGTCTCCCAATCTGGCTAAGAAAACTGGTGGTCACATTTTAAAAAAAAAATTCAAGGCACAATCCTATGTATGTTTAGACAGGAAGAATCCTACAACTCCCCACTGGCTGGGGAATGCTGGGAATTGTAGGGCTTTTTTCTGTCTAAACATTAGGGATGTGTATCATATTGTTCAAATGTCCAATAGCGTTCCAATAAGGTCTTTATCGGACACCCGATTAACAATAACGATAAACATTCCAGGAGGCCCTATCTGATCCAATCTGAAATCCATATGTCTGATAACTATCGGACATATTGGATTATCGGACCACCAGTTTAGGGCTGGCCCTCCCTCCCTCCCCCCTCACGCTCCTTACTTGCGTCCTTCCGGGCTGCCGTCCGCTGTCCTCTGCTGCTCCGGACTACTGAGAACTAGGCTTTGCGGCCTAGTTCTCAATAGAGCAACGACGCTCTGGGTGACGTCATCACCCGGTGCGCCGGCACTCTACTGAGAGCTAGTCCGCAAAGCCTAGTTCTCAGTAGTCCGGAGCAGCAGAGGACAGCGGATGGCAGCCCGGAAGGCCGTAGGTAAGGAGGGGTAAGGGGGGACCCCTGGGGACCCCTCCCTTCCCCCCTCGTGTTTCTTACCTGCGGCCTTCCCTGCCGCTGGCGCCGGTCCGTAGTACTGCTAAACAGGCTTTGCGGCCTGTTCGTAGGTACAGAGAGTCGCCGAGTGATGACGTCGTCACTTGGCGCCTGTCTGTACTAACGAACAAGCTGCAAAGCCTGTTTAGTAGTACTATGGAGCAGCGGCGGTGACAACGGAGGCGGAGGCAGTGGGTAAGGAGCGCGAGTGGGGGGAGGGAGGGAGTGCCGGCCTAGTGTTTTCTCCATAGACTTGCATTGGGGGAAAGCTTTCTTTCCCCCAATGCAAACCTATGGGGAAACACTGTTATTGTATCAGAGCTTCTGATATTTATCAGATTTCCAATCCGATCAAATCCGGGTACCCCCTGATATGATTTTTTTTATATTGGAATTTCTGATAACGATACAACACGACAATTTCGGCCGTGCACATCCCTACTAAACATGCATAGGATTGGACCTAAAAAATACAAATCCATCCATGCACTTAACATATTATCTAGATTGGACCATCGTTTATTAGGTGCAACAGTTCTCATCCACCAGAATCCAACGAGGAATATGCAGATACCCTGCTGGGTCAGGAACTGGGTGCGCAGGATACTGACCAATGGCACTGACCTATCCCCGCTATTCCAATAGGATGGACAGCTGCAAGGTCAAGTCTGAATGTGTTAATCATCTTTTAGATATGTACAGATGTTTGTTCACAGCAGCACAAATGCAGCATGCCCCTGTGCTTGGGGATCTTTGGATCAGGGCCCTTGTCTTCTGGGAGCTTTACATATACTCACATTGCCAGTGATTATGAGCCTTCCTATATGAGGCTTTTATTGTGTGCTTGGGATTGCTCACTCAAAAGTAATTTACGTGTCCTTTCCACAACATCCTTATCCTCCAGGATATGTCCTGTGCTTTGTAAGCATTATTGTGGGGTTTTCCTAATGAGGAAAGTCTGCTATTTTTCTCAATGGTGCTATAGAAGCCTCCTGTAATTGTGCAATTCTACTATAACACAGCATTTCTTATTGACTGTGTAATAGAACATATAGAAAGGCAGAGAAAGAACATGTGTAAAGGAGCTAATCTTAATCCTGCAAGGAATCTGGTAGTAGAAGCCTCAGTAAAGATGTGGGCTAAGAGCCTCATGTAGAAAAGCCCTATAAGCTATACATTGGAATCATAATAGACAGTTTACATTTAGTTCTGGATTCACTCTACATTTTTGCTGATTATGGTGTGTGTGTTCTTAGTTTTTTTTAATATAAAATAAACAATAACAGTGATCAGCTAGCCCCCTAATTTCTTTTTAATATGAGTTTAAATAGAAATGTACTTTGCAAGGGTAATGCTGCCGATTTCAATTATAGATGGTAATTTTGTTCTCTGTGTTAAGCTCTTCTGTGCTTACTGGAATAAGTCATAAGCCATAATACCTGACAAAATATATAATTCACAAAAATGACAGCAAACCATAACAAAACCCTTAACAGTGGTGAGTAATGCTGATCTTTCACCCATTCCCTAATTCCTGAGGATAATCTCTCACATTTGATTTTAAAAATAGGGTTCACTCTGGCATTTAACATGTATGAGTAAAGAATAATACATATTCCCTGTTCCCATCAAAAACTGTAAACTCTGGAGCTGTTTTTTTTAAATTTGGCTTAAGTGAATCTTTTATATAAGACTAAGGTTGCATTGATACTAGAACACTTCGAATTCTGCTGGGACATTGCTTTTCTGTAATTATCTGGAATTAAAATGGAGTTTTGCCTATTTTATTTATTAACAATATATGCTGTCAAATAATAAAGTTCTCATGTGTGTGTGTGTGTGTGTTACAATCAGAACAATAAAAGAAAACTATAAACAATAAAACACAATGTATCATTAAAAATTGCGACAGCCGAGAATAAAATTAATATAATAAAACAGTTAATATAGTGCTCTATTATCCAGGAATAGCCTTCCCCTTGGTCAAGGTCCTTCAGTACTATTTACTCACAAGTTCAAAGAAGGTCCTCCCCAATGTTAATTAAAGGTTCCCTGTTTCCATGTTCTGGCCATTCTATTGTTTCCTACAGATTGAAGCTGAGGGATTAGTGAAAATTGCTTCTTAATTGCCCTTTGAATAACCTCTTAATTGTCCCAATGTCCGTTTTTGTTATCATGGCCAGGTTTACTTGCAGGTTTCCTGGAATTTTAAAATTTTGATTTTTGTAGTAAAATAGCACTATTTTGCTGTAAAAAGAAAAAAATATATAGAGAAAATTTGTAGCTAAAGCCTCCCAAACCCTGTGGGAACAGAAACAGTGGCTCAATTTGGACGACACGATAGTCAATGGTGGGGTAATAATCAACTTTACAGTTGTTCATCTAGGGGATACTCCCCACACAACATGGTAATAAATAATCAACTGTGGTGACTATGGCAGCATTCAGATGACACAATAGTCAAAACAACTGACGATTGTTTCCCCCACACCAGTTGTTTATTGTGTCGTCCGAATTGAGCCAGTCACTAGAGCAAGTAGGAAAGGCTATTCCTCTATTCCCCCAGCCATGATCAACAAGAAGCAACAAAATGGGCAGGACCTGCAAACAGGAAACTTTTATGAAAGGCACAGAAGTCCTGAAAATCCTAAGTAATGCTTTGCCTGATCTTACTGGATATGCTGGTGTTGTAATTTTGTTTTAGTACAAAACAAATTGCTACACTTCAGGTCTGAAAAAAATGGGAGAACACTGAAAACACTGGATGTAACAGGTGGCAATTTCAGAGAAAAAACTAGTATGAAAGCAACAAAGAGCTACTCACTAGCAACAACAGGCTACATAACAAAGATGCAAAGCCAGGGCCCAGACCCTGCAAAAAATCCATATGGCAGGTCTGTCATCATATCTATTCTGGCAATAGTATTGCAATATCTAATAATGTTACCCACAACATCAGGATTCATTCACTTGCTCATTTTTCAGTGTGATATATGCCATTTTCTGTCAGTAATGCCTTTTTGCATTCTACACAGGCAATGAGTCCAGTTTCTCTGCAAAAGAATCAATGGACATCAGAAATGGCAAATATTCAGAAACCAGAGAGAGAACATGCCAGCCTCTCTTGTCACTGACCTGAAAGTGGCCATTGTGGAGCAAAGGGAGATTAGAGCAAGGGAGACTGAGAATTATAATTCATTAAGGGGTTCAGATCTATCTGCAGGGGCTTGAAATGGGATACAGTTTAATACACACACACACACACACACACACACACAGCATTTTATTAATTGGCTTACCTAGCACCAACATGTTTGTGTTAGCAACAGCAACAGTTTTGTGAATGGCCACTGTTAATATTGACCCTGTTCAGATGACATGCTAAGCCATGGTGGTTAAGCATTTTGAGCTAAACATTATGGCTTACTGTATTGTGTGAACCATGACTTAGCGTGTCATATGAACCATTCCTAACCATGGGGTCTACATAACCATGGTTTAAACATGCTCACTAACCATTTGCTGCAAAAGGGTTAGTGGCCTAACTATGGCTTAGTGTGTCGCTGAACAGCCTAGTGTGATTGTCACAGTCAGTATTTTCTGCATTTCACTTCCTTCTGACCTCACTGTTTACAGTTTTCCCCTCTCCCAATGTGTATTAACTCTGGATAAAGCTTCATGCGTATTAGAGAAAGTATGAAAACAAATGCATAAATGCATTTTTAAAATTACAAAATGATTGGACAGAGAGTTAGGATTTGGTACCTGTGAAACTGACACAGATTGGATATAAACTGATTCATCCATCTGTAGTGTGTGTGTGTGTGTGTGTGTGTACACACACACACACACACACACACACACAGAGATCGAGAGAGAGAAACATATATAGAACATTTGCCAACTTATGATAAAAGAGAGCTTCAGCTAATGGGCTGCAGCTGAAGTTCTCTTTTTTTTTGTCATTTGGCAAATGTTATAAATAAATAAAACGTAATAAATAAATAAAACGTCATGTGTCCAAGGAAGTCGAAGAAAGTTAATGCCACAATAGCTATGTTGTTAGCCTTTAAGGTGCGACAATGCTCTTTTTGTATGGGTGTATTTGTGAATAAGTGAGATATGTGGCTGAGCTGCAGTTACCTAAGAAACAGCTTAGGGAACACATATCTAAGCAAAACGCGCAAGCAAATATCATTTCTTCCTTTTACATCACTCTTTCCAAGGGAGGGTTTAAATATGGCCTGAACTTCAAGGGGCTGTAGGCAGGGTGGCAAAATTAATCACCACAACATAAATACATCAGCGAGACAAGGGTGGGGCAGGAAATAGAAGGCATGTCTTTATGGTTAGGGCAGCTGAGGAGCTTCTCTGACAAGGAGCACCATGCAAAGTTAAAACAATTGCATGGCAGTTTCTTTCCTTTTTGTCTTGGTAAGTTTTGCCTGTGTGTCAAAAATGAACTATCTATTTAATGAATGTGACTAGAATGACTTGACACTCCACAAATGTTAGTTTGGAAATTTAGTAACATCAGAAGCTTTTGTATTTATAACCTGGGGAGAAATTTTGATATGTGCTTGTGTGTGCATACATCTATAGCATCCTTTCCCAAAATGATGTCCTCCAGATGATTTGGACTTCAACTCCCATTAGCTCCAGCCTGCATGGCCAATGCTCAGGGATGATTGGAGTTGTAGGTGAAGCCATCTGAGGCACCAGGTTGGGGAACGCTGATAGATATACATATACATAGACAGATATAGATGCAACCCCCCCCCCCCAATAAACATTATAGCCTGGTATTGTTCCTCCAGTATGATGACCTCTTACATCTTCCCTCCTCCACTCCAATATGCCCATTTTGTTATTTTTTTCCATAAATCTCCCATTTGATATTCTGATTGAGAAATTACCAAGATGTACAAATTAAAAACAGATCAATATACCATAAAACATGGTCATTAGGAAGATGAGACCTCCCTTACTTGCAAGCAATTATTTTATGGTATTTTTGATTAATGATTTCATTTTAGCTGTTTCAGTGTTGTGTGGCCTTCATCTGTTAGTAATAATTATGGGAGACCATGCCTTGGCTGAATCTGAATAATCCTGACCAACAAATATGAATTAAAATCAATAGAAATGTCATCAGCGTCCCGCTTCCATGAAAGATAATACTATCATTTCTCATGCATTCAGTTTATTAAAATTTGCTAAAGTGTGAAATATGTATGACAAGTAACAATGTTTTAATCTTTCATCAAGGTAACAATTGGAAGCTGATTGATCCCGTTCAATATTCCATTCAGTAATTATAAAATCAAAATGGCAGAGATTGTAATCAAGAAAGATTCATGCCCACATAGTGTCACTCCTCTCTGCAAAATAAAATTTTAATTTGTATCCTGACTTTAATCTGAAAATAAAATAAAACTTCCATTTCTGCCAGGGTAAATATAGATAGGTAGATATTAGTTTGTTGAAAGGGCGGGGGGAAATGCATCATTCACCCATCGACTGTGCTCATATATTTTATTTATTTTTATATTTAGTTTATTTTTACATTTCTTAATAAGAAAGGTTCTATAGGCAATTTACAATCTAGAACAACTTTTTAAAACAACAACAACAATTACAACAATAATATAATAAAGGTCAACAAACAAAACACAGTGATAGATAAAAAATTCACTTAAAAACAGAAAAGAATTAAAATGCACCGTACTAAACCAATGTAAAACAGAAAAGATGAATAAAATCCACCCAGCTAAATGAATGTTCACATGGTAATTAAATGTATATTTGTAATAATAATAATAGGCAAAGCCCATCATGTCCATCTAGAAAAAACACCACAAACAAGAAAGAGATACATAATAATAATCCTATCTTAACAGTATCCTCATTTTCTTCATGGGTATCCCTAGTTTGTTACACAGTTCCTTGAAGCATGTGTGATGCAGGCATTCCTTCAAAGATGCTGGCAGATGGTATGCGGAAAGTTTAATAATTTCCTTCTTGCTTTTTCCCAGTACTATTTTTCCTGCCTCTTGATTGGTTCATTTGATAGGACACTCAGCCGCCCATTCATTCCCAGTCCTTGTAATTTAGGTGATCGTGTGCACCTGTTTGTGCTGATTGACAGTCCCAAGAGCCAATGTGACAGGTGTATGGTTCTTCCCCGCACCTTCCTCCCTAGGATTCCCTTTCAGATTGGGTAGGGGGACTTGAAACATTCAGGGGAGCTTGTTGCTGCTACTACTGCTATTGTTACTTGTACAAATCTTTAGCATGTGTGCAATATACTGTATAGTTAGGACACTCAGAGGCAAAAGAGGATGGTACCTCGAATACTTTTGAGAATAGTGACTTTTAACCCTGTTGTGACACCTCATTTCCACAGTGTACTTGAGGGCAACAGTTGTAAAAAAATCAATGCGGACTGGTTTTTTAAGGAAGTGAGCCAAACCACAGATTATAGGTCAATTCAATAAAGGCTGGTTTTACCTGTTGGTTAGTGTATTTATTTTTGCCCACAAGATGTTCAACACAATTATGGGACTGTGCAAAAGTGTGTGCCCCAAGGTGTCCCCCTTGACCTAAGACTACAAGTTCCTTTGAAATGCCATAGGGGAGCTTATACTTGGGGGCTACTGTCAGATCATTGGAGGAGGCTGGCTCACCAGGTGTGGCACTGTTGGGGTGCTGGCTGCTGATTGGATAGCCACCCATTTTTGAACTACAGCACCATTGTTGTTCTTTTGCATCTGAGGGCCCAACGTTGATCTTTCCACCTCATCTCTAGACCTAGCGTTGATGTTGATAGAAGACTAAAGGATAAGAAAAATGGTTAAGAAAAAATGATTCCCCCCTCTTCTTTGGGGAGGAGTACAAAAGTTGAGAGGAAAATCAATGGAAGGGGCAAAACTGAGGGAAACAAATTTGGCCAGGTGGGTGAGTAAATCTGAAGGTATACTGATCCATGGCAATCTGGGCGGAAAACTAATCCGGAGGGTAAATAGAAGGAAGGCAAATGGATTTGCGGCAGGATCTGTGTGCAAAATTAAGTGGTTTGCCTTCTGTACAATAGCTATAGTGTTGAAGCAGCAAGGGCAATGGTCGCAGGAGTACATTGGTATATGGAGGTTCAGACAGTGGCTGCATTCAGACAACAAGATACCCAACAGTGGAGTAATAATCAACTCAACAGTAGTTTATCTAGGGGGGGTTCTCCCGACACAACATAATAATAATTAACCATGGTGTGGTTTAGGATCAGCGTTGAGTTGATTATTAGTCCACGCAGAGTTGACTCACTCATCCCCTGCCCTCTCTCCTCCCTCAGTCCTTCCGCTAGTTATCAGCCATTGCTGCCGAAAATCTGTCCTGCCAGCTGGACTAGAGCAGCAGCCCACTGCTTTGAACGCTCTTGCCTTGCGACTTTGTGGCTGACGAAATAACCAGCGGTGCCCTCCTCACAACATGATAACCCATGATGGGTTAAATAACCAGCTGTCGACTATTTAAACCACCATTCCTTATCGTGTTGTCTGAATCCAGACAGTGAGTCTGGTGGTTCTGATATCAGTGGAGCAGTGAATCTGCTCCGGGCTTTGGTCAGAACCCTAAAGGAGCTGTCCAAGGTATGGAGCACCTTTTATAGCTCCTTTTAGAGTTCTCATTGGTTCTGACTGAAACCCAGAGCAGATTCATTGCTTCACTGACATTGGATCCATCAGTCTCCACTGGGTTCAGACCTTATCTCTACCCTGTATTCCGTTTATGGCTTTGGCCAAGTCAATAGTGCAGCACTATGTTTGCAAAGTGACCATCCAAATATCTCTGGGAAGCTTACATGTATGCTATGAATGCAACAGTGTTCCCGTCTTGTTTGTTCCCAGTATCTGGCATTCAAAGAGAGAAAAGACTGTGTGTGTTACCTGCTCTCAAACGTGTCATCCTCCTCAGTCCTGGTTTTCTATATGCTTAATTCATTGGTCATGTTTTGCAGACCACAAATGACCTGTATTCCGCGGCTTGATTTCCTTTTTCTTTCTTGACAAACCTGCTCTGAATGTAGGTGTTTTGCCTGGCCCCACCCACCACTGGAATGCAACCCCCCCCCCCCCAAGCTGCTCTAAAATTGATTTTGGCATTTGAGCTGAAAAAGGCTCAACACCTCTGCCCTCCAGACTCAGAGACTGCATGCCCAAATGCATACCAAATACTGCAGTGAGAGGGGGGAACAACCATGAGAGAAGACTATAGGCAACAAGACTATAGCATTCATGTGCCACTTGTTGGCTTTGTAGTGGCATCTAGCTGGCTGCCCCGAAAAACAGTTCACTGGAATAGGTAGGTGTGATGTTCAACCCTCCTTTTACCTAGGCTTTCCCCTATTATCCTTTTACGCCTAGGATAATAAGCCCAAAGAGTAGGACGTCACTGCCAAATCTGCTGTGCACATTAACTTAGAAAACCTTTTACCCCACCGCAATTAACACCAAGTGTAGGGTGACCATATGAAAAGGATGACAGGGCTCTAGTATAGCTCCTGCAGTCTTAACTGTTGTTATGAAGAGGGAATTTCACCAGGTGCTGCGTGCATATAAATGACACCTGCTGAAATGCCCTTTTCTGTACAACTGTTAAAGATACAGGACCCCTGTCCTCCTTTCCGTAGTGTCACCCTAGCAAAGTGTGTCCAATTTATCACTGTTACTATAATTTCTAGTTTGGGGAAGTGTGTGCTGGCTATTAAGTGCTAAAGTATGCAGTTACATTAATGAAGACCAAGCTGGCACACGGATTGAACTCAGTAACACAAAATAAAAGTTTTGGGTTTCAGTGTTAAAGATGTTATTATTTAAATAGATGATGCCAGTTTGCCTAAGTCTGCCTCACTACTCCTCTAAATCCTTTCTCAAAACCATAGGTGTGCGCAGCGCATTCCGTTAGGCTGTGCACCCAGAGATTATTTTTTTTTAAAAGGTGAACATTTATTGAATACTCAATCATAAAGGACATTATTTTATTCATTTAATATTAAACACTGTAGTTATTTATGCCCTGACCATGGAAGGGGGAGGAAGGGGGGAAATGCTTCTCAAGCCCCAGCATTGGTGGGGTGTTGGTAACACTGGCCAGAGGAGGGGCTTACAAGGCGATATTAGCCTTCCGGTGCCCTAGTCCTGGCCTCTTTGAAGCAGAGCTCCTGGCAGAGAGGCTCCCAGCAGAGCGATTCCTTTTTGCTCCTGCTGCTGGGAGAAACAGTGCTCTCTCAGAGGCAAGCAGTTCTTCAGTGCAGCAGCAGGCAGCCGGAGGACCATCCCTATCGTGTCTGAATCCCTACTCAAAGGCTCCCTCACTTCAGTACTTATTGCTTGAGACATTAGGGTGTGCCTGGGCACACCCCCAGTGCATGCCTATGTTCAAAACTTAGATTGTGCTTCGCCAAACCCTCTCTACCCCCAAAACTAACTTACAAAACAGAAAACCCTCCTCTGACATCATTCAATTCCCCTCCCCCAGATAGAACCAAACCAGCCAATTATACCCAAGCCCCCTCCTGCCCACATTTAACCCAAACTTACGTATATATACAGTTCCTGAAAACCTAAATGCATTCATATTAATATAATAAAACAGATCAACCTAAGAAGCAGGTGATTTTGCCACGATAGGCTTTTGGCCTGATCCACCAGGGCTCTTCTGATGTTCTTATTCTCTTGCTACAAGGCTTTCCAGTCTCATGTGTTTCTTCCTCCAGAAATTTGTCTTTCACTTTGCCTTGGCTTTCAGATTCGACATTCCATTTCCCTTGCACACCATATTTATTTATTAGTAACATTATTTGTAAATTGCCAACTTCTCTACTTGCTCTGGTACGATGCTATCTTCATGTGCATTTGTACAAATGTAAAGATGTCCAGAAGAAAAATGATGTGGGTACATAAGAACTGGATTGACAATCTGTAATAAATCATTCCCAGGGAGAAGAGCTGAGCCGCATGTGTAATGAAATACTTTAGCATGACATCATTTATGACACATCTGCCTGTGTCCTGCATTTTAGTGCAAGGGCTGGAGCAGTTTTCTATATGAAACAACAAAAAACAGATGAAGTATTATATTTTGCATTCAGGAAGTGCTTAGTTAAAAAAAGATTAAACCCTGAAGAGAGCAGCAAATAATTTCGAAGGAATCTCTCCCCTTCCCCAACCCATAAAAAACCCCAAAAAACCAGCTCTATGATATCCTCAGAAGAAGTTTAATCTGAATGACATTTCCATAGCCATCATATAAAAAAGGTTTTATTTTTGTCAAAACATCAGACTTCCAGCTTGAGCGGAACCATTCTGGGGATTAACTGTTTTACAGGCAGAGTTTCAAAAGAAAAGGAAAAAAAACACTTAGTGACCTTGTATTGGTTTATCCTTTGTACGTCATACGTGTGTTGTGCCTTTTAGATCGTAAGGCTGAGGGTGGTGGCTGTCTTAGGCAGGATCTACACTACTGCTTTATAGTAGTATCGAAGTGCACTGACAACTGTTGGGGCCCATGACACATTCCATATACCATTTCCAAAGTGTTAGATCCTGCTTTGTGCAGATCTGGCCTTATTATCGATCTTTGTAAATTGCTTTGAGAGCCTTTTTGGGCTGAAGAAAGCGGTAAAATGCTTTAAATAAGCAAATACATAACTGGGGACCCAAGGCATGTTTGAGTTGGGCTTATGGAAAGAAGAGGAGGATTCCCCCCCCCCCCCCACACTTCTCAGCACAGGATTTTGGTCCTGCATGATTTTCTCTTCCCGAGGCTTTTGGTATATCTGGAGAGAATTTCTGGTGCGAGGATTGGCCCAAGTCGTTTTGCTGCCTGAAGCAAAGGACAAGATGGCGCCTCTCCTCCATTCCAGGAATTGGCATTCACTGTGTGCTCTGGGTTTGTGGGCCCTTGGCCAAGACACCCTCAATGAGGACCCCTTCCTCAGTGAGTCTATCTCCTCACCACCATTGTCACCAGCTGCTCTTGTTCATCCTCCTCTTTCTCATCATTGCTACCACTTGTTTGCTTGACAGGCAGCGAGCCAGTGAGCCAGTAAATTGCAATGGTGAAGAGGAGGAACAACTCCAGTGGGACCCTGCTGGGGTGTAGACCTTCGGCACGTGCCCAACCATGCCTACCTTTGACGCCAGCCCTGCTGGCAGTTGTGTGTAACTTCAACCCTGGTGACATTCCCCATTTGGTATTGTGTAATAATTCATTTTCTTCTTCTTAATGTTTCATTCGTTTTCCAATTCTCATTCATTTCATTTCTACATTGATTACAGTGGAGACTCGTCCTCTCTTAGACCTTGGGTGATTATATATATATATATATATATATATATGATGAAACGTTCAGGCGTTGTAGTACTGCCTGAAGGCCTCAGACCTGTTCGGTTTCAGACGGATTCATTTATTAAGAAATGTATAAACCGCTCCACATCGAGAGAAATTGCAGCAGTCCACAATCAATTAAAATACAAAATACAAAAAGTTACTGTAAAAAAACAAATGGGCATATAAAACAGTGGCTGGAATTGACTCAACAGTCAGTCAGGAAATGCTTACAAAAAGAAAGGTCTTCAGCCAACGCCCAAAACAAAGGTTTGTAGAGGCCTTCCTCATCTCAATTGAAAGGGTGTTCCATAGGGTGGGCTCTACGTGTGGGGTTTTCCAAGTAGATCTCTAACCTATGTGGGAACACCAGGAGTGCCTCTTCAGAAGCTCTCTGTGATTGGACAAACTACCCTCATTCCATATGAAATTAAAAATGGGATGACATCCCCTAAGCTTTCCATTGCTCTGTGCTTCAGATTAGACAGTTTTCATAGCTCCCTTCACACATGACACACATAAAGGGGGCATTACATGATTACTAGGGAGTTGGGCCGTGCTCCTCGCTGCACCTATACTAGAGTGACCAGTTACAAAAGAAGGCAGGGCTCCTGCAGCTTTAACTGTTGTGATGAAGAGGGAACTTCACCAGGTTCTGCGGGCATACAAATGACGCCTGCTGAAATTCCCTTTTCTATACAATTGTTAAAGATACAGGAGCCCTGCCCTCCTTTTCATATGGTCATATTAAGCGCAATAAAACACAATAAAAATGGTAAAAACACAACAAAACCAGCAATAAAACAGCAATCATATTAGAAGGCCAGCGTAAAATAACATGTTTTCAAGGCCTTCTTAAAAGCCTGCAAGGATGGAGCATGGCGGACCTCCCCCCATGGCAACTTACTGCAGGGGCGTGGGGCCACTGCAGAGAAGGCTCATTCACGTGTGGTCACCACCCAATTGCTGTCACAGGCAGGCAAATGAGAAGGGCCTCTCTTCCTGATCTTAAAGGTGTGGGCAGGCTGATATGGATGACATGTTAATCATGTGATGGGTCCTTCATGCAATGAAGGTGTGAAGGGGCTTCATGTCTTGTAACTTTCACAGCATTCCTCGCAGATTCCCCTCCATACAGAATGTCCCTAGACCTATCAGTTTGCTAAGCAATGCAGTGCTTTTTGTCGATTTCTAGAACCCTTCCTATCGGAAAGGGATTCTAAATTCTCCCATTTGTTTCTATATTTCCGCCTTTTTCTCATAGAAACAAATTACAAACACATGGGGTGTATTTGTTCCATTTTTTTAATTTAAAAAATCGTTCTAGAACTGAATGCATACCCCAAAGCGTGGTTCCAGACATCACCTTCCTCACTAGTGGTAGCTGTAAACCTAGAGGTGATACTTTCCTCGCAGAAGAAAGATTTGTGATTATTGAGTTGGATAATGTCTCTGAATTTGCCTAATAGTTACTTTTTCCCTTGTGCTGTTCCGGCAAGTGCATTAAGGCAAGTGACGATCAGCATGGGGATCGGCATAGATGGTGCCTGGCTTGTGGCCCGTAAGAGGATTGCAATCATTAGACAAAGCTGACATCTGGAAGCACCTTAAATTGGATGGCAATACAGGCTGTGATAATGCCAAGGTGCACCTGCATATATTAAACAAATTATAATTTTTTCCTCTTCCTTGTCTGTTAAAATTATCTGCCTGCCTGCCTGCCTGTCTATCTATCCCTACAAGGTATGGAATTAGAAGATGCTCATCAGGATTTAGAACTGCTCATTTAGAACTGCTCATCAGCTTTAGAAATCCAAAATAAGGGCCAAACAAATAAGGGCGAGAATGGCACATCTGCCATTTAGTCTCACTCCGGAGTCGTGGTGGAGGCATGGCTGGGTGGATGGGGACCCCTGATTGGCTGTCGTCTACCTGGTCAGAAGGCAGGGGGCGGGCCCGGCGAACCTAATGGCTGTCATGTGTGCAACAGGGCCATAGGCCTTGTTGAATGTAGGTTGGTTCATTAGAAATAGTTTTAGAAAGTCAATGTCTCTGCAAGATTTTCTCTGTTAGAGTTTCTCACGGGAGTAGCTCTCTCACTCCCTGTCGTGGCCTTGCAGCTGTGTATGGTACAAAGAATGGGGCCACTCTTGGAAGGTGTCACTCAGGTTGTAGCATCATCTTAATAGCTGAAGCAAGGCTGAAGAGTTTTGCTAGAGATCATCTTTTGATGCAAGGCCTGAAATCCCTCCTGTTGGATCCATCTCCGTCTTGGGACCTTGAAAGCACTCTGCACATGGGCACTCCTGCTAATTGGACTTTAGATCTCTAAGGACTGTGCCATGAAAAGTACTGTGAGGCTTTTCATAGACTTGAACTTGCATTTGCTGTGGATTGGTTGTTAGTGGCCAGACTCAGGTGGCAGGGTGTTTAGCAGTAGCACAAGACTCCTGTGCTTGAGGTTGTACCTTCCCTGTGATCATGCTCACCTGGTAAGATCAGTGTTCGGCATGCTGGGGTTGGCTAGTGCATGATCATTCTCTCTCTCTCTCTCTCTCTCTCTCTCTGCCAAATTCAAGTGGCAGGGAGTTCCCAGTGCTAAGCAGAAACTGTGGAGCTCCTGTGCTTGAGATGCCACCCTTCCCGTGATCTTGTGGGCGTAGGCCATGTCCCCCGAGTTACCAGCAGATGTGGCATTTGGAGACGCTCCCTTGGGATGGTTTGCTAAGCCTTTCAGGAATTCCCCCCTCCCGTGTGATTGCCTGAAGGTTCGTATTAAGAATGGAGCCTAAAGCTTTCTCACCATCATTTAGCTTGAAGTATGGTTTTGGAGAAATGTAACCATTAAGCTTTGTTACTGTGAAATTTCCTCAATAAAAAGAAGTCACACTGATGTGAGTGTCTCGTGTCAGTTTGCCAGCACGTATGAATACCAGAGGGAACGGGCATGCCCACGACAATGGCTGCCGAAAAGCCTGTGCTGCCTCCTTTCATATAGATTGGTTGCTGCCACCCCACACCAGCCATACAATGGGGTTTGGCGGAGGAGCAGCATCAACTCGGCACCGTGAAGACAGCCCCTGGCTGACTTCGGGCCCGTGACAGACTCCTAGCCAATCTACCTCACAGGGTTGTTGTTGTGAGGATAAAATGGAGAGGAGGATTATGTATGCCGCCTTGGGTTCCTTATGGGAAAAAGGTGGGATAGAAATGTTATTAAATAAATAAATAAATAAGTAAATACACAAGCAAGCAAGCTCTGGCTGGATTGTGGCCAAAGTCTTTCTTTTCTGTCATTCATCCTCTGCTGTCATGGTGCTGAGGCTTCTTAGATGCTCACATCTACCATTTATTTGCAGAAAGTTTCAGAGTTCTTAGACTTCCATGGAAGAATGGAGGTAATGTTAAAATACATCCAGCTCATTCATCCTGCAAGATTTATGAAGTTGGCAGTAAACAGTGATGATCTCTAGCATGTAAAAACATGATCTAAAAATAGGCGCTTCTAAAAAGTTCTCTCTTGCGCAGAGGAAAAAGCGTGGGTTGTCAAAGTGAAATCAGGTTGTTTGACTTCTCTTTTTGTTAATCAAATATCATGCAGATAAGGTTTCCCTTAATGTAATTGCCTCTATTACCAGAAGTTTCCTATATTTGCACAGTAATAGGAATATTGCTGGGACATAAGCAACATTGCTTCTAACTGCTATTATACGGTAAGCATCTTGCCATCTTTCGCAGGCTGGTACAGAATGTTAGAACTTGTTTGGCCCTCAAAGCAAGAGCAACTGAAGAGGTCAGCTTGTTGGAAGGAAATGATGGAAAGTACCAGAGACCTAACAAGCGTTATTATTCTTCTCTTTTCCAATTTGGTGCCCTCCTGATGTTCAGGATTAAAACTCCCAGAATTCCTGACTGACCATTGAACTAAAACTCCCAGCACTCCTCTTGGCTGGGCTACATGGGAATCAACATTCAAAACATCTGGAGTGCACTGGTTTGGGGGAAGCTGCTATATTCTGTTGTATATAGGAATTGTCTTCACAGTGAGTTTTCTGACAAATTAAATGCTGCCATACAATTAGGACAAGACTGGACTTATAGAATCATAGAGAATCATAGAATAGTAGAGTTAGAAGGGGCCTATAAGGCCATCATGTCCAACCCCCTGCTCAATGCAGGAATCCGCCTTTAAGCATACCTGACAGATGGCTGTCCAGCTGCCTCTTGAATGCCTCTAGTGTGGGAGAGCCCACAACCTCCCTAGGTAATTGGTTCCATTGTCGTACTGCTCTAACAGTCAGGAAGTTTTTCCTGATGTTCAGCTGGAATCTGGCTTCCTGTAACTTGAACCCATAATTCTGTGTACAGCACTCCGGGATGATTGAGAAGAGATCCTGGCCCTCCTCTGTGTGACAACCTTTCAAGTATTTGAAGAGTGCTCTCATGTCTGCCCTCAGTCTTTTCTTCTCGAGGCTAAATGTGCCCAGTTCTTATAGTGTCTCCTCATAGGGCTTTGTTTCTAGACTCCTGACAATCCTTGTTTGCCCTCCTCTGAACCCCCTCCAGCTTGTCTGCATCCTTCTTGAAGTGTGGTGCCCAGAACTGGACGCAATACTCAAGATGAGTCCTAACCAGTGCCAAATAGAGGGGAACCAGTACCTGGCGTTTGTCGTTTCAAAATTTGGATGAAAACTGTTATATAATGTGAGTACTTTTTGGGATCAATGGAAAGCTTTGGGTCTTTCTTTCTCATACGATCACATTTTCTTCCATCTGTACACAATTGCAAATGTATTTTAGCATTCTTGTTTTATAGTGCATTGTCCATAGGTCTTCCTTCCCCTGAGATCGCACATTTGTTGCAACGACATTGTATTTTACTCAGCTCTCTAAATGCTGAGAATCTTATGTTGTGGGAAAATTAGATTCTTACTCCAAATAAAACATGCATTGCCATTGTGGAATGTAGTTGTAAAATGTTACGGGTCCCTATTAGATAGTACCAGAAACATTATTAGGGGAGTGGGATAATTCCCCCATGCCTGCTCAGATTTGTAACATTTTCATTTTTATTATGCAAACGTTTTGTAGAATGGAGTTCCCTTTATGTAAATCTCCAGTGCAGGAGCGTTCATCTTGACATATTTATCCCCCCCTGGCAACACCCCACCCCACCCCAATAGCATATATCACAATACTGCCATTCCTGTATCAATTCCTGGCCATTTTCATTTATTTTCAAAATAATACTTCCTTCATTTGAAACTCCCCTCCATGTAGTACTTTGAGCCTTAGAAATGCCATAGCTCTGCTTTGGAAAACTGATATTAGAAATGTTTCAAGTTTGGCTGGGAAAGTGGTCAAGTCTTCTCAGCTGTTTGGGCAGTATCCAATGTTGTCACAGTGCTAATACTAGCACGACTTCATTAGTAACTGCAACATCAAGGAAAAAAGCTACAGTTTGGCAATGTATCCCCTTTGCCTAGCAAGCGTTGGTTTATGCTAGGAGAGCATCATTAGCACTTCTGCATTGGATAATGACATTGTGCTAGCATTGGTTTACGCTAGGACAACATCATTAGCACTTATGCATTGGATACTGCCCTTTATGTTTTAGTTGTTGTCTCCCACCATTTCTATGCGCAAACCTATGCCTACTTTCCTGGGAGTAAGCCCCATTGAATTTAATAGGTGTTACTTCTGAATAGGATTGCACGTTAAGGCAGAAAATGGCATAGCAAACTTGTTTTCTGAGTGTATACTGGTGTTACACTAGTCTTTCACAAGGAGACACATGATGTGTGGATAATATAAATGTTTATCTGTATCTGTGTACATATATACAGTGAGGTGGGGCAGAAAATTTTCCAGGGCTTTATTTTTCTGAGGAAAATTGTTCCGTCTCATAAGTTCATTCGTAAAAATTAGAGTATGCCCTTTGCAAATACAATATCGGGCAAGCTTGACATTTTTTAAATTGTAGGTTTTTCAAGTGATTATGCTTAGCAAGTATGTGAGAGAATGCATATATGTCTCAGAGTAAAACGGAGCTAATAAATAGTGACAACAAAATTGAAGGTGCCCAACAATTGTAGTGGAAGAGAGTTGAACCCTGCTGAAAGAGATGAGTGGCTGTCAACATCTTGCACACAATTCTTTGGGTTACTAAAATTAGTTAATGTGTCAAAGGTTTTCAGTCTCTTTGTTCCCCACCCCCTTAAATTTAAACAATATGAGGGAAGTACATGCTATTTTCTTTAAATGTTTACAATTATTCCAATAAAACATTCTGCATAATAGAACATTTAAATCAGCTTTAGATTCCCTCCCTCAAATATTTCAGGTCAAATACTTCTGGCTTATTGGGACAAAAAATTAACATGTGATACTTTTTCTTTTCTTTCTTTCTTTGTTCTTTTTCTTAAATACAAGTAAAATAAACTTGTTAAATTAGATCTCTCTAGGGGATCAGAATATTTTCTCATGCAAACTGAAAAATTTACTGTGTAAATTAACCTAATTTGCATTGGACAATTTCCTAGAAAATTTTCTAGTTCAAAATTTTCCGGAAAGCCCACATCACTATATATATATATATATATATATATATGAGTGTGTGTGTCTTCCAGATTTAATATTACCGTTAACACATCTGCCATACAAAGAGTTGAGTTGCCATCTCTGTCCAAGTTTGGAGTACACACTTTCTGTAACAGAGCTGAGCCACACTCCTTCCAAGCAAAGTCCTCTGCTCTGTAGCAAGTCATTTCTCCACACCCTACCTTCACACCCCTGTCTGTACCCCAGAGGAACAAGATATATTGCTATTGCTAAAGGATTTGTGTGTGCATTTACATTTTCAGAAAATGTTTCTGTGCCATCTTGTCTGCTTATTTCCTTGTCTGCCCAGCCCTCCGCAAGCAAAGCGTAAAAGAAAGCAATCCATTGGTACTTACACAGTTTTTAGTGTATTGTGTCATTTGTTATTGTTCCTAAGTGAGTAGACAAATAATAATGTTGCGGGTTACTATGATCAAGCAGATTTAAACAAGATTGGAGAAAATTGATGGTTTCTGAAGTGTGTCACAAAGGTGGTTTTAAGCAAATGTGAACTATAATTGACTGTAAGCTGTAGCAAATGCTGAATTGATATGTTGCACGTTTGTCTCATAGACCTCTGCTTTGCTGCCAAACTAATTTGGCAGCCATCTTGTTTTGTTCAAATTGCTCAAATGCACTAAGGTGGCAACACTCAAGTGATTGTTTCACATGATGTCACGACACAAAATCTATCGAAAAACAATGGATGGAAAATACTTCACATTGGCTGAATTCGGACAACACGATAGTCAGTGGTGAGGTAATAATAAACTTTACAGTTGTTCATCTAAGGGGTATTCCCTACACAACATGGTAATAAATAATCAACTGGGGAGTGGATTAGGATCAGCGCTGAGTTGACTATGGCAGCATTCGGACGACACGATAGTCAATACAACTGACGATTGTTTCCCCCACCCCAGTTGCTTATTGTGTCATCTGAATTCAGCCATTGAATTAAAAATGCAAGTATGTTAAGTTAGGGTGACCAGATAAAATCCAGGTCAGGGCTCATGTAACTTTAACAGTTGTAGAGAAAAGGGAATTTCAGCCGGTGTCATTTGTATGCAATTAGATCCTGGTGAAATTCTCTCTCCATCACACCAGTTAAAGTTGCAGGGGCCCTGCCTTCTTTTGCATATGGTCACTCTAGTATAGTGCCTGCAACTTTAACTGTTGTGATGAAGAGGGAATTTCACCAGGAACTAATTGCATACAAATGACACTGGCTGAAATTCCCTTTTCTCTACAACTGTTAAAGTTACATGAGCCCTGACCTGGATTTTATCTGGTCAGCCTATGTTAAGTGGACCAGTGTCTGTTGTGGTTCTGCACTTCACCTGACACAACCAAAAATCAGCAAACCCAGGCTGGACTTGATACACTTTGGAGCCCAAACTATGGTGGCCACATAGGCATTGCCAGGGAAGAGGGCAGAGATTTACATCAAATTTGCATATGCTAATTTATATGTATAGATCAGGCTCACCCAACCTGGTGCCCTTCAGATATTTGGGGCTTCAACTCCCATCAGTCCCAATTATAGAATCATAGAATAGTTGAGTTGGAAGGGGCCTCTAAGGCCATCGAGTCCAACCCCCTGCTCCATGCAGGAATCCATATCAAAGCACACCTGGCAGGTGGTTGTCCAGCAACATCTTGAATGCCTCTAGGGTGGGAGAACCCACTACCTCCCTAGATAATTGATTCCATTGTCTTACTGCTCTAACAGTCAGGAAGTTTTTCCTGATGTTCAGCCAGAATCTGGCTTCCTGGAACTTGAGCCCATTATTCTGTGTACAACACTCTGGGATGATCGAGAAGAGATCCTAGCCCTCCTCTGTGTGGCAACCTTTCAAGTATTTAAAGAGTGCTGTCATGTTTCTCCTCAGTCTTCTCCTCTTCAGGCTAAACATGCCCAGTTCTTTCAGTCTCTCCTCATAGAGTTTTGTTTCGATATCCCTGATAATCCACGTTGCCCTCCCCTGAACACGCTCCAGCTTGTCTGCGTCCTTCTTGAAGTGTGGTGCCCAGAACTGGACACAATACTCAAGATGAGTCCTAACCAGAGCTGAATGGGGGGGACCAGTACTTTGGACGATTTGGAAGCTATACTTCTATGAATGCAGCCCAAAATAGCATTTGCATTTTTTGCAGCCACATCTCATTGTTGGCTCAAATTCAGCTTGTGATCTACAACAATTCCAATCAGAATGGTCAATGCTCAGGAATGCTGTAGTTGTAGTCAAAATCATCTGGTGAGCACCAGGTTGTAGAAGGTTGGTATAGATGCACATTTGGCATGTGGGGGAAAGCTATTTTTAAAATTAAAATACAATACATCTCACCATAGTGGGATGACTGTGACCAGTATTGCCTGCTCAATCTGCAGTCCAGGTGCGAACTGTTGATTGACAACTTCAAAGCCCCTGGGCTATCCCTTCTTAGGGCTCTTTATCTTTAAATGGGAATTGCACGGGACAGGCCTTCAAACAGAGGGCCACTTCAAATAGAGGATTGCCCTCTGCCATTCTTTCCAACAGAGAACTGTGGACATGATATGGCCACTCTAGCTCAACACATCCCACTGGATCATTTGGAGGCCTATTCTGGGAAGAGCAAAGCAAGAAAGCCAGAGCTCATGAAGTCCCAGGGGAAAAGGCCAAGTGGGAAATGCCAGCACGATTGCAGCAGCCACAGATGTAGCCTCAGCAGTGGTCCTGGAGAGGACAAGGGCTACTTCCACCACCTAAGGGGACCCTGCAATCAGGGGTAGGTTTTGGTATTTTTAATGCAAATTGTTAACTATTTTATATTTTGTATGTTTTAATACTTTTGTTGTAAGTCGCCTTGGGGCTTTTTAAAAAATGGAATTTAAATTGTTGTGTTTATTAATGATGATGGTGGTGGTGATGATGATGATGATGATGATAGCATAACCCAGTGGATTCAACAACATTTCAGCACATCTACGACACACAGTTCAGCAACAAGTGGATATCAATAATGAGGTAAATCCCTTCTGAGCCAGGCTACCACAATAGATGAAGAGACTCAAGCCAGAGCTAGTCCAAGGAATTTTCCTGAAAGAAGCAGAGCAGCAAATGGTGCCCCCACCCCCCAAATCAAGGTAGATAGTATCCAAAGCAGCCAAACTATTCTGATACATGAGGCAGAAAATCCCATAAGTGCCTCTCCTCTTTCTTGGCAATAGAAATACAATAATAACTAAGTAAATAACTAACAAGTTGCTATGCTTTTAGGATACCCAAAATCTGCTGTTTGAGGCATCTGCCTCACTCTGCCTCATGGTAGGGCCAGAAGTGACTCAAGTAATCTGGGATCTATTGCCAGGACCAGGTTTGAGCCCTCCTAGATTCTTCTCTGCCCAGGGTGGGTGCTATGCTGTAGTCCCTGGCTAAGGTACCAAGGCATTCCATGTCCAGAGATTCATTGTTTGCTCCTATCCCTCAACTACACTGGCCTTCTAATGTGCAAATGTTCCCAAGAGAACAGGAAGAAGGTGTGGAACTGCTCTTCACTTTTTTGCTCTACCTAGGGTGACCATATTTTGGACACCAAAAAGGAGGACAACATGGCCGCCCCAAGGGGGCGTGCCCACCAACATGTCCAGCCCCCAAGGGGGCGTACCCACCCAAACTTGCCTTGGTCACATGTCTGATTTTACAGCATACAATTAAAACAAACCTGTTCTACATAATATCTTAACGTTAAAATCACTGAGATAAAGAACAAGTGAGATATTCAACGTATCTGAAATTAACTTCACTCACTCCTACTTTTGTAGCTTTTCCTGTACTTTGTTGCTATACTCTGTGTGATACATACTCCCCTCAGATATCTTTTCTGACTGCAAATGCTTCACTGGATGATACCATAATCTAATCTTTCCTAACATTTAACACTCTTTCCCCATCACCTTTCTCATTCCCATACTCACAGATCCATCATTTTGCTACCACTGAACAGGTACATAAAAATCTAGTACAACAAACTAGCAACCTAGCATTCAGAAAGAGTATAAAATACAATTACCCTGCAAGCATTAGCTATGGAACAAAAATACTTCTGGTTTATCAATGAGAAATTCTCACAATGCCTGCCAAGGATCCTTTCCTCCTTTTATCCAAAAATCTCTTGAATATTTGGATTCAAGAAATATTTGGAAATTCTGTTTTCAGTGTGTAGAGAACACAAATCCCAATCAGAGCGCTCTGCCCAAAGAAAACTTCCCAAAGAAACCTCAGAATAAAGCTTCAATAAAGCTTATTCCCAGATAAATGAATATAGGATGCAGCCTTAAATGAAGGTGCTTACAGGGCCATTACTATTTTATTGTAGTTCGTGATAAATCTTCACTGTGATAGAATTTAAGCAAGTTGAACAGTGCAACGTTATACATGTCTACTCAGAAGTAAGTCCCACTGACAGCAAAGGGCCTGCAATCCTAAAGTGTTAACATAAACGTAATTACAAACACAAAACAGGACAGAATTAGGAAGGGGAAGTTTCTGCAGTTGTGGAGCAAGTTGTCTGTCACACACAAGATGAACATAGTTTGCATAATTTGTGAGTCTTCAAGATGCCACAAGACACTTTGGTGGCTTTCAAGCACAAAAGAACAAGAGGTGCCTCTGCTTCTTCACATCCATTCACCTTTCTCTAGCAAGTGCAAGCCCCTCCTGCTGTCAAGGAGGACTATGCACCCACCAGAACCTGGCCTCGTGGCTCATGCAACCAGCAGGTGCACTCCAGAAAGATGCTTTCAGAGCCTAGGAAATCCAGACATATAAGCCCAAACAAGCCACCCTATGCACTCACATATTACCTTGCCCCTTAGTCCAGACATTGCTGCTCACATCCCTGTTTGGCTGCAAAACCACTTCTGTCCCATCCCAGATAAGGGACCTGGGCCAGCTTGGAAGAAGCAACAGGTGAGGAAGGCCTCTGGCACTCCTGTGAACATGGCAGCAGCCAGTGTACCTGCTCACCCCTTGCCAGGAGCCTCACAGTCTTCAATGGCAAAATGCAGTGCTTGGCTGCTGGGCGCCTCTCACCAGCTAACAATAGTGTTGTGACGCAATTTTGGATGCTGGATGTAATGGTCGTACAGCCCCCTTTATAACTTAAAATGAATCATTTCAATTCCACATTGCACAGCTGCTACATTTGTGATGCTAGAGCAGTAAAAATAACTTCTGGTTTATCAGTGAGAAACTAATCTAAAATGTGTCATTACACCTCTGGTTCATTAGCCATGTAAACAAGACCATGGTCAGTAGCAATACAAAGAAAAGCCAGAACAGATGCCCATTATCACAATGCTAGACAAGGACTTTTCCCTCTTTTTACCAAATACCTCCTGAATTTACACTGCCTCAGTGTGCAGAGAACACAAATCTCATTCAGGGATCCAAAGAAAACTGCCCAAAGAAACCTCAAGAAACAAGTCCCATTGATTTCAATAAAGCTAGGGTGACCATATGAAAAGGAGGACAGGGCTCCTGTAACTTTAACAGTTGCGTAGAGAAGGGAATTTCAGCTGGTGTCCTTTGTATGCATGCAGCACCTGGTGAAATTCCCTCTTCATCACAACAGTTAAAGCTGCAGGAGCTATACTAGAGTGACCAGGTACAAAAGCGGGCAGGGCTCCTGCAGCTTTAACTACAGTGATGAAGAGGGAATTTCACCAGGTGCTGCATGCATACAAATGACACCAGCTGAAATTCCCTTCTCTACACAACTGTTAAAGATACAAGAGCCCTGTCTTCCTTTTCATATGGTCACCCTAATTTAAATGGAATTTGCTTCCTTCCATGCACTTAAGCATGCTTAAGGAACGTTAGCAAGTGTTCCTTAAGCATGCTTAAGTGCATGGAAAGAAGCAAATTCCATTTAAATTAGGGTGACCATATGAAAAGGAGGACAGGGCTCCTGTAACTTTAACAGTTGTGTAGAGAAGGGAATTTCAGCTGGTGTCATTTGTATGCATGCAGCACCTGGTGAAATTCCCTCTTCATCACAACAGTTAAAGCTGCAGGAGCCCTGCCCTCTTTTGCATTTGATCATTCTAGCTGTACTAGCTAGCTATCCTGCAGCTTTAACTACAGTGATGAAGAGGGAATTTCACCAGGTGCTGCATGCATACAAAGGACACCAGCTGAAATTCCCTTCTCTACGCAACTGTTAAAGATACAAGAGCCCTGTCTTCCTTTTCATATGGTCACCCTAATTTAAATGGAATTTGCTTCTTTCCAGGCACTTAAGCATGCTTAAGGAACACTTGCTAACGTTCCTTAAGCATGCTTAAGTGCATGGAAGGAAGCAAATTCCATTTAAATTAGGGTGACCATATGAAAAGGAAGACAGGGCTCCTGTAACTTTTAACAGTTGCGTAGAAAAGGAATTTCAGCAGGTGTCCTTTGTATACATGCAGCACCTGGTGAAATTCCCTCTTCACTACAACAGTTAAAGCTGCAGGAGCCCTGCCCGCTTTTGTACCTGGTCACTCTAGTATAGCTCCTGCAGCTTTAACTACAGTGATGAAGAGGGAATTTCACCAGGTGCTGCATGCATACAAAGGACACCTGCTAAAATTCCTTTTCTACGCAACTGTTAAAAGTTACAGGAGCCCTGTCTTCCTTTTCATATGGTCACCCTAATTTAAATGGAATTTGCTTCTTTCCATGCACTTAAGCATGCTTAAGGGACACTTGCTAACGTTCCTTAAGCATGCTTAAGTGCATGGAAGGAAGCAAATTCCATTTAAATTAGGGTGACCATATGAAAAGGAAGACAGGGCTCTTGTATCTTTAACAGTTGCGTAGAGAAGGGAATTTCAGCTGGTGTCCTTTGTATGCATGCAGCACCTGGTGAAATTCCCTCTTCATCACTGTAGTTAAAGCTGCAGGAGCTATACTAGAGTGACCAGGTACAAAAGCGGGCAGGGCTCCTGCAGCTTTAACTACAGTGATGAAGAGGGAATTTCACCAGGTGCTGCATGCATACAAAGGACACCAGCTGAAATTCCCTTCTCTACACAACTGTTAAAAGTTACAGGAGCCCTGTCCTCCTTGGTCACCCTAAGGAAGCCCCAGCAGGTAAGTGCCCCGCGCCCCCGCGCTGCCCCCCCCGCCGTGCGCCCCAGCGCCGCCCCCCCGCCCCGCGCCCCCGCACGGCACCCCCCCCGCCCCCCCCCCCCGCCGCGAGCACCCCCGCCGCACGCACCCGCGCGGCCCCCCCACCCGCCGCGAGCACCCCCGCCGCACGCACCCGCGCGGCCCCCCCACCCACCGCGAGCATCCGCACCGCCCCCCCGCCGCGAGCACCCGCGCCGCCCCCCCCGCCGCGAGCACCCGCGTCGCCCCCCCCGCCGCGAGCACCCGCGCGGCCCCCCACCCGCCGCGAGCACCCGCGCCACCCCCCCGCCGCGAGCACCTGTGCCACCCCCCCCGCCGCGAGCACCCGCGCCGCCCCCCCGCCGCAAGCACCTGCCCCGCCGCCCCCCACCCACCGCGAGCACCCGCGCCGCCCCCCCACCCCCCACGCGCTCCTTGCCTGCTGCTGCTGGGGCGTCCGTTTCCCTCCGTGCTTGGAATCTACTGAGAAACAGGCTTCTTGGCCTGTCTCTCAGCAGTGCGCCGAGTGATGACGTCATCACCCGGCGCGCTACTGAGGGATAGGCCGCGAAGCCTGTTTCTCAGTAGATTCCAAGCACCTAGCAGGTAAGTGCCCCCCCCCGCCGTGCGCCCCCGCGCCGCCCCCCCGCCCCGCGCCCTTGCACGGCCCCCCCACCCGCCCCGCGCCCCCGTGCCTCCCCCACACCCGCCGTGCGCACCCGCGCCGCCCCCCCGCTGCGCGCACCCGCGCGGCCCCCTCGCCGCGCGCACCCGCGCCGCCCCCCCGCCGCGAGCACCCGCGCGGCCCCCCACCTGCTGCGAGCACCCGCGCCGCCCCCCCCGCCGTGAGCACCCGCGCTGCCCCCCCGCCGCGAGCACCCGCGCCGCCCCCCCGCCGTGAGCACCCGCCCCGCCGCCCCCCACCCACCGCGAGCACCCGCGCCGCCCCCCCACCCCCCACGCGCTCCTTGCCTGCTGCTGCTGGGGCGTCCGTTTCCCTCCGTGCTTGGAATCTACTGAGAAACAGGCTTCTTGGCCTGTCTCTCAGCAGTGCGCCGAGTGATGACGTCATCACCCGGCGCGCTACTGAGGGATAGGCCGCGAAGCCTGTTTCTCAGTAGATTCCGAGCACCGGAGGGAAACGGACGCCCCAGCCGGTAGGTGCCTCGCGCCGTCAGCCTCCCGCCACCGCCGCGTGACCCCCCGCTGCCCCGGTTTGCCCCCGCCGCCCCGCGGTTGGCCCAGCTCGCCCCAGGGCCATCTGGTCACCGTTTTGGGGGGCTAAATTTCCGGATTTGGCCCCCCAAAACGGTTTTTTCCGCCCGGATGCGGATTTGCACCCCATTTCCCGGATATGTCCGGACAAATCCAGGCGTCTGGTCACCCTAGCTCTACCCTTAATCAGTGTGTGGTGGGCGGGGGGTGGGGGTGAGGTTCCTTTGTTTATAATACTTTTATCCTGCTTTATTTTTTTAAAAAAAAATCAAATGTTTCGCATTAAAATGTATATAGTGTACATAAATTACAATACAAAACAATAAATAAACATTTTGCCAGGGCAGTGATGCTGTATTTATTAATTAATTAATTTTTGGGAATATTGCAACCTCTTCTGCAAGCTACAGGAAAGGGGCAGTATTGCATTTAATGCATGGGAATTTGGGCATAGCTAGCCTTAGGATCTCTATAGCCTACGGTGTGGTTTCTTGCTCCTCCCCTTCCTCCCACCCCTCTCTTGACCTTCCTCCATTGCTGGGAGCACATGACTTGTCCTTTTGTCCAAATTTACCAAATTTTAGATTGTTTAATCAACTTGGTCAGGCTTGGCAAGTTTGTGTATTTTGAGTGTTGTCTGGACATTGCGCAGCTCGAAGCAATCTGTTTGATATTGGGTGGGTGGAATCGGATCTCTGTTCAGCTTGTGGAGTTAAGGAGACAGGTGATGGTGGGATTGCATAAAATATTTGGGAGAACAGGAACCTTTCCTCCATTTGTTAAGGGAGAAAGGAGCTCCTGTTGGGAACTTGTGTGTTCTCCTTAAGATTCCTGAGCTTTGTTTTTGTGTGATTTTATTTATTTACAATATTTATATACTGCTCAATATCTGTCTCTGCCATATCACATTTTTCTGCTAGATAATAATATAGTAGGCATTTTGTAATTCATTTGCCTGGGCTATTAGATGTCAGTAGGTGGCAGTAATAGGGCCTTCAGGCCTTGCTTTGCCATAAAACTCCAGAAGCAGCAGCAGCAGCAGCACATGGCTTGCTTCCTCTCTCCCCTGCCTGCATAATGGAACACAAAATGGTCTGAACAAACTCTTGAAATGCTATGCTGTACCTGTGCAAGAATACTTGTGAGGAAAACAGTTTTCTTTCCTTCACTAAAGAAAGGTGTGGACTCTTTTTAGCCTTGGTGTACATGTGAGACTGGTAAATGCTACTTCTGTTTCACCTTTTTGATTTTCCTCTGCTAACTGGCTTTCTAACCAGAGGCAGCAATAACAAATAAATCATAATTTATACCCCACTTTTCTTCATTTGGGGGCTCCCTGGGCTACAAGGGCCTGAACTGTATGTAAGATCTATACTTGCAAACAGGAACCATCTTGCGATGAATGCTCCTGTACATCCTCTACAGGGCACAGTTGTACATACGTAGGGACTGTTGCCACATTCTGGGCAATGCGTTTGGGAACGGGGCACAGTTGGCAGACACCTGAAGGTCTAGGGTGGGTTCAATAGCCATGATCACACTCTGCTCCACACATTGTTTGAACATGTGAAGTGGTGCATGAGAAGAGACTTACTGAAAGCCCAAACTAACCAGTCATTGGAATTTATATATTAGTAGAGCTCAAATTACAGGGGGAATCAAGGGGCTTCAGCCTCCTGGCCTTTTGTGATTGCCTTTAGCTACTGTTTTTAGAAGGGTACAGGGCAGCCTTCCCCAACCTGGTGCCCTCCAGAAGTATTGGCCTACAACTCGCAGAATCCTCCAGCCAGCAGCTGGCTGGGGGATTCTGGGAGTTGTACACCAACACATCTGGAGCAGTGGAGGTGGGTGGCTCTGATTTCGATGGGGCAGTGAAACCACTCTGGATTTCAGTCAGAACCAGAACCATCCCTCAAATGGGTTCAGCACTTTGGATAGCTCTTTTAGAGTTCTGACCGGTTCTGACTGAAACCTGGAGTGAATTCACAGCCCCACCAAAATCAGAGCCAGCAGCCACCACTGATCTGGAGGTCACCAGGTTGGGGAAAGCTTATATAAGGCATAGGTAGGCAACATGGTGCACGTGGGCACCAGTGTGCCCTTCGACACCTTTATTGGTGTCCTGCCCCTCTCACTCTTACTAAAAAAATAAATAAAATAATTCTTACCCTCAGCTGGAATCACTTCAAAGCAAACTGGGGGCCTACAGCTCTTCCATCTTCATTGGACATCAATGTCTCTGTGCCACACATGGGACTCGGAGACATTCTTAGGAAATGAAGGTGGCGGTCAGGTGCAGACTGATGCTTTCTTCTGTACTGCATCCAGCCACCAAGAAAAAGGTGAAAAGAAAAGAAAAAGAGACTCCTGTCAGTCTTATCTGGTAACCTATGCCTCCCATGGCGGCCATTTTGTGGTGGTATCCAGGACAGTTTTTGAAATTGCCAAATGTTTCCACTGGCCCCAAAAGGTTGCCTAACTTTTCTCTGAATCTATGTAGGACTAAGTGAATGGGAGACGGAATGGACCAGTTTTCGTGGGAGAACTGAGTGTCTCCATACCTAAACAACTAAACTCCCATAGAGGTTCCACTGGATTTTGCATGAGCTATTGGAGGGTTGTTTACCTTAGGGTGCCTCTACAAGAGGCATTTAAAGCTCTTTCAAGGCGCATTAAAAAAATTACCTCTACAAGAACGGAGCGCAAATCGGGCGTAGAGGCGCGTTATCTCCCCGATTATGCACATTATTGAATGCGCGTTAAATCGCGAGTTTTATTTTGCTCCGGCCGTTAAAGCGCATTTTGACTGTGTGAATAAGTGCTTATGCGCATTAACTACTTGTAAAGTGCATTTTGGACATCTGTTAATGCGCTTCGCCACCTCTCGCCGCCTCTCGTGCAGAGGGATTAGGCGTAAATGCGCTTCTGCGATTATGCGCATAATCGCCTAACCAGATGCAAAAGCGAATCCTTGTAGAGGGGACCTCAGTGGTTTGATTTGATTCTGTGAATTACCTGAAGCATTGAAAGATTTCTCTGTTTATATTCTCCGTTGTCCATAGAGTCATGACATGTTGCCATTCAGGTGGACTAGACTTGAATCAGCAGCACAGGGAAGAAAGTAGTATGCTTTCTCAGTTCTTTTGGATTTTTGGAGAGCAGGTGCAGAATCAAACACATGAGCCAGTATGGAGGATGTAGGTGCATTCATAAAGATCTCTGCAGACTCAATCAGAGCTGCCCCCGCCCCATCACCCTGCAGCTGCAGCACTGTGTTAAGGGTTATACAGAAGACACTAGCCCTACTTATTCTCCCCTGGTTAACCTGTGAACTTTGGGGTGGGGGTCACAGGGTTAATTGTGTAGGATGAAGCTGGGCTTTGACAAAAGAGCTTATTGTGGTGGTGCAGCAAAGGGATAACAGGAGAGAGGACCTGATGACAACTGGTTTTTTTTTTTTAAAAAAAATGCTCTCATTTGTGTGTATATCTGGTGAGGATGGAAAGACTGAGGACAGATTCGGGAATGGACTCTTAGAGTTCCATCACACCAGCAATTTAGTGCACTCTTGCCATGCCTGGTGTGCGGATTTGCAGCACAGTAATCACACGATGCCGTGCCTGTCCTGCTGACACCCTGCCTCTTCCCCAGCCTTTCCTAGAATGCTAAAAGACTGGATTATTTTCCCTAAGTGCATTTAATGCGCCCTAAGCCTCCATGTAGTTTTAAAGGAACTGGGAGCTTGAATGGATTGCATCAGGTCCTGGCAGCAGCCGGCTCCAAGCCTCAATATAAAACCCAAACCTTGCATCCCAGGCTCAAAAGCGGTTTTTAAAATCATATAACGCCTGAATCTCTGCAGAGACAGGATTGTACTCCTTCGATGCCCCCAAAGAGCCAGACTAAAGGGTCATTCCATTTTTGCCCAGCAGAAAGGCGGTCTGGATGATGTGCTCATCTGACAGGACCTGACTTGAGGGAGAAAGAGAAGGGGAGGGGTTGAGTGGAGTGGAATGGAAGAGCAAAGGAGCAAAAGAGCAGCTATTCAGGTGAAACGGATCATACGCTTGACATGCTTCTGCATCAGAAGTAAAAAAAAGTGGAGGCAAACCGGGGGGTGGAAATTAGGTGTGATGGAGGTCTTACTACTGATAAAGGTTAAGATCTTGTCTGTTAACAGCTGAGGAGGCCTCACAGAAGAACAAAAAAGGTGTCCAAGTCCAAGATCTGCTCTGTTTTCAGCGAATCTTGAGGGTTTGAGGTGAAGGAGCCTAAAGGTGACTTCAGCGTCCCTGCTATTTATTTTGATCACAATGGGGATTTATTTGACTGGAATCAATAGAAAGCTGGGCATTTATCATTTGGACAGAAGACATTTAAGCACCAGGAACCACAGAACTTAACAATTAACAAATTGATACACACTCACACACACACACACACACATTTTACCTCAATGTCAATGGAGCTTTTCCAATTCTGGGCAGCTGTCCAACCATCCGTGCCGAAACACAGTCCGTAAGTAGGTCGAATGAGCTGCAGTCATTCCATCACTCTAACGGAGTAGTCTTTAATAGTCGGCATTGAAAACAGTGAGAACAGAGGGCCATCTGTTTTATTTATTCTAAAATTTATATCCCACCAATTCTAAAATTTATATTCCACCAACCCGCCAGGAATGGCTGTTGTAAAAGGAGAAAGCTGGAAAAGGAGGAGGAGCAGGAGAGTATATGGACATTAGACAGAGTGAGGCAGCTGATTTGGGGCTTCATGGATGGGCAGCAAATATTTATTTAATAGTGTTGTATTTTTATTCCCAGGCAGAGGCAGTTAAGGGATTTTTCTTTCTCAGGGGTTGAAATAGTCTTGAGTATTATAGACCTAGATTAGGGATCTGTGAATCAGCAAAACATGAGCTTGCAAAGGTCTCCAAATTCCATCTCAAAATTTGTTCAAAATGGAGTCCATATCAGATTAAGAGTGGGTTTTTTCTTTTTGCATGAAAATCCATACATATTTTCATGCATTTTTCCAAATGTATGCATCAATTGTGCACATCTTTGAAATGCACACACTTTGTTCCCATTGATTAAAGTGTATTTGTGCACATTTTTCAAAAGTATGCATTTCCCCCCATTTTTTAATGTTGACATAATGAGCAGTTCATACAATCAAGCAGCCCTCTATGGCTCATTTAAGCCACAATGAGTTGCGGTGTATGTCAGCTTTTGAATATTCAAGCCATGACCGCAGCTTGTCATGTCATCTGAACCTGGCGAGGATAGGTTGTTGGCATCAAATCAACCAGAACCCATGGGCTGTTTTAAGATTGTGGGTGGTTTGTTATCCATGCCAACAATCCATCCTCGCTGGCTTCAGATGACACGGCAAACAGCGATCACAGCTTGAATATTCAAAATGGTCATCTGCCTGCTCTGTTTCCCACCATGGCTTAAATAAGCCACAGTGGGCTGCTTGATTGGGTGAACTGTCTCAATATATCTCATTCCCTCTTTTCCAATTAATTATTTTTAACATAACACAAACATTTTCTAAATCAAGTTGATGGAGCTGTTCTTCAAGGCATTATTGAAACTGTAGATTAGGAATCACTGTCTTTATTGCATTAGCAGCATGCTTGAACGTCTCAAAATTGTATCGTCTGTTTCAGAGCTTCTTTGTATGTTTGCAATAAGGATCTAGCACATTTTCAAGTGGAGACCTTTGGGTGAATTGCAGAATAATGTCTGGATGGAGATGAGTTCTTGATAATGTGGAAACAGCAAACAAATTAATAACAAAATGATTGCCTTGCCTTTCTTTGACTTTCTGATTTGTTATTATGAAGTCTACATTCATGAAATGAATCAATTAGACACTTAATGCAGGCAAAATTATATTGCACCAGGCCCTGCTGCCTCCTCCTTGGCTCATAACCTGGAGGAAGGTCTGTTTATATACAAGTTAGAAGCCTGGAATAGTTGTAGAAAGGGAGAAGAGGCAGGGGGAAAACCCTTGGTACAAGGAAATTATGGGCTTGTTGATTTGAGCATGGGAAGTCCCCATTGATTGATAGGAAATGAATTGGATATCCATAGAAAGTGATTCATCGGTATGTGAAATTGTTTTTATTTTATTTGCAAATATTTCAGAAACAAAAGAAAAAGGGGAAAAACCTCGAAAGAAGAAAAATAAAGGGGAAAAGAGAACATGATATAAAAGCATACCCATTCACAGTAGTCGTTTACAACATCATTAATTAATAAAAGGAAGAAGGATAAGGGGAAACAACGACAATTTGGTACTATTATTTCAAATATATACATTAATATAAGCAGTCCATACATCTAAGTAAGCATCCATACAATGTTGGCAACCGTAGGATATACATTCAAATGTAGCAAGAGCAGTAAGATCTCCAGATCACTGAATAAAAGGTGGTGGGAATTTATCATTCCAGGCATGAAATACTGTTGTCTCTTAAGGTCCAGTTTTGTTGTCCATCTGTTAATTCTCACATCATAGGAATATAATTTGAAAGCATGTGAACATCCAAAGTTATCACAGATTTTTTTCAAGGACACAATTTATGTGACCAACAACTTCCAACCAAAAAAGAAGCCATCATAGGGCATGACCACATCATCTGTGCAATCTTGACCCATCTGCACTTATTATGGCCCAGCTTCCATCTAGGTCCTAGGTTCTAGGAGATACTTCAGTGGAAAAGTCACTGTTCGGTTGTGTCCACTATACTGCACTGGTCTCAGTGCTCCTTTCTCTGGTTGAAACTGTACATTAAGCTTGACTGGGCATCCCTCCAAAAATGTCACCCCCAGATTAGGTTCTATTGCATAATGTTTACCCCATCTTGAGATATTTATTTCTGCCTTTTTTATTCCATCCAAGAAACCCTGGGTGGTCACACTGTTTTACTCTTGCAACAAATCTGTGAGGGAGATGTCTGTGGCAGCTAGCACGGCATGTCACATTTGCTCAGCTGGAAAGGCTTTGGCCTGCAGCAGGATGGGTGACTGCATGTGGATGTTGTTTGTTATGGATTAGTCACAGAGGTTAGGCTGAAAGATAGCAATTGGCTCAAGAGATCATCCAGTGAGTTTCAAGGCTGAGGAGATTAACTCAGTGCTGGGCAATCTAAATCCTGGGAGCCACATCCAGTTTTCCTGAGGTCCCAATCCAGCCCTCTGGGGTTCCTCAGAAGGCCCCACCCCTTTCCTTCCAATCACCAGTCATTTGGTGGTTTCCTGCCTTTTGTGCAATTGTTTACCCCATCTCAAAAGTTGAAATGCCTCTCCTAGTTAGTGGCAGTAGGATTTAAACTACAAAACCCTGGTAGTTTTATTTATTTATATTTATATTATTATTATTATTATATCCCGTCTTTTCCTCGGAGCTGGGACTCAAGGCGGTTTACAAGATTAAAACATGTACACTTAAAACATATAAATATAAATTTACAAAAGTTAAAATAGAATTAAATCTGCAGTAAAACTAAACTAAAAATCCAATATATTAACACAGGTCCAGAGTAATTCCAAAGCCTGCCAGAATAAAAAAGTTTTTGCCTGCGTCCGAAAGTGTAGCACAGAGGGAGCCAGCCTGGCCTCCTTAGGAAGGAAGTTCCAGAGCCTTGGAGCAGCCACTGAGAAGGCCCTCTCCCGCGTACCCATCAGGCATGCCTGGAATGTTGGTGGGACTGAGAGAAAGGCATTCCCAGAAGATCTCAGAGAATGGGCAGGCTCATTTGGGAGAATACGGTCCCACCCCTTTTGTCTTTGACTCCGCCCCTTTTCCTCCAAGAGCTTATCTAAAATTGAATGCGGCTCTCAGGCTGAGAGAGGTTCCCCACCCCTACTGTAACCACTACAATGTACCAAGTCTCATCATGACATTGTGGTTTACATTTTCCATCACTCTGGCTCCATATCAGTGTGATGATGCTACATCACAGATTAGGTTTTCCTATGTATTTCAGGGGAGAATGGGAGAATTCAACATGGGGACACCATTTTGCTCAGGATCCCTTCATTGTGCACGATGAGTAGTTTGAGATGCTGTAAGTTCTCATGTCGTTCTTTGCAGGGAAGAAGACCACAGCCCAAATGCAAAGCAGCACAGAATATACTTGTTCAATGTCTACTCCTTATGTCATATCATTATGATCCCATCATGGTAATGCCTTTTTGTGCATTTATACCTTGTAGGACACATAGAGGTTTTTTCAGACGGGGGAAATCATATTCCCTTACCGTGGCTCTGCTTCCTGCTTCTCTTCTGCATTTGCAATAAGCAGTAATTACAAGAGGAAGAGAGCATCAACTACGTGGCCCATATAATTCAGTGGGTGTTTTATAGCAACTTCTCCGGTACACAGCAGGAAAACCCAACAAATACTGATATATCTCAGAAGAGTCAGGTTTTCTTAGGTTTATTTTTTACTACTAAATCCAGAGAATGGAGCAGGAGATGTGCAGGAGTCTGATGGCATCATCAAAACGACCCGCGAACACCTGTGAGTGGCCAGTCACGAACGTGCTATAAAACACTTGTTTAAAGAAGCTCACAATGGCATTTGTTGCAGTATTTGGGATATTGTGGAATAAAAAGCAGGCAATATCATTACTATTGCAGGATATGGAATGTGTAATGGGTCCCAACAGTTATCAGTGCACTTCAATACCGCTATAAAGCAGTAGTGTCGATCTAAGTCTTCTGGTCATGTGGCTTAGTGGATCTCCAAGGTAGGTGGGGCTCTAGTAAAAATCAAACTATATTCTGCAAGCCTGAAGTCTGCTGACATAAGAACATGAGAAAAGCCCTGCTGGATCAGACCAAGGTCCATCTAGTCCAGCACTCTGTTCACACAGTGGCCAACCAGCTGCCCATGGGAAATCCAGAAACAGGACATATGTGCAACAGCATCCTCTCAGCCAAGTTCCCCAGCAACTGGTGACTTAAGTGACCCCTCTATGCATCAGGCAAATTGAGCTCTGGCCCATGAAAGCTGATATCACAAATTTATTAGTCTTTAAATCTCTTAGTTGTCTCCCCACCCACCTTTATTTTCCTGTACAATCTAATTCAGCTACGCCTCTGGAATCCAGATGTTTGAAGATCCTTGGGCAAGACACCCTCCATGCCCCCTGTTCAGTGAGTCGACCTTCTTATCATCATTGTCTCCAGCTCCTATTGCTCCTCTTCCTCTTCCTCCTCGTTGCTACCACTTACTTGCTTGACAGGCAGCGAGGCAGTGAGCAAGCAGCTGTGGCAACTACTGCTCCTCCTTCCTCACCATCACAATTATTGGGCCCAGAGAGAAGGCAGGTGAACAAGTAGGTTGCAATGGCAAAGAGGAGGAGCAACTCCAGGGGTCTCTTGTCAGTGGGGCCCTTCTGAGAGGTGGGCCCTTGGCAGGTGCCCGACCATGCCTGCCCTTTACTCCGGCCTTGCAACCTCTGCTTGTCCCTTCTTACAAGTTTTCCGGACGTGTATCAGGTAAAAACAGTGGGACAAAAGAAAAACAGTGGGTCTACACCATAGGCAGTTATAATCCCATCATTATCACCTTCAGCTATTTTAAAAACTATTGGCTGTGTCCAGCCTAGTATAAATGCCTTTCAAGGCAGAGATCAAGATCCCTTTGTATTAGCTGGTACATGCAGAGAGGCATCAAAAAGATGGACAGGATGCAAACAGAGGAAGTGAAAGGAAAGGTTGGGGAGTGAATTGTACCACAGCATAATGAATTTTAAAAAAACAGAATTTTACAGTCCCTCTTTTTGGGATGTCTGTAGACATTTAATCCTGTTTTTATTTCAAAATAAATAAAAGCAAAACTGCATTTGATGTCGCAGATCCATGATAAGCCTAATGACTTAATCCCCACCTCAAAATGCATCATTGGGCACGTGTGTGAATTTCATTGCAGTGTATGTCTGGAGGGGTGGAGGGGTTCTTAGCCCTTTCCCAATGGGGTAGCTTTAAAATCAGAACTGATCACCAAGATGCTGGTCCATTCATAGGTGGGAAATATGGCGATTTCCATATTTATTTCCTGTGCAAATGGGAAAGCATCTGAGGGCACAGAATTTGATCACAAAAGTGGTGGATTAAGCATCCATTTCTCCTTTAGTGTTGCTGTTACAATAAAATTCGCAACTTCCCCAAAGCTGTGTTTCAATAAAGAACTCAAACTAATGGAGATTAATCACAGATATACTGTGGAATGTATTGTTTGGGGCTGAGAAACAAACAAACAAACAAACAACAACAGCTGCAGCTTATCTGGAATCTATCTAGCAATAATACCGGGTTAATGCTAGTTGAATCCAAGATTTCAGATTTCTCCTTCTGTCATGAAGTAGAAGCTGGTTGGACTAGGGCATGATCTGTAGGTACATGAGTAAAAAAAAACTCTTGAAGCTAAGTATGGTCAGTGCATGGATGGATGACTCTCTATACGCCACCATAAGTTCAAGGAAGGAAAGGTGGGAGAGAGCATAAGAACCTAAGAAGAGCCATGCTGGATAAGACCTAGGGGCTTTCTACACTTCTTGGCGTTCTGGGAGGGAGGGGGAGGCTCTCGCGATATCCTGATCGCGTGCACATGCGGCGCACAACATCCCAGGAGGAAGCCAAGATGTTGTGGCTGCCATTTTTGTTGGTGGAAGCAGCAGGGGCAGAGCAAGGCCCCGCTCTACCGCAAATGTAAGTGTTTTTTTTAAAAATATTCTCCCCGAAATCAGATTCCAACCCCCCCTCCCGCCATCCCAGGGCTGGCAAAATTGCTGCCACCCCCTCCCCTGATGGGCACAGAGCTGTGCCGCGTGGCTCCGTGCCCGTTTCTGGTGCTGTGCTTGCTCACAAGTAAGCAGGCACCAGGCGGGATGGGTGCCCACACCTCCCACTGTCTTGGGATGTTCCCGGGACCGCTGGAACAATCGGGTTTTCCCAGGGATTCTTTATCCCTGAGAAAACCTGTGTCCGTCCCCCCCTTCCCCTGGGAGTCCCTGTGCATCATTTAGATGCACAGGGAGCACCCAGGGATGATCCCATGGAAAAAGGCCAGTGTGGAAATGGCCCAAGAGACCATCAGGTCCAGCATTCTGTTCACACAGTGGCCAACCACTGCCACAGGAAACCCCAAGCAGGGACCTGAGTGCAACAGCACCCTCCCACCCAGGTACCCAATAACTGGTGTACATAGGCATAGTGCCTCTGATACTGGAGGTAGCATAGAGCCATCAGGACTAGTAGCCATTGATAGCCTTCTCCAGGAATTTGTCTAATCTGTTTTTAAAGCCACTCAAATTAGTGAACATCACATCTTGTTGTAGCGAATTCCATACTTTAACTATGTGCTGTCTGAAGAAGGACTTTCTTTTATCTGTCCTGAATCTCCATCCAATCAGCTTCATGGAGTGACTCCAGGTTCTAGTATTATGAGAGAAGGAGCAAAATGTCTCCCTATTGACATTCTCCACACCATGCAAAATGTTGTACTCCTCTATTATGTCTCTCCTTACTTGAGAAATCGGATAGATTAATAGAGAAATAATAAATGTCAGCACTTTTCAGACTCATTTAGTAATTGTGAGGATAAAGGTGATAACCGTTGTAATGCACTTCGCACATTGCAAAGTCCTAAAGAGATTATTGATTAATAGTAATACAAACAAGACAGTAGCATTCCTTCAGATATGAATGGGGTCGACTTCTGACCCAAATTGCATTGTGTGTTTTAAATGCATCTCTTTTACCTTTTTATGGGCAATCGTGTGTCTCCAGTAAAATCATAACTTAACTATACTTAATGTTTTGCAACAGCTATAGAAATTAGCATGGGTGGGGGGCGGTGGTGATGGTGGTGGATTCAGTCTAAATAAAGGGTTCTTTATTCCTGGCCAGAAATTAATACAACAGTTGAAGATTTCAAGGTTACAGTGTAACTCATCCAGCTATAATGAAACTTGCTTTGTGCAGTGGATTACAAGAAAGATCCCCCCTCCCCTAAAAGTTTTGCTTCATATGAAGTGTGCTTGAGAGGTCTGAACAGCAAACACAATTTGCATTGACATACAAAGTGAACATTTCCCAGTGTTTCTGTTTTTCCAGTGTTTCTGTAGCTGTGGTTCTTCTTCAAGGCTTATTCACGTTAGAAGACTGTATAAATTTCCAAGGCCAGATGTATTGGTCTAAGGAACTGACTATTGCTTTAGTGCTTTCCATACATTTTGCAGAACTTCAAGCACGCCAGGGGTGAGGGAGCAAACCTCAGCTCACCAAAGCTCTCAGTCTAACCCTCCAGGGTTCCATTTCTCTTGGCTCCCTGTTAAGTATAAGTTTTTAGCCCATCAATCATGCCTGTGTCCAAACAAAGCAGCACTGCTCAGCCCACCAAGATAACGCTATAATCTGTGTGACTCCTTCAACAAGAACCCCCCCACCTTTCTAAATACTCTGTCAATTTTTCAGAAAAATCTAACCACTTCAAAGCTGAAACAGAAAGTTAATGAGCTACTCCTGTAAGAACTCTAACAGAAAAAGCTTGTACAGACATTTTAAACTAATTCTAATTAAATCTACCTACAACCTGCAAGGCCTCTCTGGCCTTGCATAAAGCTTATACTTGACACTCCCCCATACCTGATCATTTGGTGGTTTCCCAACTTTTGTGCAGAACCCTGGCACCATTGAAATGTCTCTTCTAAAGCATAGTTACTGACAATAACAGCTTTAAGCTAAAATAGTGTGGCAATTTTTGATGTTTTAGCCACACACCATCTCTAATAATATGAAAGAACTGCTGGATTCAGCCTGAATGGGGTTTACTTCCTAGGAGGAACCAGGAGGTAGTTAAAAGCAACACCCACGGCTTCTGACCTGAGGAGAGAGAGGCCACAACCTGGGAGAACCTTTGTTGAAATAAAACGTGGAAGTTTGTTGGAAGCAGAGTCTGTTTGAATCTGTGGGGTGCAGTCTGCCACCTTGGATCTCCCTTTGCCTTTGGCTCTACCCACCACTGAAATTTGGCCCTTGAGAGCAGAGCCAGTTCAAGACATTTTGCTGCCTCTGATGACCAACTGTCAGGACTTCCCCAGATTGTCCTGGTTTTTGTTATATCCTGGGTGTCGGGGAATTTTCTGTAATTTTCTATAATGTCCTGGAATGGCATGCTTTCCCCTTTAAGACTTCCATTAGCATGGTGGAAGTAATGACACACTTTCCAGAAATGTGTCATTCACCCTACTGCTCCAATCAGGGCCTTAAAAGGGAAAACATTGTCATTCCCGGATATTATAGGAAAGGTCCTGATTGGAGCCATGTGTTTGTTGGGGAATGACACACTTTCCCCTCCTCTGCCCCAATCGGGCCCTTTAAGGGTTAGGCGTGCTTTTCCACCCCCACTGGGCATCCTCTTTTTTGGTTTCCCAAATATGGTCACCCTAAGAACAAGATGTACAAATGCTGACAGGACTGGCAAATGAAGTTGCCTTCAGCACTAATGATGGGACAGCACCTTCCACTGCACAGGTCTCTCCTCCAACACCTTGCTGCCATCTCCCAGCATCTGGTGCCTCAGGTGACTTGACTGAGAATTACTCCAACGGAATTCAGCCCTTGGGCTGAAAGAGTTTCAACGTCCCTGCATTAACCACTTGTACAACGATTGCATAAGAGTAGTGGGGGTGAAATATTGTAGTGACAGCACCCTGATACGTAGTCACTGGCTGCATTCGGACAACACATTAAGCAACTGGGGGGGGGGAAACAATCGTCAGTTGTGTTGCTTATTGTGTTGTGTGGAGGGTAACACGCCACTCACAAACTACTGATGGTTTGCTATTCCGCCCAAATAAGCAACTGAGAGAAAAAACTGGCTTGCAAGTTGTTTAGCTCGAAGCCAGTTGTTCAAAAGTGTTGTGTGGAGGGGTGAGTGTGTTAATGGCATGTGGTGAGTGGGTTAAAACACAAGCCCATAGAGGCAGATGGCAAGAGCGACCAAAGCGACGGCTGCCATTCTGCTACAACTGGTGCAACTTGCAGAGGTTGCTGGGATAGAACTGGGAAGACTGAGGGAGGGGGAGAGGGGCGGGGGCTGTATCAGTCAAATGCTGGGTTGACTATTAGTCCACTCAACGCCAGCCCCAAACACCCACAGTTGTGTAGGAATATATTGTGTGGGAAGTACCCACAAAATAACCAACTGTGAGTTAGCTACTCAACCCACCATTGACTAATGTGTTGTCTGAATGCAGCCACAGTGTGGTCTGAAAAAGTCTCTGTGTTAGGGCTTCCTGAGTTGACATGGACATCTCAGCCATTTCGCCTACCTCAAAATTGGCTATTTTGTTTCTCTTATATTTCAGCAGTGAGGTGAAATTCCCAAGATAATCAGAGCAGCCACCATTTGTTTTTCCCAGAAAGCCCTGTTCTGAAGCACTTTTGGATTTTAATTCAAAATGACTGCAGTCATACAAAAGAAAAGAAAAAGAAAAGCTGGCACCTTTGTCAGTCTCCGGGGGTCATTCTTAGGGTAGATAGCAGTTGAATATCTACTGGAAGACACAGACTGGGTTCAGATGACATATTAAGCTATGATAGTTTATTTTTCTGAATTAGCCATGATGGCTTATCATGTCGTCTGCATGCTGTTTTCCCCAACCATGGTGGTTTATTTAACCAAAATAAGCCACTCTGGTAAGCCATGGTCTGTACTGAGGTTTAATCAAGCCATTGTGGCTTATCGTGTTGTCTGGCACTCTGGAGTGGTTTAAGCACATCGCTTACAGACTCTCTTGGCAAGAGTGGTAAAAACCATTGCCGCCACTCTGCTCCTTTGGGCCGATCTCTGATTGTGCTCTCTGCCTATCTCTGCTCTCACCCCTCCTTCACCAGTGCACTCTGCAAACTTCCAAAGTGTCAACCCCCCACATTCCCCATGGAGAGGCATAGCTGCACAGGGTTTTCGTTGTGCATTGGGTGCACCTCCATGAGGGCACCTGTGTATGAAATTTGGCTCCAATCCTGCAAATTTTCAAGTGCTTAGAGCAGCCACCTACTTTTGGCAGCAAATTAATAGATTCAAAGCAGTATTAAGGAAGCCCAGTTTTAAGCAAGCCAAATAAGTCACTTTGCATATCAATAAACCATTTCCTTTTATTTCTGTGCTGTTTGCTTGCTGCTGACGAGGGGGAACGCTTGGACATTGGAGCTGCAGGATAGGAATAAGGGGGGAAGGGAAGGGGAGCAAATGGTTTGTTGCAGCTTCCAAGAAAAAACAAAGTCAGGGTGGGATCAGCAGCGATAAGGTAGAAACAGACAACACGAGAAGACGCCCTGTAAAGTGCAGCTGACCATTCGGAGAGAGGAATGGGCTATGTCCTCCAACGCAAAGGAAGCTGGGATACCATGCCGGCCAAGCGTGAGGGCTATAGAGGGAGGTAGGGCGAGGGGAAACCCCCTATGTTGCATAACTTAATTCAATCATTCTATAAATTAATCTTTACAGTCAACAGACCTTTAATATAACATGTGAAGTACATACATATTAATAAAAATACATGTTAACAGAAAAGGAAGGATACAAAATCTGTACAAAAGCTACATAGTTTAATGGTCTGATCTTGTGAGCTACTGTGAGTAGTTTATAAAGCACCAAGGGTTAAAGTGATATGTGAACCTCCCCCACCCCTTTTACAGGCTGGACAAATTGTTTCTGCAGCAGTTCATTTTATTCAAGAGGTGCAGGGTTAAATAACTCACCAAAGAAAGGGCAGTGACTGAAGCAGGCTTGTTACAAAACATAAAGACACAGTGGCTGAATTCGGACAACACAATAGACAATGGTGGGGTAACTTTACAGTTGTTCATCTAGGGGGTACTCCCCACACAACATGGTAATAAATAATCAACTGTGGTGTGGATTACGATCATCACTGAGTTGACTATGGCAGCATTCGGACGACACGATAGTCAATACAACTGAAGATTGTTTCCCCCTCCCCACCTCCCCAGTTGCTTATTGTGTCGTCCAAATTCAGCCAGTGTGTCATACAGCCTATTTTTAAATCTGAACTACTAGGAAAAATGTTTTTTACATTTGGACTTCTAAATATATATATATATATATATATATATTAAAAAAGAATGCAACAACTCAAAAAGATACTTTATTGGAAAACAGACCTAAAGGTTTAAAAGATATCCCATGCCATTTTTTTAAGGGGGGGAAGAGAATTGGAGATAAACAGTGCATAAACATGTCTAATCAGATGCTCCATTGAGTTCAGTAGGACTTACTCCCAAGTAAATGTGCTGAACAATCAGTGAAATTATTAGGGCAAACAAGGTTGAGGGAGGCGGCATTTCACAAAAACATTTCTGCTTGAATTACTGGCAGTCAGCGTCACAACTTCATTTGGTTGAATTTATGTTTATCCACAGTCCTACTATATGCAGAACTTTACATGTGAGCTATTCTTCATGAGGCATTCAGAAGCCCTGCTTTTCTAGAGGTCCTGAACAATTGGAGAAAGTGTAGGTGTTACCTCATCTGTTTGTGTGACCTCACCTGACTATGTGATCTGCGTGTCCACAGTCTGAGAAAGGGAAAAACCCGCAACCTTACCAAGCTTTCTTCTTCTGGGGTCTTTCCTCATTTTCTATGGCTTCTTTAGCAATGGTGACCAAGTGATTTGTAATTGAAAATTTTCACTCTCAGCAATGCTCCATAAAGTTAAAAAAAAACACCACCATCTAGTGGCTGTATTATAGAGCAACACTGACTTTACACACTGGAGATATCCCGTGATAATTTTAAATAGTGCATTATCTCTGATCTTTTTAAAAGCGAGATCATACTGGGGGAAGGCTTGGTAGACGTCCTGGAGATTGACAGCATCATGTAAAGGACCTGCAAATTTCCATGAGTGGCCAATTAATAAATTGTGCAATAAACTGCATGAGTGTGCAATAAATCGCTCATGCAGAGAAGCTCTGAGTATCTGTATGAAACACAATGAGCACAATCCTGTTATTAAATATGTTAAATGTGTTAAATAACAGTAAGCACACACTCTCTCTCTCTCACACACACATTCACGTAGCACTGACTAGCAGGTAGTGAAATGGATGAGAGATCTTGAGGCATCACCTATTGGGTGACATTGACTTTGATTCACCAAGGGAATGACACAAACACACACATCCAAGCTAAAAATGCAGCTGGAAAATAGGATGTCTCAGGCATTAGAAATATGGAGTTGGTCTGGGTAAGTTGACTCGCTTTATAAATCAAGCCAGTTTTCTTCACAAACAGGCATAAATAAAGCTGACAAATGGTGATGGCTTCCCAGCTTGAGAAAAATAAAAGACAGCAAGGTACCAAGTGCGGGAAGAAGGGAGGAGTTGTGTTTTCTGTATAAGAGGAAACGTTATTGAGCCCAATGTGTTTGAACAGGGGTCTTTCTCAAGGACACAGTGAATATAAACAATATGAAACTATGTTGCAAGCCAGTGTGGTGTAGTGTTTAGAATGCTGGACTGGGACAATTCCCACTTAGCCATGACACTCACTGGGTGACTTTGGGCCAGTCATAAAAACAAAACATGGTTCAAAACATGTTGAACTCTGTAATATTTTCTCTTGTGTGCCTGTAGATCGCCTTCTTTCCCTTTTTATTATATTATATTATATTATATTTATTATTGCATTTATATCCTGCCTTTTTTCCTCCAAGGAACTCAAGGCGGTGTACATAATCCTCCTCCTTTCCATTTCATCCTCACAACAACAACCCTATGAGGTAGGTTGGGCTGAGAGTTTGTGGCTTCCATGGCTGAGTGAGGACTAGAACCCAGATCTCCCAACTCTCAGTGCAACACTGCACCACACTGGATTTATCAACTCATGTACACACTGATGAAATGAAAACAAGTGCACGTGTCATATGTGATGGTGTATATGTGGTCTGCATGTGGGGAATAGGTATGGAGCTTCAGAGGATGACTATTTGCAAAATGTCACTAATGCCAGGAGAATTGCATTGATTTAGGTCATTTCATGATTTTGACTTGGCCTTAAAGTCTTTCAATCAAGCTTCTCTGAAAATTGCCATCTCATTTATATGTCCCCGCCCTCTCTCAACAATTTGGGTTTAATTGCTGAAAAGTAGCTGGATTTTATATATTTTCTTTAGTGAACACTGAACTATAAATCTTCACTATGCATGAAATTCACCCCTGGGCAGTGCACTGTGACATGTCCCCTGTAATACTTCAGAGACCCTACTAAACTCTGTGAGCTTAAATATTATGGTATTCCTTCTGGGTCATTGTGGCCTATGTTGTGCTTTATACTGTATTGATATGTGTGAAACCTTGATCACCGTGTTACCTCTACGTTGATGTTAATGTACTGATGCTCATTGTACTACAAATGAATTAAATATTTTTACATTCCATTTTTTATTTTTACTGATGGGAGGGGGGAGAGGTTGATAAAAAAAAATTCTTGACTAGTTTACTTTAGGGGTATCCCTCCCAAATACATCTGAATTCTGGAGTGATTATATATATATTATAATGGAATAGTGGCTGTTGTAATTGCTTGAGGATTTGATCTTTTGCTGAAGGAAAGCAATGAATGGGAAAACATCTGATCCCCATTTCCATGTCTTTTAAGGGGGAAAGCTGCCCTTGAAATATGTATCCACACTCCATGATAATCTGATTATTATGCCATAGAGCAGGCATAGAGCTGCCCTATACAAGGGTGGGCAGATTTCAGGCTTGCAGGATCTTTTTCTTCTTCTTCTTTTACTAGACTGGTGAGTCCTATCAACCATAAAATGGTGGTAGAGGGGGTGGAGTCAATTATTTGCTGCACCTCATGAACTATGCACTGGTATATGTATAAGTCTGCATGTGAGTTACCAGAGCTCAGGGATTCTAATACAATACTAGCCAGCAGAGCTGAACAAAGACCTGATCAAAAGCTACCAATTAGTGCTCCTATTTTACAGATTGGGAGCAGTGATGCTGAGAAATAAGCAATTAGCACAAGGCCAGCCATGGTAGAGATTTTTTCTTGCAATTTTATTCACTCTCATTAAAGTATTGGGTGTCAGAAACTCTTGGAGATCTACTGCAAATCATCCAGAGATCAACCAGTATATCTGAGGGGTTTTTAATGTGAAGCTGTTAATCCACTGTGTCTACTTTCAGTTTCGCCACAGAATTCAGATCTGAGCACAGCATAAAGAGCTTTTCCTTTCCTGCTTTTCTGCTATATAACCTCTAGGTGGCACTGTGGTCTAGTAGAATACAACAAATACACAAGTGGAAAAAGCATTTTCTTTCACTTTCAGAAATAGTACTGCATTTTCCCTGCTCTAAAAAAAACTTGCCAAAAGTGCTTTTTAAAAACAAGTGAAACTGGAAGGTCACAACATCATCTAAAGAACCCCTGAGTAGTGAATGATGAGTGCACAATAAATCTCTCATGTAGAAAAGCTCCTGATCAACTTCCTGCCTGCCCTTGTTCTATAGTGTACATAGTGCAATCAAGAATTCAGCTTTGTGTTCAAGACCCTAACAGAGGATCCAATAATAAGCAAACCCAAATATGAGAGTTCTTATATTCAGAACTCTCTATGCAGTAGATATTTTTGAATAGTTTCCCTTCCCAATGTACTGTATTTCTTTTTCTGATGCACACACATCTCCATTCCAGGCATATGGCATATCCCTTGAGGAGTCCAGACAAAATTTTTTTTTGCACGTCTCCCCTGTCTTATTTCAGGATTCTATTGCACATCCCTCCTTTCTCATTTCACAAACAAGGGAAATGTTTAGACTCCAGTGGTAGTTAAGGGCCTAGATAATATGGACAGTAGATAGAAATTCAGCCATTAAATAAAAATGTACTTAATATATATTTGGACAACATATAGAAAAATTCATTCCAAACTTGCTTTAATTCCCCTCCCCCCCTGAACATGGGTATTTATTACCATCATAAGTTACACACATATAAATGGGCATGCACAGAAATCTAATCATCTGGTGGCCACAGGTAGTCATATTATGACTCAGTTCTGCTTTTTTCATAGCTTAAGCATGCACTTTTTCCTTATAAAGTTTGCAGTGATGTAATCGAACGATTAATATGTTTCTAAGTAATTGGTAGGGTTGCGTGGGAAAATCTATATGAGCATTGTATATAATTGTGGCTGTTAATGTCAGTAATTTTCCATTGGTATAATGTATTGCCTTATTATTATTTTTAAAAACTTTTTAGGACAAGGCAAAAGCTGGTGTAGTGTAGTGGCTAAGAGATTAAGCTATGAATCAAGAAATCCCTCCTGGTTCAAATCTTGATTCTGCCATGCACTGAGTCACTGGCCTTAGGCAAACTATTGTCATTCAGACTCAGTCCTCCCATCTGCAGTATGGAAATAATAGCACTTATGGCACAATCCTATGCATGTTTAGACAGAAAAAAGTCCCCCAACTCCCATACTGGCTGGGGAATGCTGGGAATCGTAGGACCTTTTTCTGTCTTAATGTGTATAAGATTGTGCCTTTATTTACCTTACACCAGGGGTGGGCAGACCTCAAGCTTATTATTATGGTATCTACTTTGTAAATGTTTTACTAGAATCCCCTGCCCCATGATCCACCCATTGGCACCTGGCACAAAAGGCATACCCTAGAAATAAAGAATTTAGAGCTCAGAAATGTGGTTGAGTACCAGAACTGAATGGAGCTTACAATTTTCCCACATAAACATCCACTCCTGGATGCTTTCTCTGTTTCAGCAGTATAATTTAGGAAGAGGAAGAGTCATTTTGTTGCTATTATTGGGTTTTTTAAAATCAATTTTTAAATTATAAATTTCACAAAACAAACCAACAAACAAACTGCAAGTGTAACTACATTCTTTAGAGGCCCCCGTTTCAAATGTTACAATATTCTGCTGTAGCTGTTACTGTTAAACAACTGTAGGCTGACCATATGAAAAGGAGGACAGTGCTCATGTAACTTTAACAGTTGTAGAGAAAAGGGAATTTCAGCCAGTGTCATTTGTATACAATTAGTCCCTGGTGAAATTCCCTCTTCATCACAACAGTTAAAGTTGCAGGCACTATACTAGAGTGACCATATACAAAAGAAGGCAGGCCCCCCGCAACTTTAACTGTTGTGATGAAGAGGGAATTTCACCAGGAACTAACTGCATACAAATGACACTGGCTGAAATTCCCTTTTCTCTACAGCTGTTAAAGTTATATGAGCCCTGTCCTCCTTTTCATATGGTCAGCCTAAACAACTGGGATTCAGAAATCCTTGCCAGTCTACTGCAAATCACACAGAAATCTACTAGCAGGTCCAGAACTACCTTCTCCCCCAGCCCTGTGGTATAGTATGTCAAGATGGCAGCTGCATAAAGCTCTAAGGCATGGTCAGAGGAGTAAATTGTGTAAACGGGATGAGCATACCTCTTAGGGGACCCATTTCATGAACCTAGAGCCTTTCTACACACAGCATTTATTGTATGCTCATGATTCCTCACTTATGGTAGTTTGTTAGGCTGACCATATGAAAAGGAGGACAGGGCTCATGTAACTTTAACAATTGTAGAGAAAAGGGAATTTCAGCCAGTGTCATTTGTATGCAATTAGTTCCTGGTGAAATTCCCTCTTCATCACAACAGTTAAAGGTGCAGACACTATACTAGAGTGACCATATACAAAATAATAATAATAATAATAATAATAATAATAATAATAATAACAATTTATTTCTTACCCGCCTCTCCGTCTGGATCAAGTCGGGGAACAACAACATGATAAAATACATAAAACTGATTAAAACATGACACATATTATTAAAACTGCATAAAAATCCTAAAACATCCTAAAAACATCCTTAAAACAGAAGGCAGGCCCCCTGCAACTTTAACTGTTGTGATGAAGAGGGAATTTCACCAGGAACTAATTGCATACAAATGACACTGGCTGAAATTCCCTAAAGTTACATGAGCCCTGTCCTCCTTTTCATATGGTCAGCCTATAGTTTGCGAATACTTTACATGACATCCTCTTCCTCTTCCAGGAACTCTCCTGTTCTTTGCAACCATTTTCACAGACTATATTGGGGAATAGTGGAATGAAATCTACTATTTGGTTGTGCAATTCCACTATACCACTAACCCTAGAGGTTATGCAAAGGAACATTTAAAAAAGCAGAAAAGGAAAAAGTCCAGGGGAAAGAAATGTGTAGAGGAGCTGATAAATCACTTAAAGAATCTGGAATCAGAAGTCTCAGTAAAGTGGCAGGTTAAAAGCCTCATTTAGAAACGTTCCTAATCAAGAAGGGAAAAAAAAGGCAGGGAAGAAATAAAATTATTTGGGAACTCCCAGATATGGGTTTACTCCCCAACAACGAAAGCATCATCCACTCCATGTCCCCCATGTGGCAATGCATACACATACTATAATAGAGGTACGGGCAGACATAAGACTAGCAGAATTTATTTTGTCTTTTACTACGATGGTGAGGTTCACCAACTGGAGCCGGTCACAAAATGGTGGCTCAGAACGCTGAGATAATTATCTATCATACTCCATGAACCACACACTTGCTAGCAGCAGTAGGGAAAACACAATTTGTATGAGGAATGTTGGGAGAGGGAGGGAAGAACCTTCTTTTTAATCCTCCCCCCTCCACAATGGACATGCAAAGTGGCTGGATGGTTCCTGCTAGTTGTATTTCTCAGCTAGAGCAGATATGTTAAATTTGTGGCCCACTAAATGTTTGATACACCCCATTCATACTGCTGCGTTAGAGCAATCTTAGGTCAGGGGCCCTTTCCTGGGAAGGGTGACCATATGGAAAGGAGGACAGGGCTCCTGTATCTTTAACAGTTGTATGGAAAAGGGAATTTCAGCAGGTGTCATTTGTATCCATGCAGCATCTGTTGAAATTCCCTTTTCATTGCAACAATTAAAGCTGTAAGAGCCCTGCCCTTTTGACCAATTACAAAAGAGGGCAGGGCTCCTGCAGCTTTGTGATGAAGAGGGAACTTCACCAGGTGCTGCATGCATACAAATGGCATTTGCTGAAATTCCCTTTTCCATACAACTGTGAAAAATACAGGAGCTCTGTCCTCCTTTCCATATGGTCACCCTATTCCTGGGGGGCCAAGCTCAAGTCTTCTCTTGGTGACCAAATCTGGCCTTCCGGGGTTCTTCAGACAGCTATTCCCCTTTCCCTAACCACTAATCACTTGAGGGTTTCCAGGCTTTTGTGCCGTCCCCCATTCTAAAAAGCTGAAATGCCTTTCCCAAGGCTTAGTTACTGGCAGTAAGAGCTTTAAGCTACAATATACTGGTATTTGTTTTGCATTTTGGGCACACCCCTTTGGCCTTTGGCCCCACCCACTTTGGCTTCCATCCTGTCCACCACTGGGGTGCAGTTCCTGGGAGCTTCTCCGAAATCAAATTCGGTTCTCAGGCTGAGTTTCCCTAGCTCTTGGCTTAAGCTGTCTCGTGGGTTAACTTGATATTTTCAATCACCTCCACCGGACAGCCAAAGTCATATTTCTCTGTGCTTTCTCGGTCTTTACAACTTCTGATTATTTGCTGGGATTTCTTCAAAGCGAGTGAGCCAGGGTCAGAACTGTGCTGCACTTTGCATGGTGCCCTTTTCTTGCTGGAGAGTGGACAGCTTTATATAGTTGAACAATGTGCATCAGCAGTATTTTCTTCTTGTTTTAATTTGTCCTGCAATGACCTTGCAAAAGCAACACATATCCTTGTGAGCAGCACTAGGCTTGATTAATCATCTCATTCATCAAAAGGTTTTTTTGATAGGGCTGTCCCGTTGCTGGCAACCTTTTTGGAATACTGTGGCACAATCCCTCATTGATTTGTGCTATCATGATCATATTATGCTTATCCAGCATTCTTCGCAAAGGTGACGTATAAAGTGGTGGGTCAACATTAAATTGGCACTCCTGGATGTTAAAAACCTTGAGTTGTGTTGACCCTGACAACATCCAATGCTTGCTCTTTCAGCCCCAAGCTAACAAAAAGCTATATTCACATGGCAGTGGCCATTTAAAAGATCTCACTACAAATCAGACTCTCCATGTGCAAAGCTGGTGTTCTTTTCACACAGTTCCTCAGCTTCAAACAACTGATTTGGCTTGGAAATGAGGTTTTCTGCTGAATTAGGTCTATCTCAGTCTTTCCCTAACCTGGGTCCCTCCAAGATATATTGGAGGGACATATGACCATATGAAAAGGAGGGCAGGGCTCCTGTATCTTTAATATTTGTATTGAAAAGAGAATTTCAGCAGGTGCAATTTGTATGCATGGAGCACCTGGTGAAATTCCCTCTTCATCACAACAGTTAAAGCTACAGGAGCCCTGCCCTCTTTTGTATTTAGTCAGTGTAGTATAGCTCCTGCAGCTTTAACTGTTGTGATGAAGAGGGAATTTCACCAGGTGCTGCATGCATACAAATGGCACCTGCTGAAATTCCCTTTTCTATACAACTGTTAAAGATACAAGAGCCTTGTCCTCTTTTTCATATGCTCACCCTACATGTACCAGATCAATGCATTTCCATCCTTTTCATTGGCTAAATCTCCAAACTTCTTTATGAATTTTGCAAACTTTGCAACGCACTTAGGTGTAGGAAAACTGCTGAAAACAATAGTGATGGGAAAACTCCAGTTGGTGTTCTGCTTGCACCATTGCTATTTCATGAACATAACAGTGTATTTAATCTGACTGGTTTTGCTTAATTATTAAAAAAAAAGCAAAAAAGGTTAACAACATATAAGCATCAAACTCAACAAATTAAATTTCAGCTGACCATGTCTCACAATTGCATTTCTTTCTCATCCAAATTTAATCCAATATTGTCTTCCAAAATATTGCAAATTTCCCAATAATGTATGTAAGCATATACTGTCCTGCAACTTTTCATTCTAGAGCATAATATATATACATCATTATTATCCCTGCCTACTTTCCTTCATCCTGATAACATTTGCAAGTTATAACATATAAACCAAATCCCATACCTTCAGCTAAGTCCTTCCTGTTCACTCATGCTTTTAACAACATATCTGCTATTCATCCTTTTCTCTTTTTATTTTGTTTTACTGCAGTTTTTCCCTTTTCATTGTTAGTAAGTTTTTTTAAAGACATTTCTGTTATTTTATTATATTACATTGAATTTGTAAGTCACATTGGAAGCTATTTTAGGAGAAAAATGGGATTAAAATAATTTAAATAATAATAAATAAATGTATTTATCTTTTATTGAGTAAAACAGTGGGGTATAGGCAAGAAAGATCCCTTTGGGTAATGCCCAGGCATGATCAACATGATGTAATATCCCGGCTACAATATGTCTGTCCCAGATCTTAATGAAACTTCCTTATCTGTGCTTTCTTTCTTGATTGAATGAATAGATTTATGTTGTTAAACCCTTCTGTTTGTGAAACAAAAACAAAATTGCTGAAGGTTTGAGTGCAGATTTTTTTTTAAAAAAATGTAGGATTATCTTAATAGCAGCACTGGATCCTATAAAGCTGGAAACAGTTTTTAAAAGCTTCAGATAAACCACCAAAATTCTGGTTCATTCATCTATGATAAACATTTTCTCTTTACACAAGATTGCTTTTCTTGCAAAAAACACACACATTTCATTTCAATCCAAACATACCCTGTGTGTGTGTACCAAGGTTTGAATACTGTCTGCCCACTCTAGATGGTTGCATGGCTAGTCTAAATATACTTGCTTTTACTCCCTGCCCAAGGGAGCTGGGTGTCCTAGTACCTGGCAAGCCACAGTACATAACTGCTAGGTTGCATGTGGAAAAGATGATTAAAGATAAAGGAAGTTTGTATTTTCCATAGGATGGTCATTTACGAATTTCCAAAAGAGAGGAAATGTATCCCCAAGAATTTGCATAACATTTGCATATGCTAATTTGGATGTATAAATGCAAATTGAGAAATAATAACTATAATTAAAATAGAAACCCAGTACATCTCATCATAGTAGGGAAGGGTATGACCACATGACCTGTGTGCCTACCTGTTCAGGTGCTAACTGTGGATGGGCACCTTAAAAAACCCCAGCCTCTTCCTTCTCAGGGTTTTATGATTTTAAAGCAGACTTGGACTGGGCAGCCCATCCAACAGAGGGCTTTATCACACCTACATCCCTCCCCCCGGTTTGCTTCTGTGGTTCCCCCTCCGTTTCCTATGCTTGTCTAACGTTTTGATTTACACGTGGTTGGTATTTCTGCAATACCTCAGCTTGGCCTGTTGAACTTTGCCTGTTTCGGACTTTGCCCATTCAGGGATAAATTGAAACTAAAAACTGCAACCTTAGGGAGGGAGAGCAGCAGGACAGGGACAACGTCATGCGAATCCAGCACTGAAGAAGTGGAGCAAAGTTGCGGTGGGTGTGCTTAGAACTGCCCTTGTGATAGCGACCAGAGGATGCCTTCAAATGAGGACTGTCCTCTGAAAGGTAGGACACCTGGCCACCTTTCCCCACCAATTTACCCAGAACAATTGACTCTGTCCTGAGCAGCAGGAGGTGTCTGGAAAGGGCAGGAAATTGTTAGTTATTTAATTCATTGTTATTATATTTTTACTGCTAGGGGGAAGAGGCAGAGAGACGCTTCATTTATTTATTGACTTGATTTACATCCTGGCTTTCCACCCACAATATGGCACTCAAGGCAGCTAACAATGAAAACCAACGCCTGTCTCAATAAAAACATCTTTGCCTGCCGGCAAAAAGAGAACAGAGAGGGAGCTTACCTTGCTGCCATTGGCAGGGAATTCTGGAGCTTTGGAGCAGCCACCGA